>JALAZF010000290.1:5082500-6495000 GCA_022829125.1 Lathyrus tuberosus
TTGGTGTTTTTGGTTTTCTAGAAGCCAAATCCTCTTCAATGATGAGATAGGAGATTCGGCGTTGGTGATGCAAAGAATTATTCTTAATTCATGGTAGTGGCTCTCCAAGAATACTTCGTGTAGTTATTACGATTGGTGTAAGTTCCCGTGGGAGTTCCTTTAATTTTAGGACTGTTGTAATGTATATTTTCGGTATGATCATTTTATTTGGGTTGAGGTACCCCTAGTACCCTTATTCATTTAGTCAATATCTTTGCTTATAAAAAAAATCTTGTTTATATGTATTTAATAAAAACATTATTTATTTATTTTTTTCAGCTGAAATTCTTGAATTTACTTCCTATCAACTTGCTTATCTCAGTTGATATATCAAAGGAAAGAACATCTTGAATTAGGCCAACTTTGTCTCAGTTGGTTATGGTTACCAAGATTCTACTGCAAAATTATACATAAATATATTTAAATTTTCTAGAACATATTTTCTCTGATTTTAAATATAACCAAAAGTTGATAAAAAGTTTAGGAAAAATTACCTTCATCTCTCCCAAAAATTATTAAAATGACACTGACATTCCCTCTAATTTTAATATATGCATTGAACTCTTTTAGAATCTATTAAAATGACATCGACACACTCTTTAATTTTTACTGACGATAAAAAAACAGTAGTTAAAGATAACATCTACCCACAGTTTTCCATCAGTCACTAAATATTTCAGTTGATATATGTATACTTAATGAGAGGTTTGTTAGGGGAGATTTTCACTAGGGAGCATTGAACATTGTGAGACTTTCTTTTCTAGAGCAAGACCTTTGTGAGAGACACACCACATACTCATCCAAAACTTTAAGGTGATAGGTGTGTGGGTTCTCCCACTTATAAATGCTCAAGTCACCATAATCCTATCCAATGTGGGACTATTATCCACAATGCTCACACTTGTTAATACTTAACACTCCCCCTCAAGTGTGAGTTCATCCACAATGCTTCCACAATGCTCTCCCTTAAGCGAAAGTTTCAACTGTGCAACTACACCCTTGTACCGCCGTTGACACTCTTCAACAGGACACCTCCTAACCACCACCTGTGGGGAGTACTTTCGATACAAGTAAAATGGTCCTTCACTCGAACCAAAGGCTCATGATACCACTGTTAGGGGAAGATTTCACTAATATGAAGCCTTGAACATTGTGGAACTTTCTTTTTCTAGGGCAACACCTTTGTGAGAGACACACCACATACTCAACCAAAACCTTAATGTTGGAATTAACCCAAAACCTTTTGAGAATTCATATTCAATCTTGATCTCAAGATGGTTAACAATCACACGCAATGGCAACGAAAAGAAAAATTGGAAAGAAAGAAAGAAAGAGAAAAGAGAAATAGTAGCATTGAAGAAGAAGATGAAAAACTGTAAAATTCTTTCTGCCCACAAACTGTGGAAACTTTCAATATTCACTTGCAACTACAATCTGTGAATTATCAAACTTGATTATTACAATGATAAGGGTTCCTCCCTATTTATAGATTTAGGTTAACTTGAATCTCAAGCTAAAGCCCAAACTATAAAAGCCCAAAAATATATAATCTAATCTTTCTAAATCAAATCTGATCTATCTAAATCAAATCTAATCTTTTTAAAACAATGAATAACATATTTAACACACCACCTAATTCATTGAGTCTAAAACTATCTACATTCATCATAGACCTTAGCTTCTTGAACACTTCGACTTGCACTCCCTTCGTCATGATGTCTGCAATCTAATTCTCATATGTGCAGTGTTCCAAGTTCATCTTCCCTTCTGCTACCTGCTCTCGAAGATAATGGAACCTCATTTCGATGTGCTTGCTTCGACCGTGTGCTATTGGATTCTTCGCCAAGTTGATAGCTGACATGTTTTCGATCTTCATGGTAATTGCTCCATGGCTCTTCCCTGTAATATCTTTGAAAGCTCCTGAGGTTTGACTAAATTTTGGTTAAAACTTAATGAAGAATGCTGCAGAACAAAGATGTCGAATACAATGTCCTAACATCCTGATTCGACAAATATAGCTGGTTCTAAATCTGGTGAAAGAATCAAGGAATAATTATAGCAGTGGATCAAGGGATCGATAAATAGAAGATTTGAAGCCCAACGCAGAAGAAGGCTATAAAATAAGATCAAGACCTAGGCAGAAAAGAGAGAGAGAACAACATAGACTTAGGAATCCTATTTTGTAAAGTAGGGTTTAGGTTTTGAGAGTCGTAGGTTTCTCTTGTAAGTCTCCCTCTGTATCGATTTGATACATTGTGGAAGACATAGGTACTTGTACAGATTCAGAAACCCGCAGGTAATGAATTGTGTATTGTTCTTGGATGAAGCTTTTAAGTAAATCCAAGTTAACTTGTTAGTCAAGGCAGCATGACTGAACTTTGTATTGAAAGGGGTGTCTTTCAATAGGATGATACAATTATTGTGTTTATAATTGTTAGATAATCACAGGTTGTGATTTAGGGAGTGAGATGGGTTTATCTTATCTAGGATGGAGTTCTTAGATAAAGTCTTCATTGGGTAGTGATAGGTAAACCTGGGAGTTTACTGTAAACCAGCAGTTGTTTACATAAAACTATACTACTGATAGTGGATTCTTCTTCCTGGCTTGGTATTCCCCCAGATGTAGGTGATTTGCACCGAACTGGGTTATCATATTTTGTGTTGTTTATCATTTTGCATTTACAGTTCAGTTTTGATTAACATGTTGTAACAGATGTCGAAACATCTGTCTTACGGTAGTTACTGATATTCTGCATATCACTTTACTGTTTTGTTCCTGGTTTAAAGATTGTGCAGAACAATGTCTTGACATGTGCTAGGACATCTGCTATCTGCTATGCCATAATTTCAATTGGTATCAGAGCAGGCATCTTGCCTGTTTCTGGATGAGATCTTTGAGATATACTTTCTTTCACTTTAAACAAGGAGGAGTTTGGAGATCAGATCATTAACTCAGACATACTCAAGGGTATTAATGGATGGGATAAATGTTCTGGATCGAAGGTAACAACCACTGTTGGTTGTTCATGTTTTCTGAGGAGCTACTACAACAACTCTAGGAGAAGTGGCTAGTTATCTTATTGGGGTGTCTTATAAGATGTTCTGACATCTTATTAGGGCATGTTGAAGATGTTCCTTGGTGGTTCTGCTGCATATGTTTCTGATGGAAGAACTCTAGTATTTATGAGATTCTGGAGTTGTTACTGAAGAAAGAAGGTGGAAGATCTCAACTTATGGTTGCTATATTTGAAGATATCTGCGTATTTTCATTCCAAAGTCGGGAGCGATGAAATGGAGAGAGTTGTTGGTAGATGTCTGTCATGGTGACTTGGTACTTGGAAGCTTGGTTCCATTATGTATCATGAAGTCAGAGAAGGTGAGTTGAGATTAAGTTTATCAAGTTCTTGCTCTAGGAATTTGATAAATTATTGTTCGGCAAAGTTGTCAAAGATACTTGACAATTCTCTCAAGTCCACTCATAAAGGCATCTCAGTTGTGCATCTGGAGCCTTTTAGTTACTCTTCTGACTAGAGGGTGTTTCTGTGAAACATAAACCTGAAGAAAGTGGAGGTGATTTATTTTCACCATCCAAAAGTTGTTAGATGTCGAACATGTTATATATTTGTATGCAATAATTGGCATTTTTCATTACTTTCCATGCGTAATCGGTTGATTTAAGTGGTGAATTGTGTTGTAGTGCTTTCATTGGAATACATGTGTGGAGCTTGTAATTTGTGTGTTAGTGTGCAGGTATAGGCATGAAAGGATCAAAATTGTGAGACACATTGAGTGGATGCAAGTTGCCACTGAATTTGTAGCTGCAACAAGGTATTCGCAGTGCGAAGAAGCTGGCGAAGGTGCAGCGAAGGTTCGCACTTCAAACGTCAGCGAGGCTCCCAGCGAAGGGTGGCAGAATGTTTTTCTTGGAAAATTTCCCAAAGTTCGCACTGCGAACTCCTAGCGAAGGCTCACTAGTTGGTTCGCCGTGCGAAGGTCCTGGCGAAGGGTGGCAGAATGTTTTTGAGGCAAAATTTCTCTCATTCGCAGTGCGAATGGATTGTTCGCAGTGCGAGCCCATGACATCAGCATTGGGTGGTTTAAGTCTCAAAGGCACTTAAAATGCCCTTTTCTCTCATTCACAGTGTGAATGATTCACTCGCAGTGCGAATGCTGCAGAATTCAGAAGTGTATAAATAGATTTTTACTTTTCTTGGAATCCTTTGCTTTTTTTCACCCAAAAACATAGTTTTAAGTATTTTGATCATCCAAGGGTGGAATTTCACTTTGAGAAGCTGAAGTCACATCCATTCTCGATTATTCGACTTAGATGTTCATTCATCTCCTCTTGAAATTTGTCATCCAAGCTACCATGAGAATGTGTAGCTAAACTCTCTTGTGTTGAGGTTAGAAGTAGTTGATTCTGATTATATGTATTTGTTTTGATCTATGGTGTATGAACAAAGTCTTTGATCAATATAGATGGAGTTATTTTCTCTTAATGCTTTTTGTGTGATTTGTTTTGCTCTAGACATAGATTCTACAAATCATGACCTAATAAATCCATCTCTTAAGAACCAAACTCTAGACATAGATTTGGGATTTGTTATTCGCTTTGTGTTGATCTTAATGATTGTTGTTTAGATTGTTAGCGTGAGACATCATCTAACGGTCTAAACAACGATACTCACGACTTTGCTTTAGACATAAACTTAGTCGGGAGGATACGCGGTTGTATTGGTCGGAAACTGAGTTCTTATGCTTGATTAATTGGATATATGTGAAAAGGATTAGCGAAACCTAACCTTGACATGCTTTCCTAAAACTTTTACAAACTCTTTGAATTACTCTTTGCTACCAATTAATGTTAAAAAAAATTGAGAACCTTTTGAAACCATTTAACTTAAAACATCGCTACTATTAAAAGGCAAGCATCAAATATCGACAATCCCTGTGGAGACGATAAAAACACCCCCTAATACTCTTTCAACAAAATGGCGTCGTTGTCGGGGATTGTTCATTGATATTGCAAGTATTGCAATAGTGTGCTGTTTTAAGCTTGTTAACTTTATCTCAAACTTGTTAATTTGTTTTGTTTAGTGTGCAGACTTTGTTTTATGCGAGGGAAGCTACCGGCAGACCAACTTCTTTTCGATCCTGAGATTGAGAAAACCGCTCGTAGAGTCAACAGCAGGACAAGACGAAGGAGGCAACTAGCGAGACGAAAGCGAGAACAAGAGGAAAGTTCAACTTCTACCCCACTAGTTCCACAGTTACATCTAGTTATGGAGGCAGATCCACCACCACCACCACCTGCTTCTAGACCTTGTACCAACAGTCCGAGGCACAATGCACAATTTGCGCGCACTGCGTATAACGGTCGTCATTCCGAGATGAAGACTGGTATTCTCCAACTGCTCTATCAAAGTCCTTTTACAGGTATGGATCATGAGGATCCTTTCACCCATTTGACGAAGTTTTATGAGATAGCGGGGGCAACTGGTGCACCCGAAGCTGAAGAGGAGTCTCTGTTTAAGAGACTATTCCCGCATTCCCTTATTGGGAAGGCCAAGGAATGGTATCTTGACCAGTCAACTGCAGTTATGACGGACTGGAATGCATTGGAAGAAAAGTTTTTGGAGCGATTTTTCCCTCATACTCGGTTTATGAAGGCAAAAACCGCAATCGCTGTATTTACCCAAGGTGTCAATGAATCTCTCAATGAAGCTTGGGAGAGATTCAAATCGATGTTACGGAAGTGCAAAGGCCATGGTTTTGATGAGTTGTCACAAATTCATATATTTCAAAATGGACTTCAACTTGTGCACAAAACCTTGTTGGATGCTACCGCTGGTGGATCCTTGTTGAGCAAAACCACTGCAGAAGCCACACCTATCATTGATACGATGGCTTTGAATGACCATCAAGGAAGTCATAACCGTGGACCTTTTCAACGAACTCCGAGAGTTTTAGAATTGGGAACAAACGATGTTATCCTTGCGCAGAACAAGTTATTATCACAACAGGTTGAATTGTTGACTAAGCAAATGTCTAAACTTCCGCAACAATTCAAAGAAATTCATGACTCCTCAAGTAAAAATGTGCAAGTCTTGGTTTGTGAACTTAGTAGAGGCGACCATCCGACCGAATATTGTCCTCCCGTTGTGGAGGAAGTAAACTATGCAGGAAATCAAGGATACCAACCCCGAACTCCGTATCAACAAGGAAACCAAGGTTACCAACAACGGGCTAACCAAGGTTATCAACAACCGTGGAGACCGCAAGAAGCCGGACTTTCAAACCGTCAACAATACTAAAATTACACTCAACCTCCGTAAGCTCCCGTTGGAAATATGAAGATGGAAGACACTCTCACGCAATTTATGCAAATGGCAATTTCCAATCAGAAGAATACCGATGCGGCCATAAGGAATCTTGAAACACAAGTCGGGCAATTATCAAAACAATTGGCCGAGCAACAAAAAGGAAACTTTACGGCAAATACTTTACCAAATCCTAAAGAGCATTGTAAGGCAATTCTAACAAGAAGTGGAAGAGAGATTGACATGGGTGTAGGTGAAAGTGTAGTGGAGGAGGAGGTTGTAGTTGAAAAAGAAAAAGATAGTGATGAGATTGAAGTAGAAAAAAATGTTGAGGGTGTTTTAATTGAAAATGAGAAAGAAAAAAATGAGGATGAGAAAAAAAAAAGAGAGAGAGAAGAAAAAGTGAAGAGAACTAAGAAGGGGAAGGAGCCGGTGAATAATATTCCTATCCAACATTTACCATATCCGCATGCTCCTACAAAGAAAGATAGTGCGCGACACTACTCTCGGTTTATGGATATTTTCAAACAATTACAAATAAATATCCCATTTTCTAAGGCTTTGGAGCAAATGCCAAAATATGCGAAGTTTATGAAGGATATTCTCAGGAGACCATTATGGTAGATGCTAGCTGTAGCGCTATCATTCAACGTACTCTCCCGAGGAAAGAATGTGATCCGGGATGAGTTACCTTGTCGGTTACTATAGGAAATATATATGTGGGCAACTGATTGATTGATTTGGGCTCTAGTATCAATTTGATACCTTTGTCAATTGTGAAATGGTTAGGCCATATGGAATTGAGGTCCACTCAAATGACATTGCAACTTGCAGATAAATCCACTACCCGTCCTCACGGTGTAGCGGAAGATGTGTTAGTCAAAGTGGACAAATTTTTATTTCCGATAGACTTTGTGGTTATTGAAATGGAGGAGGATGAGGATGCTACTTTGATTCTTGGACAGCCGTTCATAAAAACGGCTCGAATGGCAATTGACATGGATGATGGTCTCATGAAAGTGAGAGTCCAAGATGAAGAGGTGTGTTTTAATCTTTATGATGCCATGAAGCACAAGAAAGATAAAGGTGATTGTTTCCGAATCGATGCAACGGAGGAAGTGATTGTTGATGTTACAAAGTAAATTCATGTCATTACCCCTTTACAAAGAGCTTTGGATGATTCCTTGTAAGTATTCTCGGTTGAAGAAGAGCAAGCTCTTGAAGAGTGTTTGTTGGAGCTTGAAGCTTTAGAAGAATTGCAACCTTGGGAGTATGAAGAGGAAATTCTAAAAAAAGTGGTGAATGATGAAAAATCACAGCTTGAACTGAAAGTGCTACCTTCAACCTTGAAGTATGCTTTTCTCGATGACGGTGGTAATAAACCGGTTATCATAAGCAGTATTTTATCTGAAAACGAGGAGAGCCGCTTAATTCAAGTGTTGAGAAAAAATCAGGATGCAATGGGATGGACTTTGTCCGATCTCAAAGGCATAAGCCCTTTGTATTACATGCATCGGATATTTATGGAGGAAGACTTTAAACCGGTTGCTCAACCTCAACGCCACTTAAATCCTATCATGAAAGAAGTGGTTAGGAAGGAAGTGGTGAAAATGTTAGATGCCAGAATGATTTACCCCATCTCTGACAGCCCGTGGGTTAGTCCGGTGCATATGGTACCGAAAAAAGACGGGTTAACGGTGGTCCGAAACGAGAAAAATGAGCTCATTCCAACAAAAACCGTAACCGAGTGGAGAATGTGCATAGACTACCGTAGGCTAAACAAAGCTACGAGGAAAGATCATTTTGCTCTCCCTTTTATGGATCAAATGCTCGAAAGGCTTTCCGGTCAACAATTCTACTGTTTTTTGGATGGTTATTCGGGTTACAACCAAATTATTGTGAATCCGGAGGATCATGAAAAAACCGCTTTTACATGTCCTTTTGGAATCTTCGCTTATAGAAGGATGTCGTTTGGATTATGTAATGCACCGGCGACTTTTCAACGGTGTATGCAAGCGATATTCTCAGATTTGATCGAAAAGACAATTGAAGTCTTTATGGATGATTTCTCGGTTTTTGGAAAATCGTTCGATATTTGTTTGAAAAATTTGGATACAGTGTTGGAACGGTGTGTGGAAACCAATTTGGTGCTCAATTGGAAAAAATGCAACTTTATGGTGAACGAAGGAATTGTGCTCGGTCACAAAGTTTCTTCAAAGGGCCTTGAAGTTGATAAAGCCAAGGTGGATGATATTGAGAAATTGCCATCACCGATGAATGTCAAAGGCATAAGGAGCTTTCTTGGACACGCCGGATTTTACCGAAGATTCATCAAGGACTTCGCAAAGGTCGCAAAGCCATTAAGCAACTTGCTCATTAAAGATAATTTTTTTGACTTTGATGAATCTTGCCTTTTTGCGTTTAATTTTTTGAAAAAAAGTTTAACTACTTCACCGATAATCATTGCACCTAATTGGAAATTAGATTTTGAATTAATGTGTGATGTAAGTGATTATGCGGTAGGGGCTGTTTTGACTTCGAACATGTTATATATTTGTATGCAATAATTGGCATTTTTCATTACTTTCCATGCGTAATCGGTTGATTTAAGTGGTGAATTGTGTTGTAGTGCTTTCATTGGAATACATGTGTGGAGCTTGTAATTTGTGAGTTAGTGTGCAGGTATAGGTATGAAAGGATCAAAATTGTGAGACACATTGAGTGGATGCAACTTGCCACTGAATTTGTAGCTGCAATAGGGTATTCACAGTGCGAAGGAGCTGGCGAAGGTGCAGCGAAGCTTCGCACTGCGAATGTCAGCGAGGCTCCCAGCGAAGGGTGGCAGAATGTTTTTCTTGGAAAATTTCCCAAAGTTCGCACTGCGAACTCCTAGCGAAGGCTCGCTAGTTGGTTTGCCGTGCGAAGGTCCTGGCGAAGGGTGGCAGAATGTTTTAGAGGCAAAATTTCTCTCATTCGTAGTGCGAATGGATTGTTTGCAGTGCAAGCCCACGACATCAGAATTGGGCGGTTTAAGTCTCAAAGGCACTTAAAGTGCCATTTTCTCTCATTCGCAATGCGAATGATTCACTTGCAGTGCGAATGCTACAGAATTCAGAAGTGTATAAATAGATTTTTACTTTTCTTGGAAGGGATCTTTTGCTCTTTTTCACCCAAAAACATAGTTTTCAGTATTTTGATCATCCAATAGTGGAATTTCACTTTGAGAAGCTGAAGTCACATCCATTCTCGATTATTCGACTTGGATGTTCATTCATCTCCTCTTGAAACTTGTCATCCAAGCTACCATGAGAATGTGTAGCTAAACTCTCTTGTGTTGAGGTTAGAAGTAGTTGATTCTGATTATATGTATTTGTTTTGATCTATGGTGTATGAACAAATTCTTTGACCAATATAGATGGAGTTATTTTCTCTTAATGCTTTTTGTGTGATTTGTTTTGCTCTAGACATAGATTCTACAAATCATGACCTAATAAATTCATCTCTTAAGAACCAAACTGTAGACATAGATTTGGGATTTGTTATTCGCTTTGTGTTGAGCTTAATGATTGTTGTTTAGATTATTAGCGTGAGACATCATCTAACGGTCTAAACAACGATACTCACGACTTCGCTTTTGACATAAACTTAGTCGGGAGGATATGCGGTTGTATTGGTCGGAAACTGAGTTCATATGCTTGATTAATCGGATATATGTGAAAAGGATTAGCGAAACCTAACCTTGACATGCTTTCCTAAAACTTTTACAAACTCTTTGAATTACTCTTTGCTACCAATTAATGTTAAAAACAATTGAGAACCTTTTGAAACCATTGAACTTAAAATATCGCTACTATTGAAAAGCAAGCATCAAATATCGACAATCCCTGTGGAGACGATAAAAACACCCCCTAATACTCTTTCAAAAAAAGTGCAATGAAGGATTTCTTAATCCTAAGGATGAATCCAATCTGAATGGAGATTTCAGAATTATTGAGGTAAATAGGGTTTGTTCAGAGAGAATCTTAGTTACTTGAGTCAAGGGTGGCAGCCTTGGTATCTCAACACTTTGTGTGTCAAGGAAGATACTTGCAAAGATTGAATACTTGATAAGTGTTCATGGAGTGATATGTTGGAGCATGGCTTCAATAGTGAAACATGGTTATTGAAGAAGGATTTAAGATCAATTTTTGTTTGTGATATTCACAAGTATTTAATTGATTATTCTTGTATTTGAAGTTCAAGATTGGTGATGTTCAACAAGATGTTGAAACATCTCTTCGTCAGAGTTTGTGTAGACTCATGGGAGGGGTACTGCATATACTTTTGGATCTATTTCTCTTGGGTGTTGACCTAATAGTCTACTTTAGTCTAGTGTGGCAGAAGCATCTGACCTCTAGAGAGTTTCCTGGCAAGAAACTGGTCTAAACAATGGTGATGTTGAAGATGAAGATGAAGACATCATAATCTTTATGAATATTTCTTGGATCAGTTTATTTCTGGTCTAGGAGTATTGGAGTGCAGCAGGTGTGTTCCAGTTGTTACTAGAAGCATCTGAGGCTTATCTGGAAAGTGTCATGGCAAGAGACTTGTCCGAAATATAGTACTGGTGATGGCACAACTTGGGTCAGTTTATTTCTGATCTAGGTACATAAGAGCATGCGATCTTGCTCATCTTGGAGGTCTAGGAGAAGTGGCAGTTATCTCTGACTTTCTGCAGATTGCTCTACTTAAGAAAAGTGGCATTCCTTTGGTATAGCTGTGGTGTAGTCTATGATTACTTCTTTCCTAAAGAATCAGACTTAGCACGTTTGAGTTCTTTGGAGTTGTGAAGCAGATATTCATCAAGGTGTTAGCTTGAATTGAATACCTGTGATATGATTAAGCAGGATGAAGGTTGTCTACTCAAACTTGGTTGCTGAATCAAGTCTATGAGAACATGGAACTCTTGTTCTGTTATAGAGAGGAGGTTCTTCTAAGTGGCAGAAGGAAGGGCTGAATTCCTCAGCTGGATGTCTGATCAGATGTCATGACATCAAGCAGAAACTTCAGGGTCTTAGTTGATGTTGTGGCGCATTATCGTAAGATAAGTTAATCTTCTCAGAAATAAATGGAATGAACGCTTCAAAAAGGTCTATCTCATGCAGTTTGCGGGAGCTGTAAGAAGGAGAAGATGTTACATTTCTAAGGCTTGGTGAATCCAAGATGGCTTGCTATGGAGTAAGTGGACTATGTGACTTAAAGATTAGGTTTCATTGGTGGATCATAAGGTTTTCTGAAACTCTGAAGAAAAGCTAAGATTAACCAAACAATGGCATTTGGTTGATATTTATCGTGCATTCAAGCAGGGTGCTTGGAACTAATTACTCTTGGGCAGAAGGGTAGTTGGTTGAATACTTAAGGAGGTTCTGGTTCAGTTCTATCTTGGAGTTTGTGGTAGAAGTTCTAAGTTAATTATGGAAGATTACCTTCTTTTGGTGGATGAGAGTTTATTTCTCTCTTCAGTTATTTGGAGTTCTTGTTGATCAAGCTGGTGGCACAATGTTTTTTGAAGATCTTTAGTTAGATTACTATGCAGTAGTAAGTCCAGTGGTGGACATATCAAGAACCATGTTGGTTGGTGTCTGTGATATACGAAGGATGTCCTAACTAATGTTAGAACATCATCTGGGATTCATCTGGGATTGTTATCCTTAGAGTAGGATTCTAAGTTCTGTGTGTGGAACATGACACTCACATCATGTCTAAGAAGTATTTATCTTGTCATATGGGAGAATGGTGAGTAAAAGACTGTCTTCGAAGTCTGATGTAAATGTGGTATCAGACTGAAGTGGATCATGGGTTGATTGCATGAAGGTATGGATTCTGATATGTTCAGAATATGGCAGCTGATATTCACTAGTTGAATTAGAAGTGTTATATCTTATCATATGGGAGAATGATAGATTGAAGACTGTCTTGGATCATGGGTGTTTATCTAGAAGACTAACTCTTGCTGAAGTCGGAATACTTATGGAGAGGTGGTTTCTTTTGCTACAAGTCATGCTAGAGAGAAGTAGATCAGTTTGGTGCTTGTGGAGTAAATAAGCTGAGGATTTCTGGAGCATGTGTTTGATGTCCTTCAAGTGTGAAGAACATCTAGGCGAGCTAGCAAACTAAGGGGCTCTGTTTGTCTCTTTGAGGAATGTGAAGCATTCCAAATTCAATTGGGTTGTATCTCAGGGAAAAAGGATATCTATACATGAGAATTCAGGAGGAATTCGTACGGTGTAGGATGGTTTCTAGACGAGAGGGATCAAGGGTGTTTTGGCCTTAATCCAAGAGTTTGTTGGTTGTGGTACAAGGATGCATTCCTGGTACTCTCACTATATGATCATGAAGTTGTCATGGGATATCATGTGGTGATTTTGGGTGTTTCTTGCTGAAGAAGCATCTTTTGAGAAAGATTGGGGGAGAACTTCTGTCTGTTGAATGTACTAGTGTGGTACATGGAGTGCTTGAGGATCAAGCATCAGGTGAATGCGTTCAGCATGTGTGTTGAGCAGAGGGTGCGCTCTTAAAGACATGAAGATGCATCTTATGTTTTCCATTCATTCAGGGTGTTCTTCTTGCAAAGGAGCACTGGTTATCAGCGACATGAGGAGTTAGACTTCTGTTAAGAATATGTTGTTGTAGTAGTGCAGATTGGATATCAAGATTGTTTGTGGCTTCAAGCAGTTTGTGATATATTGCCTCAGTCAAGGATGATATGCCAGACGAGATGTCGTGATATTGCTCTACTAGTTAAGTTCTAGGTGAACTTATCAGGTTGTTCTAATTCTGTCATTGGTGTCAATGGATTGAATTATAAGTGATACAAGTACCTTGAGATTATTCTGGGAGGCATTGCTTGTTTCTGAGAGAATTGATTTTTCTCTGCAGAAGCAGATAAGGTCTTTTATTAGTCTTTGCTGCTAACTGATAGATGTTTGAAGAAATGTCTTAACATCTTGGTCAGTTACTCTTGATCTTCTGATTAAAAGGGATTGAATAGATGTTACAAGAAACACTAAACAAAGTCTGGCAAGATGTCAGAACATTGGTTAGGATGTATGACTGTCTTCTTATTAATTGAGTTGGACGGTGGAGAAAATGTATCTTAGAGAACTTGTGTTAAACATGTGTTTCGGTAAATGCGCATTCCTTGTTAAAAGGGAGACAGTCAAATGCGACTTGGTCGGTGCACTTGTGTCTATGAAGATACACACTTTAGTTTAATGCTCACATTGAATGGACATGTGTTACGTCCAATGGTTCGTTACATCCTAAGAAAAACGCTCTTGTATATAAAGGGTGTTCTCGTCCTCATCTTGTTGCAGGTTGTCTTTTCTATTGTGTTGGGTTCTCATGGGGTTTATCCGCTTTAGAGAGTGAGATAGCTTTCTCTTATCTAGGATGGAGTTCTTAGATAAATTCTTCATTGGGTAGTGATAGATAAACCTGGGTGTTTACTGTAAACCAGTGGTTGTTTACTTAAAACTATACTACTGATAGTGGATTCTTCTTCCTGGCTTGGTATGCCCCCAGATGTAGGTGATTTGCACCAAACTGGGTTATCATATTCTGTGTTGTTTATCATTCTGCATTTATAGTTCAGTTTTGATTAACATGTTGTAACAGATGTCGAAACATCTGTCTTGCTGTAGTTACTGATATTTTACATATTAGTTTGTTATTCTATTCCTAGTTTAAAGATTGTACAAAACAATATCTTGACATGTGTTAGGACATCTGCTATCTGCTATGCCATAATTTCATTCTTTGACCAGGTTCACCATCCATGTTTCTTGACATGCATAAATAGAAGCAACTATGTACTATGCTTCGCATGATGACAATACCACTACTGGCTCCTTTCTCGAACTCCAAGCAACTGGTGCACCACCTAACATAAACACATAGCCTGCTGTGGATTTTCTATCCTCAGGATCACTACACCAACTAGAGTCGGTGTATCCCACTAACTTGCATTATTTTCCTTCATCAGCTGCAGGAAACAAAATGATATAGTCGAGAGTTCCTTTCAGATACCTTAGTAACCTCTTCGTCGCTGCTAGGTGTGATACCTTTGACTTCTGCATGAATCTACTTACCATACCCACATTGTATTCTAAGTCGGGCCTTGTGTGACAAAGGTATCAAAGTGACCCAATAAGTCTTCTATATTGGGTTGGGTCGACATCATCTTCATCTGAATCTTTCGATAGTTGCAATCTGGTCTCAGCTGGAGTCGAAGTTGGGTTGCAATCTTGCATCTCAAATCTCTTAAGTATTTCGCCTGCATATCTTCTTTGGTGCGTCATCAAACCTCTACTAGTCTTATGGAATTCGATGCCAAGGAAATATGAGAGATTTCCCAAGTCTGACATTTCAAACTCCTCACTTAGGTCATGTTTGAAATCTTCGATCTCCTTCTTGCAACTTCCTGTTATCAACAGGTCATCGACATAGAGGTATAGAATAAGCAATTCATTATTGCTTCACCTTACATACACTCCATGCTCAGTCGCACATTTCACAAATTTCTTCTTCCTTAAGAAGTTGTCGATTTTCTTATTCCAAGCTCTTGGAGCTGGCTTAAGTCCATACAGGGCTTTATGCAACTTGTACACCTTTCTTTCTTCGCCTTGTTTCACAAACCCAACTGGTTGTGCGACATAAAATTCTTCGTCTAAGAGACCATTAAGGAATGCACACTTCACACCCATCTGACATGTGTGCCAATTGTTCATATTTGCTAGACCAACAACCAACCTGATTGTTTTGATTCTAGTAACAGGTGCAAACACTTCGTCGAAGTCGATTCATTCCTTCTGTAGAAATCCTTTTGCCACAATTCTCACCTTGTGTCGAGTTACTTCTCCTTTAGAATTCACCTTCACCTTGTAAACCCACTTCAAATCAATTGCCTTATTTCCTTGAGGAAATTCGACAAGTGACCAGGTGTTGTTGACTTCGATGGAGTTTAACTCCTCATTCATTTCTTTTACCCACTTCGAATCTTTCAATGCCTCAGCTGCATTGACTAGTTCGACATCTGCGTAGAAAGCATAATGTACCAGCTCACCCTCTTCATCGACCACACCATCTGATGTAATCACACATTCTTGCAATCTTGCAGGCATGTGTCTCGTTCGTCGAGGTCTGCTTGAGACTGCTTCATCTTGACTTGTTCCTGTCAAACTACTCTTTCAACTTCAGTGACGGGTTCTTCACAAGAGATTCTCACCGAATCCTTCTTGACATTCTCAGTCCAATCCCATTCTTTAAGCTCATATATGATCACGTTCCTGTTGATCACTACCTGCTTATTCACTGGGTCGAATAGCTTGTAACCTCCAGTCGAATGATATCCTATCAAGAACATCTGATTCGACTTGTCATCAAGCTTTCTTCTCAACTGATCTGGCACATGTCTATGTGTTATAGATCCAAACACCTTCAAGTGACTGAGGCTAGGCTTGACACCAGACCAACATTCTTCTGGTGTGATTCCTTCAAGCTTCTTCGTCGGACATCTGTTTAATATATATGTTGCTGTCGAAACTGCTTCTCCCCATAATTCTATGGGTAGATGCTTTCCATTCAACATAATTTTCACCATGTTCATGATGGTTCTGTTCTTTCTTTCTGCAATTCCATTTTGCCGTGGAGTGTAGGGTGGCACCACCTCATGCACAATCCTTTCTTTTCACATAATGCATCGAACTCTTTTAACACATACTCTCCACCACCATCAGTCATCAGAATTTTTACCTTTCGACCACTCCGTCTTTCGATAATAGATTTGAATCTGGCAAATACCTCGATCACATCACTATTCTTCTTGATGAGGTAAGTCCACAGTTTTCGACTGTACTCATCTATGAGCGTGACAAAGTATCTGTTACCACCAATCGAATCCACCTGGATAGGACCACATACATCAGAGTATATAACTTCCAGAATTGCCTTCGACTTCCTTCCTGCATCCTTGCTGAAGCTATTCTTGTGTTGTTTTGACTGAACACACTCTTCACATACTTCACTTGGAATATTGATTTCTGGTAATCCTGAAACCATATTTCTTCTCTTTAGCTCTCTGATGTCATTGAAGTTGAGATGGCCTAGTCAAAAATGCCATAACCAGTCATCTCTGCTGGCTCCAGTTACTAGGCACTTGTGCTCCATTACATTGAGTTCAATCTTGAAGGTCCTATTCTGAGACATTGGAGCCTTCAAGATCAACCTACCACATGTGTTGAGAACTCTCATCATCTTGTCTTTGATCGACACCTTGTAGTTCTTTTTGACAAGTTATCCCATACTGAGCAAATTACTCTTCATGCCTGGTATGTACAACACATTGGAAATTGTTGACCTCTTGCCATATTTCCTCATAATCAGAACATCACCAACACCTTCAGCTGCTAGAGTGTTGTCATTTGCAAACTTCACCATGTTCTTCGACGAGGGCTTCATGTTGACAAACCAATCTTTCCTTCCAGTCATGTGTGATGAGCATCCTGAGTTCAAGTACCACTGGTCTTGGAATCTCTCTTCGTCTCTTGTTGTGACCATCATCAACATCTCTTCTTCTTCTTCATGTTTCGCCACCTTTGCATCAGTTTCTTGATTCTTCTTCTTTTCTAGACAATCACTAAAATAGTGACCATACTTATGACAATTGAAACACTGAATGTGACTTTTGTCAGGCTTTCAGCCACCACCTCTTCCTCTACCTGCAACACCACCTCTTTGGTTTCCTTAGTTCCAGGGTTTTCTCTGATTCGATCAGTTTCCTTCCTGCTGATTTCGACCAGTCGAATTGGTGTTGGCTCCTCTACCTTTGCTTCCATTCCAGCTTCCTTTGTCTTTCCTTTCCTTTTCTGACTGCGCCTGCAAAGCTATACCACTCTTTGATTTTCCTGCAGCTCTTTCAGCCATCCTTTATTCATGAGACTCAAGCGTCCCTTGAAGCTCTTCCTTCGTCAATACTGACAAGTCTTTCGACTCTTCTATGGCTACTACCACGAGGTCGAATTTTGGAGCCAATGACCTCAAGATCTTTGACACAACTGATCTTGATGTCAATACCTCTCCACATACCTTAATTTGATTCACCAGCTTTGTAACTCTGATGAAGAAATCTGTTATACTTTCATTGTATTCCATCTGAAGCAACTCATAGGTTCTCTTGTGAGTTTGTAACCTCACGTCTTTCACCTTCTCTGCGCCTCCAAATGACTTTTCAAGAATCTCCCACGCTTCCTTCGCTGACTTAACATCACTAACCTTTTCAAAGTTATCTGGATCGACACACTGATGGATTATAAAGAGAGCTTTATAATCTTTCTTCTTCAACTCTTTGTGTGCAACTTTTTCTTGATCCTTCGCGTTCTCTGCAAGCGGTGCTACTCCTTCCTTTACAAGATCCCAAAGATCTTGATAACAGAAAACCACCTTAATCTGCTTGCACCAATTCTCATAATTGTCTTTCTTGAGAATCAGAAGGCTCGCCGGAAAGTGCCCATTTGAATGATTCATCGCCATCACAATTTTCCTTCCTTGAATCGTAACCGGAGCTGTGATACCAGATGTTGGAATTAACACAAAATCTTTTGAGAATTCATATTTAATCTTGATCTCAAGATTATTAACAATCACACGCAATGACAACAAAAAGAAAAATTGAGAAAGAAAGAAAGAGAAAAGAGAAATAGTAGCGTAGGAGAAGATGAAAAACTGCAGAATTCTTTCTGCCTACAAACTGTGGAAACTTTCAATATTCATTTGCAACTACAAACTGTGAATTATAAAACTTGATTATTACAATGATAAGGGTTCCTCACTATTTATAGATTTAGGTTAACTTGCATCTCAAGCTAAAGCGCAAACTATAAATGCCCAAAAATATCTAATATAATCTTTCTAAATCAAATCTGATCTATCTAAATCAAATCAAATCTTTTTAAAATAATAAATTACATAATTAACAAGGTTAAAGCATATTTTTAAATTAGAGGGGGTGTCAGTGTTATTTTAACGTAACAAATCGCGTCGTGAGACATGAGTATAGTTTTTCCAAAGATTTAATGTATTTGATTTGAATTATATGAATTATTTTTGCAAATTTTCTACATATGTTTGATTCGAAATATACTCAAATTAATTCTTAGTGTTAAATAACGATATTGTTAATATTTTATAGGTTCATTGAGCCACAATCTGCCTATAGCAACAAATGTGTTGTGAAATTGAACAATGTTGCTTTTAGCTGTAATCAAAAGCCCAACTCCACATCCATGGCTATCAACCTTTCTATAACCTAATCACTAAACCCTTGAAATATGAAACTTCATTCTTTACCGGCAAACAAGAAAGATGTCACAAATTCAAACTTACATTCTTATATTCAAATGTTTTTCCACGCACATCTATTAACCGGAATAATAAAGAGATAAACTTATTAATATTATTAATTTACATGTATAATTATAATTAAATATATCTAAAGTACATACAAATTCTTATAAAAATATTCATATTGAAAATGGTAATTTTGATGTGTAAGCACATTCTAAGTATAAAAAGTTTTATAATATCAATAAATAACAATCAAATGAATGGCTTTATATATATATATATATATATATATATATATATATATATATATATATATATATATATATATATATATATATATATATATATATATATATACATTTTTAATAAATAAATAATTATCTCAGGTGTAAAATATCTTTACATTAAAATTTTGTATTTATTATAAATATATTTTTTAAACACAAATTATATCATTATATAGTCTAATTATATAAAAATAAATTATCGGAAAATCATCATTTTGATATCTTAAAATGTAATTTACTGTCATTATACACATCCATAAATATCTTAATTCACTAGTTAGTATAATTTTTTAATATAATTTTAGATAATTAAAATAGATATTAAATATTTTTTTTTATCAAATTAATCTACAAAATATATCTTAAGAATATGTTTTTAATTTCATTACATTTAAAGACTATAATAAGAGAGCCTCACACAAGGATCAAAAAGGTTGTTTTTCTTTTCTTAATTTTTTTTAAATAGTTAATTTATAAATATCAATAACTTATTTCCATTAATATATAAATATAAATAAATGTTGTTGTAAAAAATTAAACTATATGGTAATAATTTACATCAATTTAATTCAATTAACACGTAATAGTTGGGCTATTCCACCTAGCCTTCTGTTTTTTCTTAATTGGTTTCTTCATATTTTCTGATGGCATCAATGCATCTAAATATGTATTTTGGGATAGTCTTCATCTCACATAGACAGCAAACAAATTTATTGCGGTTGAGTTTATTTCTGATGGCATCTCCCTTATATCCTAAACAAACCTTTAAAGTCATACTTCTAAAGTTGTGAATATTTAAGCCCATAAATCACTTGTGTATTTTCAATAACGTGATGGCCTGTAATGTGTGTCATGTATGCAAGTTTAAGAACTCTTTCATATTCACTAATAAAGATGTCCCATATTATGGAAAATAGTCTTGCCCGTTTAAGAACTTCTAGAAAGAAAGAGTAAAAGAAAAAACTTGAGTTTTCTAATTGTCTGTTAAAGACTGCTCTTATTCCATTTTTTTAGGTTTCCATGTATGGTAGACTAAAGATTCAACTGACTTTTGAAATCTTTTGATTTTTGTTTCGACCTTTCTTAAATTGCCAAGGCTTCTTTGCATATTTTATATGATGAAATTGCCGGGGGCTTCATTATAGATTTTATATGATGACATCATTGTAGATTTTATATGATGAAATGTAAAATTCGAAAGTATCTTTATTAAAGTTTGTTCTAATTCATCCTACAAAATTGTGAGGAATGTTACTCAATATAAATTCTTTAGAGGTTATATATCAAACCACCGTGGAACTTGAAATCTTTCTATTACATCTCTCTTATCTAGAACTATTTTGGAGTTGGTGTGTGGATATAAACGGTAGACAACCCATAGTCCGATCAATGAGTTACGATACCATATTAAAATTTATTCTAATTCATCCTTATAAAACCGGCTTGTATGGTAAGAGATGTCACTCTATATGAATTTTTTAAAAGCTCTATGTCTATTAATAAACATTGCAATTTGACTCATACCATATGGTACCAGAAGAAAACTCCATTCTCGCACAATATATATATATATATATATATATATATATATATATATATCAATATCAGTTTCAAAAAATATATCACTATTAAACTATTACACATTTTAATATAAGTGGTAGTTTATTAAATAATAAAATAATTAATTTTTTGAAACTTTTTAATGTTGTTAAAAACTTCAAATTATATGATATTTTATATTTAGTCGGTTTAGTTTTACTAAAAATGCGGATAACAATTACGAGAATGGGTATTTAGGTGTCTATATGGCACGAATACAAATTCAAATGTCTATGGCCATGCAAGTATGGATTCACGTACATAGATTTTCGTAAAACGCAAGTATGTGGCCAAGTACAGTAGTATTGTTCCCAAACCATACTCATCGCCATCTTTAATATCTTACTAATGTGGGACTTAAATTTTTCCAATAATTTTAAAATAAATTGTTACTTTAATAATCATTCCTAGTTTGCAACACTATTTACCGTTGTTTTTGGTAAATCAAATTACAAATGCTCTTTCAATTAAAGGATTAAACTCGAACAAATCTTATGGACAACTTGTGTAAAACAATTTATTGAAATATGTTTGTGCTTGGTTATTACTGTTTGAATGTAGGGAAAACGGGTCAAAATCCCAATAAAAGCAATGCATAATTGTTCTAAGAACTAAAGTAAAACGAAGAACACAATATAAGTAATTAAATAAAAAAGCTTGGATAAAGGAATTAAAAGAGAGGGACACAGATTCATACATGTTTTTTCCTAAATTTTTTTCTCTCTGAGATTTGGATATTTAAGTTCTATAAAGAATACTAATAAAAATTGCTAACCTTTATTACATAATGAAATCTACTTATATACTAAACACATCAATAATCTTTGATAATAGTTACTTCTCCAACGTTCAACACGTTCATTGTCACGTGGAGTTATGTTCTCAACCTTGCTTCCACATGTCTTCAATTGTTCAACTAGTTTCAACTATCACCAACGTCGATAACTACCCTTAACTTTCTGACTACTTCTGTCGAAGAAATCTTTAAGTCTTCTAACTTCCCCAGTCGAATATGCCAAGTCACTGCAAACATTTTCAATATTTTAAACATGTTTTGAAGAAAGATTTATCCTAATTTTGTGGGTTTTTTTCCTGAGATTCCTCCAAACTAGGCTTAGTGGGTTTCCATGTTGTCTAATCCATTAACTCAAGAATACACTAAGTCCAAAAAACACCTGGTTGGCGAGTCAAACTCACCACATCAGTCGAAATAATCAATATGTCGAAACCGTAGCAAACTTGTTTCACCCTTTGCAATCCCATACCTTTGTATCACACTTTTATGTATAAAAATGATAAACTAAAATTCCTAGGCTAATAGATGCCTCCCAAATATGCCAATATTGATTAGGTTCACACAATGGAAGAAAGTGGCATTTTTAGTAAACTCTAGACACTGTTCACATTTGTTTGCATATGTCATCGTCATAATGACCACTTTCACCAAATCGTTACGTCGAGAACATGCGTGCAAACTATCATCATGATTCTGATTTCTTAGGCCATCGTGGGCCACAATAATTGACCACTTTAAAATCTTTCAATTAATTTAAATTCAGAAAATCAAATGTGAGAGGGTTTTGATTCATAGGGGAAAGTGGAATGTGTCGTACCTTAAAAAATACGATCCTTCGCAAAATGAATCGCAGAAAATTAGCTCGAATAGAGTCGCCACCGAACTTTGCTTATTCTAATAAAGGAAAAGGAAAATATCGATAAAACACTTAAGAAAAGAAAATGGTCGTCGCAACCAAATTCTAGGTTCGAGAGTCGATTATTCAAGGGGAAGGTATTAGCACTCCCCATGTCTGTTGTACTCAACAGGAACTCTTAGTCTAATTGGTGATGGAATATTAATTTCTGCTATTTGCTTTCTTCTAATGCCAAAGGGAAAAGAGAGGGTCGCAAATGGGTTATATTCTAAGGTTACTTGTTAAGGGGAAATGGTTGGTTTTTTATTAGGGTGCTCGTCAAGGATTAGGGCCCCTGTGCCTACGTATATTCATTGTGAAATGAAGAATCAAAGCATCTGTAGTTTGTGGGACTGTGATTTGTTGGTTCGTTTTAAGGAGTGATCATTTAGACATATCTAGTGAGTAAAGCTTCGTTTATTGCTCGCTCTTGGAGGCGGAAGTTTTGGTTGTTTCACGTCGATATGGATAAAGCATACTCGTTTTTCTGAAAATGTTTTTATCGAGCGGGGCGAGGAGTTGAGTTAATGTGTTGGATGTTTTATTCGGATGAAGATTACTCGAATGGCCAAGGAAGGTTCCTCGTATCCAAGCAATCGAGGAGAAGAATCGAAGCCTCGAGACCATCCCCCTTTTCATCCTTAATTATTAAAGGATTTAATATGATTAGAGTGTTTTAAGTGGATGATGAATACTCGAATTACCAAGGAAGGCTCCTCGTATCCAAGCATTCGAGAGAGAGAATAGAAGACTCTAGACCACTCTTTTTTTCATCTAAGTCTTTAAGAAAATAAGTTTGATTCGGTTTATTATGAAAATGTTTAATGTGAATTGGATTAGATGTTTTTAGAGATGACACTTGTTTGACTAGTGAGTAAGGCTACTTGTACCCAAACAATCAAGGAGATGAATCGAAGGCTCGAGACCATCTCCTTTTTCATCTTTAATGAAATAAGGTCTAAGTATGATTAAATGGTTTAATTTGATTTAGATAAAATACTCAATGTTGGTCGGGGTTTGAATTTGCGTTCGAAGCGTTGTGTGGAATTGAAATGATTTAAAGGGAGGACCTAATTGGTGTTGGGTAAGGTTGATGCATTAAGCAGTTGACTTACAAGATGTGATAAGGCTTGATATATGGATCAAGTATGCTTTGGGGTGGAATAGGTTAAGGGTTGATGATCATGGAAGTGCTATTAAATTGGTTTTATTTATGAAAAAATGCTTGACGTTGAATCAAGCTTATTTATGTTCTTTTGAAAAGTGATTGATTTTATTCTTGTATTAGAAGCTACCTAAGCAAAAGGCAATCAAAGAGAAAGCGGTAAAAATTATTACACGTCATGGCAACGGGGGTATATTTTGTAAGATGGGGACAATACCAAGCCATTGCAAATTAAATACATCACACAAATGCATGCAAATGAAAGTGTAAGGTGCAAAGCAAGTCTCATTGTAAGAAAACCCAATAGTAAGCTATGTGAGGTTGATGACGATCGTATAAACGATCAACTTACAAGAGTGTTTTGAAAATGACTTGATATTAAATAAAGAATTAGTTTGAAAGTGGTTTGAACATGCAAATGAGAAATGAAATCAAGATGCATTATGGCATAGGTAAAATAAATAAGCAAAAGCATAATCAACATAAGATTAAGCATCACACAATTGAATCGAGTAAGCAAAATCGCAAGATCATTTATTAGATTAAATATAAATATTTAATAAAATTAACTAATGGATTAATTAATTAGTATTAAATAAATACATTTAAAATTATCAATGATATATACCTTTGTGTTTTTTTTTATATTAGGAAAAAACAATAAAAGAAATTAATTAAGTTAAATATAAATATTTAATAAAATTAATTAATATTAAATAATAATATTTAAAATAATTAAACAAAATATTCTTTTGTTTTTTTAATATATTATAAAAATAATAAGAATTAGAAAATTAAGAAATAAAAGAAAAAAATAAATAAATAAATAAAGGCAAAGAAAATAAATTAAAAAAAAGGGTGATGGGCCTGTGAAGCAGTAAAAGGAGGGTGTTAAGAGTAGAAAAACCAAGGCCCAAAAGAGAAAACCTAGGGCGCTAGGGAGGTCCACGATGGACCAGGTCAACTCGGTTGACCCCTTAGACTAAATCTGGGACATTGGCTTGATGGAGAGTCAAGGCTATAGACTCATCCAATGGCTACAATGGGAGCGTGCACGAAATGGATGGTGGAAAGCATACACCAGATCATGGATGGAAGGACACCTCACCGGTGACAATTGTCCGGTGGGGACACTTGTCACCAACACTGCTGGCCACCACATACAACAACGGTCAGAAAACATAAAGAAAACAAGCAAATCCTCATTATCTTTCTACTCTCTCTCTCTCTCTCACTCTCTACACCTATCCCTCATTCTCACTCATCTCTCTCCCTCTACAACAAAGCCTCATCAGAGAAGAAAACTTCTTGTCGGAGAAGATGAAGCACGGTAGAAACCATTATCTTCTTCGGTGAACCTCCGCCGCCACCCCTCAAATCTTAACCTACACAACACAAACCTTACTTAAAAAAAACACGCAAAAACCAAATCTAGGGTCAATCTACCCTAATTCGTTCTTAAACAACTCAAATCACCCTAAACCTAAACCTAACCCTCGATCTACGAAGAGCAAAAATACCATGGACACGCATAAAATCATCCAATAACCATGGGGGAAATGGTCAGGGAAGTAAAAAATTTACAGAAGCAATCAAAAGGAGATGAAAAAGCTACCTATGCTGCTGAATCAAGTTCGACGAGCTTTAAGGCCGATGAGGAATAAAGGTATGCTTCAAACACTTTTTTCTTGCTTTCTCCTTTCCTCTACTTCTTCTTGTTCTCATTTCTTTCTTCCTTTTGGCTTAGGTTGTTTAGCTGTTGCTGATGTTGTTGTGAAGGTGTGAAGGCTGAGCTTAGCTACCTCAGAGTTTCAATGTGAGCCTCTAAGGAGTTTCGTGAAATTTTCGAGCTTTAGGTAATTTAGGGTTTGAGAGAAATTTCGCCAGAGTGACAGTAGGGAGTTTCTTGTGTAATCATCACCAAATGATTGGGTTCGTTTATAAGGGAATTGTGCACCATCCTGGTACGTGTGAGTGTTGAATGCCAAACTTGCTTTAAATTGATCCTTAATTATTGACATTTTTCAACTCTTTTGTTATGTTTTGTTGGATTTACTCCATGATATCATGCTATTCTTCAATATTGTTGAAAATAACTTGGGTTGCTTTGATTTGTCTATTATTGTGCAAAAATTAGGCATAAAAGCATCAAAGTGTAAGACACAAGTAATTTGACAAGGAAGCCAAAGGAAAAGAAGAGATTCAACATGTTCGCTGGGCGAACAGCCAGCGAGAAGTAGGAGTGAATGTTTGCTGGGAAAACTCATGGCGAAGCCCCAACGAACCCTCTAAAATTAGAGTTAGTAAGAAAAGGGCACTAAGTTCGCTGGGCGAACTAGTAGAGAATGTTCGTTGTAGCGAGGTTTCAGCGAAGGACCAGCAAACCATCGTAGATTTGAGGCAGTAGCTAAAGGACCATAAGTTCGATGTGCGAACTTGTAGCGAGGTAGTTCGCAGGGAGAAGAATTGCTCGCACAACGAACTTCAGATATTATTTTAGGGGCGGTTTAACTCTTCAGAGGCACTTCAGGTGCCTAAAAGTGTGTTCGTTGGGCGAAGAAATAGTTCGCAGGGCGAACATGACAGATTCCAAAACTTCATTTCTCAGATTTTATTCACCAAAAGGTGATATTTTGCAAATAGAAGCTGGTTCACATCCGAGTTTGATTCTTCGACGTGGATGTTCATTCATCTTCTTCCAAAACTTGTAAAGCAAGCTACCATGGTTATGAGTAGCTAATTTCCTTTGTATTAAAGGTAGAGGTAGTCTACCATTAACTTGTATGTATTTCTTTTGATTGGCCTTGTATGTGAACAAATGATGATTAATATATGATGAATATTTTTGTTCTTAATGATCCATTCTTGTTTTGTAAAACTCTAGGCATAAATTTTGTGAAACTTGACCTAAAATATTCATCTATCGATTTATATATTGTAGAAATCGGTCTATGGTCGATAGTTGCTTTGTGTTGAACTTAAAGCTTACGATATTGGTTGTTATATGGAGAAATTATGTAGCGATGAATACAATATTTCTCACGATGCCACTCTAGAGATAGACGATGTTGAGAGAATGCGTGACGATATTAATCGGATCCGACTTCACATGCAAGATTGAAAGAATACGTATAAGTTAGGGTAATGCAACTTCATGGTTACATAAGGAATTGTGCTCGACCACAAAGTTTCTTAAAAGGGGCTCGAAGTTGACCAAGCCAAAGAGGAGGTTATAGATAAGTTTCCACCGTCAATGAATGTCAAAGAAATTAGAAGCTTACTCGGACATGCTGGATTTTATAGGAGGTTCATCAAAGACTTCTCGAAGATTGCAAAGCCCTTGAGCAATTTGCTCAACAAAGATAAGTCTTTTGAATTTGATGACTCTTGCATGCTTGCTTTTAATTCTTTAAAAGAAATTTTGATTACCGCCCCCATAATCACGGCTCCCGATTGGAAACTTGATTTTGAACTCATGTGTGATGCTAGTGATTATGTCGTTGATGCGGTACTTGGCAAAGAAGAACAAAATTTTTTCATGTTATATACTATGCAAGCAAAGTGTTGAACGAAGTTCAAATCAATTATGCCACTATGGAAAAAGAGCTTCTTACAATAATGTATGCATTGGAAAATTTTTTGGTCTTACCTCATTGGGTCTAAAGTAGTTGTTTACACAGACCATGCGACTATTAAGTATCTGTTAACCAAACCAGATTCTAAGAAAAGGCTTATTAGATGGGTATTTTTGTTGTAAGAATTTGATCTTGAAATTCGCGACAAGAAGGGATCTGAGAATTTGGTTGTAGATCACTTATCCCGTCTGGTGAATTTAGAAGTAACTAAAAATGAATTGGAGGTTAAAGAGGAATTTCCGGATGAAAAGCTGTTTATGGTGCAAGTTAGGCCTTGGTTTGCCGATATCGCAAATCACAAAGCCGTTGGAGTGATTCCGAAAGGCCTAACTTGGAACCAAAGAAGAAAATAATTTGCACGATGCCAAGTCTTTTGTTTGGGATGAGCCGTACTTATTCAAACGTGGTGTTGATAACCTTTTGAGAAGTTGTGTTATAATTGAGGAGTCAAGGTGTATTCTTTGGCATTGTCATAAATCACCTTAGGGCGATCATTTTAACGGGCTAGGAACGGCAACGAAAGTCCTTCAATCGGGCTTTTATTGGCCTTCTTTGTTTAAAGATGCTCATGTGCATGCCCAAAGTTGTGACAATTGTAATTATAGACTGCACCTAAGAGGGGGGGGGGGGGGGGGGTGAATTAGGTACTTTGAAATTTTTACGGTTTTTATCTTATGTTGTGATTTCTTTCCTGATTAATTACTAAGTTATGAAAGCGATAAAGTACGGAAAGTAAACGACACAAGGATATTTCCTGGTTCCCCTTATAGTCCGAGAGTACTTCAGTCCACTTTCAACATGAAAGAGATTTTTAATATTGTTAGGACCTATACAAGACCTATCCTAATCTTCCTATCACTAACAAACCAAGAATAATCCTCTTGGATTTTTACAAAAGTTCACTAAGAGAACAATCCTCTCTTTGAGTGAACCTCTTGCTTCCAACAGTCTTGGACAACAAGGATACAACAATAATTCTGAATTTTTATACAAGAGTGTGATATGAAGTATACACTTATCAATCTATTGATTGATCTTCTCCTTTGAACAAACAAATTATCAATGATATACAAGTGTTCAATATTGTATGGATGAAACTATGTAGATGCAAGTTGAACGTTTATGCAAGAGTTTCTTCCAAAATAAAATTATGGCTTTAGAACACTTGTGCAAAGTTTGAAAGATGGAGAGAATTTGAATACTTTAAGATTTTGTAAAGGAGGTCAGTTTAAATTCTAAAAATGATGGTGTTTATAAAGACACAATGCACCTCTACATATGAGTGCAATGAATGAAAGGTTGCCATGCTTCAAGATCCACTTTTGAGAATCATTTGACTGAAAAAATGCAGTATTTTTAAACACTGCTTCAGTGTTAATCGATTAACAGGTTTACACTGCAAATTGGTTAATCAATTAACCCTTAAACAACATGTCAATAATTTAAAATTTACAAAGGTTAATCAATTAAGAGCTTTACACTGTAATTTGGTTAATCGATTAACCAGAGTCCAGAACTGAAAAATACTTTAGAAAATAAGATGAAATGCAAAGATTTTCTTGAAATAATACTTTAATGAATCATGGCAAGTATGAATGATAATTTGAACACTTGTATACACAAAGACAAGTTGAGTTCATATACCTTATCCCCTAAATCTTCAAGACTTTTGATTCAACTTGAAACTTGAATTGTGTTACTAGTCTTGAGCCATTTCCTTTTTGAGAGCTTTACTCGGTTGTTGAATATTGTTGTCTTCATCAAAACATATTGAGTAGCTTGACTTTACATTGCCACGGAGTGGAGGAATTACAAAGCGGAATGAGATGCCATTACAAAGTATGTTGGATGTGGAAGTTTTTGACTATTGGGAATTGATTTTGTCGGTCCATTTACATCTTCATTTTCTTATGTGTACATTCTAGTTGATGTGGACTATGTGTCCAAGTGGGTGGAAGAAATAGCTTGTGCTAAGTCAGATGGTAAAAATGTGATAAAATTACTGAAGAAAAGCATTTTCTCATGTTTTGGTACGCCTAGAGTTTTGATAAGTGACACAGGATCCGACTTTTGCAACACTCCCTTAGAAAAAGCCTTGGAGAATTATGGCGTGAAGCACAAAGTGACATCGCCATATCATCCTCAGGCTAATGGTCAGGATGAAGTATCAAATCGTGAGATCAAGAGAATCCTTGAGAAAACTGTGTCTTCTTATAGGAAGGATTGGGCACACAAGATTGATGAGGCTTTGTGGGCTTATCAGATAACATTTAAATCTCTTATAAGTCTCACACTGTTTAAGATGATCTACGAAAAAACTTTTCATTTGCTGGTAGAGTTGGAGCATAAGGCTTTTTTAGGCCGTAAAATTTCTGAACTTTGATCCCACTTTGAGTGGTGAAAAGAGGAAAGCACAACTTCATGTATTGGATGAATTGCGACTCTAAGCTTATGACTCCAATAAGCTTTACAAGGAGAAGGTAAAAAAGTATCATGACAAGAAGATTGTAAGGAAAGACTTTCATGAAGGATGATAACACTATTTTAGTGTGTCATGATAATCCATTTTCTGTTAGTAATTCAGTTAGGTTTAATTAGATTTATTTGTATTTCACTTGTTTGATTATATCTCTGCCTTTAGTGCACTAGCTGCACCTTTTATTGTTTATTGTGTGTTTTTGTCTTAAAGAAAATCTGATAAAGGCAAGCTGAGGCATGACACCTCAAGACACAGTCTGGAGTAGAATGAAGATAAGAGGAAGGAAGATGTTAAGACTTGTTAATTGCAAATTCACAAAGAGTTTGGAAGAATGTCTATCACTAGGGCATACGTGGCAGAGGTTCACGTCAAGAAGGAGCTAGAGCATCAAGATAAGATCAAAGAAGCTAGAGGAAAAAATGTGGTACAGTGGGCACCATGCCTGCAAAAGCGCATCCTGCACCCAGCCACCCGCCGTCTGCTCTGCGCCATTACCTATTATAGCAGCCTGCCAAAGACACCTTGTCTCCCAATGTTGTCTGTACCTGGTAACTTGTTCACGAAGGGAGAAGGGACAACTAGAATTATTAGTGATTTGATATGGGTTGAACCTTATTTTCATCAAAAGCCCATGATCCAAGAACCATCAACTTCCACTCTCATTCTCAAAGTCTATAAAAGCAAGCCACGTTCAGCAATGTTAAAAAAAAGAGACCACAATCCAGAAATCACACATTCATATTTTCTGTTTTAGTTTAGTTACTTTGAGGATTAAGATGATTAGAGAGTTTTCTTCTTCTCATCTAATCCTGTATTCGCTGCTTGGAACTGTCGTGACTACGGAGGTCTGATGTTGTTTATCCAACGCAAAGGATCTTCAAGTTATTACTAGGTTGTCATTTCGTTTACACATTTTGCTAAGAATATGTCATCTTGTAGTTTCATTCCAGTAGCTTGTACTCAGCTCATTATGAGCTAAACTCGTATTTGATGAGCAAAGTGAAGTTAATATAAAGTTGTTTTTATGTTGAAATGATGTGTTGAAGAGTGTCTTATTTTGTTATGTGTTTTTTATTCTATACACCTGCTTCTTAGAATGATCAACTTAGAAAAAGGTACAAGTATGTTGTTGAGAGAGATCCAATAACATGTTGATTTCATAACAAAAATGGTTAATAAAGTAGGATAGAGATATTCACTTAATTCAACTTGCTTAGAGATAAGAAGTTGAGACCATAAATATTTTTCAGAATTAAAACCAGACGTATTTTAGGGTTATAAGTGAGGCTTAGAGATTTGATCTTTTTCCCTAGTTATGCATGCTTAGATGTTGTAGAAATACACCACTAGATCATGTTCTGACCTTTTGAGGCACGACACTACACATCATGTGTAACATCCTAATTTTCCATACTTTAAATAACAAATCTGATTAGATTTGAGATTTTAACATCACTAATCATTAAAAACTAAATATTGAAACTAACACCTATAATAATTAATTTATCAATTAATTACCCTTTATTTTTATTATTAATATTATTATTCAATTTGAATATCATCGTTTCATTTTACAAACTAAATATTGAAATTCAAATTAATACTTAAAAATACTTAACGTTAAGTTAATTAATTATTCATATTATTTTTATTATTATTATTGTTGTTGTTTTGTTATTATTATTATTTGATTTTATTTTATTTGAATATGATCATTTTACTCTACAAACTAATTAGTAAATAAAATAATCTTAAGTAATAATAATTATCCTTGTTGTCATTATTATTATTATCATTTCATTTTTATAAAAGAAATATATATCTCATTTTTTTGTTAATATCATAAATGATATTATGTCATGAAACATTAAAATATCAAGTTCCCATACCTTTCTCATAAATTATTTTCACAAAAGTCATTCTATAACATCTAAAGAACTATTGATGTAAGACTAGTAAATATTTGATAAAGACATTTACTAGCAAGAGTTGAAAAGTTAGAAGGTATGGGCAAAAGAAAATACATTTATGTTATTTTAATATTTTACAACTAATATAAATAGGGGTCTTTCCCACCCCATTTTCATTCACTCATTTTCAAATCTTCTTTCTTACCTCTTTATTTATTTCCTTCCCTAGTTTCTTCATATAGCAATTGTAACATCCCGATTTTTGTTTAACATAAGAGTGTATTTTTAAAAGGTATTATTTTTCATAAAGGTTTCTTTGTAAAAATAGCGTTTTTTTTTTTGACGAATTTTGTATATCAATAAGTTTAAGAACTCAACCTAGGCTTCTAAAGAAAACAAAAGAATTAGATCTCGAACAAAAACATACTATACATATAACGACGAAGCGTCTCACGATATGAAACGTAGATAAGTTATAATACAATCCAAAAAGCGACAAAATAAAATAGTCCTCGGCAGACACTCACACAGGAGAGCTACCCCAAGGAGAAAAGTTCGAACTCTGCATAGTGAAGTAATACGGCACATATCATCTAGCACTAACATACTAATACTAACCACGCACTCCACTCTCGAACTAAAACTATCCACAACCACAATAACCACCCGCCCCTACTCCGCATAAGCCACTACAAGCGCTCACTAGGGTGTGATTAGAGCCACCCTCATCATCTCCACTCTCAAAGTCGTGCTCAGAGGTATCCTCAGTGTCGTCATCCTCTATCTCAACTATGACTGGTTCCAATGACGGCACGCAGGCTGGATCAATGGGAGGGAGCTCGTCTACGGGATAGATGTCACGAGTGAACGTTGAGTGTAGTCCTAATGACGTATCTAAGCCTAGGGATGGCAGGGATACATCATGAAAGAATGGTACACTCCCCTCAGCTGAAGTGTATGAGGGATCAGGTCGGGTTGAAGGAGAAGTCAACAACCCAAAGCGGTCAATCACCCCTGAAAGGAAGCTAGAGATGATTATGGAGGTTGGAATCTGGAAAGTCATAGATCGGCGAGAGTAGGTAGTCTTCGGATCCCTACCAGCTATAGTGGTGGTCTCTAATATGTTCCCAGTGTAAGAGACTTATCCTAGGGCCGGGTCAAACCCCCAGGTCGTCTCGGTCCACTCATCTGGAAAGGTGAAGTCCGTCGTCTTCGACGGGGGTAGCTCCTCGCGCCTCCGGTGTGTCATAATCTGTGGCATAATCGCCCACACATCCACTGAAAGGGTCATCAATCCGAAAATAACAAATATACAATAGCGGAGCATCAAGCATAAGCAGAGAATACATTATACATGGCTAGAGATCTCATTCTAACACATGTATATAATCATTTACAAATATGGCACATATATCATAATTAAAACTCATTCCTGATGCAATGCCTATATGCCGATACAAATGATTCCGGAATATCAATCCCTCCGCAAAGGGTCGTGGTATCGCTTCAAAATTCAGCACCACTAAGGTGATAGGTATCGCAGACCCATCAATCAGACTCAATGATCCACTTCGGGATAAGGTGGTTCCATCTCAGACACACACCCCGTGCCACCTCTCCGGTGTGCACCTCGTGACTCCTCTCCGGTAGCCACGTAACCATGAAGTAAATGAGTATACAATTTCCCAAATACACAATTTAACACATGTGTAACATCACCATGTGTAATAAATCATCTCATGCATCAAATCTTCAGACAGTTATATAACAGGTATTCACCTTCACAATTAGGCACCTTCAAAATAACACATGAGCAAAAACAGAGCAGGTACCAAATATATTTTTATTAGTGAGAAAAGTATATAAAAATAGAAAGATGCCCTTACTCTAACATTAGTCGTGGTAAAAGAAATTTTGTTGAAGTCGGTCGGTCGTACGTGCACCTTTATCCAAAACGAACTAAATTAGAATGAGCTCGTCCGTAGTAAATTTTGTAATCATCCGGGTTATTATTTTAATTAATTCTATTTAAAAGTTATAATAAAGTAAACTTGAAAAATATTAAAATAAACAAAAGGAATTAATACTTTAAATATTTGAAATATATATATATATTTTTTTTAAAGTCGACACTGGTAGTAGTGCTATACCGAACAAAATTTAGTACAATTATTATTACTCTAAATAAATAAATTAACTAAGTATTAGATAGAACAAAAAAATTAGTTTAGACCCTATATGATTCTTAGAGTCCAAAATAAGAAATATCACTTACGACATGCTATTCGTAAAAATTTTCCTTCTTATTTTTTTTTTTTTTTCAACTAAAAATAAATAAATAAGAACTATGTTTCATTTTAGGTAAAATTACCATTATTTTCCAATAGTTACTGAAAGTTCTACAAACATCATATAGATTTGTGATAAGAATTAGATACTATGTTCTTCTTATTTTTCGCATTAATTTATTTTAATTCAAAAGAAACTCATTACACATAATAAAACCATAATATTTAGTGGATAATTTTAACAAATAACCATACTAAATAAAAATAAATTAACAAGTTATAATAGCTATTATTTTGTAACCCTTATCATTATTATTTTAGAAAAACCATACGTAACTGACTCTAACATATAGTCTTTTTAGAGTGTATAAAGTAAACATATATAGTTATAAATTCAACATAGTTACTACCCATTAAAATGCATAACAGGTTATTGTTTGAAACCTTTAAAACAAAATTATATCCAGTTATATATAATATGTATAAATAATTTAAGGGTGAGAAGATCTTACTGTTGGGTATGGAGAATGGATTTTGAGAATTATTTCTTTTAGAGCGTGAAGGAATATTGAGAGGAAGTGGAGTGAGAATTAAAACGGTGCTCAGAATTAATTTTTTTCTAATAACAAGTGACCATGTATTCTTAGTAAGTGAAGGAGTGAATTTCTACGTGAGAGGAGATGTCCTTGAATAGCCAATTAGTAACATCTTAGATAAACACACGTGGTACTATTACGGTAATATTTTATTACAGTCGCCTGCTCTTAATTAATACCCATCACTTCTTATTATCTCATATCAGAATAAAATCTTATCCTAAAAATCCTCTAATGATGTTCTATAAATCTTACGATCTTACCATATTTATCTTCTAATAATGTTTTACATATATACTAATATGTATTAAGTGCACTACCGGTGTTATGTGACATTGATAAAAATGTCCACAATAATTTTGGCTGATAATAAAACATTTTTCTTTTTTTTATATTACTCTATCGAAAATAATTTTGTGATTTTATTGATAAAATTTCGTTACAAACCGAGACTATTTTAAAATTTTAAGCGGATAAAACTACCGTTTTTGGGAGAGACCGGAATTTATTTTAAATGGAGTAAATATTTTTACGAAAAAAATATAATCTTTCCATAAAAATAACAGGAAAAAAAATAAATATTATAGAGAAAACAGAGTGGCGTCCGCTACTTTTTTTTTTTAAATAATTAAAATAATCTTCTATTTCATCATAATAATAATAAAAAAAAAAAAATTTTTAAAAACTAATTATCCCAATAAATTCAGTTAGAGTAAAAAAAAATGTCAAAAAAAATATTTTCTTCGAAATTAAGTCCCGATAAAATGATAGACCGATTATATATGAGTATATCCAAAAAAATAACTTAAAATTTTCAACAAACTTAAAATTTTCCGAATTTTCACAAATGAAATTATTCTACACATTAAAAAGTACGGATCTTACAGCAATATTAGTTTTAGTAATTGAGGTTCTCACGGTGTAGGTTTGTAACTTTTAGAGTTATTTTGTGGTAAAAGTTCTTCTAAAGTTTCAAAAGAGTTTTATACGTCAAAGTTCTGCCCAAATCATTTTCATAAGTAACCGGTAAGCCGTTATAATGTCCATTTTATTTTAATTATATTATTTTAATTATGTTATTTATATAAAGGTTATTTTAAAATTTCTATGCAAATTCCATTTAGACGTCGAGATATTGAACTTATAAAGTCCAAAATAAATCTTACCATTTTAAGTCGTTATAATGCCCAAGTATTATTATAATTTAAATGTTATTAGAAATATACTCTTGATAATTTTCTAAAATGAACAAATCTAAACGGAGTTATAGTCTAATTTGTATTTGAATTTAATAATTATTTAAATATAATGGAAGTTGTTATTAAATATTTTAATAAATAAATATTTCAAGTTATAACGGAATTATGTTTAATTAACCACAAATTATATTCTAATAATTTTATAAATTTCATACAATTCAACGGTTATCGTAAATTAGGTTCTTGGCAAAGATCGGAGAAAATGCTCGTGGACTTTCAACAACGCTCAACAACAAAAGGTGGGGGCAAGATTTCGTATACGTTGGGACGGTTAGCGTAAAATAGCTTAATATATATGTGTGTAGTGGTGACCCAGCCCTACTAGCGATTAATAAGTAAGGAGAGCCTATTCTCGAGTAATGATTTTCACGAATCATTGAGCGAGGTTACGCCGACCTTTATTATTTATCATAGGAATAATCTATGACAATTTGAGGTTGTATTGTGCTTACATTGTTTGATTGATTGTTTAATTTGTTTATTTTATTTATACTTGAATGATTGTGATTGATAGACTAAGAATAATGATCTATTAAGGAGAGAACAACATTACTAGATATTAAGTATTAGATCCCCAATAACATAAGGGAAGTTGGATACATTGAGTAGTTGTATTTGTTTGGATTCTAGTTAAGGAAAGACTTGGTCGACTATATCCTTTTCGGTCCACCTCTCTTACCTGGGAAGTCAACCATACAATTATTCATTGTACAAACTAAACTGATTATGTAGAGATAAGGATCATGCCAAGAAGAAATACGACAAGACATATGATGGATTTAGCACTCAACTTAAGTATCTAGATAATAAGTATAACCTTAAGGGTTGATACGATATTTCCGAAGTATTAACTTAATATTTATGGTTGAGAGTTGCCACAATATGATTGAGTGATCATATAGATTTGCATTGAGGAATGTGTAAGTCCACTGCCGTGTGGTATGGGACGCACGAGGTTGATCGGTCGCCTACAATCCCGATGGGGATTATTATCTACGCATGCTAGGAAAGGCAAGGTTCTTAGCCTGAATTCTCAGGGATGATCGACTTATAACACCTAGACTCCGTGTGAAGTTAGGTGGCGTAGCTCTTGGTAATTGGGAGTACGTTGGTGGCATGTTGTCTTGTGATATCTGATCTTGGTAAATGGGATAGATATCATTGACATCGTTTAGTGGTTTGAGTCAGCATATAGTTCAGGGATGCATTAGAATAAATAGAGATAGAGTATATATAATTATGGGTTAAAGATACACTTGTTTAAATAATTGTGGTTGCCATATATATAATTATTTTACACATTCATTCCCACTTTTAAACTTGTACATAAATCTTAGCCCTGTGTCCTTTTTGTTTTGCATTATAGGTTAATTTATGACGATCAGGCAATGAGCTCGAATCTTGGTTACTTCCCGACAGTTTAGAAGGAAAGGATATGAAGTGACGTGGAGAGGGGTTACTATAACATCTAGATTGGGAGTTATTAGCATTTTGTCAAACGCTGATCACATCCCTACTACTACAGTCAGTATAAGTGTCAGTCTTGTTGGACTTAGGAAGTCCTTTTTGTTATGCTTTCTTTTGGTTTCCTTTCTGTACTTTTATTTTATGTTTTATCTATGTGGCAAGGCCACTAGTCATAACGATGTTAAACTTTATGTAAAATATATTTGAAGCATATTGTCATACCCCAAATTTTGACCACCAAGATTTCCCATCATTGTGAAGAACATTACCACAATATGGATATACTTCCATGCCTCAGCAATCTGCTCAAAGATGGTTGAGCATTCACCACAATCAAGAATTAGGGTTTTAAGCCCTCTCAAAGCACTTAGACAAAGGATTAGTCAAGAAATGACATGATCTTCAACTTGTCTAGCCTCTTAAACACCCATAAGGGATCAAGAGGACTCCCACATCAAGAATAAAGCACAAAGTTGCAACATTCCAAGTGGATCAAGCCTCAAGATCGTCAGTGTCACCAAATTAGGATTTTTGGTCGACCAAGGCTTCCAGATGGAATTTTTCTTCTAGGCATGAGCCAATGATTCAAAACACAACCTAAGGTACTCCAAGGGACCATAACTTGAGATCCAAGCAAGTTCTAAGTTATGGAATAAAAGTGGTTTTGGTACCAACTTCCAAGGACCATAACTTGAGATCCAAGCAACCATTTACCTCCAACTCCAATTCTTTATGGATTTTGAGTTATGGAGTGATCAAAATGACAAAAACATTAAAATGACACTTTTTCCAACACTTAGTGAAAATCTGCCTAAGTTACCAACCTTGAACATCAATGTTCATGATGATTTTTCAATGGGATCCAAATAGTTTCAAAACAAACTATGATCACACATGTTTTGTATCATATGGGGGCTTTCTAAAAAGCATAAGAGCCTCCCATAAATCAACCTGAGCAAGGAGATATGAATCCCTCAAAATCACCATTTCCAATTGTCCTAAGCAAGGCAGATTTTGTGCATTTGCTCGATTTGGCAAATTTGGACAACTCCAAGCCTTGTCATCCATTTGGACACATCTGAGGATAAAACAAAAGGAGAATGATCTAATCCCCAAGCCTCCCATGTCCAAGAATCTACATGTAGCCATGCCAAACCTAAAAGAGCTAAAAAGTGTCAAGACTCCAATTTTGTTTCAATGCATTCAATGGTGCATCAAGGTGGCATGAACTGAGGCAAGTTTAACTGAATGAGTCAAGCCTTATCTCTGAACCAAAAGACCATAGGCCTGTGCTCTAACCTCAAGTCAATGGCTAGAGGAGACTTGAGATTCCATTTGATCTACAATGTGCAACAGACCTGTTGCAGTTGCCATTCACTATTGCAACCAAAACAAACTTGCTCTACTATAAATATAGCTCATTTGTGCTCAGTTTGAGTACACCAAAGCACCCAAACTGATGCTTTACTCAAAATCCCTCCTTCACTCCAATTTTTGCCTTTTAACTCAAGTCACTATCGGGTTTTGAGTTTGAGAGCAATTCCAACCAAACCAATCACACACACACCTCATAAACATCATGTATGAATGATCCATAACACAAAATCACATCTGAAACATCAAATTCTCAAAATCACCAACCAATTGCTCAAGTTCTTGACAGAGTTGTAGTTGAGGTACCACAACCAGTTCCAGCTCATTTCAATCCACTCCAAGCATTCAAACACATTCCTTGGCACCTAAGGAAGCTGTCCAGATCATTGGAACCTAGCTGCAACACCTCCATCATCAAACTCGATCACCAGCTGCAAGAGGTAGGCCTGAACCCTTCAAACAATATGATTCATGCATCATGAATGAATTTTTGAGTTACCATCTTATTTATGCATGTTTGTAGAGTAATAACCCTCAATCAATTGCCATGAATTCATCATGTATGGAATTTCATTGTGTTCATGCTGAAATTAGGGTTCTTGAGGTTTTCTGTTGATTTCTTCCTCCATACTTAATATAAATGTAATTAATCTATATGGTTGTGATCCTTGTTCAAAAACGAACAAGATTGGTGTTTGAATCGTGCAAAACCATTGAGCAATCAGAGAGAAAGTGAGAAAACGCAAATCAGCCATGGAGCGGTCACGAGGAAGAAGAAAGTGACCGTTGGCGCCATTTTTCAAATATTTGAAATATTTGAATTTTTGATATTTTATTTAAATGATTTCAAAAATTAATTTCTCACTCATTTTTTATCATTTTTATTGGTTCTTTTTCTCAAAATTCACAAAAATGTTTGAATATTTTATTTTACAAAAAGATCCAATTTATATTATTTTTTTAATATAGTTAGAATTTTTGTAATTAATTTCATTTTATTTGCTTTTAAACATTTTTTAATGAAATTCCCACTTTGATCTTTCAAAACCAATTGAATTTCAAACTTTCGTGTGATTAAACATGATATTTCAAAATATTTTTCAAAGTGTACAACTTGTTTTTGAATATATTTGGTATTTTATATATTTTTTCCACTTAATTTCCTTTGAAAAATGACATTTTAATTTAAAATTTGGGTTTCCTCTCGATTTTAAACTTTCATAACATTCTTGGGCCTCTAATAGAGTGTAAGATCCATTCCTTGTAAATATTAACCTTTTTGGGCCTCAGTCATTGTATAAATCCCACTGTGTTTTCAAAATCTCGGCGCGATCGTCGCTTTTCAAAACAAAATCATCTGGGCCTCTCCCTGAGTTGTAAGCCCCATTTCTTTTATTTTTAAACACTTTTGGGTCTCTAATAGAGTGTACGACCCAACCTCTTTGTAAATAACACTTTTGGACCTCTTGATAGAGTGTAAGACCCGTCTCTTTGTAAATAAACCTTTTTGGGCCTCAGTCGTTGTATAAGTTCCGGTACAATCTTCAGATCAACGGTACGATTACTGTTTTTCATTTAGGCCTCTCCTTGAGTATAAGCCCTAATCTTTTCTTTTGATATAGGTTTAAACTCATAGTTGTTATTAAAACTTTCTTTAATTTCTTGAACAACTAACCATACAGTTGTTACAATGGAAGCTTGCTCACCTGTAAGTTTTATCAGCTTTCATTTACATGCTTACATATATATATAACTGTATTTCTGGAAGCTTGCTCACCTGTAAGTCTTTCTTTCATATCCTTTTAAATACATTTCATATATCAACTGTATATATACTTATATATCTGCATAGAGTTTTCCCCAGCAACTAGGTCTAGAACTAGGTAAAGCTAGTTAGTCACTCTTAAATACAGTCAAAGCTAGTTCCCCATAGGAATTTCCAGATACAGTCTTGCCTTCTCTTGGGCTTAAACAATATCGAACAAAGAGAAAGGCATTATTCTCAGTGAAACTTTTCTCAGACTGTCACTATTAGAAATTGTCAAAGAAGTTCATTTCCCCAGAGAGGATTAATTCCCCGTGAAACCTCTCTTGAATTTTTCAAACCCTAGAACTGTTCACTAAAGAAAAAATTATTCCCGGTGAAACTTTTCTTGAACTCTTCTTAAGTTTGGACCCACAGGCTTCCTAAAAGCATCCTCGCCTCCTCTTAGGCTTTGTACAAGGACCCTCCGGCTTCTTAGAAGTTCTCATGCCTTCTCTTGGGCTTAATACAAGGACCCTGAAGACCTCTTAAAGGTATAAGACATAACTTAGTCATCCTTTGCTAGAGCAGTCTTTCCAGAGTTAAAACCTCAGACCAATTTAGGGTTGATCCTCATCCCTTAAAACATCAGCCGCCTCTTGGGCATCATACAAAGATAAACTCTTCCATACCAGTAGACTTAGACAGTCTAATCCCCTCTTGGATCTCAAAGACATTCTCAAGTTCCCTATAAGCACAGGAAAAACTCTGGTCATTTAACCAATCTCCAGTAGCGTTAAAACCTCTATAGGTTTTCAAAACTCAATCTTTAAATTCTCACCTTAAGTTTCCCCTAGCCAGGGTCAGCTTATTATCAGTAAAACACTATCCCAAATCAGAACCTCAAGGCATCTAATACCTCAACTCTTCTGTAACCCTCAGCAAGAGTTAATTCCCCATTTTGGACCTATCCCTGGATCTCAATAATCCTCAGCAGAAGCTAGCCTCCTCTTAGGCTTTGTATAATGATCCTTCCTTTCCTCAGCATAGTCAGCCTCTTCTTGGGCTTTGTACAATGATTTTCCCCAGCTGAGTTAACCTTTTCAGACTCTCTTGTTGAGTCAATCACCCTTTTCAATACTCTCTTGTGGAGTCAACCCTTTCCAGCCTCAATCTTGGGCTTTGTACAAGACACTATATAAATTTCCCTAAGCAGAGTCAATCCTCTAGTCAGCCTAAATCTGGGGCTTTGTACAAGATAAATAATACTCTCCCGCAGAGTCGAACTACTTTCAGCCTCAATCTTGGGCTTTGTACAAGACACCTAAAAATCCTCAATTAAATCAGCCTCGTTTTAGCCTCAATCTTGAGCTTTGTACAAGACAGATAAAGATTTCTTTCCCATAGAGTCAGTCTTCTTTTTAGCCTTAATCTTGGGCTTTGTACAAGACACATACAAACCCTCCCCAATTGAGTCAAAATCCCTTTTAGCCTCAATCTTGGGCTTTGTACAAGATAGACAGAATATTTTCCCCAAAAGAGTCAAACTTTTAGCCTCCTCTTAGGCTTTGTATAATGATATCCCCAAAAGAGTCAGTCTCTTTTTAGCCTCAATTTTGGGCTTTGTACAAGACAGATAAACACTCTCTCGTTGAGTCAGTCTTTTCCAACCTCCTCTTAGGATTTGTATAAGGACTTCCCCAGTGGAGTCAATCAAATCTCTTATCTTCAACCCTGGGCTTTGATCAAGGCACACAAAAATCAACATCCCCTCAGAGGAAATCAAAATCTCTCTGCAGGAAGACATTTCTCTATGTTATCACATATCAAAATAGACATTCAAAACAAACCCTAATCCCAGATAACCGTTGTAAGTGGCACACTTATTGATTCAAATATCCAAGTTATTATCCATCTTTTATCCTGGCAAATCCTCTCTTTCATCTAATTGCTGTAAGCAGCAAGCCTCTGGATTATTTACATTCACGCCACTGTCCCTCTCTTAGCATGAAAGACTCCTAAGGAAAAATGGCATTGCTCTACGTTGAGTTAAAGTTTTTTCCTTTAGGACAACACCCCTATAAAGGAAATTATGGCATTGTTGGATTCTCATATCCCAATTAATGTATAACCCTCCTTTATAATCAGTCACCCAACAGTTGTGATAAATAGAGGAGATGTCTCCCTTTAGAGATGACAAATTCTCTCTCAGTCAAACCTTTTAGCTTCAATCTTGGGCTTTGAACAAGACATAAATAACTTTTAGCTTCAATCTTGGGCTTTTAACTAGACACTGAAACATCATCTTTTCCTCCCATAGAATATGAGGTACTAGGATTGCTCTGATTTCCCTGTTTCTTTAAAGGGGAATACATAGGCATAAGATTGCGAAATCTTAGAGAGCATACCAATAAAAAACTCTAGGTCCAGTACCTTCATACCAATAAAAAAATCTAGGTCCAGTATCTTCACACCAATAAAAACTGAGGTCCAATACCTCACCAAAATCATCAAAAAATCTTTCTCATATCTCCCAAAGAAGAAACTTTCCCAACCCATCAACAGATAAACACCATCAAGTATAAAAGCAAAACCTATTGCTAACAACCTATGGATAACCACATATAGGATGGGTAATTGACAACTCCCTATTGTATAACCTGACCCCGAACTCCTCGGATATCTTTAAGCGTTTGTTTAGTTAAACATTCGCGTGCAAGGTTAGGTTTAGATAACTTCCCTTTCCCTTCCAGCTTCACGGGATAAATAAGAAATCAGAAAGTAGCACCCCACTCCTCCTCCTACCATTGCGGTGAGGAGGAACCCATTTTACGATAAGGTGGTCGCGTCACTGACAAAAATCACACGCTACAGGAAAATGGCGACTCTGCTGGGGACTGCCATTAGGATCTGTCTTACCTTAGTCATCATTCGTCACCATTTTCCAACAGGAAAATGGCGACTCTGCTGGGGACTGCCATTAGGATCTGTCTTACCTTAGTCATCATTCGTCACCATTTTCCAATAGGAAAATGGCAACTCTGCTGGGGAAGGCGTCTTTGATCTGTCTAGGACTAAGATTATAATTGTTAAGAGGTCTAGGAAAGTAAGAGTGATACCTAAGATAGGTGATGGCATAGACGGGCGGTCTTACAGGAAGTGAATCCCGAATAAGCTATCCCAAAAGACCATCAAATCAGTGGAGATACCCTTTGCAGATTCAATGTCTAACGACTTCGGTTGTGAAAGTAGATTGTCCGATTGTGGTATCCATGAAACTGAGGATTTAGTAGACATTAACCGTGTGGCCATTTGGTAGTACGGTAGCTATCGGAAATAGTTGACACGCGATACTACACTCAATTGAGATTACCCGAGGATGCTACAGCTCGCTCGGGTGAACCAGCTTGTTGTTGTTATCCCTAGGGGGTCAATGATTTTGGGAACTTTTAACCCATTCTAGAGGTACACAAATTCACCAGAATACAACCTTTGGGGATTGGTAGAGCCATGACTCCATGCTCGTGACGTTGAACCCTTGAACCCATGTTTTTTCAATGTTTTTGTGTGCTGCATTCATGCATTCATTTAAAAAACTCTTAAACAAAGAAAAATTTTCTTTTCTCTTCTCTCTTTTTCAAAATAAACTAAAACAATGATTGCAAATATCAGAAAAGGATTTCGTTATGGATTTGAGTAGAAGGAAGACGCACAAGTTCACCTTCAAGACTCCGAAACTAGAGGATTTAAAAGGGTTGGAAAGGATGATCACCAACTGTGATGCTTTCAGAGCTAAGTACGGAGGACTATTGTCTCTGTTAAGAGTCCATGTAGTTGAAGGAATCCTGTCTATGCTAATTCAGTTTTATGATCCGGTTTATTTCTGTTTCACATTCCCGGATTATCAACTAGCACCAACGCTAGAAGAATACTCTCATCTAACTAATTTACCTATCACTGATCGAGCTCCATTTTCTGGACTGGAAGAAATTCGAAAGGATCAAACCATTGCAAGAGCAATCTATTTGGACGAGTCAGAAGTCAGGACTCACATGACCACTAAGGATGGAATCCAAGGTTTACCGGTCAAGTTTTTGGTAGAGAAAGCCTTGTACTTTGCCAGTATAGGAAACGTTACTGCTTTCGAAGATATCTTTGTCCTACTTACTTACGGGTTATTCCTTTTTCCCAACATCGATAACTTCGTCGATACCAATGCCATTATGATATTTCTGATTGGAAACCCCATACCAACCCTGCTCGCAGATGCTTATCATTCTGTACACATAAGGAATTTGTACAGCAGAGGAATGATCACATGTTGTGTACCCTTGCTTTACAAATGGTTCACTTCCCATTTACCCAAGTTTGCTGCTTTTTGGGATTATAAGAGTACTCTGCGCTGGTCACAGAGAATCATGTCTCTTACCAACTCTGACATAGACTGGTACAATCAGATCTATGGCGGGATAAGAATCATCGACTGTTGTGGAAACTTCCCTAATGTACCACTCATAATAACTAAAGGAGGAATCAACTATCATCCAATTTTAGTTCGCCGTCAACTCAGATACCCGATGAGGAATATCCCGCATAATGTTCATCCGGAAGGTCTTTTCTTCAAGGAAGGAGAAAATGACAGGGCACTAAAGACAGAAATAGTGCATGCCTAGAAACATGTTCACAGGAAAGGAAGAGAGTCTCTAGGAAACTCAGACTGTGTCTCTATGGAACCTTATCTCTACTTGCTCTAAGACTTTCTGTAGAGCTTCTCTGTGAGCTTCGGAACTGAGCAAAAGAGATAGCACAAATATTCTCAAAGGAGTTTGCAACAGGTAGTCTACAATGTTGTACTCGCTCTTTTGGATGAGCTTTAGCATCTCATCGTTGTTCTTTGAAAGGTCGGGATTACTGGATTACCCGACTGGTTGATTGTGAACTTCTGTTTAAGGTTCCTTTTCTCTGGTGGGTTCTCCAACTCCTCTGTTGAATATTCGGCAGCTCCGTGTTACTCGACTGATGTCGGCAATGTTTATGATGGAAGGTAATGGAGTTTCCTTTCCATTCTCAATTGTTGTCGCACTATACTTGTAAGGGATAGCCTTATCTGATTTGTACGGTATTGGTCTCGGCAGATAGATAACCACTGGAGCCTTTTGATTTTTCTGACCATCGTAGCCGACCTTAATTGGTTCGAGGTTAAGAATCTTTCTACTATCAAGAAGAACTCTTGATTCATGGAGTAGAGGAATTATGGTGCATACATCTTTAGCCATTTCGTGATTAGAGATTAAGACAACGTCTTTGCTTTGATTAGGAAGATAATCTTACATTACGTTGATCAAACCAGAACTTGAACATGATCGAATCTATTTCCGGTCCAATTGATTTTGAAAAGCTGACCGTATAAGGTAGCATCCCTGGTTATTCTCTAAACAAACTCTATAGTGCTCGTAGTTGTGTAGTGGCACCCGGCCACGCCCGCTTTGTATGCAGTACATTTTACTAGATCAGTTTTCATTGAGCAAACATCCTGACTTTGATGCCTAGTAGGATTCCTGTCATTCTTGCTGATCTGTTGGGTAGCTTCATCCAAGTAGATTGGAAGCCACCAGTGGTCCAACAAGTGTTGAAGTGTTCTTTGGACAAGTGCACATCCTTGGCCGTCCTTACGACACACTTTACAGTTCTGATAATCATGTGAAGCCAGAAAACCGAGTCTGACCTATTTAGCATGTAATTCCACCAGGATGGTACTCATCAGGCGAATATCAAATATTTGAATCATATTAACTTGATAATGACTTCTATCACGGTAGTCCTGAATCCATCCGAGATCCATCTGACATTGGAGGGCCTCTTGTAGAAAAGAGCATCCCTGATTGTTTATTGAGTAGATCGGACAAGAATTGTAATCGTGCCATGGCAGATCATGATGTTGGCTTTGCCTTGAGTGCATTGGTACCAAGTTGACATTTATTACCAGAATGTTGTGGTTCTGGACAATGTTAGGATTTGCATGGGCCATATTGACCTCACAGATTCGATGATCTTGGATCCATCTGAGATCCATCTGTTCTTGTAGAGCTGATTACACTACGAAACATCCTTGATTATTCTTTGAGCAGATATCACACTGGTGATAATTGTGAGATGGTACATGACCGTACCCGCTCTGTCTACAATGCATCCTGACCAGATTGGTTCCTAATAGGAGTACATCGTGAATTTGATAATTGCGGTTAAACTCTTCCTCTATCAAATTTACTGCAGCCTTTTCATGTTGAGGCAACTAGTTCGTCTGAACATTCGAATTTGTATCCTTGAAGGATAAAACACCGTTCCTGACTAGCTTTTGTACATCAGATTTGAAGTTGAGACAGTTTTCAATGTTGTGCCCCGATCCTCCTTGATGGTAAGGGCAAGTTTGATCTGCTTTGAACCAAAAGGGCAGATTTTCTGGTACTGTAAGAGGAGACCTGGTTTGGACGTGCCCCTTGACCAGTAAGAGTGGAAACGGTTCTGCGTATAACATTGGTATAGGGTTAAACCCTGGTGGTCGTGTCGTACAATTGTAATTATACTATGGACGAGCCTGCTGAAGAGGCTGTTGTGTCCTTTGTTGATATTGTTGTTGACTTGGTTGGCTCTGGGCAACCTGAGGTTGATACGTTGGAGTAGGCGCGGGGTTGATAGCAGGAGTTACTGCTGCTACTGGTTGATACCTTCGCCTTTTCTTTCCAAGAGAGATATTACCGATATCTTGCTCTTTTTGCTTTGGGAAATCATTACCGTATCTTTTGGTACTGCTAGATGGTTCTGCACTTTTGACCAATCGTCCTTCTCGGACTGCTTCTTTAAGGCGTACTCCCATGTTTACCATCTCAGTGAAGTCATTAGGCGCACTCGCAACCATTCGGTCGTAGTAAAATGAACTTAAGGTTTTCAAAAATATTTTTGTCATCTCTTTTTCCTCAAGAGAGGGACAGATCTGGGCGGCAATTTCACGCCATCTCTGAGCATATTCCTTAAAGGTTTCCTTGTTCAACTGCGACATTGCTCTGAGCTGATCTCTGTCTGGTTCCATGTCCAGGTTATACTTATATTGTTGAACGAATGCTGCCCCAAGATCTCTGAAATTAACGATCTTGGTGCGGTTTAAACCCATGTACCATTTGAGTGCGGCACCGGTTAAACTATCTTGAAAGTAATAGATTAGTAGCTGTTGATTTTTCAGTCTGAGTCGACATCTTTCGAGCGTACATCACCAAATGACTTTAAGGGCAAGAGTTGCCCTTGTATATTTCAAAGTCAGGTACCTTGAACTTGTGCGGGATTTTCACATTAGGGACCAAACAAAGGTCTGCGGCGTCCTTTCAGAATAAATCCAGACAGCGAATGGCATGAAGTTCCTTCTGCATCTCCAGGAATTGCTCCTGGAACTTATTTATCCTGTCGTATATTTCTGCATTTCCACCAGAGATTACTTGTGGGATCTGTCCTTCCGGGATTCTGTGTATCACAGGTTGTGGTACAGTCATTACGGCAGTGACTCTTGGTTCTTCTATGCCCTAAAGTTTGTAACCTTCAGGAGTTGCTACCATCACTCTTGCGTCTTCGCTTTCCCGAAGTTTGTAACCTTCAGGCCCAACGGTTCCTGCTGCAGTTTTCGGGTCTTCCGTGATCGGCAGAATATATCCTTTAGGGATAAAGTTGATAGGCATTCCCCAGGGACGATCTTTAGGCATGTTGTACCGAGGATCATACGTCTCCACTACGGGCGTAGATGTGATCTCTGAGATCACAGTCCTTTGTTGTTGTCTCTGAGCTGTTGCCAGGTATTGCATGTCACTGTGGAGTTTTTTTAGATCTTCCTTCAGAGCATCGATCTCTTCTCTCAGCTCTCTGTTCTCTTCCTCAAGATCGTCCATTTTCTTTTGTCGATTGGCCCGAGTATTGTACGAATGAGATAGTTTGACTCTATAATCATGACACATACGTGAGATTCGAAGATAGGAAGAACACGTTATGTGAGAATGATGAATGCAGTGATATTTTTTGTTTTGTTTTCTGCGTTAATAAAAAAGAAACTTCAACAAATAGATTGAAAATATTATTCAGTGGGAAGATCCCGTTTTATTGAATTTGAAAGATTGCAGAAAGGGAATACAGTATTTTACAACGTGCTGTAAAAGGAAATGTCTAAGCTTATGGATCCTGAGTCCTCTCTGAGGAGAGCTCAGGTGCTGGTTCTGGTATTTTCCTTTTCTTTGACCGGGGCTCTTGAGCCGTTGTCGGGTTGTCAGTTCTTTGCCTAGTGAAAAGAGTGAGCAAGTTCCTTTGATCTTCTATAGCATGCTATTCTAGAATCTCGATCAGAGCATCCTTTTCTTTTAACAGTTCCTGAATTTTGGTACACTCCACATTAAGGATGCAATATTTGTTTTTCCATGATTTCTTTTCCCGTTGAACTTTCTTAAGAGAGACCTGAAGTTTTTCCGTATCAGATATAAAATAAAGGACAAATTCCTTTAACGGAAGAACTTCTTGACGAGTGTAAGGCATCCTCAGCTTGAGGGCTCTAGTTTGTACCCAGTGGAGATAAGGTTCCACAGAGACACAGTCTGGTTTTCATATAGACTCTCTTCCTTTCCTGTGAACATGTTTCCAGGCATACACTATTTCTGTATTTAGTGCCTTGTCATTTTCTCCTTCCATGAAGAAAAGACCTTCCAGATGAACATTACGCGGGATATGTCTCATCGGGTATCCGAGTTGACGACGAACTAAAACTGGATGATAGTTGATTTCTCCTTTAGTTCCTATGAGGGGTACATTAGGGAAATTTCCACATTTGTCAATGATCCTTATCCCATCGTAGATTCGATTGTACCAATCTATGTCAGAGTTGGTAAGATACATGATTCTCTGTGACCAGCGTAGAGTACTCTTATGATCCTAAAAAGCAACATACTTGGGTAAATGGGAAGTGAACCATTTGTAAAGCAAGGGTACACAGCATGTGGTCATTCCTCCGCTGTACAAATTCCTTAAGTGTATAGAATGATAAGCATCTGCGAGCAGGGTTGGTACGGGGTTTCGAATCAGAAATATCTTAATGGCATTGGTATCGACGAAGTTATCGATGTTGGGAAAAAGGAACAACCCGTATGTGAGTAGGACAAAGATATCTTCGAAAGCAGTAATGTTTCCTATACTGGCAAAGTACAGGCCTTTCTCTACCAAAAACTTGGCCGGTAAACCTTGGATTCCATCCTTAGTGGTCATGTGAGTCCTGACTTCTGACGCATCCAAATAGATTGCTCTTGTAATGGTTTGATCCTTTTGAATTTATTCCAGTCCTAAAAATGGAGCTCGATCAGTGATAGGTAAATCAGTCAGATGAGAGTACTCTTCTAGCGTTGGTGCTAGTTGATAATTCAGGAATGTGAAACAGAGATAAACCGGATCATAAAACTGAATTAACGTAGACAGGATTTCTTCAACTACATGGACTCTTAACAGAGACAGTAGTCCTCCGTACTTAGCTCTGAAAGCATCAGGGTTAGTGATCATCCTTGCCAGACCTTTTAAATCCTCTAGTTTTGGAGTCTTGAAGGTGTACTTGTGCATCTTCCTTCTACCGAAATCCATAACGCAATCCTTTTCTGATATTTGCAATCATTGTTTTGGTTTATTTTGAAAAAGAGAGAAGAGAAAAGAAAATTTTTATTTATTTAAGAGTTTTTTAAATGAATGCAAAAATGCAGCACACAAAAACATTGAAAAAACATGGGTTCAAGGGTTCAACGTCACGAGCATGGAGTCATGGCTCTACACATCCCCAAAGGTTGTATTCTGGTGAATTTTTGTACCTATAGAACGGGTTAAAAGTTCCCAAAATCATTGAACCCCCTAGAGATAACAACAACAAGCTGGTTCACCCGAGTGAGCTGTAGCATCCTAGGGTAATCTCAATTGAGTGTAGTATTACGTATCAACTATTTCCAATAGCTACTCCACTACCAAATGGCCACACGGTTAATGTCTACTAAATCCTCAGTTTCATGGATACCACAATCGGACAATCTGCTTTCACAACCGAAGTCGTTAGACATTGAATCCACAAAGGGTATCTCCACTGATTTGATGGTCTACCGGGACAGCTTATTCGGGATTCACTCCCTGTAAGACCGACCGTTTATGCATTCACCTATCTTAGGTATCACTCATACTTTCCACATGCGACATCACTCGCATTCCCATTGACAGAAAAATAAACACGGATATCAAGTAGGAAAAGCGATATATATATATATATATATATATATATATATATATATATATATATATATTCATTCCTAAAACTAACATCCTAGACCTCTTAAGAATTCTAATCTTAGTCCTAGTCAGATCAAAGACGCCTTCCCCAGCAGAGACGCCATTTTCCTGTAGGTAAATGGTGATGAATGATGACTAAGGTAAGATAGATCCTAATGGAAGTCCCTAGAAGAGTCGCCATTTTCTTGTAGTGTGCGATTTTTGTCGGTGATGCGACCACCATATCACTGAATGGGTTCCTCCTCACCGCAATGGTAGGAGGAGGAGTGGGGTGCTGCTTTCTGATTTCTTATTTATCCCTTGAAGCTGGAAGGGAAAGGGAAGCTATCTAAAATTAACCTTGCATATGAATGTTTGACAAACGCTTAAAGAGATTCGGGGAGTTCGGGGTCAGGTTATACAATGGGGAGTTGTCAATTACCCATCCTATATGTGGTTATCCACAGGTTGTTAGCAATAGGTTCTACTTTTATACTTGATGGTGTTTATCTGTTGATGGGTTGGGAAAGTTTCTTATTTGGGAGATATGAGAGAGAGTTTTTGATGATTTTGGTGAGGTATTGGACCTCAGTTTTGATTGGTGTGAAGGTACTGGACCTAGAGTTTTTGATTGGTATGAAGGTACTGGACCTAGAGTATTTGATTGGTATGCTCGCTAAGATTTTACAATCTTATGCCTACGTATTCCCGTTTAAAGAAACAGGGAAATCAGACCAATCGTAGTTCCTCCTATTCTATGGGAGGAAAGATGATGTTTTGGTGTCTTGTTCAAAGCCCAAGATTGAAGTTAAATGAGTATTTGTGTCTTGTTCAAAGCCCAAGATTGAAGCTAAAAGGTTTGACTAAGAGAGAATTTGTCATATCTAAAGGGAGACATCTCTCTGTTTATCACAACTATTGGGTGACTGATTATAAAGGAGGGTTACTTTAACTGGGATATGAGAATCCAGCAATGCCATAATTTCCTTTATAGGGGTGTTGTCCTGAAGGAGAAAACATTAACTTAGTGTAGAGCAATGTCATTTTTCCTTAGGAGTCTTTCATGCTAAGAGAAGGACAGTGGCATGGATGTAAATAATCCAGAGGCTTTCCGCTTACAGCAATTAGATGAAAGAGAGGATTTGCTAGGATAAAAGATGGACGACAACTTGGATATTTGAATCAACAAGTGTGCCACTTACAGCAGTTATCTGGGATTAGGGTTTGTTTTGAATGTCTGTTTTGATATGTGATAACATAGAGAAATGACTTCCTGCGGAGAGATTTTGATTTCCTCTAAGGGGATTTTGATTTTTGTGTGCCTTGATCAAAGCCCAAGGTTGAAGCTAAGAGATTTTATTGACTCCACTGGGGGCGTCCTTATACAAAGCCTAAGAGGAGGCTGGAAAAGACTGACTCAACGAGAGAGTGTTTATCTGTCTTGCATAAAGCCCAAGATTGAGGCTAAAAAGAGACTGACTCTTTTGGGGATATCATTATACAAAGCCTAAGAGGAGGCTAAAAGCTTGACTTTTCCGGGGAAAATATGTTGTCTGTCTTGTACAAAACCCAAGATTGAGGCTAAAAGGGATTTTGACTCCGCTGGGAAGGTTTGTATGTGTCTTGTACAAAGCCCAAGATTAAGGTTGAAAAGAAGACTGACTCTATGGGAAAGAAATCTTTATCTATCTTGTACAAAGCCCAAGATTGAGCCAAAAACGAGTCTGGATTAACTGAGGATTTTTAGGTGTCTTGTACAAAGCCCAAGATTGAGGCTGAAAGAAGTTTGACTCTGTGGGAGAGTAATATTTGTCTTGTACAAAGCCCAAGATTTAGGCTGACTAGAGGATTGACTTTTCTTAGGGAAATTTATATGGTGTCTTGTACAAAGCCCAATATTGAGGCTGGAAAGGGTTGACTCCACAAGAGAGTGTTGAAAAGGGTGATTGACTCAACAAGAGAGTCTGAAAAGGTTAACTCATCTGGGGAAAATCATTGTACAAAGCCCAAGAGAAGGCTGACTATGCTGAGGAAAGGAAGGATCATTATACAAAGCCTAAGAGGAGGCTATCTTCTACTGAGGATTATTGAGATCCAGAGGCAGGTCCATAATGGGTAATTAACTCTTGCTGAGGGTTACAGAAGAGTTGAGGTATCAGATGCCTTGAGGTTCTAATTTGGGATAGTGTTTTACTGATAATAAGCTGACCCTGGCTAGGGGAAACTTAAGGTGAGAGTTTAAAGATTGAGTTTTAAAAACCTATAGAGGTTTCAACTCTACTGGAGATTGGTTGAATAACCAGAGTTTTTCCTGTGCTTATAGGGAACTTGAGAATGTCTTTGAGATCCAAGAGGGGATTAGACTATCCAAGCCTATTGGTATGGAAAATTTTATCTTTGTATGATGCCCAAGAGGAGGCTGATGTTTTAAGGGATAAGGATCAACCCTAAATTGGTCTGAGGTTTTGACTCTGGAAAGACTGCTCAAGCAAAGGATGACTAAGTTTTGTCTTATACCTTTAAGAGGCCTTCAGGGTCCTTGTATTAAGCCCAAGAGAAGGCATGAGAACTTCTAAGAAGCCGGAGGGTCCTTGTACAAAGCCGAAGAGGAGACTGGGATGCATTTATGAAGCACGTGGGTCCAAACTTAAGAAGACTTCAAGAAAAGTTTCACCGAGAATAATAGGGTTTGAAGAAATTCAAGAGAGGTTTCACCGGGAATTAATCCTCTTTGGGGAAATGAACTTCTTTGACAATTTCTAATAGTGACAGTCTGAAAAAAGTTTCACCGGGAATAATGCCTTTCTCTTTGTTCTATATTGTTTAAGCCTAAGAGAAGGAAAGATTGTATCTGGAAATTCCTATGGGGAACTAGTTTTGACTGTATTTAAGAGTGACCAACTGGCTTTACCTAGTTCTAGACCTAGTTGCCGGGAAAAACTCTAAGCAGATATACGAGTATATATACAGTTGATATATGACAAGTATTTAAAAGGGTATGAAAGAAGGACTTACAGGTGAGCAAGCTTCCAGCAATACAGTTATATATGAAAGCAAGTAAATGAAAGTTGATAAAACTTACAGGCGAGCAAGCTTCCATTGTAACAGCTGTATGGTTAGTTTCTCAAGAAATTAAAGAAAGTTATGATAACAACTATGAATTTGAACCTAAATCAAAAGGGAAGGATTGGGGCTTATACTCAAGGAGAGACCCAGATGAAAAATAGTAATTGTACCGTTGATCTGAAGATTGTATCGGGACTTATACAACGACGGAGGCCCAAAAAGGTTTATTTACAAAAGACGGGTCTTACACTCTATCAAGAGGCCCAAAAGTGCTATTTACAAAGAGGTTGGGTCTTACACTCTATTAGAGGCCCCAAAGTGTTATTTACAAAGAGGTTGGGTCTTACACTCTATTAGAGGCCCAAGAAAAGTTTATTTTTGTACAAGAGATGGGTCTTACAATTCAAGGAGAGGCCCAGAAATAACAGTGATCGAACCGTCGTTTTGAGAACTGTACTGGGACTTATACAATGAATAAGGCCTAAATTATTTATGTACAAAAGAGGATTGGGTCTTACATTCTATTAGAGGCCCAAAAGTGTTTAAAAAGAAACGAAATGGGGCTTACAACTCAGGGAGAGGCCCAAAAAGGTTTATATTTACAAGGAATGGGTCTTACACTCTATTAGAGGCCCAAAAAGTGTTAAAAGAAAAGAGAATGTGACTTACAACACGAGGGGAGGCCCAGATGGTTTTTGTTTAAAAGGCGACGACCGCGCTGAGATTTTTAAAATCGTATCGTGACTTATACAATGACTGAGGCCCAAAAAGGTTTCCATACAACAAGGATTGGGTATTACACTCTATTAGAGGCCCAAAAGTGTTTGAAAATTTAAAATCGAGAGGAAACCCTAATTTTAAATAAAATGTCATTTTTCAAAGGAAATTAAGTGGAAAAAAGATATAAAATACCAAATATATTCAAAAATAAGTTGTACACTTTGAAAAATATTTTGAAAAATCATGTTTAATCACATGAAAGTTTGAAAGTCAATTGGTTTTGAAATATCAAAGTGGGAATTTCATTAAAAAAATTTTTAAAACAAATAAAATGAAATTAATTACAAAAATTCTAACTATATTAAAAAAATAATATAAATTGGATTTTTTTGTAAAATAAAATATTTAAACATTTTTGTGAATTTTGAGAAAAAGAACCAATCAAAAATGATAAAAAAAATGAGTGAGAAATTAAGTTTTGAAAACATTTAAATAAAATATCAAAAATTCAAATATTTCAAATATTTGAAAAATGGCGCCAACAGTCACTTTCTTCTTCCTCGTGACCGCGCCATGGCTGATTTGCATTTTCTCACTTTTCTCTCTGATTACTCAATGGTTTTGCACGATTCAAACATCAATCTTGTTCGTTTTTTAATAAGGATCAAAACCATATAAATTAATTGCATTTATATTAAGTATGGAGGAAGAAATCAACAGAAAACCTCAAGAACCTTAATTTCAGCATGAACATAATGAAATTCCATACACGATGGATTCATGGCAATTGATTGAGTGTTATTACTCTACAAACATGCATAAACAAGATGGTAACTCAAAAATTCATTCATGATGCATGGATCATAGAGTTTGCAGGGTTCAGGCCTACCTCTTGCAGCTGGCGATCGAGTTTGATTATGGAGGTGTTGCAGCCAGGTTCCAATGATCTGGACAGCTTCCTTAGGTGCCAAGGAATGTGTTTGAATGCTTGTAGTGGATTGAAATGAGCTGGAACTGGTTGTGGTACCTCAACTGCAACTCTGTCAAGAACTTGAGCAATTGGATGGTGATTTTGAGAATATGATGTTCCAAATGTGATTTTGTGTTATGGATCACTGATACATGATGTTTATGAGATGTGTGTGTGATTGGTTTGGTTGGAATTGCTCTCAAACTCAAAACCCGATAGTGACTTGAGTTAGAAGGCAAAAATTGGAGTGAAGGAGAGATTTTGAGTAAAGCATCAGTTTGGGTGCTTTAGTGTACTCAAACTGAGCACAAATGAGCTCTATTTATAGTAGATCAAGTTTGTTTTGGCTGCAATAGTGAATGGCAACAGCAGCTGGTCTGTTGCACATTGTGGATCAAATGGAATCTCAAGTCTCCTCTACCCATTGACTTGAGGTTAGAGCACAGGCCTATGGTATTTTGGTTCAGAGATAAGGCTTGACTCATTCAGTTAAACTTGCCTCAGTTCATGCCACCTTGATGCATCCATTGAATGCATTGAAACAAAATTGGAGTCTTAGCACTTTTTAGCTCTTTTAGGTTTGGCATGGCTACATGTAGGTTCTTGAACTTGGGAGGCTTGGGGATCAGATCATTCTTATTTTGTTTTATCCTCAGATGTGTCCAAATGGATAACAAGGCTTGGAGTTGGCTAAATTTTCCAAATCGAGCAAATGCACAAAATCTGCCTTGCTGGACAGTTGGAAATGGTGATTTTGAGGGATTCATATCTCCTTGCTCAGGTTGAGTTATGGGAGGCTCTTGTGCTTTTTAGAAAGCTCTCATATGATACAAAACATGTGTGATCATAGTTTGTTTTGAAACTATTTGGATCTTATTGAAAAATCATCATGAACATTAATGTTCAAGGCTGGTAACTTAGGCATATTTTCACTAAGTGTTGGAAAAAGTGTCATTTTGATGTTTTTGTCATTTTGATCACTCCATAACTCAAAATCCATAAAGAATTGGAGTTGGAGGTAGTTGAAGCTTTTGTAGAGTGTAGCAAGACCTACAAATCCAGCTTTGGACCACCCAAAATGGTTGCTTGGATCTCAAGTTATGGTCCTTGGAAGTTGGTGCCAAAACCACTTTTATTCCATAACTTAGAAAAATTTTGGTTTCTCAAGGTTGCCCCTTTTGCAAGAAACCTCATTTTTCTTATTTTTTTTCTTGATGGATGATGATCAATATCATACATTAACATATTTTTTACTTAGGGGAACCACATTTGTAAAAAATTCCAAAAAGTCAAACTTGATTTTGTGCACGGTTGACTTTTTATCGGATGAAATCTAAATTGTGCGATCCTTTGTGAATTCAAGTCCTTGACCTAAATCAAACCTAATTGATGGATTCCATAGGTTTTGTAGGGTGTATTGAATCATTTCCCAAGGTTTGGGAGCATGTCTTGGTCAAAAGTCAAAGGTACAGTTGACTTTTCCCTCGAAACCCTAATTGTGGTCCAGATGAAATTGAAGCTTGTGAATCATACTTCTTAGATTAATCCATTGTTGTAAATGGATTAATATGGTGTATTTGAGGCCCTCAAATCATGTCTTGAGGTCTTGGCTCATGTTTTGTCCCAAAAGTCAACTTAGGGGTGAATTAGGTCAAGAAACCCTAATTCCTGATTTTTGGTAAATGCATCCCCTAAGGTTAAATTAACTTGATGATTGGGTCCATAAGGTCCCTTGGAGTACTTTAGGTTATGTTTTGAAGCATTGGCTCATGCCCAGAAGAAAAATTCCATCAGGAGGCCTTGGTCGACCAAAACCCTAATTTGGTGACACTGGCGATCTTGAGGCATGATCCACTTGGAATGTTGCAACTTTGTGCTTGATTCTTGATGTGGGAGTCATCTTGATCCCTTATGGGTGTTTAAGAGGTTAGAAAAGTTAAATATTATGTCATTTCTTGATTGATCCTTTGTCTAAGTGCTCTGAGGGGGCTTAAAACCCTAATTCTTGATTGTGGTGAATGCTCAACCATCTTTGAGGAGATTGATGAGGCATGGAAGTATATCCATATTGTGGTAATGATATTCACAATGATGGGAAATATTGGTGGTCAAAATTTGGGGTATGACACTTAGGAGGTCCTTTTTGTTATGCTTTCTTTTGGTTTCCTTTCTGTACTTTTATTTTATGTTTTATCTATGTGGCACGGACACTAGTCATAACGATGTTAAACTCTATGTAAAATATATTTGAAGCATATGTATGTGAAGCAATATGTTTTTAAATAATTCAGTCTTGTTATTTAAAAGTTTCAAATTTTCTGTATTTTTATTAAAGGTTTCATTAGAATTTCACTAATGGGACATATGCTGTCTCATCATGTATACATTTTAGCAACAATATATTAATGGATCCTAGCTCATTAATCACTCTCTCTCATTTCTTATCCTTTCTTATTTATTATTTAGTTTGTAGTGAGAATTTTTTGCTGTTACCATTATTATAATTTTGTTACCTTACTCATACTAGTTTTAAACAAGAATTGAATACCTTAAAGTTCAAAGCTACCTTAAAACCACTCTCTGTGGGTACGATCTCTTATTTCACTACTTGCTGCAATCAAACATACATGTATACTTGCATGTGACATCTTTGCTTTAAAATAACTAACTTAGAGTAAACACTTAGAAAGCAGACAACAAGTTTTTGGCGCCGTTACCGGGGAGTGGAAGATATACTTTGAACTATTGTATTTGTTATTTTTGTTTAAATTTTGTATTTGAGCCTTTAACATTTTTGATGTGATTTGGTGTTACTACAGGTTTAAGCTATTGCATGCGTAAGTCATTACAACCAGCTTACAGTGGTTACCCTGAACCTGAAAGAATTCTAAGAGCAAGAAGGAGATTTTTGTGTTCTCAAAAACTATTTGGAAATCCATCAACATCAACTGTGGCTGAACCAGAGGAAGAAGTACATGTGGAGACAAATGAAGAAGTCTCGTCATCCTCAAACGAGACACAACCAAAAAGTGTCATGGCGTAGCAAGACATCATTGGCATTGCCAATGACCTGGCGTGCAATATTAGGGACTATGATGTCTTTGATCCAGCTCCATGAGCACTGGTATTGTTAGACCAGAGATCACTGCACCACAGTTTGAGTTCAAACCTATGATATTCCAAATATTGCAAACCACTGGTCAATACTCAGGCTCTCCTCATGAAGACCCACACTTGCACTTGAAATAATTTCTAGATGTTGCTGACAATTTCAAGATTCTTGGAATGACTGATGATGCATTTAGGTTAAGGTTATTTCTTTATTCTCTACGAGATAGAGCCAAAAGTTGGCTTAATTCCTTGGAACCAAATTTCATTACCACATGGAATACCTTGGCAAAAAAATTTCTGGCAAAATACTTCCCCCTTCAAAGAATGCAAATATGAGAAATGAGATTACTTCATTTAAGCAATGAGATGACGAATCGTTGTTTAATGTTTGGGAAAGATTTAAAGAGTTACTAAGACAATGCCCTCATCATGGGATCCCCATCTGCATTCAAGTTGAGACTTTCTACAATGGATTAATTCCATCCTCAAGGAATATGCTAGATGTGTCCAGTGGTGGAGCCATTTTGTCTAAATCTTATGAAGAAGGCTACTAGTTAATTGAGAGCATTACGGCCAACACATACCAGTGGCCTGTCACTAGGGCTACTGCAAACTCAACTCACAAAAAACCTGCTAGAGTTCATGAAGTCACTGAGACAACAACTCTTGTTGCTCAGGTGGATCAAATTCACCAGATGATGAAGAATATGATGACCCCTGAAGTGGCAAGACCAGAGCCAGTGAAGGTGGTTAATGACACGTCTGCGATTGCTTGTGTCTACTGTGGAGGACCCCATCTGTTTGAAGAATGTTCTTCAAATCCTGTTTCAGTCAACTATGTTAGCAATAACAACAATAGATACAACAATCCTTACAGCAACACATATAATCCAGGGTGGCGCAACCATCCAAATTTATCTTGGAGTAATAATCAAAATCAACCGAAGCCTCAAGCAACACCAACACCACAAGCTCCTCCTGGTATTTCTACTCCTAACTATGTTGGGGGAATCAGGGCAACAACCAGTTAGAGAATGTTTTGAAGTCTTTTATTCAAGAAGAAAAGAATCAGTTTCAAGCACAAGGAGTAAGTATCAAGGACTTGGAGAATTAAGTAGGTCAAATAGCTACTGCTTTGAGTTCAAGGAACATGGGAACTCTCCTAAGTTCCACTGAAATTCCAACTGCATCTGTTGGATTAAAGAACGTTGAAACATGTCAAGCCATCAAGCTGAGAAGTGGAAAAGAAGTTAAACAATCCGTCTCGAAGGACAAAGAGACAAGTGCAGAATTGCCTGAGCTAGACAGTTCTGGAACGAAAAAACATCGATGGAGAACTGCCTCAATATCTGAAGCAGAATGAAGAGGTTACTAATGCAGATTTGACCTCTCAAGAGACGTAGGAGGTCACGAATGACACCTACAGGAAGCCAAAGTTTATTCATGAAAGGCCACCCCCACCTTTTCCGCAAAGGATTAGGAAGGCCAAGGAAGAACAACAATTTGGAAAGTTCATGGAGATTCTGAAGTAGCTTCACATCAACATACCATTGATTGAAGCCATTTAACAAATGGCAAATTACTCAAAGTTCATGAAGGATGCACTCACCAAAAGAAAAAGGGTAGGAGAATTTGCCACGGTTGCACTCACTCAAGAGTGTAGTCAGTTGGTGCAAGGAAAGCTTCCACCTAAATTAAAAGATCCTGGGAGTTTCACTATTCCATGCACCATTGGAAATACTTTTTGTGGAAAAGCTCTGTGTGATCTTGGGGCCAGCATTAATCTTATGCCCTTATCCATCTTTAAGAATTTAAGGATAGGAGCTGCCAGGCCTACAACGATCACCTTGCAACTGGAAGATAGGAGGATTTGTTACCCCCAAGGAAAGATAGAAGATGTGTTAGTAAGGGTTAACAAATTTGTCTTCCCTGCTGATTTCATTATTATGGATTTTGATGCTGATGAAGAAACCCCTATATTGTTGGGAAGACCATTCTTAGCAACGGGTAGAAATTTGATTGACGTGGAAAGAGGAGAACTCGCCATGAGAGTCAATGGACAACAAGTAGTATTTAATCTACTTAATGCTCTACAATATCCTGAAGAAGATGTTGCTGATTGTTCCATAATATCCAGCTGGGAAGGTATAATTCATAAAAACCTTCTCAAGACTAATGATGTGTTGGAACAAAAGCTAGGGAAATTAAAAGAAGAGAAAGAGCCACAAGGTGGAATCATTTATGGTCCAATGAAGAAGCGTAAGGAAGAAATTGTGGAAGTAATAGAATCAGCAGCTATTGGTCACAAGCAGCATCTACCTTCCATAGAAGAACCTCCTGAACTGGAACTGAAACAACTACCAGAGCACATGCAATATGCTTATCTAGAGGCAGGACAAAAGTTGATAGTCATCATTGCTACAGATTTGAAAGAAGACCAGAAGGAGCAATTATTAGCATTGTTAAGGAAGCACAAAAATGAAATTGCTTGGCAGATCTCAGACATAAAGGGGATCAGTCCAACACTTTGCATGCATAAAATTTTGTTGGAAGAAAATACTAAGAATAACATTGAAAGTCAAAGACGGTTAAATCCAATTATGAAGGAAGTTATCAAGAAGGAAATTATTAAGTGGTTGGATGCTGGAATTATCTACCCTATCTCTGATAGTGTATGGGTAAGTCTCATTCAATGTGTTCCAAAGAAAGGAGGCATGACTGTGATTGTCAACGAGAAGAATGAACTAATCCCCATAAGAACAGTTTCCGGTTGGAGAATTTGTATGGACTATAGAAAGCTTAACAAAGCAACAAGGAAGGATAATTTCCCCCTCCCTTTCATTGATCAGACACTGGACAGATTGGCTGGAAAAGAACACTATTATTTCTTAGATGGATACTCGGGGTACAATCAAATTTCCATAGCCTCAGAAGACCAAGAAAAGACAACATTCACTTGTCCTTATGGCACTTTTGCTTTCAGAAGAATGTCGTTTGGACTGTGCAATGCTCCAGTCACCTTCCAACGCTGCATGATGGCCATATTTTCATATATTATTGAAAATTCCATGGAAGTATTCATGGATGACTTCTCTGTTTTTGGAGAATCATTGAAGAAGTGCTTGGAGAATTTAGATCTGGTATTGGCTAGATGTGAAGAGAATAATTTGGTCCTTATTTTGGAGAAGTGCCATTTTATGGTAAAAGAATGGATCGTTCTTGGGCACAAAATCTCCAAGAAGGGTTTAGAGGTAGATCAAGCAAAAGTGGAGGTGATAGAGAAATTACCACCCCCTGTGAACATAAAAGGAATCAGAAGTTTTCTAGGGCATGTTGGCTTTTACAGAAGGTTCATCAGGGATTTTTCAAAAATTACCAAACCTCTGTGCCAGCTGTTACAACAGACGTGCCATATGTTTTCAGTCAGGAATGTGTAGAATCCTTTAATCTGTTGAAGAAAGCCTTCATCTCCACACCCATTATGAAGACTCCTGACTGGTCAAAACCCTTCGAGTTGATGTGTGATGCAAGTGACTTTGCTATTGGAGTTGTACTAGGTCAAAGGCACAACAAGGTTTTTCACACCATCTACTACGCTAGTAGGACATTGATTTAAGCACAAATCAACTACACCACAAATGAGAAAGAGTTGCTGGCTATAGTGTTTACATTTGATAAATTCAGACCCTACTTAGTTGGAACAAAAGTCATTGTATACACAGATCATGCAGCTATCAAGTACTTAATTGCTAAGAAGGATGTGAAACCAAGGCTCATAAGATGGATTCTCTTATTGCAAGAGTTTGACCTAGATATTAGAGACAAGAAGGGATAGAAAATTGTGTTGCTGATCATCTCTCAAGATTACCAAAAGAAGTGAAAAGCAATAACAGTGGAGACATTCAATAAACTTTTCCTGATGAGAAGTTACTGTTGATAAGCACTAACGTGACACCATGGTATGCTGTTATAGTGAATTATCTGGTCAGTAGCTATGTGCCCCCTGATTTCAACTTCCATCAAAGGAAAAGGTTCTTTCATACAGTCAAGAGCTACTTTTGGGATGAACCTTTCCTTTACTAAAAGTGTGCAGATCAATTGCTAAGAAGGTGTGTAGATCATACAGAGGCACGACATATCTTGTCTTCCTGTCATGGAGCTCCATACGGAGGATACTTTGGAGGAACCAGAATTACAGCAAAAGTCTTACAATCAGGTTATTTCTGGCCCTCCCTTCTTAAAGATGCTCATGAACTAGTTAAAAGATGTGATAGATGCTAGAAGGTAGGAAATATTTCCATGAGGTAAGAAATGCCACTCACCAACATACTTTAAATTGAAATTTTTTATGTATGGGGCATTGACTTCATGGGGCCTTTCCTCCTTCTTTTGGTAATCTATACATTCTTGTAGTTGTGGATTATGTCTCTAAGTGGATAAAGCCAGTAGCAACACCCACTAATGATCCTAGAGTTGTGACCAAATTTTTGCTTAAAAATATTCTGACAAGGCATGGCACGCCTAGAGTAATCATTAGTGATGGTGGATCACATTTTTGCAATAAATTTTTTGAGAATTTAATGGCAAAATATGAGATCAAACACAAGATTACTACAGCCTACCATCCTCAAACAAGCGGCCAAGTGGAGCTATCTAATAGAGAGCACAAAGCCTTTTGGGCCATCAAGCAATTAAATTTCAACCTAAAAACTCTTGGCCAAGCTAGAATGCTCCAACTCAATGAGTTAGAAGAACATAGGCTATTCTCTTATGGAAATCCTGAGCTCTATAAGGAAAAGACCAAAATATGGCATGACAGGAAATTCCAGAAAAGGGAATTAGTGGAAGGTCAAAGAGTTTTGCTTTTTAACTCTAGACTGAAATTATTCCCTGGAAAATTAAAGTCAAGGTGGTCAGGACCCTTCAAGTTAGTGACAATTTACCCTAATGGATCTGTGGAATTGATTAATGAAAAGGATGGTGAAAAATTCAAGGTTAATAACCAAAGGATTAAAACCTATTTTGGCGAACCTTCAAGTAACACTAGGGGAACCATTCATTTTATTGATTAAAGATTTTTGTGTTGGTCAGGCTATAAGACCTTAATATAGCGTTACTGGGAGGCAGCCTAGCTTAATGAAATTTTATTTTTTAGTTATACAGTTGAGTAGTTTCAGATGGCATCAACAGGCATTTGGAGTCATTACAGCTAGTATGGTAACAAATGAGAAAATAGCAAAGTGACATTCAGAGCAATTATTCCCAAGTCTTGAGCATTAAATAAAATGCTGAGATGGCAATTTATTTATTCTCTTGGATGGAAAATTGAAAAGTTTGAATGAGGGGGAGAGAAACGGAAAGGGTGGACTCACGCGCCTAGAGCCTTGTTCTAGGAAACGTCAGACTGGTGGGACATACAGTGCGCAATACCTCTTTCATGCCACAAATTCAAATTTTTGTCTTTTCCCACTCGTTACATCAACGACCTTTTCAGCTTCTTGCCCTAATTTTCACAAAAATATACTTTTCACTTTTCTCTTTCCAACAATCCCATTTCACTAACACAATATCTCACTTTCTCTCTCTCACATTCCCATCACCGTATCAATTTCTTTTTTGTCTGTTCCTCACCATTTCCATTCAGGCCTCAATCACTACTTTTCCTTCACCCCAAAATGATGGAGATACCTACTGGAAAACGAGTCAAGATGGCAGCAAGGAAAAATGTGACACCATATGTTGTTTACTCTGATGAAGAACAAGACGTACATGAGAAATTCATCAACAGCGAAGCTTCTCGCCGATTCATGGAATATTTCAGTAAAATGGGTTTTCACGCTGAAAAGGGTTTTGTCTTTGACAACCAAGAAGAAAACCTATGACTTACTAGGGATTTGGGAACTACCATCAAAAAGCTAGGGTAGATGAAGCTATGCCGCCAGCCAGGCCCATACAACATTTCACTGGTGAAGGAGTTCTATTCAAACCTAACTGATCCTGGACACAAAAGGATTGAAGTTGTGGTGAGAGGTACGAATGTGGTATATAATGAAGCCACTTTAAACCTTGCTCTGAATATCAAGGAACTAGGTGATGAGTGTCAGGATTTATTATTGAAGTTGGACGAGGAAAATTTTGATGTGATTATGGAATCGTTGTGCAACCCAGGAACTAAGTGGGTGGATTCAAGTTCTGAAAAAAGCTGTGAGAGGGATGGATATGTTGCCTTAAGTAAAAGGGTGGTACCAATTTGTGAAGCATTCATTGAAACCCACCGCGCACAATGAAACAGTGAACAGGGCAAGACTTATTTTGCTTCACTGTATCACAACACTTAGCAAGATCAATGTAGGAAAAATCATTATGCAGGAAATCCAGGCTTATTCAAGAAAGAAAGAAGGAATGTTGTACTTTCCATGTGTGATCACTATGTTGTGCAGGAGGCACGGAGTAACCGAGCTTGACACTGATGAAACTAGGCAGCCCCAAGCTACTTTAGATAAAGCTTTGATCCAAACACTGATGAAGCCAAAAGAAATGAAAAGATTAGCAAAGATGCGACAGGCATCTACAGAAGCTGCAGAGGATCATCAAAAAGAAGACATGATGTGGGATGTCATTCTGCAAATGCAGAAAGATCAAAGGGATTACTCAAGTTTCAAAAAGATAAGTTCTATTGGTAAGAGAAAGCGGTTGCTTTGCAATTTCCATCAAGTATGTTGAATCCACCCATTTTTCCCAATCATATCTTGGGAGAGTTAAAAGAAAATAAAATGGAGGAAAAGTCAGTTTTTGAAGACAAGAAAGTGAAGAAGAATGAGACGTCCAAAAAGAAAGAGGGGAAAAGAGATAAGAAAAAGAAGAGTAAAGACGATGCTGCAGAGATAAGTCAAGGCATGCCTATTCAGGACAATCCTGTGCAATAAAAGAAGAAAAAGAGTGGTAAAGCCGAAAAATCTGGAGTGTCTCCAAAGAAGAAAAAATTGAGACCAATATGGAAGCAGAAGGAGAACCCTAATGTTTAGACCCGTGATGTTCAGAACCCTAATGTTCAGACCCTTGATGTCAAAACCCTTGAGAACAGCCCCCCAAAGGACTTTGATTTAAATCAAACAGACCCGAAATTAATTCCAACAAAAAATGATGATGTTTTAGAGGAGTTAATTGTAGAAGCTAATAAGGACAATGATGAGATGAATCAAGATAATGCAGTAGATGGCATTAAGGCAGAGGAAGATCTGATAGAAGATGAAGACCAGCTGGTGGATAAAGATCCACCCAAGTACTATTCAACAACTGAGGAATCCTCTCCAGGATCCTTAAAGACAGAAGGAAAAGAAACTGTTGGAAAAGACAAAGGCGAGGAAGCTGACAATCGGTCAAGCAAGGAAGAAGCAGTGACAGTCACACCTGTGACTACTCTTGTCGTGACCCCGGTAAAGGCATCTGCTGAGAGAAAGGGAGAAATTGTCCAAGAGAAGGTGACCAACCCAAGGAAAAGGGAAATGAAAAAGAAAGAAAAGATTTTTTTTTAGGAGCCAGTGCAAGAAGAAACTGTTATGCTGGAAGTCGTCAAAGATCAAGCTAAGGAGATGGAGAAGCTAAGGTCGCTAAGAAGGAAAGCAAAAAGAAGAAGAAGGGAGACGTTCAGCCTGCGCGCAAAAGTACCAGGCTTGGAGCCTAATTAGTATCGTGCAGAGACTTGCATAGTCTTGCCTCCCCTTGCCACTTAACAGTGAGAACACTGTCCTTACTTTAAGTTTGGGGGAGAGGTAGATAAAGCTTGAACCTCTCTTTCGTTCCCCTATCTTCTATTTGTTTTCTGCTTCTATTTGATGTTATGCTGCTAAGATGTTTGTTGTGTTTTGGATAATTGCTTGGTATTTTGGGATGCCGTGTTTTGGCCATGGATTGATGTTTTTGGTATTTTGCTATTTGGATAATTAACTCAAATGGTTTATGATTAATTTCTTTTTTCGTAGTTTATTTTTGTTCAATTTGCATGAGTAGTTTTTAGGATAGATGAGAAATTAGTAAAGTCAACCAAGGATCAGAAAAATATTCATTTTGTGCTTAGAATAAAAAGTTGGATGATAAGTCTGCCTGTGACTCTGTGAAGCAAAGCCAAGTTGTTACCTAGGATGTTGTTGCAGAAGGAAGCTGATGACTTCTGTCCCGCCTCCGGTAGTCTGCTGAATTAGTAAAAAAAAATTATAAACTTAATTGTTGGAAATTGAGAAGCAAGTAGAAACCTTAGGGAATTACTCTGGAAAGATGAGCTGATTTTGATAAAGATTTAGACTATTCACACAAAAAAGAGCACACCCCAATCGTTGCTAATAAAACACACAAAAGTGTGCAAAAAGGTGGCAAATACCACTCTTGTTGAAAAGTTCATGTGCCTGAAACTCGAGGAACTACCAGCATCTTCATCACAATAGCCAGTTGGACTTATTACAAATGAGATCCTGTTGAGTGAAAAGGAGGAGTCTTGTGCTAAAAAAAGAGAAAGAAAGAAAATAAAATTGGAAAGGTGTGATATAGTGTGTGATAGTCAAAACTCAACAGAAAACTCAGAACAAAATTCCACCTTAAGACCCAAGAGGAAGAAAACTTAATTCACAAAAGTACTCAATTTGGAATCATAAAGAAAAATTAACTCATTCTTTTGAAGAGTAGTGGCGTGACAGTAGGTGTTTAATCACTTTGGTGATAACATCTTTGGGCTAAGAATAGGCTGAGTTGTGCCAATTATTTCCTTGCCCAGGCTATTTATCCAGTAAATGACTAAGCCCCTTCACTAATATGATCCTGAAGTGTTCTTAAAAATCTCTCTTGTCAATCACTGTCGCATCACTTGAGGACAAATTGTGTGAGAGAGAGAGCACAATGAACAATTGTGAGAGAAGAGGGAAAATTAAAAGTTATAAAAGTATTATTAAATAAATTGGTTTATGAAAGAGGGAAAATCCAATTCATAGAAAATAAAATTTATTTGAGTGGGAGTGAGAGGGAAGCTAATGTAATTCAAGATAAAATCATATTTTTTTATTTTTATTTTTATTTATTTTATATTCATCTTTAAGTTAATTACTTGCAATTTTAATCAATGAAATTTTTATTTATTTCTAAAAAGTTTATATATAATATAAAATACTATATGTTTTAAAATGTAAAGAGATATCAAAATTTATTTTAATATAGAATGATAACTTATTTTAGAAAAATATTTTACTATAATTTTATTAAAATTTAAGCTATATTCTTATCAACCAAAATTTTAACTTAAGTTATTTTATATAAGAAATTATATTAGGGAGGGAATATTTCCCTCACAAAAACATCTAATACATTTATGAGGGAATTTGTGAGGGAAATATTAGTGAGAAATAAAATTCTTCTCAAATTCCCTCACCAAATGTATGGTTATCAAATTTGTGAGGGAATTTGTGAGGGATTTTTTGTGTCGGAATAATTATCTCACAAATGTCTTCACTAATTTTTACTCATTCTTAAATAATCATGTACACAGTTTTCCCTCACTAAATTCATCGCAATTAGTGAGGGATTTAATTCCCTCACTAATTTCCGTCTCTAAATTACATTTTTTTTAGTAGTGATATATATATATATATATATATATATATATATATATAGACACACATTTGCCTATTTCTTATTTTTGCCACTTCTCCTCTCAGAACCCTAAAAGTTCTTACTTTTTCTGCAACCTTCCTTAATCCTTCTTCTTCCCAAGTTCTAAAGACAATGGCTTCCTCTGGTATGAAAAACCAACTCTTCCAATTCTATTTGCTTATGATCTTCAGGAACTTATCTTCATCAGCAATCGTAGCTACGTTCCTAAACCTCCAATGGAGAAGGAAAAAGTCATCATATGGCCTTCTCATGTATTAATCCCATTTTCTCTTACAAGTATCACTCATGCATTTTTAGGTCCATTCCCTAGATCCTCTACCAAACCTAATAAGTTAAATAAATTTTTTTCCTTGTTATTGTTGGTGCAAGCCACATGTGTTTGAAGACAATTCCTTTGAGTCAGGTCTTATAAGTACACCCAAACGTTTGTTCCACTCTTCTCCTAACTTCAACAATGAAGCATACATCAATTGGTTGGATAAAGTAGAAAATAAGAAAGAATAAATCTGGAAAAACCAAAGCATACATGACTTGATTCAATTGTCCAAAACTGACCCCAAACATAATCCCAATATGCTCATTTTAGCCCTTTACTTTTGGGAAGGCTTGTCCAACACCTTTCAACTGTGTTTTAGAATGATAACCCCCACTCTTTTTGACATGGTTGTTATTAGTTGCCTTCGATCATCTAGGGATACCTTCAACCCTTCTCTAAAAAGCAAAATCAAACCTAATTTTTCTTTTACCCGTGCAAGTTTTAGTAATTATATCGAAAACCAACATGAAGACCACCATGAGGAAGTCTCTGACTATGATCACATCGCTCTCTTCACTCTTTGGTTATCTCATTTTATCTTCTGCTCTGGTTCTCTGCAGATAGCCAAGTAGTTCATAGCTTTGGCAACTCAGCTCCATGAGGGGTGAAACATCTGTCTTAGCAAGCTAATCTTAGGTTCCTTTTAAGAATCTCTAGGGCTTACTTATTTTGGCCTAAAATATATAACCCATCCTAACAAAAAGCTTTTGATCTCTGGCCCTGTATGGCTTCTGCAACTTTGAATTAATTCCTCTTTTGAACCCTCTCTGAAGGCTACCATCCCATCTGAATTAACAAGACAAGTCGAAGATAGACGGGTTGAAGGTACTAGGCATGTTGTGCTTACTCCAAAAGATATCAGCCCGTTCGGTCAAAAAAGCCTTCCAAAACTATTTCTTTATGTATGCAGACTATGCTATATTCGTCTCTTCCATGGCCCCATTTTTCAGTCGAAGTTATAGGACATATTGGTTTTAGAGAGAATTTCCAACTCTTTCCCCTGAACGCCATTCTGCAGCTCTCAACATTTGGGTAGATTTCCTTAAACTCATTGCTCTGTCGACAATAATCTCAATTGGGAAAGCTTTAATGGGACTTATCAGTTATCTACCAAACTTGGTAGCCAGACAATTTGGATTTAGCCTATTTTTACCAAAGTCTCTTTATATACATAAAGATGAAATTTGCCTGGCCTCTAGTGAACTGTCGGAGGAAAGCTTTCAAGCATATTTAGACTATCATGCTAAAGAAGTCATTACTCTAACCCTTTTTCAATTTCAACCTTCTTATTTACGCACACAAAAATTTGAAGAATGGTGATCATCTTATCTTCTTGACCTCTTTGCAGATCACCAAACTCTCCTACAACGTTTAACACACGCTTTTTCCTCTCTGCAGAATAAATTAAAAAATAAAATCCGAGGTATGAACATCAAGGAAATTCATGCTTTAAACGTTACTTTGAAATAATGTATAATCCATGCCAACTTAGTTGAACTATCTATAATGCAACCCTTACTTTAAAACACAGAGTTATTGAGAAAATCCCAAAACTGGAATTTTTCCCTTGTTTTCTCATTCAAGAGGTACACAACCACATGTGGATAAATCTTTAACAGCTTAAAGGGGCCTAATCATCTTGACTTAAGCTTTCTAGGGAAGATCGTTAACCTTGAGTTAAAAAGAAAAACTCTTTGTACTTCAACCAATTCTCTCCTTTGGCACTTCCCGTCATGCCACCTCTTAGTATTTTCTTTGTACAATTCATTAGTCTCATAGGAAAACAACCTATGCTCTTCCAGCTCATTGAGTTGAATCATTCTAGCCTCACCAACAGAGGTCAAGTCAAAGTTCAAATGCTTTATAGCCCAAAAGGCTATGTTCTCTAACTTAATTGGCAAGTGGCATGCCTTAGCATAGACAAGTCTATAGAGATACATTCCCAATGGAATTTTATAGGCCCACAAAGCATCATCAAGATATTTGGACTAATAGTTTCTTGAAGGATTAACTACCTTTTCCAACATCCTCTTAATCTCCCTATTTGATAACTCAGCTTGCCCACTGCTTTGTGGATGATAATTTGTAGCAACTTTGTGTTTGAAACCATATTTTTCCATGAGATTTTCAAATAATTTATTTCAAAAATGGGACCCCTTATCACTTATGATTGCTCTAGGTGTGCCATATCTAGAAAAGATGTTTTTAACTAAAAATTTGGTCATAACCTTAGCATCTATAATAGGGATTTCTACTGCCTCAATCCATTTAGATACATAGTCAATAGAAACTAGAATGTACATATTTCCAAAAGATTGAGGGAACGACCCCATGAAGTCTATGCCCCACACATCAAAAAGTTCAATTTCAAGGATGTTGGTGAGTGGCATTTCTTGCCTCATGGAGATGTTCCTAAGTCTCTGAAATCTATCACATGCCTTAAATAGTTCATGATCATCTTTAAATAGAGATGGTAGAAAATAAATTGATTGAAGAACCTTAGTAGAAGTTTCAGTTCCTCCAAAATTTCCTCCATATGGTGCATCATGACATGATGACAAGATCTAACATGCATCTGGTTTATCTACACATCTCCTTAGTAGTTGGTCACCAAAGTGTTTGTAGAGAAAGGGTTCATGCCAAAAATAAATTTTGGTCTTGTGGAAGAACCTCTTCCTCTGTTGAAAGTTGAAATCTGGTGGAACATACTCATTGACCAAGTAGTTGACAATATCTGCATATCAGAGTGCCACGCCAGTGGTGATCAGTAACATTTGTTCATCAGGAAAGCTCTCCTTGATTCTTTCATTGTCATGACTCTTGACTTAATCAACAAATCTGGATAGATGATCAGCAACTACGTTCTCTACACCTTTTTCATCTCTGATCTCCAAGTCAAACTATTGCAACTATAACACCCATCTTATCAGCCTTAGCTTGAAATCCTTCTTTGCAATGAGGTACTTGATAACTGCATGATCTGTGTAAACTATCACTTTGGTACCTACTAGGAAATATCTGAATTTATCAAATACAAACACAACAACTAGAAATTATTTCTCAATGGTGGTGTAGTTGACTTGTGCTTCAATCAACATCCTACTAGCATAGTAGATAGTGTGAAATATCTTATTATGCCTTTGGCCCAACACAGTTCCAATAAAAAATCGATATCACCTCACATCAACTCAAAAGGTTTTGTCCAGTCAATGGTATTTACTATTGGTGCAGAAATTAAAGCCCACTTCAATAATTTGAATATATATTCACAATCCTGACTGAAGACGTATGGCATGTCATGCTGCAGGAGTTGACACAATGGCTTTGTTATCTTAGAAAAATCTTTGATAAATCTTCTGCAAAATCTAGCATGAACCAAAAAACCTTATGATTCCCTTAATATTGATAGGTGGAGGAAAGCTTCTCTATTTCTTCAAATTTATCTTGGTCTACCTCCAATCCTTCCCTTGAAATTTTGTGTCCCAACATTATTCCTTCCTTTACCATGAAATAACACTTTTCCCAACTCAACACAAGATTACTTTCTTCACATCTAGTGAGCTTCATCTCCAGGTTGTTCAGGAATTTCTTGAATGATTCCCCAAAAATAGAGAAATTATCCACGAAAACCTCCTTGGAATTTTCTATCTAATATGAAAATATTGCCATCATGCAACGTTGAAAGGTAGTGGGAGCATTACATAATCCAAATGGCATCCTTCTAAAGGCAAAGGTTCCAAAAAGACATGTAAAAGTAGTTTTCTCTTGGTCTTCAAAGCACAAAGGCAATCTGATTGTAACTTGAGTAACCATTGAGGAAACAATAAAACTCTTTTCTAGCTAACCTATCCAACATTTTACCAATAAAAGGAAGAGGGAAGTGATTATTTCTTATGGCTTTGTTTAGGTTTCTATAATCCACACAAACTCTCCACCCAATGACTGTTCTTGTGGGGATGAGCTCATTTTTTCATTGTTGAATACTATCATGCCACCCTTCTTATGAACATATTAAATTAGATTCAACCAAACAATGTCAGAGATGGAGTAGATAATCCCAACATCTAGCCACTTTATAATTTCCTTCTTGATCACTTATTTGATGATTGGATTCAACCTTCTCTGACTTTCAATGCTATTTTTGGAATTGTCTTCCTGTAACACCCATATATAACAACATACATCAAAGCATATATATTATATATGAATCCAAGTATTTGGTACTGAAATACCATAAGTTCCTAGTTAACACATTATATACATTAAATGCCCTAATTACAAAGTTCTAAAGTCTACGGCATAACATATACAAGATGTCCCAAAATACACTAAGAACTAGATCAATACAATGATCTCAAAATAAAATGCCATAGCGGAAGCCATGCCATCTCAAAAGCTACGATCCGTAAGGAAAAGTCAAACCACTTTATCCTTACCCTTCGCCGAACCTGTAGTACATGTGATGTAAACAACAACGTGGGGTGAGATACATCAAATCTCAGTGAGTTCGCTATCTTATAAGTCCTCTCGGCTTTACAGTGTTCTAATAAGCCTAACTCAAGTCAAAGGGAAGGGAAGAGACTTTGAGCACGCACACACCCTATATGGATCCACACTCGTGAGTCTGTTAACTCACACTAATACAAAGGTAAGTCCTGAGCCTGTTAACTCAAGAATCTCACTAATCGATAACCGTACCAAGGCATCCCCTTTTCCCGTCCGCTTCTACGTCTAGAAGGCGACCCGAGTCATGGATCCTTGTAGTTACTTGGCATACGAATTGGATTCGGGATCATCGGCCTGTTAACCGTGAACCGTCACTTCTCATGGCCTATTAACCATCACAAGTCTCTACCCATAGCATAGGCTCCAATCGTACTACACGTAGGGAATCAAACCTACCAAGTAATTGTGCATACATTTCAGAGGAGGAGCTCGAGTCTCATGAAACTACACCGCAAGATAAACTGGTTATGATTACTAGACACACGCCTCGGTCTCTCATACACGAACGTTGTCACTATGTCATTCCACACTTTCCTACATTGTTTACGGTAATATTCCTCACTCTACCTATTTCGTATTTCAACATGCATACATATTCAAACATATTTAAAAATAAGAACATGGGCAAATAGTCATCAATCACATAATGGAAACACATAATTCCACATACCCCCAATTATACAAATTCACGGTTCTCCCTCCGATTTATTTAATCGGGCAATAAACCGACATCTTTTACCGTCATCATAAAGATTATTTCCACAGATTTCTATTGATATCAAGAACACTCAAATAGGATAAGCGGATCAAAAGTTATAGAATTTACAAGAAAAAGAACATTTGGAAAAGTCCCAGGAGCGCCCGGCGTCCCTCCATCGCCCGACGACGTCCCCTTCGCCTCTGCTTTTCCCGGCGAAGCAGAGGAGTAACAACTCTTCTAAAAACTTTGAAAGTTACAGGGGCATTACATGCTGCGCCTCCTGAGCACCGCCTGGCGAAGCAGGGGCGCTTGCCTCGAACCGCCGGCGCTCTGAGTACCGCCCGGCGCTCCGCACCAGAACAGCCATATTCAGCTGCGTTTTCTCTTGTTCCAAAGGGTGAAATTCATCTTTTTCAATTCAAATCCTCCCCAAACAGCACCAGCAAGCATCATAAATATTCACATGCATAATATGATCATTCAACATAGATTCTACCGATTTTTAACCGTTAAATATCATTGATTTGTAAAATTGTTCATTTTCTCACAAAATCCACCCTAACTCTAAAACCTCAAGAAATTCTACACTAAAGCATCTATCTAGAACCCACCTTGAATAGAAGATGATGGTGAAGATTGGAAGATGATTTGATGAAGAATTGATGATGATCTTAATCTTGAGTTCTTGAGCTTTTTTCCTCTTCTTCTTCCTTTCCTTCTCTTTTCTTTCTCTTACTCCAAATGTCTTCTTCTTTGGAAAATGAGAGAAAAGGAATGATATAGGAAAAAATATCATTAGTTAGTAATACTACTAAATGTCCAAATAGTCTCTAAAGCTCCAACAATTAAAACCTCAGAGTCAGATAATGTTAATTTGGTCTGCTCTGAGCTCATTAGTTTACTCTAATTATTTTATCCAATAAATTCTCAGAGTAAATCGGAACCCAGTTGATCATACCAATATTATCTAGAGTAAAATAATTTACGGGGTATTACATCCTCCCCCCCTTAAATAGAAATTCGCCCACGAATTAAAACAATTACCTGAAAATATGAGGATAAACGTCTCGCATCTCTGATTCTAGTTCCCACGTCGCATCACCCGGATGCGTCTCATCCCACTGAACCTTGACTAGAGGAATCTCCTTATTCCTTAACACCTTAGTTTCTCTTCCTGTTATACGACTCGGTTGAGGCTCAAACGTTAAATCTGCTTCTATCTCCATAGTATCGGGTAGAATTGGCTGAAGAGGATCTGGAACAAACTTTCGAAGCTGAGATACATGAAAAACGTCGTGCATCTCTGACAGAGAAGGCGGTAAGGCTAATATGTAAGCTACTTCACCAATTCTTTCTAAGATCTGATATGGTCCCACGTATCTTGGACTTAACTTCCGCGATTTAAATGGTCCTTTCAATCTCAATCTCGGAGTAACTTTCAAAAACACGTGATCGCCTTCTTTAAATTCTAAAGGTCTTCTACGGTTATCCGCATAACTCTTCTGACGATCTTGTGCTTGTTTGACCTTATCACGGATCATCCTAATCTTCTATGTAGTTTCTTGAATAATCTCGGGTCCCAACATTCTATCTTCACCAACCTCCGCCCAACATAATGGCGTCCTACACTTCCTTCCATATAATGCCTCATAAGGTGTCATACCAATACTTGCATGATAACTGTTATTATAAGAGAATTCAATCAACGACAAAAGTTCTATCCAATTTTCTCCACTTCCGATACGTACACCACAATATCCTTTTTCATCCCAGACCACCAATAATCCCTCTTTAAATCTTGATACATCTTCGAAGAACCCAGATGTATAGTAAAAGTACCCTTATGCGCTTCTTCCAAAATCCTTCTTTTTAACACCGTATCATCCGGAACACAAACTCTTTGGTTAAACAAGATGATCCCATCGATAGTTCGCACAAAACCCGGTTGAGTCAACATTTCTTGCAACTTCTCATCCAACCCTTGCCCTTGTTGGATTTCTTCCCTAAGAGTAGAATTGATATTCAAATTTCCCATAATCACACCATCAGGAGTCCAAACAAATTGGAGATTTAGATCTCGAAATTTTTCCAATAAAGTATACTCCAACATCATTAATTCGGCATTATGTAACACTTTTCTGCTTAATGCATCCGCCACCTTATTCGCTTTACCCAAATGGTACTTTAGTTCCAAATCATAATCCTTCAAATACTCCATCCACCTCCTTTGACGCATGTTCAACTCCTTCTGATCAAAGAGGTACTTTAAGCTTTTATGATCACTGAACATCTCAAAACGTACACCATACAAATAGTGACACCACACTTTCAAAGTAAACACAACTGTCGCCAATTCTAAATCATGCGTTGGATAGTTCTCTTCATGGACTTTCAACTGTCGAGAAGCATAAGCCACTACATGTCCATCTTGCATTAACACACCTCCCAATCCCATCTTCGATGCATCACAATATACCTCATACGACTTACTAGGATCAGGAGTGACCAAAACGGGAGAGGTCGTCAATCCTTCCTTCAAACTCATAAAACTTCTTTCACAAGCCGAATCCCACTCGTACAAACAATCCTTTCGAGTAAGTTTCATCATTGGTAAAGCCAGTTGAGAAAAGCCTTTGATAAACCTTCTGTAATACCCTGCCAATCCCAAGAAACTTCTAACTTCAGAAACATTCTTCGGTCTCTCCCAATTAATCACTGCTTCAACTTTTGATGAATCAACCGCTACACCTCCTTGAGATATGACATGACCAAGAAAATTAACCTCCGACATCCAAAACTCACACTTACTTAACTTAGCAAAAAGTTGTCTCTCTTGTAAGATGGATAAAACAATTCTTAAGTGTTCTCCGTGCTCTTGAGGATCACGAGAATAGATAAGAATGTCATCAATGAAAATCACCAAAAATTGGTCCAAATAAGGTTGAAATATCCGATTCATATAATCCATGAAAACTGTCGGAGCATTCGTCACACCGAAAGGCATCACCAAAAACTCATAATGACCATAACGGGTTCTAAACGCAGTCTTTGGTACATCTGAACTCTTCACCCGAATCTGATGATAACCCGACCGTAAATCAATCTTCGAGAACACACAGGCTCCTTTCAATTGATCTAACAGATCGTCTATCTTTAGTAATGGGTATTTATTCTTGATGGTGACCTAATTCAATTGACGGTAATCGATACACAACCGCATTCCACCATCCTTCTTCTTTACCAATAACACTGGAGCTCCCCAGGGCGAAACACTTGGTTGAACAAAATGCTTAGCCATTAATTCTTCCAATTGATCCTTTAATTCTCTTAATTCGAGTGGTGCCATCCGATACGGAGAAACGGATATTGGAGCCGCTCCCGGTATCAGGTCAATAGAGAATTCCACTTCCCTCACCGGAGGAAGAGAAGTGATATCCTCGGGGAAAACTTGGGGAAATTCACAGACTACCGGAATATTCAACACCTGAAGGTTGTTACTCTCCTCCTTAGTAAGAACCAAAAGAACCGACTTTTCCTCCTTAAACAAGAAATTTATCATTCCAATCGTACCTTTTAAAATAGTAGTCAACACATCCTTCGGGGTAGCCTCTACGGATGGAATAATGATTAGTTTCTCCTCACAACCGATAAATACCAAGTTAGCAGAAAGCCAATCCATTCCCAGAACAACATCCACTTTCTTAAGCGACAAACAAATAAGATCAATCTGGAAAACTCTTTCATTCACCGATAAAACACAATTTTCACACACTAACGGTGTTTCAACAATCTTATCCATGGCAGTAGTAATCACCATGGGTGGAGACAATGGAATAGCTTGCAACCCCAGTCGCTTCATACATTGCATCGATATAAAGGAGTGCGTAGCTCCACAATCAAATAACACGAAACAAGTATGTCCATTAATGAAACACGTACCAGTAATCAAAGAGTTGTCACCCTTTGCTTTCTTTGCGTCCAACGTATATACTCAGCCGATATTCCTCTCTTGTGTCTGATTCCTCCTCTAAGGACAATCCCTCGATTCATGGCCCACCTTGTTACACTGATAACACCTTATTCCCTCCAAACTGCACCTACCATGATGATTCTTACCACAAGTACTGCATACCGAAGGCGCACTAGCCCTGGAACTCTGAACTTATTTCCCTTTAAACATTTGTTGTCTCGGTCTAAATTGTTGCTTCGATCTTCCATGATCACTTTGATTCATCCTACTCAACTCTCCTTCTGCTTGCACCTTCTTTAAGCTATGCTCCGCCACATAACACTGTCGTAACAATTCAGCATAGTTAGTGAATTCCCTCTGCGACACGCTATGTGAAATTTCAGCCCTCAAACCAAAAAGAAACCGATCAATCTTCCACCTCTCATCAGGAGCATACATGGCCTGCCTAGAATAAGCAACCATAACCTCGAACTTTTCCGCATAGGAAGCCACAGTCAAGTTACCTTGTCTCAACTGCTGAAATTCGAATTCCTTTTGAGACCTCAAGGAACTTGGAAAATACTTCTCCATAAAAGTTATCTTTAACTGTTCCTATACCTTCGGTACCTCCTGAATTGTCATTAAGGCTGAAGCGCTCTCCCACCACCTCATGGCAGGACCCTTCAATAAGTGAGAAGCGAAAACAACTTTATTTTCCTTACTGCACTGAACTATCAAGAAAATCCGCTCCATACCGGATATCCATTCATGCGCCTTTACCGGATCCAATCCTCCCTGAAACTCCAGAGGATTCATACGAATGAAATCCCTAAAGGTTCCCCCTGCAGTTTCAGGAACAACCACTGGAGGATGCAGACCACCAGCCATTTGTTGTACCATTTGTTCCACAAACTGATTTTGTTGCTGCTGCATCTGTTGCATGAATTGATACAAAGGGGCATTCCCCTCGTCACCTGGTGGATTTGTCCCTGCTGGAGTGGTTCTCGGTCTACCACGGTTGTTTCTGCGTCGGTCGGCCATGTTCCTAAATGTCATACAGATAGGATTAAGTTTATCAGGCTCAATACCATAAACATAACACGTAAGACCAATGGCGACACAACGCATATGAAACGGAAAGAAATACTCATACTATTTCATGGCTAGGTCGAGGATACGACCTGCTCTGATACCAACTGTAACACCCATATATAACAACATACATCAAAGCATATATATTATACATGAATCCGAGTATTTGGTACTGAAATACCATAAGTTCCTAGTTAACACATTCTATACATTAAACGCCCTAATTACAAAGTTCTAAAGTCTACGGCATAACATATACAAGATGTCCCAAAATACACTAAGAACTAGATCAATACAATGATCTCAAAATAAAACGCCATAGCGAAAGCCATGCCATCTCAAAAGCTACGATCCGTAAGGAAAAGTCAAACCACTTTATCCTTACCCTTCGCTGAACCTGTAGTACCTGTGATGTAAACAACAACGTGAGGTGAGATACATCAAATCTCAGTGAGTTCGCTATCTTATAAGTCCTCTCGGCTTTACAGGGTTCTAATAAGCCTAACTCAAGTCAAAGGGAAGGGAAGAGACTTTGAGCATGCACACACCCTATATGGATCCACACTCGTGAGTCTGTTAACTCACACTAATACAAAGGTAAGTCCTGAGCCTGTTAACTCAAGAATCTCGCTAATCGATAACCGTACCAAGGCATCCCCTTTTCCCGTCCGCTTCTACGTCTAGAAGGCGACCCGAGTCATGGATCCTTGTAGTTACTTGGCATACGAATTGGATTCGGGATCATCGGCCTGTTAACTGTGAACCGTTACTTCTCATAGCCTGTTAACCATCACAAGTTTCTACCCATAGCATAGGCTCCAATCGTACTACACGTAGGGAATCAAACCTACCAAGTAATTGTGCATACGTTTCAGAGGAGGAGCTCGAGTCTCATGAAACTACACCGCAAGATAAACTGGTTATGATTGCTAGACACATGCCTCGGCCTCTCATGCACGAGCGTTGTCACTATGTCATTCCACACTTTCCTACATTGTTTATGGTAATATTCCTCACTCTACCTATTTCGTATTTCAACATGCATACATATTCAAACATATTTAACAATAAGAACATAGGCAAATAGTCATCAATCACATAATGGAAACACATAATTCCACATACCCCCAATTATACAAATTCACGGTTCCCTCCGATTTATTTAATCGGGCAATAAACCGACATCTTTTACCGTCATCATAAATATTATTTCCACAGCTTTCTATTGATATCAAGAATACTCAAATAGGATAAGCGGATCAAAAGTTATAGAATTTACAAGAAAAAGAACATTTGGAAAAGTCCCAGGAGCGCCCGGCGCTCCCTCCATCGCCCGACGACGTCCCCTTCGCCTCTGCTTCGCCCGGCGAAGCAGAGGCGTAACAACTCTTCTAAAAACTATGAAAGTTACATGGGCATTACATGCTGCGCCTCCTGAGCACCGCCCGACGAAGTAGGGGCACTTGCCTCGAACCGTCCGGCGCTCTGAGCACCGCCCAACGCTCCGCACCAGAACAGTCATATTCAGCTGCGTTTCTCTTGTTCCAAAGGGTGAAAATTCATCTTTTTCAATTCAAATCCTCCCCAAACAGCACCAACAAGCATCATAAATATTCACATGCATAATATGATCATTCAACATAGATTCTACCGATTTTTAACCGTTAAATATCATTGATTTGTAAAATTGTTCATTTTCTCACAAAATCCACCCTAACTCTAAAACCTCAAGAAATTCTACACTAAAGCATCTATCTAGAACCCACCTTGAATAGAAGATGATGGTGAAGATTGGAAGATGATTTGATGAAGAATTGATGATGATCTTGATCTTGAGTTCTTGAGCTTTTTTCCTCTTCTTCTTCCTTTCCTTCTCTTTTCTTTCTCTTACTCCAAATGTCTTCTTCTTTGGAAAATGAGAGAAAAGGAATGATATAGGAAAAAATATCATTAGTTAGTAATACTACTAAATGTCCAAATAGTCTCTAAAGCTCCAATAATTAAAACCTCAGAGTCAGATAATATTAATTTGGTCTGCTCTGAGCTCATTAGTTTACTCTAATTATTTTATCCAATAAATTCTCAGAGTAAACCGGAACCCAGTTGATCATACCAATATTATCCAGAGTAAAATAATTTACGGGGTATTACACTTCCAACATAATTTCATGCATGCAAACAGTGGGACTGATGCCTTTAATGTCAAAAAAAAATTCCATGCAATTTGCTTCTTATGTCTTTTCATAAGTGTCAGAAGTTGACACCTTTTCTTATCAGTTAAATTAGTGGAAATGATGAATGGAAACTTTTGTCCTGCCTCTAGATAATCATATTGCAAATGGGAAGCCAGTTGCTTAAGCTCTAATTCAATGAGAACCTCAAGTGATGTAGTTTTGTTCTTCTTCAACTTAGAAGACAACTCCAATATTTCCACAGGTTCTTCTGGTGCAGTTGTTTGACACATGGGTCCACTTATAATTCCTTATTTCTTATCTTCTTCCTTCAAATTGCCTAATTCTTATTCTAAAAGGTTATTGCTTTTGAGAATATTTTTGTGAATGATAGTTTCCCAGCTTGAGATCATTAGAACAGTCAGCCACTTCTTCATCTGTATATTGTAAAGCATTCGGCACATTAGAAACAACATGATGTCCATTTACCCTCATGGTTAACTCTTTTCTTTCTATATCTATTAGAGTTCTCCCAGTAGCAAGGATCGGTTTTCCCAATAGGATGGGAGTTTCTTCATCAGCATTGAAGTCCATTATAATAAATTCATCCTGAAATACAAACTTATCCACTCGTACCGGCACATTTTTAATCTTTCCTTGAGGAAAGTACAAAATTCTGTTAGATAGCTGAAGAGTGGTGGCTATTGGTCTGGCAGCTCCAATTCCCAACTTCTTAAAGATAGACAAGGGCACAAGGTTGATACTTGTTTCAAAGTCACACAGTGTCCTGCCACAAAATGAATGTGCAATGTTACAAGGTATAGTGAAACTTCTAGGATCCTTCTATGTGGCTATGGAATTTCGCTCTAATGAATTTAACCACTTATTGGCTTTATCCCTTAGAGAGTAAGGGAATAATCTTAACCTAAAGGCGACATAAGTAATTCCAGGAATCTTGAAGTTACTTGTCACTTCCAAAAATTATCTTAAGTGAAAGTTTGGATCTTGCAGCTCCGGAGTATGAACCAATGGCTTGCAACAATTGAAACATCGTTGGTTTAAACCCAAACTGGTCTATAGTGATCTTTGGACGGATAATACCAGTGTTTATAGCATTAGGATCAAAGACTAGATAGTCCCTAATATTCATTGCCATATCATTAGCAATGCCAATGATGTCGTTGTCTGCCATGACACCGTCTTCCTGAACTGGTTCCTCCTCTAAGTCAAAAACAAGAAAGGGAGGAAGAAATCTTGGTAATCATCCAATAAGTTGGAATCTCTTAAGAAATCAGAATGTCCTTTTAGGTTCAGGGTTTCCTCTGTAGATTGGGTTAAGCAACCTGCACATGCAATAGCTCAGCAACTGTCGTGTCACCAGAATACAGAGACCACCAAAAGCTTCAATGCCAATTTTAAAAAAAAAAATTACAAGCAAAATCAAGATGTTATCTTTTACTCACTCCCTGAAAACGCTGCCAAAACTTGTTGCTTGAAAACATGTGTCACAAGCAAGTATACATGTATATTTTAAAGTAGCGAGTGATAAAAAGTAAGGATATCGTACCCACGGGGAGTGAAAGGTAAAAAAAGGTTGATTTTTGAAAGAAACTATCTTTTAGTAAATAATCATGAGCAAGATAAAAATAATATATGATTGTCACAATTTCAATTAAATAGTAAACAAGTGTAAAACAATGTTAAAAAGGTGTTTTGAGTTCAATAATGGAGAATATGTTGGACAATGATCCATTAATACAACATAGTTATTTGTGTGTCCATGATGTGTTGTGTCATGCCAAAAAAGGTAAGAAAGTGATCTAAAGGTGTATTTGTACAACATCAAAAGCATATACTTTTGGGCAAGGGGACAAATATCTAAGCCTCGCTTGTAACCCTAAAGCATGTATGTTTTTACTCTAAGAGTTCTTTATAGTTGTAGCTACTTATCTCTAATAAGTTATTCTAGTCAATATCCTTATCCTACTATTTTCAATCACTTTTATCATGAAATTTGTTTGTTGTTGGATCTCTCACAACAACAAACTTTTATCTTTTTTCAAGTTGATCTATCAATGAAATATATTTATAACATACAAACACATGATAAAAAAAATCGTTAACAACACATCACATAACATAGAAGCTTCATTATATCAACTTTTCATTGCTTAACAAACACAATTTTAGTTCATGATGAGCCGAGTACAAATGATAATACATGTTCTTAAGCAATTAATTCTCAAATACAAAGTAAGGAAGAAATAACAACCTAAAAGCAACGTCTTTTCATCTTGCAATGGATATTTTCAAAGAGACAACTTTTGTCGCGCCAAGACTTAGCAGTAAGCACTTGAGATGGTGAGAAGAAGAAACTCTATTTCCACTCAACTCTTTTCCACACTGATTCTTCTAAGTGAAATGTTTCTAACATATGCTAAACATTTTCTTCAGTCTTCAAGAGTTGATTTTATAGCTTCTTGAGCTAGGGTTTTTCCATTTGCATTGGATCATGGGCTTGAGAATAAATCAAATTCGGTCCAAGATAAAATATGAAAATTTCCCTCTTATTCTTCTCATTTGTAAAGCATGAAATTCGAGTACAAACAATGGTGGAGGTCAAGGTGTAGCGTGGCATACTGCAGGTACAGAGGTGTAAGTGGTGCTTGTCATTTTCCTTCTATGGCGCACGTAGTAGGTGTATTATGTACTATCTTTTGTCTTCTAGCGCCTTTGATCTTATCCTTTCAAATCGATCCTCCTTCCAACATAGAATGCCACCACATCTGCCCTAGGAATGTAGTTGTTATTTATGTTTTTCTCTTTCGTTGTTTCTAACCTTTTGCTTTCTTTTGACTCCAAGGTGTTGTCCCCGATTTTCATGCCTAAGCTCATCAGAACTATCTTCCATAAAACATCAAACCGATAAAAACTACAAAAGACTCATCTATTATGCTCTTTGCAAACTACGCTAAAAATTGCAAAATGCAGTAAATTTGAATATTATTGATAAAACACAAAGTTAAAACTAAGAAATAGGGCTTGCAATAACTCACAAAATGTTGGTTATCACAAATGCATTCACCAACTACAAAAGTTTTTGAATTAACTTTCTTATTGTAGGACTTATCTATTCGTTCCTTTTGTCTTATGAGAACATTTAAGGCAATTAATCTTTCTTCGTCTAAATCAACTAATTCATCCAACGTCATATTGCAATAATGGTTATATGTAATTTAAAATTGCCTTTGATTTCTAGTTAATTGTAAATAAATCTCGACGGGCAAGACTCCATCATGGCCAAACGTCAGTCGAAATGGAGTAGAGTTAGTTGCCTCTTTTAGAGAATTCTGGCAAGCCCATAATACTTGTTCTAAAGTCTTATGTCGATTTCTTGGCTTTTTGCCCACATGTCTCTTAATTAACCTATTATAATTTTATTTCTCACAATTTGATTCTTGAATCTGAAGTAAACTCAACCATCTTTCCACCAATAAAAACTATACCTTGATAAGTGGTTTAGGTATCAGGAATTCCATACCTGCAAATTATATGACTTTGAACGAAGTTAATTACGGCGTCCAGATTTAGTTAATAAGGGCCCATATATCAAAAAGTAATTTTATGCACCATAACAAAGTTGATTATTTAAGTGTTAAAATTTGGTTAATGTAGTTTATAAGTTGGTAAATGAGTGCCTTAGACATAAAAAATCTTATGTAATAAATCAACCTTGTTAATTATGTATAAAAAATTGGTTAATATAATTCATAATTTGGTTAGCGAGTGTCCACACATAAAAAAGAGCTTTAAATAGTAAAATAAAATTAATTAATAAAGTGATAAAATTAATTAATACAATTTATAAAAACGATTAAAGTTATATATTCCGTTGATCAATAAAATTGTAAAAATGGTTAATACATTATAAATAAAATGAGTGCTTAATAAAAATATATAGTTTTTTATAATTAATTAAGTGAAACATGAATTAATAATATAATCTTATATTTATAATTTTAATCAAGATAGTTTTAAACAAATACTATTCATCATATAAATATAGTTGACTGGGTATTGGTATAAGTATTTAGTGTAAAGAATAGAGTAGCATTGTTGAACATTTAATATATATAATAAGCTTCTAATAAATGTAATGGAAGTGTATATGAAGTTTGAGTTAATATGGCACGCCATACAAAAATTGTAAGACGACTCAGGAATCAATTACAACAATTAATTTTATGTAATTTCATAGTTGACTGGGTATGGTATTCAATTAATTGTCTCAGGGCATGTCTTTTTTTTAATGGTAAAATAATCCTTTCTCTATTCTAAATTATAAATTATTTTAAAAAAAATTGTTATAAATAATAAATTACTTTACAATTTTAGTACGACATTATTAATAATTTTTCAAATATATATTTATTATTTTTTCTCTAATTTTTAACTTTTTCTTTCATATGTATTAAATAAAGGATAATATTGTAAAATCATATATAATTTATCTTTTCCATATAAAAAAAATCGATTTTTAATTCCTATAAAATATCTAAAACATCTTATAATTTGAAACGAGAGAGTTTATATAAAGTGGTTTAATGATGCATAAATCATGGTAGAAGAAGATATATCTATTTCAATTCTTTGTATTCTTTTTTTGCAGGAAAACTCAAACGATAACAGTACGCCGATTCATGAGGACCTTCGATCTACGCTCAAGCTGGTTTGGTTTGCGAAGGCACTTTTTATGGTGAAACTTTTTGGATGGAGGCTGATGCATAACAAAATTCCAACACGTGACAACCTAGTTCGAAGAGGAATCATCACCAACAATTATGAAAAGGTCTGCGCTTTTTGTTTTTCAGAGGAAGAAGATGCGGAACGCGTGTTTTTTCACTGCTCCAAATCAATTCTGATCTGGAAGTTTGTGTGTAACTGGCTGGACGTTCCGCCAATATACTTTGGTGATATCCTTAATCATCTATCTTCTTGGGTTGACGGTTGTGTTCGGAATAATTTTAATGTGGACATTGTTGTAGGTTTATGGTTGATCGTATGTTGGGTCATTTGGTCGTCTAGAAATAATATTTTGGTTAGAGACGAATTTTGGGACCTGAATACGATTTCTAATAGACTTATAATTTTTACTTGGCGTGGATTGGAAAGAGACACAAAACAACTTTCAACTGTAATTATTATAATTGGGTTAAGGCTCCTTTTGATTTTTGTAGGTCTTGATTTTAGTAGAGGCTTATCGTTATACACAGGTTTGGATACCCTTTTGTAATATAATACAAAATTTTGCGTATTAAAAAAAATTCTTTTTTAAGGTTGTTTACACAAAATAAAATAAAATAAATAAAAATAATATATATATATATATATATATATATATATATATATATATATATATATATATATATATATATATATATATATATATATATATATATATATATATATATATATATATATAATTTGTAATTAAGATATTTAAAAAACTGATCAAAATCTAACTGCTTGAAAATGGATTGGATCAGATTTTTTAACCTATTATCCAAAACCGAATCAAATCACGAATAAATTTATCTTTAGATTGAATGATATTTTGCTTCAAAACCGAATCAAACCAGACCGCAAACATCCTTACCTAATGCTTCAAGTGAATGCAAGCTTTGTTTATAAACGAAATCCTTAAAATTAAATTATTCTATATATTTATTTAAAATCACTATTCTATTTATATTTTTACCATTATTTATTTAATTAATCAATTGAAAAACTAAATATTATTTATAATGTCAATCAACCATAATTATTAGTTTTTTTTTTTTGATAAGCAATTGTATTAATAGGAGAAATAGGGCTTCTCCAACCCAATACAAAGGATCAAAAAACGGCTAAAAAGCCACAAGAAAAAACTTTACAAAAAATCAGAAGGGCATTTAATCCATTCATATAAGCTACATTTGACACTACCAATCTCTAACCATCTCCAAGAAATGATCAAAATACGAAAAAAGAGAGCGTCGATGTCGCAAACCTCATCTCCAAAAATAATGTTATTTCTTAAAGACCAAATGCTCAAAGTCGTGATATACCAAATGAAACTAGTCATACCTTCCAAGGAAGAAACACGAAAGAACAATCTCCAAACCTTAGCAAAAGATAACATAGAGTCCGCAAGGATCGGAGAAGCACCCAACCAAGCAAAGATCTTAATCCAAAGCGGCTGAATTTTAGAGCAAGACAAAAAAGGTGCGAAACATCTTCATCCTCCATGAAACAAAAGACACAAACCTTGTCGTGAGTAGACGAAATCATCCCTCTAGTAGCTAAGTTCTTGCGGGTCGGCAGTCTATCAAGCATCAATCTCCAAATAAAAGCTTTAATTTTCATTGGAATAAATGATCCCCACATCTCCTGGAGCACACCAAGAATCTCAACCGGAATGGCAATTCCTCTTAAACCCGAACAACTTAAGTTGTAAAAGGACTTGACAGAAAAGTTGGAACTGATATTCAACTTCCAAAACCAAGTGTCTTCCTCCACATGCTTCATCGAAACTGCACTCACAATACGATATAAAGCCTGAACGGCTCTATCGCCAAGAAGCGTTGGCGCAGGCCAAAGGAGGCTGAGATTCCACTGCCAACTCTCGTTGGACTAGTGACCAAGGGCTGCAACGCAACAATTTTGGATTCCAGAAGCAGCAAACAGAACCGGAAAAACAGATTTTAAGTCAAAATTACCACACCAATTATGATGCCAAAACTGAACAGAATTACCCCTCCCAACAATAGTATGAACACAGTCAAAAAATTGAGAAGAAGAGTTAATGGTCTTAAGCGAAAGCAAGTCCCTCATCCAAAGAGAGAAATTAGCAGGATTGCCAACAATCTCAGAACTCAAAGCAAGTTTAAATAAGCTACCATACCTACAACTTAATAACTTCCTCCAAATTTCATTCCTACCGTTGATAAATTTCCAGAGCCATTTAACGACAAGCGCCTTATTAAACAACCCTATGTGTTTAATCCCTAAACCACCATCCTCTTTAGGTTTGCAAACGGTAACCCAATTCACCCAAGGAATTCTCTTCTTATCCACGGATCCCGACCACAAAAAGTGACACTGAATCGAAATAATCTTTTTAACAATCTTGGAAGGAACCTTGTAGAAAGCCAGACTATGAATAGGAATACTAATCAGAACCGAATTAATCAGTAATTCTTCCGCCTAACGAAAGATTCCTACCTACCCATGATGAAAGTCTAGCTTTAAGCGACAAAAGAACCGGATTCCAGAACGAAAGCCTTCGGTGATTTCCTCCAATTATAATTTCGAGGAATTTAAAAGGCAACGTTCCAGCCTTACAGAAGAGAAAAGCTTCAGCAGCATTAAGAAAAGTTTGGTGAAGGCCGACACCGTACAAGCACCTTTTGGAAAAATTGATCTTTAATCCCGAAATCATCTCAAACCCACGGAGAATAGATTTCAGAGCCCAAAGATTATGAATCTCTCCATCACAAATCAAAATGGTATCATCGGCAAACTGAAGGAGCTTGATAGAATCCACACCATTAAAACAGAACCCAGACAAAAGATTATTGTCGGAAGCTCTTCTAACCAAGATGGAAAGAACTTCAGCAACTATACAGAAAAGAAGCGGGGCCAATGGATCCCCCTGTTTCAGCCCCCTCGTAACCTTAAAGTCCTTAGTAGGACTTCCGTTAATAAGGACGGAAACAAAACTAGAGCAGACGACGCCTTTGATCCACTTAATCCAGTTAGGTCCAAAGTTCATAGCTACCATAATGAAAATCATGAAATCCCAATCAACGCAATCATAAGCTTGAGCGAAATCCACCTTAAACAACAAACATTTACGCTTCTCTCTTTTAGCTAAATCAAGAATTTCGTTAGCTACAAGAACACCATCTAAAAGATTCCTACCAGGAATGAAAGCTGTTTGCGACGGCGATATAAGATTATTAATAACCGAAGAAAGTCTTCTAGCAAGCATCTTAGAGATAACCTTAGAAACACAGCCCACTAAGCAAATAGGTCTGAAATCAACAAAATGTTACAGACTATCTACCTTAGGGACCAAAGCCAAAAAGGAAGAAGAGAAAGCTTTAGGGAGAGAACCTGTTAAGAAGAAGTGACGAACACAATTGGAAAAGTCTTGCCCCACTATATCCCAGGCGTCCTTTAAGAAATTGAACGAGAACACATCCGGACCCAGAGATTTGTTCCCACCGCAAGCAAAAACCGAGTCATGAATATCTTCATACGAAAAATCTGAGTCCAACCTTTCTCTATCCAAGTCACTAAGCTTCAAAACATCATAAAGATCCAAGACCGGTCTTCTACCACTAGGCTTTTGGTATTTTGCACTGAAGAAGTCGAAGGCAGCATCCTTGATAAGGAAAGGATCCTCAACAAGAGCTTCACTAGAACCAATAGCAGTAATAGAATTAAGTCTCGATCTGGTTTTAAGGCTGGCATGAAAAAATCTAGAATTAATGTCTCCATCCAACGTCCATTTAGACCTAGATTTTTGAAAGATAATGCTCTCTTTAATTCGAAGGCTACTCCAAACTTGCTCCTGCAGATCCAATCTTTTCTTGAGCAAGTCAGAAGAAGCAGGGCCTAAAGAAGAAGCCAAGTCCAACTCCAACCCATTGAGGCTCTCCACACAATCATCCAACTTCAAATCAATCCAGCCAAACACATGAAGATTCCACCATTTCAGCTGGTTCTTTAAATGCTTGAATTTTTCCTTTAACACAAAAGAAGGAGAACCAAGAAATTCTACCGAGTTCCAATGATAATTAACAAAAGCCAAAAACTCCTTATGTTCAAGTCAAGCATTGAAAAATCTGAATGGTTTCGGACCCGAATTACTCGAATTAGATTTAATCCAAATAGGACGGTGGTCAGACACATCACGATTGCCAACTAATTGAGCTTTGAGCTCCCAGGAATCAACAAGAGACTCATCAACAAGAATTCTGTCAAGTTTACTACAACACTTCCCATTGGAGTTAAACCAAGAAAACCTATTACCCACAAAAGGAAGATCAACCAAATCCAACTCATTTAAGAACGAATTGAACTCCAAGCAATCCTGATTACTAGAAACACTACATCCCTTCCTCTCCTCTCTGGATTTAACAGAGTTGAAATCACCCCCGACCAACCAAATCCCATCCTGGCACCTTCTCTTGAGAGCCAAAATATCGGCCCAAAGAGTTCTCTTCTCCCTCAACCCGCAAGGCGAATAAACGTTGACAACAAATAAGTTCAAATTCCTCCAAATAAGATTAGAACAAAGGAAGCCTTTACCTTTGTAACTGGAAATAGGGGAGAACAAATCCCTCCTCCAAATAATAAGTATTCCTCCCGAAAGACCCTCAGAGTCAATAGTTGACCAACCAAACCCTTGATCACCCAATAAACTCCTGGCCAACCTATCATTCATCTTCCTAATCTTAGTTTCTTGAATAAGACATAAATCAGCTTTACCTCTCAAAAAAGATTGGCAAATTCTTCTCCTTTTTAGAGAAGTACTACATCCATGGACATTATAGGTCACCAAAATCATAACTCCTTGTTTTCAACAACCTTCAAGCCGACTAAAGCCTTCTTGTCCCTAACCTCCAACGAATTGACAATCCCTTCAAGAACCTCATCATCTTCATCTGCTTCGATCCCCAGGGTTTTCATAGTTCCCCACACTCTCTGAGGGACCAATTCCAAATTCTTAAAACATCTATTATTACCTCTGACCACATCCGAATCATCAACAGAAGGACAGACAAAAAAAGACTGAACTCTAGAAGGGCCACCAACGTCTTTGATCGAAGAAAGCTTAGCAAGTTTCTTGGGCTTCTTCGATTTGGGAACCGTCGATCCCTTTGGAGCAGCAAAGGAAGAATTGAGCAAGGAAGAGTAGTAAGAAGGAGAGAAAGGAATCTGAAATTCTTTGTAAATCTCAGAAAAAGAGTTTTTTTCTTTTTAACCTTAGGCCCACAAGGCACTACTGGATAATCTGAAATAGAGTCCGAATCCAAAATGGACTCAAAAACTATTTGATCTAGCCCACAAGAAGAATTTAAATCCACCAAGTGATCCAAGTCACCCCCCGGAATAAGCGAACCGGCTGGAAGAGTATGGGCCTTCCCAAGAGAGTTGAAAGTAGCCAAACCTGGTTTAGCACAAGCTAAAAAAGACCTTTTAGGAGAATAAAGTGCCTTGGGGGAATCAAACAATAAAGTACCTTCCTTAATAGTGATAGCATCAGAATCAGCCTCAAACCCCCCAAGGTTGGTAGCTGGGACAAGCAAAGGATCCCTCAGAATAGGATCTTCAAGCCCAACACTACTTCCCACGTCTTCAGGAGTAGCAAGACAGGCCTTTTTACCTACCTCAAACCTAACATCCTCTTTGACTTTTGACAAACCAATCTCGTCTTCATCTTCTGATGGCCGCGCGCTAACTTCACCAGATGATAACGAATCATCGTTATCAGAGTCAACCAAAGGAGTTTCACGAGGAGGGAAAACTTCATAATCTTTAAGGACAAAAACGTGGAAATCTACCCCATTACTCTCAACCAAAATCTCTTCTTTGATAACTTCGAACCCATCAACTATAACCAAGAATCTAGCCATGTCAAACCTATCTTTATTGACCGTGTCTTCATCCCCTTTAACAAAGGAACCAAACTTCTCCACCAGCTTTCTAAACACATCAATATTCCAGACATGACACGGAAGACCGAAACACCTCACCCACGTAAACCTGGTTTTATCAACAAACTCAGGAGTCCAAGGTTTGAGCGATTTAAAGCGTTCATCGCACCAAGACTTAGCCGAGTTGATAAAAGCATGGATATCTTCTTCATTCCTTGACTCTAAAAGGCAACAGGTAGCCCCCAACGGAGTAGCCTTAACATCAAAGATCCCTGCTTCAAAAAGATCTTTTTGGATTTGGAAAGCGTTCCCAGAATGTTGAACCTCTCCAACAACAGCTTTGCTAAACCTTTCAACATCAGGACTTTCTACATTGACTCTTCGAGGATTAAAAGGAGGATGTCAAGCCTTTTCCGACACTTCTTTTTGCATCCCAGTCCTCAAAACCTGGGCAAAGGAATAAGGGGCCTTATTAGTTGCAAAAGATCCACTGTTATGAACATTCACCCTCCTTCCAACATCGTCGAAATCACCGAACCGCGCTACAGGATCAAGCTCGAATCTAGGGACGTTAGCAAACAGTTTCTTTCCTTGCATGTAGATGTTATCCAGTTTAACAGCTAAAATACGCGCATCATGCACCTTCCTGAACCTTGCAAAACCATATCTCCGACCTCGTTTGTCCCTCTTAGCCGGAATGTAGACCTCCGAAATAAGCCCATACACTTTGAATACCTCAAAAAGATCTCTCACTGAAGATTTGTCCGGGAATCCCGTAATAAAGAAAGACGTAGTAACCTCTCCCGAAGCTGCTCCCTTCCCACCATTTTCTTTCCAAACGGAGCTTCCATAAAAAGGAGATTTCTTCTTCTTACGGGACACATTCTTCCAATCCATACTAAAGCAGAGAAAACATAAGCTACAAGCTCAACTAGACAATGAGAGAAGACGAAATGCCAAGGTCCTTATACCTAAGTATAGGAATTTAAACCGAAGACATATAATCTCCTACATTATCAGCATCGCTTGCACAAGGAAACAGGAAGAAAGGAATTTGAAAGAAACTAGTGGAGCTAAAGAAGAGGAGAGAGGAGGGAGCTTCTCTATCTAACTTTTCTCTCTAAAATCAATATATTTCCTCCTGATCCTTTAAAATTTCCATAATTATTAGTTAGATTGCAAAAATGTATATTTTTAATTTTTTTCATATATATCTTAAACTACAAAGCATATACATTAAATTAAGAGGATTTCTTAATACACCACCCAAGTTTCTTAGGCATCATGTGAAATTTCATTTTTGCCCCCAGATTCCGGATTTGCACATGCGGACGCACCAAATTTTTAAAAAACGCTGATATGTTCCGGATGTGCACATCCGGAAGAATTCCTGATCTGCAAATCCAGAAAAAATCAAAAGAATTCCATAAAATCATTTACTTCTAAATATAATTAAATCCAATATACTTAAAATTAATATCATTTTTTCAATATAATTAAATCCAATATAATTAAAATCTATATTAATTAAAATTAATATGATATTTAATATGATTAATTTTTTTCAATATAATTAATATGATTAATATGGTATTTAATTTTAAATGATTTTTTTTATATTGAAAAAATTAATTTAATTATATTGGATTTAAAATTATATGGTATTTACTTCTAAAATTGGATTTAATTATATTGGTATTTAAAATTATATGGTATTTACTTCTAAATTATATGGTATTTACTTCTAAATTATAATTAAAATTATATGGTATTTACTTCTAAAATTAATTTAATTATATTGAATTTAATTATATTAAAAAAAACATATTAAATTTTAATCATATAAATTTTAATTATATTGGATTTAATTAAATTAGATTTAATTATATTGAAAAATCATATTAAGTTTAATTATGTTGGATTTTAATGATATTGGATTTAATTATATTTAGAAGTAAATGATTTTATGAAATTCTTTTGATTTTTTCCGGATTTGCAGATCAGGAATTCTTCGGATGTGCACATCCGGAACATATCAGCGTTTTTTAAAAATTTGGTGCGTCCGGATGTGCAAATCTGGAATCTGGGGGCAAAAATAAAATTTTACATGGTGCCTAAAAAACTTGAGTGGTGTGATAAAAAACTCTCTTAAATTAATGTCTAAAAATATAAATATGTTGAAGTACAATATAAAATTGTAGCCAACACCGCCATGTATTATAGGTACAAAATTATTTATTTAATTTCTTTGAAGTTAGCATAAATACAATATTTCAAATACACCATATATTTAATTTATCTTAAATACTATTTTAAAAATCTTGAAGTTTAGTGAGGAACTTTGACAACTAGTAATATTTTTAGTTTTAGCTGAAAACAAAATTTTGGTTTTCAAAACATATTTTGAGAAAACAGTTAATAAACAAGTTAATAAACACATTTTTTAGAATTTTGTTCTTAAATAGAGTTTTGTAAAATTGATCTATACTATAATTTTTAAAAATGATAATCTGAAACTCAATTAAACAAGTCCTTAGACTCTATCTATTTGGCATCTCAATTATAATTAATTCCATTTTCACATTGCTGCACTTTTGTAAAAAAATATTTTCAAATTTTTTAGCATAGTTTTTTTCTTTAAATTTCTGTAAAAATTTTATCAACTTTTAATCACAAATATTTTTCATCAAATGAAATTTCCTAAATAAAATTTATTGTTACGATAGCACGACTTCTAATACCATATAAAGTTCCATTGATATTTTTAAATCGTTTTTGTTAGTAAACCAAAGTATTTTCAAAGGTAAATATGGATTTTAAACTCTTAAATTAATTACAACTTTTTAGAGGGTTGGCATCACCCAATAAATTCTATGATTAATATAAATTTAATTATAAATACTATTTTATTAAAAACAACACATTTAATAAATACTGAATATTTCATGATTATAAAATATTGCATATATTTTTATAAAAAATAATAATTATTGAAAAATATTATATTTAATTAATTTTTAAAATTTCACATTGTTTGTAAATTTTATGCGACAAGTATCTTATATATATATATATATATATATATATATATATATATATATATATATATATATATATATATATATATATATATATATATATATATATATATATATATATATATATATATATATATATGAGTGTAGATATCTAACAGGGTCATCCTTATAAATTAGGAGTGAAGTTAAGTTAAGTTCATGAGTTGAGTTGTGTGTAAAATACCAAATAGTTTTTAATATTTTATATCAACTCTAAAAATATTGTAACCCAATTCATCACAATTTCATTTTTTAAACATCATATAACATTTATAAAATGTATGCATAAGCTATAACACTTGATAATTAATATAAGCAAATTTTTTAGAAACACGTCAATTGCGTAAAATCCACAAATTAGAAAATAAACAACAATATCTAGTCTTAAAAAATAAATTTATTGATCCTATATTATTCTAGTAGTAGTATTGGCGATTAATGAATAATTATTATAAAATAAACAATATTATAAATAATATATTTTATGACGAATCTTTCACCTCAGCCAATAAACAATCGAGGTATAAATTATAGACGTGCGGCATTTTAATTTCCCATAATCGAGAGAAAAAGTATTCAAGTACACTCCTTTTGCCGCAGTTGTGCTTAAAATTGAGGAGAAAAATATTGATCAATCGTGGGTAAATTTTTTGTCTTATTTGATAAATTAAAAAAATTAAGAAATACATATTTGTTGTCCATTTATAAAGTAAGAATGATCAAGACATTGTCAACTCTTCAATCCACATAAAACAATAGTGATCCGAATGAAACCCTCACAAGTCAATCATTGCGTGAATGTCACAATGATCTATCTTGGATGCAAAGTGCTGAAATAAAAATTTAACCTAATGAAAATAATGATAATGAAAACATAATCATTCTATGCGATGGACTCTAAGAGTAAAAAATTATTTTAAGGTTGGTTCTTTAATGTAATCTCGTTTCTTGTAATTATTTGTTAAATTTTTTTAATTTTAGTGTGAAAAATATTTGTTGTTGTTGTTGTTGTTCTGTCAAGTAAATTTTTAAATATTATTGTTGAGAGTTAATGGTATTCTCATATGATACGTTGTTTATATATATATATATATATATATATAATTTTTAAACTAATTTTATTTTTACCCATAACATACTCAATTTTTTATGTCTTATTTATTTCTTTTCTCTAGATAAATATTTAGATGTAATTTTTGAGAAAACAAATTCAAATAGATAATGATATTTTTGCTAAAACAAATTTATTATTTATTTATGTAATCATCCTAACTATAAATAAAAAAATTTAAATAACAAATTCAAAGTGATATAAATAATATAGTTTAAAAAATATTAATATTACAATGGAAATTTTAAAATTATTTTAAGAATAGATCAATCATTTTAGAAGTAACTTTTGTAAAAGTAAAAGTTATCGTGTTAAAAAGCATTAGTAAAATGTAAAAGTTTCAAAATAAAGCATCAAAAAATTGTTTTGATTATATAGTTTCTGTTTGATATATTTTTTAAAATCAACTTTTGATATTCAATAATTCAAAAGTTTTTAAAAATTTGTTTGATTGATCACTTTTTAATATAGGAAATTCTTAGATAGATACAGACATAACACGTGGATTTACAAAGAACCAATCACAACTTTTTAATTAATTAAAAAATAAAAATTAAGATTTTCTCTCGCCTTCATTATGACAATCACCTCATAATTTCAATTTAAAAAATTAAATTTTAAATAAATTTAAAATTTTCTCTTTCCTTATTAATTGTTTTTTTTTTCAATAAGCAAGGAATAGATTAATACTGGAACAATGGGTTCTCGAACCCAATTACAGAAAAGCGAGACAAAGTTCGGAAAGAAAGAAAATTACAAAACCAATCAAGCCTTAGGTAGGACAAATAGTACAAAGGAAACTTACTAAATTCATAAAAGCTATAATTGGTATTAGTAATATTCTCGATGAAAGACCATCTCCAAATTACCGTCTTAATATTCCAAACCGCATCTAAGACATTCCAAACATCATTTCTAAAGATGATACCATTTCTCAAACACCACAAAAACCAAGAAGTAGCCAACCAAATGCAACCTTCCAAACCCTGTGAGGGATATCCCTCTAGCCATCTTGTTTTAATGATGTCAACAAATGCATTAGATTGTAATTTGAGCGGTATCACTTCATGTGTCGGGCATACAGAGTCTTATCGTTGTTGGTCATGTGTCTAGATGCATAGGATCCTATTCTCCTCAAAAAAATAAATGTCCACAAGTGAGTTAATAGTGTCTAGCATGTGTGTTTGACCTTGGCCTGGTGAAAACAATTCAAAAAATGAAATTTCTCAAAAAATTGGCCTTCATGCGCTGACCTCAGAACTTATGCGCCGACCTCAAGAATCATGCGTTGACCCCCCAGAACTCACGGGTAAGCGCATAAACCTGAGAACTCAAAATTGCCTTTCTACGCGTCGACGCATAGACTCCAGAGGTCGACGCATGACACTGTTTTTTGTACTTTTTCACTTAAATTCGTTTCTGTTATTTCCTGTTATTTCTTTTGGTCATATTTTGTCATATAAATAGTTTTGGGTCTTCATTTTTTACATAGAACAAGAAACGTGAAAAATATATGTCAGTTCTCTCTTCATCTTCATCTTCTTCATTGTGTAAACAAACAATCACACATAATCATTTTTGTTTGTGTCGCCCATTGATCGAAGTGATAACGTTCAGAATTTAGGAAGTGTGATCTTCATCTTCTGGGTTGAGAGATTGGCATGTGTTTCTTGAATCAAACCAGTTGGGTTTGTCCTCCAAGAATCGAGGAGATTTTGGGGGTTTTGTACAAACTGTTCTTTCTACAGGGATTCAGCTGGGCGAAGGTAACCGAAAATTGGCGCAACTGTTTTGGTTTAGTAGCTGTAATCAGAGGATCGTAGAAGAAGGTTTGGGTTCGAATTCTTGGAAGATTTCAATTGACCGAATAAAGGTAACTGAAGAACGGAGTTTTCTTTCGGTTTAGTAGCGTGGGACGGTAATTGAATCATCCATATTCTGAGCACTTGATTCATCTTGAATCAAGGGAAGAGAAAATTCTGCATCAAAGATCGAAGACGTTCGGGGTTTGAATGTTCATAGTTTTCTCTTGTAATAAACATTGCAACAACTACATATATATATATATATATATATATCTCAATTCCTTTTGCGGAATTGGGGGCAGACGTACCCAAAGTGAGGACGATTGGGGAACTGCCTAATCAAATCTCGGGTGTTCTCTCTCTTTCCCTTAACTTTTTTACATTTCAGTATTGTTCGATTTTGTAACGTTGCAAACTATCGTAATTTCTGTCATATAATAATTGTACGCTGTTAAACTGTTTTTGTTAAATCGATACAATTCATTGAATTGTGTTTTGGAGCAGCTGCATATTATTCTCCATAGAAATTCTGCACATAGTGTGTGTACGCACACTACGTGTTTGATAATTTGTTTCTAAGCAAAATTAAAACACATTGCTTTAAATTATTTATCAATTAACCTCATTGGATCGGTATAAACATCAAGCAAGTGATAATTTGTTGTCTGCGTTTATAAGTGTAATATTCAGAACTGAATTTTTCTCTTTCGTTCTCATCCACAATATATTCGCGCATATCCGATCCTTTCGGTAGAAGGTTCGTTGTAGACGTTCTATCCAGTGGTAGCTTCCGTTAAACAAATTTTTTTTAAAACAGAATTTTGTAGTCCATTTGCGTGTAAAACTCAAGGGATCTATTCAACCCCCTTCTAGATCCATAGCCATCGTCTAACAAGTGGTATCACGAGCTCCGGTTTATTCTGGTGCTTCGGTAAAACTTCTTGGATCATGGCGAACGAACCTAAGGGGGCTTATAATAGAGCTCCAGTTTTTACAGGTGAAAACTACAGCTATTGGAAGGATTGTATCCGCGTTCATATTAACTCCTTAGATCGGAAGGTTTGGAATGTTATTTTAAATGGTCCCATGGAAATCACTATGACTAACGCGGAAGGCGTTGTCGGTCCTAAACCCGAAGACCAATGGACTGAGGAGGACGAGAAAAAGTACAGTTATGATTGGAAGGCTCGTAATATGATCATTTCCTCTTTGGGAGTTGATGAGTATTATCGTGTCTCCCATTGTGAAACAGCCAAAGCTATGTGGGATGCCTTACAAGTAGCCCACGAAGGAACTAATGATGTTAAATTGGCTCGTATTAATACACTAACGCAAGAGTTTGATTTGTTTTACATGAAGCAAGGGGAAACCATTGCGGATATACAAAAACGATTCACTCACATCATCAACAAATTGCATGTTCTTGGTAAACCAATTCCTAATGAGGTTTCTACTAATAAAATTCTGAGGTGTCTTAGCAGGGAATGGCAACCGAAGGTTACCGCTATCAAGGTGGCCAATGATCTTGCTACTCTAGACCTCACAACACTCTTTGGTAAACTCGATGAGCATGAGCAAGTGCTCATTAGCTTAGATAAACATGAGAAGAGCATAAAGAAAGAGAAGGTAAAAGATACGGAGAAGAAGTCGATAGCTCTTAAGGCTTCTTGTTCAAAGTCCACATATTAAGAGCTAAGTGATGATGAAGCCAAAAACGACAAAGATGAAGAATCTGGTGATGATATGAGCTTATTTGTGAAAAGATACAATAGATATATTCATAAGAATGATATTCAGCACTCGGACAGAAATCTTGTCAAGTTCCGTAAGCAATCGAGAAGTGAAGGAAATAAAAATGGCAAGGTAAAAGGGACGTGCTACAACTGTGGAAAATCCGGGCACTACAAGCCGGATTGTCCATCCTTAAAGAAAGACAAAGACAAGGATAATGACAAGAGTCGCTCAAACAAAAAGTCCAACAAGTCTCGACGAGCATACATCGCTTGGGAAAGTGATAGCGAGTCGGAGAAAGATGACTCCTCAAGTGACGAAAGTGAATCCGTCAACCTTTGTCTCATGGCACGTCACAACAAAGGAAAAGAGGTAAAACACTCTAAATATGAAAACTGTCAAAATATGTCTCATGCTGAATTAAAAAGAGCTTTTGATACATTACACCACGAAGCTAAGGAAGCATTTCAACGCTTAGCTTCGAATAAAAAGATTTTTTCCTATTTGGAGAAAAAGGTCTCCGATTCCCAAAAGGAATTGGACGATCTTAAAAACTCCAAGGTGAATGCATCAAAAACTAAAATCGATGAGAATAAATATACATGGTTTGACCTTGGGGGCCGTGGTACTTGTCACATTTGGCAAAGAGAGGTGAGAACCCTCAAAGCCAAGTTAGACAAGGCTCTTAAGCCTAAGATTATGTTTGCTATTGATCGATCACATTATCGTGAAACAATGAATAATCCTTATCAACAATACACGTATGTGATTCGAGATAGTGATAGCAAAGGTAAACTCCAAACTAATCGTGATTGCTTATATTGTTGTAAGCCTGGTCATACTATTGCTAAGTGCCGCTTTCGGAGATTTCTTGTTCCAAATGGCATTTATCAATGGGTGCCCAAAGGCAATTTTGGTTTCACTCACCATAAAGGACCCAATGAGAATTGGGTACCTACTCTCCCTTGATTATTTTTGTAGGTACAAAGTCTTGAGACCACCGAAGGAAGATGGGTTCTAGATAGTGGTTGCTCAAGACATATGACCAGAGACATATCTCTTTTCATCGACTTTGTGGCGAAGAAAAAGGGGTTTATCACCTACGGAGATAATAACAAGGGACAAATTCTCGGTAAAGGTAGTATAGGTAACCCCTCATCTACTACTATCTCTGATGTACTTCTTGTGGAGGGCCTTAGACACAACCTTTTAAGCATTAGTCAACTATGCGACAAAAATTATAAAGTCTCTTTTTTAAAGGATTGTTGCGTAGTTGAAGATTGCGACAAAAAGAATGTGTTTAAGGGCTTGAGGGTGAATAACGTCTATATGTGTCGCTCCCAGGATTTTCATCCAGGTACAAACGCGAGAGTGGCGCAGAAAAACAGAGTCGTCAGCCGTGTAAATTTATCCCAAGAGAGGGAAAGGGAACACCGTATAAACCTTAGGAAGGGGGAAAGGAATGGTCATCGCAACCATAACCTGGGTTCAGGAGTCGGTTACGCGAGGGGAAGGTGCTAGCACCCCACGCGTCCATCGTACTCGATGGGATCCACGCTTGTTGTCTAATCTAAGGGTAAGTTATACTATCATCTAGGGCTGTGCTAAAACGGGAGGGGAAGACAAAGACAGACTCGGTAGGACGTCAACATCCTAGGCCTACGTACCCCCCTTGTGCAATGGGGAATTCAGAATCAACGTAGTTCGGACCAAGTTCTTTTTGTGTTTTTTATGAGCGATGTTAAGTTCGCGTCGGGCAGTTAGGGTCGATGCCTGTTTGCGACTCAGACGGAAGGTAACGTGCCCTTTTTGAAAATAGCCTTTAAGTTTGAAGATCCCGAAGGACAAAAAAAGGTTTGAAGTTGGTTTGTGTTTTTTAGGACAGAAGTGGCTTAAGTTAGTTCCTAAGTTGCATTGCACCTAAGTCTAGGGCACATGGGCGAATACTTAACGCATCGTCCCAAGACAGGACGCTCGCTAAGCACTCTAGAAAGATGAGAGGAAGCCCCTCATTTCTCATTCCCCACGCTTAAGGCTCGTGTGCAATACACCTTATTCTTATTAAGTGTTTTAAAGAAATTTGAGATGAGAAGAGAGAAGACACAAGGGTAACTCTAAAGGGGGACTATGAATCCTAAAGTTATCATGCATGGGTGACCTACGGTTAGTGAGGTTTGACGACAACCTAAACCCTAAAGGAAAGAGATGAGAGAAGGAGAGAATAGTAAAGGTGAATATGGATGCTTATCCACACCCTTAAAGAACTTACCTTAGTCCCTGCATAAAAGATTAGTGCAGAATAGACATAAATAAGAGAAATGAGGTGAATGAAAATCAAACAATGGCATACAATAGTAATTATAATCCAAACATGAATTCAGAAATCAAAGAAACACCCCAAAGCAAATGGCACAAGTGCCTTTTTAAACAGATAATCATACAAGGTCAAAGATGCGCCTGCAAGAAAATCTCAAGTGAAAACAAATCAGATAATTAGAAAAATAACTCCTAAAATTCCCAAATTAAACATTAAGGTTCCTCAACCAGAGGCAAACAACATATCCAAAGTCCCTACAAAAAATCAAGATATTAGTCATTCAAATAATTAGGCAGAGTTCAGGTGGGAATTAGGGCTCAGTGTGCCAAAGGGAAGGACCTAAATGCAATATGAAATGATTTTAAAAATGAAAGATAAATATTTTTATGCAATTTAGGATGTTAGTGAACAAATGCAAAAAGAACGGGTCAAAAATATTTTACGGATGCAGAGAAATAAAATAAATGATTTTAAATATGCATGATATGAGTAATGCAAAAAGAAAATGAATAAAATATTTAATTTAGATGATAAAAAATAAAATAAAAATAAAAATAAAATTTGTGGAAATTTTATAAAATAATAAAAATGATGTACAAATCTTATTAGAATATTTTAATGCAAGAATGTATTTTTAAAAAATAAAAATGAAAATGTAATAATTAAAATAAAAAATAAAAATGAGAAAATAGCATGGGGGGTGCAAACAGTAAGGACTTTATGTTGAAAATGAGATTGGGCTGACGAGTGGGGGTGCGTATAGCAACCCAGCCCACTGATTGATTAGAAAAAACAAAAAAAATGAAAGAGGCTAGCGTGGGCATGCCATGTGCAAGGCGCGTGCGTCTTTTAATTCGTTGGCGAGATGTGGACCCTTGATACATCAGACGGTTCATGATTAGTCAACCAATATAAAAAGTAAACAAAATAAAAAATATGATTGGTGGAGCATGGTAATTGTCGTGGGGTCATATGCATGCAATCAATGAAATAAAATCAGAAAAAAAATAATGAAAGGGACACGCGGCCGGCTGATGACCACACGATGGAACGCATCAACGGTCCACACTTCGTCTTCTTCGTCCAGCTCTCCCCTTCGCCCGACCACCATCCATCGCCGGAGCCCTAGCTTCGGCAGCCCCTCTTGCTTCACTTGCAAATCCAAACATGCCCAGAAAACACGAAACCATATACCATTCCGCCCATATTTTTGCAAGGAACACGGATATGCAATCAAAATTTAAAAATAACCAATATATATTGAAAAACGAAGAGGTTAAGGTTAGGGCACAAAACTTCAAACACACATAGCAAGCAGTATACACGTCCATAATTAAAAATAATTACATCAGGATAATCACCATTCATCACACTTCAATATAGACATAAAAAAAGAGTGTTTTAGGAGCACGAAAAATTCACCAACCTGAGATGGCACAGCTCCAATCCTTGCTTTTGGCTGCGAATGGTGGTTGGGTTGTGTTCTAGAAATCACCAGGAAGAGATTTGTGGAAGAACTTTGAAGAAAGACCTTGTAATTCATGAGATCCAAGGAAAGAAAGCTTTAGGGTTCCAAATTGTGGTTCTCCTCCAAATGCACGTGAATGAACCCTAACCAGTGCATGGATAGGTTTAAATAGGCTAGGGTTTTCTTCTGATGATGAATTGGGCTTGGGTAATTACTTGTTTAATGATTTTTGAATTATTTTGGAAAATAGCATAATATGGAATACACCTCTCTCCATGCATGTTCTCTTAAAAATTCCAAGATGGATCACCTTCATTTGGATTGCTAATCACACCATATTTAAATTGGGCCTTGAAAACAAATGATTCATGAGTTTTTTGATGACTTGGCTTTTTTGAATAATGAAGGATAAATGAAGAATAAACCATGGAATTACTTCATTCTTGGGCCCAAAATAATCCTCAAGGAATGTCTTTTAATATTGGAATGTGGCATGAAGCAATGGAATTGATTATAGGTCACTATGCCCAAAGTTGTGAAAATGGGATCATGAGAAACCCTAAAAACCACTTTTCCTTCTTTTGATCATAACTGGAGTTTCACAAATGATATGGAGACCCACTAGTACTTGTTGGAAAGAGGAGAAAAAGATATTCAACTTTCATGTTGGAGAAAAATTCATTTGAAGCTTTCTTGATGGTGAAAAGTCAAGTTGAATGCAGTGCAGGTACCTGCCAAAAAAAGGAACTTTTCATTATAGGTCACTTTCCAAATTTAGAAACTTTGCACCAACTCCTGATTCCTGACAAATATGTATGAAACTTGACCCTTGAAGACCATATGAGGATGTGATACTTTGCAAACCTTGGAGAGAACCTCAAAATTCCACAGTTGACTTCTCCTTTCACTGTTGACTTTTACCCAATTCAACTGATTTTCAATCCATTGGCCAATTGAATCTCTCCTGAGACAAACTGATGAGCAACCTCCCATCCCTAGGTACTTAGGGACCCAAGGAGTACCATGGAATCAAGTCTTGCCCAAAAAATCAGAAATAAACTGACTTTATAGCAAGCCCTAGTTGTGGTACCCTCAGTCTAGGAGGAAATAACACAGTCTCCAAATCCAAATTCCTATGAATATGATGTGTATCCTCTCCAACAAAGATAAGATATGCCATTTGATGATGATAAAAACCCAAGGAGCTTGCCCATTGGAGCAATAAACCCAAGAATCTCAAAACCCTAATCTATGCACTGGTTAGGAGAGGATGATCCACCTGAGCTCTCTTGGACAATACCAGGACTCTTGCTTGACCTTCTGAAGCACTGCCTCAGGCACCTTGACCCCATGCTAAAAACCAATTATATGCACACATGATAATGCAAAATGCAATGCAACATAAGCCAGTTAGTAATAAAGTACGGAGAGCAAATTTTGGGGTGCAACAATATGCTAGACTTAAACGAGGTATCATTGGATGGAGACAAGTGTTTAGTCACTATGAATGAATATTCATGGTTGTGGCATAGACGCTTGGCTCATATCAACTTTGATTTACTTAAAAAAATTGTCTCTAAAGACCTAGTCATCGGTTTGCCCAAAATTAAATTTACAAAGGATCATCTTTGCGATGCGTGCCAAATGGGGAAGCAAACAAGGATCTCTTTTAAATCTAAAAACATTGTTTCAACTATGAGGCCTCTTGACCTCCTCCATATGGATCTCTTTGGACCATCTAGGGTTAAAAGCCTAGGTGGTAACTACTATGGATTTGTTATAGTCAATGATTTTTCTAGGTTTTGCTGGACAATTTTCTTAGCAAATAAGAGTGATACCTTTTCAGCCTTTGAACGATTTGCTAAGTTATCTCAAAACAAGTTGAACACAAACATTGGGTCAATCCGAAGTGACCATGGGGGTGAGTTTGAAAATCATTTATTTGAAGCATTTTGTGATTCCAATGGAATTGATCATAATTTTTCCGCACCACGTACCCCTCAACAAAATGGGGTAGTGGAACGTAAAAATAGAGTTTTGGAAGAACTTGGAAGGACTATGATCAATGATAGTGGATTACCAAAATACTTTTGGGCCGACGCCATAAGTACGGCTTGTTACATTTTAAATAGGGTGCTCATCCGGCCTATTCTAAACAAGACACCGTATGAGCTTTTAAAAGGGCGTAAGCCAAATATCTCTCACCTTCATGTATTTGGTTGTAAATGCTTTGTGTTAAATAATGGAAAAGAGACTCTCGGCAAATTTGATGCCAAGGCTGACGAGGGTATTTTTCTTAGATACTCTCAGTCAAGTAAAGCTTATAGAATCTATAATAAAAGGTTACGTATAGTTGAAGAGTCAGTTCATGTTTCTTTTGACGAGTCTTATCTGAGAAATGTCAAAGAAGGTAGTTCTTTTCATGGTGCAGGTGTACCTACTGAAGACATACTCAAGGACACTGATAAGGGAATTGATCAGCCTGAAGTAGTGCGTATTGAGGAGGAAAAGGATCACCAACCAGTGAAAAGTGAGGATGATCATCATGCTAAGAAAGATGAACTTCCTCCAGCTTGGAAGTCTTCCAAAGACCATCCAATTGACAACATTCTCGGTGATATCTCTAAGGGAGTAACTACTCGCTCTAAACTTAGTAACTTTTGTTATTACTCTGCTTTTGTTTCCCAAGTTGAACCTAAAAACTCTAAGGAAGCGTTACTCGATGAGCATTGGTATCTATCAATGCAAGATGAACTAAATCAATTCTGGAGAAATTAGGTTTGGGACCTTGTCCCCCCTCCGCGAGATCATCGAGTAATAGGCACCCGATGGGTGTTTAGGAATAAACTTGATGAAAATTGAGTAATAACGCATAACAAAGCTAGGCTTGTAGCGCAAGGCTATAACCAAGAGGAAGGAATCGACTATGAGAAAACTTATGCGCCGGTTGCCCGACTCGAGGCCATACGCCTTCTACTTGCCTACGCTTGCACAAAGAACTTTAAGCTATTCCAAATGGATGTCAAAAGTGCATTCCTTAACAGATATATAAATGAAGAGGTTTATGTAGCCCAACCTCCAGGTTTTGAATCACACGAATATCCTGATCATGTTTATAAACTTAAGCGAGCTTTGTACGAACTCAAACAGGCCCCTAGGGCTTGGTATGAACGTCTAAGGAAATTTCTACTTGATCAAGGGTATTCAAGAGGAAAGGTTGACACAACCCTCTTTATTAAACGTCAAGGAAAACACTTAATTTTGGTACAGATTTATGTTGACGATATTATATTTGGGTCTACTAACATGACCTTGGTCAAGGAGTTTTCTAGTTTGATGCAGGGGGAGTTTGAAATGAGCATGATGGGGGAGCTCAACTATTTCCTCGGATTGCAAATCAAACAACTTGAAGAGGGCACATTCGTGAGTCAAACGAAATATTGTCTTGAGTTACTAAAACGTTTTGATATGCTGAACTGCAAAGCAATAAATACTCATATGCCTACAAGTGCTAATCTCGATCGTGACGAAAAGGGTAAGGATGTTGAGGTAAAGAAGTACCGATGTATGATAGGGTCTCTCCTTTATCTTACCGCATCACATCCCGATATAATGTTTAGTGTATGCATGTGTGCGAGGTATCAGGCACATCCCAAGGAATCCCACCTGAAGGCAGTTAAGCGCATACTTCGATACCTCTCTGGTACTCCAAAGTATGGGCTGTGGTATTCCAAAGGAAGTGTTTGTTCCTTAGTTGGTTACTCTGACTCCGACTTTGCCGGGTGCAAGTTGGATAGGAAAAGTACTAGTGGTACATGTCACTTTTTCGCAAATTCCTTGGTGAGTTGGCACAGCAAGAAACAGGTTTCCGTTGCTCTATCAACAGCCGAGGCGGAATACGTTTCCGCCGGTAGTTGTTGTGCTCAAGTCCTATGGCTTAAACAATAATTACTGGATTTCAATTTAAAACTTGAACGTATTCCAATTTTGTGCGATAACACTAGTGCGATTAATCTAACTAAGAACCCTGTACTACATTCACGCACCAAGTATATCGAAATACGCCATCATTTTCTTAGGGATCATGTAGAGAAAGGTGATGTTATTTTTGAGCATGTTGACACTAAGAATCAACTTGCTGACATTTTCACAAAACCATTAGCTACAGAGCCTTTCTTTCACATCCGTAAGGAACTTGGCATTCTCTATATCTCGGATCGTGCATAACATCCTTTAGAATTACAATCTTCACACACACACACACACATATATATATATATATATATATATATATATATATATATATATATATATATATATATATATATATGCTTGTTCATATTTTTAACTAACAATGCGAAGAGAAATTCATCCATATGTGAGGGATCTCACCGTCATGACGTTCAAGGTAATATCGTTCCAACTTATAGAGGTTTATCAACATTTTATGTCATGTTACTTACTCTAATCTTGATGTTTATTTCATTTTGAGCACTTATCATTCATGTGAATGTTTGGTTCTGTGTGTATATGTGTATTTATCTGCTTGGAACAAGAATTTTGCAAAAAATTCATTTTTACACTTCCATGCGTCGACGCATGATTTCACGCGCTGACCTATTAAACTCTCGGGTTAACGCATAATCACATGGTCAAGCAATTTTCAAAATTTTCAGGAAACATGCGCCGACACACAAGTTCAGAGGTCGACGCATGAAGGATTCGTTCAGAATTCTTTATGTTTCTGGGTTGCGTGCGCCGACCTATAAATGCTTTACTTTCCCTATGTTTTCTCATTGCACATTAAACTATGATTATTGCATGTCATCTAATTAGCGTTTGTGGTCAATCTCTCCCTATTCTACTCCTTTAAACCTCATCAATCTCAATAAATCCCCACTAAACTCTCATCAAAACCCTAATAAATTAGATAAAGGGAAGGGAATACCAAGAGAGAAATTTCTCTATATATCTATAGCAAGGTACTCAAGGGATTTCACACATCTTCTCTTCTATCTCTGCAACAATCAAGTTTGATAATCTTCCTTCAACTCTTCTTCAATAATGGCTTCCAGAAGAAATGCTGGTACAAGAGGAGGAAGGGGATCCACTTCACAACAAGCTCAAACAAGAGGATCATCCGCACAACGGGTAACTTTTGAATCTTTAATTTCTGAAAGGTTAGCCACTCCGTTTGCGGAATTATTTTCTAACCGGGCTGTTATCAAACAACATGGCTTTTATCCGTTGATGGGTCAAGATTTTCACATTCCTGAAATTTCTGAACTCATCAATTTTCAAAATCTGAATGAATTTGTTGAATGTGATGACAAGTACAGTGAAGACTTGACTAGATTGTTCTACTGTGGGATAAAGGGAAAATTCCGTGGGGCTGAATTTAAGTTCTCTATCAATAATACCGAATATCAGGAGACAAACGATGTATGGTCTACATTGTTCGTTTTGAATACTGATGACAGTCTCCCAAAGGTTACTGATAAAACCTTTGTTAGAGACTATGTATTCAAAACTGCTCTGAATTCTATGTTGAGGGAACCATATCCAGCTGGTTATGTGGCAAGTGAAGCATTTCCTAAGAGTGTCACCACCGGTCATCTAAAATTTAAAGAACGTATCCTTCAGTGGATTGTTTCTCGCATCTTGAGACCTAAGAAAGGAGGCTACTCAAGAGTTGAACAAGCGGAGGTGCATCTTATCTATATCCTGAGGGAAAAGATCAAAATGAACTGGCCTTACTACTTTGCTTCTAGGATGTTCACAACTCGCAGCTCTAACAAATTTTTAGCACTTGGATATGCATCTGCTGTGGCAAATTTTCTGAATCACTTTGACATTCCTATTCCACAGATTTGTCATGTTCACATTACTGCTGAACAACAGTTTCTGGCCAGAACTTTGTCCATGATGGGTTACCATTGGAACTCTCATGAGCGAAGGTTCATCCATAGACAAAGAGCTACCCATCCTGAACCTGTCCATCTTGAAGCAAGTGAGGATGAAGGAAGTCAAGGTAATGCAGATCATGTTGTTAATGATGAAAATGTAGTGATACAGGAAGATGTTGTCATGCAAGACAATCAAGCGGAAGAAGAAGAAGACAATCAAGAAGACAATGAGGCATGGATGGGATATCAACCGGAAGAATCCTATGACAATCAAGGCTGGGGTCAGTGGCAACAAAACTGCTGGACCAACCTTGGTGCTGCGTATGTTCCTCCATCCTATGATGCTGACTCTGAATGGCAGCTTCCAGAAAATTCTGCTCCACCAACTCCACCGTCTCAGCATTATCAACAATTCAATGATGAAATTTTGGCAAGGCTGACTGAGTTGTCTCTGCAACATCAAGGATTTCAAGCGTAGCAGGAAACTCGATACTTGACTCAACAGGAACAGCTTACCAACCTGTCTAACCAATTATCGTCTCATGCCACCAACTTCAACAATTTTGCAAATGCTGCTATGACAAGGTTCAATCAAATGGATGCCAATCTGACTCAGCAAAATCAAAACTTGGCCAACAACCTCGGTAACCTCAATAGCACCTTGATTGACCTCAACCTTCAACTCGAGGAATTTCCACCACCAAGTCAATACCATAGGGGACGAGGTTATTCGTTTAGGGGGAGGAGACCATAAACCTTAGGGCATCATGTTTAGTTGTGCATGAATTTGTGTTTTGTTGTTTGCTTTCTGTTATTTTGACATGTGTTGTACTTTTTGTTATGTTTAAAACTTTATGAAGTGAATGTTTTTCTTTAATATCGTTGTTCCGTATTTAATCAATACTAGTTTACATTAGCGGTATCATATGTGGATGCTGATAACTGTTTTGTTGTTGCAAATATTTGATGATCCAATACATATTTTCGTATGATATTTTGACCACTGTCTTCTCGTCTTTTTGATGTTGTCAAAGGGGGAGAAGAATACAAGCTACAGAAACGTTTAAACCGGATGTTAAAGACAGGGGGAGCATTGATCATCTCAAATTACATCTCTCATGACAATCAAGGAAGTGTTGCCATCATCAAAAAGGGGGAGTATGTGAGGGATATCCCTCTAGCCATCTTGTTTTAATGATGTCAACAAATGCATTAGATTGTAATTTGAGCGGTATCACTTCACGTGTCGAGCATACAGAGTCTTATCGTTGTTGGTCATGTGTCTAGATGCATAGGATCCTATTCTCCTCAAAAAAATAAATGTCCACAAGTGAGTTAATAGTGTCTAGCATGTGTGTTTGACCTTAGCCTGGTGAAAACAATTCAAAAAATGAAATTTCTCAAAAAATTGGCCTTCATGCGCTGACCTCAGAACTTATGCGCCGACCTCAAGAATCATGCGCTGACCCCCCAGAACTCACGGGTAAGCGCATAAACCTGAGAACTCAAAATTGCCTTTCTACGCGTCGACGCATAGACTCCAGAGGTCGACGCATGACACTGTTTTTTGTACTTTTTCACTTAAATTCGTTTCTGTTATTTCCTGTTATTTCTTTTGGTCATATTTTGTCATATAAATAGTTTTGGGTCTTCATTTTTTACATAGAACAAGAAACGTAAAAAATATATGTCAGTTCTCTCTTCATCTTCATCTTCTTCATTGTGTAAACAAACAATCACACATAATCATTTTTGTTTGTGTCGCCCATTGATCGAAGTGATAACGTTCAGAATTTAGGAAGTGTGATCTTCATCTTCTGGGTTGAGAGATTGGCAGGTGTTTCTTGAATCAAACCAGTTGGGTTTGTCCTCCAAGAATCGAGGAGATTTTGGGGGTTTTGTACAAACTGTTCTTTCTACAGGGATTCAGCTGGGCGAAGGTAACCGGAAATTGGCGCAACTGTTTCGGTTTAGTAGCTGTAATCAGAGGATCGTAGAAGAAGGTTTGGGGGAGTTTTCTTTCGGTTTAGTAGTGTGGGACGGTAATTGAATCATCCATATTCTGAGCACTTGATTCATCTTGAATCAAGGGAAGAGAAAATTCTGCATCAAAGATCGAAGACGTTCGGGGTTTGAATGTTCATAGTTTTCTCTTGTAATAAACATTGCAACAACTACATATATATATATATCTCAATTCCTTTTGCGGAATTGGGGGCAGACGTACCCAAAGCGAGGACGATTGGGGAACTGCCTAATCAAATCTCGGGTGTTCTCTCTCTTTCCCTTAACTTTTTTACATTTCAGTATTGTTCGATTTTGTAACGTTGCAAACTATCGTAATTTCTGTCATATAATAATTGTACGCTGTTAAACTGTTTTTGTTAAATCAATACAATTCATTGAATTGTGTTTTGGAGCAGCTGCATATTATTCTCCATAGAAATTCTGCACATAGTGTGTGTACACACACTACGTGTTTGATAATTTGTTTCTAAGCAAAATTAGAACACATTGCTTTAAATTGTTTATCAATTAACCTCATTGGATCGGTATAAACATCAAGCAAGTGATAATTTGTTGTCTGCGTTTATAAGTGTAATATTCAAAACTGAATTTTTCTCTTTCGTTCTCATCCACAATATATTCGCGCATATCCGATCCTTTCGGTAGAAGGTTCGTTGTAGACGTTCTATCCAGTGGTAGCTTCCGTTAAACAATTTTTTTTAAAACAGAATTTTGTAGTCCATTTGCGTGTAAAACTCAAGGGATCTATTCAACCCCCCATTCTAGATCCATAGCCATCGTCTAACAAACCCCCCTTCACCCTTTTCCGCTTGCAAAACAAACACTACTTTAAGAAACTCTCTTTGATATTACAAGACCCAAAATCTTCGAACCCGATCCACTCGGCAACTTCCTTCCACACCTAAAAGGAGAAACTACACCTCAACAAAATATAAACCAAAGTTTCATTCATACGCGAGCAAAAGACACACTTCATCTCACTATCCGGAAAAACACAACCTCTTTGGGAGAGTGTATCCTTAGTGGGAAGTCTATTTAGAAAACACCTCCAACCAAAGGCCTTAATATTAAAAGGAACACCCATCTTCCAAACTAAAGAAAGAGCCTCATCGTAGATATTGCTAGGCCCGAAAGGAATACGACAAGAGCTAAATTAAGCGAAAAAACTACGTACCGAAAATACTTCTGAGTGATGGAGCTCCCACCTCACGACATCGGCAATCGTAGCTATCAGACGGATGCATTGCAAGGGGGACCTGAGCTGAAGAAGTTTGGCGGCAGCCCCCCCTTCAATAGCAACACCAATCCCAAAATCCCCCCAAAACCAATCAACTCCCCTCCAACCACCCATGCAAGCTACCGATACATCTTTAAGGCTAGACAAAGCATAAAGTAAAGGAAATGTATCCTTTAGACAAGCTTCACCTATCCACCAAGAAAGCCAAAAAGAAGAATTAAATCCATTACCGATAGAAAATCTACAATTATGGGCAAAAAAAATTTTTGGCTTTCCTTTATCCAACCTGTTGATATCCCTCCACGAAAAAGAACAACAAGAACTATTGAAACAATTCCCGGAGTCCACAACCCTTAAATTAATATCACCATACCTTAATTTAAGCACCTTGTACCATAAAACGTTTGATTCCACTAAAATCCTCCATCTCCATTTATTAAGAAGAGCCAAATTAAAGTCTTCCACCCTCCTCAAACCAAGACCCCTTTTCTCAATCGGGAGGCACACCTCCTTCCAACTAACCCAATGGATTTTCCTAGCACCCTCCTTGTCACCCCAAAGGAAATTACTTTGAATCCTAGTAATCTCTTTGACTACCTTCACCGAAGCTTTATAGAACGAAAGCATAAAAATAGAAATGCTAGAAAGAACCGATTTCAACAAAGTTAGTCTTCCTCTAAAACTAAGTAACCGATTGTTCCAACACAAGAGTCTCTTTTTTAATTTCAACACCAAATCCGACCACATGGAAATACCATTAGAATTAAATCCAATAGGTATTCCAAGAAAGACAAAATAATTCTCCTCTCTCCTGCAAGATAGGAAAAAATAAGCCAAATCCAAGAAACGAGAACTAATATTAATTCCAATGAGTTTGCTTTTATGGAAATTAATACCCAAGCTGGAAACAATTTCGAATCTCCTCAAAACCGATTTAATTGCCCAAACGTGCTTCCACGACCCATCATCTATCATTAAAGTGTCATCCGCAAATTGGAGAATATCAACAAAACAATTGCCCTTAATGTTAAAGCCTTCATATTCTTCATTCTCTACTGACTTACTCACCATTCCCCTCAATCCTTCCGCCACAATCACATAAAGGAATGGAGAAAGAGGATCTCCTTGTCTCAATCCTCTCTCAACAACAAACTCCTTCGTAGGACTACCATTCACCAAAACCGACATTTTATTAGTAAAAACTAAAGCTTCTATCCATGTCATCCAAACCTCCCCAAACCCCATTTTTCTTAACATAAAATGAAGAAAATTCAAACTAACCTTGTCATATGCCTTTTCGATGTCAACTTTAAAAAGCAAGCAACCTCTTTCCTCCTTCTTAGCAAAATCCACCAATTCGTTAGCCACCAAAACTCCATCTAATAATTGTCTACCCGGGACAAACTCGCTTTGACAATTCGAAATAATCGAATTCAACACCACTTTAAGTCTAGCCGCCAACAATTTGGATATTGCTTTATACACACAACCGACAAGGCAAATAGGCCTATAATCATCTAAACACAAAGGGTTAGAAGATTTAGGAACCAAAGTAAAAAAAAGAGGAGATGAAAGATTTAGAGAAAAAAGCCCCAGATTGAAAACTTTGAAAGCACCCAATAAAATCCTCCTTCATGAAATGCCTACACTTTTTAATAAATAAAAAGGAATAGTCATCCGGTCCTGGACTTTTAGAACCATCACAACTCCACACCGCTTCCTTAATCTCTTCCTTCGAAAAAAGAGCTTCAAGAGATAGAGAATCCTAAAAATTAATGCCTTTAAAAGAAAGACCCTCAAGAACGGGTCTTTCTTTATCCGGCTCAATAAACTTCGCCGCAAAATGACGCCTAACCTCCTCCTTTACCTCCTCCACTTTATCCACAATACCGTTTGCCGACCCAATTGAACCGATAAAATTACGCCTTCTTCTCTCCTTCATAACTCTATGAAAAAATTTACTATTAGAATCACCTTCATTTAACCATTTTAACCTCGATTTTTGAATGAGCATATTCTCCTTAATCTTGAGGTTTAGCCAAATATTGCCACTTGCCATCTTCTTATTCTTCAAAAACTCCTCCTCCAAATCTCCAAATACCGACTCCAAATCGTCCTCTAAGTTCAACTCCCTAACTTCCTCCTCTATCTCCAAATTGATCCTCCCAAAGACATTATTGTTCCACCATTTGAGACTCTCTTTTAAAAGCCGCAATTTCTCCTTAAGGACGAAATCTTTCCTCCCCACCACATCTAACTTTCTACATTCCTTCTCCACAAAAGGAATAAAGCTTCTATTAGAGAACCACTCATTATTGACTTTGAAAGGTTTCGGTCCCCAATTCGAATTATCCACTAGCAACCAAATCGGGCAATGATCCGAGATATCCCTCGGGCCTATCAATTGGGCCATGGCCCCAACTATCGATGATATCATCCGTCACCAAAAAATGATCAATTTTACTTTTAGCTTTACCATCACCTCCATACCAACTAGACTTCTTCCCTTTACAAGGTAAATCCACCAACCTGCCCTCATTAATGAATTCTTCAAAATATTTCCACTCCATACCCGAGCTAAAAGTGGATCTCCCTCTTCGTTCATTAGGATTCCTAACCGCATTAAAGTCACCTCCAAAAACCCACTCACCATCCCTAAACTTCAGCTTTAAATCCAGAAGACTCCTCCACAAAATTCTTTTCATCACAAGTGTACAAGGCGAATAAATATTAACAATATAAAACAGAACTTTCTTCCACCTAACCTTGACTTCTAGATACCCCAACCCTCTAAAACTACATAATACCTCAATCGTGTTAGCTTTCCACAAAACAATCAAACCGCCCGACATTCCTTCCGAATTTGAAATAGAATACTCTACATCTTCATTCCACCAAAAACTACGAGCAACCCCATTCGTCATGTCTTGAATTTTTGTTTCTTGAAGCATAAATAAATCCGCTTTTCCTTTCGAGATAATATGAGCAATTCTTCTTCTCTTGACTCTACTACCTCCCCCTATAATATTCAAAGAGCCCACTATCATTTCAAAGATTTCAAAACTTCCTTTCCTCCTAACAATTTAGCTTTATCATTTCTCTTCATCTCTATAATCCTCCTTTGATAATCACCATTTGACTTCCTCTTCACAGTTTCCGCAAATTCTTTTACTTGAAGTATCACTTTTTTCCCTGCCTTTCCTCTACTACTGAAATGCTTATGTTTGGCTCTCTTCCAATACACGTTTTGGGACCCACCTGCTCCATAAATGTGTTTTAATTTTAAACACTTGATTGACTTTTTCCTAGTACCAAGACTAGTTGGGGCCACTTTATCAATCCCTTCTATCATATGCCTACTCAGTCCTCTCTCCAAGGAACAAGGGACTTTTGATCCCTCATTAACATCAGAAGAAGGCCTACCTACCCTACTCATGTCACTGTTGCTGGGATGACAACAAATCCCTTTTAGAGCCACCAAAGCCTCATCGAAAAACCCACTTTCTGCCACAATTTCTACTTCACCTCCCCTGTCATTATCATAAAGGGGCCCCTGTTGTTTAGATGAAAACACGCCATTAACCATCGGGTAATCCACACCTCCTTCTTCCTCTCCATGCTCAACGTTAACAACCTCATGCCTGTCCGGCAATATGACGTCATCGATCCCCTCTTCACTACCAACGCTACCGTCAACGGAAGAATCTCCCTTGAACATGCTACGAACTTCGTCCTCCGAACTGGAAGCAGAGGAATCCGTATTGTACCTGGAGATCTTAACAGGAGTTACCCTAAGAGGGCCATGAATGTCTTCTCTAACTAAAATCTGAAATGATACGTTGTCAATCAACACCACCATTGAATCAACAATCTTATACGAACACAACACCTTGACCAAAATCCGAGCAACGTCTTTGAAGTTACCGGACTTAGTATCGTCGTCGACACACATGAATTCTCCGATCGAGTTTGCAACCATTAGAAAGAAATATGAATTCAATGTCTGGCAAGGAACTCCGTAAAGACGTATCCAAACCACCCTATCATTATCCACGTCGGTCTCTCTCCAAGGTCTAATAGCTTCAAACCACTCCTTCCACCATGTTTTTCCCTCCACTATCAGATCATGGATTTCACCTTCTTCAGATTCTTCAAGTAAACACAAATTCGAACCCAACAGAGTTACTTTAACCGAAAAATAACCTTCAACTTCGAAGCCAGTTTGAACGTTATATGAAGAACCTGGTATCTTCACTATACCAATGAAAGCTTTACAAAGTTTATCTTTCAAACTCAACTCAGTGGAGTAAACAATCGACGCCTTAGCTTCCCGACCCTCTACCTCCTGAGTTTTATCCATAGGCATGCTAACAACTTCAGCAAAATACCTTAAATCCCTTCTACCTAGAGTACGACGAACCTTGGCCGCATCAAAATGACTACGATTTGCACGATCCTGAAAACCTGCTATACCCCCTCCTCTGTTCACCTTTCTCTCCACCGACTCCCCCTACTAGACGTAGGAGGATTTGCATGTATCTTCCTGCCCTCAATATGAATATTATCTAACTTGATTGCAAGGATTCTCACATCTTCCACATCTCTAAACCTTGCAAATCCAAATCTCTTACCTAAATTGTTTCCTCTAGGGGATATCACAACCTCTACCACTTCACCAACACACCCAAACAATTCAAAAATATCCGCTGCTTTAAACCTGTCCGGGAACTCAGAGAAGTAGATTGATGAAACCGTATCGCCACCTTCATGGGATGGTTCTCCCCCTTAGAGAAAGTGTCCCATCTAGATACCAAGTTCCTAAAACCCTTTCTAACTACCTTTTTCCACTCCATCTACCTGAGAAAATCAACTACATAAACCGCTCGATTCCGAGAAAGACACAAACTCACCCAGCAAAAACAAAGATTGAAGGTCCCTAATTCGAAAATTAGAAATTTAAACCAAACAAAATTTGAAACACCGAGATGAATCCATGTCAATAGCTCGCGATAGATACAGTGATTCAGTGAAAAAAGCGCTGAAGAAAACAAGAGAGAAGTTAGAGCTTCTCTCTCTAACTACTCCAATCAAGCTTCAATTTACACAGACATGAAACAAAATAGGGTTTTCACCATTTATTTGCGTAAGAACTTTGCTCATGATGAGTTGATAGAATAATAGTGAGACAATTGAGAAGAAATTAAAAGAGAGAGTACACTATGTGTAAAAGAGTGAAAGAATAATGAGAATGAGAGAAGAAATATGGTGAGAGAAATTCATGATTTTTTTGGTTTGAAATAGTGAGTGAAATATAATACTATTTCCATACAAGAATTTCTCTACTAATATCTGTTTTTAAAGCTGTTTCAAATTTAGTGTTTTAAAAATTGAAAAAAAATGTGTTTTGGTTTTGATTTTCAATATTTTAGTTAAAGATGAAAACATGCTAGGGCTTTGCAAAAATAAATAGTCGAGTATTTGAGAAAAACCTTAAATTTTAAGGTGTATCGAATTACTCTAGAATCAAGACTAAGAGTTGTTCCTCCCACAACAAATCCTCAACTTCAATAAGGAAATGGTCACTAACAAAAGAAGAATAGTCAACAAAATTAAGTGTATTGAATCAAATGGAGCAAAGCTGACCGGAGTGCAGGAGATTAAGCAAGAGGTAACCAATTATTTCTCAAAGCTGTTTGAAACACAAAACTTCATCAGACCCGTGATGCAGAATGTGGCCTTCAACCAACTCAATGAGATGGATAATATTGGACTCACTGCTGATTTCACAATGGAGGAGATAAAAAGGGCAGTATGGGATTGTGAGAGCTCGAAAAGCCCGGGACCAGACGACATAAATTTCACTTTCATCAAAGAATTCTGGGAAGTATTGAAAGAAGACTTTCATAGATTCATCTTTGAGTTTCATCAAAATGGAAGATTGGTTAAGGGAGCAAACTGTGCGTTTATAACGCTAATTCCAAAAATAGAGAACCCGACGAAACTTAGCGATTTCAGGCCAATTACCTTAATTGGAAGTATGTATAAGGTGTTATCAAAATTGCTGGCAAATAGGTTGAAAAGGGTGATAAATAAAGTAATATCGGAATCACAAAGTGCCTTCATGGAAAGTCGTCAAATGGTTGATGGAATTTTGGTGGCAAATGAATTGGTGGATGATGCAAAAAGAACGAAAAAAGAGGCGGTACTGTTTAAAGTAGACTTCGAGAAAGCGTACGACTCGGTGGATTGGAAGTATTTAGATTTTGTGATGGAGAAGATGGGATTCAATAGCAAATGGAGAGGCTGGATGTCAGAGTGCATTCGGAGTACGAGGATTTCTATTCTAGTGAACGGCAGCCCCACCGATGAATTCGGAGTAGGTAGAGGATTGAGGCAAGGCGACCCTTTAACGCCGTTTCTATTTTTGATAGCAGCAGAAGGATTTAAATGTGTTCAATTGAATAGTTTTTAAGGGTATGAGTTCGGGAATGGAGAGGTTAACGTGTCCCATCTCCAATATGCTGACGATACGTTAATAGTGGGAAAGAAGTGCTGGAAAAACGTGAGAAGCATTAAGTCAAACTTACAGCTGTTTGAGATGATCTCAGGTTTAAAGGTGAATTTCCACAAAAGTCTCTTGGTTGGAGTAAATGTCTCGCATATCTGGCTGGAAGAAGCGGCCCAAGTGTTAAACTGTAAAGTCGGGTTGTTACCATTTAAATATCTGGGTATTCCTATCGGAGGTAATCACAGGAGAAAAGATTTTTGGAAATCGGTGATAGAGGCAGTGTCAAAGAGATTGTCTAATTGAAACAATAGACATTTATCGATCGGTGGTCGAATCGTGCTCCTAAAATCGGTTCTCTTCGCGCTACCTGTCTATTTCCTTTCCTTCTTCAAAGCACCGTCAGGTATTATCTCTATTCTTGAATCTAGATTTAAAAAGTTTCTGTGGGGTGGGGGAGAGGAGAGTAGAAAAGTTAATTGGGTGCACTGGGACATGGTTTGTAGGGAGAGGGAGGAAGGTGGGTTAGGTTTAAAGAAACTAAGAGCTTTTAACATCGCATTATTAGGTAAGTGGATATGGAGGTTTCATACCGAAAAACACAGCTTCTGGGCTAGGGTGTTAATGAGTAAATATGGCGAGATAAACATCAATGGAAACATAGGGAGGAAGGTTAGTTCCAGTTGGTGGCAGGATCTGAAGAAGATAGAAAATGGGATGGGGGAATGTAACTTACAATGGTTCTCCAAAAAGTTGAGCAGGAAAATAGGAAATGGAAATACTTCTAGGTTTTGGAGCGATCCATGGTTAGAAGGACAGACAATGAAGACCACTTTCCCGGAACTGTTCAGGCTGGCTATACACAAAGAGGCGACGGTTAGTGAAGTGCTGCAGAGAAACCATGAAGGTCTAGAACTGAATATCCGATGGATGCGAAGTCTTAATGAAGAGGAAAGGAAGCTTGAAGAAGAAATTAAAGGAACATCCCAAAGAATTAAGCTCAGAGAAGATACAGAAGACAAGTGGCTTTGGTGTAACAAAGAATTTTCAGTAAGAGAAGCATACAAGATAGTTTCAAAAGACAGTACGATAGTAGAAACGAGTAGGTTCGCAGAGGCGTGGAATAAGAACATTCCGCTCAAGGTGTCGACGCTGGTATGGAGGGTATGGCAAAACAAAATACCGACTAAGGATAATCTGGCCAAAAGAGGTATATTGAGTGATCTTCAAAGGCTATGTCCGTTGGGGTGTGGAGATGAAGAGACTGTTTCACATTTATTTTTTAAGTGTCCCAAATCGAGCGAGGTTCGGGGGGCGATTCTACGATGGCTGGAGGTGGCGTCGGCATTACATAACTCAGGGATGGAAAGCTTCAAACAGTTCAGCTCTTTATTAGATTGTGGCAAAGGAAAAGCTGATTTGATCAAAGTAGTTTGGTTTGCATGTATTTGGGCTGTGTGGAAGCATAGGAACGAGAGGATTTTCAGAAATAAAGAGTGGAATACAGGGAGGATAAGTGATGAGATCAAAACGCTGGCTTGGTCCTGGCTTAAAAGTAAAATGCGTGGGTTTAATTATACTCTGGAGCCGTGGATATCAAAACCGCAGGAGTGCATACTTTGACTGTTTCTCGTCTTCTTTGTATAGGGAGGTGGGGCAGAGGATTATTGGGTGTAGTTCGTAGCTTTATTCTTTGTTGTTGATTCTCGAAGTTGCGCGGTTTTCGCAGATGGGATTACCAGATTATTGTAGTGGTATTATCAAGTGTGGGAATTGGTTCTGGTTTAGCAGGTGTCCGTCGCTGTCTGGATGTGTCTTCCCGGTTGAGAATTGTGTCTGGTTTTCTCGGCCTGTTTTAGCGGTTGCGGTCGCAAAATTGATTAGTCTCGGGCTCAGCTGGGAAGTTTGAAATGTCTAAAATGTAGCAATTACTGTTATCTGCAGTGTGGCTTAGTATCAAAGGTTTTGTAGTGTTAATGCTTTTACTGTTATATTGGCTGTTGTTGTTATATTGGGGCTCTAGTGATAATGTGTGTAAGGTATAGTTGGTTGTGTTTGGGTTACCTGTGTGGGTTTAGGTGCGTGGTCTGCTGTCTGGATTTTCCAGCTGACGGAGGATTGGTGTTTTTCTTTGATGCCTTTAGCTTTTTGATTGCAGTGGGAGGCTCTAGTTTACCTGGGATTCAATGGTTGTAATTGTAACATATTTAGGCATTTCTTATGCCTCTATATTTATATATTTCCTTTGCTTTTGGCCTTTCAGAAAAAAAACAAAAGGTAAGAGGGTTTAAGATGCTTGTTATTGGAATGCATTATGATTTTCAGATGAAACTCGTGACAATCGTACAATTGTGATATGCTTCATCTCAATTGTCACTTACAACAAGACATTTATGTTTATTTATGTGTCTAATATGTTTAAGATGTGACATACACAATTAACTACATTGTATTTAAATGATTTTGTTTATAATTGGTGGAGAAATTCGGTAGAATATTTAAAATTACATTGATTTTGTATTTTGTTTTTAGCACTGTTTGTGCTCTTTTATAATCTAGTTGCTTATTGAAAAAAAAATTACATTGTATTTAAAAAACATCATTTTTAAAAATATTTCCTGCTCTAACATATAAAATATAATTTATTTTCTCTCTATAACATATAAAATATAATTAATTTTCTCGCTACAATACTATTTTTTATTATGCAAAGTTTTGTTTTTGGAAAAACGTTGTGTTTTCATTAATGTAATAACAGTAGGGAGCGGATCTTAATAGGTGCATGAGGGAGCCACTGCACCGCTTATCTTCATATATCGAGTGATAAATTTATCTTTTTTTCACATAAGATCGACTATTGGTTTTTCTGTTATATATATATATATATATATATATATATATAATATGTTGTTTGTAGAAATAGAACCGTCATCTTTAGATAATTATACATAAGATTATCTAAGTCAATTAATAAATTCATAACAATTTCTTAAACTAATTTATTTATATATTTTAGTTTTTGGCACCCAATCTTTTTCCTTAAGATCCACCACTACATAACACTAAATAAATCATACACCCTCAATCTTATAAAAACGAAATTATTGGACTAATGCACGGTTTTTTAAAAAAATAATCAGATTTATTAATTTTTATGATAAAATTAGTGTTATTTACAAAAATATTCTCATTAACTATAATAAGTAAAATAGTTATATAAAATAAATATTAATAAATAAGATTATAATATTAATAAAGTAAATAAATATTACAGATATTGTAAAGAAATAATTATTTTAAAATTAAAAAATATATATAAGTGAAACACTTATTAAGAGACAGACAAAGTAAAAGTTTAATCAAAATAAATACAATACAACTAACAAAATAAAGTGTTGGAAATTAATTTGGTACTTTTAATTTTTTTATAATATTTAATTTAAAAAATTTAGAAAACCTACTTTACAACAGCTACTCTCTCATGACTTCATAATAATAATAATAATAATAATAATAATAATAATAATAATAAAGTCATGAAAGAACCTTTTGAATCTCAATCACAATTAAAAGGTTTTCGATTTGAACCATATTCACGCCTTTCAACCTTAAAATTGGGTTGGAGACTTTTTTTTTTCAACAGGCAATGATATTAATTAAAAACGAACTGCATAAGGGGTGCAACAATCCCCATTACAACAGCAATGTCACTTCAGACAAATCGTAGGAAACGAATACCAGTCATAGAAAGAAAAATTAATAAGCGGATAAGCTAAAGACAACCATTTCCAGCTGAAAAATTTGATGGAATCCACAATCTCCAAAACAGTCTTCTTCTTGTTGTAAAAAACGCCACTATTCCTGCTATACTAAAGATACCATAAGGTCACAGCCCCAAATGAATAATCCCTTTGAGTTGCCTGTGGCCTTTTTAAAGGCTTTATCAAACTCGATCAAAGAAACTAAGAAGCATTCTCTGATTAAGCTGTCAAACCCCAACCATTTCTCAATACCTCTCCAAACAGCTTCAGCATAAGTGCACTTCATAAAAACACTACGCTCATTCAGTTCTACGATCCGGTTTATCACTGATTCACGTTCCCGGATTATCAGCTAGCACCAACACTAGAGGAGTACTCTCACCTGACCGATTTACCCATCACTGATCAAGCTCCCTTTTCTGGATTGGAAGAAATTCCAAAAGATCAAACCATTGCAAGAGCAATTTATTTGGACGAGACAGAAGTCAGGACTCACATGACCACTAAGGGTGGAATCCAAGGTTTGCCAGCCCATTTTTTTATAAAGAAAGCCCTGTACTTTGCTAGTATAGGAAATGTGTCTGCTTTCGAAAGCATCTTTGCTTTGCTCTCCTACGGGTTATTTTTGTTTCCCAACATCAATAACTTCATAGATATCAATGCCATTAAGATATTTCTGATTGGAAATCCTGTACCAACCTTGCTCACAGATGCGCATCATTCTCTACACTTAAGGAATTTGTACAGCGGAGGAATGATCACATGCTGTGTACCCCTGCTATACAAATGGTTCACTTCCCACTGGCCCAAGTCTGCTGCATTTTGGGATCAAAAGAATACTTTACGTTGGTCGCATAGAATCATGTCTCTTACCAACTCTGACATCGATTGGTACAATCGAATCTATGACGGGATCAGAATCATTAACTGTTGTGGAAATTTCCCTAACGTACCCCTCATAGGAATTAAGGGTGGAATCAATTATCATCCAGTTTTAGTTCGTCGTCAATTCGGATACCCAATGAGACATGTCCCGCGTAATGTTCATCTGAAAGGTCTTTTCTTCAAGGAAGGAGAAAATGACAGGGCACTAAAGACAGAAATGGTGCATGCTTGGAAACACGTTCATAGAAAAGGAAGATAGTCTCTAGGAAAACCGGATTGTGTCTCGGTGGAGCCTTATCTCCACTGGGTACAAACTAGAGCTCTCAAACTGAGGATGCCTTACCCTCGTCAGGAGGTTCTTCCGTTAAGGGAATCTGCCCTTTACTTTATGTCGGATACGGAAAAACTTCAGGTTACTCTCAACAGAGTTCAACAGGAGAAGAAGTCTTGGAAGAACAAGTACCGTATTCTCAATGTGGAGTGTAAGATACTACAACAATTGTTAAAAGAAATGGATGCTTTGATCTAGATTTTAGAGCAGCATGCTGCAGAGAATCAAGGAGACCAAAGGAATTTGCTCGCTCCTTTCAATTGGGAAAGAAATAACAACCCGACAACGGCTCAAGAGCTCCGGTCAAAGAAAAAGAAGATACCAGAACCAGCACCTGAGCTCTCCGCAGAGAGGACTCGGGATCCATTAGCTTAGACATTTCCTTTTACAGCACTTTGTAAATTACTGTATTTCCATTTCCGCAATCTTTGAATTCAATAAAACGGGGTTTCCCCACTATATGATATTTGCAATCCAATTGTTGAAGTTTCTTTTGAAAATAACAAAAAAAATTAATCAATGTAATCATTGCATATCATTCATCATTCTCACATAACGCATTCTTCTTCCCTACGAATCTCACGTTTGTGTCTCGATTCTAGAGTCAAACTGTCTCATTCGTACAATACTTGGGCCAATCGAAAAAATAAAATGGATGATCTCGAGGAAGAGAACAGAGGGTTGAGAGAAGAAATCGACACTCTGAAAGAAGATATGAGGAAACTTCACAATGACATGCAATCTCTGGCAGCAGCCTTGATGCAACAACAACGAACTGTGATCTCAGAGATCATGTCAACGCCCATAGTAGAAAAGTATGAGCCTCGATATACCATACCAAAGGATCGTCCCTGGGGCATGCCACTCAACTATATCCCAGAAGGATATATTCTGCCGATCATGGAAGATCCGAAAACTGTAATAGGAGCCGATGGGCCTGAAGGTTACAAACTTCGGGAAAGCAAAGATGCCAAGGGCATGACAGCAACTCCTGAAGGTTACAAACTTCGGGAAGCACCAAGAGTCACTGCCGCAATGACTGTACCACTACCTGTGGTACACACTGTCCCGAAAGGACAGATTCCCCAAATACCTTCTGGTAGAAATGAAAGTATGAATGATAGAATGAATGAGTTCCAGGAACAGTTCATGGAAATCCAGAAGGAACTACAAGCCATTCGGAGTCAGGATCTATTTGGAAAGGACGCCGCAGACCTTTGTTTGGTCCCCAATGTGAAAGTTCTGCTCAAATTCAAGGTGCCCGAATTTGAAAAGTACAAGGGTAACTCTTGCCCTCAAAGTCATTTGGCGATGTACGCTCGGAGAATGTCAACGCAGACAGAGAACCAACATCTACTAATCCATTATTTTCAGGATAGTTTAACCGGTGCCGCACTCAAATGGTGCATGGGTTTTAACCGCACTAATATCGTCACTTTCAGAGATCTTGGAGCTGCCTTTGTTCAACAGTATAAGTATAATCTGGACATGGCACTGGATAGAGATCAACTCAGAGCCATGTCGCAGAAGGATAAGGAAACCTTTAAAGAATATGCTCAGAGATGGCGTGAAATTTCCGCCCAGATTTGTCCACCTCTTGAGGAAAAAGAGATGACAAAGCTCTTCTTGAAAACCTTAAGCTCGTTTTACTACGACAGAATGGTCGCCAGCACGCCCAGTGACTTCACCGATATGGTGGGCATGGGAGTTCATCTTGAGGAAGCTGTCCGAGAAGGAAGGTTAGTTAAAGACGTTGGACCATCAAGCAGTACCAAAAGATACGGTAGTACTTTCCCTAAGAAAAAAGAGTAAGATATTGGTAATATCTCTCTCGGAAAGCAAATGCGACGTTACCAACCAATAGCAGCTGTAACTCCTGCTATCAACCCTGCGCCTGTTCCAACGTATCAACCTCAGATTGCTCAGAGCCAACCGAATCAACAACAATATCAGCAAAGGACACAACAACCTCTTCATCAGGCTCGTCCTCCATACAACAACAGCCGTATAATATGACCACCAGGGTTCGACCCTATACCCATGTTGTATGCATAACTATTTTTGTTACTGCTGGTCAAAGGGCACGTCCAAACCAGGTCTCCTCTTACAGTACAGGAAAATCTGCCTTTTTGGTTCAAGGCGGATCAGACTTGTCCTTACCATCAAGGAGGACCAAGACATAACATAGAAAACTGTCTCAGTTTTAAATCCGATGTACAGAAGCTTGTCAGGAGCGTGGTCTTATCCTTTAAGCATACAAATCCAAATGTTCAGACGAACCCGTTGCCGCAACACGAGAAAGCTGCAGTCAATTTGATAGAGGGAGAGTCTAACCACAACTATCAAATTCATGATGTACTCTTGTTAAGAGCTAATCTGGTCAAGATGCATCACAGACAGAACGGGTATGGTCATGTACCACCTCATAACTATCACCAGTGTGACATCTGCTCTAAAAATAATCAAGGATGTTCTGTGGTGAAATCAGCTCTACAGGAACAGTTGGATCCAATTGGATCCAAGAACACCGAATTCGTGTGGTCAACATGACTTACACAAATTCCAACATTACTCAAAACCACAACATCCGTGCGATTAATGTCAACTTGGTGGCAATGCACCCAAGGCAAAGCCAAAATCATAATCTGCCTCAACATGATTATGATTCCTGTCTGACTTGCTCAGTAAACAATCAGGAATGCTCTTTTGTACAAGAAACCCTCCAACGTCAGATGGATCTTGGATGGATCCAGGACTATCGTGATAGAAATCAATATCAAGTGAATATGATTCAAATCTATGATGTTCGCTTGATGAATACCAGCTTGGTGGAGTTACACGCTAAGCAAGTCCAGCTCAGTTTTCTAACTTCGCACGACTATCAGAACTGTAAAGTGTGTCGTGAAAACGACCAAGGCTGTGCACTCGTTCAAAGAACTTTACAACACTTGTTAAGCCACTGGTGGCTTCCGATCTATCTAGATGAAGACATACAATAAGTCAGTATGGCTAATGGGAACCCTACTAGGCATAAAAATCAGGATGTTTGGTCAATGGGAACCGATCTAGTGAGGTTACATTGCATTCAAAGAGGACGCGGCTGGGTGCCACCACACAACTATGAATGCTGTAGAGTTTGATCGGAAGATAATCAAGGATGTTACCTCGTGCGAGCAGCCCTTCAAGGTCAGTTGGACCATAAAGAGATTCGACCGTATCCAGGTTATGGGTCAACCAACTGGACGCCAGACTATTTATGTGGTTAAATCGAGGACGTCATAGTAATCTTTGATCATAAGAGGACCAAGGATGTTTGTGCCATCATCCCTCTACTTGACGAATCGAAAGTTCCTAACCAGGAGCTGATTAAAATTACTTACAATGGTCAGAAAAATCAGAAGGCTCCTGTAGTTATCTATCTACCAGGACCAGTACCGTACAAGTCCGATAAGGCTATCCCATACAAGTACGATGCGACAATAGTTGAGAATGGAAAAGAAGTTCCATTACCCTCCGTCGTGAATATTGCAGACATCAGTCGAGAAACACGGAGCGGTCGAATCTTCAACCGAGGAGTTGGAGAACCTACCAGAGAAAAGGAACCTCAAACAGAAGTTCCTGATCAACCGGTCGATTAATCCAATGATCCCGACCTTTCAAAGAACAACGATGAGATGCTGAAGCTCATCCAAAAGAGTGAATACAATATTGTTGATCAACTATTGCAAACTCCTTCAAAAATCTCTATGTTATCTCTTTTACTCAGTTCCGAAGCTCACAGAGAGGCTCTACAGAAAGTCTTAGAGCAAGCCTTTATGGAACAAGATATGACAATAAGACAATTCGATAACATCATTTCCAACATCACTTCCTGCAACAACTTGGGGTTTAGTGACAAGGAACTGCCATAAGAAGGAAAAAGTCACAACATGGCGCTCAATATTACAGTCAACTGCCAGGACGATGCTTTAGCCACCGTACTGGTAGACACCGGATCGGATCTGAATGTTATGCCGAAGTCCAAGTTAATGCGACTATCATTCAAAGGATCCCCGATGAGGGGCAGTGAGGTCATCGTCAAGGCATTTGACGGATCCCGAAAAGCAGTTATTGGCGAAGTCAACCTTCCCATAACTATCAGTCCTCACACTTTCCAGGTCACTTTCCAGGTCATGGACGTCCGGGCAGCATACAACTGTTTATTAGGAAGACCTTGGTTACACCAGGCTGGGGCAATCACTTTGACACTGCACCAGAAACTGAAGTTCGTCAAGAACGACCAACTAGTCACAATCTGCGGAGAGCAAGCCTTGATCGTGAGTAACTTATCATCGTCTACTTGTGTAGAACCAGAGGAGGTTGTCGGAACTCAGTTCCAAGCACTGTCGATGAGCAATAAGAATCAATCAGAAAAAGGAACATCGATTTCCTCGTACAAAGATGCTCTCGAAGTGATCAAGAATAACAATGCAAAAGGATGGGGACAACTTGTCGTTCCTACTTATAACAAAAAAAAGAAGGGTCTTGGTTTTTCTGTAACCTGTACCAGACTGCTACTAACGATGAAAGTTTTCATCCCATTTAGGATTTCTTCCTTAGTGGAGGTTTCCTTCACCCAGTGCCTCAGGAAGTGCATACCATCAACGAGGGAGATCCCTCCGATACAGGTGAAGAGTGGAAATCATATCTTAACGAGGACGGTTATAAGTCCCATTTTGCTATCCCGCATAGAGTTCGAGATTTATACCAAGATCAGACGTCAAAATGATATATGGAGATTGTGATCCGAAAGGATGCCGCGCTCCACAAAACTCATTAGAGGAGGACACTCTGATGAAAGACAACTTTGACCACGACTATTATGGCCCAATGGATAGCTTGCCTATCTGGCAGCCATACCCAGGAAACTTGGGGCAAGAGAATCAGCCGAACGATGCTTATCAACTGAGCATCATAGAAAAGAATACCTGCGTCCCCACCATGTCATGGGATCATTACTCAGGGCATTCTAAAAATATCCAGCACGACAATGAATTTGCAAGGCTTGCAGGACTAGAATTCATCAACTACGCTTTTCCTGAGATCAACGTCATTGAAAGGGATGACTCCTCCAATTCTAAAGAAGTGTGGGATACTTTAGGACAACCAAGTGGCAAGTTCGACTTCTTGGTCAAGTACACCGCTCCTGAAAGCTCTCGTATCAGGCTCAAAGACATATAGTCAACTGGATGGGGAGATTTACCTGGGAGTACAAATACTATGCAAGATACGACAGAAGAATTCGTCTACGACAACTCTGTCTGGGAAACAGATTCCAACGATCCTGCTCCGCCAGAAATCAGCGTCATTTCTGAGGAAAAACCAAGTAAGAAGGTGCCAGACTTTGTGATTCACTGAGGATTTCGCCGCCAATGGGTTGCTGTCGATGTTTCGAAAGTTGTTCATAAGTCTAAGTAATTGTCGTCTTTATCTTAACCTTTCACCCTGCCCAGGTGAAACGGCTGTTTTGACAGGGCTCACTTTCTGTAAATTTCTCTCTTCACTTCGCCCAAAGCGACTGAGTTTTGTTTTATAGGGCTGTAGTTTCAAGAATCGACAAGATCATAAATAAAATAACGTCGTTCTGTAATTTTCGCATTTATTGCTGTTTTCTCTTTTCGCTTTTTTTAGAAAATGGTAATCCTAAAAAACAACTCAAATAATAAAAACAAGCAGTTTTCCAAAGAAAATACACTGCACACACTCTTGTATTCTCTCTATCTCTTCTAAAAATGATCATCATGTCATGCAGATTGCTTGTTTTAAACCCCATTGAAACAAATGCCTTCTCCCAACTTTAAATTCCCGGTATTTGAGGCTGAAGAAGAAGTTAACGAAGAAATTCCAGAGGAGATATCCCGATTACTCAGGCAAGAGGAAAGGTACATTGAACCTCACAAAGAGCCATTGGAAACGGTCAACTTGGGTTCAGAAGAAGAGAGAAAAGAGATCAAGATTGGGGCACTGCTCAGTCCAACTGTCATAGAACGTTTGATAAAGCTTCTCAAAGAATTTCCCGATGTGTTTGCTTGGTCCTATCAGGACATGCCCGGGTTGGATACCAGCATCGTGGAACATCACTTACCGTTAAGATTGGAATATCTGCCAGTAAAACAAAGGTTGAGAAGAACTCACCCAGACATGGCCATCAAAATCAAAGAGGAAGTACAGAAACAGATTGACGCAGGTTTCCTCGCCACTTCAGAATATCCTCAATGGCTAGCCAACATTGTGCCAGTTCCAAAAAAGGACAGAAAGGTCAGAATGTGTGTGGGTTACAGAGATCTAAACAAGGCCAGTCCAAAGGACGACTTCCCTTTACCGCACATTGACATGCTGGTAGACAGTACAACAAAATTCAAAGTATTCTCCTTCATGGATGGATTCTCGGGCTAGAATCAGATTAAAATGGCGCCGAAAGACATGGAGAAAACTTCGTTCATTACCCCATGGGGTACTTTTTGTTACAAGGTAATGTCGTTCGGTTTGAAGAACGCCGGGGCAACCTATCAAAGGGCCATGACTACTCTCTTTCATGACATGATACACAATGAAATTGAGGTATATGTTGATGATATGATTGCTAAATCTAAAACAGAAGAGGAGCATGTGACCCACCTGTCAAAGTTATTCGAGCATCTAAGAAAGTACAAACTCCGCTTAAATCTCAACAGGTGCACATTTGGTGTCCGTTCAGGGAAACTCTTAGGGTTCATCATCAGCCAGAAAGGAATTGAGGTTGATCCTGAACAAGGTCAAGGCCATTCAAGAAATGCCTTCTCCAAAGACTGAAAAACAAGTCAGGGGATTCCTGGGACATTTGAATTACATTTCCAAATTTATTTTCCTTATGACCGCGACATGTACGCCGATCTTCAAATTACTCAAAAAGAATCAGGATTGCGTTTGGACAGAAGATTGCCAAACCGCCTTCGATAGTATTAAGGAATACCTATTGAACCCATTGATTTTGTCACCTCCGGTGGAAGAAAGACCACTAATCATCTATTTAACAGTCTTGGAAGACTCAATGGGTTGTGTACTTGGCTAACAAGACGAAACAAAAAGAAAAGAGTCTGCCATCTACTATTTGAGCAAGAAGTTCACCGACTGTGAAACTCGGTACACTATGCTTGAGAAAACTTGCTGTGCTCTGGCTTGGGAAGCCAAACGTCTTCGCCAGTATATGATTCATCACACTACTTGGTTAATCTCAAAAATGGATCCAATCTAGTATGTCTTTGAAAAGCCTGCTCTCACGGGAAGGATTGCCCGTTGGCAGATGTTGTTATCAGAATACGACATCGAGTACCATGCTCAGAAAGCCATTAAGGGAAGTGTTTTAGCCGATCATTTGGCTCATCAACCGATTGACGATCAAGAATCAGTCGGGTTTGACTTCCCAGACGAAGATGTCATGTATTTAAAAATGAAAGATTGCGATGAACCACTACCCAGTGAAGAGCCAGAACCAGGTTCCCAATGGGGACTTATCTTTGACGGAACTGTCAATAATTATGGAAACGAAATTGGGGCAATCATCATAACACCTCAGGGTACCCACATCCCTTTCACCGCCCGACTACCATTCAAGTGTACAAACAACGAGGCCGAATACGAAGCTTGTATCATGGGTCTCGAAGAAGCGATCGACTTAAGGATCAAGAACTTGGATGTATATGGTGACTCAGCCCTGGTTATCAATCAGATCAAAGGAGATTGGAACACATACCAATCAGGAATGATTCCTTACAAAGACTATGCAAGAAGGTTGTTACCCTTCTTCAACAGAATCGAGTTTCATCACATCCCTCTTGAGGAAAACCACATGGCTGATGCATTAGCCACTCTCTCTTCCATGATTAGTGTAGGTCAATGGAATGACATACCTAATATTGACATAATACACCTTGAGAGGCCCGCTTACATCTTCACGATCGAAGCAGTCATAAACGACAAACCTTGGTATCACGATATCAAATGCTTCCTTCAAAAACAGGAGTACCCACCTGGGGCATCCAGAAAGGACAGAAAAACCCTCAGAAGGCTAGCAGGCAGTTTCTTCCTGAGCGGTGACACACTCTATAAAAGAAATTTCGACATGGTCTTGCTCCGAAGTGTAGACAGAGCAGAAGCATAAATGCTGATAAAAGAAATTCACGAAGGATCCTTTGGCACTCATGCCAACAGACACACAATGGCGAGAAAAATTTTAAGAGCAGGGTACTACTGGTTGACCATGGAATTCGACTGTCACAAGTACATGAGGGGTTGTCACAAGTGTCAGATATACTTAGATAAAATCCATGTACCACCAACGCATATCGAAGTTCTTTCTTCCCCATGGCCTTTTTCCATATGGGGGATCGACGTGATTGGTATGATCGAACCCAAAGTTTCGAACGGACATCGGTTCATCCTGGTAGCCATTGATTACTTCACCAAGTGGGTCGAAGCAGCATCATACGCCAATGTAACCCGACAAGTGGTGGTCCGATTTATCAAAAACAATATCATCTGCCGTTATGGTGTTCCTAGCCAGATCATTATGGATAATGGATCTAACTTGAACAATAAGATGATGAAAGAGTTATGCGTAGAGTTCAAGATCGAACACCATAACTCATCTCCCTACCGACCTAAGATGAACGGAGCGGTTGAAGCGGCTAACAAGAACATCAAGAGGATTGTTCAGAAGATGGTCGTAACCTACAAAGACTGGCACGAAATGCTACCCTTTGCTCTTCACGGTTATCGCACATCTGTCCGCACTTCAACAAGGGCAGCCAATTTCTCTCTAGTATATGGCATGGAAGCAGTGCTCCCCATAGAAGTAGAGATACCATCAATCCAGGTATTGATGGAAGCTAAGCTAACAGAAGCTGAATGGTGTCAAAGTTGACACGACGAACTGAATTTGATCGAAGAAAAGAGAATAACGGATTTATACCATGGTCGGTTGTATCAACAAAGGAGGAAAAAGGTGTTTGACAAAAAGGTCCGACCTCGCGTCTTCAAAAAAGGAGACCTTGTGCTCAAAAAAATACAATCATTTCTCACTGATTCTCGGGGCAAGTGGACTCCGAATTATGACGGCCCATATGTGGTCAAGAAAGCTTTCTCAGGCGGCGCCTTGAGACTCGCAACCTTGGATGGATAAGAATTTACCTACCCCACAAATGTTGATGTAGTCAAGAAATACTTCGCCTAAACTAAAAAAAATGTCTCGGTGGATTGAAAACCCGAAAGGGCGGTCCAGGCAAAAATTAGAGACATAATCAAAAATCATCCCGGTGGATTGGAAATCTCAAAGTACAATCCAGGAAAAAGTTAGGGATAATGGCAAGTAACTACGTCCAACAGGGGCAAATTCCCCAGTAGCAGTCATGCCGTCCATCAGAAAATTCCAGTCAAGGTCATCTTCGACAGAAGCTCAGGATGCCCAGAATCCAAAGTTGGTAGAAGGATAATGGTCGTTATGTTTTAATGTAGCCATTTTCCCTTTAGTTAGCATTTTCAAACTTTGTAAATACTCTATGGGATCACGCGTTTGGCTGATTTCCATCCTATCAATAAAATTTGAGCCATAGTGCTTTTGTTTGCAATTCTCATTTGTTTTAGCTTTACAGAACGACGTTTTAACATGATCAACGATTCTTGAAATAAAACAAAAATGAATTTACTTGTCAACTTTTTCTGCTTTTAAAATAAAGATGGCAATTCTTTTGACTGTTGAACATCGAAAGAACATCGATTTCTTCTCCAAAGGTGTTTGAACCTCGAAGTGTAGAATCAAAGTACTCCTTCTAAACCAGTACGCCTGAATGAAGGACCAACTGTGTCAGAAACCATGTTTCATCTGACATCCCCGACAGAGTACATACCTCCTAAGATCGATTGAACAATTCTTTTTCCCCATAGGGACTGTCTCTCCTAAGCAAGGCAGGATTTCTATCTTGGAATATTGATACTTTTTGTCCCCCTCCGTGGCCGAGTATCCAGTAGTGTTCATCTATTAGTCTGTATGTCGTGTCAGTTTTGTTAGCATAAACATACATACATCATGCATTATTGATTCATACTTATATTCATATTGCATCACTATCACTCTGGTCAGTCCTATCCCCAAGTGGTAAAGTCCTTTTAATTAATCGAGTTGTCAAGTTCTTTCCTCGTCAAGAGACGTATCGTCTGAACAATCTTTCTCCCCGATTTATTTCTGGATTGGAAATGGTCCTCGACCACTTTGATAACTTGAACCTCTGAAAGGTAAGAAGACATTCGACAAACGTCACTCTTCAAGATGGCATTTTCGCTTTCCCGGATTAAGGAAAATCCCCAGAGAAAACCTCGCAAATAAAGACTCTCAGCAACACATTGGTTTTTCTCTTCAGAAATTCAATGTTAATGAAGTCATCAGTACCTCAAAGTTGGATTGCATCGCATGCCATTTCTCCGAGAAGATCTCAAAGAAAAGTATGATGTAGTATCCCCAAGCAGAAAACAGTCTTTCAAAAGACTCATTTTTCCCCAGTAGAGTCAACAAATGGCATCTCTAACAGAGAAGTTTGTACACCTCTATAACTCCATAAAATGGCATCTCCCCAAGAAAATATGGCGAGAAGTTTGATGAAGGCCGCTACAAATAGCATCCCTTGTCAAGGAAGGAACTTGACAAAAAAAATAACTAAGACCAGTTCCTTGGCTGAAGACCAGGATCGAGGGGAAGTTTATTGACAAAAAAAACTGAGACCAGTTCCTTGGATGAAGACCAGGATCGAAGGGAAGTTTATTGGCAAAAGAAACTAATACCAGTTCCTTGGCTGAAGACCAGGATAAAGGGGAAGTTTATTTCATTTCAGAAACTGAGACCAGTTCCTTGGCTGAAGACCAGGATCGAGGGGAAGTTTATTTCAGAAACTAAGACTAGTTCCTTGGCTGAAGGCCAGGATCGAGGGGAATTTTTACCCTTTTCTAAACATTACTGCTTAATAAAGGAAGGTGGATGGGGAAACTACCATTCATAACCACTGCCAAAATTTCGCGTATTCTGATATTTAATCATCTTGCACCCCGAATGCCCGAATACCTTCGCCATTCACACCTTGGGGTCCAAGAAGATTAAATAGAGGCATCTTTCATACCCCAAATTTTGACCACTAAGAGTTCCCATCATTGTGCAAACCATCATCACAATATGGATGAACCATCCTGCCTCATCAGTCTCCCCAAAGATGGGTGAGCATTTACCACAAACAATAATTAGGGTTTCAAGCCCTCTCTGAGCTTTAGGCCAAGGATCAATCAAGGAATGACATGATCTTCAACTTGTCTAACCTCTCAAACCCCCATAAAGAATCAAGAGGACTCCCACATCAAGGAATCAAGCACAAGGTTGCAGCATTCCAGGTGGGTTAAGCCTTAAGATCGCTAGTGTCACCAAATTAGGGTTTTGGTCGACCAGGGCCTCCAGATGGAAATTTTCCTCTGGGCATGAGCCAATGCTTCAATACATAACCTAAGATACCCCAAGGGACCTCATGGACCCAATCATCAAGTCAATTTAGCCTCAGAGGATGCATTCATAAAAAATCAGGAATTAGGGTTTCTTGACCTAATTCACCCTAAGTTGACTTTTGGGACAAAATATGAGCCAAGATCTCAAGACATTATTTGAGGGTCTCCAACACACTACATTGATCCATTTGCAACAATGGATTGATCCAAGAAACTTGATCAACAAGTTTCAATTTCATCTGAACCACAATTAGGGTTTTGAAGAAAAAGTCAACTGTGCCTTTAACTTTTGACCAAGGCATACTCCTAAACCCTGGGACATGATTCAATACACCCTATAACACATATGGAACATATCCATCAAGTTTGATTTAGGTCAAGGACTTGATTTCATAGAGGATCACACAGTTTGGAATTCATCTGATAAAAAGTCAATTGTGCACAAAAAGTCAAAGTTTGACTTTTTGAAGATTTTTCATAATTATGGTTCTTTAACCCTAAAATGATGTTATTGTGTGATTTGAGTCAACATTCATCAAGAAAAATCAAAGAAAGTGGGATAACTTGTAAAAGGGGTAACCATAAAAACTTAGAATTTTTCTAAGTTATGGAACAAAGTGGCTAGTGTACCAACTTCCAAGGATCATAACTTGAGATCTAAGCAACCATTTTGGTTGATCCAAAGATAGATTTGTAGCTCTCATGGCATACTACAAAATCTTCAACTACACCTCATTCCAATTCCTCATAGATTTCAAGTTATGATTGGATCAAAATCACTAAAAACATGAAAATCCCTCTTTTCCAACACTAAGACAAAATTCTGTCCAAGACAGATTTTGTTGAAAACACCAAAACATGTCGGATTTTTTCACATAGTTGCAAGCTGAATCAATTCAAGATGTAAACATCAATGTTGTTGCAAATGTTGCTGAGAATCCAAAGCACTTATTGGCATGAAACAAATCAATTTGAGCCAAGAATTATGGCTGCTACAACACACCATGGCAAGGCTGTCATGAAAAATCAGTTTGTAGGATTTCTTGCTTTACACGATTTTGAGCCAAAGACCAATGATCCATATGCTACATTCATCCAATCTGATCCTAATCCAACTAATCCAACTTGTGAGGCTGAGTCAAAAAGCCAAGGGATATTCCAACTTGAGATTAATGCATTTTGGCATATATACCTTGAATTCAAAGGCATTTATGTGAAATAGGGAACTTTCAACAAAGCCACTCTACTCAGTCAAGATTCTCACTTAAAAAACAATTAAAACATATGAAGAATGTGGATTTGGTCAAGACATAGCACTGCTCTTGGGGGAGGCTAGTTTGCCTTGCATGAGAAGAAATGCCACCAAGCCAAAACCCTTGAATGTGATCTGATCCAGCAGCCATTCACTATTCCTCCAAGACAAGAATTGATCCACTATAAATAGAGGTCATAACTGATCATTCAAATTACACCAAAGCAACTTACAACATTGCTTTCTCTCATTCTCTCTTAAGTGCCAAATTTCTTTGTTTTTGAGCAACCACCATCGGGTTTTGAGTTGCAGCCTTAAATAATTCAATCCAATTGCTCAAACATATCACATATGATGTATATAAGGTGTTCAAACACTTAAATCATCTCTGTAACACCTCTAGCTCAAAATCACTCTTCAATCAAGCCATTATGCATCCATTCTACAGTTGGATACCTCCAACTTGATCCAAAGATTTTCAAAGTGTTCCAAGGCTTGCAATCCACTCAACAACATCCATTGAAGCTGTAGAGATCATCAAATCACTTCTGGAACACCATCTGTGCGGAGTTCCATTTCAGCTTGCATAACATGATCCATGCATATTTCCTCGCATGATACTTTTGCCAATTACTTGTCATCATATGTTGAGTGTTTCCCCTCAATCAATTATTGTTTACAATTCGTATATAGGATTTCATTGAGTTCATGCCAATTTTAGGGTTCTTCAGGTTTTAACTTGTTATGTTCTGATTCAATCCATTTCAACAAAATTGAATATTGCCATCATATTCCTTGTTAAAAAATGCATGAAATTGGTGTTTGAATCATGACAAATGGTTAAGAAGCAAATGAGTTAGAGAGCTTCACGTATCCAAGCTTGAGGATGAAGATGGCAATGGCGCCATTCTTCAGAAAATTAACTAGTTTTGATATATATATTTATCACTTGCCATACTATGTTTGAATTGGCATTGCGCCCTAGTGGAAACACTAGTATGTTTGTGTGTGTGAGCGAGCGAGAGGTCTGGGGTTCGAATCCCCCTCGCCCCAGACCTCTTTTTTATCACTTGTTCTATTTTTTATTTTTTCATATTATTTTATTAATGATTTGAAAAATTAATTTCTCATTCAATTTTTATCATTTTTTATTGGTTCTTTTTCTGAAAAATCACAAAAATAGTAAAATATTTTATTCTACAAGAAAATCAAATTTATATTATTTATTTAATATAGTTGGTATTTTTGTGAATAAATTCATTTTAATTGTTTTTTAAACAGTTTAAAATGAATATTCATCTTGAAAATCAAAACCAAATGAGTTTTAAATCATCTTGTGATTAAAATCTCATTTTTCAAACCTTAACCAAAAATCACAAGTGGTTTATTTAAACTTTTTTGGTATTTTTGTCATTTTTTATTAATTTCCTTTAAAAAAATTACTTTTAAAAGGTGAAAATTAGGGTTTCTTTGATTTTAATCATACTCAAATATTCCAAACACTTTGGGCCTCTTGGTAGAGTATAAGTCCCATCCTTCTGTAAATAAAAACTTTTTTTTGGGCCTCAGCGTATTGTATAAGTCCCGATACCGTCAAAAAGTTAGGCGCGATCGTCACCTTTTTAACAAAAAACCCTGGGCTTCTCCTTGAGCTATAAGACCCATCTCTAGTCATTTTAAAAACCACTTTGGGCCTCTAATAGAGTGTAAGACCCCTCCCCTTTTGTAAATCAACAATTTTTAGGCCTCAGTCATTGTATAAGACCCACTGTGTTTTTAAAAATCTCGGCGCGATCGCCGTTTTCAAACAAACCAATTGGGCCTCTCCTGGAGTTGTAAGCCCCATTCTTTTTCTTAAAATAACTTTGGGTCTCTAATAGAGTGTAAGACCCAACCCCCTTTGTACATAAATAATTTGGACCTTAGTCATTGCATAAGTCCCTGTACAATTTTCAAAACAACAGTGCAATCACTGTTAAAACTTGGGCATCTCTTTGAGCTGTTAGCCCCAACCATCTTTTCAAAATACTTTCTCCTTTGATTTTGAATCCAAATATATAGTTGTTATCAAAACTTTCTTTAATTTCTTTGTTGAACAACTAACAACACAATATGGAAGCTCTACAACGGCTAAGTATTTATCCGCTTTCTTTTATCTGCTTTCATATATATAACTGTATTGTGGGGCTGCTTCACTGTAAGTCTTCTTTCATACCCTCTTTAAATACTGGTCATATATCAACTGTATATATACTAGTATAGTTATTTAGAGTTTTCCCCGACAACTACATCTAGAACTAGGTAAAGCCCTGTTGGTCACTTTTAAATACAAACAAAACTAGACCCCCCATAGGATTCCAGATACAGTCTTCCCTTCTCTTGGGGTTAAACAATATGGAACAAAGAGAAAGCTAGTATTCTCGGTGAACCTTTTCTCAGACTATCACTCTTAGAAATTGTCAAAGAAATTCTACTCCCCAGAGATGATCTTTTCTCCGTGAATGACATCTTTTGAGTTTCTTCCAAACCCTCAAACTTTCCTGGAATGATCTCTTCTCTGTGAATTGCATTTCTTGAACTTCTCTTGGTTTGGGGACCCACAGGTTTTCTAAAAGCATCCCCGCCTCCTCTTGGGCGTTGTACCAGGACCCTTCGGCTTCTTAGAATTTCTCATGCCTTCTTTTGGGCTTAATACAAGGACCCTGACGACCTCTTAAAGGTATAAGATAAAACTTAGTCATCCTTTTCTAGAGCAGTCCTTCCGGTGTCAAAACTCCGGCCATTTTTGGGTTGATTCTTATCCCTTAATGCACGTGCTCCTCTTGTGCATTGTACAAAAGATAAAACTCTAGACTTGGACACTCTAACCGCCTTGAGTCTAAAAGACATTCTCAAGCACTATAGAAACCCTGGTCATTTTGGATAAATCTCCAGGAGAACCTAAACCCAGTCTCTCTCATGAGAGTTCCCCAACCAGGATCAATTTATCATCATGATAACACTACCTCAAATCAAAACCTCAAGGCATCTGATCTGTTTGGACCTGTTGTTGGATCACAATAATCCTCAGTAGAAGATAGCCTCCTCTTAGGCTTTGTATAATGATCCTTTCCTCAGGAAAGTTAGCCTCCTCTTGGGCTTTGTACAAATGATGCTCCCCAGCGAGGTTAACCTTTTCAGACTCTCTTGTTGAGTCAAACCCTTTTAGCCTCCCTCTCGGGCTTCGTACGAGACACTAAAACACTCTCTTATTGAGTATAAAAGACTCTCTTGTTGAGTCAAACCCTTTTAGCCTCCCTCTCGGGCTTCGTACGAGACACTAAATCACTCTCTTGTTGAGTATAAAAGACTCTCTTGTTGAGTCAAACCCTTTTAGCCTCAATCTTGGGCTTTATACAAGACAGAAAGAATGTTTTCCTTGGAAAAGTCAAACTGTTAGCCACCTCTCCGGCTTTATATAATGATACCCACCCCCCCCCCCCCCCAAAGAGTCAGTCTCTTTTTTGCCTCAATCTTGGGCCTTGTACAAGACATATACACTCTCTTGTTGAGTCGGTCTTATCTAGCCTCCTCTTAGGCTCCGTATAAAGAAATCCCTAGCCGAGTCAATCAACCTCTTAGCATCAAACTGGTGCTTTGACCAGGGTACACAAGAATCAACAATCCCTCTTTAGAGATGACCAATTCTCTCTCAGCCATAACCTTTTAGTTTCATGTCTTAGGCTTTGAACAAGATACAAATCCCTTTTAGCTTCAATCTTGGGCTTTAAAGAAGACACAAATAAACTTTAGCCTATGTCTTGGACTTTAAACAAGACACTAAAACACCTTTTTCCTCATATTTTCTGATTTCCCTGAACTACGATTGCTCCGATTGCTCTGATTTCCCTGTTTCGCTAAACGGGAATACGTAGGCATAAGATTGCAAGATCTTAGCGAGCATACTAATAAAAAACCCTAGGTCCAGTACCGTCATACCTCAATAAAAAAAAATCCAGCACCTTATCAAAAGCCTCAAGACACCCTATTCTCAAGCGAAATAAACCTAAGACAGACCCCCCTATTTTGATAGCATCTGTAAACCAACAGTCATCTGTTTAAACTCAGTATGCAAGCAGGGTTAATTGGAGACATCTATTTCCCTTCCTTAATCAGCTTAACAGGATAAAAAATGAATCGAACTATAGTACCAAAGTGATAGTGATTCGAAACCACAAAAATCGCGCTACAAAAAGGCAGAGGGAAGTGATTCTTTCTTATGGCTTTGTTCAGATTTCTATAATCCATGAAAAATCTCCATCCAATGACTGTTCTAGTGGGATGAGCTCATTTTTTTCATTGTTGAATACTGTCATGCCACCCTTCTTAGGAACACAATAAATTGGTCTCAACCAAACACTGTCAGAGATGGGGTATATAATCCCAACATCTAACCACTTTATAATTTCCTTCTTAGCCATTTCTTTCATGATTGGATTCAAACTTCTCTGACTTTCAATACTATTTTTGGAGTTGTCTTCCAAAAGAATTTTGTGCATGCAAACAGTGGGACTGATGCCTTTGATGTCAAAATTTTCCATGCAATTACCTTCTTATAATGATGAATGGAAACTTTTGTCCCGCCTCTAGATAATCATACTGCAAATGGGAATCAAGTTGCTTAAGCTCTACTTCAAGATGAACCTCCACTGATGTAGTGTTGTTCTTCTTTAACTTATAAAATAGCTCAAATATTTCCACAGGTTCTTCTAGTGCAGTTGTTTGACACATGGGTCCACTTATAATTCCTTCTTTCTTATCTTCTTCCTTCAAATTGCCCAATTCTTATTCTAAAAGGTTATTTCTTTGGAGAATATTTTTGTTAATGATAGTTTCCCTGCTTGAGATCATTAGAACAACTATGCACTTCTTCATCTAGATATTGTAAAGCATTTGGCACATTAAAAACAACTTGTTGTCCATTTACCCTCTTGGTTAACTCTTCTCTTTTTTACATCTATTATGGTTCTCCTTGTAGCAAGGATGGGTCTTCCCAATAGAATGGGAGTTTCTTCCTCATCATTGAAGTCCATGATAATAAAGTCATCCTAAAACACAAAATTATCCACTCGTACCAGAGCATTTTTAATCTTTCCTTGTGGAAATTACAAACTTTTGTCAACTAGCTGAAGAGTGGTGGTTGTTTGTCTGGAAGCTCCAATTCCCAACTTCTTAAAAATACACAAGGGCATAAGGTTGATACTTGCTCCAAGGTCACACAATGTCCTACCACAGAATGACTCTCCAATGTTACATGGTATGGCGAAACTTCTAGGATCCTTTAGTTTAGGTGGGAGCTTTCCTTGAACTAGTTAACTGCATCCTTGAGTCGATGCTACAGTTGCAAACTCTCCAACTCTCTTCCTCTTTGTAAGAACATCCTTCATGAATTTTGAATAGTTAGTAATTTGTTGAATTGCTTCCATTAATTCCTAATTATTCAAGAAATGAGCCACCGAAGTAGCTAGGGTTGTAGTCTCAGTGACTTCATAAACACCGGCTATCTTTTCTTTAGTAGAAGAAATATCAGCTCTAGTGATTGGCCTTTGGTAGGTGTTGGTTATAACACTTTCAATCAATTTGTATCCATCTTCATATGATTTGGATAACAATGTTCCACCACTAGAGTCATCTAGCATGTTTCTTAATGAGGGAACCAATCCATTGTCGAATGTAGATTGGTATCCCGTGATGTGGACATTCTCTAAGTAACTCCTTGAATTTCTCCCAATCATCAAATAAATATTTATCATCTCCGTGTCTAAACGAAGTTATCTCATTCATCATCTTAGCATTCTTGATAGGAGGAAAGCATTTAGCCAAAACAGTTTCAGCCAGGGCATTCCATGTGGATATAGAATTTTGCTCCAAAAAATTTAATCAGTTATTGTCTTTATCCCTTAGAGTGTAAGGCAATAATATCAACTTAAAGGCATCATCAGTAATTCCAGGAATCTTGAAGTTACTTGCCACTTGTAGCGAGCGATTTTGGACGCGGTTCTTAAGCGTTGTCGCTCTTTTGGATGGACTACAGGTCGATTCATTTTTTATCCTATTGTGAGCTGACTAAGGAAGGGAAATAGATGTCTCCAATTAACTCTGCTTGCATACTGAGTTTAAACAGCGGTCTGTTAGGTTACAGATGCGATCAATGTGGGGGGCCTCTCTTATGTTATTTTGACAGAATGACGGGTTTATTCTATTGGCAGGATGTTAGGACCGATGCTTTTTGATTGATATGTGAGGGCATGGGATTTAAGGTTTTTGTTTAGTGTGCTCGCTAAGATTTTTCTTTCAATCTTATGCCTGCGTATTCCCATTTACCGAAATAGGAAAATCAGAGCGATCGTAGTTCCTCCTATTCTATGGGAGGAAAATGGTGTTTTGGTGTCTTGTTTAAAGCCCAAGATGTGAAGCTGAAAGGTCTATTTGTATCTTGTTCAAAGCCCAAGATGTGAAGCTGAAAAGTTTTGACTTTAGAGAGAATTTGTCATCTCTAAAGAGGGGTTTGTCTGTTTATAAAGGAGAATTACTTTAACCGGGATATGTGAATCCGACAATGCCATAATTTACTTTATAGGGGTTTTTTAACTTGAAGGAGAAAACTTTAACTCAGTGTAGAGTAATGCCATCTTTCCTTAGGAATTTCTCATGCTAAAAGAGGGACAGTGGCATGGGTGTAGATGATCCAGAGGCTTGCCGCTTATAGCTGTTAGATGAAGGGGAAGGAGTTTGTTGATGTTTGTGTACTGTGAACGAGGCACAACTTTGATGCTAAAAGGTTGATTGACTCAACCGGGGTTTATTTATACAAAGCCTAAGAGGAGGCTAATGGCCCAACAAGAGGGAGTTTTTGTATCTCGTATGAAGCTCGAGAGAGAGGCTAAAAGGGGTTGACCCAACAAGAGAGTGGTTTTATACTCAACAAGAGAGTGATTTGGTATCTCGTATGAAGCCCGAGATGGAGGCTATACTTTGTTTGACTCAACGAGGGAGTCTTTGTATGTGTCTCGTACAAATCCCGAGAGAGAGGCTAAAAGTTGTTTGACTCAACGAGGGAGTCTTTTGTATCTCGTACGAAGCCCGAGATGGAGGCTGAAAGGTTTACTCCGTTGGGGAGAATCATTGTACAAAGCCCAAGAGGAGGCTAGTGTTACTGTTTCAGTTGAGTGACAGATCCAATATACTGATTTAAAGAGAAAATCAGTTCTTATATCAATAATGCGTGCCCTCAGGGATTCGATTCGAGGATCAGGGTTATTTCCTGTTCTTTAAGGAAATGGGAAATCCAAAGGGTATTGAGATTGTCCAAGTCTACGGGTTTTCTTCCTATTTTTGAAAGGGGAACTTGAGAATGTCTTTGAGACTCAAGTAAATTAGACTGTCCAAGTCTAGAGTTTTATCGTTTGTACTATGCTTAGGAAATAATAGTATGGTTTAGACTCTTTGAAAGACTGTTTTTGAAGATGACCAAGAGGAGGCTATTATTCTCGGAGGAAGAATCATTATACGAAGCCTAAGAGGAGGCTGTGAATACTTCTAAGAAGCCGACGGGTCCTTGTACTAAGCCCAAGAGGAGGCGGGGATGCTTTTTAGGAAGCCTGTGGGTCCTTGTACAATGCCCAAGAGGAGGCCGGATGCTTTTAAGAAGCCCGTGGGTCCCCAAACTCCGAGAAATTCAAGACAGACTATTCACAAGGAATAGATTAAGCCAGGAAACTTCGAGAATTTGGAAGAAACTCAAGAGATGCTATTCACGGAGAATACATTCATCTCGGGGGAGGTAGAGTCTCTTGACAATTCCTAAGGAGGACAGCCGAAGAGAAGACTATATCTAGTGCTCCTATGGGGGATCTAGTATTGTCTATTTCTACGAATAATCGAAACGGCTTTACCTAGTGCTAGACGTAGTTGCCGGGGAAACTCTAAATATCTATACTATTATTACAGAGTTGATATGAGTTTATGAAAGAAGACTTACAGCAAAATAACCCCACAATACAGTTATATGTATATGAAAGCGGTAAATGAAAGTGTATAAACACTTACTCGGTTGTAGAGCTTCCATGCTGTTTGGAAAGTTGTTCAACAAAGAAATATTTAAAACAACAATATATTTCAAAATCAAAGGAGAAAGTGCTTTGAAAAAGAAAGAGTTGGGGCTTACAGCTCAAGGAGAGGCCCAGGGTTTTACCAGTGATTGCACTGTTAAATTTGTACAAAGGGACTTATACAAGTGAATGAGGCCCAAAAAAGGTTTTCTGTACAAAGGGATGGGTCTTACACTCTCTCAAGAGGCCCAAAAAGTTTTAAAAAAGGAGTGGGGCTTATAACACGAGGGTAGGCCCAGATGACTTTTCGTTTGAAATGGCGATCGCGCCAAGGTTTTCTTTTAACGCATAGGGACTTTTACAATAAGTGAGGCCCAAAAGTAGTTTTTGGTTAAAAGGGGATTGAGTCTTACACTCTAATAGAGGCCCAAGAGTTTTGAATGGGTCTTATAGCTCAAGGAGAGGCCCAGATGGTTTTCTTACAAAAGGCGACGATCGTGCCGTTTTATTTAAAAATGTACAGGGGGACTTATACAACGAATGAGGCCCACAAAGTTTATGTACAAGGGGGTTGGGTCTTACATTCTATTAGAGGCCCAAGAGTTTTGAAAATGATTTGTGAGGGTTGAATTAATCAAAAACCCTAATTTATTTCCAAAATGTATTTTAATTGAATAAAAATTCAATTAAAATGATAAAAAATTGTTTAACATATGGGAAACAAATTATGATCTTGGATTAATGCTTCAAAAATCAAGTATTAACCTACAAAATAATTAGAAGTCATTAATCTTTGTTAAATCAAGAAGGAAAAAATATTTTAAATGTTAAAAACAATTAAAACATTATTTCTTTGCAAAAATATCAATTATATAAAATAAATAATATTTTTTGGGATTTTTTTGGGAAAATAAAATATTTTAACATTTTTGTGAATTATTAAAAAAAGAATCAACTCAAAATCATTAAAACTCAGAGAGAAATTAATTTTTGAATCAATTAAATAAAAACACAAAATTCAAATATTTGAAATTTCAAAAAATGGCGCCAAGAACACATCAAGAACACGCGCGTGTTCTGGGCTTGCCCAGATTTGCATTTTCTCTCCAATCTCACTAAATACTTGATTATATCATGCAATCCACATATCAATCTGCTCGTCTCAACCTCACGATCATGTCTATGACAATAAATTTCATTTAAATTAAGCAGAAAACAAGAAATCACGAAAAATCCTCAAGAACCCTAAATTCTGCATGAAGGCTGGGATTTTTGATACACGATTCAAACAAAGCAATTAATTGAGGGGAAAGATTCCATGCATGATTATGAACATTTGGCAAAAGTATTGTGCGAGGAAATATGCATAGATTGAGAGATGACCAAGTTTAGGCTTACCTCTAGGTCGTGACCGCAAGTGCAATGTGATTTCTGAGTTGGAGGTGTTACAGATGAGTTGTGAGGATCTGAACAGCTTCCCTACACCCTATGGAGTGTGTTTGAATGCTTGGACTTGATTGAAATTGGCTGGATCACTTCATGGCATCTCAACTATAACTTGGTTAAAACTTTGAGCAATTGACTGGTGATTCTGAGAAATCAGTGTTCCAGTTGTTGTTTAAGTGTTTGATCAGCTCACATATGATGTATGTGAGGTGTGTGTGTGATTGGTTTGAGTGGAATTGCTCTCTAACTCAAAATTCGATGGTGGCTTACCTTAGAAGGCAAAAATGGAGTGAAAGAAGAGATTTTGAGTAAAGCATCTGTTTGATGGCTTTGGTGTACTCAAACTGATAACAATTGAGCTCTATTTATAGTAGAGCAAGTTTGTTTTGCAAGGAATAGTGAATGGCAACTGCGGAGTAGGGTTGGCCAATGTTGAGCAATTAAAATCCAAGTCTCCTCTAGTAAATGGCTAGAGGTTAGGGCACAGGATGCTGGTTCCCTTGGTCTTGGATAAGTCTTGACTGAATTCAGTTGCCAATAGCTCAGTCCATGCCACCTTGGTGCTTCCATTGAATGCTCCAATCCAAAATTAGAGTCTTGTCCCTATTTTAGGCAATTCTAGGTTTGGCATGCTATTTCTTGATCCAAGGACTTTGAAGGCTTGGCTCAGTGATTGTCCCCTTTAGATTCAATCCTCAGATGTGTCCAAGATGATGACAAGGCTTGGAATTAGCTGATTTTGGCAAATCAACCAAAAGTGTAAAAATCTGCCTTGCCTTGGCAGATTTCAGCAAGGCATCTTGCTAATGTCATATCTCATAGCTCAAATTGAATTTGGTGATGTTCTTGGCCATTTTGGAAAGCCCTTATATGATACAACTACTGTTTGATCATATTTGGTTTTGATACTTTTTGGATCCAAGTGAAAAATGTCCCTACATTTGGAAAAAAGTTAGGCAGATTCTGACTTAGTGAAATTTTCACCAAGTGTTGGAACAAAGTGACTTTTCTTGATTTTGATCACTCCATAACTCAAAATCCATGAGGAATTTGGACATAGGTCAGTAGGAGGTTTTTGTAGAGGACAATGAGATCTACAAATCAAGCTTTGGATGGGGAAGAATGGCTTTGTTGTTTAGGAGTTATGGTCCTCCAAAGTTGGTACCCTTGCCACTTTATTTCATGACTTAGAAAATTTTCTAAGTTTTTATGGTTACTCCTTTTACAAGTTATCCCACTTTCTTTGATTTTTCTTGATGAATGATGATTCCAATCATACATTAACATCATTTTAGGGTTAAAAATCCATTTTTATGAAAAATCTCAAAAAGTCAAAGTTGACTTTTGTGCACAGTTGACTTTTTAGCAGATGAATTCCAAACTGTACAATTCTTCAGAAAATCATGTCCTTGACCTAAATCAAACTTGATGGACATGTTCCATGGATGTCATAGGGTGTATTGGATCAGGTCCTAGGGTTTGGGGGCATGTCCTGGTCAAAAGTCAAAGTTACAGTTGACTTTTCTCTCAAAACCCTAACTGTGGTGCAGATGAAATTGAGACTTGTTGCTCAAACTTCCTGGATCAATCCATTGTTGCAAATGGACAAATGTGGTGTATTAGAGACCCTCAAATCCTCTCTTGATGTCTTGGCTCTTGGTTTGTTCCAAAAGTCAACTTAGGGGTGAATTAGGTCAAGAAACCCTAATTCCTGAGTTTTTATGAATGCATCCCTTGACGCAAAATTGACTTGATGGTTGGGTCCATGAGGTTCCATGGAGTATATTAGGTTTTGTTTCGGATCATTGGCTCATGCCCAGAGGAAAATTTCCATCTGGAGGCCTTGGTCGACCAAAACCATAATTTGTTGACACTGTCGATCTTGAGGCTTGATCCACCTAGAAGGGAGCAGCTTTGTGCTTAATCCTTGAAGTGGGAGTCCTTTTGATCCATTGTGAATGTTTAAGAGGCTAGAAAAGTTGAAGATCAAGTCATTCCTTGATTGATCCTTTGTCTAAGAACTCTGAGAGGGTCTGGAACCCTAGTTTTTGATTGTAGTGAATGCTCAACAATCCTTGAGGCACTTGGTGAGGCATGAAGGTACATCCATATTATGATGATGATTTGTACAATGATGGGAAATCTTAGTGGTCAAAATTTGGGGTATGACAGATGCCCCTATTTAATCTTCTTGGACCCGAAGGTGTGAATGACGAAGGTATTCGGACATTCGGGGTGCAAGAGGATTAAATATCGGAATATCCGAAATTTTGATGGTGGTTAGGAATGGCAGCTTGCGCATCCTTCTTCTTTTGCTAAGCAATGATGCTCAGAAAAGGTAGAAACTTCCCCTCAATCCTGGTCTTCAGCCAAGGAACTGGTCTCAGTTTTTGTAATAAACTTCCTCTCGATCCTGGTTTCCTACCAAGGAACTGGTCTCAGTTGCTGAAATAAACTTCCCCTCGATCCTGGTTTCCTACCAAGGAACTGGTCTAAGTTTCTGAAATAAACTTCCCCTCGATCTTGGTTTCCTACCAAGGAACTGGACTCAGTTGCTGAAATAAACTTCCCCCCGATCCTGGTTTCCTACCAAGGAACTGGTCTCTGTTACTGAAATAAACTTCCCCTCGATCCTGGTTTCCTACCAAGGAACTAGTCTCAGTTACTGAAATAAACTTCCCCTCGATCCTGGTTTCCTACCAAGGAACTGGTCTCAGTTTCTTTTGTCAATAAACTTTTTTGACAAGGGACGCTATTCGTAGCGGTCTTCCTCAAACTTCTCGCCGAATTTTCCTGGGGAGATGCCATTTGACGGAAAAGGTTTTGATGTCAGACTTGCTGGGGAACCCAGTCGTCTGAGTTGTAGAGGTACACAAACTTCTCTGTTGGAGCTTCCATTTATTTCTATTGGGGAAAGCGAGTCTCTTGATTGACTGCTTCCACTTGGGAGTCTTACATCATACCTTTCTCGGGATCTTCCCGGAGAAATGCCATATGATGGGATCCAATTTTGAGGTGCCGATGACCTTTTCATCAGTTGTTTTTTCTGAGAAAAACGGCCGTACTGCCGAATTTACGGTTAAGAGGCTTCCTCTGGGGATTTTCCTTAATCCGGGAAAGCAAGAATATCATCTTTAATGGTGAAGAGTGACATTTGTTGAAGATTCTCTGGTCTTTCAGAGGTTCAAATTATCAAAGTGGTTGAGTGCCGACTCTAATCCAAAGATACACTGAAGGAGAGATTGTTCAGACGCAACACTTCCTGACGAGGCAAGAACTGACAACTCGATTGAGAGGACTTTCAACACTTAGGGATATGACCGACTAGAGTGATAGTGATGCAATATGAATATAAATGCAAATCAATAATGCATGATGTATGTATGTATATGCTGACAAAACTGACACGACATACAGACTAACGGGTGAATACGACTGGATACTCGGTCATCGCGGGGCGAAGAAGTACCTTTGGTTTAGAAGTAGCAATTCTACATTGCTTAGGAGAGATAGTCCCTGCGGGGAATACTGTTGGTCGGGCTTAGGAGGTAAGAACTCGGCCGAAGATGTCAAACGGAATACTCGCATCTGACATAACTGATCCTTCATCCAGGCGCAATGGCTTAGAAGGAGTACTTTGATTCTGCACTTTGAAATTCACTTACTTCTAGAGAAACGTCCGATGTTCTTCTGATGTTCAACAGTCAAAAGAAATTGCCATCTTTAATTTAAAAGCAGAAAAAGTTTTAACAAGTAAATTCATTTTGTTTCATTTCAAGAATCGTTAATCATGTTTAACAACATCATTCTGTAAAGCTAAAACAAATGAGAATTATAAACAAAAGCACAAGGGCTCAAATTTTATTGATAAGATGGAAATCAGCCAAGCGCGTGATTCCACAGAGTATATACAAAGTTAGAAAATGGTAATTTACAGGGAAAAGGTATACGTTGAAACATAACGACCACTATCCTTCTACCAACTTTGAATTCGGGACATCCTGAGCTTCTGTCGAAGGTGACTTTGACTGGAGTTTTCCTCCGTTGGATGATGTAACTGCTGCTGAGGGACTTGCCTCTGTTGAACATAGTTACTTGCCAGTATCCCTAACTTTTGCCTGGATTGTACTTTGAGATTTCCAATCCACCGGGATGATTTCTGATCATGTCTCTAATTTTTGCCTGGACCGCCCTTTCGGGTTTTCAATCCACCGAGACGGTTTTTTTTTAGTTTAGGTGAAGTATTTCTTGACTACATCAACATTCGTGGGGTAGGCAAATTCCTCTCTGTCCATGGTTGTAAGTCTCAAGGCGCCGCCTGAGAAAGCTTTCGTGACCACATAGGGGCCATCATAATTCGAAGTCCACTTGCCCCGAGAATCAGTGGAAAAAATTGTATCTTCTTGAGCACGAGGTCTCCTTTTCTAAAGACGCGAGGTCGAACCTTTTTGTCAAACGCCCTCTTCATTCTTTGCTGATACAACTGACCATGGCATAGTTCCGTTATTCACTTTTCTTCGATCAGGTTAAGTTCGTCATGTCGACTTTGACACCATTCAGCCTCTGAAAAGCTTAGCTTCCATCAATACCTTGATTGATGGGATCTCTACTTTGATGGGGAGCACTGCCTCCATGCCATATACTAGAGAGAAAGGGGTAGCCCCTGTTGAAGTGCGGAAAGATGTTCGATAACCGTGAAGAGCAAAGGGTAGCATCTCGTGCCAATCTTTGTAGGTTATAACCATCTTTTGAACGATCCTCTTGATGTTCTTGTTAGCCGCTTCTACCGCTCCGTTCATCTCGGTAGGGGATGAGTTATGGTGTTCAATCTTGAACTCTGCGCACAACTCTTTCATCATCTTATTGTTCAAGTTAGATCCATTATCTGTAATGATTTGGCTCAGAACACCATAACGGCATATGATATTGTTTTTCATAAATCGGACCACCACTTGTCGGGTTACATTAGCTACGATGCTGCTTCGACCCACTTGGTGAAATAATCAATGGCCACCAGGATGAACCAATGTCCGTTTGAAGCCTTAGGTTCAATCATGCCAATTATGTCAATTCCCCATATGGAAAAAGGCCACGGGGAAGAAAGAACTTTGAGATGTGATGGCGGTACATGAATTTTGTCGGAGTATATCTGACACTTGTGACACTTCCTCATGTAGTTGTAGCAGTCAGATTCCATGGTCAACCAGTAGTACCCTGCTCTTAGAATTTTTCTCGCCATTGTGTGTCCGTTGGCATGAGTGCCAAAGGATCCTTCGTGAATTTCTTTCATCAGCATGTCTGCTTCTGGTCTGTCTACGCATCTGAGCAAGACCATGTCAAAATTTCTCTTATAGAGTGTATCACCGCTCAGGAAGAAGCTGTAAGCTAGTCTTCTGAGGGTCTTTCTATCTTTTCTTAGTGCCCCAGGTGGGTACTCTTATTTCTGAAGGAAGCATTTGATATCGTGATACCAAGGTTTGTCGTCTATGACAGCTTCAATCGTGAAGACGTAGGCGGGCCGTTCAAGGCGCATTATGTTAATCTTAGGTAAGTTGTTGCATCGACCTACGCTAATCATGGAAGAGATAGTGGCTAATGCATCAGCCATGTGATTCTCCTTATGAGGGATGTGATGAAACTCGACTCTTTTGAAGAAAGGTAGCAACCTTCTTGCATAGTCTTTGTAAGGAATCAGTCCTGATTGGTATGTGTTCCAATCTCCTGTGATCTGATTGATAACCAAGGCTGAATCGCCGTATACATCCAAGTTCTTGATCCTTAAATCAATCGCTTCTTCGAGACCCATAATACAAGCTTCGTATTCGGCCTCGTTGTTTGTACATTCGAACGTAAGTTTGGCAGTGAAAGGAATGTGGGTACCCTGAGGGGTAACAATGATTGCCCCAATTCCGTTTCCGTAATGATTAACTGCTCCGTCAAAGATAAGTCCCCATTGGGAACCTGGTTCTGGCCCTTCACTGGGTAATGGTTCATCGTAATCTTTCATTTTTAGATACATGACATCTTCGTTTGGGAAGTCAAACCCGATTGATTCTTGATCGTCAATCGGTTGATGAGCCAAATGATAAGCTAAAACACTTCCTTTAACGACTTTTTGAGCGTGGTACTCTATGTCATATTCTGATAACAACATCTGCCAACGGGCAATCCTTCCCGTGAGAGCAGGCTTTTCAAAGACATACTTGATTGGATCCATCTCGGAGACCAACCAAGTAGTATGATGAATCATGTATTGGCGAAGACGTTTGGCTGCCCAACCCAAAGTGTAACAAGTTTTCTCGAGCATCATGTATCGAGTCTCACAGTCAGTGAACTTCTTGCTCAGATAGTAGGTGGCAGATTCTTTCCTTTTGGTTTCATCTTGTTGGCCAAGTACACATCCCATTGAGTCCTCTAGGACCGTGAGGTAAATGATCAATGGTCTTCCTTCCACTGGTGGTGATAGAATCGGCGGATTCAACAGATATTCCTTAATACTATCGAAGGCAGTTTGGTAGTCATCTGGCCAAACGCAATCCTGATTCTTTTTGAGTAATTTGAAAATCGGTGCGCACGTGGCGGTCATAAGGAATATGAATCTGGAGATGTAGTTCAAACGTCCCAGGAATCCCCTGACTTGTTTTTCAGTTTTTGGATAAGGCATTTCTCGAATGGCCTTGACCTTGTCAGGATCAACCTCAATTCCTTTTTGGCTGATGATGAACCCTAAAAGTTTCCCTGAACGAACACCAAATGTGCAATTGTTGGGATTCAAGCGGAGTTTATACTTTCTCAAACGCTCGAACAGTTTTGACAGGTGGGTCACATGCTCCTCTTCTATTTTAGATTTTGCAATCATGTCATCGACATATACCTCGATTTCTTTGTGTATCATGTCATGAAACAGAGTAGTCATGGCCCTTTGATAGGTTGCCCCGACGTTCTTCAAACCGAACGACATTACCTTGTAGCAAAAGGTACCCCATGAGGTAATGAACGAAGTTTTCTCCATGTCCTTCGGCGCCATTTTTATCTGGTTATAGCCCGAGAATCCATCCATGAAGGAGAAAACTTTGAAATTTTTTGTACTGTCTACCAGCATGTCAATGTGTGGTAAGGGAAAGTCATCCTTTGGACTTGCCTTATTCAGATCTCTGTAATCAACACACATTCTGACTTTTCCATCCTTTTTGGGAACAGGTACGATGTTGGCTAACCATTGAGGATATTCTGACGTGGCGAGGAAACCCGCGTCAATCTGTTTTCGTACCTCCTCTTTGATTTTGATGGCCATGTCCGGGTGAGTCCGTCTCAACCTTTGTTTTACTGGCAGACATTCCGACATCAACGGTAAGTGATGTTCCACGATGCTGGTATCCAACCCTGGCATATCCTGATATGACCAAGCGAATACATCGGGGAATTCTTTGAGAAGCTTTATCAAACCCTCTCTGGTAATTGGACTGAGTAGTGCCCTAATCCTGATTTCTTTTCTATCTTTTTATGAACCCAAGTTGACTGTTTCCAACGGCTCTTTATGAGGTTCAATGGACCTTTCCTCCTGTCTGAGTAGTCGGGAGATCTCTTCTGGAATTTCGTTGTCATCTTCTTCTTCAGCCCCAAATATCGGGAACTCAAAGTCGGGAGAAGGCATCGGATCATATGTTTCAACGGGGTGTAAAACAAGCAATCTGCATGACGTGATGATTCGTGTTTAGAAGAGATAGAGAGAATGCAAGTGTGTGCAGTGTATATTCTTTTATTACTGCTTGTTTTTATTATTTGAATTGTTTTTTTAGGATTACCATTTTCTGAAAAACGAAAAGAGAAAACAACAATTAATGCGGAAATTACAGAACGACGTTATTTTATTTATGAACAAGTCGATTCTTGAAACTACAGCCCTATAAAACAAAACTCTGTCGCTTTGGGCGAAGCAAAGAGAGAAATTTACAGAAGGCGAGCCCTATCAAAACATCCGTTTCACCTGGGCGGGGTGAAAGGTTAAAGACGACAATTACTTTGACTTATGAATGATCTTCGGAACCTCGACGGCAACCCATTGGCGGCTAACTCCTCGGTGAACCACAAAGTCTGGCACTTTCCTTAATTTGTCTTCAGAAATAACGCTGATTTCTGGTGGAGCAGGATCATTGGAATCTATCTCCCAGGTAGAGTTGTCGTAGGAGGATTCCTCTGTTGCATTTTGCAGAGTATTAGTGCTCTCAGGCACATCTCCCCATCCAGTAGGCTGGATGTCTTTGATCCTGATACGAGAGCTTTCAGGAGCGGTGTACTTGACCATATAGTCAAAATTTCCACTTGGTTGTCCCAAGGTGTCCCACACTTCTTTGGAACTGGAGGAGTCATCTCTCTCGATGACGTTGACCTCAGGGAAAGCGTAGTTGATGAATTCTAGTCCATCAAACGTTGCAAATTCATCATCGTGCTGGGTATTTTCAGGATAACCCGTGTGTTGATCCCACGACATGGTGGGGACACAGGTATTCTGTTTAATGACGGTCAGCTGGTTTTCATTGTTCGGCTGACTTTCTTGCCCCAAATCTCCTGGGTAAGGTTGCCACATTGGCAGACCATCCATCGGGCCATAGTAGTTATAGTCAAAATTGTCCTTCATCGGAGTGTCTTCCTCTAATGAATTTGGTGGAGCACGGCATCCTTCCGGATCACAATCTCCATAGATCATTTCAACGTCCAACCTGGGTATAAATCTCGGGCTCTGTGCAGGAAAGCAAAAGGGAGTTTACGTTTCGTCCTGAGACATATAACCATCCTTGTTGAGGTAGGACTCCCATTCCTCGTCAGTATCAGAAGGATCTTCCTCATTAATAGTGTGTACTTCTTGAGTCACTAGTTAAAGGAAGCCTCCACATTGGAAGAAGTTCCAAATGGGATGAAGACTTTCATCGCTGGCAGCTGTCTGGGTGCAGGTCGCAGAAAAACCAAGACCCTTCTTTGTTTTATTATCAGTAGGAATGATAAGCTGTCCCCATCCTTTTGTATTGGTACTTTCGACCGCTTTAATAGCATCTTTGTATGAGGAAATCGATGTTCCTCCTTAGGATTGATTGTCCTTGCTCACCGACAGTGCTTGGAACTGCGTCCCAATAACCTCCTCGGGTTCTACACAAGTAGATAATGACAGGTTACTTACGAGCAAGGCCTGCTCCCCACAGGCTGTGATGAGTTGGCCGTTCTGGATGAACTTTAGCTTTTGGTGGAGGGTCAAGGTGACCGCTCCAGCCTGATGTATCCAAGGTCTTCCTAATAAACAACCGTATATTGTCCGGATGTCCATGACATGGAAAATGACTTGGAAAGTGTGAGGACCAATAGTTATGGGAAGGTCGACTTCGCCGATAACAGCTTTTCTGGATCCATTAAATGCTTTGAAGACGACCTCGCTGATTCTCATCGGAGGGCCTTTGAATGATAATTGCATCAAAGTGGACTTCGGCATAACATTCAGGGCTGACCCTGTGTCTACCAGTACGCTAGCCAAAGCATCGTCCTGGCAGTTGACCGTAATATTAAGTGCCATGTTATGACGGTGACCCTCTTCGGGTAATTCCTCATCACTATATCCCAAGTTATTGCAGGAAGTGACGTTAGAGACAATGCTATCGAACTGTCTGATTGTTATATCTTTTTCCACAAAGGCTTGCTCCAAGACTTTCTGTAGAGCCTCCCTGTGGGCTTCTGAACTGAGTAACAGTGATAGTACTGAGATCTTTGAAGGAGTCTGTAACAGTTAATTAACAATGTTATATTCACTCCTTTGGATGAGCTTCAACATCTCATCATCATTTTTTGAAAGGTCGGGATTACTGGATTGACCGACTGGTGGATCGGGAACTTCTGTATGAGGTTCCTTTTCTTTGTTAGGTTCTCTAACTCCTTTGTTGAAGATTCAACCACTCCGTGTTACACGACTGATGTCTGCAATATTCACAACGGAGGGTAATGGAATTTCCTTTCCATTCTCGACTATTGTTGCACCGTATTTGTAAGGGATAGCCTTAGTTGATTCATATGGTAGTGGTCCCGGTAGATAGATGACTATGGGAACCTTCTGATTTTTCTGACCATTGTAAGTAATCTCGATCCGTTCCTGGTTGAGGACTCTCGATTTGTCAAGTAGAGGGATGATGGCAAAAACATCCCTAGTCCTCTGATGACCAGAGATTACGACAACGTCCTCGATTTGATTGGCAAGGTAGTTCGGCATCAAGTTGATGGGCCCAGAACCCGGATATGGAAGAATCTCTCCACGATCCACCTGACCCTGAAGAGCTGCTCTCACAAGGTAGCATCCTTGGTTACTTTCCGAACAGACTCTACAACATTCATAGTTGTGTGGTGGCACCTGGCCACGCCCACTTTGAATAAAATGTAACCTCACTAGGTTAGTTTCTACAGACCGGACATCCTGACTCTGACGCCAAGTAGGATTCCTGTTATTGATACTAATTTGCTGAGTATCTTCATCCATATAGATTGGCATCCACCAGTGATTTAACAAGTGCTGAAGTGCCTCCTGGACAAGGGTACAACCTCGATCATTTTCGCAACCTGCTTTACAGCTTTGGTAATCATGTGATATTAGGAATCTGAGTCAGATTTGCTCAGCATGTAACTCTACCAGGTTGGTATTCATCACACAAATATTGAAGATCTGAACCATGTTGATCTGATAAGCGTTCCTATCATGGTAGTCTTGGATCCATCCAAGATCCATCTAACACTGGAGGGCCTCTTGTATGAAAGAGCATCCCTGTTTGTTTACCAAGCAAGTCAGACAAGAACTGTAATCATGCCGTGGCAGATTATGGTACTGACTTTTCCTCGAATGGATCGCCACCAAGTTGACATTCATCGCACGGATGTCGTGGTTTTGAGTGGCGTTGGAATTCGTGTAGACCATGTTAACTCCACGAACTCAGTGCTCTTGGATGCATCCGAGATCCATCTATTCCTGTAGAGCTGATTGCACCACAGAACATCCTCGATTACTTTTAGGGCAGACATCACATTGATGATAATTATGAGGTGGCACATGGCCATACCCACTCTGTCTACAATGCATCTTGACCAAATTCGTCCTTAACAAGAGTACATCGTGAACTTGATAGACATTGTTAGACTCTCCCTCTATCAGGTTGACTGCAGCTTTCTCATGTTGAGGCAGCGGGTTCGTAAGAACATTTGGATTCGTATCTTTGAAAGATAAGAGCCCGCTCCTAACAAGCTTTTGCACGTCGGATTTGAAATTGAGACAGTTCTCTATGTTATGCCCCGATCCTCCTTGATGATAAGGGCAAGTCTGATCCACCTTAAACCAAAAAGGAGGATTTTCAGGTACTGTAAGAGGAGACTTAGTCTGGATGTACCCCTTGGCCAGTAGTAACGGAAATAGTTCTACGTATGATACGGGTATAGGATCAAATCCTTGTGGCCGCACTGTACAGTTGTTGTTGTACTGAGGATGAGCCTGTTGAAGAGGCTGTTGTGTCCTTTGCTGATTAGGTTGGCTCTGCGCAACCTGAGGCTGATACGTAGGAATAGGCGCGGGGTTGATAGCAGGAGTTACGGCTGCTACCGATTGATAACGTCGCCTTTGCTTTCCGAGAGAGATATTCCCAATATCTTGATCTTTTTTCTTAGGGAAAGCACTACCGTATCGTTTTGTACTACTTGATGATCCAGCGTCTTTTGCTAGGCATCCTTCTCGGATGGCTTCCTCAAGACGAACTCCCATACCGACCATTTCGGTGAAGTCACTGGGTGCACTGGCGACCATTCTGTCGTAGTAAAATGAGCTCAAGGTATTTAAGAAGATCTTTGTCATCTCTTTTTCTTTAAGAGGTGGACAAATTTGGGCGGCGATCTCACGCCATCTCTGAGCGTACTCCTTAAAGGTTTCCTTGTCCTTTTGTGACATTGATCTGAGTTGATCTCTGTCCAGTGCCATGTCCAAATTGTACTTGTATTGTTGGACAAAGGCAGTGCCAAGATCTCTGAACGTGCCGATCGTAGCATGGTTTAAACCCATGTACCATTTTAAGGCAGTACCGGTTAAACTGTCCTGAAAGTAGTGAATCAGTAGGTCCTGATTCTCTGTCTGAGCTGACATTCGCCGAGCGTACATCACCAAGTGACTCTGAGGGCAAGAGTTACCTTTGTATTTTTCAAAGTCGGGCACTTGGAGCTTGTGCGGAACTTTCACATTGGGGACCAGACAAAGGTCTGCGGTGTCCTTTCCAAATAAATCCTGACCGCGAATGGCTTGTAGTTCCTTCTGTATTTCCAAGAACTGTTCCTAGAATTCATCCATTCGGTCAAACATAGTTTCCTTTCTACCAGCAGGTATCTGTGGAATCTGTCCTTCCGGGACAGTGTGCACCACCGGGGGTGGTATCGTAACTACGACAGTGAATCTTGGTGTTTCCTGAAGTTTGTAACCTTCAGGAGTCTTTAATATACCTCTGGCATCTTCGCTTTCCCGAAGTTTGTAACCTTCAGGACCAGCGGCATCTGTTGTGATTCCGTGATCTTCAGCGATCGGTGGAACATATCCTTCCGGGATATAGTTAGCAGGCATTCCCCAGGGACGATCTTTCGGCATTTGATACCTAGGATCAAACTTCTCCACTATGGACGTTGAAGTGATCTATGAGATCACGGTTCTTTGTAGGTGAGCTTCTGCCATGGCTTGCATGTCGTTATGAAGCTTTCTCATATCCTCTCTCAGAGCGTCGATCTCTTCTTTTAACTCTCTGTTCTCTTCCTCAAGATCATCCATATTTTTCTGACGATTGGCCCGAGTATTGTATGAATGAGACAGTTTGACTCTAGAATCGAGACACAAACGTGAGATTCATAGGTAAGAAGAATACTTGACGGGAGAATGATGAATGCAATGATTATATTAATTATTTTTTTGGTTTAATCAAAATAAACTTCGACAATTAGATTGCAAATATCAAACAGTGGGGAAACCCCGTTTTATTGAAATTCAAAGGATTGCGGAAACGAAAATACAGTAGATTACAAAGTGCAGAAACAGAAACCTAAGCTAATGGGTCCCGAGAGAACTCAGGTGTTGATTCTGGTATTTTCCTTTTCTTGGACCGGGGCTCTTGAGCTGTTGTCGGGTCGTCATTCCTCTGCCAGATGAAAGGAGTGAGCATATTCCTTTGGTCATCTTGGTTTTCTACAGCATGCTGCTCCAAAATTTCAATCAGAGCATCCTTATCTTTCAATAATTGTTGTATTTTGATACATTCCATGCTGAGAATGCGGTATTTGTTCTTCCAAGACCTCCTTTCCCGTTGAACTTTGTTGAGAGTACCTTGGAGCTTTTCAGTTTCCGTCATGAAGTACATGACAGATTCCCTTGGCAGAAGAACTCCGTGATGAGGATAAGGCATCTTTAGCTTGAGAGCTCTAGTTTGTACCCAGTGGAGATAAGGCTCCACCGAGACACAACCCGGTTTTCCTAGAGACTCCCGTCCTTTCTTATGAACGTGTTTCCAAGCATGCACTATTTCCATCTTTAGTGCTATGTCATTTTCTCCTTCCTTGAAGAAAAGACCTTCCAGATGAGCGTTGCGCGGAACATGCCTCATCGGGTATCCAAATTGACGACGAACCAATATTGGATGATAGTTGATTCCTCCTTTAGTTCCTATGAGGGGAACGTTGGCGAAGTTTCCACAACGGTTAATGATCCTGATCCCATCATAAATCCTATTGCACCAATCAATGTCAGAGTTGGTGAGAGACATGATCTTCTGCGACCAACGTAAGGCACTCTTATGATCCCAAAAAGCAGTAGACTTAGGCAAATGGGAGATAAACCATTTGTAGAGCAAAGGTACACAACATGTGATCTCCCCTCCGCTGTACAAATTCCCTAAGTGTACAGTATGATACGCGTCCGCGAGTAAAGTCGACACAGGGTTTCCAATGAGAAAAACCTTAATAGCGTTGATATCGACGAAATTATTAATGTTGGGCAACAGAAATAATCCGTAGGTGAGTAAAACAAAGATGCTTTCAAAAGCAGTCCCGTTCCCTATACTAGCGAAGTACAGAGCTTTCTTTGTTAAGAACTGGGCTAGAAAACCTCGTCTGCCACCCTTGGTAGTCATGTGAATCCTGACCTCTGGCTCATCCAAATGAATTGCTCTTGCAATGGTATAATCCTTTGGAATTTCTTCCAGTCCAGAAAATAGAGCTCGATCAACGATGTGTAGATCAATCAGATGAGAATATTCCTCCAGCGTTGGTGCTAGCTGGTAATCCGGGAATGTAAAGCAGTGATAAACCGGATCGTAGAATTGAACGAGTGCATCCATGATTCCTTCAATCACATGGACTCTTAATAGAGATAGCAGATCTCCGTACTTGGGTCTGAAAGCCTCTTGGTTTATGATCATTCTCGCCAAACCTCTCAAATCCTCTAGCTTTGGAACCTTGAAGGTGTACTTTTGGGTTCTCCTTCTACCGAAATTCATTAGCGCAATCTTTTTCTCTAACATTTGCAATCACAGTCTTAGTTTAATTTGAAAAAGAGAGACTAGAAGAGAAGATTTTTTTTGTTAATGTTTTAATGTTTTTTTAAATGAATGCATGAATGCAGCACACAAAAACATAGAAAAAACATGGGGTCAAAGGGTCGTTGTCATGGAGTCAAGGCTCTACCCATCCCAAAGGTTTACTAGTGATTTTTGTACCTGTCTCTCATCATCATCAACTCTTGTCAAGAAAACACCAGCGGGCCGGGAATCGTGCTAGGTGGTGTTTTTTGAAGAGTCCTCAGAAGAGGGTGGCATCGCATGACAACTATTTCTGATAGCCTCTGCATCACTAAAGGGGTTTTTCCTAGGTGTATACTCAATCTTTCCACATGCGGCATCACACACATTCCCATTAGCAGTAAAATAAACACATATATCAATTAGGAAAAGCAGTATATATATTTGTCCTAATATCCTAGACTTTTAAAAGCTATAAATCCTATGTTCCTGACAGAAAATGGCTCCCCGGCGGAATCTCCATTCTGTAGTTTCTACACAAGAGATGAAAAGAAAGAAAGGCCCCACGGTGGGCGCCACTTTTCTGTAGCGAGCGATTTTGGACGCGGTTCTTAAGCGCTGTCGCTATTTTGGATGGACTACAGGTCGATTCATTTTTTATCCTATTGTGAGCTGACTAAGGAAGGGAAATAGATGTCTCCAATTAACCCTGCTTGCATATTGAGTTTAAATAGCGGTATGTTAGGTTACAGATGCGATCAATGTGGGGGGCCCTCTCTTATGTTATTTTGATAGAATGACGGGTTTATTCTATTGGCAGGATGTTAGGACTGATGCTTTTCGATTAATATGTGAGGGCATGGGATTTAAGGTTTTTGTTTAGTGTGCTCGCTAAGATTTTTCTTTCAATCTTATGCCAACGTATTCCCGTTTACCGAAACAGGGAAATCAGAGCGATCGTAGTTCCTCCTATTCTATGGGAGGAAAATGGTGTTTTGGTGTCTTGTTCAAAGCCCAAGACGTGAATCTGAAAGGTCTATTTGTATCTTGTTTAAAGCCTAAGATGTGAAGCTGAAGTTTTGACTTTAGAGAGAATTTGTCATCTCTAAAGAGGGGTTTATCTGTTTATAAAGGAGAATTACTTTAACCGGGATATGTGAATCCGACAATGCCATAATTTCCTTTATAGGGGTTTTTTAACCTGAAGGAGAAGACTTTAACTCAGTGTAGAGTAATGCCATCTTTCCTTAGGAATTTCTCATGCTAAAAGAGGGACAGTGGCATGGATATAGATGATCCAGAGGCTTGCCGCTTACAGTAGTTAGATGAAGGGGAAAGAGTTTGTTGATGTTTGTATACTGTGAACGAGGCACAACTTTGATGCTAAAAGGTTGATTGACTCAATCGGGGTTTTCTTATACAAAGCCTAAGAGGAGGCTAATGGCCCAACAAGAGGGAGTTTTTGTATCTCGTATGAAGCCCGAGAGAGAGGCTAAAAGGGGTTGACCCAACAAGAGAGTGGTTTTATACTCAACAAGAGAGTGATTTGGTATCTCGTCTGAAGCCCGAGATGGAGGCAATAATTTGTTTGACTCAACGAGGTAGTCTTTATATGTGTCTCGTACAAAGCCCGAGAGAGAGGCTAAAAGTTGTTTGACTCAACGAGGGAGTCTTTTGTATCTCGTACGAAGCCCGAGATGGAGGCTGAAAGGTTTGCTCTGCTGGGGAGAATCATTGTACAAAGCCCAAGAGGAGGCTAGTGTTACTGTTTCAGTTGAGTGACAGATCCAATATACTGATTTAAAGAGAAAATCAGTTCTTATATGAATAATGTGTGCCCTCAGGGATTCGATTTAAGGATCAGGGTTATTTCCCGTTCTTTAAGGAAATGGGAAATCCAAAGGGTATTGAGACTGTCCAAGTCTACGAGTTTTCTTCCTATTTTTGAAAGGGGCACTTGAGAATGTCTTTGAGACTCAAGGAAATTAGACTGTCCAAGTCTAGAGTTTTATCTTTTGTACTATGCTTAGGAAACAGTAGTAGAGTTTAGACTCTTTGAAAGACTATTATATGAAGATGACTAATTCCTGTTCCTATACCTCTAGGAGGTCATCGGGACAATTTGTACGAAGCCCAAGAGAAGGTTGGAAACTTTTAAGAAGTAGGGAGGTCCTTGTACGAAGCCCAAGAGGAGGCTATCATTCCTGGAGGAAGAATCATTATACGAAGCCTAAGAGAAGGCTGTGAATACTTCTAAGAAACCGACGGGTCCTTGTACTAAGCCCAAGAGGAGGCGGGGATGCTTTTTAGGAAGCCTGTGGGTCCTTGTACAATGCCCAAGAGGAGGCCAGATGCTTTTAAGAAGCCCGTGGGTCCCCAAACCCCGAGAAATTCAAGACAGGATATTCACAAGGAATAGATCAAGCCAGGAAAGTTCGAGAATTTGGAAGAAACTCAAGAGATGCTATTCACGGAGAATACATTCATCTCTGGGGAGGTAGAGTCTCTTGACAATTCCTAAGGAGGACAACCGAAGAGAAGACTATATCTGGTGCTCCTATGGGGGATCTAGTATTGTCTATTTCTACGAATAATCGAAACAGCTTTACCTAGTGGTAGACATAGTTGCCGGGGAAACTCCAAATATCTATAATATTATTAAATAGTTGATATGAGTTTATGAAAGAAGACTTACAGCGAAACATCCCCATAATATAGTTATATGTATATGAAAGCTGTAAATGAAAGCGTATAAGCACTTACTCGGTTGTAGAGCTTCCATGCTGTTTGGTTAGTTGTTCAACAAAGAAAGATTGAAAACAACAATATATTTCAAAATCAAAGGAGAAAGTGCTTTGAAAAAGAAAGATTTAGGGCTTACAGCTCAAGGAGAGGAACATGGTTTTACCAGTGATTACACTGTTAAATTTGTACAGAGGGATTTATACAAGTGCCTGAGGCCCAAAAAAGGTTTTCTGTACAAAGGGATGGGTCTTACACTCTCTCAAGAGGCCCAAAAAGTTTTAAAAAAGGAGTGGGGCTTATAACACAAGGGTATGCCCAGATGACTTTTCGTTTGAAATGGGGATCGCGCTGAGGTTTTCTTTTAACGCAGAGGGACTTGTATAATAAGTGAGGCCCAAAAGTAGTTTTTGGTTAAAATGGGATTGGGTCTTACACTCTAATAGAGGCCCAAGAGTTTTGAATGGGTCTTATAGCTCAAGGAGAGGCCCAGATGGTTTTCTTACAAAAGGCGACGATCGTGCCGTTTTATTTGAAAATGTACAGAGGGACTTATACAACGAATGAGGCCCACAAAGTTTATGTACAAGGGGGTTGGGTCTTACACTCTATTATAGGCCCAAGAGTTTTGAAAATGATTTGTGAGGGTTGAATTAATTAAAAACCCTAATTTATTTCCAAAATGTATTTTAATTGAATAAAAATTCAATTAAAATGATAAAAAATTGTTTAACATATGGGAAACAAATTATGATCTTGGATTAATGCTTCAAAAATCAAGTATTGACCTACAAAATAATTAGAAGTCATTAATCTTTGTTAAATCAAGAAGGAAAAAATATTTTAAATGTTAAAAACAATTAAAACATTAATTCTTTGCAAAAATATCAATTATATAAAATAAATAATATTTTTTGGGATTTTTTTGGAAAATAAAATATTTTAACATTTTTGTGAATTATTAAAAAAAGAATCAACTCAAAATCATTAAAACTCAGAGAGAAATTAATTTTTGAATCAATTAAATAGAAACACAAAATTCAAATATTTGAAATTTCAAAAAATGGCGTCAAGAACACACCAAGAACACGCGCGTGTTCTGGGCTTGCCCAGATTTGCATTTTCTCTCCAATCTCACTGAATACTTGATTATATCATGCAATCCACATATCAATCAGCTCATCTCAACCTCACGATCATGTTTATGACAATTAATTTCATTTAAATTAAGCATAAAACAAGAAATCACGAAAAATCCTCAAGAACCCTAAATTCTGCATGAAGGCTGGGATTTTTGATACACGATTCAAACAAAGCAATTAATTGATGGGAAACATTCCATGCATGATTATGAACATTTGGCAAAAGTATTGTGCGAGGAAATATGCATAGATTGAGAGATGACCAAGTTTAGGCTTACCTCTAGGTCGTGACAGCAAGTGCAATGTGATTTCTGAGTTGGAGGTGTTACAGATGAGTTGTGATGATCTGAACAGCTTCCCTACACCCTATGGAGTGTGTTTGAATGCTTGGACTTGATTGAAATTGGCTGGATCACTTCATGGCATCTCAACTGCAACTTGGTTAAAACCTTGAGCAATTGACTGGTGATTCTGAGAAATCAGTGTTCTAGTTGTTGTTTAAGTGTTTGATCAGCTCACATATGATGTATGTGAGGTGTGTGTGATTGGTTTGAGTGGAATTGCTCTCTAACTCAAAATTCGATGGTGGCTTGCCTTAGAAGGCAAAAATGGAGTGAAAGAAGAGATTTTGAGGAAAGCATCTGTTTGATGGCTTTGGTGTACTCAAACTGATCACAATTGAGCTCTATTTATAGTAGAGCAAGTTTTTTTTGCAAGGAATAGTGAATGGCAACTGCTGAGTAGGGTTGGCCAATGTTGAGCAATTAGAATCCAAGTCTCCTCTAGCCATTGACTAGAGGTTAGGGCACAGGCTGCTGGTTCCCTTGGTCTTGGATAAGTCTTGACTGAATTCAGTTGCCAATAGCTTAGTCCATGCCACCTTGGTGCTTCCATTGAATGCTTCAATCCAAAATTGGAGTCTTGTCCCTATTTTAGGCAATTCTAGGTTTGACATGCTATTTCTTGTTCCAAGGACTTTGGAGGCTTGGCTCAGTGATTGTCCCCTTTAGATTCAATCCTCAGATGTGTCCAAGATGATGACAAGGCTTGGAATTGGCTGATTTTGGCAAATCGACCAAAAGTGCAAAAATCTGCCTTGCCTTGGCAAATTTCAGCAAGGCATCTTGCCAATGTCATATCTCATAGCTCAAATTGAATTTGGTGATGTCTTGGCCATTTTGGAAAGCCCTTATATGATACAACAACTGTTTGATCATATTTGGTTTTGATACTTTTTGGATCCAAGTGAAAAATGTCCCTACATTTGGAAAAAAGTTAGGCAGATTCTGACTTAGTGAAATTTTCACCAAGTGTTGGAACAAAGTGACTTTTCTTGATTTTGATCACTCCATAACTCAAAATCCATGAGGAATTTGGACATAGGTCAGTAGGAAGTTTTTGTAGAGGGCAATGAGATCTACAAATCAAGCTTGGGATGGGGAAAAATGGCTTTGTGGTTTAGGAGTTATGGTCCTCCAAAGTTGGTACCCTTGCCACTTTATTTCATGACTTAGAAAATTTTCTAAGTTTTTATGGTTACCCCTTTTACAAGTTATCCCACTTTCTTTGATTTTTCTTGATGAATGATGATTCCAATCATACATTAACATAATTTTAGGGTTAAAAATCCATTTTTATGAAAAATCTCAAAAAGACAAAGTTGACTTTTGTGCACAGTTGACTTTTTAGCAAATGAATTCCAAACTGTGCAATTCTTCAGAAAATCATGTCCTTGACCTAAATCAAACTTGATGGACATGTTCCATGGATGTCATAGGGTGTATTGGATCATGTCCTAGGGTTTGGGAGCATGTCCTGGTCAAAAGTCAAAGTTACAGTTGACTTTTCTCTCAAAACCCTAACTGTGGTGCAGATGAAATTGAGACTTGTTGCTCAAACTTCCTGGATCCATCCATTGTTGCAAATGGACCAATGTGGTGTATTAGAAACCCTCAAATCCTCTCTTGATGTCTTGGCTCATGGTTTATCCCAAAAGTCAACTTAGGGGTGAATTAGGTCAAGAAACCCTAATTCCTGATTTTTTATGAATGCATCCCTTGAAGCAAAATTGACTTGATGGTTGGGTCCATGAGGTTCCATGTAGTATATTAGGTTATGTTTTGGATCATTGGCTCATTCCCAGAGGAAAATTTGCATCTGGAGGCCCTGGTCGACCAAAACCCTAATTTGGTGACACTATCGATCTTGAGGCTTGATCCACCTAGAAGGGAGCATGTTTGTGCTTAATCCTTGAAGTGGGAGTCCTTTTGATCCATTGTGAATGTTTTAGAGGCTAGACAAGTTGAAGATCAAGTCATTCCTTGATTGATCCTTTGTCTAAAAACTCTGAGAGGGCCTGGAACCCTAGTTTTTTATTGTAGTGAATGCTCAACAATCCTTGAGGCACTTGGTGAGGCATAAAGGTACATCCATATTGTGATGATGATTTGCACAATGATGGGAAATCTTAGTGGTCAAAATTTGGGGTATGACACCACTTCCCAAAATTATCTTAAATTCAAGTGTGGATCCTCATTTGCTGCTTCGAAGTATGAACCAATTGCTTGCAACATTTGAAACATCATTGATTTAAACTTTAACTGGGCTATGTTGATCTTTGGACAGATAATACCAATGTTCATAGCATTAGGATTAAAGATGGGATAGTCCCTAATGTTCCTTGCCATATCATTGGCAATACCAATGATGTCATTGTCTGCCATGACACTATCTGTCTGAAATGGTTCCTCCTCTAATTCAAAAACAAGAAAGGGAAGAGGATTTCCCCGTAAGTGTCCAATAAGTTGGAATCTCCTAAAAAACCTGAATGTCCTCTCAGGTTCAGGGTCTCATTCGTAGATTGGGTTAAGCAACCTGCACATGCAATAGCTCAGCACCTGTCGTTTTACCAGAATATAGACCATAAAAAACTTAAATACCGATTAAAAAATAGAATTACGAGAAAAAATAAAGATGTTATCTTTTACGGCGCCAAAAACTTGTTGCTTGGAAACATGTGTCACATGCAAGAATATATATATATTTTAAAGTAGTAAGTGATAAAAAGTAAGGGCATCGTACCCACATGGAGTGGAAGGTAACTTAGGTTAATTTTTGAAAGAAACTATCTTTTAGTAAATAATCATGATAAAGATAAAAATAATATATATATGATTGTCATAACTTCAGTTAAATAGTAAACGAGTGAAGAACAATGTTAAAAATGTGTTTTAAGTTCAATAATGGAGAGTATGTTGGACAATGATCCATTAATACAACATAGCTATTTGTGTGTCCATGATGTGATGTGTCATGCCAAAAAAAGTCAGAGAGTGATCTAAAGGTGTATTTGTTCAACATCAAAATCATATACTTTTAGGCAAGGGGACAAATATCTAAGCCTCGCTTGTAACCCTAAAAAATGTCTATTTTTACTATGAAAGTCCTTTATGGTTGTAGCTACTTATCTCTAAGAAGTTATTCTAGTGAATATCCTTATCCTACTAGTGTCAATAACTTTTATCATGAAATTTGTTTGTTGTTGGATCTCTCACAACAACAAACTTTTATCTTTTTCCAAGTTGGTTAATCAAAGAAATAGATTTATGACATACTAACATATGATAAAACAAATCATTAACAACATATCACATAACATAAAGACTACATTATATCAATTTTTCATTGCTCAACAAACAACATTTTGGCTCATGATGAGTTGAGTACAAACGACAATACGGGTTCTTAAGCTAATAATTCTCAAATAGAAAGTAGGGAATAAACAACAACCTAAGAGCAACATCTTGTCATCTTGCAATAGATATTTGCCGAGAGACAACTTCTGTCGCGCTAAGACTCAGCAGTAAGTACTTGAGATGGTGAGAAGAAGAAACTATATTTTCACTCAACTTTTGTCCACACCGATTCTTCTAAGTGAAATGTTTCTAACATATGCTAAACTCTTTCTTCAGTCTTCAAGAGTTTATTTTATAGGTGCTTGTCATACCCCAATTTTGTCCCTGAATCACCGAATCAATACAGTTATCATAGCATCTGCATCACCTGCATAGCATGGCATGCATTTCATCTTGCATAATGTCCAAATTATTAGCCAGAATAAACCTGTCGGATTTATAGTCGAATCGGTCAAACTAAAAGTCAATTGCGCGTAAAATTAGTGGACAAAAATTTTCAAAATCGAGCTTGCAGACGCCAGTTACATTAATCTATGTTCTGCGTAGTTTAACCCGGTGCACTCATTTTAATTTTTTTACTGCTTTTCGGTCGCATTTTGATCAGTCTGAGCCTTTTAACCAGGGAAAATTTATTTCAAAATTTGACCAAACGTTGTATTTTTATGAGTTGTTTATTTTGCGCTGATCATTTTGGTACATTCATTTTATTTTTTCAAACACTTCGATAACAGACTGTTTATTCGTTTTTAACCGATTTCATTTTTATTTTTGGTTAATAATTATTTTAATTTAATCAGATTTTTATTTAGGTTTATTTAAATAGTTTATTTTATTTTATTTTAATTCATTTATCACATTTTTATTTTTTATAATATTTAAAATTAATTTTTTTATCTCTTTTAGTAACAATTAGCACTAGTATTTTTTATTATACATAGCATTGCATCATTAAAAGGGAGAGGGATCAAGAACACCCACACGACACATAATTCCCTCACTTTTGTTGTTCCTGCAAATACCTCCTACCACATTTGACTTTCATAACACAAATCAACAAATCCTTCATTTCTCACCATACTACTAACTTGCAAACCACCACCCCTCATAATCATATTTTTCTTCATCAAGTTCTTACACATAACTCACAACACTCACCATGTAGTAACCTTGTTCTCCTTCCTTGCACTCACTCCTCATCTCTTTATTTCATCCTTCAAAAATCTTGAACTCACATAAGTCATTCACTATTTCACTCATAAACACAAAAACCTCACTTTTTCTTTTGATGCTCTCGTGGATCCATCTCCATAAACATCATTACACTACATCTCCTTCCATCAACACCGTTTGAAACACCCTTCATTTTTCTCTAGTTCCACCCAAAAACACATGCTATTGTTAACATATTAACCAACCTGCATGTTCATGAGGAAACACCTCCACCAAAACTCTCCTCACAAGTCACCACCATGATCTTTCTGGTTATGTTATATTGAATTGGCTTTGTGTTTGGACATAGCATCACCACCATGATCTTGGGTAATGAACATTGCATGAGATATCGCTTGGGTTTTGGAATCGGATTGTTGTAACCATGCATTGGCTTGGTTCTTGCGTTTGAAAGGTAGAGGTAATATAGGAACGAGCAATTCTATCTGGTTCATTACGTGTTGGAATATTTGGAGGTTCCGGAATAATAACCTATTTAATGACGAGGTTTGTAGTGTAAAGTCCATATTTAATGCTATAGTTGGCTCTTCTTGGAATTGGTTGGTTCTAGGTAATCGTACTAGGAGGAAGTGTAGTCTGTACGATTGGACCAAATTCCCCTTTAATTTTATGTAGTTGTTTTTTATTTGGTGGTTTTGGTGCTGGAGTTTCTGTCCCGAATATTGGTTGTATATCTTCTTTTTGGTTTGAGATTTCCTTAATCTCTTTTGATTGAATTTGCTTATAAAAAAACATTGCATGAGATAGAACTTTTTTTTTTCTTATTTTGATTACTGAATAATCATGAAAGAGAAAGATTGCCTTTTGTTATCTTGTTGTGTATTTTACCATGTCAAGTGCCTATGTTTTATTTATATTTTATTTGTTTAAATTCTAAAATATATTTGAAAATTACATGTTCAGTAGACTAAGGGGGCGCCCCCCATCTAGTTGTTTATTTATTTTGACTTTATTTGGTTTTATATATATATATATATATATATATATATATATATATATATATATATATATATATATATATATATATATATATATATTCATATCCTATAAAAATGACATTTTTATATAAGAACAAGAGAATAAATCTGAATCATTAGATTTTAAAATAAATGGTGGAGATTATGTGTGGTTTTGATTTTTCTCTCTCCTTCATTATTAAAATAAATGATGAAGGACAAAGAAAAAAAAACTGATATATAATCTCTACCATTTATTTTAAGATTTAATGGTTCATATGCATTCTCATGTTCTCACATAAAAATGACATTCGCATATGATACGCTCCATATATATATATACACACACACACACACACACACACACACACATATATATATATATATATATATATATATATATATATATATATATATGTACATATATATATATATATATATATATATATATATATATATATATATATATATATATATATATATAAAGTATATGAAATCAGCACAGCGGAGATGGATCTTGTCTACCTTTGCAAGTATTCTACAGAAAACCTGAATTATATTTAAAACTGGGAAAACAATTCTGAGTACAAAAGGAAACTCAGATTTCCTTAAATAAGAAAAGGGGGCTTACTATTGAAGCCGGTTATAGGTCCAAAAAGACTGACAACAAACGGTAAAACACAAAAGTCCAAAAAGCAAAAGTAAACAAAATATAAAAGTAAAAAAAGCAAAAGTCGGGTACACTCTGGGCCCCATCGGCACTTTAACTTTACGACTTTGGTGTAGACGGACAAACGAGAAGACAAAATCTGGACCAAGGTGTGGAGCAGCTTTATTAAAGCTGAAAGCTACATCTTGTAGTGGTGGATAACTTTATTAAAGTTAAAAATGACGTCCAATCTTATCCAAAACATCCTATTACTAAGCTGGACCTTTGCCTTTGTCGTTTCTGTCTTGCTGTGATTTGACTTGTTGACTCATTGCTTGGATCATTGAGTCCCATAAATCTTCTGGAGTTAGTTCTTCATCTTCTTGTGATTCTCCTGCAAGGAGATTGGTATCCATTGAGTCTTTGGAGGAGACAGATATATCGTCTCTGCTGGTCGTAGGGAAGGCCTTGAAAAATTGTTTTTTCATATGGACCAAACTTTATCCACCATTGAAAGAACCAACTAGGAATTGGTCTTTCCAGAATATCTGGATTAATAGTAAAGAACCATGAATGTTTATATTTAGGGTTCTGGTAATAGAAAGCTTGGGTAAATGCTTGGATGTAATCCCAATAATTAAAGTAGATATATTTTTCTTCTCCTACTTTAATTTCCTTATCATTATTAGGGTTTAACCCCCATTCTTTTGGAGATAGCACATGCCTGATATGACATTTACTGAAGTTTATAAAACTTTCAGGGTTGTTGTTTTGATAATGGTGGCTAATCTCCACTGTTTTTGAGATTATTAATAGCATTTCCAAATTTGGTAGAGGTTTACCATATAAACCTATATATCCTCTAGATTCGAGGTACCTATTTTTTATTGCCCAAGCATTGTTTGGGTAGAGATTTATATCTTCTTCCTCAATATGCATAAGAATCTCTGTGACTGGATTTTCCAGATAGTCAACAATTTAATTTTCTTCTGTGACTATTGTATCTTTATAGGATACTTTTATCTGCGAAGCATCAATTGGATGCTGGGGCAAATTTATGCCTTGTTGTCTAGCTCTGTGGCTCATTACTAGAGTCCAATCCCCTATTAGGGGAATGTTTTCTTGAATATTTCTAGGAGATAGCATATTTCTATTTCCACCTCTGGTGAAACCACGACCATAGCCACCACCTCTTCTTCCTCTTGAGGAAGATGACATTATGCACCTGCAAAAATTCACGAGTGAGAAAGTCAGCTAGTGAATTATTTTCACCTTTTATATATTCTATATCAAAATCAAATGCAGACAATTGGGCTTGCCAATTAGAAAATATTTGTTTTGATACAAGATTCTTGACATCTTTTTCAATAATAGATTTAGCAGAGCTACAATCTATTCTTAACAAAAAATTTTGGTTTAATAAAACATCCTGAAATTTCGAAATACATTTTATAATAGAAAGCATTTCTTTCTTAATAGTGGCATATTTTGCCTGTGTAGGATTCCATTTCCCTGAAATAAATCTAACTAAAACTTGTTTATTGGTATCAGGTATAACCTGTTTTAATATACCTCCGTAACCTATATTAGAGGCATCAGTTTCTACAATCTTAAAATATTTTGGATTGGCTAAAGAGAGACAGGGTAAAGTTTTAACTTTAGCCTTGATTCTTTTTATGGTTTGAGTATGTTGCTCAGTCCAAGAACCAGGATTTTTCCTAAGTCTATTATATAAAATAGCAGTATCTTCTGCTAAATTTTTGTAATAGTCTGAAACATAATTCAAACTTCCTAGAAATCTTTGTAATGGTGTTTTATCTAGAATTACATCTGGAAATTTAGATGCAAATTCAATACTTCTTTATATAGGAATTATTGTTCCTTGGTTTATTTCATGACCTAAGAATCTAACTTTTGTTTGGAAAAGCTTCATTTTTGGGGCAATATAACTAACCCATTTGTTTAACTAAACCCTTAAATATTTTTAAGTGTTTAATATTTTGTTCAATAGTTTTGGAAAAGACCAAAACATCATCAATGTAGACTATTAAGAATTCTGTATAAGGAATGAATATATCATTCATTATGTTTTGGAATTCTGATGGGGCATTTTTCAGTCCAAATGGAAGAACATTCCATTCATAGTGTCCAAAGGGGACCGTGAAAGCAGTTTTATATCTATCTGCTTCTTTAATCTGGATTTGCCAATATCCAGATTTCATGTCAAATTTAGAAAATATGGCAGATTCACTTAATCTGTCTAACAAGTATTTTTTGTTAGGAATTGGATATCTAATCCATTTTAAGACCTTATTAAGGGGCTTATAGTTTATTACTAATCTAGGAACACCACGTTCTTTTTCTGCATTTTTATTTACATAAAATGCAGTGCAACTTCAAGGAGATTTTGATGGTCTAATAAGACCTTTTTGCAAGAGAGTCTTAATTTCTTTCTTGCATAATTCCAAATATTCTTGGTTCATTTGAGCTGGTCTTGCCTTAGTAGGAATTTGACTTTCCTTGAAGTCATCTTCATACGGTAAGGCAATTATGTGCTTCTTCCTATCCCAAAAAGCATTGGGAAGGTCATTACAAACTTCTAGTTTGAAACCATTCCCAATCAATTTGATTTGAGATTGAATTTCTTTTTGGTTTAGTTGCTCCTTAATATTTAGCAATTGAATCTCCTCTTGTAAGAAACAAATTTGTTTCTTTTTATTCAGCAAACCATCTTTAATTTCATTAATCTATCTGGTTTATGGAACTGTTATAAATTCAAAATGAATTTCTTGATCATTGATCCTAGTAGTGATTCCTCTAGGACTGATGTTAATAATTGCCATTATTTGATGGAGAAAAGGCGTACCTAATATTATTCTATGGGTCATACCTTTTACTGAAATAAAATGTGCAGGCAAACATATTTGCCTAGTGCAAATATATGCATTGTTAATTTTATAATTAACTTGTAATTTATCTCCTCCTGCTTGAGTAAGGGATTGAGTTGTCTTATCAAAATACTTTGTTGGAATAATTCCTTCTTGGAGACAATTAAGATCAGCCCCACTATCAACGAGGGCTATTTCATTTTCCAAAATGAATTGCTTGTTGATAACCAATGTAATTTTCACAAACCATTTTTGTGAAGTAACTTGATCTAACAAAGTTAAATATCCTGGTTTTACATCCCAATTAATATTATTGTTAGCTAAGATATTCTCAAAAGGTATTTTTGTATTATTTTCTAAAAAGGTAATCCTGGTGGATAAATTATTATTATCCTTTTTTATTTGTGATATTTCAACTTTTAATTGATTTATCTCACGTTTTAGGTCATTAACTGAAACAAAAGTTTCTCTAATATTGGTATTTTGAAATCTAGATAAGACTTCACTGAATTAATAAGGGGCTTCCATTATTTTTGGAGCATCTTCTTTTCTAGAAGTTTCATTTATTAATGTTTCTAACATTTTCCTTTTTAGATCATTGTCTGGAATGGATTCTATCATCTTGATAATTCCATCCTGTTCTGAAGTTAGAACATTAACATTTAATCCATTCATTTATACAATGGATTTCCAGTATTCTACTTCACTACATTGACATATATCATTGTCGCAGTTGCTTTCATCAGAAGAATTATACAAGATACCTATATAATCTTCTTCCCCAGAGGTACTAGATTCTGATTCAGAATCCATTAACAAAACTTTTCCTAATTTGTTTCTGAGATCCTCATCTTCAAGTTCGTGCAAAGCCTTCTTAGTCCAACACTAGTTGGCATAATGACCAGCCTTTCCACATTTGTGACAAATTATGTCTATCTTTTTAGCTTTGCGTTTAGACTTAGGTTGATAAGGTTTATCTTTAGCAGATTTGCTAGGATATTGCTTCTTGTAAGGATTTTTCTTGTAATGTTTTTTCTTGTAATCCTTATAAGGTTTGGATTTCTTTATTTTTTGTTTTTCCTTATTAGGTTTAGAGGAGTTGCTTATATCAAAAGCGAATTGTTCGCAGAAATCACCAAGTTGATGTTTTTCCGTTTTCTTTTGCTTCTTAAGCTGGTTTCTAAGTTTAATATCATTGCATAATGATAATCCTTCATTTATGCAGCAGCATATAATCTGACCATAAGTGAGGTGTTCATAGTTGATATTGACTCATCATTTTTACTTCTTAGACTTTGTCTAATTTTCTCAGCAAAGAAATGGGGAAGACCATCAACAAATTTGGATTTCCAATGAGAAGAATTAGAATTGTTTAACTGATACACCCTAGAGAGGAAGGTATCTTTATACCATCTGAAGAGCCCCAAAGAAGGGCATCTAAGGTTTTGAAGCAGGGTATTTATCTTTTCTGCTATAGGCATGTTTGTTCCTACAAAATGTTGTAGAACAGTTAGGCACAGAGTATAAAATGCATCTTCTTCTCCTGTGGTTGTAACAATAGTTCCTGTACTAGTACTGGTTGGTTCAATTTTCACAGTTTTCTTGTGAGTAAGAATTTCTTTCTTTTGAAGTTTTGTGAGATAATGATCCCACCAGCCACGGAGTTGGCCAACAAAACTAGTTGTTATAAATGTTGCAATGGTACTGTCTGAATTTCCTTGTTGTTTGCAGACAGTAGAATACATGATCATCCTATGAATCATGTCTAGAATTTGTTTGTCATTTAGACCATCTATGTTCCATTCATAGATAGCTTTACCAGAGTAAGAATTTTGGTAAGTTTCAGGCTCTTCATAGAGCAAGTCTTGGGGTGAAGGTCTATGGTAGTAGTATTTTTCTACTGGTCTAGGAGCATAAACTGGGTTTATGATTTCTTCTTTATTAATGTCGATGTTTGCAAACATATTTGCAAGATCACTTATATAGTCCGATTCTTCAATATCAGAATAAGATTCTTTTAAAACAGAAAGATTTATTTCTTTCAGCTTCTGGTCTAAAGCTTTGAGAAATTCCTCACTATTACTTTCCATCTTAAAATTCGTAATAGTAGTAGGAGGTTGGATTAAAGGGATATCCTTAGGTTCCTGAATGTTAGGTTATTTGTCCTTTTGTAATTGTTCTATTAACAGTTTTTGCTGGGCTATTTGCTATTCTAAGAGTTTTCTTAGCGAAGCTAGGTCATTTTCAATGGAAATTAATTGATCTCCTACACAGACTAAGTAAGCATTTGTGTAGTTCTGAGATCTAATGATAGCATTTATCTCTCTAATAGTTGCTTGGTTGTATTCAACCTTCTGCAAGCTAAGAAAGGCAGTAGCTTCTATATTGGGGCTTATTTGTAAAGACTGGCTGGGAGGGAAAGGTGAAGTTATAATTTCTTTTCCAGTATCCCAAGGTTTCTGGAGAACCATTATATCAGTTTCCATTCTTTTAACATATTGTTCTAAAAACCATCTTGGAAATGTGATAAAATCTTGGACTGCTTCCAGATATTGGTAATAGACATTTTTTATGTCTTCTAATTCCTCTTTAGAGAATTTATTATAGTACCATGCCCTAAATTCAGCATGTTTAGGGGTTATGAACTCAGCATTGATGAGCCTTCTCCAACAACATCCGGGGGAATAGTCGTATCTATTCATAAGGAAAAATTCATGTCTGATTGCGTGGGGGATTTCCTACCCGACGGGTTATGGTAAATTCCATAAGGTATCTAATTATCACTTATTTTTATATTTTCAACTGCTTTAATTTCTTCCTTGAGTTGAGAAGTTGAGCATCTACTTGGTAATTGATCATTAGCAGTATAGAATTCATTTACAGAATTGGTAGAATATCTATGAGAAATGGATCTAGGAATCCTAACAATCCTTTTTGGAGTGAAACTTATTTCCAAATCTCCTGATTGAGTTTGGAGTATCTGGTCAACATCCTGATTCAGGATGGGTTTAGGTTCCAAAACATTACATATATATATATATATATATATATATATATATATATATATATATATATATATATATATATATATATATATATATAATATGATTATGAAAAATCAAATTAGAATTAGTTTTTTTATGAGTTTGGCCCATTTAGAATTTACCCCCATATTAATGTTTATACCCCTCTTATGTTTTATTTTTGTTTTTGTTTTATTTTATTACTATTTATTTATTTATTTATATATCTATATTACATTTCTTGTGATTATATATATATATATATATATATATATATATATATATATATATATATATATATATATATATATATATATATATACATAGGGAACGTATCATATGAGAAAGTCATTTTTATGTGAGAACATGAGAATGAATCTGAACCATTAGATTTTAAAATAAATGGTGATGATTATTTATCAGTTTTTTTCTCTCTCTTCCATCATTTATTTTAATAATGGAAGAGAGAGAAAAACAAAAACCACACATAATCTCTACCATTTATATATATTTGGTAAAATAAATAAAACATCTTCCTTACTACTTACTGATCCATCTCCGCTGCTGATCAAACACTCAATATTGATCTGCTACTCTCTCTATGTGGTATCATCGCCTTTTATTTTGTAAGTAATATATTTATGTGTAACTAATTACATGTTGTGACCAGATTGTTTAATCTATGTAGCTTATAAGCATATTATTTTCATATACAATAGTCTAAGATATAATTAATCAAAAGCAACATGTTTTAGGGTTTTCAAAACTGAAAATGTTTTTAAGTGCTTCCTGCTTGTTCATTATTTTGGTCCATCTCTTGAAATCCTTCCAGAAGACATCATGAGATTATATGCTCCTTGGTGCGAAAATAGTCCTTTGATCATTGTAGGACAATGTCCTTTAATGTTTTTCATAAAATTTCAAATCCCATGGATTTGGAGGTGGAGTATTAGCATCTCAAAAGACAAATATAATATCCCTATTTTAGAAAGACAATTCTTTTAGACATGGTGGAATAAAATGGACAATGAAGACATCAAAGTCAAAACTGCAACAATTAATGCTGTGATTAAGGAAGACAAAGAAAAAGTTTTGGTTGAACAAAGTTCTCAAAAAATGTCCATGACAACCCTCAAGGAATATTTCCAGACGAAATTTCCTCAAGAATCAGAAGAGGAAATCATGGTTAGAAGTCTTGACCATTTGAAGAAACAATTCTTCAATGCTTTTCCTATAACTAACAAAGACGATATGTCAGTCTCCTCAAAAGACTCTATGGATACCAATATCCTTGTAGGAGAGTCCCAAGAAGAGGAAGAACCAACCCTAGAATATTTTTGGGACTCCATGACTCAAGCCATGAGCCAACAAGCCAAAGCTCAGCAAGCCAGAAAAGACAAAGGAAAGGGTCCAGCTAATTATTAGGGACCACTTGATAAGAAAAAATATTATCTTTTTGATTTTTCAACCAGCTTTTATAAAGCTGTCCCCCACAATGGTTAGGGTTGTCATCAGAGATGAGGTTGTTTTGTTTTCTTGTGTTCAGAAGTCATAAAGTTTTTCTGTTGATGGGGCCCACTGTGCACCCGGGATGACTTTACTGTAGATACTGTAACAACTTTTTATTTTTGTTTTGTTCAACCGGTGACAATAGGTTACCAGTGCTTGTTTACCTGTAATATCAGGTTATCTTTTTCTTGTCTATTTAAGGAAATCTGAGTTTCCATTTGTACTCAGAACTTTATTTGGTAAAATAAATAAAACATCTTCCTTACTACTTACTGATCCATCTCCGTTGCTGATCAAACACTCAATATTGATCTGCTACTCTCTCTATGTGGTATCATCGCCTTTTATTTTGTAAGTAATCTATTTATGTGCAACTAATTACATGTTATGACCAGATTGTTTAATCTATGTAGCTTATAAGCATATTATTTTCATATACAATAGTCTAAGATATAATTAATCAAAAGCAACATGTTTTAGGGTTTTCAAAACTGGAAATGTTTTTAAGTGCTTCCTGCTTGTTCATCATTTTGTTTTCCCAGTAAGGGGGTTGGTTTAGATGAACCTAAAAGGAATTTTTTCATAAAAACATTGGATATCATAGATTTGGGAGAAATCCTTCTATCCCTTCGGGTTGATAGTTGAAACACTTTGGTGTTTGCTATGATAGCTAATGATATGTTACTAGATTGATTATCTATATCCAAGTTTCAGGAGATACTCAAACAATAAATATGTTAAAACAGAAAGATCTTCTTCCTTATAAGAAGAAGTATAATTATATTCATATTGGCCTTGTCCAAATAGTTGTTAAACCTCTAACTCTATTAGGATTAAACGCTAGTATTCTAGGATATCTTCGGGATGGAAGATGCGAAGATTTTAAACAATCTCTGGCAGCTATGGTTGAAACCAGTCTTTGCCATGGTCCTATCTATTTTGAAATATCTCCCAATTTAAGTCTGTCTCTGACAGATAGAAATATACTTCAAGCCCTTCAATTAACCATCCATACAGATGGATACAACTTTAAACCTGGTAGTCAAATTATGGCTGTCTACTATAGAATTTACTATAAGGTTCTGACATCCCTCAAACCTAATGCAAAACAATTAACCTTTCCTGGAACTACAACTTTGGTTCAAACTAATTTATTAACCTCCACAGTAGCAACTAATAGGTTAATTAAATGGGATGAAATTACTTTCCCATAGAAATGGTCTCTACCTCAGGTCTTAGGACCTAAGCCCATTCTGAACCAGGATGTCGATCAAATTCTACAAACACAATCAGGGGATTTAGGAATAAGTTTTACCCCAAAAAGAATGTGAGAATCCCCAGATCTATTTCTCATTCTGGTAGACATTATACCAATTCTATAAATGAGTTTTATACTGCTAATGAACAATTACCCAGCAGACCTTCAAATTCTCAATTAAAGGAAGAAATTGAGGCAGTTGAAAATATAAAACTAAGTGATAACCAGATACCTTATGGAATTTACCATAACCCCTCATGTAGGAAATCCCCTACACAATCAGACATGAATTTTTCCTTATGAATAGATACGACTATTCCCCTGGAAGTTGTTGGAGAAAACTTATCAATGATGAGTTTATGACACCAAAACATGTTGAATTTAGAGCACGGTACTTTAGTAAGTTCTTTGAGGAAGAGATTGAAGACATAAAAAATGTTTACTATGATTATTTGGATGCAGTTCAAGATTTTATCACATTTCCCAAATGGTTTTTAACACATTATGTTAAGAGACTAGAACATGATATTATGGTTCTTCAAAAACCTTGGGACACAGGGAAAGAAGTTATAAATTCTCCCTTCCCTCCTAGTCAATCTTTACAAATAAGTCCTGATATAGAGGCCACAACCTTCTTAAGTCTCCAGAAGGTAGATTATAACCAAGCCACAAATAGGGCGATCAATGCTATCATCAGATCCTAAAACTACACAAATTCCTATTTAGTCTGTGTAGAAGATCAATTAATTGCCTTGGAAAATGATTTAATTTCTTTAAGAAAACTTATAGAAGAGCCAATAGCTCAACAAAAGGTAATTATAGATTGTAGCGAGCGATTTTGGACGCGGTTCTTAGGCGCTGTCGCTCTTTGGGGTTTACTACAAGTCGATTCATTTTTTATCCTATTGTGAGCTGACTAAGGAAGGGAAATAGATGTCTCTAATTAACCCTGCTTGTATACTGAGTTTAAACAGCAGTCTGTTAGGTTACGGATGCCATATGGTAATAGGGCCTTTCTTTCTTCTTACTTTATTAAGGTGGAAAACTGGGACTATTCATGGGAAATTTGTCAGATTGGGTGGAGATAGGGGACTTTAGGTTTTTTGATTAGTGTTCTCGCTAAGATTTTTCTTTCAATCTTATGTCTACGTATTCCTGTTTACTGAAACAGGGAAATCAGAGCGTTCGTAGTTCCTCCTATTCTATGGGAGGAAGTTGGTGTTTTGGTGTCTTGTTCAAAGCCCAAGACGTGAAGCGAAAGGTTGTTTGTATCTTGTTCAAAGCCCAAGATATGAAGCTGAAGGGTCTATTTGTATCTTGTTTAAAGCCCAAGATGTGAAGCTAAAGTTTGTTGGTATCTTGCTCAAAGCCCAAGATATGAAGCTGAAAAGTTTTGACTTTAGAAAGAATTTGTCATCTCTAAAGAGGGGTTTGTCTGTCACAACTGTTTATAAAGGAGAATTACTTTAACCAGGATATGCGAATCTGGCAATGCCATAATTTCCTTTATAGGGGAGTTCCAACCTGAAGGAGAAGAATTTAACTCAGTGTAGAGCAATGCCATCTTTCCTTAGGAATTTCTCATGCTAAAAGAGGGAAAGTGGCATGGATGTAAATAATCCAGAGGCTTGCCGCTTACAACAATTAGATGAAGAGGAAGGAGTTATTGGTGTTTGTATACTGTGAACGAGGCACAACTTTGATGCTAAAAGGTTGATTGACTCAACTAGGGTTTCCTTATACAAAGCCTAAGAGGAGGCTATTGGCCCAACAAGAGGGAGTTTTTGTATCTCGTACGAAACCCGAGAGAGAGGCTAAAAGGGTTGACTCAACAGGAGGATCTTTTATACTCAACAAGAGAGTGATTTGGTATCTCGTACGAAGCCTGAGATGGAGGCTAAAAGGGTTTGACTTAACAAGAGAGTTTTTGTATCTCATACGAAGCCCGAGATGGAGGCTAAAAGGTTCCGTTTCAGTTGAGTGACAGGTCCAGTATGTTAGTTAAGATAAAATCAGTTCTTATAAAGAGACTGATTAAAGGTAAGGCTGTGCTTTGGGATTGATCAGAGGATCAGGGTTATTTCCTGTTCTTTAAGGAAATGGGAAATCCAAAGGGTATTTGAGACTGTCCAAGTCTACGGGTGTTTCCTTACTTGAGAATGTCTCCGAGACTCGAGGAAATTAGACTGTCCCAGTCTAGAGTTTTATCTTTTGTACTATGCTTAAAGAAACAGTAGTAGTACGTTCACGGTGGAAAGATCTAGACTCTTTGAAAGACTGTTCTATTAAGATGACTAATTTCTGTTCCTATACCTCTAGGAGGTCGCCGGGACAATTTGTACGAAGCCCAAGAGGAGGCTAGAAACTTTTTAAGAAGCCGAGGGACAATTTGTACGAAGCCCAAGAGGAAGCTATCATTCCCGGAGGAAGAAATCATTTATACGAAGCCTAAGAGGAGGTTGTGAATACTTCTAAGAAGCCGATGGGTCCTTGTACAATGCCCAAGAGGAGGTGGGGATGCTTTTAGGAAGCCTGTGGGTCCTTGTACAATGCCCAAGAGGAGGCCAGATGCTTTTAAGAAGCCCGTGGGTCCCCAAACCCCGAGAAATTCAAGACAGACTATTCACAGAGAATAGATCGATCCAGGAAAGTTTGAGAATTTGGAAGAAACTCAAGAGATGCAATTCACGTAGAAGAGATAATCTCTGGGGAGTAGAGTTTCTTGACAATTCCAAAGGAGGACAGCCGAAGAGAAGATTGTATCTGGTGCTTCTATTGGGGATCTAGTATTATCTATTTCTACCAATAATCGAAACGGCTTTACCTAGTGCTAAACATAGTTATCGGGGAAACGCTACATATCTATACTATTATTACACAGTTGATATGAGTTTATGAAAGAAGACTTACAGCAAAACAGCCCCACAATACAGTTATATGTATATGAAAACGGTAAATGAAAGCGTATAAACATTTACTCGGTTGTAGAGCTTCCATGCTGTTTGGTTAGTTGTTCAACAAAGAAAGATTGAAAACAATAGTATATTTCAAAATCAAAGGAGAAAGTGCTTTGAAAAGAAAGTTTGGGGCTTACAGCTCAAGGAGAGGCCCAGGGTTTTACCAATGATTGCACTGTTAAATTTGTACAGAGGGACTTATACAAGTGACTGAGGCCCAAGAAAGGTTTTCTGTACAAAGGGATTGGTCTTACACTCTCTCAAGAGGCCCAAAAAGTTTTAAATAAAAAGAATGGGGCTTATAACACGAGGGTAGGCCCAGATGACTTTTCGTTTAAAATGGCGGTCGCGCCGAGGTTTTCTTTTAACGCAAAGGGACTTATACAATATCTGAGGCCCAAGATTGTTTTGGTTAAAAGGGGATTGTGTCTTATACTTTAACAGAGGCCCAAGAGTTTTGAATGGGTCTTATAGCTCGAGGAGAGGCCCAGAGTTTATTTTTTAAACGGGCGACGATCGCGCCGAACTTTTGAATGGACTTATACAATAAGTGAGGCTCATGAAGGGTTTGTACTTACAAAGGATTGGGTCTTACACTCTATTAGAGGCCCAAAGTTTTGAATGGGTCTTATTGCTCAAAGAGAGGCCCAAAGTTTTTTTTGAAAAGGGCGACGATCACGCCGAGGTTTTTGAAAACACCGTGGGTCTTATACAATGACTGAGGCCCAAAATAACTTGGTTTTCAAAGAGGTTGGGTCTCACACTCTAATAGAGGCCCAAGAGTTTTGAAAATGATTTGTGAGGGTTGAATTAATGAAAAACCCTAATTTGTTTCCAAAATGTATTTTAATTGAATAAAAATTCAATTAAAATGATCAAAAATTGTTTAACATGTGGGAAACAAATTATGATCTTGGATTAATGCTTCAAAAATCAAGTATTGACCTACAAAATAGTTAGAAGTCATTAATCTTTGCTAAATCAAGAAGGAAAAAATATTTTAAATGTTAAAAATAATTAAAACATTAATTCTTTGAAAAAATATCAATTATATAAAATAAATAATATTTTTGGGATTTTTTGGGAAAATAAAATATTGTAACATTTTTGTGAATTATTAAAAAAAAGAATCAACTCAAAATCATTAAAACTCAGAGAGAAATTAGTTTTTGAATCAATTAAATAAAATCACAAAATTCAAATATTTGAATTTTCAAAAAAAGGCGCCAAGATCACCCAAGAACACGCGCGTGTTCTGGGTTTTTCCCAGATTTACATTTTCTCTCCAATCTCACTGAATAGTTTATTATATCATACAATCCACATATCAATCTGCTCGTCTTAACCTCACGATCATGTCTATGGTCTTTAATTTCATTTATTTTAAACGTGGAATGAGAAATCAAGACAAAACCTCAAGAACCCTAAAATTTGCATGAAGGCTGAGAATTTTGATACACGATTCAAACAAAGGAATTAATTGAGGTGAAACATTCCATGCATGATTATGAACATTTGGCAAAAGTATTGTGCGAGGAAATATGCATAGATTGAGAGATGGCCAAGTTTAGGCTTACCTCTAGGTCGTGACAGCAAGTGCAAGGTGATTTTTGAGTTGGAGGTGTTACAGATGAGTTGTGATGATCTGAACAACTTCCTTATACCTTATGGAGTGTGTTTGAATGTTTGGACTTGATTGAAAATGGCTGGATCACTTCATGGCATCTCAACTGCAACTTGGTTAAAACCTTGAGCAATTGACTGGTGATTCTGAGAAATCAGTGTTCCAGATGTTGTTTAAGTGTTTGGATTACTTCTATGTGATGTATGTGAGGTGTGTGTGTGATTGGCTACTCAAAATTCGATAGTGACTTGCCTTAGAAGGGAAAATTGGAGTTAAAGAAGAGATTTTGAGGAAAGCATCTGTTTGATGGCTTTGGTGTACTCAAACTGATCACAATGGAGCTCTATTTATAGTAGAGCAAGTTTGTTTTGCAAGGAATAGTGAATGGCAACTACTGAGTAGGGTTGGCCAATGTTGAGCAATGAGAATCCAAGTATCCTCTATCCATTGACTAGAGGTTAGCGCACAAGCTGCTGGTTCCCTTGGTCTTGGATAAGTCTTGACTGAATTCAGTTGCCAATAGCTCAGTCCATGCCACCTTGGTGCTTCCATTGAATGCTCTAATCCAAAATTGGAGTCTTGTCCATATTTTAGGCAATTCTAGGTTTGGCATGCTATTTCTTGTTCCAAGGACTTTGGAGGCTTGGCTCAGTGATTGTCCCCTTTAGATTTGATCCTCAGATGTGTCCAAAGTGATGACAAGGCTTGGAATTTGCTGATTTTGGTAAATCGACCAAAAGTGCAACAATCTGCCTTGCCTTGGCAGTTTTCAGCAAGGCATCTTGCCAATGTCATATTTCATGGCTCAAGTTGAATTTGGTGATGTTCTTCGCCATTTTGGAAAGCTCTTATATGATACAACAACTGTTTGATCATATTTGGTTTTGATACTTTTTGGATCCAAGTGAAAAATGTCCCTACATTTGGAAAAAAGTGGAGGCAGATTATGACTTAGTGAAAATTTCACTAAGTGTTGGAAAAAGTGACATTTTCACTTTTCAGCCACTTTGATCACTCCATAACTCAAAATCCCTAATGAATTAGAATTAGGTCTAGTTGAAGTTTTTGTAGAGGGCCATGAGGGCTACAAAACCAGCTTTGGATGTTGAAGAATGGTTTTGTGGTTTAGGAGTTATGATCCTTCAAAGTTGGTACCCTTGCCACTTTGTTCATAACTTAGAAAAATTTCTAAGTTTTTTATGGTTACCCCTTTTACAAGTTATCCCACTTTCTTTGAATTTACTTGATGAATGATGATTCAAATCACACATTAACATAATTTTAGGGTTAAAAAACGTTTTTTTGTGAAAAATCTCAAAAAGTCAAAGTTTGACTTTTGTGCACTGTTGACTTTTTAGCAGATGAATTCCAAACTGTGCAATTCTTCAGGAAATCAAGTCCTAGACCTAAATAAAACTTGATGGACATGTTCCATGGGTGTTATAGGGTGTATTGAATCATGTCCTAGGGTTTGGGAGCATGTCCTGGTCAAAAGTCAAAGTTACAGTTGACTTTTCTCTTAAAACCCTAACTGTGGTTCAGATGAAATTGAGACTTGTTGCTCAAGCTTCTTGGATCAATCCATTGTTGTAAATGAATCAATATGGTATATTAGAGACCCTCAAATCCTCTCTTGAGGTCTTGGCTCATGATTTGTCCCAAAAGTCAACTTAGGGGTGAATTAGGTCAAGAAACCCTAATTTTAGATTTTTGATGAATGCATCCCCTGAGGCTAACTTGACTTGATGATTGGGTCCATGAGGTTCCATGGAGCATTTTAGGTTATGCTTTGAAGCATTGGCTCATGCCCAGAGAAAAATTTCCATCTGGAGGCCTTGGTCGACCAAAACCCTAATTTGGTGACACTGGCGATCTTGAGGCTTGATCCACCTAGAAGGGAGCAGCCTTGTGCTTAATCCTTGAGGTGGGAGTCCTTTTGATCCTTTGTGGATATTTGAGAGGTTAGACAAGTTGAAGATCAAGTCATTCCTTGGTTGATCCTTTGTCTAAAGCTCAGAGAGGGCTCGAAACCCTAATTTTGATTGTAGTGGATGCTCACCCATCTTTGGGGAGACTAATGAGGCATAATGGTTCATCCATATTATGGTGATGATATTCCCAATGATGGGAAATATTAGTGGTCAAAATTTGGGGTATGACAGATGCCCCTATTTAATCTTCTTGGACCTGAAGGTATTCGGGGTGCAAGAGGATTAAAAATCAGAATATCCAAAATTTTGATGATGCCTATGAATGGAAGCTTACGCATTCATCTTCTTTTGCTAAGCAATGATGCTTAGAAAAAGGTAAAATTCCCCTCGATCCTGGTCTTCAGCCAAGGAACTGGTCTCAGTTTTTGATATAAACTTCCCCTCGATCCTGGTTTCCTACCAAGGAACTGGTCTCAGTTTCTGATATAAACTTCCCCTCGCTCCTGGTTTCCTACCAAGGAACTGGTCTCAGTTTCTGATATAAACTTCCCCTCGATCCTGGTTTCCTACCAAGGAACTGATCTCAGTTTCTTTTGTCAATAAACTTTATTGACAAGAGACGCTATTCGTAGCGGTCTTCCTCAAACTTCTCACCGAATTTACCGGGGAGATGCCATTTAACGGAAAAGGTTTTGATGTAAGACTTACTGGGGAACCCATTCAGCTAGTTGTAAAGGGGTACAAACTTCTCTGTTGGAGACGCCATTTGTTAACTCTACCGGGGAAAACGAGTCTCTTGAGAGACTGCTTTCTGCTTAGGGGATTACATCATACTTTTCTCGGGATCTTCCCGGAGAAACTCCATATGATGGGACCCAATTTTGAGGTGCCGATGACCTTTTCATCAGTGGGTTTTTTTTAGAGATAAACTGCTATACTGTCGAATTTACGGTTAAGAGGCTTCCTCTGGGGATTTTCCTTAATCCGGGAAAGCAAGGATATCATCTTCAATGGTGAAGAGTGACATTTGTTGAAGGTTCTCTGGTCTTTTAGAGGTTCAAAATATCAAAGTGGTCGAGTACTGACTCTAATCCAGAGATACACTAGAGGAGAGATTGTTCAGACGCAACACTTCCTGACGAGGACAAAGGCTGACAACTCGATTGAGAGGACGGTTAACCCCAGGGGATAAGACCGACTAGAGTGATAGTGATGCAATATGAATGTGAATGTAAATTAACAATGCATGATGTATGTATGTATATGTTGACAAAACTGACACGACATACAGACTGATGGATGAACACGGCTGGATACTCGGCCATCGCGGGGCGAAGAAATACCGTTGGTTCAAAATAGCAATTCCACCTTGCTTAGGAGAAATAGTCCCTGCTAGGAGCTATGTTGGTCGGGCTTAGGAGATAAGAACTCGGCCGAGGGTATCAGATGGAAAAACCGCCTCTGATATAGCTGATCCTTCATTCAGGTGCGCTGGTTTAGAATGAGTACTTTGATTCTGCACTTTGAAGTCCGCTTACTTCTGGAGAAGCGATTGATGTTCTTTCGATGTTCAACAGTCAAAAGAAATTGCCATCTTTATTTTAAAAGCAGAAAAAGTTTTAACAAGTAAATTCGTTTTTGTTTTATTTCAAGAATCATTAATCATATTAAAACGTCATTCTATAAAGCTAAAACAAATAAGAATTGCAAACAAAAAGCACAAGGGCTCAAATTTTATTGATAGGATAGAAATCAGCCAAACGCATGATCCCATGGAGTATTTACAAAGTTAGAAAATGGTAATTTACAGGGAAAAGGGTTACGTTGAAACATAACAACAGTTATCCTTCTACCAACTTTGAATTCGGGACATCCTGAGCTTCTGTCGAAGATGACCTTGACTGGAGTTTTCCTCCGATGGATGATGTAACTGCTGCTGAGGGACTTGCCTCTGTTGGACATAGTTACTTGCCATTTATCCCTAATTTTTGCCTGGATTGTACTTTGAAGTTTCCAATCCACCGGGATGATTTTTGTTCATGTCTCTAATTTTTTCCTGGACCGCCCTTTCGGGTTTTCAATCCACCGAGACGTTTTTTTTTGTTTTTTTTAGTTTAGGCGAAGTATTTCTCGACTACATCAACATTCGTGGGGTAGGCAAATTCCTCTCCATCCATGGTTGCAAGTCTCAAGGCGCCGCCTGAGAAAGCTTTCGTGACCACATATGGGCCATCATAATTCGGAGCCCACTTGCCTCGCGAATCAGTGAGAAAAGATTGTATCTTCTTGAGCACGAGGTCTCCTTTCCTGAAGATGTGAGGTCTGACCTTTTTGTAAAACGCCCTCTTCATTCTTTGCTGATACAACTGACCGTGGTATAGTGCCGTGACTCATTTTTCCTCGATCAGATTGAGTTCGTCGTGTCGACTTTGACACCACTCAGCTTCTGTAATCTTAGCTTCCATCAATACCCTGATTGATGGGATCTCTACTTCTATGGGAAGTACTGCTTCCATGCCATATACTAGAGAGAAAGGGGTAGCCCCGGTTGAAGTGCGGACAGATGTTCGATAATCGTGAAGAGCAAAGGGTAGCATCTCGTGCCAATCTTTGCAGGTTATAACCATCTTCTGAACAATCTTCTTAATGTTCTTGTTAGCCGCTTCTACCGCTCCGTTCATCTTGGGTCGGTAGGGAGATGAGTTATGGTGTTCGATCTTGAACTCAGGACACAACTCTTTCATCATCTTATTGTTCAAGTTAGATCCATTATCAGTAATGATCTGGCTCAGAACACCATAAGGGCACATGATATTGTTTTTGATAAATCGGACCATCACTTATTGGGTTACATTTGCGTACAATGCTGCTTCGATCCACTTGGTGAAGTAATCAATGGCTACCAGGATGAACCGATGTCCGTTTGAAGCCTTAGGCTTAATCAAGCCGATTATGTCGATTCCCCATATGGAAAAAGGCCATGGGGAAGAGAGAACTTTGAGATGCAATGGCGGTACATGGATTTTGTCAGAGTATATTTGACACTTGTGACACCTTCTCATGTACTTGTAGCAGTCGGATTCCATGGTCAACCAGTAGTACCCTGCTCTCAGAATTTTTCTCGCCATTGTGTGTCCGTTGGCATGAGTGCCAAATGATCCTTCATCAATTTCTTTTATCAGTATGTCTGCTTCTGGTCTGTCTACACATCGGACCAAGACCATGTCAAAATTTCTCTTATAGAGTGTATCACCGCTCAGGAAGAAGCTGCCAGCTAGTCTTCTGAGGGTCTTCCTATCTTTTCTTAGTGCCCCAAGTGGGTACTCTTGTTTCTGAAGGAAGCATTTGATATCGTGATACCAAGGTTTGTCGTCTATGATAACTTCAATCATGAAGACATAGGCGGGCCGTTCAAGGCACATTATGTCAATCTTAGGTAAGTCGTTCCATCGACCTACGCTAATCATGGAAGAGAGAGTGGCTAATGCATTAGTCATGTGATTCTCCTTACGAGGGACGTGATGAAACTCAATTCTGTTGAAGAAGGGTAGCAACCTTCTCGCGTAGTCTTTGTAAGGAATCAATCCTAATTGGTATATGCTCCAATCTCCTGTGATCTGATTGATAACCAGGGCTGAGTGGCCATATACATCCAAGTTCTTGATCCTTAAATCAATCGCTTCTTCGAGACCCATAATACAAGCTTCGTATTCGGCCTCGTTGTTTGTACATTTGAACGTAAGTTTGGCGGTGAAAGGAATGTGGGTACCCTGAGGAGTAACAATGATTGCCCCAATTCTGTTTCTGTAATGATTGACTGTTCCGTCAAAGATTAATCCCCATTGGGAATCTAGTTCTGGCCCTTCACTAGGTAACGGTTCATCGCAATCTTTCATTTTTAGATACATGACATCTTCGTCTGGGAAGTCAAACCCGATTGATTCTTGATCGTCAATCGGTTGATGAGCTAAATGATCGGCTAAAACACTTCCTTTAACATCTTTCTGAGCATGGTACTCTATGTCATATTCTGATAACAACATCTGCCAACGAGCAATCCTTCCCGTGAGAGCAGGCTTTTCAAAGACGTACTTGATTGGATCCATCTCGGAGACCAACCAAGTAGTGTAACGAACCATGTACTGGAAAAGACGTTTGGCTGCCCAGGCCAAAGCGCAACAAGTTTTCTCGAGCATCATGTACCGCGTCTCGCAGTCGGTGAACTTCTTGTTCAAATAGTAGATGGCAGACTCTTTCCTTTTGGTTTCGTCTTGTTGGCCAAGTACACATCCCATTGAGTCCTCTAGGACTGTGAGGTAAATGATCAGTGGTCTTTCTTCCACTGGTGGTGATAGAATCGGTGGGTTCAACAGGTATTCCTTAATACTTTCGAAGGCGGTTTGGCAGTCTTCTGTCCAAACGCAGTCTTGGTTCTTTTTTAGTAACCTGAAAATCGGCGCACAGGTCGCGGTCATGAGGAATATGAATATGGAGATGTAGTTCAAACGTCCCAGGAATCCTCTGACTTGTTTTTCAGTTTTCGGAGAAGGCATTTCTCGAATGGTCTTGACCTTGTCAGGATCAACCTCAATTCCTTTATGGCTGACGATGAACCCTAAGAGTTTCCCTGAACGGACACCGAAGGTGCACTTGTTGGGATTCAAGCAGAGTTTATATTTTCTCAACCGCTCGAATAGTTTCGACAGGTGGGTCACGTGCTCCTCTTCTATTTTAGATTTTGCAATCATGTCATCGACATACACTTCGATTTCTTTGTGTATCATGTCATGAAACAAAGTAGTCATGGCCCTTTGATAGGTAGCCCCGACATTCTTCAAACCGAACAACATTACCTTGTAGCAAAAAGTAAACCATGGGGTGATGAACGAAGTTTTCTCCATGTCTTTCGGTGCCATTTTTATCTGATTATAGCCCGAGAATCCATCCATGAAGGAGAAAACTTTGAACTTTGCTGTACTGTCAACCAGCATGTCAATGCGTGGTAAAGGAAAGTCGTCCTTTGGACTTGACTTGTTTAAATCTCTGTAGTCGACACACATTCTGACATTTTCGTCTTTTTTGGGAACGAGTACAATGTTGGCTAACCATTAAGGATATTCTGATGTGGCGAGGAAACCCGCGTCAATCTGTTTTTGTACTTCCTCTTTAATTTTGATGGCCATGTCCGGGTGAGTCTGTCTTAACCTTTGCTTTACTGGCGGATATTCCGGCCTCAACGGTAAGTGATGTTCCACGATGCTGGTATCCAACCCTGGCATGTCCTGGTAGGACCAAGCAAACACATCGGGAAATTCTCTGAGAAGCTTTGTCAAACCCTCTTTGGCAGTTGGACTGAGTAGTGCACCAATCGTGATTTCTTTTCTCTCTTTTTCCGAACCCAAATTGATCATTTCCAACCGCTCTTTGTAAGGTTCAATGGACCTTTCCTCTTGTCTGAGTAGTCGGGAGATCTCTTCTGGAATTTCGTTGTCAACTTCTTCTTCAGCCCCAAATACCGGGAACTCAAAGTCGGGAGAAGGCATCAGATCATATTTTTCAACGGGGTTTAAAACAAGCAATCTGCATGACGTGATGATTCATGTTTAGAAGAGATAGAGAGAATGCAAGTGTGTGTAGTGTATTTTCTTTTTTACTGCTTGTTTTTATTATTAGAATTGTTTTTTTAGGATTACCATTTTCTGAAAAATGAAAAGAGAAAACAACAAATAATGCGAAAATTACAGAACGATGTTATTTTATTTATGAACAAGTCAAATCTTGAAACTACAGCCCTATAAAACAAAACTCTATCGCTTTGGGCGAAGTGAAGAGAGAAATTTACAGAAAGCGAGCCCTATCAAAACATCCGTTTCACCTGGGCAGGATGAAAGGTTAAAACAAAGATGGTAATTACTATGACTTATGAACAATCTTCTGAACACCGACAACAACCCATTGGCGGCAAACTCCTCGGTGAATCACAAAGTCTGGTACTTTCCTTGTTTTGTCTTTAGAAATAACGCTGATTTCTGGTGGAGCAGGAACGTTGGAATCTGTCTCCCAGGTAGAGTTGTCGTAGGAGGATTCCTCTGTTGCATTTTGCAGAGTATTGGTGCTCTCAGGTACATCTCCCCATCCAGTTGGCTGGATGTCTTCGAGCCTGATACGAGAGCTTTCAGGAGCGGTGTACTTGACCATATAGTCAAATTTTCCACTTGGTGGTCCCAAGGTGTCCCACACTTCTTTGGAACTGGAGGAGTCATCTCTCTCGATGACGTTGACCTCATGGAAAGTGTAGTTAATGAATTCTAGTCCTGCAAACTTTGCAAATTCATCGTTGTGCTGGGTATTTTCAGGATAACCTGTGTGTTGATCCCATGACGTGGTGGGGATGCAAGTATTCTGTTCAATGATGCTTAACTGATTTTCATTGTTCGGCTGACTTTCTTGCCCCAAATCTCCTGGGTAAGGTTGCCACATTGGCAGACCATCCATCGGACCATAGTAGGTATAGTCAAAATTGTCCTTCATCGGAGTGTCTTCCTCTAATGAATTTGGTAGAGCACGACATCCTTCCGGATCACAATCTCCATAGATCATTTCGATGTCTGACCTGGCGATAAATCTCGGACACTATGTAGGAAAGTAATAGGGAGTCTGCATTTAGTCCTGAGATATATAACCGTCCTTGTTGAGGTAGGACTTCCATTCCTCCTCTGTGTCAGAGAGATCCTCCTCATTGATGGTATGCACTTCTTGAGTCACTGGGTGAAGGAAACCTCCACTGTGGAAGAAGTTCTGAATGGGATGAAGACTTTCATCGTTGGCTGCTGTCTAGGTGCAGGTTGTAGAAAAACCAAGACCCTTCTTTGTTCTATTGTCAGTAGGAATGACAAGTTGTCCCCATTCCTTTGTATTAGTACTTTCGACAGCTTTAATAGCATCTTTGTATTAGGAAATCAAAGTTCCTACTTTTTATTGATCATCCTTGCTCACCGATAGTGCTTGGAACTGCGTTCCAATAACCTCCTTGGGTTCTACACCAGTAGATGATGATAAGTTACTCACGAGCAAGGCTTGTTCTCCACAGACTATGATGAGTTGGCCGTTCTGGACGAACTTTAGCTTTTGGTAGAGGGTTAAAGTGACCGACCCAGCCTGATGTATCCAAGGTCTTCCTAATTAACAACTGTATGTTACCCGGATGTCCATGACCTGGAAAGTGTGAGGACCAATAGTTATGGGAAGATCGACTTCGCCGATAACCGCTTTTCTGGATCCATCAAATGCTTTGACGACGACCTCGCTGATTCTCATCGGAGGACCTTTGAATGATAATTGCATCAAAGTGGACTTCGGCATAACATTCAGGGCTGACCCTGTGTCTACCAGGACGCTAGCCAAAGCATCGTCCTGGCAGTTGACCGTAATATTAAGTGCCATGTTATGACGGTGACCCTCTTCGGGTAATTCTTCATCACTATATCCCAAGTTATTGCAGGAAGTGACGTTAGAGACAATGCTATCGAACTGTCTGATTGTTATATCTTTTTCCACAAAGGCTTGCTCCAAGACTTTCTGTAGAGCCTCCCTGTGGGCTTCTGAACTGAGTAACAGTGATAGTACTGAGATCTTTGAAGGAGTCTGTAACAGTTAATCAACAATGTTATATTCACTCCTTTGGATGAGCTTCAGCATCTCATCGTCATTTTTCAAAAGGTCGGAATTACTGGATTGACCGACTGGTGGATCGGGAACTTTTATCTGAGGTTCCTTTTCTTTGTTGGATTACCGCTCCATGTTACTCAACTGAAGTCTGCAATATTCACAACGGAGGGTAATGGAATTTCCTTTCCATTGTCAACTATTGTTGCACCGTATTTGTAAGGGATCGCCTTAGCTGATTCATACGGTAGTGGTCCCGGCAGATAAATGACTATGGGAACCTTCTTGTTTTTTTGACCATCGTAAGTAATCTTAATCCGTTCCTGGTTAGGAACTTTAGATTTGTCAAATAGAGGAATGATGGAAAAAACATTCCTATTCTTCTGATGATCAGAGATTACGACGACATCCTCGATTTGATCGGCAAGCTAATTCGGCGTCCAGTTGATGGGTCCAGAACCCGGATATGGGCGAATCTCTCCATGATCAACCTGACCCTGAATAGCTGCTCGCACAAGGTAGCATCCTTGGTTACTTTCTGAACAGACTCTACAACGTTCATAGTTGTGTGGCGGCACCTGGCCATGCCCATTTTGAATACAATGTAACCTCACTAGGTTAGCTTCCACAGATCAGACATCCTGACTCTGACGCCGAGTAGGATTCCTGTTATTGATACTAATTTGCTGAGTATCTTCATCCATATAGATTGGCATTCACCAGTGATTTAACAAGTGCTGAAGTGCCTCCTGGACAAGGGTACAACCTCGATCATTTTCGTAACCCGCTTTACAGGTTTGGTAATCATGTGATATTAGGAATCCGAATCGGACCTGCTCAGCATGTAACTCTACCAGGTTGGTATTTATTACGCGAATATTAAAGTCTGAACCATGTTGATCTGATATGGGTTCCTATCATAGTAGTCTTGGATCCATCCAAGATCCATCTGACGCTGGAGGGCCTCTTGTATGAAAGAGCATCCCTGTTTGTTTACCAAGAAAGTCAGACAGGAACTGTAATCGTGCCGCGGTAGATTATGGTATTGGCTTTGCCTTGAGTGCATCGCCACCAAGTTGACATTCATCGCACGGATGTCGTGGTTTTAAATGACGTTGGAATTCATATAGACCATGTTAACTCCACGAACTCGGTGCTCTTGGATCCATCAGAGATCCATCTGTTCCTGGAGAGCTGATTGCACCACAGAACATCCTCGATTACTTTTAGAGCAGACATCACATTGATGATAATTATGAGGTGGCACATGGCCATACCCACTCTGTCTACAATGCATCTTGACCAGATTGGTCCTCAACAAGAGTACATCGTGAATTTGATAGACGTTGTTAGACTTTCCCTCTATCACGTTGACTGCAGCTTTCTCATGTTGAGGCAGCGGGTTCGTGAGAACATTGGGATTCGTATATTTGAAAGATAAGAGCCCGCTCCTAACAAGCTTTTGCACGTCGGATTTGAAATTGAGGCAGTTCTCTATGTTATGCCCTGATCCTCCTTGATGATAAGGACATGTCTGATCCACCTTAAACCAAAAAGGCAGATTTTCCGGTACTGTCAGAGGAGACTTAGTCTGGATGTACCCCTTGGCCAGTAGTAACGGAATTAGTTCTGCGTACGATATGGGTATAAGATCAAATCCTTGTGGGCGTGTTGTACGGTTGTTGTTGTATTGAGGACGAGCCTGCTAAAGAGGTTGTTGAGTCCTTTGCTGATTAGGCTGGGTCTGCGCAACCTGAGGCTGATACGTAGGAATAGGCGCGGGGTTGGTAACAGGAGTTACAGCTGCTACAGGTTGATAACGTCGCCTTTGCTTTTCGAGAGAGATATTCCCAATATCTTTCTCTTTTTTCTTAGGAAGAGCACTAACGTATCGTTTTGTACAACTTGATGATCCAATGTCTTTTACCCAACGTCCTTCCCGGACGGCTTCCTCAAGACGAACTCCCATACCGACCATCTCGGTGAAGTCGTTGGGCGCACTGGCAATCATTCTGTCGTAGTAAAATGAGCTTAAGATCTTTAAGAAGATCTTTGTCATCTCTTTTTTGTCAAGAGGTGACAAATTTGAGCGGCAATCTCACGTCATCTCTGGGCGTACTCCTTAAAGGTTTCCTTGTCCTTTTGTGACATTGATCTGAGTTGATCTCTGTCCAGTGCCATGTCCAAATTGTATTTGTATTGTTGGACAAAGGAAGTGCCAAGATATCTGAACGTGCTGATCGTAGCACGGTTTAAACCCATGTACCATTTTAAGGCGGCACTGGTTAAACTATCCTGAAAGTAGTGAATCAATAGATCCTGATTCTCTGTCTGAGATGACATTCGCCGTGCGTACATCACCAGATGGCTCTGAGGGCAATAGTTACCCTTGTATTTTTCAAAGTCGGGCACTTGGAACTTGTGCGGAACTTTCACATTGGGGACCAGACAAAGGTCTGCGGCGTCCTTTCCAAATAGATCCTGACCGCAAAAAGGTTGCAGTTCCTTCTGCATTTCCAAGAACTGTTCCTGGAATTCATCCATTCGGTCAAACATAGTTTCCTTTCTACCAGAAGGTATCTGTGGAATCTGTCCTTCCGGGACAGTGTGCACCACAGGGGGTGGTACCGTGACTACGACAGTGAATCTTGGCGTTTCCCGAAGTTTGTAACCTTCAGGAGTCTTCAATATGCCTCTGGCATCTTCGCTTTCCCGAAGTTTGTAACCTTCAGGACTAGCGGCATCTGTTGTGATTCCCTGATCTTCAGCAATCGGCAGAACATATCCTTCCGAGATATAGTTAGCAGGCATGCCCCAGGGACGATCTTTCGGAATTTGATACCTAGGATCAAACTTCTCCGCTATGGGTGCTGAGGTGATCTCTGAGATCACAGTTCTTTGTAGCTGAGCTTCTGCCATGGCTTGCATGTCATTACAAAGCTTTCTCATATCCTCTCTCAGAGCGTCGATCTCTTCTTTCAACTCTCTGTTCTCTTCCTCAAGATCATCCATCTTTTTTTGATGATTGGCCCGAGTATTGTACGAATGAGACAGTTTGACTCTAGAACCGAGACACAAACGTGAGATTCGTAGGTAAGGAGAATTCGTTACAGGAGAATGATGAATACAATGATTATATTAATTATTTTTTGGTTTAATCAAAATAAACTTTGACAATAAGATTGCAAATATCAAACAGAGGGGAAACCCCGTTTTATTGAAATTCAAAGGATTGAGGAAACGAAAATACAGTAGATTACAAAGTGCAGAAACAGAAACCTAAGCTAATGGGTCCCGAGTCCTCTCTGAGGGAAACCCGGGTGCTGATTCTGGTACTTTTCTTTTCTTGGACCGGGGCTCTTGGGCCATTGTCAGGTCGTCATTCCTTTGCCAGATGAAAGGAGTGAGCACATTCCTTTGGTCATCTTGGTTCTCTACAGTATGATGCTCTAAAATTTCAATCATAGCATCCTTATCTTTTAGTAATTGCTGTATTTTGACACACTCCACATTGAGAATGCGGTACTTGTTCTTCCAAGACCTCCTCTCCCGTTGAACTTTGTTTAGAGTAACCTAAAGTTTTTCCGTTTCAGTCATGAAGTACATGACAGATATTACATGACAGATTCCCTCGGTGGAAGAACTCCGTGACGAGGATACGGCATCTTTAGCTTGAGAGCTCTAGTTTGTACCCAGTGGAGATAAGGCTCCACCGAGACACATTTCGGTTTTCCTAGAAACTCCCGTCCTTTCTTATGAATGTGTTTCCAAGCGTGCACTATTTCCATCTTTAGTGCTCTGTCATTTTCTCCTTCCTTGAAGAAAAGACCTTCCAGATGAGCATTGCGCGGGACATGCCTCATCGGGTATCCAAATTGACGAAAAACCAATATCGGATGATAGTTGATTCCTCCCTTAGTTCCTATGAGGGGTACGTTGGGGAATTTTCCACAACGATCAATAATTCCGATCCCGTCATAAATCCTATTACACCAATCTATGTCAGAGTTGGTAAGAGACATGATTTTCTGCGACCAGCGTAAAGCACTCTTATGATCCCAAAAAGCAGCAGACTTAGGTAAATGGGAGATAAACCATTTGTAAAGCAGGGGTACACAACATGTGATCTCCCCTCCGTTGTACAAATTCCCTAAGTGTACAGAATGATACGCATCCACGAGTAAAGTCGGAACAGGGTTTCCAATGAGAAAAACCTTAATGGCGTTGATATCGACGAAGTTATTAATGTTGGGCAACAAAAATAACTCGTAGGTGAGTAAAACAAAGATGCTTTCGAAAACAATCTCGTTCCCTATACTAGCGAAGTACAGAGCTTTCTTTGTCAGAAACTGGGCTGGCAAACCTTGTATACCACCCTTAGTGGTCATGTGAGTCTTGACTTCTGACTCATCCAAATGAATTGCTCTTGCAATGGCCCGATCCTTTGGAATTTCTTCCAGTCCAGAAAAGGGAGCTCGATCAGTGATATGTAAATCGATCAGATGAGAATATTCCTCCAACGTTGGTGCTAGCTGGTAATCCGGGAATGTGAAACAGTGATAGACCGGATCGTAAAACTGAACGAGTGCATCCATGATTCCTTCAATCACATGGACTCTTAATAGAGATAGCAGACCTCCGTACTTGGCTCTGAAAGCCTCTTGGTTTGTGATCATTCTTGCCAAACCTCTCAAATCCTCTAGTTTCAGAACCTTGAAGGTGTACTTATGAGTTCTCCTTCTACCGAAATCCATTAGCGCAATCTTTTTCTCTGATATTTGCAATCACAGTCTTAGTTTAATTTGAAAAAGAGAGACTAGAAGAGAAAATTTTTCTTAATGTTTTAATGGTTTTTAAATGAATGCATGAATGCAGCACACAAAAACATAGAAAAAACATGGGGTCAAAGGGTCGTTGTCATGGAGTCAAGGCTCTACCCATCCCAAAGGTTTACTAGTGATTTTTGTACCGGTCTCTCATCATCATCATCAACTCTTGTCAAGAAAACACCAGTGGGCCGGGAACCGTGCTAGGTGATGTTTTTTGAAGAGTCCTCAGAAGAGGGTGGCATCACATGACAACTATTTCCGATAGCCTCTGCGCCACTAAAGAGGTTTTTCCTAGGTGTATACTCAGTCTTTCCACATGCGGCATCACACGCATTCCCATTACTGGAAAAATAAACACATATATCAATTAGGAAAAGCAGTATATATATTTGTCCTAATATCCTAGACTTTTAAAAGCTATGAATCCTATGTTCTTGACAGAAAATGGCTCCCCGGCGGAATCGCCATTCTGCGGTTTCTTTCCAAATTAGAGGTTTTTGACCTAAGATCCTAGTGAAGTCAACAAAAAGTCCTATCCCTAGTGAAGGATTTGTCCAAGATTTTCACTTTAAAAAAACAAAGATATGAAAGGCCCCACGGTGGGCGCCACTTTTCTGTGGTGGCCACCGCCATGAAAAATGACTTGTCCAAGGTTTTCACCCTAAATTTTAAGAAAGAAAGATTGGCCCCACGGTGGGCACCACTTTTCTGTAGCGAGCGATTTTGGACGCGGTTCTTAGGCGCTGTCGCTCTTTGGGGTTTACTACAGGTCGATTCATTTTTTATCCTATTGTGAGCTGACTAAGGAAGGGAAATAGATGTCTCCAATTAACCCTGCTTGCATACTGAGTTTAAACAGCGGTCTGTTAGGTTACGGATGCCATATGGTAATGGGGCCTTTCTTTCTTCATACTTTATTAAGGTGGAAAACTGGGACTATTCATGGGGAATTTGTCAGATTGGGTGGAGATAGGGGACTTTAGGTTTTTTGATTAGTGTGCTCGCTAAGATTTTTGTTTCAATCTTATGCCTACATATTCCCGTTTACTGAAACAGGGAAATCAGAGCGTTCGTAGTTCCTCCTATTCTATGAGAGGAAGTTGGTGTTTTGGTGTCTTGTTCAAAGCCCAAGACGTGAAGCGAAAGGTTGTTTGTATCTTGTTCAAAGCCCAAGATATGAAGCTGAAGGGTCTGTTTGTATCTTGTTTAAAGCCCAAGATGTGAAGCTAAAGTTGGTTGGTATCTTGTTCAAAGCCCAAGATATGAAGCTGAAAAGTTTTGACTTTAGAGAGAATTTGTCATCTCTAAAGAGGGGTTTGTCTGTCACAATTGCTTATAAAGGAGAATTACTTTAACCAGGATATACGAATTCGGCAATGCCATAATTTCCTTTATAGGGGAGTTCCAACCTGAAGGAGAAGACTTTAACTCAGTGTAGAACAATGCCATCTTTCCTTAGGAATTTCTCATGCTAAAAGAGGGACAGTGGCGTGGATGTAAATAATCCAGACGCTTGCCGCTTACAGCAATTAGATGAAGAGGAAGGAGTTGTTGATGTTTGTATACTGTGAACGAGGCACAACTTTGATGCTAAAAGGTTGATTGACTCAACCGGGGTTTCCTTATACAAAACCTAAGAGGTGGCTATTGGCCCAACAAGAGGGAGTTTTTGTATCTCGTACGAAGCCCGAGAGAGAGGCTAAAAGGGCTGACTCAACAGGAGGATCTTTTATACTCAACAAGAGAGTGATTTGGTATCTCATACGAAGCCCGAGATGGAGGCTAAAAGGTTCTGTTTCAGTTGAGTGACATGTCCAGTATGTTGGTTAAGAGAAAATCAGTTCTTATAAAGAGATTGATTAAAGGTAAGGCTGTGCTTTGGGATTGATCAGAGGATCAGGGTCATTTCATGTTCTTTAAGGAAATGGAAAATCCAAAGGGTATTTGAGACTGTCCAAGTCTACGGGTGTTTCCTTACTTAAGAATGTCTCCGAGACTCAAGAAATTAGACTGTCCCAGTCTAGAATTTTATCTTTTGTACTATGCTTAAAGAAATAGTAGTAGTACATTCACGGTGGAAAGATCTAGACTCTTTGAAAGACTGTTCTATTACGATGACTAATTTATGTTCCTATACCTCTAAGAGGTCGTCGGGACAATTTGTACGAAGCCCAAGAGGAGGCTAGAAACTTTTTAAGAAGCCGAGGGACAATTTATACGAAGCCTAAGAGGAGGCTATCATTCTCGGAGGAAGAAATCATTTATACGAAGCCTAAGAGGAGGCTGTGAATACTTCTAAGAAGCCGAAGGGTCCTTGTACAACGCCCAAGAGGAGGCGGGGATGCTTTTAGGAAGCCTCTGGGTCCTTGTACAATGCCCAAGAGGAGGCCGAATGCTTTTAAGAAGCCCGTGGGTCCCCAAACCCCGAGAAATTCAAGACAGGCTATTCATAGAGAATAGATCGAGCCAGGAAAGTTCGAGAATTTGGAAGAAACTCAAGATATGCAATTCACGGAGAAGAGATCATCTCTGGGGAGTAGAGTTTCTTGACAATTCCTAAGGAAGACAGACAAAGAGAAGACTGTATCTGGTGCTCCTATGGGGGATCTAGTATTGTCTATTTCTACCAATAATCGAAACGGCTTTACCTAGTGCTAAACATAGTTTTCGAGGAAACGCTACATATCTATACTATTATTACACAGTTGATATGAGTTTATGAAAGAAGACTTACAACGAAACAGCCCCACAATACAGTTATATGTATATGAAAGCGGTAAAAGAAAGTGGATAAACACTTACTCGGTTGTAGAGCTTCCATGTTGTTTGGTTCGTTGTTCAATAAAGAAAGATTGAAAACAACAGTATATTTCAAAATCAAAGGAGAAAGTGCTTTGAAAAGATAGTTTGGGGCTTACAGCTCAAGGAGAGGCCAAGGGTTTACCAGTGATTGCACTGTTAAATTTGTACAGAGGGACTTATACAAGTGTCTGAGGCCCAAGAAAGGTTTTCTGTACAAAGGGATGGGTCTTACACTCTCTCAAGAGGCCCAAAAAGTTTTAAAGAAAAAGAGTGGGGCTTATAACACGAGGGTAGGCCCAGATGACTTTTCGTTTGAAATGGCGGTCGCACCGAGGTTTTATTTTAACGCAAAGGGACTTATACAATATCTGAGGCCCAAGATTGTTTTGGTTAAAAGGGGATTGGATCTTATACTCTAACAGAGGCCCAAGAGTTTTGAATGGGTCTTATAGCTCAAGCAGAGGCCCAGAGTTTGTTTTTTAAATGGGCGACGATCGCGCCGAACTTTTGAAATACAATGGGACTTATACAATAAGTGAGGCCCATGAAGAGTTTGTATTTACAAAGGATTGGGTCTTACACTCTATTAGAGGCCCAAAGTTTTGAATGGGTCTTATAGCTCAAAGAGAGGCCCAAAGTTTTTTTTGAAAAGGGCGACGATCGCGCCGAGGTTTTTGAAAACACCATGGGTCTTATACAATGACTGAGGCCCAAAATAATTTGGTTTTCAAAGGGGTTGGGTCTTACACTCTAATAGAGGCCCAAGAGTTTTGAAAGTGATTTGTGAGGGTTGAATTAATCAAAAACCCTAATTTGTTTCCAAAATGTATTTTAATTGAATAAAAATTCAATTAAAATGATAAAAAATTGTTTAACATGTGGGAAACAAATTATGATCTTGGATTAATGCTTCAAAAATCAAGTATTGACCTAAAAAATAATTAGAAGTCATTAATCTTTGCTAAATCAAGAAGGAAAATATATTTTAAATGTTAAAAACAATTAAAACATTAATTCTTTGCAAAAATATCAATTATATAAAATAAATAATATTTTTGGGATTTTTTGGGAAAATAAAATATTTTAACATTTTTGTGAATTATTAAAAAAATAATCAACTCAAAAGCATTAAAACTCAGAGAGAAATTAATTTTTGAATCAATTAAATAAAATCACAAAATTCAAATATTTGAATTTTCAAAAAAAGGCGCCAAGAACACCCAAGAACACGCGCGTGTTCTGGGTTTTCCCAGATTTGTATTTTCTCTCCAATCTCACTGAATACTTGATTATATCATGCAATCCACATATTAATCTGCTCGTCTCAACCTCACAATCATGTCTATGGTCTTTAATTTCATTTATTTTAAACATGGAATGAGAAATCAAGACAAAACCTCAAGAACCCTAAAATTTGCGTGAAGGCTGAGAATTTTGATACACGATTCAAACAAAACAATTAATTGAGGAGAAACATTCCATGCATGATTATGAACATTTGACAAAAGTATTGTGCGAGGAAATATGCATAGATTGAGAGATGACCAAGTTTAAGCTTACCTCTAGGTCGTGACAGCAAGTGCAAGGTGATTTTTGAATTGGAGGTGTTACAGATGAGTTGTGATGATCTGAACAACTTCCTTATACCTTATGGAGTGTGTTTGAATGCTTGGACTTGATTGAAAATGGCTGGATCACTTCATGGCATCTCAACTGCAACTTGGTTAAAACCTTGAGCAATTGACTGGTGATTCTGAGAAATCAGTGTTCCAGATGTTGTTTAAGTGTTTGGGTCACTTCTATGTGATGTATGTGAGGTGTGTGTGTGATTGGTTTGGTTGGAAATGCTCTCTAACTCAAAATTCGATAGTGACTTGCCTTAGATGGCAAAATTGGAGGGAAAGAAGAGATTTTGAGGAAAGCATCTGTTTGATGGCTTTGGTGTACTCAAACTAATCACAATTGAGCTCTATTTATAGTAGAGCAAGTTTGTTTTGCAAGGAATAGTGAATGGCAACTGCTGAGTAGGGTTGGCCAATGTTGAGCAATGAGAATCTAGCCATTGACTAGAGGTTATGGCACAGGCTGCTGGTTCCCTTGGTCTTGGATAAGTCTTGACTGAATTCAGTTTCCAATAGCTCAGTCCATGCCACCTTGGTGCTTCCATTGAATGCTCCAATCCAAAATTGGAGTCTTGTCCCTATTTTAGGCAATTCTAGGTTTGGCATGCTATTTCCTCTTCCAAGGACTTTGGAGGCTTGGCTCAGTGATTGCCCCCTTTAGATTTGATCCTCAGATGTGTCCAAAGTGATGACAAGACTTGGAATTGGCTGATTTTGGAAAATTGGCCAAAAGTGCAACAATCTGCCTTGTCATGGCAGTTTTCAGCAAGGCATCTTGTAAATGTCATTGTTGATGGCTCAAGTTGAATTTGGTGATGTTCTTGGCCATTTTGGAAAGCTCTTATATGATACAACAACAGTTTGATCATATATTTGGTTTTGATACTTTTTGGATCCAAGTGAAAAATGTCCCTACATTTGGAAAAAACTGGAGGCAGATTCTAACTTAGTGAAAATTTCACTAAGTGTTGGAAAAAGTGACATTTTCACTTTTCAGCCACTTTAATCACTCCATAACTCAAAATCCCTAATGAATTGGAATTAGGTCTAGTTGAAGTTTTTATAGAGGGCCATGAGGGCTACAAAACCAGCTTTGGATGGGGAAGAATGGCTTTTTGGTTTAGGACTTATGATCCTTCAAAGTTGGTACCCTTGCCAGTTTGTTCATAACTTAGAAAAATTTCTAAGTTTTTTATGGTTACCCCTTTTACAAGTTATCCCACTTTCTTTGATTTTTCTTGATGAATGATGATTTAAATCATACATTAACATCATTTTAGGGTTAAAAAACCATTTTTGTGAAAAATCTCAAAAAGTCAAAGTTTGACTTTTGTGCACAGTTGACTTTTTAGCAGATGAATTCCAAACTGTGCAATTCTTCAGGAAATCATGTCCTTGACCTAAATCAAACTTGATGGACATGTTCCATGGGTGTTATAGGGTGTATTGAATCATGTCCTAGGATTTGGGAGCATATTCTGGTCAAAAGTCAAAGTTACAGTTAACTTTCCTCTTAAAACCCTAACTGTGGTTCAGATGAAATTGAGACTCGTTGCTCAAGCTTCTTGGATCAATCCATTGTTGTAAATGGATCAATGTGGTATATTAGAGACCCTCAAATCCTCTCTTGAGATCTTGGCTCATGATTTGTCCCAAAAGTCAACTTAGGGGTGAATTAGGTCAAGAAACCCTAATTCCTGATTTTTGATGAATGCATCCCCTGAGGTTAAATTGACTTGATGATTGGGTCCATGAGGTTCCATAGACAATTTTAGGTTATGCTTTGAAGCATTGGCTCATGCCCAGAGAAAAATTTCCATCCGGAGGCCTTGGTCGACCAAAACCCTAATTTGGTGACACTGGCGATCTTGAGGCTTGATCCACCTAGAAGGGAGCAGCCTTGAGGTGGGAGTCCTTTTGATCCTTTGTGGATATTTGAGAGGTTAGACAAGTTGAAGATCAAGTCATTCCTTGATTGGTCTTTTGTCTAAAGCTTAGAGAGGGCTCGAAACCCTAATTTTGATTGTAGTGGATGCTCAACCATCTTTGGCGAGACTAATGAGGCATAATGGTTCATCCATATTGTGGTGATGATTTGCCCAATGATGGGAAATCTTAGTGGTCAAAATTTGGGGTATAACATAGATCAATTGAAAAAGGGAAAGCAAACTGAAATTCAGGAAGATATTCCTTTAATCCAACCTCCCACAAATATTATAGACTTTAAAATGGAGTACAATACTAAGGAATTTCTTAGAGCTCTAGATCTGAAACTGAAAGGAATAAACATTTCTGTCCTGACAGAATCTTATTCTGATCTAGAAGAAAATAATAATATTAATGACCTTACCAATATGTTTTCCAATACAAACATTGATAATAATGATACCATAAACCCAGTTTATACTCCTAGGCCGGTGGAAAAGTATTACTACCATAGACCTTCCCCACAAGACTTGCTCTATGAAGAGCCAGAAACTTATCAAAATTCCTATTCAGGAAAAGCCATTTATGAATGGAACATAGATGGTTTAAATGATAACCAATCTTAGACATGATTCATTGGATGATCATGTATTCCACTGTCTGAAAACAACAAGGAAATTCAGACAGTATGATTGCTACATTTATAGCAACGGGGTTTGTGGGTCAACTTTGAGGCTGGTGGGATCATTATCTCACAGAGGCTCAGAAGAAAGAAATCTTAACCCATAAAAATATTGTTAAAGTAGAACCTACGTCTACTTCCACAGTTGTTGTCACTAGTACTTCTGTTGTGACCACAGGAGAAGAAGATGCAGTTTATACAATGTGTTTGGCTGTTCTACAACATTTTGTAGGAACAAATATGGCCATATCTGAGAAGATAAACACTCTTCTCCAAAACCTTAGATGCCCTTCATTAGGACATTTTAGATGGTATAAGGGCACCTTTCTGTCTAGGGTTTACTAACTTAATAATTCCAGCTCTTCCCATTGGAAATCAAAATTTGTTGATGGCCTTACCCATTTCTTTGATGAAAAGGGTAGGCAAAGTTTAAGAAACAAAAATGACGGGGTCAATATTAACTATGAGTATTTGACCTATGGTCAAATAATATGTTGTTGCATCAATGAAGGATTATCCCTATCCAATGACATTAAATTAAAAAACCAATTGAAAAAGTAAAAGATGTCAGAAAAACACCAATTAGGTGATTTCTGTGAGCAATTTGCTTTTGATATTAGTAAAACCTCCAAACCTAATAAAGGAAAACAAAAACTTAGGAAACCCAAATCTTATAAAGATTATAAGAAAAAATATTACAGGGAAATCCTCATAGGAGACAATATCCTGGCAAACTGGACAAAACCAAAAATCAAAGACCTAAGGAAAAGCGTAAAGCTAAGAAAATGGACATAATCTGTCATAAATGTGGAAAAATTGGCCATTATGCCAATCAGTGCTGGACTAAGAAAGCCCTACATTAAATTGAAGATGAGGGTCTTAGGAATAAACTTGAAAAGGTGTTATTAATAGATTCTGCATCTGAAACTTCTGATGATGATGAAATAGGAATAATATATTCCTCTTCTGATGAAAGTATTTGTGATGATATTACTTTTCAGTGTGATGATGTCCAATATTGGAAATCCATTGTGGAAATGAATGGATTAAATGTTAATGTTCTGACCCCAGAACAAGATGGAATTATTAAAATTATAGAATCCATTCCAGACAATGACCTGAAAAGGAAAATGTTAGAAACCTTAATCAATGAAACCTCCAAAAAAGAAGAAAATCCAAAAATTTTAGAGGCACCTTATCAGTTCAGTGAAGTCTTATCTAGATTTCAAAATACAAATAAAAGAGAAACTCTTGTTTCTATTAATGATCTAAGACATGAGATAAATCAATTAAAAACTGAAATATCACAAATGAAAAAGGACAATTATAGTTTGTCCATCAGAATTACATCTCTAGAAAAAAATAAGGTAGAAAATATTACTACCAATAGTTCAACTAATAATATGATTAGTTGGGATGAAAGAGTAAAACCCAGTTACCTGACTTTATTAGATCAAGTCACTTCACAAAAATGGTATGTGAAAATCACTTTAGCAATAAATAAAAATTGCATCTTACAAGATGAAATAGCTCTAATTGATAGTGGAGCTGACTTAAATTACCTTCAAGAAAGAATAATTCCAACAAAACATTTTGATAAAACAACGCAATCTCTCACAAAGCTGGGGGAGACAAATTACAAGTTAATTATAAAATCAGCAATGCTTACATATGTACGCAGCAGATATGCCTGCCTACACATTTTATTTTAGTAAAAAATCAAACCCATAGAATAATATTGGGTACACCATTTCTCCGTCAAATTATGCCTATCATTAATGTTAATCCTAGAGGAATAACTACTAAAATCAATAAAGAAGAGGTTATTTTTGAATTCGTAACTATTCCTCAAACTAGATTGATTAATGAAATCAAAGATAGTTTGTTAAATAAAAAGAAACATATCTGTTTCTTACAAGAGGAGATACAGTTGTTAAATATTCAAGAACAACTGAAACAAAAAACCATACAGTCTCAAATCAAATTGATTGAGAAGAGTTTTCATGCAGAAGTCTGCAATGACCTTCCCAATGCGTTTTGGGATGGAAAAAAGCACATAATTGCTCTGCCCTATGAAGAGGACTTAAATGAAAGTCAAATTCCATCCAAAGCTAGACCAGCTCAAATGAACCAAGAATACTTGGAATTATGTAAAAAAGAAATTGAAACTCTTTTACAAAAAGGTCTTATCAGACCCTCAAAGTCTCCTTGGAGCTGTACTGCATTTTATGTCAATAAAAATGCAGAAAAGGAACGAGGTGTTCCTAGATTAGTTATAAACTATAAACCTCTTAATAAAGTTTTAAAATGGATTAGATATCCTATTCCAAATAAAAAAGATTTGTTAGACAGATTAAATGAATCTGCCATATTTTCAAAATTCGATATGAAATCTGGAAATTGGCAAATCCAGATAAAGGAAGCAGATAGATATAAAACTGCTTTCACTATCCCTTTTGGGCACTATGAATGGAATGTACTTCCATTTGGGCTCAAGAACGCCCCATCTGAATTTCAAAATATTATGAATGATATCTTCATTCCTTACACAGAATTTTAATAGTCTACATTGATGATGTTTTAGTATTTTCTAAAACCACAGAACAACATATTAAACACTTAAAGATATTTACGGGTTTAATTAAAAACAATGGGTTAGTCATATCTTCACCAAAAATGAAACATTTTCAGACTAAAATAAGATTTTTAGGACATGAATTAGACCAAGGTACAATAATACCTATAGAGAGAAGCATTGAATTTGCTTCAAAATTCCCTGATATCATAACAGATAAAACCCAATTACAAATATTTTTAGGAAGTTTGAATTATGTGTTAGACTACTATCAAAATCTTGCAGAAGATACTGCAATTCTTTATAATAGACTAAGGAAAAATCCTGGTCCTTGGACTGAGCAACATACTCAGGCTGTTAAAAGAATTAAAGTTTGGATTAAATCTCTACCCTGTCTTTCTTTAGCCAATCCTAAATATTTTAAGATTGTAGAAACAGATGCTTCTGACTTAGGCTATGGAGGAATATTAAAACAAATTATTCCAAATACTAATAAACAAGTCTTGGTGAGATTCACTTCAGGAAAATGGAATCCAACACAGGCAAAATATACCACTATTAAGAAAGAAATGCTTTCTATTATAAAATGTATTTTGAAATTTCAGGATGAATTATTAAACCAAATTTTTTTGTTAAGAATAGATTGTAGCTCTGCTAAATCTATTATTGAAAAAGATGTTAAGAATATGGTTTCAAAACAAATATTTGCTAATTGGCAAGCTCAATTATCTGCATTTGATTTGAATATAGAATATATAAAAGGTGAAAATAATTCACTAGCTGACTTTCTCACTCGTGAATTTTTGCAGGGTGTGTAATGTCATCTTTCTCAAGAGGAAGAAGAGGTAGCGGCTATGGCCGTGGAATTACTAGAGGAGGAAATAGTAATATACTATCTCCTAGAAATGTTCAAGAAAGCATTCCCCAAATAGGGGACTGGACTACAGTTATGAGTCATAAAGCAAGACAACGAGGCAAAAATTTGCCTCAGCATCAAATTGATGTTTCGCATATAAAAACATCTTATAAGGATACTATAGTCACAGAAGAAAATCAAATTGTTGACTATCTGGAAAATTCAGTCACATAAATCCTCATGCATATTGAGGAAGAAGATATAAATCTCTACCCAAACAATGCTTGGGCAATAAAAAATAGGTACCTCGAATCTAGAGGATATATAGGTTTATATGGTAAATCTCGCCCAAATTTGGAAATGTTATTGATAATCTCAAAATCAGTAGAGATTACTCACCATTATCAAAACAACAACCCTGAAAGTTTTATAAACTTCAGCAAATGTCATATCAGACAGATATTATCTCCAAAGGAATGGGGACTAAATCCTAATAATGATAAGGCACTCAAAGTGGGAGAAGAAAAGTATATTTACTTTAATTATTGGGCTTATATCCAAGCTTTCACCCAAACTTTCTATTACCAGAACCCTAAATATAAACATTCATGGTTCTTTACTATCAATCCAGGTATTCTGGAAAGACCAATTCCTAGCTGGTTCTTTCAATGGTGGATAAAATTTGGTCCATCTCTGGAAATCCTTCCAGAAGACATCATGAGATTATATGCTCCTTGGTGCAAAAATAGTCCTTTGATCATGAATAAGAATCTTATTGTAGGATAATGTCCTTTAATGTTTTTCATAAAATTTCAAATCCCATGGATTTGGAGATGGAGTATTAGCATCTCAAAAGACAAATATAATATCCCCATTTTAGAAAGACAGTTATTTTATAAATGATGGAATAAAATGGACAATGAAGACATCAAAGTCAAAACTGCAGCAATTAATGCTGTGATTAAGGAAGACAATGAAAAAGGTTTGGTAGAACAAAGTTCTCAAAAAATGTCCATGACAACCCTCAAGGAATATTTCTAGAGGAAATTTCCTCAAGAATCAGAAGAGGAAATCATGGTTAGAAATCATGACTATTTGAAGAAACAATTCTTTGTAATACCCCAAAATTTGCCCTCTCTTTTCTTCATGTCTTCTAGCACGAGCTTTCATTGCATTGCATTGCATTCAAGCATAGAAAAATAAAACATCAAGCATCTAGCATTGCATCTTGCATAAGGGCATGTGATCAGGTGATCCAAGGTGTTGATCATCCAAAGGGGAAGACCAAGTGTTTCTCACAAGCCGCAAGGATCTCTTACATCATGTATCATCTCCATTTGATCTCACAAGTCCTTAAAGGAAGGGAATTCATCAAGAAGATTGGACAGTGCATGAGCTCCTACACAAGGCAGTCAAAAGTTGGGATTTGAACCTCAAATGGGCAAGCTCTTTGAGTTTTTATCATCTCCAAAGGACACATCTCATCATTGTTTGAGAGGATACATAACATATTCAGAGAAATTTGGATTTGGAGGATGTGCTATTTCCTCCTAACCAGAGGGTGCCAAAATTAGGGTTTGACCTAAAATCAGTTTATTTCTGATTTCTTGGCCAAGACTTGATCTCATGGTATTCCTTATGTTCTTAAGTGTTCATGGATGGAATCTTGGTCATTGGTTCTTTGAGGAAGATGTTCAATGGATCAGCTACTTGTGTAATAAGCAAAAGTTAACAGTTCAAAAGGAGAAAGTCAACTGTGGAATTTTGAGGTTCTTTTCACGGTTTTCAAGGTATCACATCATCATATGGTCTTCAAATGCCAAGTTTCATGTCATTCATCAAGAATCAAGAGTTTGTGCAAAAGTTACTAAATTTGGAAAATGACCTATAATGAAAACTTTCCATTTTTGGCAACTTTTCCATCATATTCAACTTGACTTTTCATCATCAAGGAAGCTCCAAATGAATTTTCCTCCAACATGAAAGTTAAATATCTTTTTCTCTCATTTCCAAAAAGTACTAGATGGTTTACATACCATTTGTAGAACTCAAGTTATGGTCAAAAGATGGCAAGGTGCATTTTGAGGTTTTCATATGGTTCCATTTTTCCACCTTTTGCATTTTGGCACAAATGGACTTGTAATTGATCTTTTTGCTTCATGTTATATTACAATATAAAAATGTAAGTCAAGAGGAGCAATTGTGGCCTTTGAATCAATTCATTCCATGCCATATTTCTCATTATTTTCTCATTGTTCAAAAATGCAAATTGATTCAAAACTTGCAAACCAAGAAAGTATAAGGCCCAAAATCAATTCAGAAGTGATCCATGAGTGAATTGGATATGAATCATGCTGATTACAAGGGTGTTGCACGTGTGGATTAGTGGTGGTGGTACAAAATGCATTTTTGCAAGTTCACCCAAATCTCACTAACCAAAGGATTAACCACTTGCTAATCACAATCAGTGGACTAATGAAGAGTATATAAGTTAACTCATGCCTCCAAAATTAGGTCATGCACTCTCATTTGCTCAGAATTTCAAAAACTCACTCTCACTTTCTCTCCTTCGAATCTCTCATTCCTTAAGGGTTTTGGAAAATTTCTTGGCATATTCTTGATCAGTGAGTTGAAAGGAGCACGAATCACCCATTGTTTTAAGCTGAAAGGAAGGATTTCACCAAGTTCCATTCAAGAGGGTTCAAGTTCAAATCTCAAGATCCAGCACGATTTCAAGCTCTAGTTGTATTTATTTTGCAACTAGAGGTTCCAAGGAGTAAATCTGCAGTCTTTGGAGGGATTTCTTGACGTATTTTAAGCTCTTTAAGGTTCAGGTTAGTGATTTTTTCACCATCATAGAACTTGAATTTTTGATGTGCATAATGAGCTGTGATGTTCACTGATCACTCTGATCTATTTTGTTTGTGATTTGGGCGTGTAGATTGTGTGTATTGTGAGTTTAAAGTTTTGGATCTAAATGTGTTTTCATTCGATTCTCTTTATGTGTTTGTTGTTTGATAAAATGAACATGATATCCATGATCCTTGTGTTTTTATGGTTTGAATGATGTATGCATGAGCAATTTCTGGAGAATTTTTGGTGGCAGTCCACCGGAGGTGGTGACAGGAGCCCTAGCTCCGTCACCGGAGTTTGATTCAGTCCGGCGAAGAGGTTGGATGAGGAAGAAGAAATCAGAGTCGTCCATTCGCGTGATCCAAGGGCGTGTGTTGTGCCACGTTGTTTTAAATTTATGTTTTATTTCATGGTTTTGGTGTGTGTCTTTCCATGAGTGTTATCATGTACCTACAATCCTGGCCATTGTTTTCATTTGATATTTGAATTGTTGATGTTATCTGGTGCGTTGGTGTGATCATGTGGTTGTGAGTGTGCCAACAAATTAAAAAGATCATATGCCTATCACGTGGCTTTCGATGGTATGCTGATGATTGTGTGGGCGCGTGGATACTTGTGTGCATTTGAATCTGAACCATTGATTTTATTGACTTTGTGATATGTTTGACCTGATGTTGGGCGTTGGATTAACTGTGTGGTTGCGATTGAACTTGATTGTTGACTGAAATCCATAGTCTCCCTTTGACTTCGCTAGTGGACCATTGGCCTTGGGCCTTGCTTTTTTGCACCCTTATGTTCAGCCCATCTCATAATTCCAACGTGTTTGTATTACTGATGGCACCCCCCATGCTTATTTCTTTTGTTTTATTTTATTTTCATTTTTGTTTTGCATTTTTTTTTAAAATCATTTTAATGCATCTAAAAATCATAAAAAAATTCATGAAGCTTCCTTTTAGTTTTATAAAATTTTTCCATATTTTATTTTCTCATTTTTATTTTTATTTTGGCATCTGAATTAATTAATTGCCTAATTTTCTTTTTTTAATTGTTTCACTTGCACACTTTAACTTGTATAATTTCTTTCTCATCATCTATAAGACATTTTCATTCCATTATTTTTGTATATGTTAGATAACATTCTGAAGTGAATAAAAAAATTTTTGTTTCATTTTTAAAACTTTTCCATATTGCATTTTGGTCCCTCTCTTTTGCATGTTGATACATGCTTCTCACTTGATCCTTGCTTATTTGTTTGAATGGTTTAACTTATGAATTTTTAGGAGATTTTTTAGTATGTGATTGTATACTGATCTATATCATTTGAGTTTAAATTTAACAATTTTATAATGTCATATGATTCATGTTTGATTATTTGTGCTTAAGTGAATTATGCATGACTATATCTTGACACTTCCTTGCACATCTTGATTTGTGGTTCACATTTTTACAAGCTCTTTAACTATTTTTGATCCAATCTTTTTGCATATGTTACTTGACTGAGTTAACTTCCATTTGAATATTTTTGGGGATTTTATCGAGCCACTTTACTTTTTTTTATTGATTTTTACTTGTGATGTAAGTTTGCTTGAGGTATACTTTGATTCATGATCTAGTTTGAGTGCATTTGCTTACTTGTGTTGGAGTGATGCTTGAGATGTTTTCATGGTATGGTCATGTTCTGTTTGAGCTTACTTGTGGCTTTGGAATCATCCTCATTTGGTCATTTTTCAATTTGTTCTTTATTTTACAAGTTGATGTTGTTTTGGATTTGAATCTTGTGATATGTTTAACCTAATCTTGTGATTGCTTCTTTGTGTGAATTTATTCATGTATGAAACCTTTTTTTTGGTTTATATGACATGCTTGAGGTTCTGGTACTTTTGATTTAAGGTTCATTATGTGACTTTCATTTCACTTTATGCCTCACACTTCTTTGCTTGCTTGCATGAATGATAAGTGAATGTCTTTCTCAATTTTGATACATGTTTTGAATGTGTTGCTTGATGATTAATCTTGTATGACTTGAGTTTGATCTTGGCATGATGCTAATGTGTATGCTACTACCTTTTGGGTTCATTACTTGATTTTCATCTCACTTGATCATCTTGGTTTGAATTATGTGAAGCATATCATCCCCTTTGCTTTGTAACTTCTTTGGTGCACAATATTGCATAATGTGAATCTCTTTTGCACAAGTGAATTGTTGATGATGATATGATGTGAGTTCTGGTTTTGTTTCCTCTTCATCTTGCCTCCTTCATTTCATCTTGATAAGAAGTTCCTTGGTGTTTATTTGCACATCTCATACAAGTATGCTTGCATCCTTCAATGTTTATCTTTGCATGCTTACTTGATTTGTTTTGCATTGATCTTTGAAACATGTTGATTGATTTGAGTTAGAAATTTATGATATGATGTGCTTGCTGCCACTTATTATATCTCATCTCTCTTCTTCTCCTTCTCTTTTGTTCTATTTCACTCTTTCTCCTCCCATGGATCTTAAGACTTGATTAAGTCTTGGATTCTTTTCCCTTAGAGCTACCTAGTCCAACTTAATTTTTGATTAAGCTTAGAGTAGGATTAGCATTAGGTTTTAGGTAGTCTTTTCTCCTAAGCCTCACTAACCATAGGACATCCATGCATGATAACATTAGGACTCTTAGTTTCCCTTTAGAGTTTCCTTCGGGTTTTCTCTCTTCTCATCTTCAAACAAAAGTAAAAAATACTTAATAAAGGCAAAACAAACATTATATTTAGGCCTTTCATGTAAGAATAAGATAGTGAGGGATCTTCTCTCATTTTCTTGGAATGTTTAGTGTGCGTCCCATCTCGGGTCGTTATGCGAGGTATTCGATCTTACATGAGGGACTTAAATGCAATGTGCGTTATAAAACACAAAACAATCAAAACACTTCTTTCTAAAAAACTTCGAACAAAAAATAACGTCTTTCCTTCGGGAATTCTTTTCTCATCTCATTCACTCTCAGCGTACGAACGTGCTCCTACTCGTTCTCTTGCAAGATGGTAACGCACTCAGACCAGCGAGCCTGCAACACCTGAGCTAGAACGCTAGCCGTTCCCTAAAAAACACAAACAATTCATCCCTAGTTAGGGGAACTACGTCGCTGTGATTCTCATGCTCCCGATGAGATACGTAGGCAGTGGGGTAGGGCCCATGCGAGCACTTCTTTTATTTTCCCTACATTTGTTTCTTTGTTTTCTCTCCTTTATTTTTTCCATTCCTGTTCCTTTCCCTTTCCAGTAGCAGTGGAGCTCCAGTTGACGACACCTCTTTGATCGAGACAAGCAAGCGTGGATCCCATCGGGTACGATGGACGCGTGGGGGTGCTAATATCTTCCTCGCGCGTAACCACTCCCGAACCCAGTTCTCTTAGTCGCAAGACCATGCTCTTTCCTTTCCTGCAGGTTTATGCGGTGTTTCCTTTCCCTCTCTTGGGATAAATACACATTGCTGGCGACTCTGTTTCGGTGCCACTTTCGCGTTTGTACTTGGATGAAAATCCCGGGAGCGACAGCTGGCGACTCTGCTGAGGACGAACCCAGAATCTCTGGCTTCCTTAGCGAGTCAATCCTAGCGCTTGTCTGTTTTCTTTCATTGGGTGTTTACTTTTTTGCTGTATTTAGTACTGTATTGCTATTTACTGTTTTACTACTTTACTGTATATTACTGTATTTACTGCACTTTAGCATTTTCATTTCATATGATGTATCATGCTGCACTGCTGTACTGTTTTCTGTTTGGCGGGATGGGGTATTATGAGAGATAGGCCCAATACCCAGGCCTGAGTGCACTTAGGTTAGCATGTTTCATATCCTCTCGCGTTCCATCTCGGTTCGAGGAGGGAATATGAAACACAATCTGGATATGGTTCTCTCTAGAGAATTCTGCATTGTGGATTTCCCACGATGGTAGAGCTATTTGGAAGAGCTGCTAAGTCTGGATGACCTGTTAGGATGACCCCTCTTTAGTTTGAAGTGAATCAGCAGACGACCTCTTTGATTGGCGGTAGCATTGTATCCTTCGGGCTGAATGTGCTATTGCTTCTCAAACCTCTGAAGCTGAGGATCTTCCGTTTTGGAGAATCAGTTGAGGCCTCCTCGATTGATGATGATGCCAAACCAGAAATGGTGAACGTATCATCATTTCTCGACCTGAGAGCCCGGGATACTGAACATCCTAGTACCCACCTGTGAGATTGGGGGGATTGTTTACAGGTGTACAAGAACCCTTGACCTTCAGAATACCTGGTTTTCTTATTTGTTCTGGATTAGTTACTGAAGTTATGATCCTGATCAGCTCACGTGTGGTTCTGTATTTTGTTATTGGATTTTTTATCCTGGTTGTTGTATATCTCACCAAACTCAGATTGCAGTACAGTCGATTCGGTTTTATTTGTGCAGCACTTATCACATGCCCCTGCATACATATCATCATTAGCATTCTTGCATTTAACCTTCATGTTTATTCATTTGCAGGGTATACTTGCTTTCGGTTCCAGTTGACAGTTCCCTTTTGCAGTTATGGATGCTCCGAGGAAGAACAATGTGCATTATACTTTCTTTGACACAAAGGTGGGACAGTTGCGAAAGATGATTTCTTTTATTACTCCAGACCATGTGGGTATGTTCCGAAAGGTTTATGGGGAGATTATGACTGTGGTTGTTGACTTGGATGCTTCAGAGAGGAGTGTTATTCATACGTGCTTACAGTTTTATGACCCACAGTTAAGGTGTTTCACTTTCTCGGATTTTCAATTGGGCCCAATGCTAGAAGAGTATGCTTTGCTGCTAAGTGTGCCTCTCAAGTACCAGATTCCTTTCAACTCTGACATGCGCCCTCCAAATCCTGAGGAAATAGCTAAGGCTCTCCATCTGAGCATACCTGTGGTAGCAGATAACCTTGCCACTAAGGGAGGTTTATCTGGTTTTCACCTGGACTTCTTAGTTGCCAAAGCTGAAGAGTGTGCTGCTAAATCTCAGTGGGAAACCGTTTGTGCAATCCTGGCTTTGAGTATCTATGGAATTATGCTGTTTGCTGATGAACCTAAGTTTGTGGACATGAGTGCGATCCATATTTTTGAAATGAAGAATCCCATACCTACACTCCTAGGTGATTTGTACTATTCTGTGCACTTTAAAAATAAGAAGAAGCGAGGAGGTCTGGTTAGATGTTGTGTACCACTGTTCCATAGGTGGCTTATGGGTCATTTACCAAATTCAGAGGCCTTTTTGAATCCTCAGCCTACAAAGAACTGGGCTAAGAGGATGATTCAGTTGACAGCAAAGGATATCCGTTGGCTCAATCAGAGAACAATGGGGGGAGATTTCATCAGCAGCTGTGGAAGACATCCTAACGTGCCACTCTTGGGAGTAAAAGGTTGCATTAATTATAACCCTGTTATTCTCAAGAGACAATTAGGATTTGCCTTAGTAGAGCCTCCGAGGGACGGTGATTTGGAAGAGTCTTTCTTTTTCCCTGTGAAGGATAACCTTTTGTTGGTAAGGCAAGCAGCTGGAGCTTGGGGTACTCTGCAAATGAAGGGTAAAGTCGTCTTTGAAAAGTGCAACAATGTGTCTTCCTCTCAATATGATGCCTGGCTGAAAAGAAGGGTTCAGATTACTCTTTTGTCATTTTCTCAAGAGAGACCGTCAGATCCAGTTGCTGTGGAACCAGTGACCATGGTAAGCATTGCTGAATATGATAAGCTTAAAGCAGAAATGGATAAGACTGTAAAAAAGAATGAGAAGCTAAGTGAAGGACTCAGAAAGACGCTTTGTGACAAGCGTAAGGTTGAGTATGAACTGCAGAAGCTGACTGAGCATCATGAGGCCAATGAGAAAAGAATTGTCGAAGACACTATCTATATTCGTAAGGTCAAACAGAATGATATGGCACTAAAGGAGGCGTGCAAGCGCATCAATGAGCAGTTGACCAAGTCATAGAATGCCCTTGCCAAAGGACAACAGAGATGGGATGAGTTTTCTGAATGCCGGAGGGAGATTGAGGCGAGAATCAGGGCTGAAAACGACGAGTTGAGGAAAAATTTGAAGAGCAAAGAAAGTGAATTTCTCCAACAACTAAGTTCAGCTAATCAAGAGATCGAAGATCTGAAGATCCGCGCCGGAGTAAAGAGAGCCAAAGAGTCAACTGTCAAAGATCAAATCCGAAAGCTAGAAGAAGCCGTCAAGTTAAGGAGTCGACTGATCAGAAGTCTTACCGAACGCCCAAATGATCCAGTTACTGAAGCGCTTCTCTAAGAGGTCCAGGAAGATTTATATGGGCTCAGTGTTTGAGTTGTATTGTTGCTACTCTGGGAGTCACCATCAGGCTTGTTGATGGGTTTCCATTTATTTGTATTCAAGCTTTTCAGTTGTATTTGTTCGAAAACAATTTGTATTTGACTGTTCTACACCTGGCTGTGGGTTTTTTCATTTATGCTATTGGATTTGTTGGTAATTATTGAGGTGGATTCTTCTTCATACTATATGATGGGTATTCTAAACTATTAATATACACCTCTGGCGTTCTGGCGTTGTTAGCAACTGCAGGGATATGCGCTCATCTCTTTTGGTCAAACTGAAATCGAAGGAAGGAATGCCTCAAAATGAATAAACATTGCATTGCATCGCATATCATGTTGCATTCTGTTGTTTGTTTTCAGGTACTTGTTGCAGGAGATCTCTAACCTTTATTTGGTTTCAGGAACTATAGCTGAGAATCACATTCACCGATACTCAACTTGAGGAAATCAAGCAAGGATAATGGATCAGATGCAGAGTGATTTGGCTAAAATGAGGGCGCGAATGGACCAGTTCATGACTCTCATGACTGGTATGGCACAAACTCAAGAGAGATTGAGGCTTCTGGTCGAGCGTCCAGAGACCATGCTTGGGGTTAATCAGAATGACAATGGCACTCCTCCTCCTGTTGGCAATCCTCCTCCTGGTGGTAATTTGGGTAATGGAAATGGCAGAAATGTTGGTGGTATTCAGGAAGATGCTCAAGAAGACCAATTTAATCTATTGGATGCTGAGATGGGTGCTCCTAATGATAAAAGGTACGATGAGTTGACTGAAAAGATACGGGCTATGGAATGCAAAAATTCTATGTGCATTGATGTTACTAGTTTGGGGTTGGTACCAGGGGTTAGGATCCCTCCAAAATTCAAGCCGCCTACTTTTGATACATATCATGGCAATACGTGTCCCCAGACACATATCCAAGCTTATTTCGGGAGGATCTCAGCTCATACAGATGATGAGAAGTTATGGATACATTACTTTCAAGACAGTCTGGCTGGAGCTCCTTTAACCTGGTATATGAAATTGAACAGAGTTGCTGTGAGAAGTTGGAAGGATCTGGCTGAAGCATTCCTAAAATAGTACCAGTACAATATTGACATGCACTCAATTGCAGGGGCTGTCACAAAATGCTAAGGAAAGTTTCAAAGAATATGCACAGAGGTGGAGGGAAATGGCTGCACAGGTTCAACCTCCTTTGTTGGATAGAGAAATGGCAGACATGTTTATGGGCACCCTGCAAGGGGCATACCTTGATAGATTGGCTGCTTGTCCATCAACTGGATTTGCCGATATCATGATTGCTAGAGAAAGAATAGAGAGCCTGTTGAAACTTGGAAAGATCCAAGATGCAAGTGGGGCTGGCTCTTCTGGGACGAAGAAACCATTTGCTAGTGGTCAGAAAAGAAGAGAAGGTGATACAAATACTGTGTTTACAGGGCGTGGCAGAGGACGTTCTCAGGGTTATTATCAGGTAGGTGCAGTGACAATCCCAGCACCGTCTGTTCAGCAACAACAACCCCAACAGCAAGTTCAGCAGCAACAACAACAACCTCCTTTTCAACAGAGGTCTAGGCAGAGGGATTGTAAGATTGACCTTCTCCCTTTGACTTATTATGCGTTGCTACCACAGTTACTCAAGTTGAAGTTGGTTGAGCTCCGTACTATGAGACCTCCTGCCGCTGGCAACTTGCCTCCTAATTTTGATGTAAACGCTCGCTGCGAGTTCCACTCAGGTGCTCAGGGGCACTCCATTGAAAAATGTTGGGCTTTTCATCATAAAGTGCAAGACTTGATTGATGCCAAAGCAATCAATTTCTCTCTACCTCCCAATGTTCTTCAGAACCCCATACCTAATCATGGTGCGGCAAATGTTCATGCTATCGAAGATGGAAGGAGATTGAATTTGGTAATAGACATCAGTCAGGTGAAGACTTCTTTGTTGGTTGTAAAAGATCGTTTGTTGAAGGGACAGGTGTTCCCGGGTTATGGTCAAGTTTGTTCTGAGTGTATGAATCAAGAGAATGGCTGTGATAAGTTGAAGGTGGGTTTGCAGAATCTAATCAATGAAGGATGTCTACAGTTTGATAGAATTGTGAAGGAAACTGATGAGGTATCAATTGTGACCATCTACTATACTCCCGTTGAGATTCAGGTGCCGGTCAGTACAGTTCCCATAGCAAGTGTTGTGCCAGAAAGGCCCAGTCCTGTTACCATCACAGTGCTAGGACCAGTTCCGTTTACAACTACAAAGGCTATCCCATGGCACTATGGGGAAGACATGTATTATAAAGGTAAAAAGCAAGAGGTTGGGACATCAGCCGGTTCGAATATTGATAATGTGGGTGGTGTAGGTGGTTTTACAAGAAGTGGAAGATTGTTTACTCCCCAAACTTTGCGAAGTGATAAAGAAGCAGAAGCTGCAGCAAAAGCTAAAGGAAAACAGGTGGTCGAGAGTGTGCCTGTACCTGAAACAGAGACCAAGATTACTTTTGACAATGAGATGGAAGAGTTCATGAGGGTAATCAAGAAAAGTGATTATAAGATTGTCGATCAACTGAATCAGACCACTTCGAAGATTTCAATCTTGTCATTATTGATGTGTTCTGACGCGCATCGGGAGGCTTTGTTAAAAGTGTTGAAGAGCGCATATGTGCCACAAGAAATCACCGTTAATCAGCTTGAAGGTGTAATTTCCAATGTTAATGTTAGCCATGGCTTGGGCTTTACAAGTAGGGATCTGACTGCTGAAGGAAGAAACCACAATAAAGCTTTGCACATCACAATGGAGTGTAAGGGTGCAGTGTTGTCCCATGTACTAGTAGACACTGGTTCCTCACTCAACATCTTGCCTAAGAAGGCATTAATAAAGCTAGAAGTTGATGGTTTGATTTTAAGGCCTTGTGAATTGGTTGTCAGAGCATTCGATGGGACTAAAAGATCTGTGTTTGGTGAAGTAGAATTGCCCGTGCAAATTGGACCGCAGGTGTTCCAATCCACATTCCATGTAATGGACATACAGCCTGCATATAGTTGCTTATTGGGTCGCCCTTGGATTCATGGAGCCGGGGCTGTTACCTCCACCTTAAACCAAAAGCTGAAGTATGAGTTTGAAGGCCAGGTTGTGACAGTGTGTGGTGAATAAGGTATCTTTGTTAGTCATTTGTCCATGTTTAAGTATGTGGAAATGGACGGGGAAATTCACAAGATGCTTTGCCAGTCATTTGAAGCAGTAAACATTGACAATGTGCCTGAGTCTTCCTCTACACCAGTTGGAGCCGGTACCTCTATTTCATCCTCAGACAAGCTGTCGAGGTCGTCAGAATCGGCAATGCCCAAGGCCGGGGCAGGTTGATAGAGACACCATTGAAGGATGACAAATTTGGTATTGGTTATCATCCCTCTATGACTTCAGATGCGGAGAGCAGTGGACCCATCACTTTCAGTAATGGGGGAATTATTTACACAGATCAATCTTGTGCAGCTACAGAAGATGGTGTTGACAGTGACGGTGACTTGGACAACTGGGTACGCCCATGTGCTCTGGGACAATCATTGCAGAACTGGTCTGTTGAAGAAGTCGACAGGGTTACTCTTCAGACAGAGTAATTTTTCTTTGTTTTTCTAACCATAATGCATGTCAAAATCTTGCACTCTGCCCAAGGCGCATAGATTCATTTGTAGGGCCACCCTGTTTGCATTTGCAATTGTAATCATCAATAAAGGACGTTTTTGCACTCAAATTTTTGTTCTCTGTCTTTCAATTTTTATTTTTGCACAAAAATAATAAAATGGCAATGTTTCTTTTCTTTTTGTTTTTAAATAATTCTAAAATAAAGCATGAACCCGTTCATGCAGACTTGATTCTCCGGATTCCATTGATCATGATTTTGCTATGGCTATGTATAACTTTGACAATCCGATTTATCAAGCCGAAGAAGGGGATGAGAAGGATTGTGAACTCCCTGAGGAACTGGCCAAATTGTTAAAACAAGAGGAAAGGGTCATCCAGTCTCATCAGGAGACTGTAGAGATCATCAATATTGGTACCGAGGATGCTAAGAAAGAGATCAAGATTGGTGTCAGCCTTCAAGCAGATGTGAAGAGAGCTTTGATTGAGTTGTTGTGTGAATATGCTGACATCTTCGCCTGGTCGTATCAAGACATGCCAGGGTTGGATACTAATATTGTCATACACAGGCTGCCATTGAGAGAAGAATGTTCGCCAGTCAAGCAGAAACTTCGCCGGACTCACCCCGACATGGCCATAAAGATCAAAGAAGAAGTTCAGAAACAATGGGATGTATGGTTTCTTGCAGTGACTCACTATCCTCCCTGGGTTGCTAACATTGTGCCAGTACCAAAGAAAGACGGAAAGGTTAGAATGTGTATGGATTATCGAGATCTTAATAAGGCTAGCCCGAAAGATGATTTTCCACTACCTCACATTGATGTACTGGTCGACAATACAACTCAATTTTCAGTGTTCTCGTTTATGGATGGTTTCTCCGGGTACAACCAGATTAAGATGGCACCTGAAGATATGGAGAAGACCACGTTCATTACTCCGTGGGGTACATACTGTTATAAGGTGATGCCTTTTGGGTTGAAGAACGCAGGGGCAACATATCAGCGGGCAATGGTAACTTTGTTTCACGACTTAATTCATAAAGAGATTGAATGTTATGTGGATGACATGATTGCCAAGTTGAGAACAGAAGAAGAGCATCTGGTTAACTTGAAAAAGCTGTTTGAAAGGTTGAGGAAGTTCCGCTTAAGGTTGAATCCAAATAAGTGCACTTTTGGGGTGCGTTCTGGAAAGCTGCTGGGTTTCATTGTGAGTGAAAAAGGAATTGAGGTTGATCCTACCAAAGTGAAAGCAATACAAGAAATGCCTGAACCGAGAACGGAAAAGGAGGTTCATGGTTTTCTGGGTTGATTGAACTACATTGCAAGGTTCATATCTCACCTAACAGCCACATGTGAACCAATTTTTAAACTGTTGAGAAAAGATCAGACGGTCAGATGGAATGATGATTGCCAATTGGCGTTCGATAAGATAAACGAATACTTGCAGGAACCTCCAATTCTCATACCTCCAATTGAAGGAAGACCTTTGATAATGTATTTGACAGTGCTTGAAGGTTCTATGGGTTGTGTTCTCGGTCAACACGACGAGACAGGTAGGAAGGAGCATGCTATCTACTACCTGAGCAAAAAGTTCAATGATTGTGAGTCCTAGTACTCAATGCTTGAAAAGACATGCTGTGCACTTGGATGGGCCGCAAAGCGATTGAGGCAATATATGATTAGGCACACAACCTTGTTGATCTCCAAAATGGACCCTATCAAATACATTTTTGAGAAACCAGCGCTAACAGGCAGAGTTGCACAGTGGCAAATGGTTTTGACCGAGTATGATATTCAGTACACCTCCCAAAAGGCCATCAAAGGAAGTGTCTTGTCAGACTATCTTGCGCAACAGCCGATTGATGATTACCAACCCATGAAATTTGATTTCCCTGATGAGGACATCATGTTTCTCAAAGCTAAAGACTATGAGGAACCACTCCCGGAGGAGGGGCCAGACCCTGAATCCAAATGGATTCTGATGTTTGATGGGGCCGTCAATATGAATGGATGCGGAGTTGGAGCAGTTCTTATCACGCCGGAAGGTGTTCATATGCCTTTCACTGCCCGAATAACTTTCGGATGGACCAACAATGAAGCAGAATATGAAGCCTGTATAATGGGGATTGAGGAGGCGATTAATTTACGAATTAAGACCCTTGATATCTTTGGTGATTCAGCTTTGGTAATTAATCAGGTGAAAGGGAGTTGGTACACGCACCAAGCAAATCTGGTTCTGTCTGCTTTTGTGTTTGTTGTTGATGCAACGTCTGATGACAAGCCATGGTTTCATGATATCAAGTGTTTCTTGAAAAGTCAAGAGTACCCGCCAGGGGCATCTCCTAAAGATAAAAAGATGTTGAGAAGGCTGTCTGGTAGTTTCTTCTTGAATCAGGATGATGTGCTATATAAACGGAATTTTGACATGGTTCTGCTCAGATGTGTGGATAGATACGAAGCAGACCTGTTAATGCAGGAAGTACATGAAGGCTCTTTTGGTACCCATGCCGGAGGACATGCAATGGCTAAGAAATTATTGAGATCAGGATATTATTGGTTAACTATGGAGTCAGACTGCTGCAAGTATGCCCGCAAGTGCCACAAATGTAAGATCTATGCAGACAAAGTGCACGTCCCTCCGAATCCGTTGAGTGTCATGTCCTCTCCTTGGCCCTTTGCTATGTGGGGCATTGACATGATCGGAAAGATTGAGCCTACTGCTTCAAATGGCCATCGCTTCATCTTGGTCGCCATTGATTATTTCACTAAATGGGTTGAAGCTACATCTTATGCCAATGTCACTAAGCAGGTGGTAACTCGTTTCCTGAAACGGGATATCATTTGTCGCTATGGAGTGCCCGAGAGAATCATTACTGATAATGGTTCTAATCTGAATAACAAAATGATGGCTGAGCTGTGCCGGGACTTCAAAATTGAACACCATAATTCTTCTCCATATCGCCCGAAGATGAACGGCGCTGTGGAAGCGGCCAACAAGAATATTAAGAAGATTGTGCAGAAAATGGTGGTCACATACAAAGATTGGCATGAGATGCTACCATTTGCTTTGCATGGGTACCGAACGTCAGTACGCACGTCCACTAGGGCAACCCCATTCTCACTTGTATACGGTATGGAGGCAGTACTACCGGTTGAAGTGGAGATTCCATCCCTCAGGGTCATGATGGATATCAAGTTAGATGAGGCTGAGTGGGTTCGCGCCAGATTTGATCAGTTGAGCCTTATTGAGGAGAAACAACTGGCAGCTGTGTGTCATGGGCAGTTGTACCAACGGAGGATGAAGCAGGCATTTGACCAAAAGGTGCGTCCTCGGGTTTACAAAGTGGGAGATGTGGTACTCAAAAGGATCCTTCCTCCAAGTACAGATCACAGGGGCAAATGGACTCCTAACTATGAAGGTCCATTCGTGGTTAAAAAGGTCTTCTCGGGCGGAGCCTTGTTACTTACAACCATGGATGGCGAAGACTTTTCATCCCCTGTCAACTCAGACGTAGTCAAAAAATACTTCGCATAAATAGACCCGCTGGACAAAAAAAAAAGAAAAAAGTCCAGGCAAAAAAGGGCATCCCGGGAACCAAAAAAACAGAATAAAAAAGGTTCGGGCAAAAATTAGGGATAATAAAGAAAAAATTGTACACCCGGTGAGTTGAAAATCCGCAAGGACAACTCAGGCAAAAAAGGGTATCCCGGTGGATTGAAAACCCGAATGGGCGGTCCACGCAAAAGACGGATTTAAGCGAACGACTACGATCTAAGTTATCTGTACTCCATCACCGTTTCAACAACTGACATTCAAAAGGGTAGAAATCGGTCTGATCGTTCCTCAGAAGGCAAGGTCGGGGAGTCTTGAAGATATACTGGCCATAGAAGAATTGAAACTCAGTGGAACGCCGTTTTCATATTGCCATTAGGATAGTTTCTTTTCTCAATTTTTAGTAATCACCTCTTTCTAGGGATTGCTTCCTGATGTAATTGCCTATTCTGGGCCTTTTGATTAATAAATTGAATTTCAGTTAAAAGCTTCTTTTTGTTTTACTATTTTGTTTGCAAAAACGTCCGAATTTTTGATAAAACATTGCATTTGAAAACATGGTGGCTTCACAATACCATGCGCAGAAAAACATTTAAAATTGCTTTGAATGTTGAAAAATCCTGGATGGTGGATTCAAACCACGCAATATTCTGGGGCATGTGTGTGTATTCTTTTGTTGCAGGTAACAGATTCAGATGATTTCCAGCACAAGACGGGTAATCACTCATTCCCACGCAGGAGGCTGGGGCAATCATGATCAGGGAAGGGTTCGCAACGTTTACTGATTAAATCCATCAGTAGGTTGATGGTCGTTCACGATGTCTCGATATTAGCGAATTGAGTTCAACTGGGTATTGTTATATCTTATTAAGTCGATTCTCTCATTCAGTACTTCCAACAGCTACAAGCTTTTCTGTGTCGATAACAGTTGCGAATTCCCATCAGAGTTGCTTCGTAGGCACCGAAGTTGATGGTTAATCCCCAGTGAAGTTGTCAGGAGTTTGAAGATGCTTGATCTTCTGTAAAATCCTCTTAGGATGTTCCTTTCAGATCAGTCTTGTATCATGGAGCAGGAAGCAAGTTGTTGACTTTCCCGAGCATGGGGCATTTTGTGTTTCCCCTAGAAGGGTTTGTTCCAGATCTATCATCCCCAGTAGAGTTTGAGGACGCTTGGTCTTTTGTAAAATCCTCTTAAAAGGCATTCCCCAGCATGAGACGCTTTAAAGCGGTTTTCTCCAGCAGAGTTTGTTATAAAATCATTATCCCCAGCGGAGTTGTCAAACGGAAAGTTCGCCTAGCATGAGGCATTGTGACACTTATCCTGAGGCTCAACAGTTTTATTCCTCAGCAGATTACTGTGAAGTTGCTTTGGATTCCCTCAGCAGATCTAAGAACTCTCTCCCAGCATGATGCAACAGAACATGTTCTAACCAGGATTTACATATCCCCGGCAGAGTATCCTTGATTCCCAGCAGGATCGTATCTCTAGTAGTGGTATCCCTGCAGAGTTCAGCATTGAATCTTGTCAATAATACTCCCCAACTGAGTTATGTTTTTGTCCCCACAGAGGCTTATTGATCAACAAAATCTATTCTTCAAGCAGAGTTTTAATGACTTATCTTCCCTAGCAAGACGTCATGCAAAGAAATTCTCTTCCCCAGCGGAGTTGCTATGACCAGAATTCATCCCCCAAGCAAATGAAGTAATTCCTGGCAGAATCATCATCTCCCCATATCTCTAAAGTCCAATTTATTTTTGGCAAACTTGACAATTCGAAGCAGACGGATTGTTCATTCATTCTCCGGCAAAGACTTCATCCTTTCAGGAGTATCTGAAGTCAAATCATTGATCATTATTCCTCAGCAGAGTCAGCAGAGATGTCTGACACGGATGCAGACTAGTCCAGTATTGGAATTCTTAAAGTCCAACCGTAGATTGGCAAAAGGTCCATCCAAGGGTGGCAAATTCTTAAAGTCCAACCGTAGATTGGCAAAAGGTCCATCCAAGGGTGGCAAATTCTTAAAGTCCAACCGTAGATTGGCAAAAGGTCCATCCAAGGGTGGAAAATTCTTAAAGTCCAACCGTAGATTGGCAAAAGGTCCATCCAAGGGTGGCAAATTCTTAAGGTCCAACCGTAGATTGGCAAAAGTCCACCCGTAGTGTGGCAAGTCAGTAGTCGTCTGACTCCCTTTAAAAGACCGCAGCTAAGTCCAACCATTGATTGGCAAAAGACCATCCAAGGGTGGCAGATCATCAGCAAGTCCAACCGTAGATTGGAAAAAGTCCCCCGTAGTGTGGCATCTCAGCAAGTCCAACCGTAGATTGGAAAAAGACCATCCAAGGGTGGCAAAGCAAGGCGAAGTCCAACCGTAGATTGGAAAAAGTCCACCCGTAGTGTGACAGGCCAGTAGTCGTCTGACGTTGTACAAAAGACATTGCTAAAGTCCACCCGTAGTGTGGCAGGCCAGTAGTCGTCTGGCGTTGTACAAAAGACATTGCTAAAGTCCACCCGTAGTGTGGCAGGCCAGTAGTCGTCTGGCGTTGTGCTAAAAGACATTGTTAAGGTCCACCCGTAGCGTGGCAAGGTAGTAGTCGTCTGGTGTTATATAAAAGACATCTTTCCAGTGGTTTTCATCACCAGAGTTTTCTTCAAGCAGATTTCGTTCGGTTGGGTTTATATCCTTTTTTCCTTCTTCCCTGCAGAGTGCAAATTTTTGGGTTATTGTTGGTATTCAATCTCTCCATACCTTGAAAGTATGACAACAATCGCTATCATCTGTTCAGGTCTACAGTGATTGAATAGGGTCAGCTGTAATACTCCAAAATTTTCCCTCTCTTTTCTTCATGTCTTCTAGCATGAGCTTTCATTGCATTGCATTGCATTCAAGCATAGAAAAATAAAACATCAACCATCTAGCATTGCATCTTGCATAAGGGCATGTGATCAGGTGATCCAAGGTGTTGATCATCCAAAGGAGAAGACCAAGTGTTTCTCACAAGCCTTAAGGATCTCTTACATCATGTATCAATTTCATTTGATCTCACAAGTCCATAAAGGAAGGGAATTCATCAAGAAGATTGGACAGTGCATGAGCTCCTACACAAGGCAGTCAAAAGTTGGGATTTGACCCTCAAATGGGCAAGCTCTTTGAGTTTTTATCATCTCCAAAGGACACATTTCATCATTTTTTGAGAGGATACACAACATATTCAGAGGAATTTGGATTTGGAGGATGTGCTATTTCCTCCTAACCAGAGGGTGCCAAAATTAGGGTTTGACCTAAAATCAGTTTATTTATGATTTCTTGGCCAAGACTTGATCTCATGGTATTCCTTATGTTCTTAAGTGTTCATGGATGGAATCTTGGTCATTGGTTCTTTGAGGAAGATGTTCAGTGGATCAGCTACTTGTGTAATAAGCAAAAGTCAACAGTTCAAAAGGAGAAAGTCAACTGTGGAATTTTGAGGTTCTTTTCATGGTTTTCAAGGTATCACATCATCATATGGTCTTCAAATGCCAAGTTTCATGTCATTCATCAAGAATCAAGAGTTTGTGCAAAAGTTACTAAATTTGGAAAATGACCTATAATGAAAACTTTCCATTTTTGGCAACTTTTCCATCACATTCAACTTAACTTTTCATCATCAAGGAAGCTCCAAATGAATTTTCCTCCAACATGAAAGTTGAAGATATTTTTCTCCCATTTCCAAAAATTACTAGATGGTTTCCATACCATTTGTAGAACTCAAGTTATGGTCAAAAGATGGCAAGGTGCATTTTGAGGTTTTCATATGGTTCCATTTTTCCACCTTTTGCATTTTGGAACAAATGGATTCTAATTGATCTTTTTGCTTCATGTTATATTAAAATATCAAAATTCAAGTCAAGAGGAGCAATTGTGGCCTTTGAATCAATTCATTCCATGCCATATTTCTCATTATTTTCTCATTGTTCAAAAATGCAAATTGATTCAAAACTTGCAAACCAAGAAAGTATAAGGTCCAAAATCAATTCAGAAGTGATCCATGAGTGAATTGGAAATGAATCATGCTAATTACAAGGGTGTTGCACGTGTGGATTAGTGGTGGTGGTACAAAATACATTTTTGCAAGTTCACCCAAATCTCACTAACCAAAGGATTAACCACTTGCAAATCACAATCAGTGGACTAATGAAGAGTATATAAGTTAACTCATGCCTCCAAAATTAGGTCATGCACTCTCATTTGCTCAAAATTTCAAAAACTCACTCTCACTTTCTCTCCTTCGAATCTCTCATTCCTTGAGGGTTTTGGAAAATTTCTTGGCATATTCTTGATCAGTGAGTTGAAAGGAGCACGAATCACCCATTGTTTTAAGCTGAAAGGAAGGATTTCACCAAGTTCCATTCAAGAGGGTTCAAGTTCAAATCTCAAGATCCAGCACGATTTCAAGCTCTAGTTGCATTTATTTTGCAACTAGAGGTTCCAAGGAGTAGATCTGCAGTCTTTGGAGGGATTTCTTGACGTATTTTAAGCTCTTCAAGGTTCAGGTTAATGATTTTTTCACCATCATAGAACTTGATTTTTGATGTGCATAATGAGCTGTGATGTTCACTGATCACTATGATCTATTTTGTTTGTGATTTAGACGTGTAGATTGTGTGTATTGTGAGTTTAAAGTTTTGGATCTAAATGTGTTTTCATTCGATTCTCTTTATGTGTTTGTTGTTTGATAAAATGAACATGATATCCATGATCCTTGTGTTTTTCTGGTTTGAATGATGTATGCATGAGCAATTTCTGGAGAATTTTTGGTGGCAGACCACCGGAGGTGGTGACCGGAGCCCTAGCTCCGTCACCGGAGTTTGATTCAGTCCGGCGAAGAGGTTGGATGAGGAAGAAGAAGGTTGGATGAGGAAGAAGAAATCAGAGCCGTCCATTCGCGTGATCTAAGGGCGTGTGTTGTGCCACGTTGTTTTAAATTTATGTTTTATTTCATGGTTTTGGTGTGTGTCTTTCCATGAGTGTTATCATGTACCTACAATCCTGACCATTGTTTTCATTTGATATTTGAATTGTTGATGTAATCTGGTGCGTTGGTGTGATCATGTGGTTGTGAGTGTGCCAACAAATTAAAAAGATCATATGCCTATCACGTGGCTTTCCATGGTATGCTGATGATTGTGTGGGCGCATGGATACTTGGGTTGTGTGTGCATTTGAATTTGAACCATTGATTTTATTGACTTTGTGATATGTTTGACCTAATGTTGGGCGTTGGATTAACTGTGTGGTTGTGATTGAACTTGATTGTTGACTGAAATCCATAGTCTCCCTTTGACTTCGCTAGTGGACCATTGGCCTTGGGCCTTGCTTTTTGCACCCTTATGTTTAGCCCATCTCATAATTCCAACGTGTTTGTATTACTGATGGCACCCCCATGCTTATTTCTTTTGTTTTATTTTATTTTCATTTTTGTTTTGCATTTTTTTTAAAATCATTTTAATGCATCTAAAAATCATAAAAAAATTGATGAAACTTCCTTTTAGTTTTATAAAATTTTTCCATATTTTATTTTCTCATTTTTATTTTTATTTTGGCATCTGAATTAATTAATTGCCTAATTTTATTTTTTTAATTGTTTCACTTGCACACTTTAACTTGTATAATTTCTTTCTCATCATATATAAAACATTTTCATTCCATTATTTTTGAATTTGTTAGATAACATTATGAAGTGCATAAAAACATTTTTGTTTCATTTTTAAAACTTTTCCATATTGCATTTTGGTCCCTCTCTTTTGCATGTTGATACATGCTTCTCACTTGATGCTTGCTTATTTGTTTGAATGGTTTAACTTGTGAATTTTTGGGAGATCTTTTAGCATGTGATTGTATTCTGATCTATATCATTTGAGTTTAAATTTCACAATTTTAGAATGTCATATGATGCATGTTTGATTATTTGTGCTTAAGTGAATTATGCATGACTATATCTTGACACTTCCTTGCACATCTTGATTTGTGGTTCACTTTTTGACAAGCTCTTTAACTCTTTTTGATCCAATATTTTTGCATATGTTACTTGACTGAGTTAACTTCCATTTGATTATTTTTCGGGATTTTATTGAGCCACTTTACTTTTTTTTAATTGATTTTTACTTGTGATGCAAGTTTGCTTGAGGTATACTTTGATTCATGATCTAGTTTGAGTGCATTTGCTTACTTGTGATGGAGTGATGCTTGAGATGTTTTTATGGTATGATCATGTTCTGTTTGAGCTTACTTGTGGCTTTGGAATCATCCTCATTTGGTCATTTTTCAATTTGTTCTTGATGTTACAAGTTGATGTTGTTTTGGACTTGAATCTTGTGATATGTTCTACCTAATCTTGTGATTGCTTCTTTGTGTGAATTCATTCATGTATGAAACCTTTTGTTTGGTTTGTATGACATGCTTGAGGTTAGGGTACTTTTGATTTAAGTTTCATTATGTGACTTTCATTTCACTTTATGCCTCACACTTCTTTGCTTGCTTGCATGAATGATAAGTGAATGTCTTTCTCAATTTTGATACATGTTTTGAATGTGTTGCTTGATGATTAATATTGTATGACTTGAGTTTGATCTTGGAATGATGCTAATGTGTATGCTACTGCCTTTTGGGTTCATTACTTGATTTTCATCTCACTTGATCATCTTGGTTTGAATTATGTGAAGCATATCATCCCCTTTGCTTTGTAACTTCTTTGGTGCACAATATTGCATAATGTGAATCTCTTTTGCACATGTGAATTGTTGATGATGTTATGATGCGAGTTCTGGTTTTGTTTCCTCTTCATCTTGCCTCCTTCATTTCATCTTGATAAGAAGTTCATTGGTGTTTATTTGCACATCTCATACAAGTATGCTTGCATCCTTCCATGTTTATCTTTGCATGCTTACTTGATTTGTTTTGCATTGATCTTTGAAACATGTTGATTGATTTGAGTCAGAAATTTATGATATGATGTGCTTGCTGCCACTTATTGTATCTCATCTCTCTTCTTCTCCTTCTCTTTTGTTCTATTTCACTCTTTCTCCTCCCATGGATCTCAAGACTTGATTAAGTCTTAGATTCTTTTCCCTTAGAGCTACCTAGTCCAACTTAATTTTTGATTAAGCTTGGAGTAGGATTAGCATTAGGTTTTAGGTAGTCTTTTCTCCTAAGCCTCACTAACCATAGGACATCCATGCATGATAACATTAGGACTCTTAGTTTCCCTTTAGAGTTTCCTTCGGGTTTTCTCTCTTCTCATCTTCAAACAAAAGTAAAAAATACATAATAAAGGCAAAACAAACATTGTATTTAGGCCTTTCATGTAAGAATAAGATAGTGAGGGATCTTCTCTCATTTTCTTGGAATGTTTAGTGTGCGTCCCATCTCGGGTCGTTATACGAGGCATTCGATCTTACATGAGGGACTTAAATGCAATGTGCGTTACAAAACACAAAATAATCAAAACACTTCTTTCTAAAATCCTTCGAACAAACAATAACGTCTTTCCTTCAGGAATTCTTTTTTCATCTCATTCACTCTCAGCATACGAACGTGCTCCTACTCGTTCTCTTGCAAGATGGTAACGCACTCGGACCAACGAGCCTGCAACACCTGAGCTAGAACGTTAGCCGTTCCCTAAAAAACAGAAACAATTTATCCCTAGTTAGGGGAACTACGTCGCTCTGATTCTCATGCTCCCGATGAGATACGTAGGCAGTGGGGTAGGGCCCATGCGAGGACTTCTTTTATTTTCCCTACATTTGTTTCTTTGTTTTCTCTCCTTTCTTTTTTCCGTTCCTGTTCCTTTCCCTTTCCAGTAGCAGTGGAGCTCCAGTTGACGACACCTCTTTGATAGAGACAAGCAAGCGTGGATCCCATCGGGTACGATGGACGCGTGGGGGTGCTAATACCTTCCTCGCTCGTAACCGACTCCCGAACCCAGTTCTCTTGGTCGCAAGATCATGCTCTTTCCTTTCCTGCAGGTTTATGCGGTGTTTCCTTTACCTCTCTGGGGATAAATACACATTGCTGGAGACTCTGTTTCGGTGCCACTTTCGCGTTTGTACTTGGATGAAAATCCCGGGAGCGACATTCTTCAATGCTTTTCCTATGACTAACAAAGACGATATGTCAGTCTCCTCAAAAGACTCCATGGATACCAATATACTTGCAGGAGAGTCCCAAGAAGAGGAAGAACCAACCCTAGAAGATTTTTGGGACTCCATGACTCAAGCCATGAGCCAACAAGCCAAAACTCAGCAAGCCAGAAAAACAAAGGAAAGGGTCCATCTAATTATTAGGGACCACTTGATAAGAAAGAATATTATCTTTTTGACTTTTCAACCAGCTTTTATAAAGCTGTCCCCCATAATGGTTAGGGTCGTCATCAGAGATGAGGCTATTTTGTTTTCTTGTGTTTAGAAGTCGTAAAGTTTTTCTGTCGATGGGGCCCACTGTGCACCCGGGATGACTTTACTGTAAATACTGTAACAACTTTTTATTTTTGTTTTGTTCAACTGGTGACAATAGGTTACCAGTGCTTGTTTACCTGTAATAACATGTTATCTTTTTCTTGTCTATTTAAGGAAATCTGAGTTTCCATTTGTACTCAGAACTTTATTTGGTAAAATAAATAAAACATCTTCCTTACTACTTACTGATCCATCTCCGCTGCTGATCAAACTCTCAATATTGAGCTGCTACTCTCTCTATGTGGTATCATCACCTTTTATTTTGTAAGTAATCTATTTAGGTGCAACTAATTACATGTTGTGACCAGATTGTTTAATCTATGTAGCTTATAAGCATATTATTTTCATATACAATAGTCTAAGATATAATTAATCAAAAGCAACATGTTTTAGGGTTTTCAAAACTGGAAATGTTTTTAAGTGCTTCCTGCGTGTTCATCATTTTGTTTTCCCAGTAAGGGGGTTGGTTTAGATGAACCTAAAAGGAATTTTTTCATAAAAACATTGGATATCATAGATTTAGGAGAAATCCTTCTATCCCTTCGGGTTGATAGTTGAAACACTTTGGTGTTTGCTATGATAGCTAATGATATGTTGCTAGATTGATTATCTATATCCTTGAGTTTTGTAAATGTTAATTTATTTTTATAAACTATATAGAGTAAATAATCTGTCACAACATCTCTTTATCATGTCTATTGATACTGATAATGATAATTATCATGAAACCAATTTAATTAAGAATGAATCCGTTATGGATTACCCAAAAGAGTTGGATCAATTAAACAAATGGACTATTCCATCTGTTTCCCCCAATAAGATTTATAATTTTGGAAAGATAGATATTCTATCTAGACTTGTAGTTAAAAACCTGTAACAAACAATCCAAGTTTCAAGAGATACTCAAACAATAAATATGCTAAAACAGAAAGATCTTCTTCCTTATAAAAAGAAGTATAATTATCTTCATATTGGCCTTGTCCAAATAGATGTTAAACCTCTAACTCTATTAGGATTAAACGCCAGTATTTTAGGATATCTTTGGGATGGAAGATGCAAAGATTTTAAACAATCTCTGGCAGCTATGGTTAAAACCAGTCTTTGCCATGGTCCTTTCTATTTTGAAATATCTCCCAATTTAAGTTTGTCTCTGACAGATAGAAATATACTTCAAGCCCTTCAATTAACCATCCATACAGATGGATACAACTTTAAACCTGGTAGTGAAACTATGGCTGTTTGCTATAGAATTTACTATAAGGTTCTGACATCCCTCAAACCTAATGCAAAACAATTAACCTTTCCTGGAACTACAACTTTGGTTCAAACTAATTTATTAACCTCCAAAGTAGCAACCAATAGGTTAATCAAATGGGATGAAATTAATTTCCCAGAGAAATGGTCTCTACCTCAGGTCTTAGAACCTAAGCCCATTCTGAACCAGGATGTCGATCAAATTCAACAAACACAATTAGGGGATTTAGAAATATGTTTTACCCCAAAAAGAATAGTGAGAATCCCCAGATCTATTTCTCATTCTGGTCGACATTCTAGCAATTCTATAAATGAGTTTTATACTGCTAATGAACAATTACCCAGCAGGCCTTCAACTTCTCAATTAAAGGAAGAAATTGAGGCAATTGAAAATATAAAACTAAGTGATAACCAAATACCTTATGGAATTTACCATAACCCTCAAGTATGAAATTCTCTACACAATCAGACATGAATTTTTCCTTATCAATAGATACGACTATTCCCCTGGAATTTGTTGGAGAAAACTTATCAATGATGAGTTTATGACACCAAAACATGTTGAATTTAGAGCATGGTACTTTAGTAAGTTCTCTTAGGAAGAGATTGAAGACATAAAAAATGTTTACTGTGATTATTTGGATGCAGTTCAAGATTTTATCACATTTCCCAAATGGTTTTTAACACATTATGTTAAGAGACTAGAACATGATATTATGGTTCTTCAAAAACCTTGGGACACAGGGAAAGAAGTTATAAATTCTCCCTTCCCTCCTAGTCAATCTTTACAAGTAAGTCCTGATATAAAGGCCACAACCTTCTTAAGTCTCCAGAAGGTAGATTATAACCAAGCCACAATTAGGTTGATCAATGCTATCATCAGATCCCAAAACTACACAAATTCCTATTTAGTCTGTGTAGGAGATCAATTAATTGCCATGGAAAATGATTTAATTTCTTTAAGAAAACTTATACAAGAGCAAATAGCTCAACAAAAGGTAATTATAGATCAATTGAAAAAGGGAAAGCAAACTGAAATTCAGGAAGATATTCCTTTAATCCAACCTCCCACAAATATTATAGACTTTAAAATGGAGGACAATACTAAGGAATTTCTTAGAGCTCTAGATCAGAAACTGAAAGGAATAAACATTTCTGTCATGACAGAATCTTATTCTGACCTAGAAGAAAATAATAATATTAATGACCTTACCAATATGTTTTCCAATATAAACATTGATAATAATGATACCAGAAACCCAGTTTATACTCCTAGGCCGGTGGAAAAGTATTACTAACACACACCTTCCCCACAAGACTTGCTCTATGAAGAGCCAGAAACTTATCAAAATTCATATTCAGGAAAAGCCATTTATGAATGGAACATAGATGGTTTAAATGATAAACAAATCTTATACATGATTCATAGGATGATCATGTATTCCACTGTCTACAAACAACAAGGAAATTTAGACAGTACAATTGCTACATTTATAACAACGGGGTTTGTGGGTCAATTTCGAGGCTGGTGGGATCATTATCTCACAGAGGCTCAGAAGAAAGAAATCTTAACCCATAAAAAGATTGTTAAAGTACAACCTACATCTACTTCCACAGTTGTTGTCACTAGTACTTCTGTTGTGACCACATGAGAAGAAGATGTAGTTTATACACTGTGTTTGGCTGTTCTACAACATTTTGTAGGAACAAATATGCCCATATCTGAGAAGATAAACACTCTTCTCCAAAACCTTAGATGCCTTTCATTAGGATATTTCAGATGGTATAAGGATACCTCTCTGTCTAGGGTTTACCAACTTAATAATTCCAGCTCTTCCCATTGGAAATCAAAATTTGTTGATGTCCTTCCCCATTTCTTTGCTGAAAAGGTTAGGCAAAGTTTAAGAAACAAAAATGATGGGGTCAATATTAACTATGAGTATTTGACCTATGCTCAAATAATATGTTGTTGCATCAATGAAGGATTATCCCTATGCAATGACATTAAATTAAAAAACCAATTGAAAAAGCAAAAGATGTCAGAAAAACACCAATTAGGTGATTTCCGTGAGCAATTTACTTTTGATATTAGTAAAACATCCAAACCTAATAAAGGAAAACAATAACTTAGGAAACCCAAATCTTATAAAGATGATAAGAAAAAATATTACAAGGGAAGTCCTCATAGGAGACAATATCCTGGCAAACTGGACTAAACCAAAAATCAAAGACCTAAGGAAAAGCGTAAAGCTAAGAAAATGGACATAATCTGTCATAAATGTGGAAAAATTGGCCATTATGCCAATCAGTGCTGGACTTAGAAAGCCCTACACGAAATTGAAGATGAGGATCTTAGGAATAAACTTGAAAAGGTGTTATTAATAGATTCTGCATCTGAAACTTCCGATGATGATGAAATAGGAATAATATATTCCTCTTCTGATGAATGTATTTGTGATGATAATACTTTTTAGTGTGATGATGTCCAATATTGGAAATCCATTGTGGAAATGAATGGATTAAATGTTAATGTTCTGACCTTAGAACAAGGTGGAATTATTAAAATTATAGAATCCATTCCAGACAATGATCTGAAAAGGAAAATGTTAGAAACCTTAATCAATGAAACCTCCAAAAAAGAAGAAAATCAAAAAAATTTAGAGGCACCTTATCAGTTCAGTGAAGTCTTATCTAGATTTCAAAATACCAATATAAGAGAAACTCCTGTTTCTATTAATGATCTAAGACATGAGATAAATCAGTTAAAAACTGAAATATCACAAATGAAAAAGGACAATTATAGTTTGTCTATCAGAATTACATCTCTAGAAAAAAATAAGGTAGAGAATATTACTACCAATAGTTCAACTAATAATATGATTAGTTGGGATGAAAGAGTAAAACCTAGTTACCTGACTTTATTAGATCAAGTCACTTCACAAAAATGGTATGTGAAAATCACTTTAGCAATAAATAAAAATTGCATCTTACAAGATGAAATAGCTCTAATTGATAGTGGAGCTGACTTAAATTGCCTTCAAGAAGGAATAATCAGCAATGCTTACATATGTACGCAGCAAATATGCTTGCCTACACATTTTATTTTAGTAAAAAATATAACCCATAGAATAATATTGGGTACACCATTTCTCCATCAAATTATGCCTATCATTATTGTTAATCCTAGAGGAATAACTACTAAAATCAATGAAGAAGAGGTTATTTTTGAATTCGTAACTATTCCTCAAACTAGATTGATTAATGAAATCAAAGATAGTTTGTTAAATAAAAAGAAACATATTTGTTTCTTACAAGAGGAGATACATTTGTTAAATATTCAAGAACAACTTAAACAAAAAACCATACAGTCTCAAATCAAATTGATTGAGAAGAGTTTTCATGCAGAAGTCTGCAATGACCTTCCCAATGCGTTTTGGGATAGAAAAAAACACATAATTGCTTTGCCCTATGAAGAGGACTTCAATGAAAGTCAAATTCCTACCAAAGCTATACCAGCTCAAATGAACCAAGAATACTTGGAATTATGTAAAAAATAAATTGAAACTCTTTTATAAAAAGGTCTTATCAGACCCTCAAAGTCTCCTTGGAGCTGTACTGCATTTTATGTCAATAAAAATGCAGAAAAGGAACGAGGTGTTCCTAGATTAGTTATAAACTATAAACCTCTTAATAAAGTTTTAAAATGGATTAGATATCCTATTCCAAATAAAAAAGATTTGTTAGATAGATTAAATGAATCTGCCATATTTTCCAAATTCAATATGAAATCTGGATATTGGCAAATCCAAATAAAGGAAGCAGATAGATATAAAACTGCTTTCATTGTCCCTTTTGGGCACTATGAATGGAATGTACTTCCATTTGGGCTCAAGAACGCCCCATCTGAATTTCAAAATATTATGAATGATATCTTCATTCCTTACACAGAATTTTTAATAGTCTACATTGATGATGTTTTAGTATTTTCTAAAACCATAGAACAACATATTAAACACTTAAAGATATTTAAGGGTTTAATTAAAAACAATGGGTTAGTCATATCTGTCCCAAAAATAAAACATTTTCAGACTAAAATAAGATTTTTAGGACATGAAATAGACCACGGTACAATAATACCTATAGAGAGAAGCATTGAATTTGCTTCAAAATTCCCTGATATCATAACAGATAAAACCCAATTACAAAGATTTTTAGGAAGTTTGAATTATGTGTCAGACTACTATCAAAATCTTGCAAAAGATACTGCAATTCTTTATAATAGAGTAAGGAAAAATCCTGGTCCTTGGACTGAGCAACATACTCAGGCTGTTAAAAGAATTAAAGTTAGGGTTAAATCTCCACCCTGTCTTTCTTTAGCCAATCCTAAATATTTTAAGATTGTAGAAACAAATGCTTCTGACTTAGGCTATGGAGGAATATTAAAACAAATTATTCCAAATGCTAATAAACAAGTCTTGGTGAGATTCACTTCAGGAAAATGGAATCCAACACAGGTAAAATATGCCAGTATTAAGAAAGAAATGCTTTCTATTATAAAATGTATTTTGAAATTTCAGGATGATTTATTAAACCAAATGTTTTTGTTAAGAATAGATTGTAGCTCTACTAAATCTATTATTGAAAAGATGTTAAGAATCTTGTTTCAAAACAAATATTTGCTAATTGGCAAGCTCAATTATCTGCATTTGATTTTGATATAGAATATATAAAAGGTGAAAATAATTCACTAGCTGACTTTCTCACTCATGAATTTTTGCTGGGTACGTAATGTCATCTTCCTCAAGAGGAAGAAGAGGTGACGGCTATGGCCGTGGATTTCCTAGAGGAGGAAATAGTAATATACTGTTTCCTAGAAATATTCAAGAAAGCATTCCCCTAATAGGGGACTGGACTACAGTTATGAGTCATAAAACAAGACAACAAGGCTGAAATTTGCCTCAGCATCAAATTGATGTTTCGCAGATAAAAACATTTTATAAGGATACTATTGTTACAGAAGAAAATCAAATTGCTGACTATCTAGAAAATCCAGTCACAGAAATCCTCATGCATATTGAGGAAGAAGATATAGATCTCTACCCAAACAATGCTTGGGCAATAAAATATAGGTACCTCGAATCTAGAGGATATACAGGTTTATATGATAAACCTCGTCCAAATTTGGAAATGTTATTGATAATCTCAAAATCAGTAGAGATTACTCACTATTATCAAAACAACAACCCTGAAAGTTTTATAAACTTCAGCAAATGTCATATCAGACAGATATTATCTCCAAAGGAATGGGGACATAATCCTAATAATGATAAGGCACTCAAAGTGGGAGAAGAAAAGTATATTTACTTTAATTATTGGGCTTATATCCAAGCTTTCACCCAAACTTTCTATTACCAGAACCCTAAATATAAACATTCATGGTTCTTTACTATCAATCCAGGTAATCTGGAAAGACCAATTCCTAGCTGGTTCTTTCAATGGTGGATAAAATTTGGTCCATCTCTGGAAATCCTTCCAGAAGACATCATGAGATTATATGCTCCTTGGTGCGAAAATAGTCCTTTGACCATGAATAAGAATCTTATTGTAGGACAATGTCCTTTAATGTTTTTCATAAAATTTCAAATCCCATGGATTTGGAGGTGGAGTATTAGCATCTCAAAAGACAAATATAATATCCCCATTTTAGAAAGGCAATTCTTTTATAAATGGTGGAATAAAATGGACAATGAAGACATCAAAGTCAAAACTGCAACAATTAATGTTGTGATTAAGGAAGACAAAGAAAAAGGTTTGGTAGAACAAAGTTCTCAAAAAATGTCCATGACAGTCCTCAAGGAATATTTCCAAAGGAAATCTCCTCAAGAATCAGAAGAGCAAATCATAGTTAGGAATCTTGACCATTTGAAGAAACAATTCTTCAATGCTTTTCCTATAACTAACAAAGACGATATGTCAGTCTCCGCAAAAGACTCCATGGATACCAATATCCTTGCAGGAGAGTCCCAAGAAGAGGAAGAACCAACCCTAGAAGATTTATGGGACTCCATGACTCAAGCCATAAGCCAACAAGCCAAAGCTCAGCAAGCCATAAAAGACAAAGGAAAGGGTCCAGCTAATTATTAAGGACCACTTGATAAGAAAGAATATTATCTTTTTGACTTTTCAACCAGCTTTTATAAAGCTGGCTCTCACAATGGTTAGGGTCGTCATCAGAGATGAGGCTGTTTTGTTTCTTGTGTTCGGAAGTCGTAAATTTTTTCTGTCGATGGGGCCCACTATGCACCCGGGATGACTTTACTGTAGATACTGTAACAACTTTTTAATTTTGTTTTGTTCAACCGGTGACAATAGGTTACTAGTGATTGTTTACCTGTAATAACAGGTTATCTTTTTTTGGTCTATTTAAGGATATCTGAGTTTCCATTTGTACTCAGAACTTTATTTGGTAAAATAAATAAAACATCTTCCTTACTACTTACTGATCCATCTCCGCTGTTGATCAAACACTCAATATTGATCTGCTACTCTCTCTATGTGGTATCATGGCCTTTTATTTTGTAAGTAATCTATTTATGTGCAACTAATTACATGTTGTGACCAGATTGTTTAAACTATGTAGCTTATAAGCATATTATTTTCATATAAAATAGTCTAAGATATAATTAATCAAAAGCAACATGTTTTAGGGTTTTCAAAACTGGAAATGTTTTTAAGTGCTTCCTGCTTGTTCGTCATTTTGTTTGACCAGTAAGGGGGTTGGTTTAGATGAACCTAAAAGGAATTTTTTCATAAAAACATTGGATATCATAGATTTGGGAGAAATCCTTCTATCCCTTCGGGTTGATAGTTGAATCACTTTGGTGTTTGCTATGATAGCTAATGATATGTTGCTAGATTGATTATCTACATCCTTGAGTTTTGTAAATGTTAATTTATTTTTATAAACTATATAGAGTAAATAATCTGTCACAACATCTCTTTATCATGTCTATTGATACTTATAATGATAATTATCATGAAACCAATTTAATTAAGAATGAATCCGTTATGGATTACCCAACAGAGTTGGATCAATTAAACAAATGGACTATTCCATCTGTTTCCCCCAATAAGATTTATAATTTTGGAAAGATAGATATTCTATCTAGATTTGCAGTTAAAAACCTGGAAGAAACAATCCAAGTTTCAGGAGATACTCAAATAATAAATATGTTAAAATAGAAAGAGCTTCTTCCTTATAAGAAGAAGTATAATTATCTTCATTTTGGCCTTGTCCAAATAGCTGTTAAACCTCTAACTCTATTAGGATTAAACGCCAGTATTCTAGGATATCTTCGGGATGGAAGATGCGAAGATTTTAAACAATCTCTGGCAGCTATGGTTGAAACCAGTGTTTGCCATGGTCCTGTCTATTTTGAAATATCTCTCAATTTAAGTCTGTCTCTGACAGATAGAAATATACTTCAAGCCCTTCAATTAACCATCCATACAGATGGATACAACTTTAAACCTGGTAGTGAAATTATGATTGTTTGCTATAGAATTTACTATAAGGTTCTGACATCCCTCAAACCTAATGCAAAACAATTAATCTTTCCTGGAACTACAACTTTGGTTCAAACTAATTTATTAACCTCCAAAGTAGCAACCAATAGGTTAATTAAATGGGATGAAATTAATTTTCCAGAGAAATGGTCTCTACCTCAGGTCTTAGAACGTAAGCCCATTCTGAACCAGGATGTCGATCAAATTCTACAAACACAATCAGGGGATTTAGAAATAAGTTTTACCCCAAAAAGAATAGTGAGAATCCCCAGATCCATTTCTCATTCTGGTAGACATTATACCAATTCTATAAATGAGTTTTATACTGCTAATGAACAATTACACAGCAGGCCTTCAACTTCTCAATTAAAGGAAGAAATTGAGGCAGTCGAAAATATAAAACTAAGTGATAACCAGATACCTTATGGAATTTACCATAACCCCTCAGGTAGGAAATCCCCTACACAATCAGACATGAATTTTTCCTTATGAATAGATACGACTATTCCCCTGGAAGTTGTTGGAGAAAATTTATTAATGATGAGTTTATGACACCAAAACATGCTGAATTTAGAGCATGGTACTTTAGTAAGTTCTCTGAGGAAGAGATTTAAAACATAAAAAATGTTTGCTATGATTATTTGGATGCAGTTCAAGATTTTATCACATTTCCCAAATGGTTTTTAACACATTATGTTAAGAAACTAGAACATGATATTATGGTTCTTCAAAAACCTTGAGACACAGGGAAAGAAGTTATAAATTCTCCCTTCCCTCCTAGTCAATCTTTACAAATAAGTCCTGATATAGAGGCCACAACCTTCTTAAGTCTCCAGAAGGTAGATTATAACCAAGCCACAATTAGCGAGATCAATGCTATCATCAGATCCCAAAACTACACAAATGCCTATTTAGTCTGTGTAAGAGATCAATTAATTGCCATGGAAAATGATTTAATTTCTTTTAGAAATCTTATAAAAGAGCAAATAGCTCAACAAAAGGTTATTATAGATCAATTGAAAAAGGGAAAGCAAACTGAAATTCAGGAAGATATTCCTTTAATCCGACCTCCCACAAATATTATAGACCTTAAAATGGAGGACAATACTAAGGAATTTCTTAGAGCTCTAGATCAGAAACTGAAAGGAATAAAGATTTCTGTCCTGATAGAATCTTATTCTAACCTAGAAGAAAATAATAATATTAACGACCTTACCAATATGTTTTCCAATATGAACATTGATAATAATGATACCATAAACCCAGTTTATACTCCTAGGCCTGTGGAAAAGTATTACTACCACAGACCTTCCCCACAAGACTTGCTCTATGAAGAGCCAGAAACTTATCAAAATTCCTATTCAGGAAAATCCATTTATGAATGGAACATAGATGGTTTAAATGATAAACAAATCTTAGACAAGATTCATAGGATGATCATGTATTCCACTGTCTGCAAACAACAAGGAAATTCAGAAAGTACGATTGCTACATTTATAGCAACGGGGTTTGTGGGTCAACTTCGAGGCTGGTGGGATCATTATCTCACAGAGGCTCAGAAGAAAGAAATCTTAACCCATAAAAAGATTGTTAAAGTAGAACCTATGTCTACTTCCACAGTTGTTGTCACTAGTACTTCTGTTGTGACCACAAGAGAAGAAGATGCAGTTTATACACAATGTTTAGCTGTTCTACAACATTTTGTAGGAACAAATATGCCCATATCTGAGAAGATAAACACTCTTCTCCAAAACCTTAGATGCCCTTCATTAGGACATATCAGATGGTATAAGGATACATTTCTGTCTAGGGTTTACTAACTTAATAATTCCAGCTCTTCCCATTGGAAATAAAAATTTGTTGATGGCCTTCCCCATTTCTTTGCTGAAAAGGTTAGGCAAAGTTTAAGAAACAAAAATGATGGGGTCAATATTAACTATGAGTATCTGACCTATGGTCAAATAATATGTTGTTGCATCAATGAAGGATTATCCTTATGCAATGACATTAAATTAAAAAACCAATTGAAAAAGCAAAAGATGTCAGAAAAACACCAATTAGGTGATTTCTGTGAGCAATTTGTTTTTGATATTAGTAAAACCTCTAAACCTAATAAAGGAAAACAAAAACTTAGGAAACCCAAATCTTATAAAGATTATAAGAAAAAATATTACAAAGGAAATCCTCATAGGAGACAATATCCTGGCAAACTGGACAAAACCAAAAATCAAAGACCTAAGGAAAAGCGTAAAGCTAAGAAAATGGACATAATCTGTCATAAATGTGGAAAAATCGGCCATTATGCGAATCAGTGCTGGACTATGAAAGCCCTACACGAAGTTGAAGATGAGGATCTTAGGAATATACTTGAAAAGGTGTTATTAATAGATTATGCATCTGATACTTCTGATGATGATGAAATAGGAATAATATATTCCACTTCTGATGAAAGTCTTTCTGATGATAATACTTGTCAGTGTGATGATGTCCAATATTGGAAAGCCATTGTAGAAATGAATGGATTAAATGTTAATGTTCTGACCTCAGAACAAGATGGAATTATTAAAATTATAGAATCCATTCTAGACAATGATCTGAAAAGGAAAATGTTAGAAACCTTAATTAATGAAACCTCCAAAAAAGAAGAAAATCCAAAAAATTTAGAGGCACCTTATCAGTTCAGTGAAGTCTTATCTAGATTTCAAAATACCAATATAAGAGAAACTCATGTTTCTATTAATGATCTAAGACGTGAGATAAATCAGTTAAAAACTGAAATATCACAAATGAAAAAGGACAATTATAGTTTGTCCATCAGAATTACATCTCTAGAAAAAAATAAGGTAGAAAATATTACTACCAGTAGTTCAACTAATAATATGATTATTTGGGATGAAAGAGTAAAACCTAGTTACCTGACTTTATTAGATCAAGTCACTTCACAAAAATGGTATGTGAAAATCACTTTAGCAATAAATAAAAATTGCATCTTACAAGATGAAATAGCTCTAATTGATAGTGGAGCTGACTTAAATTGCCTTCAAGAAGGAAAAATTCCAGCAAAATATTTTGATAAAACAACGCAATCTCTCACCCAAGCTGGGGGAGACAAATTATAAGTTAATTATAAAATCAGCAATGCTTACATATGTATGCAACAAATATGCATGCCTACACGTTTTATTTTAGTAAAAAATCTAACCCATAGAATAATATTGGGTACACCATTTCTCCATCAAATTATGCCTATCATTAATGTTAATCCTAGAGGAATAACTACTAAAATCAATGAAGAAGAGGTTATTTTTGAATTCGTAACTATTCCTTAAACTAGATTGATTAATGAAATCAAAGATAGTTTGTTAAATAAAAAGAAACATTTTTGTTTCTTACAAGAGGAGATACAGTTGTTAAATATTCAAGAACAACTGAAACAAAAAACCATACAGTCTCAAATCAAATTAATTGAGAAGAGTTTTCATGCAGAAGTCTGCAATGACCTTCCCAATTCGTTTTGGGATAGAAAAAAACACATAATTGCTTTGCCCTATGAAGAGGACTTCAATGAAAGTCAAATTCCTACCAAAGCTAGACCAACTCAAATGAACCAAGAATACTTGGAATTATGTAAAAAAGAAATTGAAACTCTTTTACAAAAAGGTCTTATCAGACCCTCAAAGTCTCCTTGGAATTGTACTGCATTTTATGTCAATAAAAATGCAGAAAAGGAACGAGGTGTTCCTAGATTAGTTTTAAACTATAAACCTCTTAATAAAGTTTTAAAATGGATTAGATATCCTATTCCAAATAAAAAAGATTTGTTAGACAGATTAAATGAATCTGCCATATTTTCAAAATTCGATATGAAATCTGGATATTGGCAAATCCAGATAAAGGAAGCAGATAGATATAAAATTGCTTTCACTGTCCCTTTTGGGCACTATGAATGGAATGTACTTCCATTTGGGCTCAAGAACGCCTCATCTGAATTTCAAAATATTATGAATGATATCTTCATTCCTTACACAAAATTTTTAATAGTCTACATTGATGATGTTTTAGTATTTTCTAAAACCATAGAATAACATATTAAACACTTAAAGATATTTAAGGGTTTAATTAAAAACAATGGGTTAGTCATATCTGCCCCAAAAATGAAACATTTTCAGACTAAAATAAGATTTTTAGGACATGAAATAGACCAAGGTACAATAATACCTATAGAGAGAAGCATTGAATTTGCTTCAAAATTCCCTGATATCATAACAAATAAAACCCAATTACAAAGATTTTTAGGAAGTTTGAATTATGTGTCAGACTACTATCAAAATCTTGCAAAAGATACTGCAATTCTTTATATTAGACTAAGGAAAAATCCTGGTCCTTGGACTGAGCAACATACTCAGGCTGTTAAAAGAATTAAAGTTAGGGTTAAATCTCCACCTTGTCTTTCTTTAGCCAATCCTAAATATTTTAAGATTGTAGAAACAAATGCTTCTGACTTAGGCTATGGAGGAATATTAAAACAAATTATTCCAAATGCTAATAAACAAGTCTTGGTGAGATTCACTTCAGGAAAATGGAATCCAACACAGGTAAAATATGCCAGTATTAAGAAAGAAATGCTTTCTATTATAAAATGTATTTCGAAATTTAATGATGATTTATTAAACCAAATTTTTTTGTTAAGAATAGATTGTAGCTCTGCTACATCTATTATTTAAAAAGATGTTAAGAATCTCGTTTCAAAACAAATATTTGCTAATTGGCAATCTCAATTATTTGCATTTGATTTTGATATAAAATATATAAAAGGTGAAAATAATTCACTAGCTGACTTTCTCACTCGTGAATTTTTGCAGGGTGCGTAATGTCATCTTCCTCAAGAGGAAGAAGAGGTGGAGGCTATGGCTGTGGATTTACTAGAGGAGGAAATAGTAATATACTGTCTCCTAGAAATGTTCAGGAAAGCATTCCCCTAGTAGGGGACTGGACTACAGTTATGAGTCATAAAGCAAGACAACAAGGCAGAAATCTGCCTCAGCATCAAATTGATGCTTCGCAGATAAAAACATCTTATAAGGATACTATAGTCACAGAAGAAAATCAAATTGTTGACTATCTGGAAAATCCAGTCACAGAAATCCTCATGCATATTGAGGAAGAAGATATAGATCTCTATCCAAACAATGCTTGGGCAATAAAATATAGGTACCTCGAATCTAGAGGATATACAGGTTTATATGGTAAACCTCGTCCAAATTTGGAAATGTTATTGATAATCTCAAAATCAGTAGAGATTACTCACCATTATCAAAACAATAACCCTGGAAGGTTTATAAACTTCAGCAAATGTCATATCAGACAAATATTATCTCCAAAGGAATGGGGACTAAATCCTAATAATGATAAGGCACTCAAAGTGGAAGAAGAGAAGTATATTTACTTTAATTATTGGGATTATATCCAAGCTTTCACCCAAACTTTCTATTACCAGAACCCTAAATATAAACATTCATGGTTCTTTACTATCAATCCAGATATTCTGGAAAGACCAATTCCTAGCTGGTTCTTTCAATGGTGGATAAAATTTGGTCCATCTCTGGAAATCATTCCAGAAGACATCATGAGATTATATGCTCCTTAATCCGAAAACAGTCCTTTGATCATGAATAAGAATCTTATTGTAGGACAATGTCTTTTAATGTTTTTAATAAAATTTCAAATCCCATGGATTTGGAGGTGAGCATTAGCATCTCAAAAGACAAATATAATATCCCCATTTTAGAAAGACAATTCTTTTATAAATGGTGGAATAAAATGGAAAATGAAGACATCAAAGTCAAAACTGCAGCAATTAATGCTGTGATTAAGGAAGACAAAGAAAAAGGTTTGGTAGAACTAAGTTCTCAAAAAATGTCCATGACAGCCCTCAAGGAATATTTCCAGAGGAAATTTCCTCAAGAATCAGAAGAGGAAATCATGGTTAGAAGTCTTGACCATTTGAAGAAACAATTCTTCAATGCTTTTCCTATGACTAACAAAGACGATATGTCAGTCTCCTCAAAAGACTCCATGGATACCAATATCCTTGCAGGAGAGTCCCAAGAAGAGGAAGAACCAACCCTAGAAGATTTCAGGGACTCCATGACTCAAGCCATAAGCCAACAAGCCAAAGCTCAGCAAGCCAGAAAAGACAAAGGAAAGGGTCCAGCTAATTATTAGGGAACACTTGATAAGAAATAATATTATCTTTTTGAATTTTCAACCAGCTTTTATAAAGCTGTCCCCCACAATGGTTATGGTCGTCATCAGAGATAAGGTTGTTTTGTTTTCTTGTGTTCAGAAGTCGTAAAGCTTTTCTGTCGATGGGGCCCACTGTGTACCCGGGATGACTTTACTGTAGATACTGTAACAACTTTTTATTTTTGTTTTGTTCAACCGGTGACAATAGGTTACCAGTGCTTGTTTACCTGTAATAACAGGTTATCTTTTTCTTGTCTATTTAAGGAAATCTGAGTTTCCATTTGTACTCAGAACTTTATTTGGTAAAATAAATAAAACATCTTCCTTACTACTTATTGATCCATCTCCGCTGCTGATCAAACACTCAATATTGATCTGCTACTCTCTCTGTGATGTACATATATATATATATATATATATATATATATATATATATATATATATATATATATATATTATGAAAAATCAAATTAGAATTAGTTTTTTTATGAGTTTGGCCCATTTTGAATTTACCCTCATATTAATGTTTATACCCCTCTTATGTTTTATTTTTATTTTTGTTTTTGTTTTATTTTATTACTATTTATTTATTTATATATCTATATTACATTTCTAGTGATTAAGTTAAATATCTAAAATATTAGTTAATTTTTTTGATTAAGTTTTTTTTATTAGTTATAGTTTAATTGTTAAATAGATTTTTTTTGTTAATTGTTTCCTCGATTTTGGAGTTAAAATCCAATTTAACTTTCGAAAATCGTTCGGACACATAAATTCAGTTGCTTCCCTTCTTATCGATTGATTTCTACATGAATCTACTTTAAATTAGTATAGAGTTAAATTCAGTTGCTTTACACTTCGATTTATTTTAGGTCTCGTGGCTTATTTTTGGACTCAAATCAAACCTTGATCAATATCGAGCGACTTTTCTTAAATCAAACGTAATATTTAAAACTTTTTCTAAAAACACAAAAGAAGAGGACTGTTTGAATCTAGCATTCTAATAGAACCCTCGAATAATAGGTCCCGAGTCTCGCGCATTGGGGTAACTGTTCATTCGTTTCTTTTGTTATTAAAACATTTAATAATTAACTTGGACAAATAAGGGCCGTTAGGATCTAGCATTCTTGCGTAACTCTTTGAATGATTGATTATCATCAAGTGTTCGTTGTCCATCAAACAATTTTCTCAATTAATCTTGAATGAAAATGGGCCATTAGGATCTAGCATTCTGCCATAACTCTTTGAACGATTGATTCTCATCAAATGTTCATCATTCACTTAAAATACATCCAACACATCAAACTTTTCTCGCCGTCGTGCGGATAATCCTCAAAACTTTTTCATAAACGAAAGATATTGTATCTTGAGACGACGCAAAACATTGCTTCGTCTATAAACTATTTGAGTCGAGATCAGAGGCATTTCCTGCGTATGTTGATTTGTAAATCCATTCTGTTGTGATGCAACCGTCTGCTCCTCACCTGTTTTGGGTAAAGCAATGTTTTCTGTTGAATGCGACTAAATATCTTTCACTAAAATAGACCAACAAACAAACCTTTTTTTATCAGAACTACAGACGCTCTGATTTCTCATTTCACAACGAGAAAACATAGGCACAAGGACCTTAATCCTTGGCGAGCAACCTTTTTCTCTTTTCACCGTAGTCCTTGAACTACGAATGCTCTGATTTCCTCATTGCACTATGAGGATACGTAGGCACGAGATTCCGAAGCCTTGTTGAGCCCCCTAGTAATAAAAACCATTAGGTCCCCTTTCTATTTAATAAAAATCTTAAAAAACATTTCTCTTCTCTCTCTTTTACCACTCAATAAGTAGAAGATTAGAAACTAAGATAAGCTAACTTACGTTCGATCCTAACTAAATGGTTTCCGTTGATTACAACGGACGTGAAGGGTGCTAATATCTTCCTCTTGCCTAACCGACTCCCGAACTCAGATATTGGTTGAGATTACCATATTCTTATCTTCTTTTTAGGGGTTTTATTCGATTTTTTCCCTTTCCCTTAATGAGAATAAATAAAGATCGGTGTTGACTTTGTTAAGTCCATCTTGCGAGCGTGCGATTGCGCTTCGTGAGGTCGTTCTCATTTTTGGAGGTACGACAGATGGCGAATCTGTTGGGGACTTTCCCATCCCAAAGTGAGTCAAACCTAGTTTGGTTAGGTTTTTTGTATGTGTGTTAGCATTGTTTGTTTGTTTTTCTTCATTGATGTTTTATTGATATATGTTTTATCGTAGTTTACATATATATCTCTGTATATTCATGTGTGGGCTTTAGGGTATGATATCATGAATAAGGCTCTACACTTGAGCTTTGGAAAAAGAATAGAGAAACATAGTTTAGATTTGGAAGTTGTGTAGTGTTGGTCACCAACGACCACTCCTTGTGTGCCTAGCATGAAGACTCCTATAGAGTAGACCTATTCGTAAATCTCGTTATAAGATAGCTAGTTTATCGCATAACGCTGATTCATGAAGGGTTTATGACTCTAGGACCCCTTTTAGAAGGAGTTTCTGCTCTGGTGGTTGCGTAATGTTAGACTCCAAGGATCTCTCCTTGTTGAAACCAACATGATAACCCCGCTCAGAAGAGACCTTTTAGTCACTCTTGTCATAAAGCGGCTAGTCTGTTGCATGACGTTGATACGACTAAGGTCCATGCCTCTGGGAACTTTATCCATCAACTTAGATACTATCCTGTGAGTGATTTATGGGTAGAAAACATAGAACTGTCCACTATAGGGAGACCTACCTAATATAGTGTTATGATTTACTCGTGTTATCCTAGATCCTAATCATACCTGCATTGCATTTTTTGTGCATACAAATACAAAATAAAATAAATTCATGCATCTACATTCATCAACATACATATCATTTTTCAAAATACAAAAAAAAATCATCTGTTCACATACATTGCATTTGCATTTGTCAGCATGCACTTCATTTCAAAAATAAACTCATCCATCCTTTATCAATAACTAGCAAGGTGATTCTCGGCACGCGTTTGGAACAAAGAGTCATGTCTCTAGAAATGATGGACGAGCTAGGGTGAAAGCTCCCAAGGTTTGACTAAATTTTGGTTAAAACTTAATGAAGAATGCTAAAGACAAAGATGTCGAATACAACGTCCTAACATCCTGACGCGACAAATATAGTAGGTTCTAAATCTGGTGTAAGAATCAAGGAATGATTAGCAGTGGATCAAGGGATCAATAAACAAAAGATTCGAAGCCCAAGGAAGCAGAAGAGTATAAAAGAAGACCAAGACCTAGGACTCAATAACCGAACCTATTGTAACACTTTTGTAAAGTAGAAAATAGGGTTTAGGGTTTTGAGAGTCGTGGGCTTTCTTGTAAGTCTCCTTCTTTATTGATTTGATACATTGTGGTAGATATAAGTACTTGTATAGATTCAGAAACCCGTATGTAATGAATTGTGTATTGTTCTTGGATGATGCTTTGAAGCAAATCCAAGTTAACTTGTTAGTCAATGATGCTTGACTGAACTTTGTATTGAAAGGGGTGTCTTTCAATAGGATGATGCAGTTATGGTGTAGTAACTATTAGATAATCACAGGTTGTGATTTAGGGAGTGAGATGTGTTTATCTTATCAATTATATGTGAATTCTAATGATAAAGTCTTCATTAGGTAGTGATAGGTAAACGTGGGTGTTTACTGTAAACCTGAGGTTGTTTACATAAAACTATACTACTGATAGTGGATTCTTCTTCCTGGATTTGTATCCCTCAGGCCTAGGTGAGTTGCACCAAACTGGGTCATCATATTCTGTGTTATTTATCATTCTACAATTTACAGTTTAGTTTTGATTAACATGTTGGAACAGATGGCGAAACATCTGTGTTTCTGCAGTTACTGATATCTTGGGGTTCAGTCTGCTGTTTTGTTCTTGTTTAATAATTATGCAAAACAATGTCTTGACATGTGTTAGGACATCTGTTGTCTGCTATACCAGAATTTCAATTGGTATCAGAGAAGGCATCCTGTCTGTTTCTAGATGAGATCTTTGGGACATACTTTCAGGCGTTTTAAACAAGGATGATTTTTGGAGATCAGTTCATCAACTCAGACATAATTAAGGGTATTAATGGATGGAATGGATGTTCTGGATCAAAGGTAACAACCCGATGGTTGTTCATGATTCTGAGGTAGTTCTACAACAACTACAAGAGAAGTGGCTAGTTCTCTTGTTGGGGTGTCTTATAATATGTTCTGAGATCTTATTGTTAGAACAAGATTTGGTTGTGCAAGATATCTCTTTGTTTTGATAAAAACAAAGTTGTATTTGTGTGAGAACAATTTTGGTACTCTAACGTTTGCTTTCTTAAGTATTGACAAATAGGTTCTGACTCTGATAAAGATAGGTCTGACTCTGATAGAGATCATGTGAAACATCACTCTCAAACTATCAAAATTCGCTTCTGTGTCAAAGAAACAAGATTGCTTCTGATCTACTGTGCTTCATAAAGACTCTAAAAAGACAATATGTTGCTGCTGCAATGTTCTCTTGGATTCTAGCTCTGAATATAACTCTGATACTTATCTTCTGAAGACTAAGTGCTAACGACTCTAAAGACAAGGTTCTGATGAACAACATTCTGAAGACTCTGAAGACTTAAGTTTCTGAAGACCAAGTTTTGAAGACTCTGAAGATAAGGTTCTGCTAAACAAGTTCTAAAGACACTGAAGACTCTGAAGACAAGGTTCTGCTGAACAAGTTCTGAAGACTCTGAAGACTCAAGACTTTGAAGACCCAGTGATTCATTCTTCTGATCATGCTTCAATCATATCAATTCAAAAGCCTCTGATGGATAGAAGAAGACGAAACATTTGCGAGGGAAAATAGTACATAGTACAGATCAAACATGTTCTTTTCCACAACCCTGATTTAGTGGTACAAAGGACAATTTCAGTGTACGATTTTCATCTCAACATAACGACATTATTTCAAGTCGCTAGTATTTTACTGATATTCCTAATCTAGCCTTCAACGGGTCTTCTTCTGGCTATATATAGACTTGATCATTCAAAGAATCATGTGGAACACTAATTGTGAAAAAGATATATACAACAAAAAAAACACTGATTCATACGAGAAAGAACTCAGAAATAGAGAAATCCATGAGTGAATAGTAAAGCACCACAATACAAAGAAGAAGATTGTTCTTACTGTATAGATTCTCTCTAAGTTAGATTGAGCTAGAAATTGTGTTTATATCAGCTTATGTAAGAAGAATTTCATTGTAAACATTTTATTTGATCAAACAGTTGTTTGAATTCCTTAAGGGATCAGTTGGGTCAGAATCCTTAAGAAGAGACAGTTAGTCTGTGTATGTTAGTCACCAGCAGTTGCTAGTGCAGTTGTAATCAGTTTGGCTATAGTGGATTAAGTCCTTGTGTAAAATCACCTTGGCGGGTGGACTGGATTAACTTGATAGTTTTCAAGTGAACCAGGATATATCGTTTGTCTTTCTCTATTGTTAGTCTATTTGTGATCTTTGTTTGAGTTTCACAAAAAGCTTTCAATTTGAAAACCCAATTCAAACCCCATTTCTTGTGTTTTTCTCACAACTTCAATTGGCATCAGAGCTCCAGTTCTGATTGTGATAAAACAATTTATCAACATTTCATCGTGTTCAGTACCGATCCAGTATTTGTGTGAGATATCATGGCTGCTGTAGCTAATGTTAATCCTGCTGTAGAAGAGAAAGATCATTATAGTGCCAAACCACCAATCTTTGATGGTGAAAAGTTTGACTGCTGGAAAGACAGAATAGAAAGTTTCTTTCTTGGTTATGATGTAGATCTTTGGGATCCGGTAGTCGATGGCTACACTCACCCAGTTGATGCTACAGGCGCTAAAATATCCAGAAGTGATATGACCAACCAACAGAAGAAATATTATAAGAATCATCACAAGGCAAGAACCATATTGCTAAATGCTATCTCTTATACTGAGTATGAGAAGATAACAAATAGAGATACTGCCAAATCCATTTTTGATTATCTGAGAATGAATCATGAAGGAAATGCTCAAGTTAAGGAGATAAAGGTGCTGGCCCAAATCCAAAAATATGAGGCATTCAGAATGGAGGATGATGAAACAGTTGAGACCATGTTTTCAAGGTTTCAAATGCTAGTCGCAGGATTTAAAGTTCTGGACAAAGGTTACTCAATTGCTGATCATGTTAAAAAGATCATCACAAAACTTCCCAAGAAATGGAGACCTATGGTAACAGCGTTAAAGCTATCCAAGGATTTTAAATGCATAAGTCTTGAAGAACTTGTTAGTTCTTTAAGAAGTCATGAGATATAATTGGAAGAAGATGAACCTCAGAAGAAAAGTAAATCTATTGCTCTTAGGTCTAAACTTGAAAAGGCAAAGGCTTATCAAGCTGAGGAAGAATCAGAAGATTCTGGTGAAGAATCAGAAGATGAGTTGTCGCTCCTCTCCAGAAGGATCAATAAAATCTGGAAGCATAGGCAAGGAAAGTTTAGAGGATCAAGAAGAAACAAAGGCCACTCTGAGTCATCATTTGGACAGAAGAAGCAAAACTCTTGAAAGGAAGTCATCTGCTATGAGTGTAATGAGCCAGGTCATTACAAGAACAAGTGTCCAAATCTCAAGAAAGACAATAAGCCTAAGAAGAACTTCTCCAAAGTGAAGAAAGGACTGATGCCAACTTGGGACGACTTTGATTCTGAAGAAGAAGACTCTGATGAAGAACAAGCAAATGTTGCGCGAGTAGCAACAACTGACAATGAAGTTTCTGGAGAACTAGAAGACAAAATATCATCGAACCAGAATCAGACTCAGACTCAGACTCAGAGGTATTATCTAAACTCTCTCGTTGTGAATTAGAGTCATGTCTTTCGTAAATGCTAGAAAAATATCAAACTCTTCAGAGTAAATACAAAGATCTTAAAATATCACATGTAATTGCTTCTAAGGAAAAAGATAAGCTTGAGCGGAATAATTCTTCTCTAAATGAAAACATTTTTCCTTAAAAAATAGTAAATATGCCCTGAAAAGTAAAGTTGCTAAATTAGAAGAAGAATTAATCTCCAATGTCTCTGACACAAGCTGTATCAACAAGTATGATAGAGCATTCCAGTATTTTCTAGCTAAAAGCATGGATAGAAGCAGAATATCTTTCATGATCTATGGAGTTAGCAGAAATGGTAAGAAAGGTTTGGGGTGTACAAAATCATCTAAAATTGATGAAAATCAAACTGTTTAACCAAACCCTCTCTATGACCATTTTGTGCTTTCTGGCGCTGAGATTGTGTGCTCTGAGCATGCACAAGAACCACCACCAACACAAAAGTTTGTTTCTAAAGTTAAATATCATGCACAAATTCCACTTGATTATCCTGTTGCACAAAAGCCCAAATTTGTGAAACACTCTGGAAAAGCTAACAAGAGAGGACCCATAAAATGGGTACCTAAGGACAAGATAATATATGTTGCAGATATCCTTAGCTGCTCAATTGAAACACCAGTTATGGTACCTGGACAGTGGTTGCTCGCGACACATGACGGGAAGAAGGCATATGTTCCAAAGTCTGGAACTTAAGCCTGGAGGCTTCGTTGGTTTCAGAGGAAACCAGAAAGGAAAAATCATTAGCTCTGGAACCGTTGGTAATGGTAACCTTCCTTCTATTAGTGATATTATTTTAGTCAATGGTTTGATGCATAACTTGTTGTCAATTAGTCAACTTAGTGACAATGGTTATGATATCATCTTTAATCAAAAGTCCTGTAAGGCTGTAAGTCAGAAAGATGGTTCAATCCTATTTGTCCGAAAGAGGATAAACAACATTTATAAGATTAGACTTTCTAATCTTCATGAACAAAATGTCAAATGCTTAATGTCTGTTAATGAAGAACAATGGGTATGGCATAGATGTTTAGGCCATATTAGCGTGAGGAGGATTTCTCAGCTAAATAAGCTTGAACTTGTCAAAGGCTTGCCAAATCTGAAGTATTCTTCAGATTCTCTGTGTGAAGCATGTCAGAAAGGAAAGTTTTCCAAAACTTCCTTTAAATAAAAGAATGTTGTGTCCACCTCGAGACCGTCAGAACTTCTACACATTGATTTGTTTGGACCAGTGAAAACTGTCTCAATTAGTGGAAAGAAGTACGGATTAGTAATCGTTGATGATTATAGTCGTTGGACATGGGTAAAATTCTTGAAACACAAGGATGAGTCTCATTCTGTGTTCTCTACCTTTTGCTCTCAGGTGCAAACAGAGAAGAGTTGCAAAATAATCAAAGTCAGAAGTGATAATGCGGAGAATTTGAGAACAGATACTTTGAGAATATTTTTTATCCCCATAGCATTTCCCATGATTTCTCCTGTCCCAGAAATCCACAACAAAATGGAGTAGTAGAAAGGAAGAATAGGACTTTGCAAGAAATGACTCGTACCATGATCCAAGAAACTTACACGGCTAAGCACTTATGGGCAGAGGTAGTAAATACAACATGTTACATTCAGAATAGGGTTTCAATAAGACCTATTCTGGGTAAGACTCCTTATGAATTGTGGAAGAATAGAAAACCCAACATTTCATATTTTCATCCTTTTGGTTGTATTTGTTTTATGTTGAACACTAAAGAGAATCTTGGAAAGTTTGACTCCAAAGCTCAAAAGTGTTTACTGTTAGGATACTTTGAACCCTCTAAAGGCTACAGAATCTATAACACAGAAACACGAATTATTGAGGATTCAATTCATGTCAGATTCAATGATAAGCTTGGCCCTGAAATGTTAAAGCTAGTTGAAAAGTTTGCAGATTTGAAGATCACCTTATCAGAATCTAAAGAAGAAGAAGATTCAAGAGAAGCAAACAAAGATGCAGATTCTCTAAATTCAGATACAACCTTACTAGAAACTAAAAATAACCCATCTCATCATAAGAAGAATAGATTAAAGACTTATCATTATGAAGAATTGATTCTGGGAGATAAAGCTGATCCAGTAAGTACTCGTTCATCATTCAAACATTCTGAAGAAACTCTTATGGGCTTGGTGTCTCTGATAGAACCAACATCAGTTGATGAAGCTCTTAAGGAAACTGAGTGGATTCTTGCCATCCAAGAAGAACTGAACCAATTCACCAGAAATGATGTCTGGGATATTATTCAGAAACCCAAACGTGTGCACCTCATTGGAACTAAGTGGGTATTCAGAAACAAGTTAGATGAGAAAGGTGAGGTCGTAAGAAATAAAGCACGACCGGTTGCACAAGGTAATAGTCAATAAGATGGGATAAACTATACAGAAACCTTTGCACCAGTTGCCAGGTTAGAATCTATCCATATTTTAATCTCATTTGATGTGAATCATGACATTACTTTATAGCAGATGAATGTAAAGAGTGCATTTTTAAATGGGTATATTTATGAAGAAGTGTATGTGCACTAACCTCCTGGTTTTGAGAGTTCTGAAAACCCAGATTTTGTTTTCAAACTTAAGAAATCGTTATATGGTTTGAAACAGGCCCCCAGAGCTTGCTACGAAAGGCTAAGTAACTTTCTTTTGGAAAATAACTTTACCAGAGGAAAAGTGGATACAACACTCTTTTGTAAAACCTTTAAAAATGACATTCTGATTGTTCAGATCTACCTTAATGATATTATATTTGGTTCTGCTAATATTTCCTTGTGCAAGGAATTCTCCAAGTTAATCCAGGCAGAAGTTGAAATGAGTCTGATGGGAGAACTTATATTCTTTTTGGGAATTCAGATTAATCAACGTTCAGAAAGAACGTATATTCATCAGAGCAAGTATGTCAGAAAATAAACCTGCTAAGACTCCTATGCATCCGACATGCATTCTAGAGAAAAAAGAAGTAAGTAAAACGGTTTGTCAAAAGCTCTATCGTGGTATGATAGACTCTCTTCTGTATTTGACAGCTTCTCGTCCAGATATTCTGTTCAGCATATGTCTTTGTGCTCGTTTCTAATCAGATACAAGGGAAACTCACTTAACTGCTGTTAAGAGAACCCTAAGATATCTAAAAGGAACAACTAACCATGGCTTGATGTATAAGAAAACATCGGAGTACAAGCTTTCTGGTTACTATGATGCAGATTATGCAGGAGAAAGATTGGAAAGGAAAAGCACTTCTGGAAACTGTCAGTTTCTGGGAAGTAACATCGTCTCTTGGGCAAGCAAGAGATAATCAACAATTGCTCTCTCAACTGCAGAAGCAGAATACATCTCAACATCTCTGTGCAGTACTCAGATACTCTGGATGAAGAATCAACTTGAAGATTATCATATACAAGAGTGTAACATTCCTATCTTCTGTGATAATACTTCTGCCATTTGTTTATCTAAGAATCATATTCTACATTCTAGGGAAAAAATATTAAAAGAAAACATCACTTTTTACGTGACTATGTTCAGAAGGGTACTTTTTAGTTAAAATTTGTGGATACAGATCACTAGTGGGCTTCACAAAACCAATTGCTGAAGATAAATTCGTATTCATTATGGAAAACCTATTTATTAAACCTTGTCTAGAATGAGATGATAATATTTTAATGTGTCAAGCTACCAGAACTTCTGATATAAGATTCTGAAGTTAAGCAAAGTGTGTTAATTATCTTTTATTGACCTTCTGATTCATGATACTTCTACAAGTTAGAAAATGTCCTGATCAGAAATTAGTCTAGTCAGATACCTCTTGGTATTCTAGACGTTGGAAACATCAAACGTGCTCTCTTGAAAACAAATGGCTATGATTATTTGTGACACGTGTCCAAAATCAAACCATACCTATTGTTGAAGAGACACCTCGAGCGTTGTGATTTCGTGAGACTAGGTTTCAAGTAATTATTTCCTATTACTTCTTAATATGTCCATAATCATGTTTAATGCATTGGATTTGAAAATTTACTTGATAACTATTTAAATCTTTACGTCTTCCTCCCTTATTATGCATTCTTAAAAGCTGTGTGTACGACAAAGATTTCTTGGAACCAAACACTTTTCATCCCTCCTTTATTCGTTGTTAGATTCTGCACTACTCTCTCTTTCAAGTATACATTTATTTGTATTTATTGACTGATGTCATAGTTTGAATAATGTATACCTGATGTGTAATCTTTTGGAGACTGATACACTCCTTTATCATTCTTTGTTCTTGTTTGTATCCCTTGTATTAGTAAGGATGAATTTATCTAGTCTTTATTGCTATTTATTGCTATCACTATTTGTTCTCTTTATATACCACACTTCTCCTCATAACTATTCATCTATTTCTAAACTTGCTTTTCATTCCTATCCTTCTTAATTCACCATATCTATCAAAACTTTTACTGGCAATGATGAAGTTATGGAGGTCATTAATGAGAAAAGGCAATGTCTCCCAAGACTAAGAGACTCAGGCGTTTACATTTTCACTAGCATGCAAATTCAAGGATGGTCAGGATACTATGCAATCATGCATGGACCCATTTATCCTGTCATGGTGAAAGAATTCTGGAAATAAGCACGGATTAGAGAAGACAACAATTATGTCTGGTCTCTGTTTTCGGTGTTCTGGTCATCATAACACCTACCTCCACCACCCAATCCATCAATTGTGTTCAATCTGGAGTGACTGTTGAAGATTTTTATCTAAACTATTCCTTTGTTGAGGATCTCATTGGAATTCATGATGTGTCTCGAAACAAGTATGAACCCTATAATCCTGAAGGACTTCTCCCTGATGGAAATTTGTGGTTTCAACTCCTGCTTACCAACTTTCGCCTCAGAGGATTGGCCAAAAACACCTTGACTCATGATGATAAACTATTTATCTATTTCATCACGTACAAAGTCCAGGTGAATATTCCGAAAACCATCTTCAATCATCTAAAGAATTATGTTGAAATCTCCAGAAGTCAATACAGTCCTTCATACCTTAAGGAAGAATTTTGTTTGAGTTATTCTACAAGGCTGAAATCATCAGTCTAGCCAGAATACTTGGACCGGAGTATGCTAGAGATGAAGAAAGTCGTGAAGGGGTTGATGAGGTGGAGGATTTATGATTACCAGTTGGTGGGTGTTTCTGTTGGTCTCTTGGTTGCTTGGTCTCTCTTTCGTTTCTCACTGATGTTTCTGTCTGTTGTCCTTGTTGTTTGTTTGTTTTTCTATTTTGTGTTCTGTTCCTGTATTGTGCCCGAGTTTTGCTTTTTTAATCAATGAAGAATTTTCCTTATTTGCATTTATCTTATCTTACTACATTCCATTGATTTCCATAAAAGGAGGAGAAGTATTGAATTTAACTTATCTAAATTCTCTCAAATCAAAATGCTTAAGTTAATCATTGATTACCCTTTTTTATTATGACAAAAAGGGGGAGTATTAATATGGAAAGTTATTTTGATAAATATCTTGTCTCTTATCATAGCTCTAACATTCTAACTCTCTAACACTTTAATTGCATATCTTTTTAGAATGGTTTTTTCCAGGAAAAATATTTATATTGGTAAAATGACTCTGATATCAATCAGGCACTGATTTACTTAATCAATCTATGTTATCAGAATGCATCACCACTATAATCAGGCTCTGATATTATGGATCTATCTAGATCTTTGCAATCAGGCCCTGTATCCCAAATCTTATAATATTTTATTAAGTCTTAGATTTAGGGGGAGCTTGATAAAGGGAAGTTTACTTTGAACTGATCTTAGTCAATCCAAATCTTATAAAATTGTGTTATCAAAACACATTGTTTTGTCATTATCAAAAAGGGGGAGATTGTTAGAACAAGATTTGGTTCTGCAAGATATCTCTTTGTTTTGATAATAACAAAGTTGTATTTGTGTGAGAACAATTTTAGTACTCTAACGTTTGTTTTCTTAAGTATTGACAAACAGGTTCTGACTCTGATAAAGATAGCTCTGACTTTGATAGATATCATGTGAAACGTCACTCTCAAATTATCAAAAGTCGCTTCTGCGTCAAAGAAGCAAGATTGCTTCTGATCTACTGTGCTTCAGAAAGACACTAAGAAGACAATATGTTACTGCTGTAATATTCTCTTGGATTCTGGCTCTGAATATAACTCTGATAATTATCTTCTGAAGACTAAGTGCTAACGACTCTAAAGACAAGGTTCTGATGAACAACGTTCTTAAGACTCTGAAGACTTAAGTTTCTGAAGACCAAGTTCTGAAGACTTTGAAGACAACGTTCTGCTGAACACGTTCTGAAGACTCTGAAGACTTATGTTTCTAATAACTTAGGGTTATGAAGACGGAGTGGTGAAGACTCTGAAGACAAGGTTCTGCTGAACAAGTTCTGAAGACTCTGAAGACTCAAGACTCTGAAGACCCAGTGATTCATTCTTCTGATCATGCTTCAATCATATCAATTCAGAAGCCTCTGATGGATAGAAGAAGACGAAACATTTGCAAGGGAAAATAGTACATAGTACATATCAAACACGGTTCTTTTCCACTACCCTTGATTTGGTGGTACAAAGGACAATTTCAGTGTACGATTTCCATCCCAGCATAACGACATTATTTCAAGTCTCCAATATTTTACTGAGATTCCTGATTTTCCCTTCAACTTGGCTATATAAATACTTGATCATTCAAAGAATCATGTGGAACACTAAGTGTGAAAAATATATATACAAAAAAAAACACTGATTCATACGAGAAAGAACTCAGAAATAGAGAAATCCATGAGTGAACAGTAAAGAACCACAATATAAAGAAGAAGATTGTTCTTACTGTATAGATTCTCTCTAAGTTAGATTGAGCTAGAAATTGTGTTTATATCACCTTATGTAAGAAGCATTTCATTGTAAACATTTTATTTGATCAAACAATTGTTTAAATTCCTTAAGGAACTAGTTGGGTCAAAATCCTTAAGAAGAGACAGTTACTCTGTGTATGTTAGTCACCAGTAGTTGCTAGTGCAATTGTAATCAGTTTGGTTATAGTGGATTAAGTCCTTGTGTATAAGTCAAAATCACCTTAGCGGGTGAACTAGATTAACTTGATAGTTTTCAAGTGAACCAGGATATATCGTGTGTCTTTCTCTATTGTTAGTCTATTTGTGATCTTTGTTTGAGTTTCACAAAAATCTTTCATTTTGAAAACCCAATTCAAACCCCTATTTCTTGTGTTTTTCTCACACTTCACTTATTAGGGCAGATTGAATTTGTTTCTTGGTGGTTCTGTTGAATATGTTTCTGATGGAAGAGCTCTAGTATTTATGGGATTCTGGAGTTGTTACTGAAGACAGATGGTGGAAGATCTCAATTGTCGGCCTCTATATTTGAAGATATCTGCATCCTTTTATTCCAATGTTGGGAGCGATGGAATGGAGAGAGTTATTGGTAGATGTCTCTTATGGTGACTTGGTACTTGGAAGCTTGGTTCCATTGTGCATCTTAAAGTCAGTTGAAGAGAAGGGGAGTTGAGATTAAGGTTATCAAGTTCTTGCTCTAGGAATTTGATAAATTATTGATTGGCTAAGTTGTCAAAGATACTTGAGAAATCTCTCAAGTCCACTCATAAAGGCATATCATCCATGCATCTGGAGTTTTCTAGTTATTCTTCTGACTAGAAGGTATTTCTGTGAAGCATGAAAGTGGAGGTGATTTATTTTCACCGTCCAAACATGCAAGGAAGGATTCATCTCTCTTAATCCTAAGGATGGATCCAATCTGAATGGAGATTTCAGAACTGTTGAGGTAAATAGGGTTCGTTCAGAGAGAATCTTAGTTACTTGAGTCAAGGGTAGCAGCCTTGGTATCTCAACACTTTGTTTGTCAAGGAAGATACTTGCAAAGATTGAATACTTGATAAGTGTTCATAGAGTGATCTGTTGGAGTATGGCTTCAACAGTGAAGCAAGGTTATTGAACAAGGATTTAAGATCAATTGCTATTTGTGATATTCACAAGTATTTAATTGATTATCCTTGGATGTGAAGTTCAAGATTGCTGATGTTCAACACGATGTTGAAACATCACTTTATCTAGGTTTGTGCAGAATCATGGGAGGGGTACTGCATAAGCTTTTGGATCTATTTCTCTTGAGTGTTGACCTAAGAATCTGCTTCAGTTTGGTGTGGTAGAAGCATCTGATCTCTTAAGAGTTTCCTGGCAAGAAACTGGTCTAGACAATGGTGATGCGGAAGATGAAGAAAAAGACATCATAATCTTGATGAATAGTTCTTGGATCAGTTTATTTCTGATCTAGGAGTATTGGAGTGCAGCAGGTGTGTTCCAGTTGTTACTAGAAGCATTTGATGTTTATCTGGAAAGTGTCCTGACAAGAGACTTATCCAGAATATAGTGCTGGTGATGGCACAACTTGGGTAAGTTTATTTCGGATCCAGGTACATAGGAGCATGTGATCTTGCTTATCTTGGAGGTCAAGGATAAGTGTCAGTTATCTCTGACTTTCTACTAACTACTCTACTTAAGGAAAGTGGCATTCTTTAGTATGGCTATGGTGTAGTCTATGACTACTTCTCTTCTGAAGAATCAGACTTGGCACGTTGAGTTCTTTGGAGTTTTGAAGTAGATATTCATCAAGTTGTGAGCTTGAATTAAATACATGTGATATGATTAAGTAGGATGGAGGTTGTCTACTCAAACTTGGTTGTTGAATCAAGTCTATGCGAACATAGAACTCTTATTCTGTAATAGGGAGGAGGTTCTTCTAAGTGGCAAAAGGAAGGGATGAATTCCTCAGCTGGATGTCTGATCGGATGTCAGGACATCAAGCAGAAACTTCAGAGTCTTAGTTGATGTTGTGATGCATCAATGTAAGATAAGTTGATCTTCTCAGAAATAAATGGAATTAATGCTTCAAAAATGTCTATCTCATACAGTTTGTAGGAGCTGTGGAAGGAGAAGATGTTACATGTCTAAGGCTTGGTGATCCAAGATGGCATACTATAGAGTAAGTAGATCATGTAAATTGAAGATTAGGATTCATTAGTGGATCAGAAGATTGTCTGAAACTCTGAAGAAAAGTTAAGATGAATCAAACAGTGGCATTTGGTTCTCTTTATTGTGCATTCAAGCAGGGTGCTTGGAACTAATTACTCTTGGACAGAAGGGTAGTTGGTTGAAGACGTAAGGAGGTTCTGGTTCAGTTCTATCTTCGAGCTTGTTGTAGAAGTTATAAGCTAATTATGGAAGATTACCTTCTTTTGGTGGATGAGAGTTTATTTCTCTCCGTGGTTATATGGAGTTCTTGTTGATCAAGTTGGTGGCGCAGTGTTGTTTAAATATCTTTAGTTGGATTACTATGCAGATAGTAAGTCCAGTGGTGGAGCATATCAAGAACCATGTTGGTTGGTGTGTATGATATGTGAAGGATGTCCTAAATGATGTTAGAACATCTTCTGGGCTAGTTATCCTTGGAGTAGGATTCTTAGTTCACATCTTGTCTAAGAAGTATTTATCTTATCGTACGGGAGAATGATGGGTAAAGGACTGTCTTGGAAGTCTGATGTGAATGTGGCATGCTAGAGAGAAGTGGATCAGTTTGGTGCTTGTGGAGCAAATGAGCTGAGGATTTCTGGAGCATGTGTTTGATGTCCTTCAAGTGTGAAGAACGTCTGGGCGAGCTAGCAAACTAAGGGGCTCTGTATGTACCTTTGAGGAATGTGAAGTATTCCATATTCAATTGGGTTGTATCTCAGGGAACAAGGAGCTCTATACATGATAATTCAGGAGGAATTCATGTGGTGTATAGATGGTTTCTAGACGAGAGGGATCAATGGTGTTTTGGTCTCAATCCAAGAGTTTGTTGGTTGTGGTACAAGGATGCGTTCCTGGTACTCTAACTATATGACCATGAAGTTGTCATGGGATATCATGTAGTGATTTTGAGGTGTTTCTTGCTGAAGAAGCATCAGTTGAGAAAGATAAGGGGAGAACTTATGTCTGTTAAATGTACTAGTGTGGTACATGGATTGCTTGAGGGTCAAGCATTACGTGAATGCATTCAGCAGGTGTGTTAAATAGAGGGTGCGCTCTTGAAGACATGAAGATACGTCTTATGTTTTCCATTCATTTAGGGTGTCCGTCTTGCAAAGGAGCACTAGTTATCTACGACAGGAGGAGTTAGACTTCTTTTCTGGATATATGGCTGCAGTTGTACAGATTGTTTATCAAGATTATTTGTGGTTTCAAGTAGTTTGTGATAGATTACCTCAGGTGAGGTTGATATGTTAGACGAGATATCGTGACATTTCTCTACTAGTATAAGATCTGGATGAACTTATCAGGATGTTCTGATTCTGTCATTGGGTGTCAATGGATTGAATCAGGAGGAATACAAGTATCTTGAGAGCTATTGCTGCTAACTGAGAGGTGTTTGAAGAAATGTCATAACATCTTGGTCTATTACTCATGGTCTTCTGGTTGAAAGGGATTAAATAGATGCTACAAAAGGGACTAAACAAAGTCTGACAAGATGTCTGAACATTGGTTAGGAAGTATGGATGTACTCTTAATTACTTTGGACAGAGGAGAAATTGTGTCTTAGGGAACGCGTGTTAAACATTTGTTTTGGAAAATACGTATTCCTTGAATGGTCCTTGTTAAAAGGAAGAAATAGTCAAATTCGGTTTGGCCGGTGCACTTTTATCTATGAAGATACAAAATTTCATTTAATGCTCACATTGAATGGACATGTGTTACTTCCAATGGTTCGTTACATCCTAAGAAAATGCTCTTGTATATAAAAAGTGTTCTCGTCCTTATCTTACCGCAGGTTGTCTTTTCTGTTGTGCTAGGTTCTCATGGGGTTTATCCGTTCTTGGGTTGGCTCAGTTTGGGTATGGGTCTGTCTTGGACGTGTTTGTTAATTTTTGGCTAAAAAGGGGGAGAAAAGTACAAGGGTTGAGTCTATCCTTGTAGTTGGTTTGCAAGGATGTTGGACAGAATGTTATGATAACATTCTAACTGAGTCTTAAATTTCCCATATGTTTTTAGTCCTTCTTTTGTGTTCTGTGATCTGAGTTATGAACACAGTCGTATCCTGTGCTCTGAGTTACCCAGGTTGGTGTTTGGTTGCTTCAGTGGTAAAATTCTTCCCCCATGTGAGGAAGTATAGATTCATGGCGAAAGGGAGAATGAATTTCATCAGTCTTCCTCATGTACACTAACATGATTGGAGTCACATCAGTGTTCCAATCATAACTGCCACTCAGGGTGAAGAGACGTAAGAAGCACCCTGGGATTATTGTCCAAAATAATTTTAGCCAAAATTTGTCAAAAGGGGGAGATTGAAAGCTCCTGAGGTTTGACTAAATTTTGGTTAAAACTTAATAAAGAATGTTGCAGACAAAGATGTCGAATACAACGTCCTAACATCCCGACTCGACAAATATAGAAGGTTCTAAATCTGGTGCAAGAATCAAGGAATGATTAGCAGTGGATCAAGGGATTAATAAACAGAAGATTCGAAGCCCAAGGAAGCAGAAGAGTATAAAAGAAGACCAAGACCTAGGACTGAATAACCGAACCTATTGTAACACTTTTGTAAAGTAGAAAATAGGGTTTAGGGTTTTGATAGTAGTAGGCTTCCTTGTAAGTCTCCCTCTGTATCGATTTGATACATTGTGGTAGACATAGGTACTTGTACAGATTCATAAACCCGTAGGTAATGAATCGTGTATTGTTCTTGGATGAAGCTTTGAAGCAAATCCAAGTTGACTTGTTAGTCAAGGATGCTTGACTGAACTTTGTATTGAAAGTGGTGTCTTTCAATAGGATGATGCAGTTATGGTGTAGTAACTGTTAGATAATCACAGGTTGTGATTTAGGGAGTGAGATGGGTTTCTCTTATCAATTAGATGTGACTTCTAATGATAAAGTCTTCATTGGGTAGTGATAGGTAAACGTGAGTGTTTACTATAAACCTGTGGTTGTTTACATAAAACTATACTACTGATAATGGATTCTTCTTCCTGGATTGGTATCCCCCAAATGTAGGTGAGTTGCACCAAACTAGGTCATCATATTCTGTATTGTTTATCATTCTGCAATTTTCAGTTCATTTTTTATTAACATGTTAGAACAGATGTCGAAACATCTGTGTTTCTGCAGTTACTGATATCTTGGGGTTCAGTCTGTTGTTTTGTTCTTGTTTAATATTTATGCAGAACAATGCCTTGACATGTGTTAGGACATCTGTTGTCTGCTATGCCAGAATTTCATAAGGAAAGGTCAAGAAGTATTGAAGGAAGAACTCAACCTTTTGAAGAGCCAAATGGGATGGGTATTGGAAACCTTGCAAACCTTGTTGAAAAAGGAGGGTCACCCTGTATCCATTGTTACAACCGAATGAGCTACTGCTTCACATCCATCCTGTGTTACCCCAAGTCAAGGGAAATTCCATATGGCAACTCCTCATCTGCCAGCATATGGTTCTCCCTTAGGATGTCATCTTCACCATTTTACTGCCAAATTGACACCACAACATCATATGGCTCTTCCTCTTCAAGATCCCCAAAGGCGGAATTGGAACAAGAGTCAGAATCAAAATAAGAGGAACAAAGCTCACGACAAACCGATTCATGTTCCACTTAGTAAGCTCTACCCACAGCTGATCTAGAATTCATTGATAACTCCTCGACCTCTCACGTCTATGCCAATGCCATATCCATCATAGTACAATTCAAATGCAACATGTGAATTCCATAAAGGGACTGAAGGGCACGATCTGGATACTTATTTTGTGTTGGAACCCTTGGTACAAAATCTGATCCACGACAAGAGTTTGATTTTTGAAGAAGACCATCTAGAGGCTGAATGTAGATACCGTACTGGAATAGTGGGGCACCCCATTGAGGAATGTAAGAGTTTTAAGCTCAAGTTGCAAAGTTTGTTAGAGTCACTAACACCCCAGGAAGGAAGGCCGAATGTAGATATCTTGATTTCCTGGCAATATAATAAGAAGGGCAAGGGACCACTGAAACCTCTTAAGATTTTATACCACAAGGAACAAGTCACATGCGTGGCTAATGAGGCATCATTGTTTTCTCACGAGAGAATTGAGATATTGTCTTGGAATTCCAATGTCACAATACATGTCAGCGGAAGCAAAGAAGAAGAGGGAAGTAGATCTGAAAAGGAAGCATTCGCTAATGAGGTGGAAAGGAAAGAACTCATAGGCTCTCATGTTGTTTCCAACGAGCAGGCATACCTCATCCTTAGGGTGGTTAAAACTAAGTGACCATGACTAAGACCCATTCATCATCAACAAGTGCCTGCAATGTCAGCTTATCAACATCCAAGAGCTCAAGCTCCTTGCCCGCAGGCTACTCCCGACCAATATAAAAGACCAAGGGGTAAACCTCACATCCATCCCATTCCTATGACATACACTGAGCTCTATCCTTCTTTACTGAAAAGGGGACTAGTGGTTTCGAGGCCTCCAGGACCTTTGCCTGATCCTATGCCTCCATGGTTTAATCCAAATGCTCACCGTCCTTTCCACAAGGGTGCTCCTGGACATGATTTGGAGGGCTGTCATGCTCTGAAATATAGGGAGCAAGAGTTTGTTGACATGAAGATTTTGTCTTTCAAAGATAAGGCTCCAAATGGTAGAAACGATATTCTTTTGGTACATGGAGCGTGAAGCGGGAATCGTGTTTGAAGAAGTCAATTCCCTAAAGTTGACAATCTTTTGGCTGTTTTAGTATTTCCTTTTGTATATTCTTTGCATGTTGATTATGTATTTGCTTTTAAGCATTGTTGTTTCTTTGAACTGGTAAGATTAATGAAATGTTTATGCATCTTTTGAATCAATCCATTCGTGTTCACTCATTTTCTTTCATTTATGTCAAAATTCAAAAAAATTATTTCCCCCATTCACTTGTCTTTATCAAACTGTTGTTTAGCAAAGATTTAAGGGAGAATGATGAAAACCAGATACCTTAAATTGTTGTGGGATGCTTTTGATTAAAAATTTGCCGATGATGTAAGGCATTGTTTCTAAATCCCCAAACACTGAAGATATAAGGAGTTAATCCCTAGTCAACCACTTTGATCTTAGAAGTTGGTGTTTTCTTTCGGAATTAAAAACCCTTAATCTTAACCCAGGGCAAGGTAGTTCTGTTCAGATAGTTTGACTATGCATTTAATCGTCAAGAGAACCCATCCATCTGTAAAAACTCCATAAAGGATCAAACACATGTTATCCTTCTCACACACCACAAAGTGTCGAAGAAGTCGTGAAGAGCTAAATAGTTTGTAGTGGTTGTTCCTCAATAACCAATAAAATGATAGTCACCAACCTTTTAGCAAAATAAAAAAAAAGGAAAAAAGCCCGCTAAGTCGAATACTACAAAAGACGACTTAGGCAAAAATTAGGGCATCCCGGTGGGCCAAAAGCTTCAAAGAAGCGGTATAGGAAAAATTTGGGATAAAAAAAATCAAACAAAAGAGGTAATCAAAATCCTCACAAAAACAAAAAAAATAAGGTGACTGCCATTTCAAGAAAATCTCATCTTGAATCATCATCCTTATCATCACACCTTTAAACCCTTTTGGAATGGGTGGTTTAAAATTATAATTTGAGCCTTATATCCTTTTCATTCAAAAAAATCGTGAACCAGACCACGTTACAACCCTTAAAAGACCAAATTGAGGCATGGTTTATTTTGAAAGAATACTAGAGCAAGGTTGTGTTAACCTGACTCCACGAAGATCTTTGCTAATTCTTTGTATTGATCATATCATCTTTTGTCCTGTGAATGGCTAAATCCACTTTGTGTCCTGATCTTTGACCAGTTCACTGTACATCACCTTCATTTCAATAATGATTGGTTTTAGAATTTGCATTCGTATTGCATTAAAATTACCATTTTTGAATGAAAAAGTTTACCTGCAAATAAGCATTCAACATCAGAGGAAGTTCCAATAATATGCAGTGAGTTGAGGAACTTGATCATGTGAAAGAGGTCCAGTCAATGTCAAATCCCTGGAAGAATTTATCGATCCGAGCAGATCACCCCAAGAGATGTTTAGTCAAAGAACAAATCCTTGCAAGACTCAGACATGGGAAATCAACCTAAATAGCTCGGTGAATTCAACTCTCTAAGGGTTGGTCAATCAAAAGTCTACCAGCCCAAAAATTAGTTAGTCAGAAGCAGATCACTACAAAGTTCAGAACACAAGGGCAAGCCATCTCAAGGATATGTTATGAAAAGTTGTTTCCAAACTCCTTTTGAGGTAAATTCCTTCAAAGACCCAATAGACCGGGGCAAGAGAACTACCGAAGGGAAAATCCTCTCCATATTTTCAAGTTGTTCAAGTTACTCAAGCAACACGCCATTGAGTTCGAAATAAGTGTTGGGAAATCATGCTGGAAATTATCTCCCATCAAAATTACTTTTCCCTCGACAAGATACCAAATTGCAAAAGAATTTCTTTCATCCATTACCCATCACAGGGGCAACTTTGGAAACCTTTGAGTCATTGCATAAATCATTGTCATGTAGTAATGAAGTCGCTTCACTCTAGCTTCATGTTATGCATATCATTGCATTCATCTGGCATATTCCCATAGCATGAAGCCTTGAAAATAAAACTTCTACAATAAAAGACCAATTCTTATTGGCACGCATACATGCATAAATCAAATGCACATCAGATCATGTTAAATCATAACATTACATGCACATTAAAGCACATTCAATTAATCAAACATAACATGAACCATGTCTCATCCACTTATGAAGATAACCATTGTTACTACAATCAACTACTCTATGCTTGTCAGCAAAATCCCGGTAGTAGATTCTCTGGCTAATCACGGAAGAAGATTTTCTAGTTAAACTTCGGCAACATGTATTTTTCTCATTGAATCTCGGTAGTAGATTCCCTAGTTGATCTCGGTAGAAGATTTCCCAATTAAACCTTGGCAGTAGGTATTTTTTCAAACAAAATCTTAACAGAAGATTCCCTGACTAATCTTGGCAAAAAAATTTCCAGTTAAACCTCGACAGCAGGTATACATCTCTGTAAAAGTGGATCTCGGCAGTAGATTACCTGGTTGTTCTCGGTAGAATATTTTCCAATTAAACCTCGGAAGCAGGTATTTTTCTCATTGAATCTCAACAGTAGATTCACTGGTTAGTCTTGACAGAAGATTTCCCAGTAGACCTCAACAGTAGGTATTTTTTCATAAAATCTCGGCAGAAGATTCCCTGGTCAATCTTGGCGGAAGATTTCCCAATAGACCTCGACATTAGGTATACCTCTCTTTCAAAGTGAATCTCAGCAGTAGATTCCCTGGTTAGTCTCGGTAGAAGATTCCCCAGTAGAACTCGACATAAGGTATTTCCCTAGAATCTCGGTAGAAGATTCCCTGGCTAATCTCGGTAGAGGATTTTCCATTTAAGCCTCGACAGCAGGTATTTTTCTCATTGAATTTTTACAGAAGATTCCTTGGATGATCTCGACAGAAGATTTCATGGTTAATCTCCGCAGTAGATTTCCCACTAGACCTCGGCAGTAGGTATACCTCTCTTTCAAAGTGAATCTCGGCATTAGATTCCCTAGTTTATCTCGGCAGAAGATTCCCTAGTAGATCTCAGCAGAAGGTATTTCCTCACAGAATCTCGGCAGTAGATTCCCTGGTTAATCTCATCAGAAGATTTCCCAGTAGGCCTCGACAGTAGGTATCTCCTTGTGAGTCTCGGCAGTAGACTCCCTAATGAGTTTTCATTCGAATCTCCCCCAAGGAACCTCGACAGTAGTCTTCCCGGTGGAAATTTTTTAGTAGATTATTCTCGAAGAGCATGCAAGCAGTCAGAGTAGTTAATCATTTCTCTCCCTAGTGATTTCACCTTGCATTTCCATTCACCAATAAAGGCATATTTCCAAGCCTCATTTCATGAATGTCAGCATTTGCATGTCATGAACATTCAAATGTCATGCATAATAGAAAATTCATAATTCATGCATTGACGAAGTGCTCATGTTCATTTTGCATTGACCCAGGTCTTGTCATTGATTGTCGTCTTCTGTTTCAAAGTCCAGTTGTTGCTGGCATTTTATTTCAAAGTCCAATTATTGCTAGCATTCTATTTTTAAAAGTCCAAATGTCATTGGCGCATAGAGAGAGTTTTATTACCCTGTTTTTCCTGATGGTTCCTAGAAGGTCATGAGTGACTCTTCAATTTAAAGAATTTCCAGAATCTTGGATGTTTTTCTTGTTGGAAAGCTCTAATGATGTTTGTTTGGATCGATTTCTTCATAAAGAATCATTAAAGTCTTGTTCTGTGTGGATGATCTTCTAGTAAGAAGACTCCAATGTCTTGTTTATGTGGACGATCTTCTAATAAGAAGACTCCAAGACTGTCAGCTGTATTCTAAGTGTTGCCAGGTCATGCCTGAACCTATTTTGATAAAGCACTTTGAATCTTCCCCAGTGTCTTTTCCCCAGCAAATTGTCCTCCCCAGCGAGTCTTCGCTCATTATCTTTGACATTTCCTGTAGATCACATCTACCATATGTCTCCATCTTTCCCCACAAGTCTGTTTATTATCCATCATAAAAATCATGCCAGGGTTCATTTGATCTCACCTCATATTCCCCAGCAAATAAAAAAGAGTTCTTCATGCACACATTCATTGCATATCATATCATTTCATCTGCATTCAGGGACAAAATTTGGGTCTTTTTAAATATTTAACTATCTCCCACTGCGATCATATGAAGAGTATCCTTCTCCATATTCTCTAGCTGGAGATACTTAAATAGGGACAACTGTCATACTCTAATTTTTTCCCTGAATCACTGAATCAATATAATTATCATAGCATCTGCATCATATACATAGTATGGCATGTATTTCATCTTGCATAATGCCCAAAGTATCAGCCAGAATAAACCTGTCGATTTTTTAGTCAAATCGGTCAAATTAAAAGTCAACTGTGCATAAAATTAGTGGGCGAAAAGTTAAAAAATCGAGCTTGCAGGCGTCAGTTACATTTATCTATGTGTTGCGCCTCGAAAAAATACGACCTCCGCGATGTGACACTGAAAAAGTTGTTCGAACAAAGTCGTCACCGAACTTTATTCATCCCAATGAAGGGATATGAAAATATCGAGAAAACCTTTAAGAGATAAGAACATAGTCATCGCAACCAAATTCTAGGTTTGGGAGTCGATTATGCAAATGGAAGGTATTAGCACCCCTCATGTCCGTTGTACTCAACGGGAACCTTTTAGTTCGATTTCTGATAAATGTGAGCTAATGTTATTTGTTTTCTTCTAAGCGGGTAAGGAGAAAAGTATGAGAAAAAGAATTTTGATTGCTAAGGGGAAATGGGTGGTTTTTATATTAAGGTGCTCGCCAAGGATTGATGCCCTTGTGCCTACGTATCTTTATTTGGACGAGAATGAAGAATTAGAATGTTCGTAGTTCGTGGGACTATGATTGGTTGGTTCTTTTATAGGTGATAATTATTCAAACATGAGAAAAGCAACTTGCACCCAAGCAATCGAGGAGAGGAATCGAAGGCTCCAAACCCCCCCTCTTTCACCTTTAATGAAATAGTATTTGAATATGATTAAATTTTTTTGATTGATTTGAAGAGCACTTGAGTTTGATCGAGGTTTGAATTTGCGTGCAAAGAAGTGTAAGGACTAACGAAAAGGAGTTCCTATGGGTGTTGGGTAAGGTCGATGGCGAGGAAAGAACACTCGACTTACAAGAGGTGAATGCAAATGGAGGGTGATTGGTTGAGAGGTTTTGTGGTGATGGAAACTTATTCAGTTGATTTATTATGAAAATGCTTGACGCTGGTGTCATACCCCAAATTTTGACCACTAATATTTCCCATCATTATGCAAATCATCATCACAATATGGATGTACCTTTATGCCTCACCAAGTACCTCAAGGACTGTTGAGCATTCACTACAATAAAAAACTAGGGTTCCAGGCCCTCTCGGAGTTCTTAGACAAAGGATCAATCAAGGAATGACTTGATCTTCAACTTGTCTAGCCTCTCAAACATTCATAATGGATCAAAAGGACTCCCACTTCAAGGATTAAGCACAAAGCTGCTCCCTTCTAGGTGGATCAATCCTCAAGATCGACAGTGTCACCAAATTAGGGTTTTGGTCGACCAGGGCCTCCAGATGGAAATTTTCCTCTGGGCATGAGCCAATGATCCAAAACATAACCTAATATACTCCATGGAACCTCATGGACTCAGCCATCAAGTGAATTTTGCTTCAAGAGGTGCATTCATAAAAAATCAGGAATTAGGGTTTCTTGACCTAATTCACCCCTAAGTTGACTTTTGGGACAAACCATGAGCCAAGACCTCAATAGAGGATTTGAGGGTCTCTAATACACCACATTGGTCCATTTGCAACAATGGATTGATCCAGGAAGTTTGAGCAACAAGTCTCAATTTCATCTGCACCACAGTTAGGGTTTTGAGAGAAATGTCAACTGTAACTTTGACTTTTGACCAGGACATGCTCCCAAACCCTAGGACATGATTCAGTACACCCTATGACATCCATGGAATATCTCCATCAAGTTTGATTTAGGTCAAGGACATGATTTCCTGAAGAATTACACAGTTTGGAATTCATCTGCTAAAAAGTCAACTGTGCACAAAAGTCAACTTTGACTTTTTGAGATTTTTCATAAAAATGGATTTTTAACCCTAAAATGGTGTTAATGTATGATTGGAATCATCATTCATCAAGAAAAATCAAAGAAAGTGGGATAACTTGTAAAAGGGGTAACCATAAAAACTTAGAAAATTTTCCAAGTCATGAAATAAAGTGGCAAGGGTACCAACTTGGGAGGACCATAACTCTTAAACCACAAAGCCATTCTTACCCATCTAAAGCTTGATTTGTAGATCTCATTGCCCTCTACAAAAACTTCCGACTGACCTATGTCCAAATTCCTCATGGATTTTGAGTTATGGAGTGATCAAAATCAAGAAAAGTCACTTTGTTCCAACACTTAGTGAAAATTTCACAAAGTCAGAATCTACCTAACGTTTTTTCAAATGTAGGGACATTTTTCACTTGGATCCAAAAAGTATCAAAACCAAATATGATTAAACATTTGTTGTATCATATAAGGGCTTTCCAAAATGGCCAAGAACATCACCAAATTCAATTTGAACTAAGAGATATGACATTGGCAAGATACCTTGCTGAAATCTGCCAAGGCAAGGCAGATTTTTGCACTTTTGGTTGATTTTCCAAAATCAGCCAATTCCAAGCCTTGTCATTATCTTGGACACATCTGAGGATTGAATCTAAAGGGGACAATCACTGAGCCAAGCCTCCAAAGTCCTTGGAACAAGAAATAGCATGCCAAACCTAGAATTGCCTAAAATAGGGACAAGACTCCAATTTTGGATTGGAGCATTCAATGGAAGGACCAAGGTGGCATGGACTGAGCTATTGGCAACTGAATTCAGTCAAGACTTATCCAAGACCAAGGGAACCAGCAGCCTGTGCCCTAACCTCTAGTCAAAGGCAAGAGCAGACTTGGATTCTAATTCCTCAACATTGGCCAACCCTACTCAGTAGTTGCCATTCACTATTCCTTGCAAAATAAACTTGCTCTACTATAAATAGAGCTCAATTGTGATCAGTTTGAATACACCAAAGCCATCAAACAGATGCTTTCCTCAAAATCTCTTCTTTCACTCCATTTTTGCCTTCTAAGGCAAGCCACCATCGAATTTTGAGTTAGAGAGCAATTCCACTCAAACCAATCACACACACACCTCACATGCATCATATGTGAGCTGATCAAACACTTAAACAACAACTGGAACACTGATTTCTCATAATCACCAGTCGATTGCTCAAGGTTTTAACCAAGTTACAGTTGAGATGCCATGAAGTGATCCAGCCAATTTCAATCAAGTCCAAGCATTCAAACACACTCCATAGGGTGTAGGGAAGCTGTTCAGATCATCACAACTCATCTGTAACACCTCCAACTCAGAAATCACATTGCACTTGCTGTCACGACCTAGAGGTAAGCCTAAGCTTGGTCATCTCTCAATCTATGCATATTTCCTCGCACAATACTTTGGCCAAATGTTCATAATCATGCATGGAATGTTTCCCCTCAATTAATTGCTTTGCTTGAATCGTGTATCAAAAATCCCAGCCTTCATCCAGAATTTAGGGTTCTTGAGGATTTTTCGTGATTTCTTGATTTATGCTTAATTTAAATGAAATTAATTGTCATAGACATGATCGTGAGGTTGAGACGAGCAGATTGATATGTGGATTGCATGATATAATCAAGTATTCAGTGAGATTGGAGAGAAAATGCAAATCTGGGCAAGCCCAGAACACGCGCGTGTTCTTGGTGTGTTCTTGGCGACATTTTTTGAAATTTCAAATATTTGAATTTTGTGATTTTATTTAATTGATTCAAAAATTAATTTCTCTTTGAGTTTTAATGATTTTGAGTTGATTCTTTTTTTAATAATTCACAAAAATGTTAAAATATTTTATTTTCCCAAAAAATCCCAAAAATATTATTTATTTTATATAATTGATATTTTTGCAAAGAATTAATGTTTTAATTGTTTTTACATTTAAAATACTTTTTCCTTCTTGATTTAACAAAGACTAATGACTTCTAATTATTTTGTAGGTCAATACTTGATTTTTGAAGCATTAATCCAAGATCATAATTTGTTTCCCATATGTTAAACAATTTTTGATCATTTTAATTGAATTTTTATTCAATTAAAATACATTTTGGAAATAAATTAGGGTTTTTGATTAATTCAACCCTCACAAATCATTTTCAAAACTCTTGGGCCTCTAATAGAGTGTAAGACCTAACCCCCTTGTACATAAACTTTGTGGGCCTCATTCGTTGTATAAGTCCATTTGTACATTTTCAAATAAAACGGGACGATCGTCGCCTTTTGTAAGAAAACCATCTGGGCCTCTCTTTGAGCTATAAGACCCATTCAAAACTTTTAGGCCTCTATTAGAGTGTAAGACCCAATCCCCTTTTAACCAAAAACTACTTTTGGGCCTCACTTATTGTATAAGTCCCTGTGCGTTAAAAGAAAACCTCGGTGCGATCGCCAATTCAAACGAAAAGTCATCTGGGCCTACCCTCGTGTTATAAGCCCCACTCCTTTTTTAAAACTTTTTGGGCCTCTTGAGAGAGTGTAAGACCCACCCCCTTTGTACAGAAAACCTTTCTTGGGCCTCAGTCACTTGTATAAGTCCCTGTACAAAACAACATTGTAATCACTGATAAAAACCCTGGGCCTCTCCTTGAGCAGTAAGCCCCAATCTTTCTTTTTCAAAGCACTTTCTCCTTTGATTTTGTATAAACTTTTGTTTTCAATCTTTCTTTGTTGAATAACTAACCAAACAGAATGGAAGCTCTACAACCGAGTAAGTGTTTATACGCTTTCATTTACCGCTTTCATATACATATAACTGTATTGTGGGGCTGTTTCACTGTAAGTCTTCTTTCATAAACTCATATCAACTGTGTAATAATAGTATAGATATTTAGAGTTTCCCCGGCAACTACGTCTAGCACTAGGTAAAGCCGTTTCGATTATTTGTAGAAATAGACAATACTAGATCCCCCATAGGAGCACCAGATACAGTCTTCTCTTTGGCTGTCCTCATTAGGAATTGTCAAGAGACTCTACCTCCCCAGAGATGAATGTATTCTCCGTGAATGGCATCTCTTGAGTTTCTTCCAAATTCTCGAACTTTCCTGGCTTGATCTATTCCTTATGAATAGCCTGTCTTGAATTTCTCGGGGTTTGGGGACCCACGGGCTTCTTAAAAGCATCGGCCTCCTCTTGGGCATTGTACAAGGACCCGTCGACTTCTTAGAAGTATTCATAGCCTCCTCTTAGGCTTCGTATAATGATTCTTCCTCTGGGAATGATAGCCTCCTCTTAGGCTTCCTACAAGGACCTCTCGGCTTCTTAAAAGTTTCCAGCCTCCTCTTGGGCTTCATACAAATTGTCCCGACAACCTCCTAGAGGTATAGGAACAGAAATTAGTCATCTTAATATGACAGTCTTTCAAAGAGTATAAACCCTACTACTGTTTCTCAAAACATAGTACAAAAGATAAAACTCTAGACTTGGACAGTCTAATTTCCTTGAGTCTCAAAGACATTCTCAAGTGCCCCTTTCAAGAATAGGAAGAAAACCCATAGACTCGGACAGTCTCAATACCCTTTGGATTTCCCATTTCCTTAAAGAACAGGAAACAACCCTGATCCTCAAATCAAAACCCCGAGGGCACGCATTACTCATATAAGAACTAATTTTCTCTTTAAATCAGTATATTGGATCTGTCACTCAACAGAAACAGTAATACTAACCTCCTCTTGGGCTTTGTACAATGATTCTCCCCAGCGGAGCAAACCTTTCATCCTCCATCTCGGGCTTCGTACGAGATACAAAAGACTCCCTCGTTGAGTCAAACAAATTTTATCCTCTCTCTCGGGCTTTGTACGAGACACATACAAAGACTCTCTCGTTGAGTCAAACAAATTATAGCCTCCATCTCGGGCTTCATACGAGATACCAAATCACTCTCTTGTTGAGTATAAAACCACTCTCTTGTTGGGTCAACCCCTTTTAGCCTCTCTCTCGGGCTTCATACAAGATAAAAAAACTCCCTCTTGTTGGGCCATTAGCCTCCTCTTAGGCTTTGTATAAGAAAACCCCGGTTGAGTCAATCAACCTTTTAGCATCAAAGTTGTGCCTCGTTCACAGTATACAAACATCAACAACTCCTTCCCCTTCACCTAACTGCTGTAAGCGACAAGCCTTTGGTCATCTACATCCATGCCACTGTCTCTTTTAGCATGAGAAATTCCTAAGGAAAGATGGCATTACTCTACAATGAGTTAAAGTCTTCTCCTTCAGGTTAAAAAAACCCCTATAAAGGAAATTATGGCATTGCCAAATTCACATATCCCGGTTAAAGTAATTCTCCTTTATAAATAGACAAACCCCTCTTTAGAGATGACAAATTCTCTCTAAAGTCAAAACCTTTCAACTTCACATCTTGGGCTTTGAACAAGATACAAATATACCTTTCAGCATCACGTCTTGGGCTTTGAACAAGACACCAAAACACAATTTTCCTCCTACCCATAGAATAGGAGGAACTACGATCGCTCTGATTTCCCTGTTTCAGTAAACGGGAATACGTATGCATAAGATTGAAAGAAAAATCTTAGCGAGCACACTAAACAAAAACCTTAAATCCCATGCCCTCACATATCAATCAAAATGCATCAGTCCTAACATCCTGCCAATGGAATAAACCCGTCATTATGTCAAAATAACATAAGAGAGCCCCCCCACATTGATCGCATCTGTAACCAACAGACCGCTGTTTAAACACAGTATGCAAGCAAGGTTAATTAGAGACATCTATTTCCCTTCCTTAGTCAGCTCACAATAGGATAAAAAATGAATCGACCTGTAGTCCATCCAAAAGAGCAACAGCGCTTAAGAACCGCGTCCAAAATCGCTCGCTACAGAAAAGTGGTGCCCACCGTGGGGCCCAACGCTGACTTTCTTAAAATTTAAGGTGAAAACCTTGGACGAATCTCTTTCATGGCGGTGGCCACCACAGAAAAGTGGCGTCCACCGTGGGGCTCTTCAAATACTTCTCTTCAAGGAATCTTGTCTTTGAAACCTTAAGTCTGGAAAAAATTACCACAGAGTAGTGCTTCCGCCGGGGAGCCATTTTCTGTCAGGAACATAGGATTTATAGCTTTTAAAAGTCTAGGATATTAGGACAAATATATATACTGCTTTTCCTAATTGATATATGTGTTTATTTTTCTGCTAATGGGAATACGTGTGATGCCGCATGTGGAAAGATTGAGTATACACCTAGGAAAAACCCCTTTAGTGGCGCAGAGGCTATCAAAAATAGTTGTCATGCGATGCCACCCACTTCTGAGGACTCTTCAAAAAACACCACCTAGCACGGTTCCCGGCCCGCTGGTGTTTTCTTGACAAGAGTTGATGATGATGAGAGACAGGTACAAAAATCACTAGTAAACCTTTGGGATAGGTAGAGCCTTGACTCCATGACAACGACCCTTTGACCCCATGTTTTTTCTATGTTTTTGTGTGCTGCATTCATGCATTCATTTAAAAAAACATTAAAACATTAATTTTCTTCTAGTCTCTCTTTTTCAAATTAAACTAAGACTGTGATTGCAAATATCAGAGAAAAAGATTGTGCTGATGGATTTCGGTAGAAGGAGAACTCATAAGTATACCTTTAAGGTTCCAAAACTAGAGGATTTGAGAGGTTTGGAGAATGGGACTGCTTTTGAAAGCATCTTTGTTTTACTCACCTACGGATTATTTCTGTTGCCCAACATTAATAACTTCGTCGATATCAACGCTATTAAGGTTTTTCTCATTGGAAACCCTGTGCCGACTTTACTCGCAGACGCTTATCATACTGTAAACTTAAGGAATTTGTACAGTGGAGGAGAGATCACATGTTGTGTACCTCTGCTTTACAAATGGTTTATCTCCCATTTGCCTAAGTCTGCTGCTTTTTGGGATCATAAGAGTGCCTTACGTTGGTCGCAGTAAATCATGTCTCTCACCAACTCTGACATTGATTGGTGCAATAGGATTTATGATGGGATCAGGATCATTGACCGTTGTGGAAACTTCCCCAACGTTCCCCTCATAGAAACTAAAGGAGGAATCAACTATCATCCGATATTGGTTCGTCGTCAGTTTGGATACCCGATGAGGCATGTTCCGCGCAACGCTCATCTGGAAGGTCTTTTCTTCAAGGAAGGAGAAAATGACAGAGCACTAAAGATGGAAATAATGCATGCTTTGAAACACGTTCATAAGATAGGACGGGAGTCCTTAGGAAAACCGGGCTGTGTCTCGGTGGAGCCTTATCTCCACTAGGTATAAACTAGAGCTCTCAAGCTAAAGATGCCTTATCCTCGTCACGGAGTCCTTCCGCCGAGGGAATCTGTCATGTACTTCATGACGGAAACTGAAAAGCTCCAGGTTACTCTCAACAAAGTTCAACGGGAGAGGAGGTCTTGGAAGAACAAATACCGCATGCTCAACATGGAATGTATCAAAATACAGCAATTATTGAAAGATAAGGATGCTCTGATTGAAATTTTGGAGCAGCATGCTGTAGAAAACCAAGATGACCAAAGGAATTTGCTCACTCCTTTCATCTGGCAGAGGAAAGACGACCCGACAACGGCTCAAGAGCCCTGGTCCAAGAAAAGGAAAATACCATAATTAGCACCCGAGTTCTCTCGGGACCCATTAGCTTAGGTTTCTGTTTCTACACTTTGTAATCTACTGTATTTTCGTTTCTGCAATCCTTTGAATTTCAATAAAATGGAGTTTCCCCGCTGTTTGATATTTGCAATCTAATTGTCGAAGTTTATTTTGATTAAACCAAAAAACAATTAATATAATCATTGCATTCATTATTCTCACATTGCGTATTCTTCTTACCTACGAATCTCACGTTTGTGTCTCGATTCTAGAGTCAAACTGTCTTATTCGTACAATACTCGGGCCAATCGTCAGAAAAAGATGGATGATCTTGAGGAAGAGAACAGAGAGTTGAAAGAAGAGATCGACGCTCTGAGAGAGGATATGAGAAAGCTTCGTAATGACATGCAAGCCATGGCAGAAGCTCAGCTACAAAGAACTGTGATCTCAGAGATCACCTCAGCGCCCATAGTGGAGAAGTTTGATCCTAGGTATCAAATGCCGAAAGATCGTCCCCGGGGCATGCCTGCTAACTATATCCCGGAAGAATATGTTCTGCCGATCGCTGAAGATCAAGGAATCACAACAGATGCCGCTGGTCCTGAAGGTTATAGACTTCAGGAAAGCGAAGATGCCAGAGGCATATTGAAGACTCCTGAAGGTTACAAACTTTGGGAAACGCCAAGATTCACTGCTGTAGTTACGGTACCACCCCCTGTGGTGCACACTGTCCCGGAAGGACAGATTCCACAGATACCTTCTGGTAGAAAGGAAACTATGTTTGACAGAATGGATGAATTCTAGGAACAGTTCTTGGAAATGCAGAAGGAATTGCAAGCCATTCGCGGTCAGGATCTATTTGGAAAGGACGCCGCAGACCTTTGTCTGGTCCCCAATGTGAAAGTTCCGCACAAGTTCCAATTGCTCGACTTTGAAAAATACAAGGGTAACTCTTGCCCTCAGAGTCACTTGGTGATGTACGCTCGGTGAATGTCAGCTCAGACAGAGAATCAGGATCTATTGATTCACTACTTTCAGGATAGTTTAACCGGTGCCACCTTAAAATGGTACATGGGTTTAAACCGTGCTACGATTAGCACGTTCAGAGATCTTGGCACTGCCTTCGTCGAACAATATAAATTCAATCTGGACATGGCACCAGACAGAGATCAACTCCGATCAATGTCACAAAGGGACAAGGAATCCTTTAAGGAATACGCTCAGAGATGGCGTGAAATTGCCGCCCAGATTTGTCCACCTCTTGAGGAAAAAGAGATGAAAAAGATCTTCTTAAAGACCTTGAGCTCATTTTACTATGACAGAATGGTCGCCAGTGCACCCAGTGACTTCACCGAAATGGTGGGTATGGGAGTGCGTCTTGAGGAAGCCGTCCGAGAAGGACGCCTAGCAAAAGACGCTGGATCATCAAGTAGTACAAAATGATACGGTAGTGCTCTCCTTAAGAAAAAATAGCAAGATATTGGGAATATCTCTCTCGGAAAGCAAAGGGTTCATTATCAACCAGTAGCAGCGGTAACTTCTACTATCATTCCCGCGCCTATTCCTACATATCAGGCTCAGGTTATGCAGAGCCAACCTAATCAACAACAAAGGACACAACAACCTTTTCAGCAGGCTCGTCCTCAATACAACAACAACCGTACAACGCGACCACAAGGATTTGATCCTATACCCGTATCGTACGCAGAACTATTTCCGTTACTACTGGCCAAGGGGCACATCCAGACTAAGTCTCCCCTTTCAGAACCGGAAAATCCGCCTTTTTGGTTTAAGGTGGATCAGACATTCCCTTATCATCAAGGAGGATCGGGGCATAACATAGAGAACTGTCTCAATTTCAAATTCGACGTGCAAAAGCTTGTTAGGAGCGGGCTCTTATATTTCAAAGATATGAATCCAAATGTTCTTACGAACCCGCTGCCTCAACATGAGAAAGCTGCAGTCAACCTGATAGAGGGAGAGTCTAACAATGTCTATCAAGTTCACGATGTACTCTTGTTAAGGACCAATTTAGTCAATATGCATTATAGATAGAGTGGGTATGGCCATGTGCCACCTCATAATTATCATCAATGTGATGTCTGCTCTAAAAGTAATTGAGGATGTTCTGTGGTGCAATCAGCTCTACAGGAACAGATGGATCTCGGATGGATCCAAGAGCTTCGAGTTCGTGGAGTTAACATGGTTTACACGAATTCCAATGTCACTCAAAACAACGACATTCGTGCGATGAATGTCAACTTAGTGGCGATGCCCTCGAGGCAAAGCTAATACCATAATCTGCCGCGATACGATTACAGTTCTTGTCTGACTTGCTCAGTAAACAAATAGGGATGCTCTTTCATACAAGAGGCCCTCCAGCGTCAGATGGATCTTGGATGGATCCAAGACTACCATGATAAGAACCCTTATCAGATCAACATGGTTCAGATCTTCGATATTCGTGTGATGAATACCAACCTGGTAGAGTTACAAGCTGAGCAAGTCCGACTCGGATTCCTAATATCACATGATTACCAAAGCTGTAAAGCGGGTTGTGAAAATGATCGAGGTTGTACCCTTGTCCAGGAGGCACTTCAGCACTTGTTAAATCACTGGTGGATGCCAATCTATATGGATGAATATACTCAGCAAATTAGTATCAATAACAGGAATCCTACTCGGCGTAAGATTCAGGATGTCCGATCTGTAGAAACTAACCTAGTGAGGTTACATTGTATTCAAAGTGGACGTGTCCAGGTGCCACCACACAACTATGAACGTTGTAGAGTCTGTTCAGAAAGTAACCAAGGATGCTACCTTGTGAGATCAACTCTTCAGGGTCAGGTGGATCGTGGAGAGATTCTTCTATATCCGGGTTCTGGGCCTATCAACTGGACACCAAACTACCTTGCCAATCAAATCGAGGACGTTGTCGTAATCTCTGGTCATCAGAGGACCAGGGATGTTTTTACCATCATTCCTCTACTTGACGAATCTAAAGTTCCCAACCGGGAACGGATCGAGATTACTTACGATGGTCAGAAAAACCAGAAGGTTCCCATAGTCATCTATCTACCAGGACCACTACTGTATGAATCAACTAAGGCTATCCCTTACAAATACGGTGCAACAATAGTCGAGAATGGAAAGGAAATTCCATTACCCTCCGTTGTGAATATTGCAGACATCAGTCGTGTAACACGGAGTGGTCGAATCTTCAACAGATGAGTTAGAGAACCTAACAAAGAAAAGGAACCTCAAACAGAAGTTCCCGATCCACCAGTCGGTCAATCCAATAATCCCGACCTTTCGAAAAATGATGATGAGATGCTGAAGCTCATCCAAAGGAGTGAATATAACATTGTTGATCAGCTGTTACAGACTCCTTCAAAGATCTCAGTATTATCACTGTTACTCAGTTCAGAAGCGCACAGGGAGGCTCTACAGAAAGTCTTAGAGCAGGCCTTTGTGGAACAAGATGTAACAATCAGACAGTTCGATAGCATTGTCTCTAACATCACTTCCTACAATAATTTGGGATTTAGTGATGAGGAATTACCTGAAGAGGGTCGCCGTCATAACATGGCGCTCAATATCACAGTTAACTGCCAGGACGATGCTTTGGCCAGCGTACTGGTAGACACAGGGTCAGCCCTGAATGTTATGCCGAAGTCCACTTTGATGCAATTATCATTCAAAGGCCCTCCGATGAGAATCAGGGAAGTCGTCGTCAGAGCATTTGACGGATCCAAAAAAGTTGTTATCGGCAAATTCGACCTTTCCATAACTATTGGTCCTCACACTTTCCAAGTCACTTTCCAGGTCATGGACATTCGGGCAATATACAGTTGTTTATTAGGAAGACCTTGGATACATCAGGCTGGGGCGATCACTTCAACCCTCCACCAAAAGCTAAAGTTCATCCAGAATGGTCAACTCATCACAGTCTGTGGGGAACAGGCCTTGCTAGTGAGTAACTTATCATCATCTACTGGTGTAGAACCCGAGGAGGTTATTGGAACGCAGTTACAAGCATTGTCGGTGAGCAAGGACAATCAACCCTAAGGAGGAACATCGATTTCCTCATACAAAGATGCTATCAAAACAGTCGAGAGTACCGATACAACAGGATGGGGACAACTTGTCATTCCCGTTGACAATAAAACAAAGAAGGGTCTTGGTTTTTCTGCAACCTGTACCCAGACAGCTGCCAATGATGAAAGTCTTCATCCCATTCAGAACTTCTTCCACAGTGGAGGTTTCCTTCACCCAGTGCCTCAAGCAGTCCATTTTATCAATGAGGAGGATTCCTCCGATGCGGAGGAAGAATGGAAGTCTTATCTCCATGAGGACGGTTACATGTCTCAGGAAGAGGTGCCTACGTCATTTTGCTATCCTACACAAAGTCCGAGATTTATACCCAGGACGGATGTCGAAATGATATATGGAGATTGTGATCCGGAAGGATGCCGTGCTCTACCAAATTCATTAGAGGAAGACACTCCGATGAAGGACAATTTTGACTACAACTACTATGGCCCGATGGATGGTCTGCCAATGTGGCAACCTTACCCAGGAGATTTGGGGCAAGAAAGTCAGCCAAAAACCAGCTGACCATCATTGAACAGAATTCCTGTGTACCCACCATGTCATGGGATCAACACACAGGTTATCCTAAAAATACCCAGCACGACGATGAATTTGCAACGTTTGACGGACTAGAATTCATCAACTACACTTTCCCTGAGGTCAACGTCATCGAGAGAGATGACTCCTCCAGTTCCAAAGAAGTGTGGGACACCTTGGGACAACCAAGTGGAAAATTTGACTATAAGGTCAAGTACACCGTTCCTGAAAGCTCTCGTATCAGGCTCGAAGACATCCAGCCAACTGGATGGGGAGATGTACCTGAGAGCACCAATACTCTACAAAATGCAACAGAGGAATCCTTCTATGACAACTCTGCCTGGGAGACAGATTCCAATGATCCTGCTCCACCAGAAATCAGCGTTATTTCTGAAGACAAATCAAGGAAGGTTCCAGATTTTGTGGTTCACCGTGGAGTTCGCCGCCAATGAGTTGTCGTCGAGGTTCCGAAGATCGTTCATAAGTCAAAGTAATTGCCATCTTTAACCTTTCACCTTGCCCAGGTGAAACAGATGTTTTGATAGGGCTCGCTTTCTGTAAATTTTCCCTCTTCGCTTTGCCCAAAGCGACCGAGTTTTGTTTTATAGGGCTGTAGTTTCAAGAATTGACTTGTTCATAAAAACATCGTTCTGTAATTTTCGCATTAATTGCTTTTTTCTCTTTTCATTTTTCAGAAAATGGTAATCCTAAAAAAACAATTCAAATAATAAAAATAAGCAGTAATAAAAGAATATACACTGCACACACTTGCATTCTCTCTATCTCTTCTAAACACGAATCATCACATCATGCAGATTGCTTGTTTTACACCCTGTTGAAACATACGATCCGATGCCTTCTCCCGACTTTGAGTTCCCGATATTTGGGGCTGAAGAAGAAGATGACAACGAAATTCCAGAGGAGATCTCCCGACTACTCAAACAGGAGGAAAGGTCCATTGAACCTCACAAAGAGCCGTTGGAAACGATCAATGTGGGTTCAGAAAAAGAGAGAAAAGAAATCAAGATTGGGGCACTGCTCAGTCCAACTGCCAAAGAAAGTTTAACAAAGCTTCTCAGAGAATTTCCCGATGTGTTTGCTTGGTCCTATCAGGACATGCCAGGGTTGGATACCAGCATCGTGGAACATCACTTACCATTAAGGTCAGAATGTCCACCGGTAAAGCAAAGGTTGAGACGGACTCATCCGGACATGGCCATCAAAATCAAAGAGGAGGTACAGAAATAGATCGACGCGGGTTTCCTCGCCACATTAAAATATCCTCAATGGTTAGCCAACATTGTACCCGTTCCCAAAAAGGACGGAAAGGTCAGAATGTGTGTAGATTACAGAGATCTGAACAAGGCAAGTCCAAAGGACGACTTTCCTTTACCACACATTGACATACTGGTAGACAGTACAACAAAGTTCAAAGTTTTCTCCTTCATGGATGGATTCTCGGGCTATAACCAGATAAAAATGGTGCCGAAGGACATGGAGAAAACTTCGTTCATTACCCCATTGGGTACCTTTTGCTACAAGGTAATGCCGTTCGGTTTGAAGAACGCCGGGGCAACCTATCAAAGGGCCATGACTACTTAGTTTCATGACATGATACACAAAGAAATCGAGGTATATGTCGATGACATGATTGTAAAATCTAAAACAGAAGAGGAGCATGTGACCCACCTGTCAAAACTGTTCGAGCATTTGAGAAAGTACAAACTCCACTTGAATCCCAACAAGTGCACATTTGGTGTTCGTTCAGGGAAACTTTTAAGGTTCATCGTCAACCAGAAAGGAATTGAGGTTGATCCTGACAAGGTCAAGGCCATTCGAGAAATTCCTTCTCCGAAAACTGAAAAACAAGTCAGGGGATTCCTGGGACGTTTGAACTACATCTCCATATTCATATTCCTTATGACCGCCACGTGTGCACCGATTTTCAAATTACTCAAAAAGAATCAGGATTGCGTTTGGTCAGATGACTGCCAAACTGCCTTCGACAGTATTAAGGAATATCTGTTGAATTCGCCGATTCTATCACCACCAGTGTAAGGAATACCACTGATCATTTACCTCACGGTCCTAGAGGACTCAATGGGATGTGTACTTGGCCAACAATACGAAACCAAAAGGAAAGAGTCTGGCATTTACTATTTGAGCAAGAGGTTCACCGACTGTGAAACTCGGTACACGATGCTCGAGAAAACTTGTTGCGCTTTGGCTTGGGCAGCCAAACATCTTTTCCAATACATGATTCGTCATACTACTTGGTTGGTCTCCGAGATGGATCCAATCAAGTACGTCTTTGAAAAGCCTGCTCTCACGGGAAGAATTGTCCGTTGGCAGATGTTGTTATCAGAATACGACATAGAGTACCATGCTCAGAAAGCTGTTAAAGGAAGTGTTTTAGCGAATCATTTGGCTCATCAACCGATTGACGATCAAGAATCAATCGGATTTGACTTCCCAGACAAAGATGTCATGTATCTAAAAATGAAAGATTGCGATGAACCGTTACCCAGTGAAGGGCCAGAACCAGGTTCCCAATGGGGACTTATCTTTGACGGAGCAGTTAATCATTACGGAAACGGAATTGGGGCAATTATTGTTACCCCTCAGGGTACCCACATTCCTTTCACTGCCAGACTTACGTTCGAATGTATAAACAACGAGGCCGAATACGAAGCTTGTATTATGGGTCTCGAAGAAGCGATTGATTTAAGGATCAAGAACTTGGACGTATACGGCGATTCAGCCTTGGTTATCAATCAGATCAAAGGAGATTGGAACACATACCAATCAGGATTGATTCCTTACAAAGATTATGCGAGAAGGTTGTTACCCTTCTTCAATAGAATTGAGTTTCATCACATCCCTCGTGATGAGAATCACATGGCTGATGCTATAGCCACTCTCTCTTCCATGATTAATGTAGGTTAATGGAATAACATACCTAAGATTGACATAATGCGCCTTGAAAGGCCTGCTTACGTCTTCACGATTGAAGCTGTCATAGACGACAAACCTTGGTATCACGATATCAAATGCTTCCTTCAGAAACAAGAGTACCCACCCGGGGCACTAAGAAAAGACAGAAAGACCCTCAGAAGACTGGTAGGAAACTTCTTCCTGAGCGATGATACTCTTTATAAGAGGAATTTTGACATGGTCTTGCTTCGATGTGTAGATAGACTAGAAGTAGAGATGCTGATAAAAGAAATTCACGAAGGATCCTTTGGCACTCATGCCAACGGACACACAATGGCGATAAAAATTTAAGAGCAGGGTACTACTGGTTGACCATGGAATCCGACTGCTACAAGTACATGAGAAGGTGTCACAAGTGTCAGATATACTCTGACAAAATTCATGTACCGCCATCACATCTCAAAGTTCTTTCTTCCCCGTGGCCTTTTTCCATATGGGGAATTGACATAATTGGCATGATTGAACCTAAGGCTTCAAACGGACATCGGTTCATCCTGGTGGCCATTGATTATTTCACCAAGTGGGTCGAAGCAGCGTCATACGCTAATGTAACCCGACAAGTGATGGTCTGATTTATCAAAAACAATATCATCTGCCGTTATGGTGTTCCGAGCCAGATCATTACTGATAATGGATCTAACTTGAATAATAAGATGATAAAAGAGCTGTGCGCAGAGTTCAAGATCGAACACCATAACTCATCTCCCTACCGACCCAAGATGAACGGAGCGATAGAAGCGGCTAACAAGAACATCAAGAGGATCGTTCAAAAGATGGTTATAACCTACAAAGATTGGCACGAGATGCTACCCTTTGCTCTTCACGGTTATCGAACATCTGTCCGCACTTCAACAAGGGCTACCCCTTTCTCTCTAGTATATGGCATGGAAGCAGTGCTCCCCATCGAAGTAGAGATCCCATCAATCAGGGTATTGATGGAAGCTAAGCTTTCAGAGGCTGAATGGTGTCAAAGTCGATACGACGAACTCAACCTGATCGAAGAGAAGCGAATAACGGCACTATGCCATGGTCAGTTGTATCAACAAATAATGAAGAGGGCGTTTGACAAAAAGGTCAGACCCCGCATCTTCAGGAAAGGAGACCTCGTGCTCAAGAAGATACAATTTTTTCTCATTGATTCGCGTGGCAAGTGGACTCTGAATTATGATGGCCTCTATGTGGTCACGAAAGCTTTCTCAGGTGGCGCCTTGAGACTTGCAACCATGGACGGAGAAGAATTTTCCTACCCCACGAATGTTGATGTAGTCAAGAAATACTTCGCCTAAACAAAAAAAACGTCTCGGTGGATTGAAAACCCGAAAGGGCGGTCCAGGCAAAAATTAGAGACATGATCAGAAATCATCTTGGTGGATTGGAAATCTCAAAGTACAATCCAGGAAAAAATTAGGGATAAATGGCAAGTAACTATGTTCAACAGAGGCAAGTCCCTCAGTAGCAGTTACATCATCCAACAGAGGAAAACTCCAGTCAAAGTCACCTTCGACAGAAGCTCAGGATGTCCCGAATTCAAAGTTGGTAGAAGGATAGTGGTCGTTATGTTTCAACGTAGCCATTTTCCCTATAAATTACCATTTTCTAACTTTGTATATACTCTGTGGAATCACGCGTTTGGCTGATTTCCATCCTATCAATAAATTTGAGCCCTTGTGCTTTTTGTTTGCAATTCTTATTTGTTTTAGCTTTATAGAATGACGTATTTAACTTGATTAATGATTCCTGAAATGAAACAAAATGAATTTACTTGTTAAAACTTTTTCTGCTTTTAAATTAAAGATGGCAATTTCTTTTGACTGTTGAACATCAGAAGAACATCAGACGTTTCTCCAGAAGTAAGCGAATTTCAAAGTGCAGAATCAAAGTACTCCTTCTAAGCCATTGCGCCTGAATGAAGGATCAGCTATGTCAGATGCGAGTATTCTGTTTGACATCTTCGACCGAGTTCTTACCTCCTAAGCCCGACCAACAATAGTCCCCGCAGGGACTATCTCTCCTAAGCAAGGTAGAATTGCTACTTCTGAACCAAAGGTACTTCTTCGCCCCGCGATGGTCGAGTATCCAGTCGTGTTTACCCGTTAGTCTGTATGTCGTGTCAGTTTTATCAGTATATACATACATACATCATGCATTATTGATTTGCATTCATATTCGTATTGCATCACTATCACTCTAGTCGGTCCTATCCCCTAGTGTTGAAAGTCCTCTTAATCGAGTTGTCAGTTCTTGCCTCGTCAGGAAGTGTTGCGTCTGAACAATCTCTCCTCCAGTGTATCTCTGGATTAGAGTCGGCACTCGACCACTTTGATAATTTGAACCTCTGAAAGACCAGAGAATCTTCGACAAATGTCACTCTTCACCATTGAAGATTATATTCTTGCTTTCCCGGATTAAAGAAAATCCCTAGAGGAAGCCTCTTAACCGTAAATTCGGCAGTACGACCATTTTTCTCGAAAAAAACCACTGATGAAAAGGTCATCGACACCTTAAAATTGGATCCCATCATATGGCATTTCTACGGGAAGATCCCGAGAAAGGTATGATGTAAGACTCCCAAGCGGAAGCAGTCTATCAAGAGACTCGCTTTCCCCAGTAGAAACAAATGGCGTCTCCAACAGAGAAGTTTGTACCCCTCTACAACTCAGACGATTGGGTTCCCCAGCAAGTCTGACATCCAAACTTTTTCCGTCAAATGGCATCTCCCCAGAAAAATTTGGCGAGAAGTTTGAGGAAGACCGCTACGAATAGCGTCCCTTGTCAATAAAGTTTATTGACAAAAGAAACGGAGACCAGTTCCTTGGTAGGAAACCAGGATCGAGGGGAAGTTTATTTCAGCAACTGAGACCAGTTCCTTGGTAGGAAACCAAGATCGAGGGGAAGTTTATTTCAGAAACTTAGACCAGTTCCTTGGTAGGAAACCAGGATCGAGGGGAAGTTTATTTCAGCAACTGAGACCAGTTCCTTAGTAGGAAACCAGGATCGAGGGGAAGTTTATTACAAAAACTGAGACCAGTTCCTTGGCTGAAGACCAGGATCGAGGGGAAGTTTCTACCTTTTCTGAGCATCATTGCTTAGAAAAATAAGAAGGATGCGCAAGCTGCCATTCCTAACCACCATCAAAATTTCGGATATTCCGATATTTAATCCTCTTGCACCCTGAATGTCCGAATACCTTCGTCATTCACACCTTCGAGTCCAAGAAAATTAAATAGGGGCATCTGTCATACCCCAAATTTTGACCACTAATATTTCCCATCATTGTGCAAATCATCATCACAATATGCATGTACCTTTATACCTCACCAAGTGCCTCAAGGATTGTTGAGCATTCACTACAATCAAAAACTAGGGTTCCAGGCCCTCTCAGAGTTCTTAGACAAAGGATCCATCAAGGAATGACTTGATCTTCAACTTGTCTAGCCTCTCAAACATTCACAATGGATCAAAAGGACTCCCACTTCAAGGATTAAGCACAAAGCTGCTCCCTTCTAGGTGGATCAAGCCTCAAGATCGACAGTGTCACCAAATTAGGGTTTTGGTCGACCAGGGTCTCCAGATGGAAATTTTCCTCTGGGAATGAGCCAATGATCCAAAACATAACCTAATATACTCCATGGAACCTCATGGACCCATCCATCAAGTCAATTTTGCTTCAAGGGATGCATTCATCAAAAATCAGGAATTAGGGTTTCTTGACCTAATTCACCCCTAAGTTGACTTTTGGGACAAACCATGAGCCAAGACCTCAAGAGAGGATTTGAGGGTCTCTAATACACCACATTGGTCCATTTGCAACAATGGATTGATCCAGAAAGTCTGAGCAACAAGTCTTAATTTCATCTGCACCACAGTTAGGGTTTTGAGAGAAAAGTCAACTGTAACTTTGACGTTTGACCAGGACATGCTCCCAAACCCTAGGACATGATTCAATACACCCTATGACATCCATGGAACATGTCCATCAAGTTTGATTTAGGTCAAGGACATGATTTCCTGAAGAATTGCACAGTTTGGAATTCATCTGCTAAAAAGTCAACTGTGCACAAAAGTCAACTTTGACTTTTGAGATTTTTCATAAAAATGGATTTTTAACCCTAAAATGATGTTAATGTATGATTGGAATCATCATTCATCAAGAAAAATCAAAGAAAGTGGGATAACTTCTAAAAGGGGTAACCATAAAAACTTAGAAAATTTTCTAAGTCATGAAATAAAGTGGCAAGGGTACCAACTTTGAAGGACCATAACTCCTAAACCAGAAAGCCATTCTTCCCCATCCAAAGCTTGATTTGTAGATCTCATTGCCCTCTACAAAAACTTCCTACTAACCTATGTCCAAATTCCTCATGGATTTTGAGTTATGGAGTGATCAAAATCAAGAAAAGTCACTTTGTTCCAACACTTGGTGAAAATTTCACTAAGTCAGAATCTGCCTAACTTTTTTCCAAATGTAGGGACATTTTTCACTTGGATCCAAAAATTATCAAAACCAAATATGATCAAACAGTTGTTGTATCATATAAGGGCTTTCCAAAATGGCCAAGAACATCACCAAATTCAATTTGAGCTAAGAGATATGACATTGGCAAGATGCCTTGCTGAAATCTGCCAAGGCAAGGCAGATTTTTGTACTTTTGGTCGATTTGATGACAAGGCTTGGAATTGGATGATTTTGATGAGCAATTCCACTCAAACCAATCACACACACACCTTACATACATCATATGTGAGCTGATCAAACACTTAAACAACAACTGTAACACTGATTTCTCAGAATCACCAGTCAATTGCTCAAGGTTTTAACCAAGTTGCAGTTGAGATGCCATGAAGTGATCCAGCTAATTTCAATCAAGTCTAAGCATTCAAACACACTCCATAGGGTGTAGGGAAGCTGTTCAGATCATCACAACTCATCTGTAACACCTCCAACTCAGAAATCACATTGCACTTGCTGTCACGACCTAGAGGTAAGCCTAAGCTTGGTCATCTCTCAATCTATGCATATTTTCTCGCACAATACTTTTGCCAAATGTTCATAATGATGCATGGAATGTTTCCCCTCAATTAATTTCTTTGTTTGAATTGTGTATCAAAAATCCCAGCCTTCATGCCGAATTTAGGGTTCTTGAGGATTTTTCGTGATTTCTTGTTTTATGCTTAATTTAAATGAAATTAATTATCATAGACATGATCGTGAGGTTGAGACGAGCATATTGGTATGTGGATTGCATGAAATAATCAAGTATTCAGTGAGATTGGAGAGAAAATGCAAATCTGGGCAAGCCCAGAACACGCGCGTGTTCTTGGTGTGTTCTTGGCGCCATTTTTTGAAATTTAAAATATTTGAATTTTGTGATTTTATTTAATGGATTCAAAGATTAATTTCTCTCTGAGTTTTAATGATTTTGAGTTGATTCTTTTTTTAATATTTCACAAAAATGTTAAAATATTTTATTTTCCCAAAAAATCCCAAAAATATTATTTATTTTATATAATTGATATTTTTGCAAAGAATTAATGTTTTAATTGTTTTTAACATTTAAAATATTTTTTCCTTCTTGATTTAACAAAGACTAATAAATTCTAATTATTTTGTAGGTCAATACTTGATTTTTGAAGCATTAATCCAAGATCATAATTTTTTTCCCATATGTTAAACAATTTTTGATCATTTTAATTGAATTTTTATTCAATTAAAATACATTTTGGAAATAAATTAGGGTTTTTGATTAATTCAACCCTCACAAATCATTTTCAAAACTCTTGGGCCTCTAATAGAGTGTAAGACCCAACCCCCTTGTACATAAACTTTGTGGGCCTCATTCGTTGTATAAGTCCCTCTGTATATTTTCAAATAAAACGGCACGATCGTCGCCTTTTGTAAGAAAACCATCTGGGCCTCTCCTTGAGCTATAACACCCATTCAAAAGTTTTGGGCCTCTATTAGAGTGTAAGACCCAATCCCCTTTTAACCAAAAACTACTTTTGGGCCTCACTTATTGTATAAGTCCCTCTGCGTTAAAAGAAAACCTCGGCGCGATCGCCATTTCAAACGAAAAGTCATATGGGCCTACCCTCATGTTATAAGCCCCACTCCTTTTTTAAAATTTTTTGGGCCTCTTGAGAGAGTGTAAGACCCATCCCCTTTGTACAGAAAACCTTTCTTGGGCCTCCGTCACTTGTATAAGTCCCAGTACAAAACAACAGTGTAATCACTGATTAAACCCCGGGCCTCTCCATGAGCAGTAAGCCCCAATCTTTCTTTTTCAAAGCACTTTCTCCTTTGATTTTGTATATAGTTTTGTTTTCAATCTTTCTTTGTTGAACAACTAACCAAACAGAATGGAAGCTCTACAACCGAGTAAGTGTTTATACGCTTTCATTTACCGCTTTCATATACATATAACTGTATTGTGGGGTTGTTTCGCTGTAAGTCTTCTTTCATAAACTCATATCAACTGTGTAATAATAGTATAGATATTTAGAGTTTCCCCGAAAACTACGTCTTGCACTAGGTAAAGTCGTTTCGATTATTTGTAGAAATAGACAATACTAGATCCCCCATAGGGGTACCAGATACAGTCTTCTCTTCGGCTGTCCTCATTAGGAATTGTCAAGAGACTCTACCTCCCCATAGATGAATGTATTCTCCATGAATGGCATCTCTTGAGTTTCTTCCAAATTCTCGAACTTTCCTAGCTTGATCTATTCCGTGTGAATAGTCTGTCTTGAATTTCTCGGGGTTTGGGGACCCACGGGCTTCTTAAAAGTATCGGCCTCCTCTTGGGCATTGTACAAGGACCCACAGGCTTCCTAAAAGCATCTCTGCCTCCTCTTGGGCATTGTACAAGGACCCGTCGGCTTCTTAGAAGTATTCACAGCCTCCTCTTAGGTTTCGTATAATGATTCTTCCTCCGGGAATGATAGCCTCCTCTTGGGCTTCGTACAAGGACCTCTCGGCTTCTTAAAAGTTTCCAGCCTCCTCTTGGGCTTCGTACAAATTGTCCCGGCGACCTCCTAGAGGTATAGGAACAGAAATTAGTCATCTTAATAGGACAGTCTTTCAAAGAGTCTAAACCCTACTATTGTTTCTCAAAACATAGTACAAAAGATAATACTCTAGACTTGGACAGTCCAATTTCCTTGAGTCTCAAAGACATTCTCAAGTTCCCCTTTCAAGAATAGGAAGAAAACCCGTAGACTCGGACAGTCTCAATATCGTTTGGATTTCCCATTTCCTTAAAGAACAGGAAATAACGTTGATCCTCGAATCAAATCCCTGAGGGCACGCATTACTCATATAAGAACTGATTTTCTCTTTAAATCAGTATATTGGATCTGTCACTCATCTGAAACAATAATATTAGCCTCCTCTTGGGGTTATGTACAATGATTCCCCCCGCCGAGCAAACCTTTCAGCCTCTATCTCGGGCTTCGTACGAGATACAAAAGACTCCCTCGTTGAGTCAAACAACTTTTAGCCTCTCTCTCGGGCTTTGTACGAGACACATACAAAGACTCCCTCGTTGAGTCAAACAAATTATAGCCTCCATCTCGGGCTTCATACGAGATACCAAATCACTCTCTTGTTGAGTATAAAACCACTCTCTTGTTGGGTCAACCCCTTTTAGCCTCTCTCTCGGGCTTCATACGAGATACAAAAACTCCCTCTTGTTGGGCCATTAGCCTCCTTTTAGGCTTTGCATAAGAAAACCCCGGTAGAGTCAATCAACCTTTTAGCATCAAAGTTATGCCTCGTTCACAGTGTATAAACATCAACAACTCCTTCCCCTTCATCTAACTGCTGTAAGGGGGAATCCTCTGGATCATCTACATCCATGCCACTGTCCCTCCTTTAGCATGAGAAATTCCTAAGGAAAGATGGCATTACTCTACACTGAGCTAAAGTCTTCTCCTTCAAGTTAAAAACCCCCTATAAAGGAAATTATGGCATTGTCGGATTCACATATCCCGGTTAAAGTAATTCTCCTTTATAAACAGACAAACCCCTCTTTAGAGATGACAAATTCTCTCTAAAGTCAAAACTTTTCAAATTCACATCTTGGGCTTTGAACAAGATACAAATAGACCTTTCAGCTTCACGTCTTGGGCTTTGAACAAGACACCAAAACACCATTTTCCTCCCATAGAATAGGAGGAACTACGATCGCTCTGATTTCCCTGTTTCGGTAAACGGGAATACGTAGGCATAAGGTTGAAAGAAAAATCTTAGCGAGCACACTAAACAAAAACCTTAAATCCCATGCCCTCATATATCACTCGAAAAGCATCAGTCATAACATCTTGCCAATAGAAGAAACCCGTCATTCTGTCAAACTAACATAAGAGAGGCCCCCCCACATTGATCGCATATGTAACCTAACAGACTGCTGTTTAAGCTCAGTATGCAAGCAGGGTTAATTGGAGACATCTATTTCCCTTCCTTAGTCAGCTCACAATAGGATAAAAAATGAATCGACCTGTAGTCCATCCAAAAGAGAGACAGCGCTTAAGAACCACGTCCAAAATCGTTCGCTACAGTTGGATCAAGCTTATTTGTGATCGTTTGAAAAGGTGTGGTTGATTTTATTATTAGAGCATAAGTAACTAGCAAGCGAAGAAAAAGCGGTAAAAGTTATTACACTTCATGGGAGTGGGGAACATTTGTTCAAATGGGGATGGAATAAACAATAAACAGACAACCCAAATAAATGAAACGTGCACTAGCAAAGTGGGCTAACCTTTTAGACGACCAACTAGAAGTAATTGATCGAATAAGTCTCATTGTAAGAAAGCCCAAGAGTAAGTTATGAATGACGTGCAAAAGTGTCCTAAGAGAAAGTAATAGAGAAAAGAAATAACCAAGATCCACAACTCCTTTTCTAGGGTTTTTGTACAGAGTCCCAAATCCCTTATGCCAAAGATGATAACCACAGTCCACCGCTTAAGAGTTTTTTAGGGTTTCGATAATTTTATCATGTTTTTATGTTTTTGAATAAGATGAAAATGACAAGATGATATGAACAATGATAATATAAACAATAGTATGACCAAGGATATATAGGCAATAATATAGTGACAGAAAGATAAAGCAATAGAGTAATAGACAGAAATTAAAATCAGTTGTTAGTTGTTAATTGCCATTAATCGGATGATCACTTTTCAAATCGGGTCTAATGTAGCGCTATGTTAAGAAATCGTAGCACGATCTATCAGTAAGATCAAACTATGGGAGGTCGGTCAATAACAATGTTTATGCTAAAACACGATAGAGAGATGATATGTAGATCATTCCCTAAGAATCGGGCCACACGAAAAGAAAAGAGAATGATCTCGTCTTAATTACAAACTTTTATCGATTAATCGAAGGTAACCTATCACAATCTCAAAGTATAGAAACTGATCCAAAGTATCATTCCCTACAGATTTGAAATAGTGAAGGTTAAACAACTTCAACAATCAACATTCATGATATTTAGACTTCATAGACCAAAATGATAAAAATAAAGTCCAAATGGAAATCAACATGGAAAGAAAATAAATAATGGAGTTGATAATGATAAAATAATATCAAGAACAAATACCACATTGCAAAATAATTAATAAAAACTATAAAATCAAAAGGAGAAAATATGAGAAAAAATAGAAAAAGAAAAAAGAAAAAAGAAAATGAGAGTAAGGAGGGGGGTGCTGAAGTAAAGGCATGGTGGTGATAGAAATATTCATCATGGGCTTGAAAGCCCATTGCACACACACACACACAAGGTAACACGACAGGGTGTAAGATTAGGAGACTTTTACTTGCCACCCCCCTCCCCCCAATTAAACCTGCACCCCCCCCCCCCCAAACTATCAAAATTCCAACATTGCCCCTTAAATATTTGGGTGGAAATTGAATAAATTTTATCTACCGGGAATTTTCAAATTTTCGGTATTGAGTGAAATTTCGGGGAATTTGAAATTAACGGTAGTGTAAAAATTTTCAATTTTTTTCTTTTTTTTTTTGAAAATTTTTACACTGCCGGAAATTTCAAATTCCCGAAAATTTTCTGTAAATTTCGGGGTATTTGAAATTCCCAGTAGTGTAAAAATTTTCAATTTTTTTCTTTTTTTTTTGTTGAAAATTTTTACGGAAATTTTCTGTAAATTTCGGGGTATTTGAAATTCCCGGTAGTGTATAAATTTTCAAAAAATAAAAAAGAAAAAAAATTGAAAATTTTTACACTACCGATAATTTCAAATTCCCGGTATCGTGTGAAATTTTTTGGGGGTTTTACCGATAATTTTGAAATTCCTGGTAATTTTTACCGGTAATTTCGAAATCCCCGATAATTTCGAAATTACCGGTATTTTTCAAAATCTCCGGTCCATCCCCCAAAATTCATAATTTTTAAAAGGGTAAATATGGTATTTCGCTACAAATAGGGGGGGGGTGCCATATTTAATTTGGGGGGTGCCAGGTAAAATTCTCTAAGATTAGAGGGTGTGGCAGAACTCACAATATGGGTTGAGCCTATCGTCCATAGTAGGGCACAGTTTGCCCAAAAAACAACAACAAAATTTTGAAGATAAAATAAAAAAATCAATTAACGTAAAAGCAAGGCCATGGAAAGAGCAAATTACCATAACCATATTTATCTTTCAAAAGCAAAGAACACGATCAACACACATCAACAACTTCATTTTTTTTTGAAAATAAAAGCAAACAAAATGGGTGCGAGGCAAATCAACAGAAAGAAAAGAACAAAGTGATGTCCAACCTTGCGAAGGATGGCCTCTTTCCATCTCAATCTCACTTTCTCTAGCTCGTTTTGCTCATTTGTTCCACTCTCTGCTCATCTTCAGGTAAGGTTTGTTCTCTCAATTTTCTTTGGTTTCACCTCATCTTCATCTTCTTGTTATTCGCTACTGCTACTACTCTCTCTCTCCCTCTCAAGATTCGAGAAATCGCGATGAAAGGGGGTCTGAGGCAATGACCAGCGATTCCAAATCAATAGAGGCTACATCAACGTGGTTTTGTATTGGTTAGTTATTGTATTTTTTCTGAGTTCATGTCATTTTGGAGTGGTGTTGGCTTGTTGTTGGGTAGTGGTGTTGTCTTGTTGTTGAGTTACCATTCTAAAAAGGAAGATTTGGATAGGTTGAATTAAGCTTATGTTGGGGTTGTACTACATCCAGGTATGTCTTACAACATTCAATCTTACTTTGAGACAGAAGGTTATTTTGCCATAAAAGTGTCACCTCTTGGTGCAAATTTATGTCTGTTGGAAGATTTAGAGGAAGGTGCAATTAAAGATCTATTGGTGGAAGGAAGAGATTGGTGGAAACAGTGGTTCATAGACATTAGGGAATGGAAAGAGAGAGACGTAGACAATGAAAGAGTAACTTGGGTTAGAATGTATGGTGTCCCATGTCACGCTTGGAATCTTGATTTCTTTGAGAAAGTCGCTAACTCAGTGGGAACTTATATATGCTCTGATTACAACTCTGAAGGGTCCTAATAAGGACATTGCAAGGTTTATGATTAGAATCAAGAATGATGTCGTTATTGATAGATTCATCAATGTTATGGTGGATGATGTTTGCTTTCGAACAAAACTGGTTCAAGACTCATATGGTCCTTTACGGTTATCTCCTCCTTCAAACAGGTTCCAATCAAATGTAATCTCATCTTCTTCAGATAGGAGTAACTACTGGTGTAATTCTGATCAGGAAGACTTTGAAGATGAAGGGGTGGAAATTGTCTCTTCTGATTATCAGTCTTTCAAGGAAAGGAATTCGAAGATTAAGGGAGAAGTTGGAAAGTTACAGGTCTTTGGTTCAGACAAAGAAGAAGACAATAGAGTAGGGGACAACTCGGTAAATAGGTCAGAAAATGATTTTTCAAATGGGATATTCGATAAGGTTGTTGGAGTGTTAAAGGAAGCTAGCTTATCAAGGAAGATAACAGGTGATAGCCCAATTGTTTTGCCTTTATCCTCTGACACTTATGTTACGAAAGTCTCTTGTTCCTTGGTTAAACAAACTAAGAAAAAGTTTAAAGGAGGGAAAAGTAAAAGTAAAAATAAAGTTACGGGGGCTAAGAAGATGAGAAGTATTTATGATTTTGGTGGGCCTCTATTTCTTAAAAACAAAAGGCCCAAGAAGAGGAAATTGAAAGTACTCAAGTCAGGTGATGTCTCTTCTTCTATGGTTGGGCCTAACCATTCACATCACACTGCTTTATTGGATTGTTCTCATCTTTCCTTGCAGTCTAATGTTAATTCTGAGGTTTCAAAGAGGGAAGACAGTTTTTCTGCTGGGGCAATCATGTGTTGTGATTCCATTTTAGAATCTGTTCTTGTTCATTGTAATAACAGATTCTGGGAAAACATTGAGTCTAATGTGGGTAACAAGGTGTGGAACGCATTAAACAATTTGGGAATTAACGCAAATAGGAAAGATAAGGATTACATAAAGAAAATTGAAGAATTGGAGAGAAGAGATCTTGAGAAGTTTCAGGGTAAGAAGGTGCAAACTTCATTGTGCCAATGATTATTGGCACATTTAATGTTAGAGGGTGCTGTAAAAATTTGAAAAGGAAAAGAATTTGTATGATTATCCTGGAAGGGAAGGCTGGTATTTTCATGATTCAAGAAACCAAGATGTCTGGAACTGATGAGGGAGAAGTGAGAAGTATTTGGAATGATCCTAATGTGAATTGGTCTAGTTCTAATTCAATAGGAAAGTCTGGAGGCCTGATAACTTTCTGGAAGGAAGGATGTTTTGATGTATTATGTAGTTTCAAAGGGACAGGTTTTTTAGGAATCAAGTTATTATGGAATGGTCAGATTATTTATATGGTGAATGTTTATTCTCCATGTTCAATAGCTAATAGAAGAATGTTATGTAAAAATCTGTTGGACCTTAAAAATAAAAATTCAGATGGCGAGTGGTGTTTCGGGGGTGATTTTAATTCTGTCGTGAATAAAGATGAAAGAAAAGGAAAGAAAGAGGGTAGCAGAGCTTCAGAGATGATTGAATTTGCTGATTTCATCATTGCCTCAAATTTGATCGATGTTCCGGTAAGAGGTAATATCTTCAGTTGGCAAAGTGGTGATGGTTTAGCGATGAGTAGACTAGACCGCTTTTTGATTTCTGATAAACTGATTAACTTGTGGGGTGTTGTCGGCCAATTAACTGGAAAAAGAGATATATCAGACCATAACCCGATATGGCTCATAATCAATAGAGAGGATTGGGGACCAAAGCCATTTAGAACTAACAAGTGTTGGTTCAATGATAATAGATTTCTTGCTTTTGCGGAAAAGGAGTGGAGGAAGATTAAGATTCAAGGTAGAAGTGATTATGTATTGAAAGAAAAACTTAGAATTCTAAAGATTAGCCTGAGAAGGTGGAATCATGAAGTTTTTGGTAGAATAGATTTGGAGATTGAGGACGAAAGCAAGTTTGTTAACTTAGCTGATGAAGCTTTAGCAATTTGTGATGAGTCTCAGGTAGAAGATATTGTCAGGAAGAGGAGTGCTGCTATTTCATCCTTTTGGGGGAACTTGAAACATAAAGAAAATATGTTACTTAAAAAATTGAGGCTCAAATGGGACAGTGAAGGAGATGATAACACCAGATTTTTCTACGGTATCATGAGAGCCAGGAGGCGAAGAAACTTTATTGGTTCGATTCAAACTGTTGAAGGGAAGTTAGAAGGTGTAGAGGCAATTAAAGACCAGGTTCACAGATTTTATGCTGAGTATTTCCCTGAACCAGACTTCCAACGTCCATTACCAGATGGAATTCCTATCAGAAGGATGACTGATGCTGACAGTCAATGGTTAGAAGCTGAATTTACAGAAGTTGAAATCAAGGAAGCCTTTTGGAGTTGCGAAGGGTCAAAAAGTCCGGGCCCTGATGGTTATAACTTCTTTTTTCTTAGAAGTTGTTGGCTTTTCATGAAAGATGATATTATTCATTGTTTCAAGGATTTTCACGATTCCGCCTTGATTTCTAAGTCTTTCAGTTCTACTTTTTTGACATTGGTTCCAAAGAAGGAGAACTCAGCTTGCCTTGAAGATTTTTGTCTGATCTGTCTTGTAGGTTGTATCTACAAAGCTATTGCGAAGTTGTTGGCTGCCAGGATTAAGAAGGTTCTTGACTCAATTATTTCATCTAGCCAAACTGCCTTTGTTCCTGGAAGGAAACTTCTCGACGGAGTTTTGGTCGCTAACGAAACCTTAGATTATGATGTCTAAGCATATGATAAGGTCAGCTGGATTTTTTTGAGGTATTTGATGTCTAGAATGGGATTTGGAGCTGTATGGATGAAATGGATGGAATCGACGGTTTTCACGAGTTACTTGTCTGTTTTAATCAATGGTAGTCCGACGAAAGAATTTAAAGTTGGAAGAGGGTTAAGACAAGGAGACCCACTCTCTCCTTTCTTGTTTTTTATAGTGGTTGAAGCTCTTGCGGGTTTGGTTTCAAACTCGTGTTCTTTGGGAGAATTTTCTGGCTTGACAGTCAAGGAGAACTGTGTTGTGGATATACTGCAATTCGCAGATGATACCCTGCTGATAGGAGACAGAAATTGGAGACACTTGTGGGCCTTGAAAACTGTCCTTCGAGATTTTGAGGTTATCTCGGGTTTAGGAGTTAACTTTACGAAGAGCAGTATCGTTGGAGTTAACATCAATCCTCACTTTTTAGATGCTGCTACTACCTTTTTATCTTGCAGGTTAGAAGACAGAAAATTCACGTTCCTTGGCATACCAATTGGGATGAATCCGAGACGTATTTCCTCTTGGAAATTCTTGATTCGTAAATTGAAAGCTCGGCTGTTTGGGTGGAAAAACAGGACTCTAAGCTTCGGCGGAAGAGTTACTCTTCTTAAGTCAGTATGGAGTACTCTACCGGTTTTTTTCCATCTTTCTACAAGGCGCCGAAATCAATTTGTAAGACTATCACCAGGATGCAAAATCAATTTCTGTGGGGAGGTGGAGGAGATTCGAGAAAAGTGCATTGGGTTTTGTGGGGGGACTTGGTTTCAAGAGAGTGAAAGAATTTAACATCTCTTTACTTTTCAAGTGGAGATGGAGGATTCAACTGTTTTCGGATTCGCTTTGGTCGAAAATATTAAAAGAAAGATATGGAGGTATTCACTTTTTCGATAGTTAGAATGCAAATTTTAAAGCTAGCTCGTCCAGTTCTATTTGGTGGAAGGATATTTTCAATTTGGAAAGGCGTCGAAATGAAAAAGTTATGCAACGTAACTTCTTTTTTCGGTTAGGAGATGGTAAAACAACGTCGTTTTGGGCAGGAGCGTGGAACGTGGATACTTGTTTGGCAGAGAATTTCCCGGTTCGGTTCCGGATGAGCAACAATAAAACCGCATCAGTGGAAGAAATGAGATTCATGAGTTTGGAGGGATGGAGGTGGGGGGATCTTGGTATCAGTTCTGACTAAGATTCTTCAGTTCTGCAGAATATTGTTTCTCTTCGTAACAGCATTGTCAACTGGGTTCCATTAGCGGATGTTTCGGATAAAATTGAATGGAAACCAGATTTTGGTGTCGGATATACGGCTAAGTCAGGTTATACGACTCTTTGCTCTACTTATTCTACTGCTAACTATGTTACTAGTAATCACTTAGTGTACCAAAAGCTATGGAATTCGTCGGTTCCGTTTCGAGTAAAAACTTTTGGTTGGCGTCTTTTTCTCGATAAACTTCCAACGAAAGATAACCTTATTTCTAAAGGTATCATCTCTTATTCTGATTCGGTTTGTAAATTTTTTTTGGAAGTTGATGAATCATTACACCATTTATTCTTCAATTTTTCTTTTATTAGAAAAGTGTGAAGGGCCATAACTATTTGGTTTGGTTTAAAGGATCAACAAAGTTTTATTGATTCTTTTAATCACTTTCAACAGTGGAAGAAGTTGTTTGGTAGGAAAAAGATTAAAAAAGGAAAGAAATGTAATGTCTGGTTAGCAATTTGTTGGAGCATTTGGAAAATGGGAAACGACATTCTTTTCAATGATGAAAAATGTTGCGTTTCCGATCTCATATGGAATATTAAAGTTTTGCTCTGGAGGTGGAATTCGTTAGGAGACATTAGTAAACCCAATTGTAACTTTTATGATTTTTGTTCTAATCCTTTGCATTTTCTCTCGTAAAGTTTTAATTGGTTTGTAATATCTCATTCTTTTGCGGAGTTCCGGTTTTTGTAATCGGGTTAGAGTACCCCTAGTGCTCTTTTAATCTAATCCTTGCTGACAAAAAAAAAAATTGGAAAGGCTGCAAAGTTGTGGTTCGTTGCTTTGTGTGGTATGCATAGTGTGCAATTTGGTTGATGCTTGACTGGGAATGGAAGATTGTGGGCCGTGTGAACCTTTTTTTTAATGACATTTTGTCTCTTGTAATGATTTTTGAATAATATGGGCCTTCAATCTATTGTCACATGGGCTTGGTCATGTTGTATGGTTCTTGTAATATTGTGAATGGCTTTTGTGATAATGGCTTTTGACCTTTGAACTTGAAAATGATTTATGAGTGAAACATGAATATTGGGAAATGGATATAAAAATGGAAATTGGTTAGTGGAATTGGATATGTGAAAATGGATATGGATATGGAAAATGGATTTAGGAAAAAATGGATAATGAATTTGGATAATGAATAATGGACTTGAATCACTCCTTTGGTAAGCCTCGACTTTTCAAATCCACTTTTGAATCATGAATTCTCAACTTAAAATCACAAACGCACACCTTGATTGAACTTAAACCAACATTATATTTGAATTGAATCCACAAATGCACTAAGGACCAAATTCCAATAATCCTTGAATTAATCTTGAGAAAATGAACATGAAGCAACTTGGATCTTCAAATTTATTAAAGCTTGGAAACAAATGAAATCAGAAGAACATGACTTGAAATATGAATTGTGTTGTCCAAAACCCTGATTGAAAATGAACTGACCCTTGATTCTTCACCATGAAACATCTGAACTTAGCACAACCTGATAACCTGGCCCATACACAGATGACTTGAATAGGCACAAAACCCTAATTGAAGCTTCAGACACACACCACTTGAATTATGCACACTCAGGCCTGATCATGAAACACTTTCTTGCCTGACCAATATTAGGTCAAACCAGATGAACTTCAATCCATACTGCACACATTCCTGACCTGATAACCTCAAATGAATCTTGCAACAACTTGAGTTAAGCAATAAGAAAAATGAAAGCAGACACAACATATTTTTTTCGATTTTTGAATAATCGTTGGTAAATGGAAACACAGATGAGGATGATATACAAGTAGGACAAATTTGGGGTATGAAACTATGTTCTGCGAAGTTTAACATGGCACACTCATTTTAATTTTTCGACTGCTTTTCGGTCGCATTTTGATCAATCTGAGCCTTTTAACCGAGGAAAATTTATTTCAAAATTTGACCAAACGCTGTATTTTTCTGAGTTGTTTGTTTTGCGCTGATCATTTTGATACATTCATTTTATTTTTTCGAGCACTTTGATACCAAACTGATTATTCGTTTTTAAACGGTTTCATTTTTATTTTTAGTTAATAATTATTTTAATTTAATCAAATTTTTATTTAAGTTTATTTAAATAGTTTATTTTATTTTATTTTAATTCATTTATCACATTTTTATTTTTTATAATATTTAAAAAAAATTATCTATTTTGGTAACAATTAACTCTTAAAGTTTGTAGAGGTTTTGTTTTGTTTCTCAATTTTAGAAACACTAGTATTTTTTATTATACATAGCATTGCATCAGAAAAAGGGAGAGGGATCAAGAACACCCACACGACACATAATTTCTTCATTTTTGTTGTTCCTGCGAATACCTCCTACTACCACATTTGACTTTCATAACACAAATCAACAAATCTTCCATTTCTCACCATACTACTAATTTGCAAACCACCACCCCTCATAGTCATTTTTTTCTTCATCAACTTCTTACACATAACTCACAACACTCACCATGTAGTAACATTGTTCCCCTTCCTTGCAATCACTCTTCATCTCTTTATTTCATCCTTCATAAATCTTGAACTCACATAAGCCATTCACTATTTCACTCATAAACACAAAAACCTCACTTTTTCTTTTGATGCTCTCATGGATCCATCTCCATAAACATCATTACACTACATCACCTTCCACCAACACCCTTTGAAACACCCTCCATTTTTCTCTCTTAGATCCAACCAAAAACACATGCTATTGTTAACACATTAACCAACCTTCATATTCACGAGGAAACACCTCCACCAAAACTCTCCTCCCAAGTCACCACCATGACCTTTATGGTTATGTTATATTGAATTGTTTAAATTCTAAAATTTATTTAAAAATTACATGTTCAGTAGACTAAGGGGGGCGCCCCCCCCCCCCCCCCCCCCCCCCCAGTTGTTTTTTTTTATTCATTTTGACTTTATTTGGTCATATATATATATATATATATATATATATATAATGATTATGAAAAATCAAATTAGGATTAGTTTTTTAATGAGTTTGGCCCATTAGAAATTTACCCCATATTAATGTTTATACCCCTCTTATGTTTTATTTTTATTTTTATTTTCGTTTTATTTTATTACTATTTATTTATTTATCTATATTACATTTCTGGTGATTAAGTTAATTATCTAAAATATTTGTTAATTTTTTTGATTAAATTTTTATTTTATTAGTTATAGTTTAATTGATCAATTACTTTTTAAATTTTTAAATAGATTTTTTTGTTAATTGTTGCCTCGATTTTATTGTGTTGTAATTTCGGAGTTAAAATCCAATTTAATTTTCGAAAACCGTTCGGACGCATAAATTCTGTTGCTCGCATTCTTTTAGAGTGGTTCCTACATGACTCTATTTTAAGTTAGCATAGAGCTAAATTCAGTTACTTTAGACTTCGATTTATTTCTGGTCCTGTGGTTTATTTTTGGACTCAAATCAAACCTCGATCAATATCAAGCGACTTTTCTTAAATCAAACATAATATTTAAAACTTTTTTTAAAAACACGAAAGAAGAGGACTGTTGGAATCTAGCATTCTAATAGATCCCTCGAATGATCAGTCCCGAGCCTCACGCATTGGGGTAACTGTTCATTCTTTTCTTTCGTTCTTAAAAAATTTAATAATTAACTTGGACAAATAAGGGCCGTTAGGATCTAGCATTTTGGCGTAACTCTTTGAATGATTGATTATCATCAAGCGTTCATTGTCCATCAAACAATTTTCTCAATTAATCTTGAATGAAAAAGGGTCGTTAGGATCTAGCATTTTGGCGTAACTCTTTGAATGATTAATTCTCATCAAATGTTCATCATTCACTTAAAATACATCCAACACATCAAACTTTTCTTGCCGCTGTGCGAATAATCCTTAAAACTTTTTCATAAACGAAAGATATTGTGCCTTGAGACGACGCAAAACATTGTTTCGTCCATAAACAATATGAGTCGAGATAAGAAGCGTTTCCCGTGAATGTTGATTTGTAAATCCATTCTGTTATGATACAATCGTCTGCTCCTCACATGTTTTGGGTAAAGCAATATTTTCTGTCGAATGCAACTAAATATCTTTTGCTAAAATCGACCAACAAACAAACCTTTTTTTACCCAGAACTACGGAGGCTCTGATTTCTCATTTCACAACGAGAATACGTAGGCATAAGGGCTCTAATTCTTGGCGAGCAACTTTTTTCTTTTTTCACCGTAGTCCCCGAACTACGAATGCTCTTATTTCCTCATTACACTATGAAGATACGTAGGCACGAGATTGCGAAGTCATGTCGAGCCCCCTAGTAATAAAAACCTTTAGGTCCCCTTTCTGTTTTATAAAAATCTAAAAAAAAAAACATTTCTCTTCTCTCTCTTTTCCCACTCAATAAGTGATAACACGAAAATGTATCATATATTTGCCTTGATCTACAACTAATAATTACGTTATTTCAGCTTAAGTTCCGATTATTCCACGAGTATTTTAGTATTTTCGCAGGTATTTCATTGTCCAAGCTAAAAAGGAGCAAAGTAGAAAAACATGAAGAATTGAGAAGAAAACACGAAGAAATGACAGAGAAAAAAAGCAGAAAAATGGAAAGTGGTGTGTGTGACGACCGTCACACAGCCACCACGACCATCACGCATTTCCTAAGGCCACCACGCTCGTCACAGCGTCACTATGACCGTCACACGCACATTATGGTTATTACGTCCAGAACACAGATGTGGACACAGAAGACCAATGCAGTCACACACGTTCACCAGTTTCTCCTAGATTCTCTCAACCCCAGCTTCAACTGCACTTGAGCCCAGTCTCCCTTAAACTTCTCAACAACCTAAGGTTATGCTCCTATATTTTCTCCAACGTAAAGCAAAGGTTGGGCTATAAATACAGCATGGATAGAAAAGCCAGACGACGAGATTTTTACCCCGAATTACTGCAGAATTCAATTTCAGAGTTTTATATTTTCCTGCATTCTTGTTTGTTCCCTTTTCCATTCCTTGTCCACCATTACCTTAAATAGTGATAGTTTCTCACATCGAGGAGCTATTGCATCATAGTTAGGATTTATTTTTAATCTTGCCTTCATCATTCATTGTTCCGGTACGATCGAGCAAAAGCCTACCAACTTGTGGAGGAATTGCTAGAAATAAATTATTTCTTATTTACCAGGTTTTTATCATCACTTTAATAATAGCATTATTGTTTTCCCATTACCATGTCTGATTTATTGTTTTGTAGTTTATATTTATGCAAGTTTGTTTTAATTAATATGTCTAGCTAAACCCTTATTATCGGTATGTAATCAAGTTAACCGGAATGGATTCGATGATTCTAAGCTAAAACCATAAACAACTTAATTTCTGGCTGCGATTTCTTAATTAAAATTGGACTTTTATTACGAGAGTAAAAAGGTAGCAAAGGTTAGGATTAAGACCACGAGAGTGTGAGATCTTAACCGGATAGCTGAAATCGGGCATTGGTTTTAAAAACAGCGAGAGCGCTTTAAAGTTAATTAGATTGTATTGGTTTTCAAAAAGTATTTTTAAACTCAAATGGGCTAGCGAGAGCAAACATTATGACTTAGGAGTATAGTCCGAAGTAATAACCACGAGAGTGTGAGGTGAGGGCTTTTAAACTGATATTTTCTACAGAAATATAATGTGACTTATTTTTATACGCTTAAGTTTTATTGAATCCACGATGGTATACTAATTTACGTACCGATATCCTAATATCAACTAGTTTATTATAAATTTTAGATTCCCTTTAGTTTCCCGTTTGAACTTAAAACCTAAACATCTTCGCCTTAGCTAAACACAGTAGCAAACCGTAGCACTAGATTGATTATCAAGTCTCTGTGGGATCGATATCTTTATTACTACGCGATAGGTTGTGCGCTTGCAGTTAGTAACCGTTAGACTCAGAAAGTAGCGATCAAGTTTTTGGCGCCGTTGCCGAGGACCTTGATTTAGTCAATAGTGCGATTCTTTGTTGCGCAGTATAGACTAAGGCAACAAATTTTATTTCCGTTTTCTTTTCGAATTTTATGCCAAGTACTCGCTCACAAAGCGAAGATTTGTAACCACCAATCGCCGAGTTAGAGCGTTTCTTACATTTAAGACGCAGAATACTAAAGTATCATAGCAAGTATAATATTCCCGATCTTCTTGCTCATACTCCTGAACCAGTCAAAGAACAAAACATGGCTGATGGACCATAGAACTGTCCTCTTAAGTATTAGGCTACCCCATCTGAGCAAGAACCACACAACAGCATTGCTGCCCCCGCTATCAACCGGAATGATTTCGAGTTGAAACCCTTATTACTGTCAGTCGTACAACAACATCAATTTTCTGGAAATCCTACGGACGATCCTAATGAACATTTGACCAAATTTGTGCAGTACGCAGACACAGTGAAGGCAAATGGTGTAACTGTAGATGCGATAAGACTACGTCTTTTTCCTTTCTCATTGAGAGATAGAGCTTGGGCTTGGTTGCAATCCTTGCCATCAAATTCCGTCACTACGTGGGACGAGTTGAAAAAGGTGTTCTTAGCACAATATTTCCCACCAAGCAAAATAGCTATGCTGAGAGCCCAAATTAATGGATTTCGACAAAAAGATACTGAGTCTCTTTATGATGCGTGGGAAAGATACAAAGATATGACGAGGATGTGTCCGCATCATGGTCTTGAAGATTGGTTAGTCATCCATACGTTTTACAATGGTCTCTTGTACAATACAAGAATGACAATAGATGCCGCCGCTGGTGGTACACTTATGGACAAACCTTATACCGAAGCCTACCAACTCATCGAAAGCATGGTTCAAAACCATTACCAATTGGGAGGTGAAAGAACGCCGGTGGAAAAAGCCCAAACGAAAGGTGGAATGTACGAAGTTAGTAGTCTTGATCATGTCCATGCTAAGGTAGATGCCCTTGCTCAAAAGATAGACAACTTGACCATAACACCCACAGCCACCGTGGCTGCCGTAGCTCCAAACTACGAATTATGCGGAGTACCTGGACATGCTACCCCCGAATATTAAATTTTAGCCGGAGTCTCCACTGATCAAGTGAATTATGCTCAAGGAAACCCTTATGCAAATACCTACAATCCTGGTTGGAAGAACCATCCAAACTTTTCGTACAAGAATAATAACGCTCTGTATGCACCTGGCCAAGCGCCTGCTGTGCCACCAGGATATCAAAAACCTGCTAATTATGATGGAAAACTTCATTACTGCACAAGCTCAACAAAACAAGGAGTTCCTTAACCAGAATGTTCAGACCGGTGAGCAAATCAAACAATTAGGCAACAAGGTTGACGCTCTAGCCACTCACAACAAAATGTTAGAAACATAAATCTCACAAGTGGCTCAACAACAAGCAGCTACCGCTGCCCCAGCTGGAAATCTTCCAGGTCAAACTCAAATTAATCCGAAGGGACATGCAAACGCTATAACACTTCGGAGTGGAACAGAACTAGAAGGACCCACTGACCCAAGGATCGAAAATCCAGCCATGTACCAAAAGCCTAGTAAGGAGTCTGAAAAGGAAGGCGAACCAAAAGAAAATGAGAAGGAAGATAATGGCAAAGAGGCCGAAGAGAAAGAAGAACCATATGTGCCTTCACCGCCTTATAAACCACCTATCCCGTATCCCCAAGGATTCGTAAAATCTAAAAACATAGGGCAATTTAAGAAATTTGTTGAACTTCTGAAACAATTGAATGTCACAATACCTTTTACAGAAGCAATCACACAAATTCCATCATACGCTAAGTTCTTAAAAGAAATATTAACTAATAAGAAAAAGCTCGAGGACACTGAAACCGTTATGCTTACTGTAGAGTGTAGCGCATAATCCAAAACAACATGCCTCCTAAGCTAAAAGATCCTGGTAGTTTCACTATACCATGTGTGATTGGAAAGTTTGTCATAGACAAAGCCCTGTGCGATTTAGGAGCCAGCATCAGCCTAATGCCCTTATCTATTTGAAAAAGGCTCAACATGGGAGAACTGAGACCAACAAGAATGTCTGTACAACTAGCTGATAGATCAGTGAAATTTCCCCTAGGAATGCTAGAAAACGTTCTAGTACGTATAGGACAATTCTATATTCCTACAGATTTCATAATCATGGACATCAAGGAAGACTCAAACATCCCTATCATTTTAGGAAGACCATTCCTAGCTACTGCCAGAGCCATCATAGATGTGAAAAAAGGAAAATTGACTTTCGAGGTTGGTGAAGAAAAAGTAGAATTCACCCTCTCACAATTTTTCAAAGCACCTGCTATAGAAGATTTGTGCTGCTTCCTAGGTGTAATTGATGAATGCGTTAAAGAAATGGAAAAACACCAAAACACGTGTTCTGAAGTGCTGAGAATTCTGATGCCACCAATTTTTGAAGATGATAATTGGTGTAGTGAATACCAAGATAATAATCTAAGTGAATGTCTTGCACTCACTCCTGACCATATGCCTTGCCCAAACAAACCAACCATAGAACTGAAGACATTGCCCAAAGATCTGAGGTATGAATTCCTAGATACAGAACTCGAACGACCAGTTATAGTCAACGCAGATTTAGGACAAATAGAAATCGAGAAATTATTGCATGTCCTGAGAAAGTACCCGACTGCCTTAGGCTATAACATCTTAGATTTGAAAGAAATAAGTCCCTCTATATGTATGCATCGCATCATGCTTGAGGAAGACTGTAAAACCTCTAGAGAACATCAAAGGAGAATCAATCCCATTCTGAGTGATGTCGTTAAGAAAAAAGTACAAAAGCTGTTAGAAGCAGGAATCATATACCCAATATCAGATAGTGAATGGGTTAGCCCTGTTCACGTGGTACCCAAGAAAGGAGGTGTTACAATCATCAATAATGAAAAAGGCAAATCTGTAGCACAATGTACTCAAATTGGATGGAGAATGTGTATCGATTATAGGAAACTAAACAAAGCCACTCGTAAAGATCATTTCCCTTTACCCTTCATAGATCAAATGCTTGAACGTCTGGCTAAACACTCCCATTTTTACTATTTAGACGGATATTCAGGATTTTTCCAAATTCCTATCCATCCTGACGACCAAGAAAAGACTACTTTCATGTGTCCCTATGGAACCTTTGCCTACCGGTGAATGCCTTTCGGATTATGTAATGCACTCGCAACATTTCAGAGATGCATGATGTCCATTTTCTCTGACTTCTTAGACGGTATAATGGAAGTCTTCATGGACGATTTCTCTGTCTGTGGGGAAAGTTTTGAAGGATGTCTATGAAACCTCGAAATGGTACTCGAACGATGTGTAAGTGTCAACCTAGTGCTCAATTGGGAAAAATGCCATTTCATGGTCCGACAAGGAATCGTGCTAGGACATATAGTATCCGACAGAGGAATCGAAGTCGACAAAGCAAAAATCGAAGTTATAGAAAATCTCCAGCCACCGAAAACTGTTAGAGAAATAAGAAGTTTCTTAGGACACGCCGGTTTTTATCGACGTTTCATTAAAGATTTCTCTAAGATAACCAAACCCATAACTGAGCTGTTAATGAAAGACGCTGAATTCGTCTTTAATGACAAATGCATGGACGCATTTCAAACACTCAAGCAAGCTTTAATATCAGCACCCATTATGCAACCCCCAGATTGGAATGAACCATTCGAAATCATGTGCGACGCGAGTGACTATGCTGTAGGTGCAGTCCTAGGACAAAGGAAGGACAAAAAACTTCACGCAATTTACTACGCCAGTAGAACCTTGGATCATGCACAAATGAACTACACTACCACAGAAAAGGAACTCTTGGCTGTCGTGTTTGCATTGGATAAATTTCGTTCCTACCTAGTAGGAGCAAAAATAATCATCTACACCGATCACGCCGCAATCAGGTACCTATTAAGCAAAAAGGATGTCAAACCAAGGCTTCTGAGGTGGATTCTACTCCTACAAGAATTCGACTTGGAAATCAAGGACAAGAAAGGCACTAAAAATGTGGTAGCTGACCACCTGTCGAGAATGGAAAACATCCAACCAGAACAAGTACCTATTAATGACGATTTCCCTTATGAAAGACTCTTAGCCCAGTTAAAAAATAATACAATTGAACGATCTCTGACTTATACTGATACAGAAACTAATGAAGTGGTAGAATCTGTTTACACTAAAACCATGCTGCCATGGTACGCTGACTTTGTCAACTATCTAGCAGCTGGAGTACTACCACCTGATCTAACCTATCAACAAAAGAAGAAATTCTTCCACGACCTTAAACACTATTATTGGGACGAACCACTTCTCTTCAAGAGGGGCGCCGATGGTATTTTCTGTCGTTCTGTACCTGAAGACGAGGTGGAAGACATAATTTCACATTGTCATTCCGCGCCCTATGATGGGCACACGAGCACTTAAAAGACTTGTGCTAAGATTTTGCAAGCTGGTCTCTTTTGGCCTACTCTATGGAAAGATGTCCATATCGCGGTTATAAATTGCGACCGGCGTCAACGCACTGGTAACGTCTCTAGAAGCGATGAAATGCCTCAAAAGGGCATTTTAGAAGTAGAAGTCTTCGACGTGTGGGGAATAGATTTCATGAGACCATTTCTATCCTCTTTTGGTAACAAGTACATACTCGTCGCTGTCGATTACGTCTCAAAATGGATCGAAGCTATAGCAGCTCTGACACACGAGTAGTGATAAAGCTCTTCAAGAACATAATCTTTCCTAGATTTGGTATGCCAAGACTCGTCATTAGTGACGGTGGCTCCCATTTCATATCTAAAATATTCGATAAACTGCTATCAAAATATTAGAAAAGACTGTCGCTACCTCTAGGAAGGATTGGTCAACTAAACTAAATGAAGCTTTATGGGCTTATAGAACCGCCTACAAAACACCCATAGGAACCACTCCATTTAAGTTAGTCTATGGAAAATCTTGTCATCTGCCGGTATAAATAGAGAACAAAGCCTATTGGGCTATTAAAACCCTCAATTTAAATTACGCTGCCGCAGGAGAAAAACGAATCTTAGATTTGCACGAATTAGAAGAACTAAGACTAGATGCTTATGAGAACACCCGCATATATAAAGAAAGAACTAAGAGATGGCACGATAAGCGCTTATCTGGAAAATAATTTAGTGTGGGAGATGTCGTGCTCCTATTTAATTTGAGGCTTAAGCTTTTTCCAGGAAAACTTAGATCTAGGTGGTCCGGACCCTTTGAGATTTCTAAAGTTTTTCAAAGTGGAGCGATAGAAATAAAATGAAGAAATAGTGAACCATTCATAGTAAATGGGAAACGCTTAAAACATTATCATAATATTGCAAACAGAGACTATTCGAATAGTCTAAGACTTTTAGAGCTGCCCGCTCATCCCTATAACTGAATTATCACTAAGCTCTCGTCAGGCTTACGACGTTAAAAACAGCGCTGAGTGGGAGGCAACCCACGAGATTGTTTTCTTTCCTTTTAACTTTCTTTTATTTTCAATTTTTAAATTTCTTTACATTTTTCTTAACTCTATTTTCATTTCTTTTCGTTTCCCTGTACTTTCTTAATCTTATTTTCACTGCATTTTTTCCATTTTATTGCTTTGCTTTTAATGTTTTTAGAACCATTTACTTTACTGTCATTTTCTTTTTTGTCAAGGAACAAGTTTATTTCAGTTCAATTTCAACTTCAATATTCTACTACACTTTTACTTTGAGTACACTGCTATCATTTTCCAGTTTTAATAAAGTATTTAATTCGTATTCACTGCTAGTGGTTGTGTTGATGATGATATAATGTTCCTGCTCATTTTAATTTATGTCTGTCATTTTATATTTATGCTGACATTTATCTAGTATTTTACTGCTATTAATAATTGCCATGTTCCAATATATATTATGTGCCAGTTTATATTAAGCTTTCTGTGAAAATGTCAACTTTGTGAGCATGACGGGCGTAACGCCCTTGTCACGACCGTCACGCGGCTTACGACCGTGACAGGTCCGTGACGAACGTCCCACTTATTTTAACACGCTCTCTATTTATAACAGAGACCCTCGCTCTTCATCTTCTTTTCGTTTCATTTTCTCTTCAAACGTCCCATTCTCTCTTCACTTCCTTAACCGTCCCACTACCCATTACTCTCCATAAATACCTCACATTAAATCCCAATTTCTCTCCACCACTTCATATTCTCAAACTCTCTTATTTAAACCAAATGAAGCCTTCTCATTCTCAGATAACAACTCTTACTCATACCCACTTCCTCCATTCAACCTATTTCACATTGCATGCACCATGGCTAGACGCACCAGACAAACTCCTGACCTTTCCACTGTTACATTCAGAGAGGGAGAATTCGGTGACCGCCAAAGGGTGAATTAAATCAGCTTCTACCAACGCTCCTTCCAACCGACGAGGTACGTCAACACTGCCAACCTTGAAGAGTTGGGTATGCTTGAGGGTGTACGTTGGATGCTACAAAATTCTGGTTTATGGCAGCTCTGTACACAAGGGCAGCCTACTTACGAAGCTCTGACTCTGGAATTTCTGAGTTCATTCGCTTATGTTACACCTTTGGGAGATACAAACCAACTTTCTGGTGTAGCCATATTCCGAATGTTTGGTTCTGAGTATTCGGTGGGCCAAAACCGACTTGCCCAAATGCTTGGATTCCATCATGGTGAGAATGTCCATTGCCGTTTCCCTAACGATGCCTGGTTCCAGGAAGCTTTCAACCTTTGGAATCAAATTACAGGTGTAGCTGCTACAAGCTGGGACAACCTCAATGCAACTTACATTCATAGCCCAACGATTAGATATTTTCACAGAGTTTTAGGACACACGATCTTCGCGAGGGACAACAACCACAAGGTCAACTCCAAGGAGCTCTTTTTCCTTCGCTGTGTGCTTTTTCCTGAACCGATTAATGCAGCTCCGTTCCTACTAGCTCACATCCACGCCAACTGTGCTAGAGGTTCTAAACCTTTCTACTTCGAAGGTATTGTAACTTCTATCGCACTCGGCCTTGATCTGGGAGACAGGCTCGCTAATTTACCTTCCATACCACCTGAGTCCCTGGATACCGAGTATTGTCGCTCCTCCCACCTCATCAAAGCAAGGGCGGATGGACAGTACCATCTAGTGGTTCGTACCAGAATCATCAGAAGCATCATCATGCCCTGTCGATACCGCATCCACCCACAGACATAAGCAAATTGGCTTTTTGATCTCCGTTCTCCTGAGCCTAATGTGGCTACTCAAGAAAATCAAAATAACGAAGCAGTCGATGAAATAGAGCAAGAGATGGATCAGCTACCTCCTGAGAACCCACCACCTCCTGCCCAGGATCCAACATCATCCACCAGATGTCATCGCCGCGCAGATCTGGAACCCGATCCCATCACTAATGAAGAAATCTTACGAGGCATATGGCAACAAAACCAGTTGGCTGCCCAGAGAGAGGAACAACAACAGACGCAATATAATGAAATGATGAACCTAATGCGTCAAATCCAAGAGGGGCAACTCAACCAAAGCCAGCGGATGGACGATGTGATAGAAGAGATGGGTGCCCTAACGCTACGAGTGCAAGACCTACATGACTATATCCATCACGTAGGCATTCCAGATCACGTAGCACAGAATGGACGCGCTCGCACCCGAGGGAGAGGACGTGGACCTCACTAGATTTAGTTTTAGTTTTAGTTTGTTTTTGTTTTAGTTTTTGTTTCTTTTTGTAGCTTCTATCCGCATTTATATCGAAACACTGAGGACAATGTCCGATATAGTGTGGGAGAGGTACTTTATTTTCCCTTATGTATTCCCTTTCCGCATTTCCTTTCAAATAAACAGGCTTTTATATGAAATTTTCGTACATGTCAAATTTCCCCACTTTATTTAGCTATAACAAAAATTTTTGTGATCAATGCATAACTTAACATACCAAAACATAGGCTATGTTAGGAAATCGAGAAAAAAATCTAACAAGATTGATACCGTCTTGACACCTTAGACCTCTTACATATGCAAGATCAGTTTCAATACCCATTATACCGATACCTTCAGTTCTAGTTCTAAAGTAACCCCAATTAGTTTATATTAGCAGTCGCACCGTCTTGAACACAAACCACGTGGAGAGCCGATGAAGATAAGTGTTTGATGTCGAATCATTAAATATCTTTCGTATTCTTTGCTGTTGTGAAAAATTGAAAAATGCACCAAACCGACGGTTGCAAAAGTATTACAAAAGAAAAGAAAGAATCCATTGTTGGTTGGTTCAGAGGGACCTGGTTTTGAACTCGGTAGGGCGAACTAGGGTTCGATCCCCCACAACCTACGATTAGGATATATATAAAGGGTTACCACACTTGTGTACCAGACCCCGTGCTAAAAAGGATTAAAGTCACTAACCGGCTACTCCACTACGTACGTGTAAAGGTAAAGGGCTTAATGTGATTGCGCTAGAATGAAACCGAGTGAAATAGACGCGAGAAACTTTAGGTTGAGCTATAATAGAATGATTAGAACTGGCTTGTATAAAGGGGAGGTCTATGATTAAGCTTGTTGCTTGTGTCACTAATGTATCTTTAGTGTTTTACTTAAGTATCCGTCATCTTAACAACATGCCTTACAAAACATTTTCAAAACAAGAGGTATGTCATGTGTATGCCTTTGGTACAACTTGTCAGACATTATTACTGACTATTTGCTTGAGGACAAGCAAAGTTTCAAGTGTAGGGGAGTTTGATTACACGAAAATGTATCATATATTTGCCTTGATCTACAACTAATAATTACGTTATTTGAGCTTAAGTTCCGATTATTCCATGAGTATTTTAGTATTTTCGCAGGTATTTAATTGTCCAAGCTAAAAAGGAGCAAAGTAGAAAAACATGAAGAATTGAGAAGAAAACATGAAGAAATGACAGAGAAAAAAAGCAGAAAAATGGAAAGCGGTGTGTGTGACGACCGTCACACAGCCACCACGACCGTCATGCATTTCCTAAGGCCACCACGCTCGTCACAGCATCACCACGACCGTCACACGCACATTATGGTTATTACATCCAGAACACAGACGTGGACACGGAAGACCAATGCAGTCACGTACGTTCACCAGTTTCTCCTAGATTCTCTCAACCTCAGCTTCAACTGCACTTGAGCCCAGTCTCCCTTAGACTTCTCAACAACTGAAGGTTATGCTCCTATATTTTCTCCAACGTAAAGCAAAGGTTGGGCTATAAATACAGCATGGATAGAAAAACCAGACGATGAGATTTTTACCCCGAATTGCTGCAGAATTCAAATTCAGAGTTTTATATTTTCCTGCATTCTTGTTTGTTCCCTTTTCCATTCCTTGTCCACCATTACCTTAAATAGTGATAGTTTCTCACATCGAGGAGCTATTGCATCATAGTTAGGATTTATTTTTAATCTTGCCTTCATCATTCATTGTTCCGGTACGATGGAGCAAAAGCCTACCGACTTGTGGAGGAATTGCTAGAAACAAATTATTGCTTATTTACCAGGTTTTTATCATCACTTTAATAATAGCATTATTGGTTTCCCATTACCATGTATGATTTAATGTTTTGTAGTTTATATTTATGCAAGTTTGTTTTAATTAATATGTCTAGCTAAACCCTTATTATCGGTATGTAATCAAGTCAACCGGAATAGATTTGATGATTCTAAGCTAAAACCATAAACAACTTAATTTCTGGCTGCGATTTCTTAATTAAAATTGGACTTTTATTACGAGAGTAAAAAGGTAGCAAAGGTTAGGATTAAGACCACAAGTGTGTGAGATCTTAACCGGATAGCTGAAATCGGGCATTGGTTTTAAAAACAGCGAGAGCGCTTTAAAGTTAATTAGATTGTATTGGTTTTCAAAAAGTATTTTTAAACTCAAATGGGCTAGCGAGAGCAGACATTATGACTTAGGAGTATAGTCCAAAGAAATAACCACGAGAGTGTGAGTATAGTCCGAAGCAATAACCACGAGAGTGTGAGGTGAGAGCTTTTAAACTGATATTTTCTACAGAAATATAATGTGACTTATTTTTATACGCTTAAGTTTTATTGAATCCATGATGGTATACTAAGTTACGTACCGATATCCTAATATCAACTAGTTTATTATAAATTTTAGATTCCCTTTAGTTTCCCGTTTGAACTTAAAACCTAAACATCTTCGCCTTAGCTAAACACAGTAGCAAACCGTAGCACTAGATTGATTATCAAGTCAATGTGGGATCGATGTCTTTATTACTACGCGATAGGCTGTGCGCTTGGAGTTAGTAACCGTTAGACTCAGAAAATCGCGATCAATAAGTAGAAGATTAGAAACTAACATAAGCTAACATATATTCGATCCTAACAAAATGGTTCCTGTAGCGGGAAAATTTGTGAGTGTAAGCTATTGATTAACTTAACTCAAAAATAAGCAAGAGTCGCCACCGCACTTTTATTTTATCCACAAAGGGAAAGGAAAAAGAGCGAACAAAACCTAAAGAGTTCTAAAACAAAAAGAACAACCAGAGACTGGGTAAGGGGGGTTGGTTACGCAATGGGAAGGTGTTAGCACCCAAAACGTCTATAGTACCCTATAAGAACCCTTTGAAATATCTACCACTTTTTGGCTTGAAAATGGTTTGCTTGTAAAGAGATTGAGGAGATGAGAGGAGAATTATTTTTTTAATATTTTTGTGTTTGGAGAGACTTATCGCCTCATGCCTACGTACCCACAATGTGCAATGTAGGATCAAAACCTCGTAGTTCGTGGTACAAAGAATGAAAATGATTGGTTATGGTTTATTTTATCTTGAAAAAGACAACCCGTCATTCTCAAGAGAGAATACTCAACTAATTACCCAAAGGTATGGGAAAGAGGAATTTGCTTCACATTAAGATGGAGGATTTGCTTGGATTAACATCAACAAGACTAATCACTTCAACACCTAAGTGGAAAATGACCATACTTTCAACAAAATACCATGGTTAGGAGTTTTACATCTCATCAAAAAAATGACTCATGTCTAATTCTTTTTGAAAAGTTTAAAAGAAAAAGGTGCATAAAGCACAAAAATATTTGGATGAGTTTTGTATTTTTTATGTTTTTTTTATGAAATGGTCAAAGTATGATTTAAGATGGATTGACATTTATTAAAAAAATAAAGTTTAAAAAGTCACTTGACAAAAGTCAAGGTTTTATTATGAAAGCGATTTTAAGTTTGAAAACAAGAATGTTTTTGAAAAAGGGAGAGGATTTTGAAAATTTAAGAATGGTGAGGAGAAGAAGTGACTATCCTAGTGCATAAAGAAAAAGCTAGGGAAAAGAATGATCTAACCAAAATGGAGCCACTTCAAAGCAATATTACAAGAATTCCATCCTTAAGCAAATTGGCCACAATAAAGGCAAGTCTTCAATCAATACTCCAAGCAAAGGGATAAGAAGTCCTAATTTTAGGTCCATAAGTCCAATATTGCATTGAAGTCCAAGGTCTAAGTACAAAATTCCATGTCCATTGCAAAGGATAGTAACCATAGTCCAAGATTAAAAGCACAAGTTTTTTAGAGGTTTAATCCTTTATTAATGTTTTAAGTCTAAATGGACAAAAGAAAAATGGCATAAGCATAAACAAATGTCCAACGGACAAAGGAAAAATTGCGGAAGCATAAACATATGTCCAACGGACAAAGGAAAAATTTCAGAAGCATAAACATATGTCCAACGGACAAAGGAAAAATTGCGGAAACATAAACATGATATGAAATGATAATAATGAAGCATAAAAAAAATAAAAGAGATGCGATGCGAGAAAGAAACATAAACAAAATTAATATAATAAAATTGTTAGTAAGTTAGTGATTAGTTGTTTGAGTTAGTGATCAATAATAATTGAATAATTGCACTTAAGTCAAGGTTGATGAAACTCATTAGAGGATTGATAAGACCAAAGCCTCATAACAACAAGTTTCATGAATTGTGAACCATAAGACAAATAATCAATTATTCTTGATAGTTTCCGATTCGGGACAAATATTGCGGTATGTTAAGCAATCGCCGAGTAATTTACAAAGTAATTACCCTACAATGAGGCCGGTCAATAACTCTATGTGCTAATGTACGCTAGATGACGATATATAGATCGTCATCCGAAAGCGATACCGCACGAAAAGAAAAAATGGTAGCGATCTCGTCTCAATCGAAATTCAACAAAAGAATTCCAATATCTTTGACTTTCATAGATCAAAATAAAAAGAAATAGAAGAAAGAGGAAACCAAATTGAATTACAAATTCAAGACAACTCCATCTTCAAGTTCATTCACTCATTTTGGTGGATTAAAGTGCTAAACATATCATTAACTCAAAGCACCTAAAGTGAATTAAACAATTCACTTTAAAGATAGATTTGAATTAGTGAACATTTATCCAACTTCATCTACACCCTAAGTCCAATGAATTTAAAGAGAAATAAGGCCTTTAAAAGTGTAATCCAAAGCCAAAATCAAAAATAAAATAAAATCAAGAACAAAATATTCAAATTATTTTCAAGAATTTTTTCTTTAAAAGTAACATTAATAAAAATGATAACACCAGAATTAAAAAAAAAAAATCAGATCTATTTTTTTTAGAAATCACTAAGAAAAAATAAGGAAGAAAACAGTGAAAATAAAAAGTAAAAGAAAAATTTAGTAGAAAAGGAGAGGGAGGTTTGATAGAAAAATGGAGTGGTGGTGAGAACAATTCACAAGGCCACACGGCCCAAACATTAAAAAAACAAAAAAAAAAAAGAAAAAGCAAACAACACATTAAAGAGAAAGAGAAAAAAAAATCAAAACGTGAATTCTCATATTCTTCTTCATTTCCACGCGTGCACTATTCATCCATAGCTAGCAAAATGGAGCTCCGTCAAATCGGAGCGACGGAGCTCCAATGTGGTACCGTTGCGACCGGGAGAGCGAGAGGATTCCAAATATATAATAGATTTCAACCGTCGTAAACAAATTGCAACGCAAACTGAGATTAAAGCTTCTTCGAAAAAGTTTCACTACCTTCAAATTTCAAGTAAGCACTCTTTAAATTCTTCCTCTCTTCTTCCTTGCCTTGAATGAGTGTGGTTGTTGTTGATTTATGTAAATTTCTTTGTTATTTGGAGTAGTGAAAATTTATGGATGAAAAATGGAATTCGGTTGGATATTTGAATTGGTGAAGAAAATGGTTTGAGTTGTGATTTTGGCAGAGGTTTGAGGGCTATCAAAGCTTGGAGAGAATTGAAGAAATGTGATTGTATTTATGGGAGAATGAAGTGAATTTGAGGTGAATTTGGAAGCTGCAAATCCGTTGTCGTTTTACGATTTTTTATGCGTTTTGGAACTTTTGCTTGCACACGTTTGCATTGCCTGCATTTTGTGCAGTGTGCAGGGTCGTTGTGTATCATGCTGAGTTTTCATTGCGTAACTTTTTCTTGCATTTTGCAGTTTTGATGTCGTTTTGATGTTTAGGCTGCAGCTTGCGTTTTGCTCGTGAGTTGCAGCGTTTTGAATTCATGTGCTATGCGTGGCCTCTTTGTGACTTTCATTTGAAGCTTGGCTGGCATGACGTGTCTGGAAATGTGGCTGGTAGCAACTTGAATGTGGGCCGTGTGAATTGGATGGGCTTCATTCATTTCATTTTTTTTGCAATTGTTTCTTTTTTATGGTACATGGGCTTGTTGCTTTTTGCACCTCACAATTTTGGCTTATGGACCTATTATTTTGGAATTGGGCTTAATGAAATTGGATAAAAAAAAAGAACAAAAGTTTTGGTTATTGACTTTAAAAAATGACTAATGGAAATTTGGATGTGGATATGAATTGGATTAAAAAAATGGATATGAAAATAATGGGTTTAGAAATTGGATATGAAAAATTTGGTTTTAGAAAATGGATTAGAAAAATGAAAATGGACACGGACATTGGGTATTTGGATAATTGGCTATATAAAAAAAATGGATATGGACTTTGATGACAATTGAAATGGGCTTTGAATAAAAGGGTGGATTTAGAAAAAATGAATTTTGAATGGATATTTGGTTTAGAAAAATGGATAATAGAAATGGTTTATGAAGTGGATATTTTAAAAGTGGATAATGAATAAAGTGGGAATTTTATAAGTGGTTTTAGATTAGATAAAAAGGGATTAAAAGTGGATAATAGAAAAAATGGTTTAGAATAGTGGATAGCCAAAAATGAGAATGGATATTGAATAGGTGTTAAAAAATAAATTGGAAATGGAAATGGTTATTTGGATAATGGATATGAATTAGATATTGGATGGATAATGGTTTAGAATAAGGATCAAGATATGGATAATTGGTTAATATGGATATTGAAAATTGGTTTAAAAATGGATAGAAGAATTAGTTTAGAAAAGAAATGGTTTAAAGAAAGGGAATGAAAATGGATCATGAATAGCGGATCTTTATTTTTAGCCCAAAACCAAATCTAGATTTTTTCACAAGCCCCTATAAAACACAGCTACCACTGAACAAGCCACAACTGAACAACGGCCACTTGAATAAGTTCTGAATCACTTCAAAATTTATCTGAATCAATTATCTTGGAAAATAAATCCACAGATGAACACAGTCTTGATTGATGAACTCTGATCATGATGAATCTGATTTTTCGGAACTCAAGCTTGACATGAACTACTGCTTAATAACCTGGTGAATCTCACCAGAAGACATCTTGCATTTGAACAACCACTACTTGAGGAATAGCCCACTGAAACAGATAACTTGCACTTGAAACAAACTCTTGATAGTTTGACCAAGATTAAGTCAAACTTCCATCTGACCTCAACCACAATTGAATAGACACACTTGATTCCAAGCCATACCTTTCTCATCAATCTCGCTGCAAAATCTTAAACACACAGAGAAGAAGAAACGAGCAAAAAAAAATGCAAAATATTTTTGGTATTTTGGTTAGAGGTTAGTAAACATAAACAAATATAAAACAAAAAAGAAAAACACAGGTGCCTGGTGATCTTGTTTGTGGTATGAGATGCAAAAATGAAATGTGGGATCTTAGGGGTAAAAATTAGGGTATTACAGCTGCCCCTATTTAAGTTTCTTCTATCCGGAGATAAGAATATTGACATCTTTGTCTCGACGAGATAGAAGAGACTTAAATATAACAATAAACCCAATTTTTAGCCCTAAGAGACCACAAAATGATATGATTATACAAATGATATGCAGACACAAGACCACTGTGGGGAGAAAATGCCACAGGAGATAAACAAAACGAAGAACGGGAGAAAGAAACTCCACCGGAGAAACATCACAGGAGACCACCAACTAGTCAGGGAACACACCGCACAACTACTGGGACTCAGCTGAGGAAAAGATTCAAACTGGGGATAACTGCATATGGAAATAAACCACAACACAACAAGGATATAACTCAATAGGGAAGTCTTAGCACAGCAAGTTTCCACTAGGGAAAATCAATACCTCAACAATGAACTATCTCTAGCATACCAAAGAGACTAACCATCCATCGGAGTAGAAAACCTCAACAACGAATTGTCCCGTCTAAACGAAGAGACTTACCATTCATTGGAGTCACACGAAATCTCAACAATGAACTGTCCCATCTAACCGAAGAGACTTACCATTCATTGGAGTCACAAAATCTCAATAATGAACTGTCCCATCAAACCGAAGAGACTTACCATTCATTGGAGTCACAAAATCTCAACAACGAACTGTCCCATCAAATCGAAGAGACTTACCATTCATTGGAGTCACAAAATCTCAACAACGAACTGTCCCGTCTAACCGAAGAGACTTACCATTCATTGGAGTCACAAAATCTCAACAACGAACTGTCCCGTCAAACCGAAGAGACTTACCATTCATCGGAGTCACAAAATCTCAACAACGAACTATGCCGTCTAACCGAAGAGACTTACCATTCATTGGAGTCACAAAATCTCAACAACGAACTGTCCCGTCTAATCGAAGAGACTTACCATTCATTGGAGTCACAAAATCTCAACAATGAACTGTCCCGTCTAACCGAAGAGACTTACCATTCATCGAAGTGGAAGAATCTCAACAATGAACTGTCCCGTAAAACCGAAGAGACTTACCATTCATTGGAGTGGAAGAATCTCAATAATGAACTGTCCCGTCAAACTGAAGAGACTTACCATACATTGGAGTCACAAAATCTCAATAATGAACTGTCCCATCAAACTGAAGAGACTTACCATTCATCGGAGTAACAAAAGGTATTAACTGTATCGCCTCAGGCTTCTCAAATAAAGGAATGCCACGAAACAATATTGAACCTTCCAAAAGGGGAATCATACGCAGATTTTAGCTGAAGGGCGCAGAGTCCTCAAAGGTGCAAAATAAATGCACTCTCAATCTAGGTTTCACAGCCTAGATATCCAAACAAATATTTCAGCCGACCAAAGTTCAATCCAGGAACAAGCTAGAGAGAAACTGTCAAACAAGACTCATCCCGAGGAGGAAATATCTCAACTGGGGATTAATTCCATCCAGATAACGAACTGGAGAGGAAGCTGAATCAAAATCTTCCACGAGAAATGAACTCAGTGGGGAATTAACAAAGATAGGCATTTTTCTGCTTACGGTTCGACACTCTAAATGGAGAGAGGACACACATGCTCTACGGGGATAACAACACCAGAGAGCAAAGAAGCACCAACAGAAATGCAAAATGCACAATGCAACAACAAAATGCTATGTACAACAAAAGAATGCGCATGCAATGCTTATGAGTATGAATATGCTGACAAAAAAGACATAAAGAATAAGCATAGGATGGAATAAACATCACAACACCAATGAGTACTCGGCAAATCTCAACAAGATGGAGATATCATTAGCAACTATGCTAGGCATTTATCTGAATAAATCCTGCAAGAGATAAACAAAAGCCATCAAAGGAAAATAAATCCTATTACAAGGCTCAAATCTTGCTGGAGAAAAGAAGATACTCCTTGGGGAAAGACCTAAATATCAATCTTCTAACATAGATGATCCACAAAGAGGATAACAACATAAACTCTACTTTGAGAATGGCAGGAACACTGTTAGGGAATCATACAAACCCAAATCTTTCTGAATCTTCCTGGGGATCGTAAAAATTCATAGGAACTTCCATTTCAAAAGGATGAAGAGACCTGCTGCTGAAAATTAGTGAATCCGCTGGGGATAGTAGACATATAAACATCTACATAAAATCCATTGGGAAAGCAAGGCAGATCTGCTGGAGACACGAGAACACTCTCAGAGGATTAACCAATCTGAGCAAGGCATCCTGGACTTGCTGAGAAAATAGTAATAGGTTAAACTGTGGGGGATTTTAGATCAATACTCATCTTGAGTGAGAGAAAACCCAACAGGTGACTAAAAGAGATATCATCAGCGACTTCACTGGGGAAAAGCCACAATAATGATGCATAATCCTCACTAGAAGGATAAATATCTGAAAAACAATCTCGAGAGGAGTACATCTTGGACTTGCCATGGGAAATGAGAAGTTAACCTCACTGCTTTATGATTGGAGAGCAAACGAAACAGTAATGCTCTGTCTCCGCTGGGGAATCAGCAAGGATAAATCATCCTGGCGAGAAATACAACCACAGATAAGAATCCAACAAACAACCACCAAGTCCATGCTTCTTAAAGGAAAAAAACATGGCTCTCTATTTGGGGACATCCAAAGCAACAGAAATACGTCTAGAGGATGAAACTCTGAGTGAAGATTCCTCATATAATTTTAGCTAGGGACAAAAAAAATAAATCTCTGCGTGGGGACTATCATTAAGGAGATGTGGACCTCAAAACTACTCAACTGCCTGACCATAACATAATTAGCTGGAGAGGATTCAGATCAAGACCTAGCTGGGGAGAAACTAAACAACATTGGACCTTATGAATTCAACACATCACAACAAACCTATCGCCTTGTCAACAACTGATCACATTAATAGGACCAAGCTCTGCTAAGGAAATATCAACAAATTCTACTGGGGATCTGTCAATAAATTCTACCAAAGGAGCGAGAACGAACCCTGCTGAGGAAAACAACAAGCTCCACTAGGGAGATATCAACAAGAACGAACTCTGCTTAAGAGAATACCGAGTTCTGTTGTGTTTGATCTGCCCCAAATTGCATGATATATAAGAAATTTTCCTCCAGAAACTTTGTACCATAAGGACTTGAAATAATATGCCCTAGTGTCTTCAAACTCTGAGAGATTCGTTGAATCTCGACGTAACTACCCCAGATTAACTGAACTTGGCACATTCTTTGATCAATGGAGAATTCAAGCTTTGCCCCTGTGAAAACATCAACTAGGAAAACAAACTTGCTCATGCTCAACAAAATCATCAGGCAACATGCCCCTTGATATGATCATTCCTTGAAGTGATTGGCCAATTACTCATCAGAGTTTCAGTCCTCAAAAGATTAAACTCATCACTGATGCTCAAATGTAAGCTTCTATGATGTCAAGCAAATGTATGCAAGCAGAAAAATGTTAATTCTGAGAATGATAATTCTAATGCAACAGACATGTTAATCTTGAAGTTTTTACTGAAAAGATGTCGCAAAACCTTATGAATGAATCACTAGTTTAGATACGACATTGATTTTTGAATGCACATGCAATACCAACAAAGATCTTTTAGCGCAACTCATGGGAGTCAGGAACGCTATCTCGTTTGGAGTATGCTCTCAAAATAAACCCTACTTCAATTAGATCTTTTGAGGGTTATAACTTGGCCTGGTTCACGGTTTTCAGAAAAAAGAATTTTTGGGCTCAAAATTTATCTGTACCCACCCAATCTCCGTGATATTCTTCAGTCCTACGTTCAGCTAATTTGACATAAATGTTCATCTCTTCAAAAGGATAAAACAAATGGTTTAAGAACCAATGAGGTTATTTGGGGAATAACAGTCACCCTTTTATCTTTTGGGTTTGTAGCCACATAGACTTGTTCAGGATTTTTTCTTCGTAATCCTTTCTTTTTGCTTTTCACATTTTTCATTCTTTTGTTTTTCCCTAAATTTTGCCTGGACTGATTTTTTTGAATTTTTGATGTCCAGCGGGATGCCCCAATTTTTGCCTAAGTCACTTGTTTAGAAGTTTTCGACTTAGCGGGCTTTTCCTTTTTAATTTTTTTCTTTTTGAACAAATCTCGTGACATTGGCTTATTTGACTTGTTTGAAAGGTTGTAACTGCTTCTTCCCTTTGGAATGAGGGATAACCATTGTGGTTTCCTTTGGTGCACACTCCCTTTGAAAATTGGACACTTGGTCAAATTAACTGAATACTACCCTGCCCCAGGTTAAATGTAAGGGTTTTTTCATTTAGAAAATAAACTCCTACTTCAAGGCTCAAAGGGGTTAACAAGGGATTATCTTCCTTATATCTCCGATGTTTGAGAATTTGAAACAATGCATGTACATCATCAGCAGGGTCTTATTCAAAAGCATACAACCAGAGATTTTGCGTTTTCACTTATCATCCTCCCTCCAAGAGTTTAAACAAGAGGTTGGTATTGCAAATGCAGAAAACAAATTACGAACGAATGCGAATGGATCACTTCAAGAGAAACATACTTATTGCATTATGATTAATATTCAAAATCAAACAAGTTTCTACATGCATACAAAGCATTAACAATCATAAAAGAATACAAATAAAATTACAGTAATAAACTTGAGATTTGAAGAGATTGTCTCAATCTGAGCTTGAAAGGACACCTTCAACTCTCTTGGGAGACACAGAAGCAAATGCACGGCCGCTGAGGGTCACTCCACTAACATCGGCAATAGGAACCACCTTGAGTTTTTATCTTCATCATCATCATAAAGGTGTTCCATTCACAAATGGGCTTCCTCCCTTGAAGGTCAATACCTCATCGTCGATCATCTCTGTCACAGGGTGGGCATTCTGAGGATTTGGCATATACCTCGAAAATCGAGAATATTTTTCAACAACTTGACCAACCAGATCATTTTGCACAGGTCGAGATCGAATAGGAACATTCACTTGTGGAGCACCGTCGTCCGGAGGAAAACCGTACATCGGATTGGTCATCACTGTAAAGCCTAACATGAGATCATCATCTATGTTCTCTCCATTGTCCTTTAGCAACTGCTTTGAATTTAGTGTGAAAGATAGGAAATCAGCTAAATCCTCTTCTTTCTCCGATTAGCCCGAGTATTATATCGATGATACGGCTTGTCTGAACGAAGACCAAGAAAAGGAAGCACATAAGACACCTGGAAAATGCAAGAAATAATGCAAAATGATGCTTGACGTGCAAATACAAATGCAAGTTTTCAAGGAACTATAAAGCAGTTTGCAAACATTGTTATTTGAAATACCAAAATCTCATTCATTAATGATAGAAAAGATTACATCTCAGAAGTACAAATTTAAGAATCCTAAAACAAATAGAGAATAAAGAAAACTAGATCCCTAGAGAATCCTATGAGAAGAAGTCCCAGCTATATCCTCCAGCTTCTTGATGCGGGCCTGCATCTGAGTCTTCTCAATCAGCAACTTATCAACGATCAACTTCCAAGGAGATTCTGAACTCTTCGGAATATCGGAAACTGGCTGAATGCGAGAGGAAAATAAATCCTCTTGCGCCTTTCTCTTCTTGTTGGCAACTTCCTCTTCATTCTTCTTCTTGAAGTGCTCTTGAAGTCTTGCATTCTCTAACTCAACAATCTGATACTTGTTCTTCCATGCATCTCTCTCTTGTTGCATCTCGCCAAAGCAATCTGAAGCTTCTCTGTGTCTTCCATAAAGTAGAGAATAGGCTTCTTATCAGTTAGAGATAAAGGCTCCTGATGCTTATAAGGCATCTTCAAAGTAATAGATCTATTTTTAACCCACTGGAGATAAGGGTCCGAAGAGACACAATTCGGATTTCCCAAACTTTCCTTTCATTTTATATGAACGTTGCCATAAGCTTCCACAATTTCTCTCTTGAGAGCAACCTGAGATTCTTCATCCTTGAAAAAGAGACCAGCCAAATGAATGTTCTTCGGTACTTCTCGCAAAGGATATCCCAACTAACGACGAGCCAACACTGGATTGTAGCTGATTCCTCCCTTTGTGCCAAGAAGAGGCACGTTGGGAAAATCACCACAACTATCAATAATCATCACTCCAGAAAGAACACGGCTACACCAATCAATTTCAGAATGAGTGAGAGACATGATCTTCCGCGACCAATATAAACCATCCTTGAGATTCCAGAAAGCTGCAGACTTCGGCAAGTGAGAAATAAACCACTTGTAAAGCAAAGGTGCACAACAGATAATCATCCCTTCACCATGGAAATTCCTAAGGTGAATAGAATTGTAAGCATCGGAAAGCAAAATGGGAATTGGATTCCCAATCAAGAAGATCTGAATAGCGTTGATGTCGACAAAGTTCTCAACATTCGGGAAGAGATACAGTCCATAAATAGGCAATGCAAGAATAGCCTCAAAAGCAACTGTGTTCTTCACACTAGCAAAGTGACGAGCTCTATCCATCAAGAACTTAACGGGTAACCCAAGAATCTTTCCTTTGGTATCCATGCGAGCCTTAATCTCAGAAACCTTCAAGTGAGTAGCCTTCGCAATAACATCATGCCCGGGAGCGGGGTCCAACCCAGAGAAAATCCGACCATAAATAAGCAAAACAAGAAGGAGAGAATACTCCTCTAGCGTAGGTACCAACTGATAATCAGGAAAGGTGAAACAATGCAGCAAAGGGTCATAGAACTGAACCAAAGTGGCAAGCAATCCTTCAGCCATATCAACCTTCAAGAGAGATAAAAGCCTTCCATATCTGGACTCAAACTTCTTGGTATCAACAACCAAAGATCCTAGCTCTCTCAAACCCTCTAACTTAGGACTCTTGAAAATGTACTTCTTAGTACTTCTCCTTCCAAAATCCATAACAAAAGTATCTGCAATGTTTACAATAACACCTTTAAGTTCCTTGAAACCTTCCAAAAAAATGCTCATGAATGCATGAGTGCATGAATGCAACACCCACAAACAAGAACACACAAAGCACACGGGTCAAGGTTTAAGTCACGAGCATGAAGCCAAGGGTAAGAACCAATCCCACAAAGGAATGTACTAGGGTTTTGTCTTCATTGTACCTGCAGAAAATAACGGTTCTAACAAAGTGCCCAGGGTCCACAATCCACTATCAGACATACCAGCACACCGATTTGCTCGGAGGTTGGTAGTTATCCTCAAGAGAATCTAACCTGAGTGTAGCATCGCGTGACAGCTAAGTCAGATTTGCATCTTCATAGCTTCCGCGCTACGATCCTAAAAAGGCTAGGATGGGTTAAGGGTTACTACGGTCCTCAGTGTTATAGGCTTCAATGGAAAAAGTAATGCCTTCTCGATCGCTTGATCGACATCAGTAATTCCAAAGAGGCAACCACCGAGTGGATAGATTCGCAAGTTCTTCTTTTTCAGGATTCGACTCCTTCAAAGTTCCCTTGACTATATTATCCCCTATCTCAAAGTACACTCTGGTCCGGGTATAGGACTTATCTCACACACAGAGGAACTCCCAAACAGAACAACCAAGTAATAAGCAAATCAAACAAAAAGCAGTAAATAAATCAAAGTAGGCTAAACCCCTCGAGGGAACCAGAGAATCCCCAGCTGAGTCGCCACTTTTCTGTAGCGGGGAAATTTGTGAGTGTAAGCTATTGATTGACTTAACTAAAAAATAAGCAAGAGTCGCCACCGCACTTTTATTTTATCCACAAAGGGAAAGAAAAAAGAGCGAACAAGACCTAAAGAGTTCTAAAACAACAAGAACAAATAGAGACTGGGTAAGGGGGTTGGTTACGCAATGGGAAGGTGTTAGCACCCAAAACGTCTATAGTACCCTATAGGAACCCTTTGAAATATCTACCGCTTTTTGGCTTGAAAATGGTTTGCTTGTAAAGAGATTGAGGAGATGAGAGGAGAATTATTTTTTTAATATTTTTGTGTTTGGAGAGACTTATCGCCTCATGCCTACGTACCCACGATGTGCAATGTAGAATCAAAACCTCGTAGTTCATGGTACAAAGAATGAAAATTATTGGTTATGGTTTATTTTATCTTGAAAAAGACAACCCGTCATTCTCAAGAGAGAATACTCAACTAATTACCCAAAGGTATGGGAAAGAGGCATTTGCTTCACATTAAGATGGAGGATTTGCTTGGATTAACATCAACAAGACTAATCACTTCAACACCTAAGTGGAAAATGACCATACTTTCAACAAAACACCATGGTTAGGAGTTTTACATCTCATCAAAAAAAATGACTCATGTCTAATTCTTTTTGAAAAGTTTAAAAGAAAAAGGTGCATAAAGCACAAATATATTTGGATGAGTTTTGTATTTTTTATGTATTTTTGATGAAATGGTCAAAGTATGATTTAAGATGGATTGACATTTATTAAAAAAACAAAGTTTAAAAGTCACTTGACAAAAGTCAAGGTTTTATTATGAAAGCGGTTTTAAGTTTGAAAACAAGAATGTTTTTGAAAAAGGGAGAGGATTTTGAAAATTTAAGAATGGGGAGGAGAAGAAGTGACTATCCTAGTGCATAAAGAAAAAGCTAGGGAAAAGAATGATCTAACCAAAATGGAGCCACTTCAAAGCAATATTACAAGAATTCCATCCATAAGCAAATTGGCCACAATAAAGGCAAGTCTTCAATCAATACTCCAAGCAAAGGGATAAGAAGTCCTAATTCTAGGTCCATAAGTCCAATATTGCATTGAAGTCCAAGGTCTAAGTACAAAATTCCATGTCCATTGCAAAGGATAGTAACCATAGTCCAAGATTAGAAGCACATGTGTTTTAGAGGTTTAATCCTTTATTAATGTTTTAAGTCCAAATGGACAAAAGAAAAATGACATAAGCATAAACAAATGTCCAACGGACAAAGGAAAAATTGTGGAAGCATAAACATATGACCAACGGATAAAGGAAAAATTGCGGAAGCATAAACATATGTCCAACGGACAAAGGAAAAATTGCGAAAACATAAACATGATATGAAATGATAATAATGAAGCATAAAAAAAAATAAAAGAGATAGGGAGCGAGAAGGAAACATAAACAAAATTAATATAATAAAATTGTTAGTAAGTTAGTGATTTATTGCTAGAGTTAGTGATCAATAATAATTGAATAATTGCACTTAGGTCAAGGTTGATGAAACTCATTAGAGGATTGATAAGACCAAAGCCTCATAATAACAAGTTTCATGAATTGTGAACCATAAGACAAATAATCAATTATTCTTGATAGTTTCCGATTCGGGACAAATATTGCGCTATGTTAAGCAATCGCCGAGTAATTTACGAAGTAATTACCCTACAATGAGGCCGGTTAATAACTCTATGTGCTAATGTACGCTAGATGACGATATATAGATCGTCATCCGAAAGCGATACCGCACGAAAAGAAAAAATGGTAGCGATCCCGTCTCAATCGAAATTCAACAAAAGAATTCCAATATCTTTGACTTTCTTAGATCAAAATAAAAAGAAATAGAAGAAAGAGGAAACCAAATTGAATTACAAATTCAAGACAACTCCATCTTTAAGTTCATTCACTCATTTTGGTGGATTAAAGTGCTAAACATATCATTAACTCAAAGCACCTAAAGTGAATTAAACAATTCACTTTAAAGATAGATTTGAATTAGTGAACATTTATCCAACTTCATCTACACCCTAAGTCCAATGAATTTAAAGAGAAATAAGGCCTTTAAAAGTGTAATCCAAAGCCAAAATCAAAAAGAAAATAAAATCAAGAACAAAATATTCAAATCATTTTCAAGAATTTTTTCTTTAAAAGTAACATTAAAAAAAAATAATAACACCAGAATAAAAAAAAATTCAGATATATTTTTTTTTAGAAATCACTAAGAAAAAATAAGGAAGAAAAAAGTGAAAAGAAAAAGTAAAAGAAAAATTTAGAAGAAAAGGAGAGGGAGGTTTGATATAAAAATGGAGTGGTGGTGAGAACAATTCACAAGGCCACACGACCCAAACATTAAAAAAAAAATAAAAAAAAAAGCAAACAACACATTAAAGAAAAAGAGAAAAAAAAATCAGAAAGTGAATTCTCATCTTCTTCTTCATTTCCACGCGTGCACTATTCATCCATAGCTAGCAAAATGGAGCTCCGTCAAATCGGAGCGACGGAGCTCCGATGTGGTACCATTGCGACCGGGAGAGCGAGAGGATTCCAAATATATAATCGATTTCAACCGTCGTAAACAAATTGCAACGCAAACTGAGATTAAAGCTTCTTCGAAAAAGTTTCACTACCTTCAAATTTCAAGTAAGCACTCTTTAAATTCTTCCTCTCTTCTTCCTTGCCTTGAATGAGTGTGGTTGTTGTTGATTTATGTAAGTTTCTTTGTTATTTGGAGTAGTGAAAATTTATGGATGAAAAATGGAATTCAGTTGGATATTTGAATTGGTGAAGAAAATGGTTTGAGTTATGATTTTGGCAGAGGTTTGAGGGCTATCAAAGCTTGGAGAGAATTGAAGAAATGTGATCGTATTTATAGGAGAATGAAGTGAATTTGAGGTGAATTTGGAAGCTGCAAATTCGTTGCCATTTTACAATTTTTCTTGCGTTTTGGAACTTTCTGCTTGCTAATGCTCACGTTTGCATTGCCTGCGTTTTGTGCAGTGTGCAGGGTCGTTGTGTATCATGCTGAGTTTTCATTGCGTAACTTTTTCTTGCATTTTGCGGTTTTGATGTCGTTTTGATGTTTAAGCTGCAGCTTGCGTTTTACTCGTTAGTTGCAGCGTTTTGAATTCATGTGTTATGCGTGGCCTCTTTGTGACTTTCATTTGCAGCTTGGCTGGCATGACGTGGCTGGAAATGTGGCTGGTAGCAACTTGAATGTGGGCCGTGTGAATTGGATGGGCTTTATTCATTTCATTTTTTTTTTGCAATTGTTTCTTTTTTATGGTACATGGGCTTGTTGCTTTTTGCACCTCACAATTTTGGCTTATGGACCTATTATTTTGGAATTGGGCTTAATGAAAATGGATAAAAAAAAGAACAAAAGTTTTGGTTATTGACTTAAACAAATGACTAATGGAAATTTGGATGTGGATATGAATTGGATTAAAAAAATGGATATCAAAATAATGGGTTTAGAAATTGGATATGAAAAATTTGGTTTTAGAAAATGGATTAGAAAAATGAAAATGGACATGGACATTGGGTATTTGGATAATTGGCTATATAAAAAAAATGGATATGGACTTTGATGACAATTGAAATGGGCTTTGAATAAAAGGGTGGATTTAGAAAAAAATGAATTTTGAATGGATATTTGGTTTAGAAAAATGGATAATAGAAATGGTTTATGAAGTGGATATTTTAAAAGTGGATAATGAATAAAGTGGAAATGGTATAAGTGGTTTTAGATTAGATAAAATGGGATTAAAAGTGGATAATAGAAAAAATGGTTTAGAATAGTGGATAGCCAAAAATGAGAATGGATATTGCGTAGGTGTTAAAAAAAAATTGGAAATGGAAATGGTTATTTGGATAATGGATATGAATTGGATATTGGATGGATAATGGTTTAGAATAAGGATCAAAATATGGATAATTGGTTAATATGGATATTGAAAATTGGTTTAAAAATGGATAGAAGAATTGGTTTAGAAAAGAAATGGTTTAAAGAAAGGGAATCAAAATGGATCATGAATAGCGGATCTTTATTTTTAGCCCAAAACCAAATCTTGATTTTTTCACAAGCCCCTATAAAACACAGCTACCACTGAACAAACCACAACTGAACAACGGACACTTGAATAAGTTCTGAATCACTTCAAAATTTATCTGAATAAATTATCTAGGAAAATAAATCCACAGATGAACACAGTCTTGATTGATGAACTCTGATCATGATGAATCTGATTTTTCTGAACTCAAGCTTGACATGAACTACTGCTTAATAACCTGATGAATCTCACCAGAAGACATCTTGCATTTGAACAGCCACTACTTGAGGAATAGCCCACTGAAACAGATAACTTGCACTTGAAACAAACTCTTGATAGTTTGACCAAGATTAAGTCAAACTTCCGTCTGACCTCAACCACAATTGAATAGCCACACTTGATTCCAAGCCATACCTTTCTCATCAATCTCCCTGCAAAATCTTAAACACACAGAGAAGAAGAAACGAGCAAAAAAAAATGCAAAATATTTTTGGTATTTTGGTTAGAGGTTAGTAAACATAAACAAATATAAAACAAAAAAGAAAAACACAGGTGCATGGTGATCTTGTTTGTGGTATGAGATGCAAAAATGAAATGTTGGATCTTAGGGGTAAAAATTAGGGTATTACAGTTCCCGTTGAGTACAACAGACGTGAGGGGTGCTAATACCTTCCTCTTACGTAACCGACTCCCAAACTCAGATATTGGTTGCGATGACCATATCCTTATCTTCTTTTTAGAGGTTTTATTCGATATTTTCCCTTTCCCTATATGGAAATAAATAAAGATCGGTTGCGACTCTGTTAAGTACGTCCCGCAAGCGTGCGATTGCGCTTCGCGATGTCGTTCTCATTTTTAGAGGTACGACAGTGCTCGAGCTAGGGTTTTTCCATTTGCATTGGATCATGGGCTTGAGAATAACTCAAATCTAGTCCAAGATAAAATTAGCAAATTTCCCTCTTTTTCTTCTCCTTTGTATATCATGAAAATCAGGTACAAACAATGGTAGAGGACAAGGTGTAGCATGGCATGCTGCATGTATGGAGGTGTAAGCGGCGCTTGTCCTTTTCCTTGCATGGCGCACATAGAGGGTGTACTACCTACTATCTTTTATCTTCTAGCGCCATTGATCTTATACTTTCAAATCAATCCTCCTTCCAACATAGAATGCTACCACGTCTTCCCTAGGAATGTAGTTGTTGTTTCTGTTTTTCTCTTTAGCTGTTTCTAACCTTTTGCTTTCCTTTGACCCCAAGATGTTGTCCCCTACTGTCATGCCTGAGCTCATCAGAACTACCTTCCACAAAGCAACAAACACATAAAAACTACAAAAGAGAGCACCTATTATGCTCTTTGCAAACTACACTAAAAATAGAAAACTGCAGTAAATTTGACTATTAAATGATAAAACACAAAATTAAAACTAAGAAATAGAGCTTGTAATAACTCGCAAAATGTTGGTTATCACAAACGCAGTCACCAACTACAAAAGTTGTTGACTTACATTTCTTATTGTAGGCCCTATCTATTCACTCCTTTTGTCTTATGAGAACATTTAAGGCAATTAATCTTTCTTCATCTAAATCAACTAATTCTTCCAACATCATATTACAATAATGGTCGGATGTAATTTAAAATTTCCTTTGAATTCTAGTTAATTATAAATAAATCTCAACGGGCAAGACTCCATCATGGCCAAACGTCATTCGAAATGGAGTAGAGTTAGTTGTCTCTTTAGGAGAATTCCGGCAAGCCCATAATACTTGGTCTAAAGTCTTATGCCGATTTCTTGACTTTTGGCCCACATGCCTCATAATTAACACTACTATAAAATATGCAAACAACAATGTCAGGTTTACAACGGATTCATATACACCATTGTAATAGGTTAAAATTTTCGTGCCCAGTGAGGAGCTGGATTTATAAATAGTAATTTAATGATGGTTGTCTTAAAAAAACCGTAGTAATAAATGATGTGTAGCAAGCTTAGATTCCTAGCAACTAATTTTTTCCATTTTTTAGAGTACATTAAGTGTGTGTCACTTAAGTCCATTTTTTAAAAAATAAATTGTAAATGATTTTACACGGTGAAGTAAACCAACTGTTGTTAAAGGAATTATAAATTGTACTGTACTACAATACCACCGGTTTATAAAAAATAAAAAATTGAAAGTTATTTAACCACAATTTTACAATACAACCGTTGTAAAATATGAAAATTGTATCACGATTTTTCTTTCTAACCGTGATGAAAAGTGATATTTTTTAGTATATAAGTGAAAGTATCTACCGTTCAGTACATAACAGCAGTTTCTCTCAAAATAAAACCCTAACATATTTCACTCTTCTCTCTCATAACATAACCCTAACATCCATCTCACTCTTTAAAAATGCTTCAACCTTCAGACACGTCTTCAGATTCGTCTTCATAAATCGCTAACTTGAGGTTCGTTAATTAAACTTAACAATGGGTTCTCATTTTTTTTTCAGATTCGTCTTCACCACCTTAACAAAGCGCATACTTTGGCTATGATACATATGGTTTGTGTAGCTATGAAGAAAAATACAAGAAGTATAAAGTTATTGTGTATACTTTATTCACCTTGTACTTCTTCTTCATAGCTTCATAAACTAGATGAACTTCATAATTGTTCGATATCCATGATTATTTTAAAAAAAGGTGCATTCTTGAAACATTACATAATATTTTGATTTCTTTTATGTTGTTGTATGTTGTTGTTGTTGATTAATGTTGATTAATGTTCTCAGTCACTTTTTAGTTTTCTTTTCCCTCCAGTCATTGTTCGTCTTCTTCTCACCCAGTTTCTTCAAGTTTCCATCAAATTCTTCCATTAAAATGTCTCAGCAATCCGGTTGTAGGCATGGAAGCAGGTCCTCAAGTCGTTCAAGGTATGTATGCAAGTGTGGTCTCGACGCTCTGTTGATGACGGTGTGGACCGATTCGAACCCAGGCCGTTGTTTCTATGGCTGTGGGATGTATAAGATTCAAGGATACAAAAAATGCTCTCACTTTGCTTGGTTGGATGAGGAGATGGATCCTAGGGTAAAAAAAATAATTTCTTCACTGGTAAAGAGCTTGAATGAGAAGAAGGAGGTGGTTAACACCTACAAAGCCAAAGAGGACGAATTGAAGTTGAAGGTGAAGATCCTGAAGAAACATTTGAAGATTACCTGGATTTTTTTATTTGTAGTGTTCATTGCATTTGTTGTAACAACAATGACGAAATAGGTTATAGTTGGATTCATGTGATGATGTTATGGTGTATTGAATATGATACAATTATGTGATATTATGAATATGATACAATTAATATTATTATGATAACTTTATCACAAATGTGAGTTGTATTTTGTGCTGTGATATGGTGAACAATAATACAGGTAAAAAAATTGGATTAATTATAAAAGTAGGATAATATTTGTTAATTCTGCAGAAACTGTAACAAAGGTTATATATCATAACCGTTATAATATCACGCGTGCTGTCCAGAAAAAAAAATTTGTTGATCTATTTTATCACAACGGTCTTTTTGAAAACCCGTTGTGATAGAGCGCGCGCTTTCCAGTTTATTACAACTGTTACTAAGCCGTGATTATAAGTATCATATATACAACCACACTCTACATAACAACGCCTGAGCCCGCGTGATTATATATCTTTTAAAACCGTTGTTAAATGGCATTTTCGTAGTAGTGTGACCTATTATAGTTTTATTGGCTACTTCGAATTGGCCATTAGCCTAAGCGTAATAGGGAGTAGATGTTAACAATTGGATTCTTGAATCTGAAGTAAATTCAACCATCTATCGACCAATAAAAGTTGTACCTTGATCAGTGGTTTAAGTTTCAGGAATTCTAAATCTGCAAATTATATGATTTTGAACGAACTTAATTACTGCCTCCTGATTTAGTTAATAAGGGCCTATATATCAAAAAGTAATTTCATGCGGCATAACAAAGTTGATTATTAAAGTGTAAAAATTTGATTAATATAGTTTATAGGTTGGTAAATGAGTGCCTTGACATAAAAAATATTATGTAATAAATCAACTTTGTTAATTATGTGTAAAATATTGGTTAATATAATTCATAATTTGGTTAGCGAGTGTCCACACATTAAAAAAAAGCTTTACATAGTAAAATAAAATTGATTAATAAAGTGATAAAATTGATCAATACAATTAATATTTAAATTTATAAAAATGGTTAAAGTTATATATTTCGTTGAACAATAAAATCGAAAAACTTGGTTAGTAAATTATAAATAAAATGAGTGATTAATAAAAATATATTTTTTAATGATTAATTAATTGAAAAATGGATTAATAATTGTCGCGGACGACAAAATGATAGAGTCGCCATCATCATTTATTCGTCCTAATAGACAAAAAAAATAATGATAAAATCTACAAACTAAGGATGAGACACTAAGGTTCGGGAGTCGATTAGGCGGGAGGAAGGTGTTAGGCACCCCTCACCTCCATTGTACTCAATGGGATCCCCCTTTAGGTCTAGGGTATGTTTGCTTATTACTTGAACATATAATTATTTAGCTATTTACAGAAATTATTTTATAATCTAAAAAATAACAAAGAAACCTAAAAATATATTTTGATAATTGTACTCGCTAAGGTTTACAACCCTATGCCTACGTACCCTCAAGTTTGAAGGATCACAGTTCCGTAGTTCGTATCCCTTATTTTGTTGGTTGATTGTTTTTATCCCTTGAAATAGTCCTCACACAACGGTGGTGGAGGAAGATTTAGTTTTCAAAAGTGCATCAATACACAAGGGTAGAGGACTTAAATTTTAGGTGAGTTGAATGTGTTTTATCCCTTATCCCTTATTTAATTTGCAAAAATATCCCAATTACTTTATTGTGAAAATAATATGATATTATAATTATATTATATAAACTCTAACCCTTATCCTTAATCCCTAGTCCTATACTTATACTCTTGGATCCTAAGAGTTTTACCCCAATGTTTTTATCCCAAGACTTATCCCTTCTAAACCCAATCCTATCCCTTTATATCAAATATAATAATCTAAAAAATATAAGCTTATCCCATATTTAACTTATTATAAAAATAATTAATTCATAATATCCCAAAAAGATAAATTAAACTCATTTATTAATCATAAAATAAATAAAATAATACCAATTATTTAATTATAAAACTTATAATCACCCAATTATTTAATTGTAAAACTTATAACATCCCAATTATTTAATTAAATAACTTATAATATCCCAAAATTATAAAATATTCCCCATGATTTTATTATGAAATTAATAATATCCTAAAAATATTAGATAAATCTCATAATATCCCAAAATATGAATTAATCCCAATTATATCAAATAACCCCAATTTTTGGATTAAATAACTTGTGAAAATCCCAAAAAATATAAAATTAACCTCATAATATTCCCTAGAATATGAATTAATCCCAATTATTTAATTGTGAATAAAATAAATCAAAATAATATCTCAATTCAATTAATCCTAATTTTTTGAATTAACCCTAATTGTTAAATCCTAAATATATTCCCACTTAATCCCTAATTGTAATTATTAATTCAATTAACTAGATAAATAAGTAATTCAATAAGTAAATAAGACAACATAGGGGTGTATTTTATGTTAGATTAGCAATGGGCCAGATAATGGGGGTATGAATAGGAATTAGGGGGAGCCCGTGTTAGAACAAGATCTTGGTTCTGCATATAATCTCTAGTTTTGATGATAACAATGCATATATTTTATATGAAACAATTTTCTACTCTAATTCTATTTTAAGTGTGTAGATATATAATTCTTTATGAAATCAACTTCTAGCGTAACTCAACAAGATTCTGATAGATACTAGAGTTTCTAAAGAAGAATATATGTGCTCCTCAAAAAAGTGTTTGTTTCTAAAGTAAGGATTCTGAAGACTCTGATCAACGTTAAAGTTCAAAATACATGATAAGGATCGAAGCTCAAAGTCTAAAGCAAAACGTGAAAACAAAGAATCCGTACAAACGACACTTTTCTAAAGAAGGTCTAAAGCAGGGAGTTTACTCAGAATTGACCAGAGCTTTCTAAGCTTTTACTACTTCTGCTCTGCAAGGATTCTACCGTTGAAGATAGCTAGCATAGCTTAAAGACATTCTTATCCCTCGACGAGGCTATAAATAGAAGACAATGTTGCATTGCAAAAGACAACGATTCACAAGTCAAAAACGCTAAAGTACATACTCTGTTAAAAAATCTCAAAAACACAAAGAGTTGCTGCTCATATTTGTGTAGAAACACTGTTCTTAAATTTGTTTCTACCTTCTTATTAAGAAGCACTATTGTAAACATTCTTGTAACACTTTTGAAGTGATTTTCCTTAAGTGACTAAGTGTGTTAGTCAGTAGACTCGAGAGGGCTAAGTTGTTGTTGAACAATTTAGAGGTTGGTTGCAAGTTTTCCTTGAGTGACTAAGAGTGTTAGTCAGTAGACTCGATAGGGCTAAGTCATTGATGACTTAGAGGTTGTAATCTTGTCAAAGATTAGTGGATTAAGTCCTTATGATAAGGCAAAACCACCTTGGCGGGTGGACTAGATTAGCTTCGTTAACATTGAACCAGGATAAACCAATTGAATTCTTTCCTTCTGTGGTTCATACAATTGTTTGCGTGTGTGTGTTACAAAATCTATTGAAAAATTTGTAAAACCCAATTCAAACCCCCTTTCTTGTGTTTTTCTCAACCTTCAATTGACATCAGAGCTCTGACTATTTTATTGATTTTCATATCAAACACTTAACCGTGTAGAGAGATCCAGCATGAGAAAAATTCTACGGCCACTTCCAACTCAGACAAAAGAGATAGTTACAACGCCAAGCCCCCTGTATTTGATGGAGAAAAGTTTGACTACTGGAAAGATAGAATAGAGAGTTTCTTTTTAGGTTATGATGAAGATTTTTGGGATATAGTGACAAATGGTTACGAAACATCGTTTTCTGCTATTGGAATGGTCATTCCAAGAAGCAAAATGAGTGATGAGCAAAAGCAAGACTTCAAAATCATCACAAAGCAAAAACCATTCTTCTAAATGCTATCTCATAGAATGAATATGAAAAAATTACTAACAAAGATACAACAAAGGATATTTTTTATTCCTTGAGAATGACACATGAAGGCAATACTCAAGTGAAGGAAACTAAAACTCTTGCATTGGTCCAGAAATATGAAGCCTTCAAGATGGAAGAAGATGAAACTATTGAATACATGTTCTCAAGATTCCAAACCTTGGTAGCGGGACTCAAAGTTCTGGACAAAGGGTATACTACTGCAGATCATGCTAAAACGATTGTGAGAAGTCATCCTAAAAATTGGAGACCAATGGTTATTGCATTCAAGTTGTCCAAGGATCTGAACAATATAAGTCTTGAAGAATTAGTTAGCTTACCCAGAAGTCATGAAATAGAGCTAGAAGAAGATGAACCTCAAAAAAAATTTAAATATGTTGCCTTAAGATCAAGACTAGAACGAAGTAAGTCAGAGAAAAACAAGTTCATTCAAAATGAAGATGAAAAATCCGATTGTGAAGATTTTGATGACAAAGATAAATTGTCTCTCTTATCCAGAAGAGTCAGACAACTTCGGAGAAACAGAAAAAATAACTTTCGAGTATCCAGAAACACATGACATCATCCAGAATCATCTTCAAGAAGAAAAACAAGTAATGAGATAACTTTTTATGAATGTAAGGAACCTGGACAATTCAGACAAGATTTTCCAAAGCTCACAAAGGAAAGCTTCAGAAAAGATCGTTTCAAGAAGAACATGTTTAAAGGGAAGAAGAAAGGTCTTATGGAAACATGGTATAATTCTGATTCTGAAGTTTTGGAATCAAATTCTGAAGTTGAGCACCCAAACATAGCATTCACAACCACAACATCTGAAGAGGTTGAAACAGAAACTGACTTCGACTCAGAAGAGGTATTTTCTGATCTTTCTCGTGCTAACCTAGAATTATGTCTGTCCGAATCACTGAAAAGGTATCAGAAACTTCAACAAAAATTCAAGAATATGAAAAAGGCTCTTGAATATGAAGTTGAAGAAAATGTTAAGCTTGAGAAATATTTTTTAAAACAAAAAGATGAAAACCTTGTCTTAGATAGAGAAAATGTTTTTCTTAACAAAAAATGTTTAAAATTCGAAGAAACTCTTTCTAAAGCTACTTATTCTTCTGAAACCATCTTATATAAGTATGATGAGGCTTTTAAAAAATTCTGGAATAATAGTATAGATAGAAGTAGAATGGCTTCTATGATCTACGGTGTTAGCCACAATGGAAAAAGATGAATAGGTTATGATTCTGACAATGATGATCAGAAACCTTTTCAAGTAAACAAACTTGTATCTCCTTTTTCTTACCATTATACACCAGCAGAGACACGAAAATTTAATTCTGCAAGAAAACCTAAGTTTATCAGAAACTCTAGGAACACTAATTTAAAAGGACCAAAAAGATTATGGGTACCAAAGGATAAAATAGTATATGTTGCAGATATCTTATGCACTAGAGTTAAAACACCACTCATGGTACCTGGACTCTCGATGCTCGCGACACATGACAGGAAGAAGGAATATGCTCCAAAGCCTGAAACTTAAAGATGCTAGATACGTAAGGTTTGGAGGAGACCAGAAAGGAATAATCAAAGGTTCTGGAACAGTAGTTAATGAATCTCTTCCTTCTATATCTAATGCACTCTATGTTGAGGGATTAATGCATAATCTGTTATCCATAAGTCAATTAAGTGATAACGGTTATGACATTATTTTAAATAAAAAATGTGCAAGGCTGTTAGTCAGAAAGATGGCATTGTTCTCTTCACTGGTAAGAGGAAAAACAACATTTATTAGATTAAGCTTTCTGATCTTAAAAACCAAGATGTTAGGTGCTTAATGTCTGTTAAAGAAAAGCAATGGGTGCGGCATAGACACTTGGGTTATATTAGCTTGAGGAGAATTTCTCAGCTAAACAAACTTGAGTTAGTCAGAGGCCTGCCTATGCTGAAGTTTGCTTCAGATGCACTCTTTGAAGCATGTCAAAAAGGCAAGTTTTCGAAAACATCTTTTAAATCTAAAAATGTTGTTTCTACCTCCAGACCTTTGGAGCTTCTACACATTGACTTGTTTGGCCCCGTCAAAACAACATCAGTCAGTGGCAAGAAGTATGGACTTGTTATCATTGATGATTATAGTCGCTGGACATGGGTGAAATTTCTTAGACACGAGAATGAGTCGCATTCTGTGTTTACAAGTTTCTGTTCTCAAGTGAAAATGAGTTTAATTCTAATATTGTTAGAGTAGAAGTGATCATGGTGGTGAATTTGAGAATCAACTATTTGAAGAACTATTTGACTCTAATGGTATATCTCATGATTTCTCCTGTCCTAGAACTCCACAACAAAATGGAGTAGTAGAAAGGAAAAATATAATGTTGCAAGAAATGGCCAAAACTATGATCAACGAAACTAATGTGGCTAAGCACTTCTGGGCAGAAGTTGTGAACGCAACATGTTATATTCAGAATAAGATCTCCATTAGACCCATTCTGGAGAAGACTCCTTATGAACTATGTAAAGGAAGAAACCCAACATTTCTTACTTTCATCCTTGTGGATGTTCGTGTTTTATTTTGAATACAAAAGAGAATATAAACATGTTTGATTCGAAGGCACAAAATTTTATTATGTTAGGATACTCAGAACGCTCTAAGGGTTACAGAGTATACAATACAGAAACATGTATTATTGAGGAATCAATCCATGTTAGATTTAACAATAAGCTTGACTTAGAAATGTCAAAGCTAGTTGAGAATTTTGCAGATCTAGAAGTTATCTTCACAGGTTCTGGAGATAGGACAAAAGACTCTGAAACCATAGACCCTAATACATCAGAAGCAACTGAATGTCCTTCCGTGCAGAAAGGACAAAGGCTTAGACAAACTGTTTTTGAAGATCTGATTCTAGGAGACAAAGCTGAACCTGTTAGAACAAGATATACACTCAAACATTCTGAAGAAGTACTCTTAGGATTGGTATCTCTTATAGAACCAACATCTTGTGAAGAAGCACTTCAGGATAATGAATGGATTTTGGCAATGCAAGAAGATCTAGATCAGTTCTCCAAGAATGATGTCTGGGATCTAGTGCCTAAGCCCAAGGGAACGCATGTTATTGGAACCAAATGTGTATTCAGAAATAAATTAAATGAGAAGGGAGAAGTTGTTAGAAACAAAGCACGACTGGTCGCACAAGGTTACATTCAACAAGAAGGAATTGACTACAATGAAACCTTTGCTCTAGTTGCCATGTTAGAATCTATACCCCTTCTCATCTCTTTTGTTGTTAATAATAATATTAAGTTATATCAAATGGATGTTAAAAGTGTGTTTCTAAATGGTTACATTTATGAAGAAGTATATGTTCACCAACCTCCAGGTTTTGAAAACTCTAAGTTTTTAGAACATGTTTTTAAACTTAAGAAGTCATTGTATGGTCTTAAACAAGCTCCCAGAGCTTGGTATGAAAGATTAAGTTCTTTTCTTTTAGAAAATGACTTCACCAGAGGAAAAGTGGATACTACTATCTTCTGTAAGAACTTTGGAAACAACCTCATAATATGCCAAATCTATGTAGATGATATAATTTTTGGTTCTGCTAATACTTCTGCATGTCAAGATTTCTCTAAGCTAATGCAGGCAAAATTCGAAATAAGCCTAATGCAAGAGTTAAAGTACTTTCTGGGAATTCAAATTAATCAAACTCCAGAAGTCACGTTTATACATCAAGGAAAATATACTAAGGAACTTCTAAAGAAATTTGATATGACAGAAAGCAAACCAGCTAAAACTCCCATGCATCCTACTTGAATTCTGGAGAAAGACAAAGTAAGTAAAAAGGTTTGTCAGAAGCTTTATCGTGGTATGATAGGCTCTCTTCTCAATCTGATTGCCTCACGACCAGATATTTTATTAAGTGTATGTCTTTATGCTTGTTTGCAATCAGATCCAAGGAAAAGTCATTTAACTGCTGTTAAGAGAATCCTAAGGTATCTGAAGGGAACTTTTAACCTTGGCTTGATGTATGAGAAAACGTCAGAATACAAGCTATCAGGCTTCTGTGATGCAGATTATGCTGGAGATAGAATAGAACGAAGAGTACTTCTGGGAACTGTCAGAACCTTCTATTGTTTAACACCTTTTATAAAATTGTGATTCTGATTTTATGCATTTTAATGTGTTTCTGATCTCTTGAAATTTCTACCAATTAGAAACTATCTCAATCAGAAACATCTCAAGTCAGAAAACTCTTTTTTTGGTTTTCTTATCCTTGAGAATATCAAACAGTGAAAATTCAAACTGACAGCTATGATTCACTCTTACACGTGTAAATCATAAACTGATGATTGAGTGACACCTTGAGCATTGGGATGTCTTGAGAGTAGGTTGAAATCATTATTACTGTCCCCCCTTTTTTGGTCTTTTTCAAGAAACAGTAATTAATTCTTTTATTTATTACTCACTATTCTCTTTATCACACACTATTCACTTCATACACTCTAAACCTAAATTTCAAATCCAACTGTCCTCTATGAGAAAATTCTCCATTCATGGATGCTCAACAACAAGATCCCTATAACTTCTCTAAACAAATGGAACAACAGACAGGCCCTTCTCAATAATCCGGTACAGACTTCACATCTCCGATATCTTAAATAATACCCCAAACAGTGGTCGCTCCTCAACAACAACAGATTCACATTCTAAATCAACCTGAAGAACTCTATCTGAAAATAGCCCCTGAAGAATTCGAAGTTTGATGTGAACTCTTAGTTGATTTCGAAAAACCTAAAGGCAAATGGTGTGGATTTAACTACTGATGTAAAGAATCAAGGCTGGGAAAATCATTTCAAGCTTCTTTTCGGCCCCGTCTACACCACTCTAGTAAGAGATTTCTGGGTTCATGCTAATGTTGATGATCATTATGTTATTTCATATGTTAAGGGAAAAAGGGTTGTCATCACCGAAAAATCAATTGCTGCTCTACTGAAAATGGAATTCAATAAGGGCAAGCGTGTCTACAACATGAGTAGCAAGACAGTTTTCCTAAATCAAACAATCATACTTTCGATCTGCACTCAACGCTCTGATGAGAAATCAAAACCTAAGGCAACGGATTTGTCCAACCACCTTCGCATTTGCTTCAAGCTTATTCTGGGTTGCATTCACACCAGACCTTCAATAAGTTCCTCCGACTATGCTAACACTGATCAAAAGTACATACTGTACTTACTAAAGCAAGGAGTGAAAATGAATCTTCCTTCCATTCTGTTCAAATTCCTTAGAGACTCTGTCAAAGAATCTAGGGATAAGTTAGAAGGGCACATTCCCTTGGGAAGACTCATTTAAGATATTCTGATGCAAAGTGGTCTTGTGGATCATCTGGTTAAACATAACTTAGCTAGTGATCTTGGTGAAGATATTGGAAAATCTTTCAATATCAAGAATGTCAAAATCATGTCAATTATCAAAGAAATCACTGTTGAACCCACTATGGACACAGACTTTGATAGTATCAAAGAACAAAGGACAATTGTTGACAACTATCCTCTTTTCACCCTAGTTGATCCACCAGATGTCTTACAAAATTACTTAGACCAGCTTGAAAAAGAGGGTCATGATGTGTCTGGAATCTCGTTTGACCAACTCCTAGCTGAACCACCAAACCTTTACAAAAGGAAACATGTTTCCTCAAAGGTCATGACTGCAAAGAAAAAGAAGTTAGGCCATAAGGAATCAGGAAATTCCTCCAAGAACTCTGAAACTGTTGTTTCCTCCGCTTCAACAACTAAAATTGCTTACTCCTCTTCATTGGTTGCTTATGGGTCAGATACTAGAACCCTTGTTTCATAAATTCCTCCCCTACCACCATCATTCTCAACCACAATCATTACCTTCACCATCCCACCTACACTACCTTGTATTTCCGCTCCTCTTGAAAAATCCAAAATAACAACCTCCTCAATAACAACCATCTCCACCACTGCTGTTCCTATATCCCTTTTAGAACATGCCTTCTCATCCTTAGCTTCACCTGTTTCCATCTTTCCTTCAGAAACTATATTTCCAAACTTTACAACAATATATTTGTCTTCTCCACCACCCTCAGCACACATTGTCTCTCTAGACTCTCTCACAGAATCTGTATTTGATGGTGACACTCATCATGATTCCCAGCCTCCTGATTCTCAACCTCCTAGAAAAACACTGGCTGATGTTCTTTATAGCTTTCTGGAAGAGGCTATCACTAAAGCCCAAGGGCTCTATGTATTATCCAATTCTAGTGACGAGCCTACCCTCAAATTGGAATCTCTTTAACACTTGGCTAACATAAGAATTTCAAGAAATCAAGTGTTTCTCAGATTAAGTTAAAGAGAAGTTTGTAAGTGAAGCAGAAGTATGACTAGAAGAGAGGAAAGAAAGAGAAAGGCTTGCTGAAGAAGCAAGAAAGGAAGCTGAAAAAAATTGCTACTGAGATTTCCAAGAAGGAAGCCGAAAAGAAAGTTGTTGCAGAAAGAGAAGTTGTCATACAAGCTGCTGCTGAAAAACGTGTCTTTGATGATAATTTTCTCCCAATTATGGCACAAACATTGGTAGACTTGCAGAATAATCATAAAATGGTCCAAGAAAGGTTGGATAGTCAAGATGAAGTTAGTCGTTCCATCAAGGATATGCTTACTCAACTTCTTGCAATGACTCCTTCTACTTCCCTTCCCTAGGAACTTTAGGGCTTACCCTTGTCATTTTCGTTAGATTCTGCATTTTTTTCTTTCGTGTATCTTCTATCCTTTTTATAATTTTTTTATTATGACAAAAAGGGGGAGTAAAGGTAGGAATGATTTTTATATATATCTGCTCTCTAAAAACTCATGCTCACATTCTAACACCATATTTACAAGCATGTGAAAGAAACTGCAGGATCGTTCCGTTAGAAGCTTCTGGTGGTAAACATTGCAAAAAAAATCAACTCAGAAGAAGTAAACATAAGATATAAGCTCAGGGGGATTATTCTAAAACTTAACTCTGATATCTTTAACACATTAAAGCATATACATTGTTTCATCAAAATACATGATTTTGTCATCATCAAAAAGGGGGAGATTGTTAGAACAAGATCTTGGTTCTGCATATAATTTCTAGTTTTGATGATAACTATGCATATATTTTATATGTAACAATTTGGTACTCTAATTCTATCGTAAGTGTGCAGATATACAATTCTTATTGGAATCAACTTCTAGCGCAACTCAACAAGATTCTGATAGATACTAGAGTTTCTAAAGAATAATATATGTGCTCCTCAAGAAAGCGTTTGTTTCTAAAGAAAGGATTCTGAAGACTTTGATCAACGTTAAAGTTCAAAATACATGATAAGGATCAAAGCTTAAAGTCCAAAGAAAAACGTGAAAGCCAAGAATCCGTACAAACGACTCTTTCCTAAAAAAGGTCTAAAGCAAAGAGTTTACTCAGAATTGACCAGAAAGCTTTGTAAGCTTTTACTACTTCTGCTCTCCAAGGATTCTACGGTTGAAGACAACTAGCATAGCTCAAAGACATTCTTATCCCTCAACGAGGCTATAAATAGAATATTATGCTGCATTGCAAAAGACAACTATTCACAAGTCAAAAACGCTAAAGTACATACTCTGTCAAAGAATCTCAAAAACACAAAGAGTTGTTGCTCATATTTGTGTTGAAACACTGTTCTTAAATTTGTTTCTACCTGCTTATTAAGAAGCACTATTGTAAACATTCTTGTAACACTTTTGAAGTGATTTTCCTTGAGTGACTAAGTGTGTTAGTCAGTAGACTAGAAAGGGATAAGTTGTTGTTAAACAATTTAGAGGTTGGTTGCAAGTTTTCTTTGAGTGACTAAGAGTGTTAGTCAGCAGACTCGAGAGGGCTAAGTCGTTGATGACTTAGAGGTTGTTGTAATCTAGTCAAATATTAGTGAATTAAGTCCTTGTGATAAGGCAAAATCACCTTGGCGGGTGGACTGGATTAGCTTCATTAACAGTGAACCAGGATAAACCAATTGTGTTCTTTCCTTCCGTGGTTCATACAATTGTTTGCGTGTGTGTGTGTTACAAAGTCTATTGCAAAATTTGTAAAACCCAATTCAAACCCCCTTTCTTGTGTTTTTCTCAACCTTCAGTCGAATACTGCTCCGAGCCCGTTTACGCGTCCAGAGTCCATGTGGAGAGAGTCAACGTTTGACTCTCTTTTGTTTGTTCCATCTCAATTTTAAGGCTCATGCATCTCCCAATCTCAATTGTTGATCAACCATACCAGTTAATTATTCAACACAGACGATCCAGATGTCGAGTCAAATAAGCATACGGTATACACAAGCCCACTGGATTTCCAGTTTACCGGTGGAGTCAAACGATCTGACTCCCCTGGAAGCGCCACTTGGTAGCCATCGGTGGCCACTCATAGAGAGTACATAACCTCCCCTTCCCTCATCCTACACCCATTTCCCTCTCCTTTTTGTCTCTCTATCTTTCTCCTTCTCTCTCTTCTTTCTCAGACGCTCTCACTTCTCTCTAGTTCTTAGCCCTTGCCACCCTCCATGGCCTTCGGCCGCCACAACCACCTCCCTTAAACCCCCCACTCTGGTTGAACTTCAACCGGAGTTCACCCCAAAATACAAAATTTCCATCATATTCATATGGGTTCCACATGAACCCTAAGAATCCTAGGGCTCTTGAATAGAAACCTAACCCAACAAGGTTCAAACCTTATGAACCCTAACAATGCCTAAGAACCCTAACCCTCCCCAGATGAACCCTAACCCTACGATGAACCCTAAACCATAATCAAACCCAGAAACACCAAGATCAAACCCCAAACACACAAATCAACATCAACGATAACAGATTCGCAACAACAATATAAATTCCTACAAGAATTAAAAAGCTATGAATCATAACCTTTCCTGCAGTGACCTACTTAAGCCGCTTTGATCCCTTTCTATCTTTGTTACTTACTTTGCTTCCAGATCTCCTTCTAATCCATTTCTATCTTTGTTAGTTGCTTTGCTTTGAGATCTCCTTCTAAACCATTTCCTTTTGTTTTGCAAGTGCTTGTGATGTAGGCTTAGCTTAGAGGGGTTAGGGTTCTAATGTTGAACTCGAACTCTCTATGTTAATTAGAGCTTTTGTGAGGTTTCTGAAGATCGCAGCGACAAAGTTCGTATTTTGACTTAGGGTTTTGAATTTTTTGTCCCTTGAAATCTCTTTAGTTTATATAGGGTTAGAAATTATATTTTAGAATTAAATTAGGTTAGATTGTTCTTAGGAAATTTTGAACAGATTTTGATTTCATTATGTTGTAATTTTTATTATTTGATTTGGTTGTAAGTTGATTAGTTAAGGATTCGATTTGATGTAATCTTTAGATTTAGGTTTTGCAATTGTAATTGTAACACATCTCAAATCTGAAGAAAATTTCATTTTTGGCATGTTTTGATCCAATTCCCTTCCTTCTTGCGCAAACTTAGCGTTTTCTTATGGGAAATTAGGGATTTTCATTGGTCGCCCATTTTGACCACAAAATTGCAATATTAAATTAGTAAAAATAATAATCTAAAAAACCTAATATTAATAATCATAATAATGCTACTAAATACCCTAAGAGATAATTAACCCAAAAAATCTTCTTAATATTAAAATATTCTAATTAAAAAACGTCCCTCCCTTAATTATTAATAAAAGCCTGATTATTATTTAATATTAATATTACATGTTAATATTAATATAATTAGTCTTTAATTTAATACTAATAATACTAATAACCCAATAACTAATAATCACAAAATAACCTTAATATACTAATTAGCTATAATTTAAAAAACTGACCTTCCCCTAATTATAATTAATCTTAAATTGATACTAATAATGATAATAACCTAATAATTATGATAATCATACTAATTTATAATCAATTATCAATTGATAATATTTTACATTTGACTAAATTTTAATTCATTAAACCAAACTCTCTAATAGTTCCTTTTTAAAACCTCTACTAAATTATAATAACCTAAATAATACAAATAAATCTTTAAAAAATAGTTAACAAAATGTTTACAATTTTTTATTATTTAATCCTAACTGACAACATTTGACCTTCACTTAATAATAAATCCAATAACCTAACCCAACTTAATGATTTGATTAAAAACTCAGACTCCCTAATAAATTTAATACCCCAAAAAAATAAAACTTAATAGTTTATGTAATCATTTTATCTAAAACCTCCTCTAAAAGTGATAAATCCCTAAACAAATAATCAATTAAATTATATTAATCCTAGAAATACACCCCTTATACCTGATTGATTCTAAACTGATCCTAAAAGTATCAATACTCCCAAAAGCCCACACTGACATGTGTTAGAGACCCCAAAATCTAAACAATACCCCTAACAAGCATTAAATCTCATTTGATCATGCCCAAAATAGTAACTAAGGTAAAAAAAAGTCAAAATGGTCTCGCTTTGACTTTTTAGGTCATTTGGGGACCAGATGACTGCAAACATTGGCCAAAATTTAGGGTACGACAGCTGCTCCTATTTAATCGGCTTCAAATCAAAATGATGATGTCGATGAGCCTTCCTCTTTTTGAAGAGGAGAAGATTAAATATAAGAAGGACCCTAGTTTTGACCGCAGAGTCTGATAGGTGTGGATCAATCTATGATGCTCCGTTAATATCCCGATATTCTTGTGTATACTATTCCTGGCTACAGAAGTTAGGTAGTATCTCAACGATCCTCTGATTCCGTTTTGATAAATCCTGATATAAACCCTTTTGGATGGAACTTGCCTATGATTCCTATGATCATCCAATCATGCTACTGGAATCAGGTAGGACTTTAGTGATACCCCGATCACTCTCGATGAAACCCCTTTGCTTAAAACCCTGGTGAAACCTCTGATGAAACCCCTTATTTGGATGAAAATACCTTTATAGAACCTTTTTGATAAAATTCTTTTGATAAAATCCCTTGATGAAACCCCTTTTTATAAAACCCCTTGATAGAAATCTAGTGAAACCCCCTTGATGAAATTCTAGTAGAACCCCTTGATAAAATTCTGGTTGAACCCCCTTGAAAAAAAATTAGTAGAACCCCCTTGATAAAATTTTATTATAACCCCTAGATGAAACCCATGATAAAACCCTTTCGATGAAATCTCTTGATAAAACCCTTTTGATAAGATCCCTTAATAAAACCCCTGATAAAAACCCCTAATGGAATCCTTGATAAAAACCCTTAATGGAACCCTTGATAAAAAAAAACTTTAGATATTTGATGGAACTTATCCCTTATGAAGGACATGTTGCTATGATCGGGATGTGAAAGGTGAAAACATGCTCACTAGTTGATAACGATCATTCGGGATGACCGACTACTGGATAGATTCCTTTGATCACTCTCAGTGAGTGAGATTGTTAGGGAAGTCCTTAATTGAAAAGGCGTTTATGAGAGTGTTACTTACTGGGGAAGGCCAATAAGTATTCCTGCTCAGGAATTATATTGGTATAGTTGGAGATTAGTCCTCTAAGAGGGGTCACAAATCCTATGTCATGTATTCCTGTTCATGTGTATGTAAGTTTTGAATTTGTATAGCATAATGATCCACATTCATGGATATTACACATGATATGGTGTATGAATGTGATGTTATAGATACACACAATGTATTAATCTTGGGTTGCGCCAGTGAAGATTGGGCCATTTAAGGTATTGAGTGCCAAGCAAGGTTGGGCTTTTATGAGATGCCAATCAAAGTTGGGTTTTTTTTATGTAGGTGCCAAATGAGGTTGATCTTTGCAAGGAGGCCAGATTAAATGAGATGATATGCATGGTTTGACGCTAGAGCGTAGCAACATGATTAATGCATGACAATGACTTGAATGTTTCAACAAGTGCCCTTGTGGTGAGCAATGGAATGGTTAAGACTTAGAGAGGTTGTTCGTGTAACTGGGATACTTGTCAAAAGGTGGTAGGGTATTACGTCAGCATGACTTCCCGATACTCATTTCGAACTTGACGATTTCTAATGTAGGAAAGATCTCGTTTGTGAAACCTTAGGAGTATGGATAACCCTGCAGTATCATGTCTTTGCCCCAGTCTGTTGCGTCTTTGAAGAGATTCATCTCAATATGGATTTTGAAGCAGCTAGACTATACCATGCACTTAAGATGGCATGCCATTGTATTAGCCTTGGAGAGATTCTCCCTTGACTAATCGACCATTAGAGTGATATGCCCCTGATGAACCATTTTTTGAAACGGTTTCTTTTGATCAAGTTGTGCAGCAGTCTGACCCATATTGATTGTGCCTTGGAGGGTATTGACCTTGATTGATTGAGTTTTGAAAGGTATGCCTTAAAAGGAGCTTAAATCCCACCATACTTTGATACGACCTTGAGATGAACTTCCCCAGTATTTGAGATTTCAGAAAGTATGCCCTTGATTAATTGAGGTCTGGAGAAATGGCTCAAAAAGGAACTTGGATTCCATCATGCTATGATATGACTTCGATAAGGACTGTGTCATACCCAAATTTTTGACCATAAGAGTCTGTATTTTCATTCTACATAACATATCACACATTTCATCTCGCATAATGCCCAATTTATCAGCCAGAATAAATTTGTTGGATTTACAGCCAAACCAGTAAAATAAAAGTCAACTGTACGAAAAAAATCAGTGGGACGGAGAATTTTAAAGTTAAGCCTGCAAACGTCAGTGGTATTAATATACGTTTCGCGTAGTTTAAGATGGCGTGCTCGTTTTAATTTTTCGACCACTTTTCGGTCGCATTTCTGGACAGTTTAAGCTATTTTAGCGGGTAAAATTTATTTTGAAATTTGACCAAACACTGTATTTTTCCAATACGTATATTTTGCGCTGATCATTTTGGTGTATTCGTTTTATTTTTCTGAGCAATTCGATACCGGTCCTTTTTTTTTGTTTTTATCATTTTTATTTCTTTCTCTTTTATTAATAATCACTTTTATTACCTTTTTATTTTCAGATTATTAATATTTAATCACATTTTATTTATTTATTTATATTTATTTATTAATATTTTGATTTCTTTGTCTTTATCCATTTTTGACAAAACTTAATCAAGAAGTTAAAGCTTATTTTATTTTTTCCTCATCTTGGTTAAAAAAAATCTGCTTGTACCAAAATTTAGTCCCTCCGTCTGTACCTCATACATACTACACGCCACCCCATTTGTTTTTTTTCAAAAGGCCATGCGCAGTACCCTCACCCATAATTCCCTCAATTCTCTCTCAAATAAATAATACCCAACTCTTCTCACTACTCCACACATGATACTCCCACCGCCCACATCATAAAAAAGCTCTCAGCTTTAGAATAAGCAGATGAAATTTGTTGGTGTGGAGGAACATGAACCGTACACGATAACCCAACTCACCACATTAACCCCACCATCATTCCATAACTTGAAAAAAAAAGAAAAAAACATCAATCCATTCACATAAACACACTTCCTGCAACTCGCCACCACCATTATCCTTCATGAAACTCTCATTCCACTCTCCATACTCTCTCTTTTCACGTTTTGTCCACCACCCTCATTCTTCATGTGTACACTACAACCACATAAAAATTCCTCCATGAAAACCATACAACAACCACACCATAAACTCACATCTCTTCTTCATAACATTCACCATAACGTTGTCTTCCTCTCTCCATTATAACACTTTTGCCACGTCCAACAGAGTTTTTTTTTCAAACAGGCATCTTGCAGTCGCGGGAACCACACGTATTACCAAACAAGGACCAAACCAGACACAGTGAAAAACTACTTATGAAATGTACAACTTCACAACTTCCTACGAGTTTCATACTCTTTGCAAACACACTTCCGTGAGTAACCTTTACAACCTGATTCTAGTCAGCATCGCACCGTACACGCACCACAATCGACAACAACTTACAGCGCCATCATTTTCCTCTACTGCATACTCTATTTTGTGTTCTTCGCCACCATCAACGAGTTCACGCATCCTTCCGACATCGCAACAATCGTCGGCAGCCTCTCACTCTTTCACGTGTCTTCGTTCATCAATACAACAATCTAAACCGCAACATCGAGATGTGGAAGCAGAAGAAGCAGTGAGTTGAGGGAGGTTCGTGAGAAGAAAAATTGTAGCGAATGCGTGAGGAATTTGAATGAGAAAAGAGTTCTTGTTGCGTTAGAAGAAGCTGGAAAAACGCTATCCACCACAACCACGACTCTGCCAAAACATCAACGTTCTCCAACAACTTCCGCCACCGCGAGAAGGAAAAAGGGTCGAGAGAGGAAAGTGCAGAGAAATGTGAACAGAGTGTGGAGGTGTTCAGGTTCTACAATTTTCTTTTATTTTACTACACTTTTCTTATTGTTAATAGGTTTTGTGGGCTCTGGACTTTTAGGTCAGATCATTTTGCTAGTTTCACCCCCATAGTTTAATTTCTTACATGGCACATTGCAATTTATTTAATTTTCCTTGTTTTGTTTATATTCAGAAAAATTTTAAAAAATATATATATTTGCTTTTGATTTAGTTAAAGTTTTGTGATATAATGTTGAAAAATGTAAAAAAAAAATTAATTACTTTTATTTTCGTAATAATAAAAAAACAAGAAAAAGTTTTTATTATTTATTTTTAAATATTTAAAAATATGTCAGAAAAATATGTTGTAATTATTAATTATTTTAAATGTTTTTATTTGTTATTGATTAATTTCCTAGATTGATTCTTGATACTTGGTTTTTTGACAATGTTTACTCGTGATACTTTGCCTTGTGAGCTAATTATACACCTTAATTCATGTCTTGTACATATGCTGTTATCTGTCCCTATTTTGAAACTATCTTCATGATGCTTGTCTTATTTTACACTCATGTGTGGCTTTTGAATCTATATGATTGCCCGTGTTTAAGTCCATGGGAAGGACTTGTGGTTGACTTTACGGTCATGTGCATTGCATTTTGTTTCATTCCTTTCACCCATTGTGTGATCCTTGTTTCCCATTTAGGTTGATTACCTTAGGATGTATAGCTTAGACTGCTCATTCCTTTAAGATGGCTTTCCTTAGGATATTTTCCCTTAGGATGTTAACTTAGAAAACTTACAGTTAGTCTCCCTTCTCCCATGAGAGAATTAGGCATGAGTCATCCTTAGTTGAGATGTAATTCTCCAACCCCATGACATAGTTGAGAAAGATGTCGATTCTTTTCCACTTGAGAGAGGTATATGGCATACTCGTCGATTCTATATCCGAGTTGGAGCCCTTCTCTTAATGTGAAGCAAAGATCCATCTTCCACATGTTTGTGGTGAATTAGTTGAGTATTTTCCTTAAGATGACAACTTGTCTCTTCTTATAAAACCAACAGACATTGCTTTACCCGTAATGTTTCGAACTACGGACGCTCTGATTTATCAAAGTTCCTTTTGAGAATACGTAGGCACATGGTCAATCCTTGGCGAGCACCGTTTTTTTCACACTTTCATTTTTTTTCACAATTTTCTCTTTTACTTCCTTTTACCCCGTAGTGAGGGGAACTACGAATGCTCTGATTCTTTTAGTCAGGATATGTAGGCACGAGATGCGATGTCTTGGCGAGCATACTTAGTAGTAACATCTTAGGTCTTCCTTTACGTTTTCACCCTTTAGCAGACAAATAACAAATAACACAATAAAGCAAGAGGTTCGTGTAGAGTACTACAAATACTTACGATGCTAGTACCTTCCCTTAGTATAACCAACCCTCAGACCTTAGATTCTCTCTTGCTTTGCATTGCATTGCATGTTTATGGGTTATTCGTTCTTTTTCCCTTCCCTTGGATAAATTGAGGATTGGTGGTGAATTATGATTTGTGATTCAAGTTAATTAAATAGCTTGATATCCGATTCTCACCACGACAAAAATGGTGACTTCATTGGGGAAATGTTAACAAGATCCTAAAAGGGTTACACCTAACCTATTTTATTATGTTATTTGTTGTATATATGTATACCTGTATATTTGTATATTTATATATATGTATTTGCTTGGGTTTTTCTGTGTGCAGGGTGGTTACCTTGAGTGGTGAGATAAGTCCTAACCCGAAATTGAGTGCACTTATGATAGGAAGGTGATATATTCAAGGAGGTTTATAGGGAGTTGATTCCCGACTAAGCTAACTCGAGAAATCACCACTCAGTTGAGGCCCTCTTGAGAGTAGTATTGTTGAACGAGTATTCGTGAAAACATTACTACTTTCGACCTAGGAGCCCGTGACACTGGGGACCTTTAGTTACCCTTATCCCAACTTGGCCTTCTTAGGACGTAGTGCGATGACTATGAGGGAGTATTCCCAAAATAGTTGATACGCGATACTACACTCAAAGAGGTTCTCTTGGGAATATTATTAACTACCGAGTAATTGGGAAATTGATAATATCTGAAAGATGGACTGATGACTTTGGGAACTTTTGTAGAGCCCGTTGTACAGGTACAAATAAACCATTAGTACACACCTTTTGGGATGGGTAGACCATGGCTCCACGCTCGTGATCTTCAAACCCAAACTCTTGTTTGTTTGCATGTATATGTGAATATGTGAATATGTGTATACCTGTGTTTATGCATACATTCATTCATCTATTTATTCATTCATGCACCATTTTCTAATTCTCTTCAAGGAACTTAGAGTTATTCTTGCAAACATCATGGGTTTTACCGTGGATTTTGGAAGATGTACTATATTTTGTGATCCTTCAAATTTTTAAGTAATTGATACTTTTTCAGTCATTCAAAGTGTTATCCACAGTGTTTGCAAACGTAACTATTGAGTTCCTTGAAATTCATTTTCATTTGCACAACATACATCATGTAACATTGCATCATTTCAATACATCCTTTCCCTAAACAACAGCTCATTCGGCCTTCTATCCTTGTATCAATCAGCTAATTTCCTGGTATTTGTACCGAGCTTGAAGTAGTTACTGAAGGATAATGGAGGGGACAGAGAATGTTGATCCCATGTCAGGCTTTAGAGTGATGAATAACCCGGTGTTTGGTTTTCCTCCTGACGGCAATACTCAACAAGTGGATGTTCTTACTCAGTCTCAGCCTATGCAAGATAACCTAGCTGTTCAAGTTGATGAAAGAGACTCCCAAGTTCCGAGGTATATGTCAAATCCTCAGAATGTCCACCCTGTGAAAAAGGTGAATGATCCTAGAGTTGTGGAAATCGAGGAGGGAGTTTGTGATCTCAAGGAACAATTGAAGATAATGAAAGGACTCAATGCATCTAGTCTTAAGGCTCATGACTTGTGCCTGGTTCCAAGCGTGGTTATTCCCCCAAAGTTCAAAATTCCTATCTTTGAAATATACATGGGTGTTAGTTGTCCAAGGTACCAATTGAGGATGTTCTGTCGATAGATGACCACATATATCGACAACGACCTGATGATTCACTGCTTTCAAGAAAATTTATGTGAGGCATCCTTGATGTGGTATATTAAACTCGAAAGGACCATATTCAGTCTTGGGAAGACCTAGCTGACGCTTTTGTGAAGCAGTACAGTTACAATATGGACATGGCTCCAAACAGCGATCAATTGATGAGCATGAGTCAGAAAGACAACGAATCCTTCAGGGAGTATGCGCAGCGGTGGAAAGAATTGGCAGCCCAAGTTCATCCACCACTCAAAGAGAAAGAACTAGCCAAGACGTTTCTAAAAACACAATCAGACTCTTATTATGTCAGGATGGTAGGCGTTGTGCCATTAGAGTTCTCTAAAATTGTGGAAGTCGGAGTCAACATCGAGGACGCATTCAAAAGTGGAAGAATACAAGATGACTCGACTAGCCAAGCTAATAAAGAGAAGTTTGTTAGTGATTCCCAAAAGGAAAGAAATGTTGAAGTTGATGCAATTTTGGATTCTCCTCAGATCCTGCAAGCTCCAGTTCCGGTGCCTTATCACCAATATCAGGATGCAACGCCTGTTCAATGCCAGCAACCACTACCTCATGGACTTCCGTATCATTAACAAAGGTTGGTTCCTCAAGATCAATGTCAGAATCGACAAGCTCGGAATATGAATCATCATAATCAACGCCAGAATCAGTAGAGACCTCCAAATAGTCCAGAAGGAGATACTCACCAACTTGATCCGATCCTAATGACTTATAGTCAATTGTGTTCTTATTTCGCCCGAAACTCGGTGATGACACCCAGAAAGACCAGAGCCATGAAATCTCCCCCTCCTTGGTACAATCCAAATACCAGTTGTGAATTTTATAATGGAGTAGTGGGGCATCCGATTGAAGAGTGCAAGGTTTTCCAGGAAAAGGTTCAACAGATGATCGACGATGAGGTGTTGACCTTCAAGGGAGGAAGCCCAATTGTGAATGGAACGCCTTTATACTGACAGATAAAAAGGCTCAAGAGAGTCTTTTCCAAGCCAGTGAAATCATGAGGATAACTCATTCCCGAGATCATCAGGTTGTTTGTTTGTTTGCTTGCATTTGTTGTTTTTTTTATTTATTATAAAAGCATGAATTGCATGTAAGAACTTGTTTGTTTGGAATGATTAATGCAATGAATATGTTTGTCTTGAAGCAATCCATTCGTATTCACTCTTAAAATTATTTTCTAATTTATAATGCCAATGCCACCCAATCTCTTGCCTTGGTAGAGAATTGGAGGGAGGATGACGAAATTGAAAACGCAAGACCTCTTGTTTGTATGCTTTTGACTAAAAACCCTGCTGATGATTTAAGGCATTGTTTCAAATCCCTAAACACCGGTGATATAAGAGAGATAGACCTTCGTTAACTCCTTTGAGCCTTGGAGTAGGAGTTTTCCTTTCCTAGAAATAAAAAACCCTCAATTTTAACCTGGGGCAAGGTAGTTTTTCAGCTAAACTGATCGAGCGCCCAAACTCACAAAAAAAGAAGAGTGAACATCTGAGGATCCATCATACCTATACCTCACACATTAGGAGGCTAGGAGTCAGATCCACAATGATTATCCCTCATCCAGCCTAGGAATGGGGCAGTTGTAATCCTTTCAATAAGTCAAAATGACTTAGAGTCACACGATTAGTTCATAAATCAAAAATAAAATAAAAAGAAAAAGAAAAAGCCCGCCAAGTCAAGACCTATGAAGGAGATTTAGGCAAAATTAGGGCATCCCGCTGGACTTCAAAGTCAAATGCAAAAGACTTCATCCAGGCAAAAGTTAGGGAAAATAAAAACGTGAAAAGTGAAACCAAAGGATTACAAAGAAAAATCCTCAGCAAAGAACAAGGTCGTGTGATCAAACACCAAAAGCGAGAAGGTGAGTGAATACCTTGTCCAAAGCCTCGGTGGCTTCTCGACCATATCAAAACTCTCCTTGAGAGATGAGTGTTCGCATCGAGTTAGCTGAACATAGGATTGCAGAACATCACGAAGAAAGGGTGGGTATAAATAAACTTTGAGCATATATCCTTTGTTTCATAAACTGTGAACTAAGCCACGTTATAACCCTCAAAAGACCTAATTGAAGCAGGGTTTATTTCGAAAGCATACTCAATGAGATAACATTTCTTAACTCCTATGATCTATGCTCAAACTTTGTGTTGGCTTTGTAAAATTAATCAATTTCATATCCTAACTAGTGATTCAGTCACAAGTTATTACGATATCTTTTCAATAAAAGCTTCAAGACAAACACGTGTGTTGCATTAGCAGTTTCAGAATTAACATTTTCTGCTTGCTAACATTACTTGACATCATAGAAGCTTGCATATGAACATCAGTAATAAGCTCAATCTTTTGAGACTTGTAACTCTGTTGAAAAAGGCAAATCATTTCAAAAGGATGATCATATCCAGGGGCATCTTTTCTAAAGACTCTGCTGAACAGGGGCAAGTTGTTTCCTAATTATTGCTTTCACAGACTAACCATCCCTAAGCGACAAGTTTGAAGACTCAGTCATACAAAATGTAGTCAATCTGGGGCAGTTACGTCGATATTTTACAAATCTCTCCAAGAGTTTGAAGACACTAAGGCATTTTGAATGCCAAGTTTTCTGTAAAATCCTCTTGAAATGACTTCTTCTCATAAACCGTGTGATCTGGGGCATTTTAGAATTGAAGACTTTTTATCCATTCACAACAACTGTTGTTCAAAATGGCGACTACCACGCAGTTCATCAATGCAGAGTTACATTGTTCTCATAACAACTTTCACCCATGTCCCCACTAGGTCTCTACTTCAGGTGGTTATGATAATTCCCTGGTGAATCTCTACTTCAAGCACTTATGGCATGTCTGGTGTAAGAATTCCCCAGTTGGTAACCTAAGAATTTCTAGTGAATGTCTTTGGCTTCAACCTCCCAGTGAAGTAAATGTTATTTCACTCCTCAGTGAATCACCTGCAACCTCAATCTTCCCCAGCAAAGTGGATGTTTATTTCATCCTTATGGAGTTTCAAATTTGACATCTATAACTGCGATGTAGATCCAAGCTTCCCCCATTGAAATGGATATTTATTTTATTCCTTGTGAGGCCTTAGCTCTGGCATCTCTAAAACTTTCATTCAGACTACTTCAGTTCGCAGTGGATATTTATTTTATCCCCCATGAAGTATCTCTAACCATGAGTTTGATTCCTCCTTAGTGGATCTTTCTCTTCCCCAACAGAGTAGCGAGATTCATCCTGACAATCCCCAAAGTGAAGTCATGATGTTTATCCCCAAGTGGAGTACTCTCTCTCCCCAGGTATTGGAAGCTTTGATGCAGGACTGTGGTCCCAGATGTGGCTTTCCTTTCGTCCCCAGTGATGTTCTATATCATGAAGATTGGCCGAGTATCCGTGTCGATATGTTTATTTCATCTCCAGTTTACTTCTCTTTGTTTGTTTTGTCAGCATAAGGATAATATGACATACATTCATTCATACACATATACATGGCATCTGTGCATTTTGAATTTTTGTGATTGTTTGTTTGTTCTTTCACTTTGGTTGCGTTTATCCCCAAGTGATCTGGGTTTGTCTTCTCCCTCCAAGTAGATTCGTCAGCCCTAAACAGAAAAAGCACATCCTTTCTAATTCCCCACTGAGTTCGATCCTCGTGGAAGATGTTTGCTTTAGTTTTCTTTTCCATTTTTGAATAAAGATAAACCCTAATTGAGTCCTTCCTCATTGGGTAGAGTCTTGCTTGACCGTTTCTCTTCAGTTATTTGCTAAATTGAACTTTGGTCCCTGACAATTGTAATACCCCAAATTTTGACCACTAAGATTTCCCATCATTGTGCAAATTATCATCACAATATGGATGAACCATCATGCCTCATCAGTCTCCCCAAAGATGGGTGAGCATTCACTACTATCAGAACTAGGGTTTCAAGCCCTCTCAGAGCTCTTAGACAAAGGATCAATCAAGGATTGACATGATCTTCAACTTGTCTAGCCTCTCAAACATCCACAGTGGATCAAGAGGACTCCCACAACAAGGATTAAGCACAAGGCTGGTCCCTTTCAGGTGGATTAAGCCTCAAGATCGCCAGTGTCACCAAATTAGGGTTTTGGTTGACCAGAGCCTCCAGTTCGAAATTTTCCTCTGGGCATGAGCCAATACTTCAAGGCATGGCCTAAAATACCCCATGGAATCTCATGGACCCAAGCATCAAGTCAATTTGACCTCAGGGGATGCATAATAAAAAATCAGGAATTAGGGTTTCTTGACCTAATTCACCCCTAAGTTAACTTTTGGGACAAATCATGAGCCAAGACCTCAAGATATGATTTGAGGGTCTTTAACATACTACATTGATCGATTTACAATAATGGATTAATCCAAGAAGCTTGAACAACAAGTCTCAATTTCATCTGAACCACAATTAGGGTTTCGCGAGAAAAGTCAACTATAGCTTTGACTTTTGACCAGGACATGCTCCCAAAACCTAGGACATGATTCAATACACCCTATAACACCTATGGAATCAATCCATCAAGTTTGATTTAGGTCAAGGACTTGATTTCATAGAGGATCGCACAGTTTGGGATTCATCTGACAAAAAGTAAAATGTGCACAAAAGTCAACTTTGACGTTTTGAGATTTTTCACAAAAATGGGTTTTTAACCATAAAATGATGTTAATGTATGATTTGAATCATCATTCATCAAGAAAAATCAAGAAAAGTGGGATAACTTGTAAAAGGGGTAACCATAAAAACTTAGAAAATTTTCTAAGTTATGGAACAAAGTGGGAAGGGTACCAACTTTGGAGGATCATAACTCCTAAACCACAAAGCCATTTTTCCCCATCCAAAGCTAGATTTGTAGCTCTCATTACCCTCTACAAAAGCTTAAAACTAACCTCCTTCCAAATTCATCATGGATTTTAAGTTATGGAATGATCAAAATCACAAAAAGTGAAAATGTCACTTTTTTCCAACACTTAGTGAAATTTTCACTAAGTCAGAATATGCCTTCACTTTTCTCCAAATGTAGGGGCATTTTTCACTTGGATCCAAAAAGTATCAAAACCAATTATGATCAAACAGTTGTTGTAACATATTAGGGCTTTCCAAAATGGCCAAGAACATCACCAAACTCCACTTGAGCCATTAGATATGACAATGGCAACATGCCTTGCTGAAAACTGCCAAGGCTAGGAATAATTTTGCACTTTTACTCGATTTGGAAAAATCAGATAATTCCAAGCCTTTTCATCACTTTAAACACCTCTGAGGATCAAATCTAAAGGGGACAAACACTGAGCCAAGCCTCCAAAGTCTTTGGAACAAGAAGTAGCATGCCAAACCTAGAATTGCCTAAAAGAGGGACAAGACTCCAATTTTGGATTGGAGCATTTAATGGATGTACCAAGGTGGCATGGACTGAGCCATTTCCAACTTAATTCAGTTAAGACTTATCCAAGACCAAGGGAACCAGCAGTCTGTGCCCTAACCTCTAGTCAATGGCTAGAGGAGACTTGGATTCTCATTGGTCAACATTGGCCAAACCTATTCAGCAGTTGCCATTCACTATTCCTTGCAAAACAAACTTGCTCTACTATAAATAGAGCTCAATTGTGATCAGTTTGAGTACACCAAAGCCATCAAATAGATGCTTTCCTCAAAATCCCTTTCTCTTGGCAAAAATGCCTTCTTTAGCAAGGTAGCTCTGAGTTTTTGAGTTAGAGAGAATTTCCATCATAGCTCATGATCCTAACACCTCATAAACATCATATGTAGGTGATCCAAACACTCACAAGTGACCTGTAGTTCCAAAATCACAAAGTCACCTCTCAAAACCTTAAAATAGGCCTTTTGTACATTTTTTAAGCCATGTCTTGATTCAGTCACTTTCCAAACTAGATAAAACCTTAAACACACTCCAAATATCATCCTTGAACTGTCCCAAATGGTTCCCCCATCTGGAACACCATTTGAGAGAGTTGCTATTTTGGTCATTTTAACCCCTTTTGCAAGAAAGGGCCAGTTTGTGTTTTTGCAGGTTCCAGCTGATTCCACTCATCCTAAAAGCTTCTAAGGGATCATTTTAGAGTGTCCAAAGCATCAAACCATTTCTGGAACAAGAAATTTGGCAGATTGCACAGAAAACTCCAAAAGCTCAAAAAGAGGTAAGCATCATGACTTGAACTTTCCAAAGTATGATTGCTTTGAAGTCCACTGATCATACACAACTCATACATGTTATATATGTTGGGTTGGAACCAATTCATCATGTAATTCATGCCTGTATCAAAGTGTAGCATAAAAAATACAATTATAGGCCTTTTTCAAAACCACTATCGTGTTTTGAGGAGGGAGTATGATCTGGAAAAAATACCATCACCACTGGATTCCTTGTGAAATTCTGGTCCAGATGCATATAAATTTTGTCTCAATCCATGGAGAAATGAGAAAGTTATAACCTTCACGTTTCTGAGCTAAAACTTGCCTTGCCTTAGGCCAGGCCAAAAACAAGGCAAGCCTTGTATATTTGTGGTTTCACTTGAAGTAATGGATGTATCACCACTCCAGTGGTAAGGCGCGCACCCTATAACCTTGAGGTCATGGGTTCAAACCCAACCCATGCAATTTTGTGTTTTTTCACATTTTTGCTATTTTTTCCAATATTTTCATGTTTTGTTAATTACTTGGAAAATTAATAACTCTTTTAATTTTAATTATTTTGATTGGTTCTTTTTGCAAAAAATCACAAAAATATTGAAATATTTATTTCCACAAAAAAATTAGATTTATATTATTTATTTAATATAGTTAGTATTTTTGTGAATAAATGCCTTTTTATTTGTTTTTAAACTCTTTTAAAAATAAATACCCATGTTGAAAAATCAAGACCAAGTAGGTTTTAATTCATCTTGTGATTAAAACCTCATTTTTCAAACCTAAAACCAAAATCACAAGTTGTTTATTCAAACTTATTTGGAATTTGTATCATTTTAATTTATTTTTCTTTGAATAATTACTTTAAAAATGATGAAATTAGGGTTTTTGTTGATTTTCACCTTAACAAACTTTTTCAAACACTCATGGGCCTCTAATAGAGTGTAAGACCCAATACTTTGTAAATACAAACCTATTTTGGGCCTCACTTATTGTATAAGTCCCGTTGTATTTCAAAAAATCACGGTGCGATCGTCGCCTTTTCAAAATAAACCTTGGGCCTCTCCTTGAGCTGTAAGCCCCACCACTTGTACAAAAATAAATCTTTGGGCCTCTAATAGAGTGTAAGACCCAATCCCCTTTTAACCAAAACAATTTTGGGCCTCAGATATTGTATAAGTCCCTTTGTGTTAAAAGAAAACCTCGGCACGATCTCCAGTTGAAAAATCAAACCCCTGGGCCTACCCTCGTATTATAAGCCCCATTCTTTAAAAATAAATCTTTGGGCCTCTTGAGAGAGTGTAAGACCCATCCCTTTGTACAGAAAACCTTTCTTGGGCCTCAGTCACTTGTATAAGTCCCTGTACAAAACGACAGTGCGATCACTGATAAAACCTTGAGCCTCTCCTTGAGTTGTAAGCCCTAACCTCGTATTATAAGCCCCATTCTTTAAAAATAAATCTTTGGGCCTCTTGAGAGAGTGTAAGACCCATCCCTTTGTACAGAAAACCTTTCTTGGGCCTCAGTCACTTGTATAAGTCCCTGTACAAAACGACAGTGCGATCACTGATAAAACCTTGAGCCTCTCCTTGAGTTGTAAGCCCTAACCTCTTTTCAAAATACTTTCTCCTTTGATTTTGAAATATACTGTTGTTTTCAATTTTTCTTTGTTGAACAACTAACCAAACAGCATGGAAGCTCTACAACCGAGTAAGTGTTTATACGCTTTCATTTACCACTTTCATATATATATATATATATATATATATATATATATATATATATATATATATATATATATATATATATATATATATATATATATATAACTGTATTGTGGGGCTATTTCACTGTAAGTCTTCTTTCATAAACTCATATCAACTGTGTAATAATAGTATATATATTTAGAGTTTTCCCCGGCAACTATGTCTAGCACTAAGCCCAGTTGATCACTCTTAAATAGACAAAACTAGATCCCTCATAGGAGCACCAGATACAGTCTTCTCTTCGGCTGTCACTCTTATTATCAAAGAAACTCTACTCCCCAGAGATGATCTTTTCTCCGTGAATGGCATCTTTTGAGTTTCTTCCAAATTCTTGGACTTTCCTGGCTTGATCTATTCTCTGTGAATAGCCTGTCTTGAACTTCTCGGGGTTTGGGGACCCACTGGCTTCCTAAAAGCATCCCCGCCTCCTCTTGGGCGTTGTACAAGGACCCATCGGCTTCGTAGAAGTTTTCACAACCTCATCTTAGGCTTCGTATAAGGATTCTTCCTCCGGGAATGATAGCCTCCTCTTGGACTTCGTACAAATTGTCCCTCGGCTTCTTAAAAGTTTCCAGCCTCCTCTTGGGCTTCGTACAAATTGTCCCGACGACCTCCTAGAGGTATAGGAACAAAAATTAGTCATCTTAATAGAATAGTCTTTCAAAGAGTCTAGATCTTTCTACCATGAACATACTACTACCGTTTCTTTAAGCATAGTACAAAAGATAAAACTCTAGACTTGGACAGTCTAATCTCCTTGAGTCTCGAAGGCATTCTCAAGTAGGGAAAAACCCCTGTAGACTTGGACAGTCTCAAATACCCTTTGGATTTCCCGCTTCCTTAAAGAACAGGAAACAACCCTGATCCTCTGATCAAACCCAAAGCACAGCCTTACCTTTAATCAGTCCCCATATAAGAACTGATTTTCTCTCCAATATACTGGACCTGTCACTCAACTGAAACAGTAACCCTAGCCTTCTCTTGGGCTTTATACAATGATTCTCCCCAGCGGAGCCAAAACCTTCTTCTAGCCTCCATCTTGGGCTTTGTACAAGATACTAAAAGACTCTCTTGTTAAGTCAATCTCCCTTTTAGCCTCCATCTCAGGCTCTGTATGAGATACAAAGACTCTATTGTTGAGCCAAAAACCATTTTAGCCTCCATCTCGGGCTTCGTACGAGATACAAAGAATCTCTTGTTGAGTCCACCACTTTTAGCCTCCATCTCGGGCTTCGTACAAGATACAAAAAACACTCTCTTGTTGAGTATAAAAGATCCTCTTGTTCGGTCACAACCTCTTTTAGTCTCCGTCTTGGGCTTCATACAAGACACATATAAAAGCACTCTCTTGTTGAGTCAACCCTTTTAGCCTCTATCTCGGGCTTCGTACAAGACAGATATAAAACACCCTCTTATTGGGTCAATAGCCTCCGCTTAGGCTTTGTATAAGGAAACCCCCGGTTGAGTCAATCAACCTTTTAGCATCAAAGTTGTGCCTCGTTCACAACATACAAACATCAACAACTCCTTAATCTAATTGCTGTAAGCGGCAAGCCTCTGGATTATTTACATCCACGCCACCGTCCCTCTTTTAGCATGAGAAATTCCTAAGGAAAGATAGCATTGCTCTACACTGAGTTAAAGTCTTCTCCTTCAGGTTGAAATCCCCTATAAAGGAAATTATGGCATTTCCGGATTCACATATCCCGGTTAAAGTAATTCTCCTTTATAACCAGTCACCCAACAGTTGTGATAAACACCCTCTTTAGAGATGACAAACTCTCTCTAAAGCCAAAACTCTTTAGCTTCATATCTTGGGCTTTGAACAAGATACAAATAGACCCTTCAGCTTCATATCTTGGGCTTTGAACAAGATATAAATCACCTTTAGCTTCACGTCTTGGGCTTTGAACAAGACACCAAAACACCATTTCCTCCCATAGAATAGGAGGAACTACGATCGCTCTGATTTCCCTATCCCGGGAATATGTAGGCATAAGATTGAAAGATCTTAGCAAGCACACTAATCAAAAACCCAAAATCCCATACCTCCCATCAATCGCCCGGGCACTGTTTTAACAAAATAGCCTAAGGGAGACTCACAATCTTTGTAGCATCTGTAACCTAACAGATCGCTGTTCAAACTCAGTATGCAAGCAGGGTTAGTTGGAGACATCTATTTCCCTTCCTTCATTAGCTTCAATAGGATAAAAAATGAATAGAACTGTAGTACCAAAGCGGTAGTGCTTCACAACCACGTCCAAAATCGCTCGCTACAGAAAAAATGGTGACTCTGCCGGGGAAGTGTCATTAAGATCTATCTCACCTTAGTCATAATTCGTCACCATTTTTCCACAGAAAAAATAGCGACTCTGCTGGGGATTTACGAGTTCTTGTTCTCTTCCCATCTCTTAGGTAGAAACCTTAAAAAAGTGCCACGAAGAAGAATGGCGCCCACCGTGGGGCAGTTCTTTTCATCTCCGAGGTAGAAACCGAAGACTGGGGACTTCACTGGGATAGGACTTTTTGTTGACTTCACTAGGATCTTAGGTCAAAACCTTTAAGTGGGGAAGGTACCACAGAATGGTGACTCCGCCGGGGAGCCATTTTTGTCAGGAACATAGGATTCATAGCTCTTTAAAGTCTAGGACTTTAGGACAAATATATATACTACTTTTCCTAATTGATATCTGTGTTTATTTTTCTGCTAATGGGAATACGTGTGATGCCGCATGTGGAAAGATTGAGTATACACCTAGGAAAAACCCCTTTTAGTAGTGCGGAAGCTATCGAAAATAGTTGTCACGCGATACTACCCTCTTCTGATGGTTCTTCGAAAAAACATCACCTAGCACGGTTCCCGGCCCGCTGGTGTTTTCTCGACAAGAATTGATGATTTTGAGAGACAGGTACAAAAATCACTAGTATAACCTTTGGGATGGGTAGAGCTTTGACTCCATGACACCGACCCTTTGACCCCATGTTTTTTCTATGTTTTTGTGTGCTGCATTCATGCATTCATCTAAAAAATATTCAGCAAAGAAAAATGTTCTCTTCTAGTCTCTCTTTTTCAAATTAAACTAAGACAATGATTGCAAATGTCAGAGAGAGAAAGAAGATTGCGCTCATGGATTTCTGTAGACGAAAAGCTCACGAGTATACTTTCAAGGTTCCAAAACTAGGGGATTTGAGACAATTAGCAAGGATGATCACTAACCCTGACACTTTCAGAGCCAAGTACGGAGGTATGCTACCTCTGTTAAGAGTCCATGTGATCGAAGGAATCATGGAGGCACTCATTCACTTTTACGATCTGGTTTATCACTGTTTCACATTCCCGGATTACCAGCTCGCACCAACACTGGAGAAGTATTCTCACTTGGCTGGTCTGCATATTACTGATCAAACTCCATTTTCTGGACTGGAAGAAATTCCAAAGGATCAAACTATTTCAAGAGCAATTTATTTGGACGAGTCAGAAGTTAGGACTCACATCACCACTAAGGGTGGCATCCGAGGTTTGCCAGCCCAGTTCTTGACAAAGAAAGCCCTGTACTTTGCTAGTATAGGGAACGTGGCCACTTTCGAGAGCATCTTTGTTTTGCTCACCTACGGGTTATTTTTGTTTCCCAACATTGATAACTTCGTAAATATCAATGCCATTAAGATTTTCCTGATCGGAAACCCTGTACCGACCTTACTCACAGATGCGTATCATTCGGTACACCTAAGGAATTTATACAGTGGAGGAATGATCACGTGATGTATACCCCTACTATATAAATGGTTCACTTCCCATTTACCCAAGTGTGCTGCATTTTGGGATCAAAAGAATACTTTACGTTGGTCGCAGAGAATCATGTCTCTTACTAACTCTGACATCGATTGGTACAATCGAATCTATGACGGGATCATAATTATCGACCGTTGTGGAAATTTCCCAAATGTACCCCTTATAGGAACTAAGGGAGGAATAAACTATCATCCGGTATTGGTTCGTCGTCAATTTGGATACCCGATGAGGCATGTCCCGCGGAATGCTCATCTGGAAGGTCTTTTCTTCAAAGAAGGAGAAAATGATAGGGCACTAAAAATGGAAATAGTGCACGCCTGGAAACATGTTCATAAGAAAGGACGAGAGTCTCTAGGAAAACCAGACTGTGTCTCGGTGGAGCCTTATCTCCACTGGGTATAAACTAGAGCTCTCAAGCTAAAGATGCCTTATCCTCATTACGGAATTCTTCCGCCAAAGGAATCTATCATGTACTTCATGACTGAAACAGAAAAACATCAGGTTACTCTCAACAAAGTTCAACAGGAGAGGAGGTCTTGGAAGAACAAGTACCGCACCCTCAATGTGGAGTGTGCCAAAATACAACAGCTGCTAAAAGATAAGGATGCTCTGATTGAAATTTTGGAGCAACATGCTGTAGAGAATCAGGATGACTAAAGGAATTTACTCGCTCCTTTCACTTGGAAAAGGAATGACAACCCGACAATGGCCCAAGAACCCCGATTCAAGAAAAGGAAAGTACCAGAATCAGCACCTGGGTTCTCCTCAGAGAGGACTCGAGACCCATTAGCTTAGGTTTCTGTTTCCGCACCTTGTAATCTACTGTATTTCCATTTCAGCAATCCTTTGAATTCAATAAAACGGGGTTTCCCCACTATTTGATATTTGCAATCTAATTGTCGAAGTTTATTTTGATTAAACAAAAAAAAAAATTAGTATAATCATTGCATTCATCATTCTCACGTCACGTATTCTTCTTACCTACGAATCTCACGTTTGTGTGTCGGTTCTAGAGTCAAACTGTCTCATTCGTATAATACTCGGGCCAATCGTCAGAAAAAAATGGAAGATCTCGAGGAAGAGAATAGAGAGTTGAAAGAAGAGATCGACGCTCTAAGAGAGGATATGAGAAAGCTTCGTAACGACATGCAAGCCATGGCAGAGGCTCAGCTTCAAAGAACTGAGATCTCAGAGATCACCTCAATGCCTATAGTGGGGAAGTACGATCCTAGGCATCAAATGCCAAAAGATCATCCCTGGGGCATGCCTGCTAACTATATCTTGGAAGGATATGTTCCACTGATCACTGAGGATCAGGGAATCATAGCAGAAGCCACTGGGCCTGAAGGTTACAAACTTCGGGAAAGCGAAGATGCCAGGGGAATGACAACAACTCCTGAAGGTTACAAACTTCGGGAAGCGCCAAGATTCACTGCCGTAGTAACGGTACCACCCCCTATGGTGAACACTATCCCGAAAGGACAGATTCCCCAGATACCTTCTGGTGGAAACGACAACATGTTCGACAGAATGAACGAGTTCCAGGAACAGTTCCTGGGAATGCAGAAAGAACTGCAAGCTATTCACAGTCAAGATTTATTTGGAAAAGATGCCACAGACCTTTGCTTGGTCCCTAATGTGAAAGTCCCGCACAAGTTTCAAGTGCCCGACTTTGAAAAGTACAAGGGTAACTCTTGCCCTATGAGCCATCTGGTGATGTACGCTCGGCGAATGTCAGCTCAGGCGGAGAATTAGGACCTACTGATTCACTACTTTCAGGATAGTTTAATCGGTGCCGCATGAAAATGGTACATGGGGTTAAACCGTGCCACGATCGGCACTTTCAGAGATCTTGGCACTGCCTTCATCCAACAATACAAATATAATCTGGACATGGCACCAGACAGAGATCAGCTAAGATCAATGTCGCAAAAGGACAAAGAAACCTTTAAGGAGTACGCTCAAAGATGGCATGAAATTTCCGCTCAAATTTGTCCACCTCTTGAGGAAAAAGAGATGACAAAGATCTTCTTAAAAACCTTGAGCTCATTTTACTATGATAGAATGGTTTCCAGTGCGCCCAGTGACTTCACCGAGATGGTGGGTATGGGAGTTCGTCTTGAGGAAGCCGTCCGAGAAGGATGTTTAGTTAAAGACATTGGATCATCAAGTAGTACAAAAAGATATGGTAGTGCTCTCTCTAAGAAAAAAGAGCATGATATTGGGAATATCTCTCTCGGAAAGCAAAGGCGACGTTATCAACCAATAGCAGCTGTAACTCCTGCTATCAACCCTGCGCCTATTTCTACATATCAACCTCTGATTGCGTAGAGCCAACCTAATCAACAAAGGACACAATAGCCTCTTCAACAGGCTCGTCCTCCATACAACAACAACCGTACAACACGACCACCAGGGTTCGACCCTATACCAGTATTGTACGCAGAACTATTTCTGTTACTACTGGCTAAGGGGCACATCCAGACTAAGTCTCCTCTTACAGTACCAGAAAATCTGCCTTTCTGGTTTAAAGCAGATCAGACTTATCCTTACCACCAATGAGGACCAGGGCATAACATCGAGAACTGTCTCAATTTCAAATCCGATGTGCAAAAGCTTATCAGGAGCGGGGTCTTATCTTTCAAAGATACGAATCCAAATGTTCTCACGAACTCGCTGCCTCAACACGAGAAAGCTACAGTCAATTTGATAGAAGGAGAGCCTAACAACGTCTATCAAATTCATGATGTACTCTTATTAAGGGCCAATCTAGTCAAGATGCATTGTAGACAGAGTGGATATGGCCATGTGCCACCTCATAATTATCACCAGTGTGATATCTGCTCTAAAAATAATCAGGGATGTTCTGTGGTGCAATCAGCTCTACAGGAACAAATGGATCAAGGATGGATCCAAGAGCACCGAGTTCATGGAGTTAACATGACCTATACGAATTCCAACATCATTCAAAACCACGATATCCGTGTGATGAATGTCAACCTAGTGGCAATGCACTCAAGGCAAAGCCAGTATCATAATCTGCCATGGCACGATTACAATTCTTGTCTGACTTGCTCAGTAAACAAACAGGGATGCTCTTTCATATAGGAGGCCTTCCAGCGTCAGATGGATCTTGGGTGGATCCAGGACTACCGTGATAGGAATCATTATCAGATCAACATGATTTAAATCTTCGATATTTGCTTGATGAATATCAGCCTGGTGGAGTTACATGCTAAACAGGTCCTGCTCGGTTTTCTCATTTCACATGATTATAAGAGCTGTAAAGCGGGTTGCGAAAATGATTGAGGTTGTGCCCTTGTCCAGGAAACACTTCAACACTTGTTGAACCACTGGTGGCTTCCAATCTATATGGATGAAGACACCCAGCAAATTAGTATCACTAACGGGAATCCTACCAGATATCAAAGTCAGGATGTCTGGTCAATGGAAACAGATCTAGTAAGGTTACACTATATTCAAAGCGGACGTGGCCAGGTGCCACTACACAACTATGAACGTTGTAGGGTCTGTTCGGAAAGTAACCAAGGGTGATACCTGGTGCGAGTAGCTCTTCAGGGTCAGGTGGATAGTAGAGAGATTCGCCCATGTCCAGGTTCCGGACCAATCAACTGGACGCCAAACTACCTCGCTAATCAAATCAAGTATGTTGTCGTAATCTCTGATCATCCGAGGGCTAGGAATGTTTGTGCCATCATCCCTCTACTTGACGAATCGAGAGTTCCCAACCAAGAACAGATCGAAATTACTTACGATGGTCAGAAAAATCAGAAGTCTCCTGTAGTTATCTATCTGCCAGGACCATTACCATATGAATCAGCTAAGGTTATCCCTTATAAATACAATGCAACAATAATTGAGAATGGAAAGGAAATTCCATTACCCTCCATCGTGAATATTGCAGACATCAGTCGAGTAACACGGTGCGGTCGAATCTTCAACCGAGGAGTTGGAGAACTTAACAAAGAAAAGGAACTTCAGACAGATGCTCCTAATCCACCAGTCGGTCCATCCAGTAATCCTGACCTTTCAAAAAACAATGATGAGATGCTGAAGCTCATCCAAAGGAGTGAATACAATATTGTTGATCAGCTGTTACAAATTCCTTTAAAGATCTCTGTGCTATCACTTTTACTCAGTTCCGAAGCCCACAGAGAGGCTCTACAAAAAGTATTAGAGCAGGCCTTTGTGCAACAGGATGTGTCAATACGAAAGTTCGATAGCATCATCTCCAACATCACTTCCTGCAACAACTTAGGATTCAGTGATGAGGATTTGCCAGAGGGGGGAAAAAGCCACAACATGGCTCTCAATATCACAGTCAACTGCCAGGACGATGCTTTAGCCAACGTACTGGTAGACACAGGATCGGCCATCAACGTTATGCCGAAGTCCACTCTAATGCGACTATCATTCAAAGGATCCCCGATGAGGGGCAGTGAGGTTATCGGCAAAGCATTTGACGGGTCTCGTAAAGCAGTTATCGGCGAAGTTGACCTTCCCATAACTATCATTCCTCACACTTTCCTAATCACTTTCCAGGTCATGGACGTCCAGGAAGCATACAACTGTCTATTAGGAAGACCTTGGATACACCAGGCTGGGGCTGTCACTTCGACGCTGCACCAGAAACTGAAGTTCGTCAGGAACGATCAACTCGTCATTGTCTGTGGGGAACAGGCCTTGCTCGTGAGTAACTTGTCATTATCTACTTGTGTAGAACCCGAGGAGGTTGTTGGGACTCAGTTCCAAGCACTGTCAGTGAGTAATGACAATCAATCAGAAAAGGGAACATCAATTTCCTCGTACAAAGATGCACTCGAGGAAATTGAAAGTAACAATATGAAAGGATAGGGACAACTTGTCATTCCCATTGGTAACAAAACAAAGAAGGGTCTTGGTTTTTCTTCAACCTGTGCCCAGACTGCTACTAACGATGAAAGTTTTCATCCCATTCAGGATTTCTTCCGTAGTGGAGGTTTCCTTCACCCAGTGTCTCAAGAAGTTCATACTATCAACGAGGAAGATTCCTCTGATACAGATGAGGAATTGAAGTCCTATCTTAACTAGGATGGTTATATGTCTCAGGAAGAGGTGCCTACGCCATTTTGCTATCCCGCACAGAGTCTGAGATTTATACCCAGGTCAGATGTCAAAATGATATATGGAGATTGTGATCTGGAAGGATGCCGTGCTCCACCGAACTCATTAGAGGAAGACACTCTGATGAAAGACAACTTTGACCACGACTATTATGGCCCAATGGATGGCCAACCAATCTGGCAGCCGTATCCAGGAGACTTGGGGCAAGAAAATCAGCCGAACAATGAAAATCAACTGAGCATCATTGAACAGAATACCTGCGTCCCCACCATGTCATGGGATCATTACTCAGGTCATTCTGAAAATATCCAGTAAGACGATGAATTGGCAAAGCTTGCCGGACTAGAATTCATCAACTACACTTTTCCCGAGGTCAACGTCATCGAGAGGGGTGACTTCTCCAGTTCCAAAGAATTGTGGGACACCTTGGGACAACCAAGTGGAAAATTTGACTTCATGGTCAAGTACACTGCTCCTGAAAGCTCTCGTATCAGGCTCGAAAACATCCAGCCAACTGGATGGGGAGATTTGCCTGAGAGCACAAATACTATGCAAAATACAACAGAGGAATCCTCCTACGACAACTCTGCCTGGGAGACAGATTCCAATGATCCTGCTCCCCCAGAAATCAGCATTATTTCTGAAGACAAATCAAGGAAGGTACCAGACTTTGTGATTCACCTAGGAGTTCGCTGCCAGTGGGTTGCTGTCGATGTTCCGAAGGTCGTTCACCAGTCAAAGTAATTGCCATCTTTGGTTTAACCTTTCACCCTGCCCAGGTGAAACGGATGTTTTAATAGGGATCACTTTCTGTAAATTTCCCTCTTCGCTTCGCCCAAAGCGACAGAGTTTTGTTTTATAGGGCTGTAGTTTCAAGAATCGACTTGTTCATTAATAAAATAACGTTGATCTGTAATTTCCGCATTAATTGATGTTTTCTCTTTTCTCTTTTCTTAGAAAATGGTAATCCTAAAAACAACTCAATAATAAAAAACAAGCAGTTATCAAAAAATACACTGCACACACTCTTGCATTCTCTCTATCTCTTCTAAACACAAATCATCACGTCATGCAGATTGCTTGTTTTAAACCCCGTTGAAACATACGATCCGATGCCTTCTCCCAACTTTGAGTTCCTGGTGTTTGGGGCCGAAGAAGAAGTTGACAACGAAATTCCAAAAGAGATCTCCCGATTACTCAGACAGGAGGAAAGGTATATTGAACCTCACAAAGAGCCGTTAGAAACGGTAAACTTGGGTTCAGAAAAAGAGAGAAAAGAAATCAGAATTGGGGTACTGCTCAGTCCAACTGCCAGAGAGAGTTTGACAAAGCTTCTCAAAGAGTTTCCCAATGTGTTCGCTTGGTCCTATCAGGATATGCCAGGGTTGGATACCAGCATCGTGGAACATCATCTACCGTTGAGGTCAGAATGTCCGCCAGTAAAACAGAGGTTGAGACGGACTCACCCAGACATGACCATTAAAATCAAAGAGGGGGTACAGAAACAGATTAACGCTGGTTTCCTCGCCACGTCAGAATATCCTCAGTGGTTAGCCAACATCGTACCCGTTCCCAAAAAGTACAGAAAGGTCAGAATGTGTGTAGATTACAGAGATCTAAACAAGGCTAGTCCAAAGGACGGCTTTCCCTTGCCACACATTGACATGCTGGTAGACAGCACAGCAAAGTTCAAAGTTTTCTCCTTCATGGATGGATTCTCGGGCTATAACCAAATCAAAATGGCGCCGAAAGACATGGAGAAAACTTCGTTCATTACCCCATGGGGTACCTTTTGTTACAAGGTAATGCTGTTCGGTTTGAAAAATGTTGGGGCAACCTATCAAAGGGCCATGACTACTCTTTTTCATGACATGATACACAAGGAAATTGAGGTATATGTCGATGATATGATTGCAAAATCTAAAACAGAAGAGGAGCATGTAACCCACCTGTCAAAACTATTAGAACGTTTGAGAAAGTACAAACTCCGCTTGAATCCCAACAAGTGCACCTTCGGTGTCCGTTCAGGGAAACTCTTAGGGTTCATCGTCAGCCAGAAAGGAATTGAAGTTGATCCTGACAAGGTCAAGGCCGTTCAAGAAATGCCTTCTCCGGAAACTGGAAAACAAGTCAGAGGATTCCTGGGACGTTTGAACTACATCTCCAGATTCATATTCCTTATGACCGCGACATGTGCGCCGATCTTCAAATTACTCAAACAGAACTAGGACTGCGTTTGGACAGAAGACTGTCAAACCGTCTTCAATAGTATTAAGGAATACCTGTTGAATCTGCCAATTCTATCATCTACAGTGGAAGGAAGACCACTGATAATCTACTTAACAGTCTTGGAAGACTCCATGGACTGTGTACTTGGCCAACAAGATGAAACCAAATAGAAAGAGTCTGCCATCTACTATTTGAGCAAGAAGTTTACCGACTGCGAGAATCGGTACACTATGCTTGAAAAAACTTGCTGCGCTTTGGCTTGGGCAGCCAAACGTCTTCGCCAGTACATGATTCTTCACACTACTTGGTTGGTCTCCAAAATGGATCCAATCAAGTATGTCTTTGAAAAACCTGCTCTCATGGGAAGGATTGCTCGTTGGCAGATGTTGTTATCAGAATACGACATAGAGTACCATACTCAAAAAGCCGTTAAGGGGGGTGTCTTAGTCGATCATTTGGCTCATCAACTGATTGACGATCAGGAATCAATCGGGTTTGACTTCCCAAACGAAGATGTCATGTATTTAAAGATGAAAGATTGCGATGAACCGCTACCCAGTGAAGGGCCAGAACCAGGTTCCCAGTGGGGACTTATCTTTGACGGAGTAGTTAATCATTACGGAAACAGGATTGGGGCAATCATCATAACACCTCAGGGTACCCACATTCCTTTCACCGCCAAACTTAAATTCAAGTGTACGAACAACGAGGCCGAATACGAAGCTTGTATTATGGGTCTCGAAGAGGCAATTGATTTAAGGATCAAGAACTTGGACGTATATGGCGACTCAGCTCTGGTTATCAATCAGATTAAAGAAGATTGGAACACATACCAATCAGGATTGATTCCTTACAAAGACTATGCGAGAAGGTTGTTACCCTTCTTCAACAGAATCGAGTTTCATCACATCCCTCGTGAAGAAAATCACATGGCTGATGCATTAGCCACTCTCTCTTCCATGATTAGGGTAGGTCAATGGACTGACTTACCTAAGATCGACATAATGCGCCTTGAAAGGCCCGCTTACATCTTCACGATCGAAGCAATCATAGACGACAAACCTTGGTATCACGATATCAAATGCTTCCTTCAGAAACAAGAGTACCCACCTGGGGTACTAAGGAAGGACAGGAAACCCCTCAAAAGGCTGGCAAGCAGTTTCTTCCTGAGCGGTGATACTCTCTATAAGAGAAACTTTGACATGGTCTTGCTCCGATGTGTAGACAGACCAGAGGCAGACATGCTGGTGAAGGAAATTCACGAAGGATCCTTTGGCACTCATGCCAACGGACACACAATGGCAAGAAAAATTTTGAGAGCAGGGTACTACTGGTTGACCATGGAATCCGACTGCTACAAATACATGAGGAAGTGTCACAAGTGTCAGATATACTTAGACAAAGTCCATGTACCGCCAACACATCTCAAAGTTCTTTCTTCCCCATGGCCTTTTTCCATATGGGGAATCGACATGATTGGCTTGATTGAACCCAAGTCTTCGAACGGACATCAGTTCATCCTAGTAGCCATTGATTACTTCACCAAGTGGGTCGAAGCAGCATCATACGCCAATGTGACTCGACAAGTGGTGGTCCGCTTTATCAAAAACAATATCATCTGCCATTATGGCGTTCCTAGCCAGATCATTACGGATAATGGATCTAACTTGAACAATAAGATGATGAAAGAGTTGTGTGCAGAGTTCAAGATCAAACACCATAACTCATCTCCCTACTGACCTAAGATGAACGGAGCGATAGAAGCGGCTAATAAGAACATCAAGAGGATTGTTCAGAAGATGGTTGTAACATACAAAGACTGGCATGAAATGCTACCCTTTGCTCTTCACGGTTATCGTACATCTGTCTGCACTTCAACAGGGACAACCCCTTTCTCTCTGGTATATGGCATGGAAGAAGTGCTCCCCATAGAAGTAGAGATCCCATCAATCCGGGTATTGATGGAAGCTAAGCTTACAGAAGCTGAATGGTGTCAAAGTCGACACGACGAACTAAATCTGATCGAAGAAAAGAGAATAACAGCTATATGCCATGGTCAGTTGTATCAACAAAGAATGAAGAGGGCGTTTGACAAAAAGGTCCGAGCTCGTGTCTTCAGGAAAGGAGACCTCGTGCTCAAGAAGATACAATCATTTCTCACTGATTCCCGGGGTAAATGGACTCCGAATTACGACGGCCCCTATATGGTCAAGAAGGCTTTCTCAGGCAGCGCCTTGAGACTTGCAACCATAGATGGAGCTGAATTTGCCTACCCCACAAATGTTGATGTAGTCATGAAATACTTCGCCTAAACTAAAAAAAAACGTCTCGGTGGATTGAAAACCCGAAAGGGCGGTCCAGGCAAAAATTAAAGACAAAGTCAAAAAAATCATCCCGAGAGATTGGAAATCTCAAAGTACAATCCAGGCAAAAATTAGGGATAATGGCAAGTAACTACGTCCAACAGGGGCAAATTCCCCAGTAGCAGTTATGCCATCCATCAGGAAAACTCCAGTCAAGGTCATCTTTGACAGAAGCTCAGGATGTCCCGAATTCAAAATTGGTGGAAGGATAGTGGTCGTTATGTTTCAACATAGCCCTTTTCCCTATAAATTACTATTTTCTAACTTTGTACATACTCTATGGAATCACGCGTTTGGTTGATTTCCATCCTATCAATAAAATTTGAGCCCTTGTGTTTTTGCTTGCAATTCTTATTTGTTTTAGCTTTACAGAACGACGTTTTTAACATGATTAACGATTCTTGAAATAAAACAAAAACAAATTTACTTGTTAAACTTTTTCTGCTTTTAAAATAAAGATGGTAATTTCTTTTGACTGTTGAACATCGAAAGAACATCGATCGCTTCTCCAGAAGTAAGCGAGCTTCAAAGTGCAGAATCAAAGTACTCCTTCTAAACCAGTACGCCTGAACAAAGGATCAACTATATCAGATACAAATTTCCCATCTGATACCCTCGGTCGAGTTCTCATCTCCTAAGTCCAACCAACGGTGTTCCCCGCAGGGACTATCGCTCCTACGCAAGGCAGAATTGCTATCTTAAACCAGCGATACTTTTTTGCCCCGCGATGGCCGAGTATCCAGTCGTGTTCATCTACTGGTCTGTATGTCGCATCAGTTTTGTCAGCATATATATACATACATCATGCATTTTGATTTGCATTCGCATTCATATTGCATCACTATCACTCTAGTCGGTCTTGTCCCCTAGTGATAACCGTCCTCTCAATCGAGTTGTCAAGTTATTTCCTCGTCAGGAAATGTCGCGTCAGAATAACCTCTCTCCTTCAGTTTATTTCTAGATTAGAATTGGCCCTTGACCACTTTGATAATTTGAACCTCTGAGAAACCAGAGAACCTTCAACGAATGTCACTCTTCGCCATTGAAGATGATATCTTCGCTTTCCTGGATTAAGGAAAATCCCCAGAGAAAGCCTCTTAATCAGAGATTCGACAATACAATAGTTTTTCTCCGAAAAGACCGCTGATGAAAAGGTCATCGGCACCTCAAAATTGGATCACATCATATGGCATTTCTCCGGGAAGATCCCAAGAAAAGTATGATGTGATACCCCAAGCGAAAGCAGTCTCTCAAGAGACTCGTTTTCCCCAATAGAGTCGACAAATGGCATCTCCAACAGAGAAGTTTATGCACCTCTACAACTCAGACAACTGGGTTCCCCAGCAATTCTGACATCAAAACCTTTTCCATCAAATGGCATCTCCCCATGAAAATTCGGCGAGAAGTTTGAGGAAAACCGCTACACATAGCGTCCCTTGTCAACAAAGTTTATTGACAAAAGAAACTGAGACCAGTTCCTTGGTAGGAAACCAGGATCAAGGGGAAGTTTATTTCAGAAACTGAGACCATTTCCTTGGTAGGAAACTAGGATCGAGGGGAAGTTTATTTCAGAAACTGAGACCAGTTCCTTGGTAGGAAACTAGGTCTAGGGGAAGTTTATTTCAGAAACTGAGACCAGATCCTTGGTAGGAAACCAGGATCGAGGGGAAGTTTATATCAGCAACTGAGACCAGTTCCTTGGTAGGAAACCAGGATCGAGGGGAAGTTTTTACCTTTTCTAAGCATCATTGCTCAGCAAAAGAAGATGAATGCATGAGCTACCATTCATAATCACCATCAAAATTTTGGGTATTCCGATATTTAATCCTCTTGCACCCCAAATGCCCGAATACCTTCGACATTTACACCTTCGGGTCCAAGAAGATTAAATAGGGGCATCTGCAATACCCCAACTTTTGACCACTAAGATTTCCCATCATTGTGCAAATCATCATCACAATATGGATGAACCATCATGCCTCATCAGTCTCCCCAAAGATGGGTGAGCATTCATTACTATTAGAACTAGGGTTTCAAGCCCTCTCAGAGCTCTTAGACAAAGGATCAATCAAGGAATGACATGGTCTTCAACTTGTCTAGCCTCTCAAATATCCACAGTGGATCAAGAGGACTCCCAAAACAAGGATTAAGCACAAGGCTGCTCCCTTTCAGGTGGATTAAGCCTCAAGATCGCCAATGTCACCAAATTAGGGTTTTGGTTTACTAGGGCCTCCAGATGGAAATTTTCCTCTGGGAATGAGCCAATGCTTCAAGGTATGACCTAAAATACCCCATGGAATCTCATGGACCCAAACATCAAGTCAATTTGACCTCAGGGGATGCATACATCAAAAATCAGGAATTAGGTTTTCTTGACCTAATTCACCCCTAAGTTGACTTTTGGGACAAATCATGAGCCAAGACCTCAAGACATGATTTGAGGGTCTTTAACATACTACATTGATCCATTTACAACAATGGATTAATCCAAGAAGCTTGAGCAACAAATCTCAATTTCATCTGAACCACAATTAGGGTTTCACGAGAAAAGTCAACTGTAGCTTTGACTTTTGACCAGGACATGCTCCCAAACCCTAGGACATGATTCAATACACCCTATAACACCTATGGAATCAATCCATCAAGTTTGATTTAGGTCAAGGACTTGATTTCATAAAGGATCGCACAGTTTGGAATTCATCTGACAAAAAGTCAACTGTGCACAAAAGTCAACTTTGACTTTTTGAGATTTTTCACAAAAATGGTTTTTTAACCCTAAAATGATGTTAATGTATGATTTGAATCATCATTCATCAAGAAAAATCAAGAAAAGTGGGATAACTTGTAAAAGGGGTAACCATAAAAACTTAGAAAATTTTCTAAGTTATGGAACAAAGTGGCAAGGGTACCAACTTTGGAGGATCATAACTCCTAAACCACAAAGCCATTTTTCCCCATCCAAATCTAGATTTGTAGCTCTCATTACCCTCTACAAAAGCTTAGAACTGACCTCCTTCCAAATTCATCATGGATTTTAAGTTATGGAATGATCAAAAGCACAAAAAGTGAAAATGTCACTTTTTTTCCAACACTTAGTAAAATTTTCACTAAGTCAGAATCTGCCTTCACTTTCCTCCAAATGTAGGGGAATTTTTCACTTGGATCCAAAAAGTATCAAAACCAATTATGATCAAACAGTTGTTGTATCATATGAGGGCTTTCCAAAATGGCCAAGAACATCACCAAACTCCACTTGAGCCATGAGATATGACAATGGCAACATGCCTTGCTGAAAACTGCCAAGGCTAGGCAGAATTTTGCACTTTTGCTCGATTTGGAAAAATCAGATAATTCCAAGCCTTGTCATCACTTTGAACACCTCTGAGGATCAAATCTAAAGGGGACAAACACTGAGCCAAGCCTCCAAAGTCTTTGGAACAAGAAGTAGCATGCCAAACCTAGAATTGCCTAAAAGAGGGACAAGACTCCAATTTTGTATTGGAGCATTTAATGGATGCACCAAGGTGGCATAGACTGAGTCATTTCTAACTTAATTCAGTCAAGACTTATCTAAGACCAAGGGAACTAGCTGCCTGTGCCCTATTCTCTAGTCAATGGCTAGAGGAGACTTGGATTCTCATTGCTCAACATTGGCCAAACCTATTCAGCAATTTCCATTCACTATTCCTTGCAAAACAATCTTGCTCTACTATAAATAGAGCTCAATTGTGATCAGTTTGAGTACACCAAAGCCATCAAACAGATTTTTTCCTCAAAATCCCTTTCTCTTGGCAAAAATGCCTTCTTTAGCAAGGTAACTCTGAGTTTTTGAGTTAGAGAGCATTTCCATCACAGCTCATGATCCTAACACCTCATAAACATCATATGTAGGTGATCCAAACACTCACAAGTGACCTGTAATTCAAAAATCACAAATTCACCTCTCAAATCCTCAAAATAGGCCTTTTGTGCATTTTTTAAGCCATGTCTTGATTTAGTCACTTTCCAAACCAGATAAAACCTCAAACACACTCCAAATATCATCCTTGAACTGTCCCAAATGGTTCCCCCCCCATTTGGAACACCATTTGAGAGAGTTGCTATTTTGTTCATTTTAACCCCTTTTGTAAGAAAGGGCCGGTTTGTGTTTTTGCAAGGTCCAGCTGATTCCACTCATCCTAAAAGCTTCTACGGGATCATTTGAGAGTGTCCAAAGCATCAAACCATTTATGGAACAAGAAATTTGGCAGATTGCACAGAAAACTCCAAAAGCTCAAAAAGAGGTAAGCATCATGACTTGAACTTTCCAAAGTATGCATTGCTTTGAATCCACTGACCATACACACCTCATACCAATTCATCATGTAATTCATACCTGTATCAAAGTGTAGCATATAAAATGCAATTATAGGTCTTTTTCAAAACCACTATCGGATTTTGACGATGATTTGGAAAAAATACCACCACCATTAGATTCCTTGTGAAATTCTGGTCCAGATGCATATAAATTTTGTCTCAATCCATGGAGAAATCAGAAAGTTATGACATTCACATTTCTGAGTTAAAACTTGCCTTGCCTTGCCTTTGGCCAGGCCAAAAACAAGGCAAGCCTTGTATATTTGTGGTTTCACTTCAAGCAATGGATGTATCACCACCCTAGTGGTAAGGCGCGCGTCCTATAACCTTGAGGTCATGGGTTCAAACTCCACCCATGCCATTTTGTGTTTTTTCACATTTTTGCTATTTTTCCAATATTTTCATGTTTTATTAATTACTTGGAAAATTAATAACTCTTTCAATTTTAATTATTTTTTATTGGTTTTTTTGCAAAAAATCACAAAAATATTGAAATATTTATTTCCACAAAAAAATTAGAGTTATATTATTTATTTAATATAGTTAGTATTTTTGTGAATAAATACCTTTTTATTTGTTTTTAAACTCTTTTAAAAATAAATATCCATGTTGAAAAATCAAGACCAAGTAGGTTTTAATTCATCTTATGATTAAAACCTCATTTTTCAAACCTAAAACCAAAATCACAAGTTGTTTATTCAAACTTATATGGAATTTGTATCATTTTAATTAATTTTTCTTTGAATAATTACTTTAAAAATGATGAAATTAGGGTTTTTGTTGATTTTCACCTTAACAAACATTTTCAAACACTCATGGGCCTCTAATAGAGTGTAAGACCCAATCCTTTGTAAATACGAACTTATTTTGGGCCTCACTTATTGTATAAGTCCCGTTGTATTTCAAAAAATCACAGCGCAATCGTCGCCTTTTCAAAATAAACCTTGGGCCTCTCCTTGAGCTGTAAGCCCCACCACTTATACAAAAATAAATCTTTAGGCCTCTAATAGAGTGTAAGACCCAATCCCCTTTTAACCAAAACAATTTTGGGCCTCAGATATTGTATAAGTCCCTTTGTGTTAAAAGAAAACCTCGGCGCGATCGCCAGTTGAAAAATCAAACCCCTGGGCCTACCCTCGTGTTATAAACCCCATTCTTTAAAAATAAATCTTTGGGCCTCTTGACAGAGTGTAAGACCCATCCCTTTGTACAGAAAATCTTTCTTGGGCCTCAGTCACTTGTATAAGTCCCTGTACAAAACGACAGTGCGATCACTAATAAAACCTTGGGCCTCTCCTTGAGCTGTAAGCCCCAACCTCTTTTCAAAATACTTTCTCCTTTGATTTTGAAATATACTGTTGTTTTCAATTTTTCTTTGTTGAACAACTAACAAAACAGCATGGAAGCTCTACAACCGAGTAAGTGTTTATACGCTTTCATTTACCGCTTTCATATATATATATATAACTGTATTGTGGGGCTGTTTCACTCTAAGTCTTCTTTCATAAATTCGTATCAACTGTGTAATAATAGTATAGATATTTAGAGTTTTCCCCGGCAACTACGTCTAGCACTAAGCCCAGTTGATCACTCTTAAATAGACAAAACTAGATCCCCCATAGGAGCACCAGATACAGTCTTCTCTTCGCCTGTCACTCTTATTATCAAAGAAACTCTACTCCCCAGAGATGATCTTTTCTCCGTGAATGGCATCTTTTGAGTTTCTTCCAAATTCTCGGACTTTCCTGGCTTAATCTATTCTCTGTGAATAGCGTGTCTTGAACTTCTCGGGGTTTGGGGACCCACAGGCTTCCTAAAAGCATCCCCGCCTCCTCTTGGGTGTTGTACAAGGATCCGTCGGCTTCTTAGAAGTTTTCGCAGCCTCCTCTTAGGCTTCGTATAAGGATTCTTCCTCCGGGAATGATAGCATCCTCTTGGGCTTCGTACAAATTGTCCCTCGGCTTCTTAAAAGTTTCCAGCCTCCTCTTGTGCTTCGTACAAATTGTCCCGACGACCTCCTAGAGGTATAGGAACAAAAATTAGTCATCTTAATAGAACAGTCTTTCAAAGAGTCTAGATCTTTCTACCATGAACGTACTACTACCGTTTCTTTAAGCATAGTACAAAAGATAAAACTCTAGACTTGGACAGTCTAATCTCCTTGAGTATCGAAGGCATTCTCAAGTAGGGAAAAACCCCTGTAGACTTGGACAAACTCAAATACCCTTTGGATTTCCCGCTTCCTTAAAGAACAGGAAACAACCCTGATCCTATGATCAAACCCAAAGCACATCCATACCTTTAATCAGTCCCCATATAAGAACTGATTTTCTCTCCAATATACTTGACCTGTCACTCAACTGAAATAGTAACCCTAGCCTTCTCTTGGGCTTTGTACAATGATTCTCCCCAACGGAGCCAAAACCTTCTTCCAGCCTCCATCTTGGGCTTTGTACAAGATACTAAAAGACTCTCTTGTTGAGTCAATCTCCCTTTTAGCCTCCATCTCGGGCTTCGTACGAGATACAAAGACTCTCTTGTTGAGTCAAAAACCATTTTAGCCTCCATCTCGGGCTTCGTACGAGATACAAATAATCTCTTGTTGAGTCTACCACTTTTAGCCTCCATCTTGGGCTTCGTACGAGATACAAAAAACACTCTCTTGTTGAGTATCAAAGATCCTCTTGTTGGGTTACAACCTCTTTTAGTCTCCGTCTTGGGCTTCATACAAGACACGTATAAAAGCACTCCCTTGTTGAGTCAACCCTTTTAGCCTCTATCTTGGGCTTCATACAAGACACATATAAACGCCCTCTTGTTGGGTCAATAGCCTCCTCTTAGGTTTGGTATAAGGAAACCCCTGGTTGAGTCAATCAATCTTTTAGCATCAAAGTTGTGCCTTGTTCACAACATACAAACATCAATAACTCCTTCAGCTAATTGCTGTAAGCGGCAAGCCTCTGGATTATTTACATCCACGCCACTGTCCCTCTTTTAGCATGAGAAATTCCTAAGGAAAGATAGCATTGCTCTGCACTGAGTTAAAGTCTTCTCCTTCAGGTTAAAATCCCCTATAAAGGAAATTATGGCATTGTCGAATTCACATATCCCGGTTAAAGTAATTCTCCTTTATAACCAGTCACCCAACAGTTGTGATAAACACCCTCTTTAGAGATGACAAACTCTCTCTAAAGCCAAAACCCTTTAGCTTCATATCTTGGGCTTTGAACAAGATACAAATAGACCCTTCAGCTTCATATCTTGGGCTTTGAACAAGATACAAATCACCTTTAGCTTCACGTCTTGGGCTTTGAACAAGATACCAAAACACCATTTCCTCCCATAGAATAGGAGGAACTACGATCGTTCTGATTTCCCTATCCCGGGAATACGTAGGGATAAGATTGAAAGATCTTAGTGAGCACACTAATCAAAAACCCAAAATCCCCTACCTCCCATCAATCGCCCGGGCACTGTTTTAACAAAATAACCTAAGAGAGACCCACAATCTTTGTAGCATCTGTAACCTAACAGACCGTTCTTCGAACTCAGTATGCAAGCAGGGCTAGTTGGAGACATCTATTTCCTTCCTTCATCAGCTTCAATAGGATAAAAAATGAATCGAACTGTAGTACCAAAGTGGTAGTGCTTCACAACCACGTCCAAAATCGCTCGCTACAACAATCACAAGTTTAAATCTCTCTAGGCCGTTGAATCTAGATCGATTGTGCATTTATGTTGCACGTTGTCTCCCCAGAAGAATCTATTTCAAGATCACCAAGGGAGACAGAATCCTATTCTCCAACAGTTTCTTAGAACTTATACCCAAACAACAAGTGGTAGCCTCTTTATTTGAGCAGATTGTTTTGTTATTAGTTTTTCTATTTGGATGGCAAATGGCAGTCTCTTTTCAATATAGTTTGTCTATCCCCAGAAAGTTATCAAGATTATCATCTTTTTCTCCATCAAATGGCATCTCTTCAAAAATCCGTCAGAGAAGTTTGTTGAAGACTTTACAAGTGTTTCTCTTTATTTGAGAATTCCTGATACAAGGACTTTATTTTCTTTAGTTTAATTTTGAATTACAACAATATTGCTCCTCAGTTATGTTCTTCCCAGTGAGTCCACTATTCAATTTACTCCCATCAAATGGCATCTCTTCGAGAAGTTTGGTGAAGATTCAGATGATCTTTCTCTTTATTTGAGAATACATGTTTACAAATTAACCGACTTGCATCTCTTTTAAAGATCCCTGATGGAGCTTCCAAATCTCCAATAAGTCACGGAATCCCGCTTAAGTCTTAGATCTCCAGTGAAGTTCTAATCATCTGTGAAGATACTCTCCCATAAGTATTCACCATTCCAGGAAGAAACTGAGACCAGTTCGTGGCTTATGACCCGAGACGAGGGGAGGTTTATTTTACCCTTTTCAAGTGGAATACTTGATCAAAGAAGAAACTGAGACCAATTTATGGCTTATGACCTGAGACAAGGGGAGGTTTATTTTACCTTTTTCAAGTGGAATACTTGATTAAAGAAGAAACTGAGACTAGTCTGTGGCTTATGACCCGAGACGAGGGGAGGTTTATCATTACCCTTTTCAAGTGAAAGACCTTGATCAAAGAAGAGACTGAGACTAGTCTGTGGCTTGCGACACGAGGCGATGGGAGGTTTATTATCCTTTTAAATAGATCATTTGATTATTTGAAGGTGACTCTATTTTATATTCTTTGGTTAATCTCTGCAGTAGATTCTCCGATAAATTTTAAAATGGAATTTTTAACAAAACCTCGACAGTAGGTATTCTCTTTTATTTCCTAGTAAGTCTCGGCAGAAGATTTCCAGTAAACCTCAGTAGAAGGTATTTTCTTTTATTTCCTGGTAAGTCTCGGCGAAAGATTTCCAGTAGACCTCGGCAGAAGGTGTTTGCCTTTTATTTCCTGGCAAGTCTCGGCAGAAGATTTCTAGTAGACCTTGACAAAAGGTGTTTCATTTGTAGATTCTCTGGTTATTCTCGGCAGTAGATCTCCAGCAGACTTCAACAGAAGATATCTCTTTCTTTCCAGGATCTCGATAGTAGATTCTCTAGTTAACTTGGATGCTTCTTTAAACTTCTACATATGGTTGTTTCTTTTCAGTAGATTCTCTGGATAATCTCGGCAGCAGATTCCCCAGTGATTTTGATAGTTGACATATTTTTCATTAAAACCTTGGCAGAAGGTATTCCTAAATGAGGTCTAAGTCTCGGTAGTAGACTCCTCCAGTTGATATCTCTTGAAGTCCCCACAGTTGGCCTCGATAGTAGGTTCTCCAAGTGGAATTTGTTAAAAGATTTCATCACAAGTTCATCACCCTGTGTTTAAACTATCTTGCGATTGGTAGTTGGTAGTCTCTTCCCCAGTGGAGTTGTGTTTCATCCCTAGTGGAGTTGGATCTTTCCTTCATGGAGTCTTGCTTTGTTTTCTAAGTCGTCCTCGTCGGGCCTTTTATTCTTTAAATGTGTTTCAGCATTTCCCGATACGGTTATCCCTTGTGGCATCATTTCCCATAGGATCTTTGTCTTGCATTTCATATCATATCATATCATGTGCATCTTATGGCATATTAGGGCCAAAAAATTTTGCATGTTTGTATATAAGTCTCTCCTATCACGTCAAGATGAAGATTTCAATCTCCATATCTCCGAATAAAAGAAACTTAAATAGGGGCATCTGTCATACCCTAATTTATTACCCTAAGATTCTATATTTTCGTTCTGCATAACATATCACGCATTTCATCTCGCATAATACCCAATTTATCAGGCAGAATAAATTTGTTGGATTTACAGCCGAATCAGTCAAATAAAAGTCAATTGTGTGAAAAAATCAGTGGGACGGAGAATTTTAAAATTGAGCCTGCAAATATCAGTGGTATTAATCTATGTTTTGCGTAGTTTAAGATGGCGTGCTCGTTTGAATTTTTGACCACTTTTCGGTCGCATTTCTGGACAGTTTAAGTTATTTTAGCTTGTAAAATTTATTTCGAAATTTGACCAAACGATGTATTTTTCCAATACGTATATTTCGCGCTGATCATTTTGGTGTATTCGTTTTATTTTTCTGAGCATTTCGATATCGATCCTTTTTTCGTTTTTACCTTTTTTATTTCTTTCTCTTTTATTAATAATCACTTTTATTACCTTTTTATTTTAGATTTTTATTTGTAGATTATTAATATTTAATCAAATTTTTTTATTTTTTTATTTTTATTTATTTATTACTATTTTAATTTCGTTGTCCTTATCCATTTTTGACAAAACTTAACCAAGAAGTTTGTTAAAGCTTATTTTATTTTTTCCTCATCTTGGTTAAACAATATCTTCTTGTACCACAAATTCAGTCCCTCTATTGTACATCATACATACTACACGCCACCCCATTTGTTTTCTTTCAAAAGGCCATGCGCAGTACCCTCACCCATAATTCCCTCAATTCTCTCTCACACATAAATAATACCCAACTCTTTCTCACTACTCCACACATGATACTTCCACCGCCCACATCATAAAAAAGCTCTCAGCTTTAGAATAAGGGGATGACATTTGTTGGTGTGGAGGAACATGAACCATACGAGACAACCCAGATCACCACATTAACCCCGCCATCATTCCATAACTTGAAAAAAAAAAGAGAAAAACATCCATCCATTCACATAAACACACTTCCTGCAACTCGCCACCACCATTATACTTCATGTAACTCTCATCCCACTCTCCATACTCTCTTTTTTCACGTTTTATCCACCACCTTCATTCTTCATGTGTACACTACAACCACATAAAAAACTCCTTCATGAAAACCATATAACAACCACACCATAAACTCACATCCCTGCTTCATAACCTTCACCATAACGTTGTCTTCCTCACTCCATTATAACACTTTTGCCACGTCCAACAGAGTTTTTTTTTTCAAATGAGCACCTTATAGCCACAGGAACCGCACACATTACCACACAACAACCAAACCAGACACAACTTATGAAATGTACAACTTCACAACTTCCTACGAGTTTCATACTGTTTGCAAACACACTTTCGTGAGTAACCTTTACAACATGATTCTAGTCACCATCATGCCGTACACGCACCACCATCGACAACAACTTACAGCGCCATCATTTTCCTCTACTGCATACTCTATTCAGTCTTCTTCACCACCATCAATGAGTTCGTACACCCTTCCAACATCGCAACAATCGTCGGCAGCCTCTCACTCTTTCATGTGTCTTCGTTCATCAATGCAACAATCTAAACCGCAACATCGAGATGTCGAAGTGGAAGAAGTAGTGAGTTGAGGGAGGTTTGCGAGAAGAAAAATGGAAGCTAATGCATGAGAAATCCGAATGAGAAAAGAGTTATTGTTGGTTTAGAAGAAGCTGGAAAAATGCTATCCACCACAACCACGACTCTGCCAAAACATCAACGTTCTCCAACAACTGCCGCAGCCGCGAGAAGGAAAAAGGGTCGAGAGAGGAAAGTGCAGAGAAATATGAACAGAGTGTGGAGGTGTTCAGGTTCTACAATTTTCTTTTATTTTACTAGACTTGTCTTGTTGTTAATAGGTTTTGTGGGCTCCGGACTTTTAGGTCAGATTCATTTTGCTAGCTTCACCCCATAGTTTAATTTCTTACATGGCACATTGCAATTTATTTAATTTTCCATGTTTTGTTTATATTCAGAAAAATTTCAAAAAAAAATATATTTGCTTTTGATTTTGTTAAAGTTTTGTGATATTATGTTGAAAAATGTAAAAAAAAAAAATTAATTACTTTTATTTTCGTAATAATAAAAAAACAAGATAAAGTTTTTATATTATTTATTTTTCAAATATTTAAACATATGTAAGAAAAATATGTTCTAATTATTAATTATTTTAAATGTTTTTATTTGTTATTGATTAATTAAATTATTAGTTAATCTTAATAAATATTTATATTTAAATCAATTAATAATTTACTTGTTGCCCGATTTTACTTCGTGATTATTTGCTTTCATGTTTTGGGCTGGTTTCCTCGATTGATTCTTGATACTTGGTTTTTTGACAATGTTTACTCATGATACTTTGCCTTGTGAGCTGATTATACACCTTGATTCATGTCTTGTACATATGTTGTTATATGTCCCCATTTTGACACTATCTTCATGATGCTTGTCTTGATTAACACTCATTTGTGGCTTTTGAATCTATATGATTGCCGTGTTTAAGTCCAAGGGAAGGACTTGTGGTTGACTTTACAGTCATGTGCATTGCATTTAGTTTCATTCCTTTCACCCATTGTGTGATCCCTGTTTCCCCTTTAGGTTGATTACCTTAGGATGTATAGCTTAGACTGCTCGTTCCTTTAGGATGGCTTCCCTTAGGATAGTTTCCCTTAGGATGTTAACTTAGATAACTTATAGTTTGTCTCCTTTCTCCCATGACAGAATTAGGCATGAGCTATCCTTAGTTGAGATGTAATTCTCCAACCCCATGACATAGTTGAGAAAGATGTCGATTCTTTTCCACTTGAGAGATGTATGTGGCATACTCGTCGATTCTATATCTGAGTTGGAGCCCTTCTCTTAATGTGAAGCAAAGATCCATCTTCCGTATGTTTGTGGTGAATTAGTTGAGTATCCTCCTTAAGATGACAACTTGTCTCTTCTCCTAAAACCAACAAACATTGTTTTACCCGTAGTGTTATGAACTACGAACGCTTTGATTTCTCAAAGTTCCTTTTGAGAATACATAGGCACAAGGTCCATCCTTGGAGAGCACACTTTTCTTTTTTTCCACACTTTTCTTTTTTTTCATACTTTTCTCTTTTACACCCTTTTACCTCGTAGTGAGGGGAACTACGAATGCTCTGATTCTTTTAGTCAGGATACGTAGGCACGAGATGCGAAGTCTTGGCGAGCATACTTAGGAGTAGCATCTTAGGTCTTCCTTTACCTTTTCACCCTTCAATAGACAAATAGCAAATAGCACAATAAAGCAAGAGGTTCCTTTAGAGTACTACAGATACTTAGAATGCTAGTACCATCCCTTAGTATAACCAACCGCCGAACCTTAGATTCTCTTTTGCTTTGCATTGCATTGCATGTTTATGGGTTATTCATTCGTTTTCCCTTCCCTTGGATAAATTAAAGATTGGTGGTGAATTATGATCTGTGATTCAAGTTAATTAATTAGCTTGATAACCGATTCTCACCGCGACAGACTGCCCCTAGTATTTGAATCTTGAAATGTGTATCCCAGTGTTTGAATCTTTGAAAGGTATGCCCCTGATTAGATTGACTCTTTGAGTGGTTGGTTTTATTGTGCTCTTGAGGTGGCCTTCCCAAGTATGAGCCTCTTGAAAAGATCTACCCTTATCATTAGAGTCATGGAGGTATTTTGACATAAGTGTGTCAAATCTTGAAATGTTTTACCCTTAATCAGTAAGATCATCTGATGATATGCCCTTATGATCATTAGGATTTGCCCCTTGATTGAAAGGATTCCTTGGAAATTTTCCCCCTAATCAGAAGTGTCTTGAATCGGCATGCCCCTGACCAGACCACTGTTGATATTTCCCTGATGCTAAGTATTGATTTTTGATAAAAATGTTCCCTTTAAAACGTAATTATAACACTATGTTCATGTAAGTTTTTGAAATCAAAAATTGTTATGGAAAACATATATGGTGTATATAGATGATATTTGGCGATGAGGTTGGCACAAATGAAGATGGGAAAATGATGATTTAACAAACATTTGGATTTGGAGTCAAAGACTTTGCCGAGTATGCTTTTATAGTGCCCCTAGCTTCAATTAGGGCTTTTAAATGTTGTAAAATACCCTGGTTCATGGTTTAAGAAACAAAAGAATTATAAGGCTCAAATTTTAATTAAGACCTACCCCTTCTCCTTGATGTTCTCCATTTCTAAATCCAATTAACTAAATAGATGTTGTTGTACCCCAAATTTAACCCCTTAGATGTCATAACATTTTGGACTTACATTTAGGGTTCATTCATCCATACATTGTTAACTAACCGCAATATATTGCCCAGTTTGTTTCTTTTGTGAAAGCCAGGTTTACACAGGAAAAAGAACAAAAGTCAATAATACAAACTCTCCCATGTTTCAAGGCTTGTGGCTCCAAATACAACCATTTGAGCTCACCTACATTCAAGAGGTTTCATTCAACAAGAAATAAAGTTTGTTCGGTTTTTACTACAAGTGCCATGAGCCACAAGATTCACCATGCCTCAAACTAGGGTTTTCTCAGCGACAGTCAACCATTGCCTTGGATTCTAATCAGGACATATTCCTAAGCTTTGGAATTTGATTCTACATGATACTGGACATCCCTAGAGGCCATCTATGGACCTTGTAAGAGAGTGAAGAAGCAAGATCCTCAAAGATCATCCATTGGAACTCCTGAGGAAATTAGGTTTTTTGGCAGAAAAAAGTTGAGCTTCTGACTTTGATGTTATTGGATCGATATGAAGTATTCAAGTTATGCTCGACCATTGACTGAGTAGTCACAAGGCCTTTGTGAATTTTGTTAGAAAAGGAAGAAAAAGAAAAGAAAGAAAAAAGAAAAGAAAGAAAAAAAAGAAGAAAAGAAAAGAAAGAAAAAAAAAAGAAAAGAAAAAAAAGAAAAAAAAATGGATACATGGCGTCCACCACCATTAAGGTGGCGCCTGCCATGTATAAATAAGGATGGCACCCGCCACAAAAGAAGCATGGGGCCTGCCATGACTTCTGCTTCCCAATAATAATGATAATAATAATAATAATAATAATAATAATAATAATAATAATAATAATAATAATTTGTTTTATTAAGCAAATGCAAGTGGTTTGAAATTCATCATGAAATGAAAACAACTTTTCAGTAAAGCATGGCTTCACATCTCATCAGCCAACCTATTTTCTGAGCCTATTCTGATCAGTGGAAGATTTTTCAAACCAACCACTTGCATGAAAAATTTGAAAAAAGGGTAAAACCGACAAATCAAGCTCCTCACTTTCTCCTATAAATAGGACGTTCATCTTCAGTTTTCTACACACCAGATTCACCCAAAAAGGGGCTGAATACTCTCTCAGTTTTCTCCCTCAATTATTCTTGGAAATTTTCTGGAGAGAAGGCTCGTCTTTATTTTTCCAGAACTCGTATCATTGAAGAGGCAGTGGACCGTCTCCATTAGGTAACATTCACCTCTTTTATTTCTCCGTTTTCAAAGTGCCATGATCATTGTTCGCTGTTATCAAGTTCATTAGCATGTTAATATTTTTCTGGAAAATGTATTGTAATATCCTATAGTTTTTGTTTGGTTTTATTATGAATGATGTTTAAAAGATAAGACAAATTAAAAATGAAAACAAGGAAGCAAAGTGGCGCCTGCCACCATCCCCAGAACCACTAGTGGCGCCTGCCACATGCAAAGTGGCGCTTGCCACACATCCTTGAGGGGTGGCGCCTGCCACCTTAGTGTGGCACCTGCCATGACTTTATTTCATGGCATTTTGTAAAGCATTTTGTGGCACCTTGCATGCTTAAGCTTAATTTTTCATATTATTTATTCATTCCACTTCACATAACAATTTCATTTCATTTCTAAAAATTCAAAAAAAAAGACAAAAACATGCTTTATTTTCATACTCGGTTCTCGAACTCTTTTTATGAAAAATCACCGACCGGTTTCTGTAAGTTTTTTAGAACTTTTCAGTCGGCATGTAAATATTTGTTTATGGTTTCTTGACTTGAACAAAATCACTCCTGTTGTTTGTATGCATTGGCTTTCTGTTGCTAATTTTTCATAACTTAACATGTTTCTGATTTCAAAACTTTGAATATCATCTTTGCTGTACTTGTTTTATTCACTTAATTTCAATCCCTTCAACTCTTGTTTACAAGTTATTATCCACCTTTCCAAAGGAAAGTCTCTCTATTGACCGCAAGGTCATAGATAACTCATTACCCTTTCAACCTAGCCTTAGGTTTGGAGTCGCCGCACTCCACGTAGGTGTCTTGCTGTCAGACCCTACTTTCCCGTGAACACTTCATTCCCTTTTAACCTAGCCTTCCGAAGAGATAGCCATTAATCTCTTATAACTATTAAAATATTTCTTTAACCTTTCTAAGAGATGGCCATTAATCTCTTCTCCCTCACGACAGTCTAACCCCTCACAATCCTTTCACAAGAGATAGCCATTAATCTCTTCTCCTAAACAATCAATCCTTACAAGCTTTGCTTTCAAGCTTTTCACCCTGTTTTCCCTTGGAACCATGACCACAGTCAAGAGCTCCTCACCCCCATTGAGGGGAACTACGAATGCTCTGATTCCATTCCCGTCAGGATACGTAGGCACGAGATGCGATGTCTTGGCGAGCATACCTAGTGTATATATCCCTAGGTCTTTACCTTAGAACACTCTCCTTTAACAAGTAAACTTTAACATAACATAAATACTGACAAGAGGTTCCTGTAGAGTACTACAGATACTTAGGGTGCTAATACCTTCCCTTAGTATAACCAACCCCCGAACCTAGATTCTCTTATTAGGGTTTTCGTTCTTTACCCTTTCCTTTGGATAAATCAAAGCTCGGTGGTGAATTTCAATGTTTTCCGATGCAAGTTAATTAATAGCTTGTTATCCGATTCTCACCATAACAGAAAATGGCGACTTCACTGGGGACATCCCCTAAGAGGATTAAGCCTATCTTGTTTGTATTTGTATTTGTGTTAATTAATACACTTATGATAAGATTATGGTGTAATCAATAGTCGGTTATTGGGAGTAGTCCTAACAATTTTTGGCATATGATGACCACGCCCAGTTGAGGCCCTTTGGGATTGTTGATGTCTGATGTGAGTAGTCGCATTGATGTCACTCTTCCCGATTTGAGAACCCGTGATTCTGAGGACCGTAGTTACTTTCACCCTCCTTAGCCTTTTTAGGACTTAGTGCGATGGCTATGAGGGAGTAGTCCCAAATATTTGTTACGCGATACTACACTCAGACAAGTTTATCCTGAGAATATTATTAACCCGCGTGAGTAGTCACGTAGGCCGATAATATCCGAAAGATTTACGTTGACTCTGAGAACTTTTTAGAACCCTGTTTTACAGATACAAGAACCCTAGTACACACCCTGGGTTGGTTCTTTACCCGACTCCATGCTGTGATCTCGAACCTTTGATCCTGTTGCATGTGTTTTGCATCCTGCATTACATTGCATATAATTTGCATCTTTGCATGATTCATTGCATGCGTTTGTCTATCCAGTGGCTCATTTCCAACTGTCTCTATCTTCTAGTGTCACCTGTGAGTCGTCAAGTTGATTCCTCGACACCGGTACCGGACTAGAGCTAATTACAGACGCAAAATGTCAGAGCAAGAGGCACACAATGCTGAGGTCCGAATGGAAATCATTGACCTTAAGTTGAGCATGACTAAACTCGCTGAGATGCTTCAAGTTTTGATTGCTAGAGGAGAGCCACCCCAAAGAACTGTCATCCAGGAAGTTTCAAGTGTTGAACCTCTACCGGTTCAAATGCCACCTTCAACTTGGTCTGAGTTTGGTTTGCCACACAACTACTCTCCACCGATTGCATCTACTACTATGGCTGGTCAGACTGCTATGCCTGTATTTCAAACTCCTATTTTCGCCGAGCCCACCATGCTATTCCACAGACTGTTCGAGCTCCTTTTGAGAATCCCCTATTTGAGTACAATGCTGCCAGTGCTCAGGGTGAAGACTATGAAGACTTTGTTGAACCTGAAGTTGTCCGTGAGCAGTTTCAGATCATGGACAAAAGACTTAAAGCCATTGAGGGTACTGACTTCTTCAATGTCGATGCAGATAACATATGCTTAGTATTTGATCTTGTTATGCCTGCTAAGTTCAAAACTCCAGAATTTGTGAAGTACAAGGGCCATTCTTGTCCAAGGGCTCACTTGGTCATGTATCTTCGCAAAATGACTACTTATACCAGAAATCAGAAGCTGCTTATCCAGTGTTTTCAAGATAGTTTGAGTGGAGCATCACTCCAATGGTATATGGGTCTCAAGCAAAACTCTATTCACTGCTTTCAAGATCTTGTAAATCCCTTCATGAAGCAGTATAAGTATAACCTCGACATGGCTCCTGATTGCCGCCGGCTGCAAAATATGACTCAACATGAGAAGGAATCTTTTAAGGAGTATGCTTAGTGCTTGAGAGAGTTGGCTTCCCAAGTTGAACCTCCTTTGACTAAGAAATAATTGACTGGAATATTCATGGATACCCTGTCCCCATTCTATTGGGAGAAGATGATTGGAAGTGTTTCCTCCAATTTCACTGATTTGGTTACTATTGGCCAAAGATTAGAGGAAGGTCTTAAGAATGGAAAAGTGTCCAAGGCTGCTGAATCTTCCAGTGGTACTAAGAAATCCTATGGGAACTTTCAGAAGAAAAGGGAAGATCAGACTAACGCTGTAATGTTTAAAGTGAGAAGGCCTCGTCCCCAACCTCAGTATGTTATTCACCCTACTATTGTTGTTGTTACTCCCGTGGTTACTACTCCACGACCATCTTAAGCTTCCCAACGTCCGACTGCATGACAAAACCAGTACCGTAATAGAAATCAATTTGATCATATTCCCATGACATACACTGAGCTTTATCCTGGTATGGTTCAACAAGGTTTGATTACCACGAGGCCTTTGCCTCCTCCTCCAAATCCTCTTCCAGCCTGCTATAGGGTTGATCTTCATTGTGAATACCATCAAGGTGGTGTGCGCCATAACTTGGAAGGTTACTTTGCATTGAAGGCTAAAGTACAAGAGATGATGAGAAACAAAATCCTCTCCTTTAAGGACAATCCCAATGTTCAGAGCAATCCTCTGCCAGGGCACGCCAAGTGAAGCTTCAGTCGACTTCAGCTCAGCTACTTCTTAAAGACAGGACAACTCATCCTTGTGTTTAACTAGTCACTGGGCCTTGTTTCTTGTTGTTTGCATTTTCCTTATTTTGTACTGGTTGTTTGCTTTCAAATTATGTTTGTACTTTCGTGATTAATGAAATGAGCATTGCAACTTTTAATTCAATTCATTTTATCCACTATTTACATCTTTAAGCTTTCTTTTGCAAAATGTCTTTTTTGATTATGCAAAGATTGGAGGGAGGATGATGAAAATATAAATACTCATAATTGCTGTTGGTATGCTTTCAAATCAAAACTTTGCTGACGATGTAAGGCATTGTTTCAATCCCTAAACACTGGAGAAATAAGGAAGATAATCCCTCGTTAACCCCTTCGAGCCTAGAAGTAGGAGTTTTCTTTTTTTACAAAAAACCGCAATCTTAACCTGGGGCAGGGAAGTTCTCAGTTAACTTGGTTGTGCGTCCATACAAAATACCTTTCATATAATGGTTGCATTCATAAATTTTCCTTCGCACACAGTAAGCAAGTGTCGAAGATGTCCCTTAAGTCAAATACCAATGATGGTTCACCAAAGTCATTAAGTTGTTTAGTCGCTTTCCTTACCCAAAGAATGAGCCGAGTCCCTTTCAAGGCAAAAGCTAAGAAAGATGGGAAGCTCATGACCTTGCCTTATAAAAAAAAGAGAGAAAAAGAAGAAAGAAAATTTTGTATGACAACCCAAAAAGAGGAAACCTTTAAATTTTCATCCTGAAAGTCCTCAATGGCAAACAACATTGGTGAGGAAGCAGTGACTGCCATCTCAAGTCCATTGAATTTTGGACCATCATCATTATCATCATCAATGCAATTCCTAGCCTATGGGAATCTGAATGTATATCATGTTTTAACTGAGCTTAGGATTGGAAGTTCATCACGGAGATTGGGTGGGTACAAATAAACTTTGAGCCTTTATCCTTTGTTTCTTAAACCATGAACCAGGCCACGTTACAACCCTCAAAAGACCTAACTGAAGAAAGGTTATTTTGAAAACATACTACAGCAAGGTTGCGTAAACTGACTCCCTAAGATCTTTGCAGATCATCTGTTTTGGCTTTACCTTTCACTTTAAATGTCTTGAATCGTCGTGTTCAGACCAATGACTCATTTTGTTTTGCATCTTTCAAAAAATGATTTGATTTCAAAAGTTGCATGAACTCTAAAATTACCATGTTCGTACAAATACTTTTGTTTGCGAACTGGCTTTTCTCTTAAGGAATTTTCAAACAGTTAATATACTTAGTCGGTGATCCTATCAGGGGCAAGTTCTTTCCAAATCCTGTTGAAGAATCAGTTCAAGATTTGTTCAGAGGCAAGTCCTTCTTAGAATTGGTTTATCCATAAGATTTTTCAAGGCTCATACTGGGGAAAGCTTTCCAAGAGCACAACAAAGCAGTTATGTCAAGACTCAGACAAATTGAAGCAATGATCAGTTCATCTACAACAGTCAGCTAATCTGGGGCAATTAATTTAAAGAATCCCCATGCAACTTTCCATCCTTACTACAAGGATCATCACTTGATACAGTTTACCAGTGTGCCAGAGATGTGTTCAACAGTAGCATCTCTAGTCCCCAAGCATAATGGCAGTGATCTCCGTGTCGAGGAATTAGTCTTCTAGTTTTGTCTTCTCACCAAAAGAGTTGAGCTGTGTCATCAACATCTACATCTGCATTTGCATGGCATAATTCATATACCATATGCATATCATGAGTGTTTCATCCTCATTTGCATTTCGTCCGAGGTCGTGTCGTTATCCATGTCTTACCTTGTGATCAAAAGTCCAACTTACGTGACGCCTACCAAAACGTTATATGTCCTTTTCATTCAGTGCCATTCCTGAATGTTGTCATTCTCTTGCGCATCTAATCCTGTTGATAGATGTTTGTCTTCTCTCATTCCAGTGCTATTCCTGGATCTTTATATTCTCTCACTCCAGTGTCATTCCTGGATGTCCGTCTCTTGTGATCTCCAGGGCCATTCCTGGATATGTTGTTCCTCTTGTTTCTCCTAGTGCTATTCCTAGAAGTTTTGCCTATCTTCTGTAATCCTCATCAAATTTACTTGGATATCTTTCAGTGTTATTCCTGAAAATCTTATCTGTTCATTCAGTGTCATTCCGGGATGAATTTTCTCCTTTGCATTCAGTGCCATTCCTTGATGTCTTTCTCACTATCATTCGATACCCTTCTTGAATATAGTGATTTTCCTTTACTTTCAGTGCCATTCCTGAAAGCGCACAGTCATCCAATGCTTTCTTAGATATTGTGATTCCTGTTATCCAATGCTTTCTTGGGTATCTCCTAGTTCATATTCGTTCAACGCTTTCTTGGACATTGTCGTTTCTTTTTATCCAATGCCTTCTTCGATTTCACCTTTTATCTCATTTGCATCTGATGTCTTCTCAGATATTATAAGTTTACCTCTCATTTAAAGCCATTATTGGATGATCGGTTTCTTTGCATCTAATGCTGTCTTGGATCCCGGTTTGTTCACTTTTATCTAAAGCCATTATTAGATATTGTGAGTTTACCTTTCATTCAAAGCCATTATTGAATGTCTGGTGTCTGTTTGTCCAATGCTTTCTTGGATCCTTACTTTGTTCCCTTTATCCAAAGCCATTATTAGATATTATGATTTATACCTTTCGTTCAAAGCCATTATTAAATGTCTGGTGTCCTTTTATCCAATGCTTTCTTGGATCTCTACCTTTCTCACATTTATCTGATGCCTTTATTGGATGACTGGTGTTCTTTGCATCCAATGCTGTCTTGGATCCCTGTTTGTTCACTTTCATCTGATGCCTTCTCAAATATGATGATTTGTACCTTTGGTTTCTTTTATCCAATGTTGTCTTGGATCCCTGTTTTGTCACTTTCATCCTGATGCCTTCTCAGATATTGTGATTTGTACCTTTCATTCAAAGCCATTATTGGATGTCTGGTTTCTTTTGCCATCTGATGTTTTTCCGAATGTGCCTTTCTCTGTCTTTTCTGGCTTTTCTTGAAGATCCCGTTTGAACTCTTCAGTATAAGAAAATCCCAGAGAATCTTTTGTTGATGTCTATCCTCTTATTTCAGGCTGATCCCCAGTGGAGGTCATGTCTTCTTTCTGGTTTCATGCCTAATAAAGAATGTCTTTTATTTCCCCAGTGTCGTCCGGTCACCTATAAAACCTGTCAACCATCTCCCTGGATTTTTCCCCAATGGAGAACACCTCTCTGGCTCTTATCCCCAGTGAGGACCTATGGGATTTCTCAGTTTTATTTTTCTATCCCCAGTGTTTCCTCAGAGTCTCCCCAGTGAGTCTGGTCAGCCTGTTTCCCCGGTAAGTCTTCCTAGAGGATATTAACCTTCATCCCTCCCCAGTAAAGCTCACTTGTAGCTCTTTATCTTTGGTGTTGTGTTTATCTGCACCTTTGCACTATCATGGCATCACATCATCATACTGGTAGCTCATGGCATGTCAGTATTTGCATGTCTGTTTCATGTCCTTAGCATTTACATTCCATCTAAGGGAGAAATTTTCGGTTTGCTATATTTAAATATCTCTCACCTTGATGTACCGAGGATTTCCATTCCTCGTGTCATCCGGTAAAGTTATTTAAATAAGGGCAACTGGTGTACCCCAAATTTTACCCCTTAGATGTCATAATATTTTGCACTTACATTTAGGGGTCATTCATCCATGCATTGTTAACTAACCACAATATCTTGCCAGTTTGTTTCTTTTGTGAAAGCCAGGTTTACACAGGAAAAAGAACAAAAGTCAATAATCCAAACTCTCCTATGTTTCAAGGCCTGTGGCTCCAAACGAAACCATTTGAGCTCACCTACATTCAAGAGGTTTTATTCAACAAGAAATCAAGTGTGTTCGGTTCTTACTACAAGTGCCATGAGCCACAAGATTCACCATGCCTCAAACTAGGGTTTTCTCAGCGATAGTCAACCATTGCCTTTGATTCTAATTAGGAGATATTCCCAAGCTTTGGAATTTGATTCTACATGATACTGGACATCCCTAGAGGCCATCTATGGACCTTGGAAGAGAGTGAAGAAGCAAGATCCTCAAAGATCATCCATTGGAACTCCTGAGGAAATTTGGTTTTTTGGCCGAAAAAAGTCGAGCTTCTGACTTTGATGTTATTGGATCGAAATGAAGTATTCAAGTTATGCTCGACCATTGACTGAGTAGTCACAAGGCCTTTGTGAATTTTGTTAGAAAAGGAAGAAAAAGAAAAGAAAGAAAAAAAAAAGAAAAAAAAAAAGAAGAAAAGAAAAGAAAAAAAAAAGAAGAAAAAAAATGGATACATGGCGCCCACCACCATTAAGATGGCGCCTGGCATGTATAAATAAGGGTGGCACCCGCCACAAAAGAAGCATGGCGCCTGCCATGACTTCTTCTTTCAAAAATAATAATAATAATAATAATAATGTATTTTATTAAGCAAATGCAAGTGGTTTGAAATTCATCATGAAATGAAAACAGCTTTTCAGTAAAGCATGGCTTCACATCTCATCAGCCAACCTATTTTCTGAGCCTATTCTGATCAGTGGAAGATTTTTCAAACCAACCACTTGCATGAAAATTTTGAAAAAATGGTAAAACCGGCAAATCAAGCTCCTCACTTTCTCCTATAAATAGGATGTTCATCTTCAGTTTTCTACACACCAGATTCACCCAAAAAGAGGCTGAATACTCTCTCAATTTTCTCCCTCAATTATTCTTGCAAATTTTCTGGAGAGAAGGCTCGTCTTTATTTTTCCAGAACTCGTATCATTGAAGATGCAGTGGACCGTCTCCACTAGGTAACATTCACCTCTTTTATTTCTCCGTTTTCAAAGTGCCATGATCATTGTTCGCTGTTATCAAGTTCATTAGCATGTTAATATTTTTCTGGAAAATGTATTGTAATATCCTATAGTTTTTGTTTGGTTTTATTAAGAATGATGTTTAAAAGATAAGACAAAATAAAAATTGAAAAAAGGAAGAAAAGTGGCGCCTGCCACTATTACTTGAAGTGGCGCCTGCCACCATCCCCAGAACCACTAGTGGCGCCTGCCACATGTAAAGTGGCACTTGCCACACATCCTTGAGGGTTGGCGCCTGCCACCTTAGTGTGGCACCTGCCATGACTTTATTTCATGGTAATTTGTAGAGCATTTTATGGCACCTTGCATGCTTAAGCTTAATTTTTCATATTATTTATTCATTCCACTTCACATAACAATTTCATTTCATTTCTAAAAATTCAAAAAAAGGCAAAAACATGCTTTATTTTCATACTCGGTTCTCGAACTATTTTTATGAAAAATCACCGACCGGTTTCTGTAAGTTTTTTAGAACTTCTCAGTTGGCATGTAAATATTTGTTTGTGGTTTCTTAATTTGAACAAAATCGCTCCTGTTGTTTGTATGCATTGGCTTTCTGTTGCTAATTTTTCATAACTTAACATGTTTTCGATTTCAAAACTTTGAATATCATCTTTGCCGTACTTGTTTTGTTCACTTAATTTCAATCCCTTCAACTCTTGTTTAGAAGTTATTATCCACCTTTCCAAAGGAAAGTCTCTCTATTGATCGCAAGGTCATAGATAGCTCATTACTCTTTCAACCTAGCCTTAGGTTTGGAGTCGCCGAACTCCACGTAGGTGTCTTGCTGTCAGACCCTACTTTCTCGTGAACACTTCATTCCCTTTTAACCTATCCTTCCGAAGAGATAGCCATTAATCTCTTATAACTCTTAAAAACTTTCTTTAAACTTCCTAAGAGATAGCCATTAATCTTTTCTCCCTCACGAAGGCATAACCCCTCACAATCCTTTCACAAGAGATAGCCATTAATCTCTTCTCCTAAACAATCAATCCTCACAAGCTTTGCTTTCAAGCTTTTCACCCTGATTTCCCTTGGAACCTTGACCACAGTCAAGAGCTCCTCACCCCCATTGAGGGGAACTACGAATGCTCTGATTCCATTCCCGTCAGGATACGTAGGCACGAGATGCGATGTCTTGGCGAGCATACTTAGTGTATATATCCCTATGTATTTACCTTAGCACACTCTCTGTTAACAAGCAAACTTTAACATGACACAAATACGGAAAAGAGGTTCCTGTAGAGTACTACATATACTTAGGGTGCTAATACCTTCCCTTAGTATAACCAAACCCCGAACCTAGATTCTCTTATTAGAGTTTTCGTTCTTTACCATTTCCTTTGGATAAATCAAAGCTCGGTGGTGAATTTCAAAGTTTTACGATGCAAGTTAATTAATAACTTATTATCCGATTCTCACCGCAACAGATGCGTTCAGTCTGCAAGAGAACTTTGACAGTCATGGTGATGAAAAAGGTACACCAGTTTAAGCACTTGATGAGATCATTGAGGTGGCAGACACCCACTCCCGTATATAAGATTGTTCCATTTTCCCTTCTTTTTTTCTTGCTTTTAATCCCTATTTTTTCATGGACCAATTCTTTTGAGTTTGTGATCCATTGGGATGCCTTAATTTTTGCCTAAGTTAACTTTTTTTTTCAAGTTTTTTTTACTTCTTCTTTTTCGACTTAGCGGGCTCTTATTTTGGAAACAAATCTAGAGTTTTTGCTTTTGGTTTCGAACGGTTGCGACTGCCATGTTGACTTTTGTTAACTCTATCTCCATTGGTTCCTTGATATTGAATGGTGTGAGGAAGAAGATATGGTGAACTTTATCTCCATTGCATCCTTGACCTTTGATGAAGTACTTGAGGAAGAGGATGTGCTTAAACCACTTATTTAGATAGTCTGATTCTCTTGAGATTAGAATTCATCATCGAATTAATTGAAATCTACCCTGCCCCTGGTTAATATTAAGGGTTTTTATAAATAAAAAAAGAAACACTAACTTCTGGCTCGAGGGGTTAACTATGGATTATCTCCTTATTTCTCCAGTGTTTACGAAGTGAAACAATCTCTTACATCGTCAGCTAGGACTTACTATTAAAATCATAGTCAGCAAATTCAGTTATTTATTTCTTCATTCTCCTCCTAAGTTTATTAATGGTGAAGAGTGAAATGGAAACGCTTTAATTGATTGTTTTTTATGATGGCATAAGAAAGAGTGAAAACAAATGGATGAACCCCAAAAACATGCATGCTCGTTTTATTAGAATTATTTCTTAAAGAGTACAACTTTTAATACAAACAACACTTAGCAAAAAAGAAATTACAATTGGAAATGATAAAGTCTATTGATCACAGGGATGAGCTTCATTGTTGGGCCACCAATCTTTGAGATGTACTTCTTGGTGTTCTTGCACTTTTCCAAGTATGGGGTGACCTCTCACAAATGGAACTCCTCCTTTGAAAGTCAATTACTTGTTGTCGATTAGGTCTTGGACTTTGTATTCATACCGGGCATTCTCGTCATGACTAGGAGGATATGGGCGAGAAGGAAGATCAAATGGGTTGTAGCTTTACTAGGGTACTTTTGAGTAAGTCATGAGACTTTAGTATAGGGTCCATTTTCCTTCCCAAACTTCCTTTGTTGTGATTGATGAAACGCATGAGGCTGTTACTGAAGTATATATGTTACAGACTCTATTACAGTGGCATCATCTAAGGTTGTTGTATTTGAGGCTCTAGGTAGGCCTCAGGCTGGCATGGTGAAGGGTTACCTTCTTTCTTCAATGGTATTTGCCCCTCTTGAGTTCCTCTATAGCTTCTTTAGGCATTCTTTGAGTTTGGTCTCTCCTTTTTACAATGTGAACTTTTAAATTATCCCAAAAGGAGGGAAGGCAAAACAATCTGAATAAATCTGTGAGTGTGTACAATGCAAAAACAATGCACTCTGAGAGATCGGAAATCGGGATTGGTTATACAAAGGGAAGGTTTTAGCACCCTAAGTATCTATAGTATCCTATAGGAACCTCTTGCATATATTACTATTGTTTTGAGTTACTTACTGTGTAATGGGAATTTGTTGATTGGTTTTAAGTAAGTGATATGAGATATTGTTGTTGTTTTTGTAAGTTGAAAAGGTATAGAAACCTAAGGGTTTTATTTATTACTATGCTCGTTAAGATTTCGTAATCTTATGAATATGTATTCTCAAAAGGAAATTGAGAAATCAGAGTGTTCGTAGTTCCACCTACTAATGGGTGGAATGAGGTTTATTGGTTTTTTTTAGAAGAGACAAATTGTCATCTTGAGGGAGATATTTCACCTATTCACCACAAACATTTTTTGAGAAAATAAGAAAATAAGAGAAGAAGCTTTAAACTTGGATGTAAAAAAAATCCAGAGTAATGCCACATCTTCCTTTAACTGAGTCTTTGTATTTTAAGAGAATGACCTTGACTTGGATATAGAATTAACAAGTGTGCCACTTATATCACTCAAATGAAAGAAGGGTTTTTATACTATAATAAGAGAAGGGCTCCAACTTGGATTTTGAATAAACAAGTGTGCCACTTACATCACTTAAATGGAAAAAGTTTGAAAAGTTTGATTTTTATGTTGTGGGGAATAGAAGAGACATCTCTTCCATAGAGATGATTCATGTCTCATCTCTGGGGAGTGTTGAATTTGAAACCAAAGGTTGGCTAGGGTTTGACTTGAGGTTTGAAGTGTTGAATTTTTGAAGGTTTAAAGGTTTGAAGGTTTGAATGTTTAAAGCCACAAGGGGCTATGGTTGACTTTAAGACTCAAAAGGGAATTCTCATATCTTTGTTGAAGAGTTGAGTTTGAAGTCTAACTTTCTTATACAAAGCCCAAGAGGAGGCTAAGTTGATGGAACTATCCTTGTACAAAGCCCAAGAGGAGGCTAACTTCCTTGTACAAAGCCTAAGAGGAGGCTATTGATAGTTGGAACTTCAACAAGGGAAACCTAATGTTTGAACTAAGTTGTAGTTTAAAGGGAATCCTAAAGTTTGAACTGAGTCTAAACTAGGGATGAGTATTGAAAAGCAACAGTTATGCAAGTGTTGTAAATGTCAAGAGAAACTTAACATGACAAGTCTATTTAAGCTTTTAAACAAGTGTAGTCATCGAGGATGACATGAGCATGGAATGATTAAGAATGATATATCAACATGTGAATGAGTATCAGATAAAAAGGTATCTTCATCATGGTAAGAGTTTATGAAGGAAATACTTGAACATGTGAACAAAAATTCAATCACAAGAAAGCTCAAGTAAGCAAATATTCTTGATGAATCGAGGATTAAGTGAATATAGTAAAGGGTAAATAGAAACCCTAAATGGAGGTAACATATAGACAAGGCATTCAAACATGGTTGAATCAAAGGCTTTGAGGGGGTCCAAACTCAAGTGGAAGCCCTAACTAGGTACAAAGAGTTTTTGAAAGTTTGATCAAAGTGAAAACCCTAATTAAACATTTAAACAAAAATATTTTCAAAAGGAAATCAATTAAACATGGTATGAATGGTGTTTAAATCATGGCAAGCATGTTATGTATTTCAAACAAAGCTTGAACAATGTGTATCATGACCATACAAGTACAAGTGGTCAATTAGGTTATGAGGAAAATCAAAAGAAAATCATTAAATGTATGAAAATACCTTGAAATGGACCACTTTTCAACTTAATAAAAATGTGTTAAATAAAAATTATTTTTGACATTTTTTAATATATTCACAAAATAGGACATATGAATGAGAAGTGTGCAAAAATTCAATCAAAAATAATGAATTTTGCTATGTGAAATAAATGTGTGAAGTTGTGAAAAAAATTGAAAAGAAAAGTGCTAAAAAAAATAGGAATTGCTCCCACCAAGGCTTGAACCTGCGCCCTTGGGGTGGAGAGCTCATTACCAACTGAGTCATGTTCCATGGATGTTGGTATAGCGCGTGATGAAAATAATAAAGAGAGTTTTCAAATGAGAATGTTTAAAAAAAATAAAAGCCAAAAGGTCTAGGGAGAGGGGGATTCGAACCCCAGACCATGAACTCGCTCACACACAAATACTAGTGTTTCCACTAGGACGCAATGCCAATTCAATATATAATCTAGAATCATAAAATAATATATTAAAACTTTAATTAAAATATGAAAAATGGCGCCATGGCCATCACCTTCATCAGCTTCATCATCTTCGTCTTCTCCAAGTGTTATCTCTCAGAATACGCATCCAAATGACACGATGTAAAAACGACACTTGATGGAAATTTGAAAAGGAATTAAATGGTTCTATTCAATTTTATTTAAATTCAATGTATCCAAAGAAATTGATTTGAAAACCGTATGAACCCTAACTAAACTTTTCAATACGAAATCTCATATGAACATCATACTTGACAATTATTTGAGGGAAAATGATCACAATATCATGATAAACATGTCTATAACTCAAATTATCAAAATTGATGCATGAATCATAGAGTTCAGTTTAGAGGAAACTTACCTTGCAAGTGAGAATTGAATTCTCTGTTGGGAGTGTTACAGAGTTGATTTGATGATTCAAACATTGTCCTTGACCCTCAAGGATGGTGTTGCAATGCTTAGAATGAGTTGAAACCTCCTGGATCACTTGGCTCGATTCAAACTGGAGCTTATGGTGTATATGAAGTAAATGACATATGGCTTGATGATTCTGAGGATACAATTAATGTTTGATGGTTTGGATCACTTACACATGATGTATGTGAAATGCTTGGATGGTTGAATTGAGTGGAAATGGACTGGTTTGAGATTTCCAAATTTTCACTCTTTGAGAACTTTGAACTTTGCAAGAGAGAGGATTTGTGAGAAAACAAGCATTGGCAATGTTTTTCTGTGATTATTATGAAGGAATTGATCACTATTTATAGGAGAAATGTGTCTGATATTTTGAGTTTGAAAATATTTGGATGTAGGCTATTATCCAACAAGTAATGTCATGTACCTATAACTTGAAAGTCAAGGCATACATGGGTTATTCTTCACATGGCTCTCATTCTGATCCTTTGAGCTTTTTTCCTCAAGGTTTCATCCTATACCTTGATGTTCTAATCAGGTTCTAACAAATTGGATGTTTTTTGCTCAAATTCACTATAGCACTTTAATGCTAGAGGACAAAACCTCACTTCCTACCTTTTGAATGATTTCTTTCACATGCCAAATGATGAAACTTTGAAAATTCAATTGTTCTTTGGAAAGCACATGCTTGTATGATCATTTTGGAGTTGATCTTGTGAAGATTTCAGGTTTGCAAGACTTATCCAAATTGTGTGGAACAAACATGTTGCAAATCTGTCTTGGAATTTCAGCTTGATTAAGCCTTATTGCAGCATCCATAACTTCTGGCTCAAGTAAAGGATTTTGATGTTCTTGATCATTTTTGAAAGCTGGTATATCATACTTCAACTTTGATGTTCAAAGTTGGGCTTGAATCATTGTGGATCATAGTGAAAAATATCCCTAAAGTTGGCTTAAACACAAGACAAATTCTGTCCAAAATTTCACTAAGTGTTTAGGTTCAAAAGTATGGAACCTCCAACTTCATGGCCTTATATCTTAAAATCTATGCATTTTTTGGGAATCCACCCTGAAGGACAAAATTGTAGTATGTAACAAGCTCTTCAATTTGATATTTGGATCAAAGAAAATGGTTACTTGGTTTGGAAGTTATGCCCTTGCAAAGTAGGGTAAAAATCATTGAATTTTATAACTAAGAAAAAATTCAACTTCTCCAATGTTTCCCTTTTTACAAGTAACCCATATTTCTTGATTTTTATTGATCAACCATGATCCAAATCACATATTAACATCATTCTTGACTTGAAGAGACTATGTTTGACCAAAAACACCAAAAGTCAAACTTGATTTTGACCACAATTAACTTTTGTGTTAGATGAATTTTAAACTTTGTGATCCTTTATGAAATCAAACCCTTGGGCTAAATTGAACATCATGGATAGACTCTAAAGGTATTTTTGAGTGTCTTTGAGTCATGTCCCAAGGGTTGAGATCATGTCTTGGTCTAAAGTCAAAGGTACAATTGACTTTTCATTCAAAACCCTAGTTTGTGGACTAGATGATTTTAACTTCTTGCATTGCTTATGAATCAAGTCCTTTGGGTTAATCCCATCATATGAAGGGATTAATATGAGGAATTTGTGGTCCTTGAAACATATTTGGAGGTGTTGGATCATGCCTTGCTTCAAAAGTCAACTCATGGACTGAATTAGGTCAAAAACCCTAATTTGGATGTACTGAGGATCTTGAGACTTGATGAGCTTATCATGATGCTATCTTGCACTTGATTTTTGATGGATGAAAACTCTTGATCTTTATGTATGACAAAGGGACTTGTGGTGTTGAATATGACGCCCATTCCTTGATAATTCATCTGCTTGAGCTTTAGGGGGATCACCTAATTTGTAATGCAAGCAAGCACACATTTCTTGTACTTGTGATGGGTTAGTGATATATAAAGACATGTATAAATTCAATGATGAATGCTATGCCAATGATGAAAATGTGGTGGCATCTTAGGGGTAAAAAATTAGGGTATGACAGATGTCCCTATTTAAGTTTCTCCGATCCAGAGAGATGAAGATTGACATCTTGGTCTCGACTAGATAGGGGAGACTTAAACACCACAATACACAATTTTGGCCCCTAAGATGCCACAAAATGTAATGCAATACGAATTCACTTATGAGCGTAAGATATGATACCTGTGGGAGATGATGCCATAGGAGACTGAGAACAGGCTGAACCATAGAGGTATAACAACAGAATTATCCACTAGGGAAAGAAAAATTGGGGAAAATGTTGCAAATCTATTAGGAAAGAGACAACAACTTCAATGGGGATAGAGGAACACAACCCCATAAGGGATGTGTTGTAACTCTGCCAATTTGAACTTTCATCTTTGGAAAAAAATGATTCAACGTCTTCTTTGACTAAGTAGCATTACTTAGAAAGGGTAAAATAAACTTCCCCATGTTTCGGGTCGCATGCCACGAAACTGGTCTTGGATTTTTTGGAATAAACTTCCTCTCATTTATGGACATAAACCATGAAACTGGTCTCGGTTTCAGGAACAAAATTCCCCTCGTTTCTGGACATAAGTCACGAAACTGGTCTCAGATTTTGGAATAAACTTCCCCGGTTTTTGGACATAAGCCATGAAACTGGTCTCGGTTTCTGGAATAAACTTGCTCTTGTTTCTGGAAACAAGTCACGAAACTGGTCTTGGTTTCTGGAATAAACTTCCTATCATTTCTGGACATAAACCACGAAACTAGTCTCAGTTTCTTCTTTAATCAAGTCTTCTTCTTAAAAAGGGTAAAAATAGACAAGTTCCTAAAAGGGGAATCACTTGCTGAAATTATAACTTCACTGGGGATCTTCAAAGAGATGCGGGTTAGTTAACTTTGCGAAATGAATTTCTCAAATAAAGAAAAACTTTTCATAAGGGTCTTCATCAAACTTCTTACAGGGATTCACTGGGGAGATGCCATTTGATGGAAAATATCTTCATCATACTTCTCTTCGAGACTTTTTCAGAGAGATGCCATGTGACAAAAGAAATGAGGTTTCCACAATCAAACTTCTCTGCGAGACTTGTTCGGAGAGATGCCATTTGATAGAGAACCAAGGTTCATAACAAACTTCTCTAGAGAGATGCCATCTGCTAGAAAATATTTTTCATCATACTTCCCTTCGAGACTTTTTCGGAGAGATGCCATAAGATGAAAGAAAATTTGATATGCTGATAGTTTCAGTGGGGATAGAAAAATTGCTCAGAAAGGGACTGCCATTTACTGATTCACGGGGAAATCCAGGGATAGAAACAAGCTTCTCAAATAAGGAGATTGCCACTTGCTATCATGGATAGATTCCAAGGCTGAATAAAGTTATCTTACTGGGGGAAACTTCAACAGATTCTTTATGGAGACGTAAAACACTTAAAAGGCGCAAAATAAATTCCCTTTTAGTTCAGAGGTTCAAGTTATCAAAATGGTCAAAGGACCAAATCAATCCAGGAATAAACTGGAGAGACATCGTCAAACGAGATGCTAACCAGTGAGGAATGAACTCGATTTGGGGATTTATCATATCCAAGTGTGGAAAGGAGAACTGAATCAAAAACTTTTATGAGGATTAACTCAATGGGGAGTTAGAAAGGATATACATTCTTTGCCTATGGCTGACCAATCTATTGGAGAGAGGAAACATATCACTCAGGGATGAGCACAACCAAGGTAAATGAAGTAAATATTATCAACAAATGCATTATGGACATGGATATGAATTCAAATATGCATGATATATGTATGTTATGAATGTCTATCATGTATTTATGCTGACAAAACAAGTGAAAGGGATATACTGGCGATGAAATAAACATCATAATATGATTGGGTACTCATTCAGTTATGGCGAACATTGGGTCCTCTTTTACCGGAGATATGGGATTGTACATCCGACATACCAAGGTGCGGACGGAGCTAAAGATCCATCATTTCGGAGATACCTTTCAAGGAAAATCGTAAGAATATTTGATCCTGTATTTAGAGATTTATCCGTTCTTGGAGCAACTGTTGATCTTCTTCTTTATGTTCACAAATCAAAGGAAAGAAAACACAATCATTTTAAAAGAAAATTTTAACTTTTTGTTTAAAAAAAAATAAAAATGTTATTTTTCAATATATAAATAAAAAAAAAGTTGCAAACAAGAAGGGCAGAAGCTCAAATTTTATTGATAGAATGGTAACCCACAAATAGCGTGATTCCATGGATTATTACAAAAGTTAAAAATCGGTAATTTAAAAGGAAAGGGCTACATTAAAATATAATGACTGAATTCTCCCTAACAACTTTGAATTTCCAATGTTCTTCGAACTATGGCGAAGGTGCTTTGATTGGAGAATTTTTCAATGGACGTGGTTGCTTCAGATAATCCAATCTGGTTTGATGCAGTTACTTGCCATATATCCCTAACTTTTGCCTAGATTGCCTTTTCAGGTTTTCAATCTACCGGGATGATTTATTTTTTCATGTCTCTGATTTTTGCCTGGACTGCCCTTTCGGGTTTTCAATCCATCGAGACGCACTTTTTGATTTTTATTAGGCGAAGTATTTCATGACTACATCGACGTTCGTAGGACGAGTGAACTCTTCCCCATCCATGGTTGTAAGCATTAAAGCACCGCCTGACAAGGCCTTCTTGACAACATATGGTCCGTCATAATTAGGAGTCCGCTTGCCCCTAGAATCAGTAAGAAATGATTGAATTTTATTAAGCACGAGGTCGCCTTCTCTGAATACACGAGGCCGAACTTTCTTGTCAAAAGCATTCTTCATTTTCCGTTGATATAGCTGATCATGACACAAAGCCGTCATTCTCTTTTCTTCGATCAAGTTCAACTCATCATATCTACTCTGGCACCATTCAGCCTCTGTCAATTTTGCTTCCATCAAGACTCTCATTGATGGGATTTCCACCTCTATGGGGAGCACTACTTCCATGTTGTATACCAAAGAGAAAGGGGTTGCCCCTATTGAAGTACGAATGGATGTACTATATCCATGAAGAGCAAATAGTAGCATCTCATGCCAATCCTTGTAGGTTACTACCATCTTCTAGATGATCTTTTTGATGTTTTTGTTAGCTACTTCAACATCTCCATTCATCTTAGGCCGGTAGAGAGAAGTTTTATGGTGTTAAATTTTGAATTCAACACATAATTCCTTCATCATTTTGTTGGAAAGCTCTCATGACATACTTTAACTTTGATGTCCACCAATGGATCTGGTTCAGCTTGGATCAAGGTGAAAAAGGGCCTCAAAGTTGGTAAAAAATGAAATAGATTCTGACTTGAAAATTTCACTAAGTGTTGGAAAAAGTGGTCATTTTCATTTTTTGTGATTTTGATCAATCCATAACTCAAAATCCATGGGGATTTGGAATCTTTTGTAGTTGACACTTTTGAAGTATGTCATGTGAACTTTCATTTGAGCTTTGGATGGAAGAAAAAGGCCTTAGGGTTTGGGAGTTATGACCTTGCAAAGTTAGTACCAAATCCATTTTGTTCCATAACTTAGAAAATTTTAAGTTTTCTATGGTTGCCCCTTTTGCAAGAAACCTCACTTTTCTTGATTTTTCTTGATGAATGATGATAAAAAACATGCATTAAAATTGTTCTTGACTTAAGGAAGCCTTTTTTGTCAAGAAATTTAAAAAGTCAAACTTGACTTTGGGCACAGTTGACTTTTTGTCAGATGAATTTCAAACTGTGTGATTCTTTATGTAATTAAGTTCTTGACCTAATTCAAACCTAATGGATGGATTCCATAGGTGTTTTAGGGTGTCTTGAATCATGTCCCAAGGTTTGGGAGCATATCTTGGTCCAAAGTCAAAGTTACAGTTGACTTTTTCTTCAATTCCCTAATTGTGGTCTAGATGAAATTGAAACTTGTGAATCAAGCTTCTTGGATCAATCCATTGTTGTAAATGGATAAATGTGGTTTGTTTGAGGCCCTCAAATCATGTCTTGAGGTCTTGGTTCATGTCTTGCCTCAAAAGTCAACTTAGGGGTGAATTAAGTCAAGAAACCCTAATTCCTGATTTTTGATGAATACTTCCCCTAAGGCTATTTTGACTTGATGATTGGATCCATGAGGTCCCTTGGAGCATTTTGGATCATGTTTTGAAGTATTGGCTCATTCCTAGAGGAAAATTTCCATCTGGAGGCCTTGGTCGACCAAAATCTTAATTTGGTGACACTAGCGATCTCGAGGCTTGACCCACTTGGAATCTTGCAACCTTGTGTTTAATTCTTGATATGGGAGACCTCTTGATCCTTTATGGATGTTTGAGAGGTTAGACAAGTTAAATATCATGTCATTTCTTGATTGATCCTTTGTCTAAGTGCTCTGAGAGGGCTCAAAACCCTAATTCTTGATTGTAGTGAATGCTCAACAATTCTTGAAGAGATTGATGAGGCATGAAGGTACATCCATATTATGGTAATAATTTGCACAATGATGGGAAATCTTGTGGTCAAAATTTGGGGTATGATACCATCGTTACATCATGGTTTACAAAGGCTTGCTCCACGATCTTGTGTAGAGCTTCCCTTGAGCCTCAAAACTCATTGGAAGAGATATCATGGATATCTTTGAAGGTGTGTTTAACAGCTGGTCCATAATATTGTATTCACTTTTCTTAATCAGTTTTAAAACTTAGTCATTATCTTTCATTTGATTGTTATCACTTGATTGACAAATTGGCTCCAAAGGATTCTTAATCTGCTTCTCCTTTCTCGCAGCTACATCCTGAATTTATTTGTTGAATACCCGACCACTTCTGGTAACTCGGCTTATGTCAGTGATGTTGACAATAGATGGTAAGGGTACTTCCTTCCCATCTTCGACCATGGTAGCACAATACTTGTAGGGTATGTCATTTTCTGATTTGTACGGGACTGGACCTGGCAAATAAATAATCAAAGGAGTCATGATGGTCTTTCGACTATCATAGATGACTTCTATAGGTTCGATGGTGGGGACATCAGGAATTCTTCTACTGTCAAAAATAATTTCCTTATGTTCGGGTTCATTAAACTAAGAAATTATGGTGTACACATCCTCATCAGCTTCACCATCAACAGGTTCTCTTTCATGGAGGAACGTAATGGTCCTTCGGTCTAACAACCCTTGGATCTCATTTTGAATGAGAAGGCAACCACGTCGGCTTCTGCAAAATTTTTTGCAAGTTGTATGATCATGATGATTGGGACCAAAGTAATCAAGTTTGCACAAACATTTGTGAAATTTGACTAACGACTCCCTGATATATTTGTAATCATAAACTGCATATTCTCCTGGACAGCCTTGTACCATATTGATTGGTTGGTATAGCCTCATTCGGTATTATTGGATCCAGCCTTGGTCCATTTGTTCTTGTAGGGTTGCTTGTACAAAGTAGCACCCTTGATTATTCACAGAACAAACACTGCATGCTGCGTAATCATGTGGATCTACAAGACCCCATATGTTGTGTCCTGCGTGCATCTTTAGCAAGTTTCTTCTTAAGTGGCAAATGTAATAGATCTTATAGCTGCCAGGGCATCCATAGACCATGTTGGCAGAGGCTCCTCCATGTTGAGGTAGCGAGTTCACTTGAACATTTGGGTTACTATCTTTGAAAGATAGAATATCGCTTTTGATAAGTCTTTGAACATCAGCTTTGAAGTTAAAACAGTTCTCGATGCCATGTTTTGGTGCTCCCTGATGATAGGGGCAAAATTCGTCAGCTTTGAACCAATAAGGAGGGTCTTTTGGGAGAACAAGATGAGATTTTATCTGAATATGTCCTTTTACCAACAATGCTGGGAACAATTTTGCGTACTACATTGGTATAGGATCAAACCTAGGTGACCTTTGAACACGATTGTTATTGTTATTGTATTGCGGGCGAGCCTTTTGTAGGAGGATGTTGCGGCCTTTGCTGATACTGTGGTTGTTGTTGCTGATGTTAATGCTATTTTTTATTTTGATTCTGAGAATTGTGTGACTGGTGTCATACCCCAAATTTGTCCTACCTTGTCCTTCAAATCTATTGGCTTATGTTTCCTCGTGTACATACCCTCCATTAGGTCATTTAATATATCATGCATTCATTAATAGCATAGTTTGGTGTTTGGATCGGTGGTCATGGAATTAGGGTTGCACATAGTATAAGGGATTCATCCTTTTTGCAGGTTGGTATCAACTGAGAATGCATAGATCATGAATTGAGGAGCATGATCATGGTGTTTGCAATTACCAGTTGGATTAGGGATTATTTCCCAGGATTTGTTCTCTACTGTCTCTAATGATGCAAGATGGAACAGAGTTTGGTTACCTACAAGACTTCATGAGTTAAGACACCATCACGGATAAGGGTTTGTTTGATTACTTGTGGAACAATTCAAAGGTGCTACATGGTTTATTATATTTCATACCAAGTGAAAAATGAAGAAAAGTTTGATTTCAAATACAAAAGAGATTAGAGGGAAAATTCATTTTTTGCTTGGCGAACAAATTACAAAGTCAACATTTCACACAAAAGGCATATCTTCATTATAAAAACATCACCATTACAACTTTGCCTTTGTTACATACAAGAGTACACAAACAAAAATAACATTGAAAAAACCAGAGTTTGGCCTAGTCCTAAGTGAACCCTAGATCTATTTCTCCCTTAGTCTTCAAGTCCTCTTTATCTTAATCCATAGCCTTCCAATTCACTCTTACTAACCATAGCCTTTACTTAATTTATCCACCCAATTTGATTAACGACAGTTCATTACACAAAACATCAAAAGCAATGTCATCATCAGATTTAGCTCACTCTAACTGATTACTAGCAGTCATTGATATCACATGATACAAACATAATTGCACTTCACACTTCCATACATACCTAGCCCCATCCTAACATAACTTATCTCAATTCAATTACAACATAGGTCACTAACAGCAGCAATCCAATTTCAAAATCATCCATGACCAATAATTCCATGGCCATATCATTGCAACAATTCAAGTAGCAGTTTTTCTAACCGACACACACATTCATAACCTGCATAACTTCTAACAATACACAATTTTCAATTCACAGATCAAACTACAACCAATCTAACTCATGCTATTTTTCAAAACGAAGTGCAACTGCACCTGAACTAAAAAAAATTCCACAAAATCAAAGAAAAACCCTACTGTTGTAGCAATTTCCAACCAAATTCAAGTTTCAACAGAATTTCCATGTAAAAGTGTGATGCATCGTAGCTGACAACAATAGTGCAGCAGGCTTGGCAATTCATCTTAAGCTAACTTAGACCTCATTGATACTCCTCTTCTCTTGTCCCTCTACACCTTTTAGATTTCAATCTCACTACACCAACCCTAACACTTGCCTCAGCCCACCCTAGCTGTCATAACAGTCAATAACATAACTTCAAAGGGGATTTCGCTTACAAAATTTCAAAATAGTGTAGTGCTAACGACAACTAGCTTGACAACACATCACAACAGCGAATTACCACCAACTGTCATTTCTCTAACATTGGAATATAACTTCATTGGCATTGTGATAACTAACTATTTTTCAAGATAACTAGCCTCCTAACTAACTCAAAAGTCCAGCTGGCAAATGATAACTAAATTACAGTCACATAACAGCTCTCATAAAAGAATCCAACTAAAAAACTCAAAACAGAGCTAACAGAATTCTAATCCCTAACCAACTCATAACCTCCTTAACCGAATCCTAACCCCCATAACAGTTAACCAACCAACTCTTTTTAACTAACTTCCAGCTCATAACCAACTGGCATAACAACCTCTAACCAACTGTCCTAAACTAACTTCAGAGATCATAATTGGACACAAAGAAAAAGGGAAGAGAGTATAAAAGTCAAACTCACCTCATTTTACGAGGACTTCAGTCTCGGTTTTCCTCATTATCCTCCCTCTCTCCATCCTCTGCTTCTTCACTCCACATCTTTTTCCAATTCTTCTTCACTTGGCTCTGCTTCACAACTTCTTCCCATTTTTTTTCACTCCTCTCTTCACGTTTTCACGAACCTTCAAAAATCCTGCCACGATTCATAATCTCCATTTTTTCCACAAAACTCTGCATCACCAATATTCAAATCCTCGCCAAAATCTCCACATCAATCCTGCAAGAACACACCACAACATCATTGAATTACAACTCACTCTCATCTTCAACCAGTTTTCACCTCTTTCATTCTTCATACTCATACTCACCTCTCACATTCAATCTACCTCCCTTTCTCACACTAAATCAAATCAATAAATTCACAAACCTCATGGCAACTACTCAAGAAATCTCACAACCCCTCTGCCTCACAATCTCTCTGCTACATAGAAGAATACAACAATAATAACACAAGTAGGAGAATGACGCAGAGGCAGTGAAGACTGCAGAAGAAGAGAATTAAGGGAAAAGAAGATAGAAGTTTTACCTGCGAAGTCGCAACATAGTCGAAACTGCACCGAATTTGGTAAATACTCTGTAACTTTCGCTTAAATTATTGAAGCAGCGTATTATCCACCATCCCTTGACCTCAATTATGCAATACTTGTCGAGATTGGCCTTGAACTGTGAATCCGCCGTATCTAAGCTTTGATGTGGTCCCACATTGCTGTGAATGCGCAAACCATGCTGTTGAAATTCGAACCGAGAGTGAGGTTTCGTTTTGGTGAAATGCTCGCGCAAAGCCCTTCTAACCATGAGAATATTCATCTGGATCGATGGATTTATGGTGAGGAAATTTCAGCAAGGATGTAGATGGTTCTAATAGAGAAGTACGAACCTGCTACGATTACGCTTACAGGTTAATGAATCCAAGCGTAGGGGAACGGATTTGTGAGTTCTAAATGCGAATGTGTGAGACTATCGTACAAATCCGTGATTATCATGATGATTCTTGGTGAGTATCGGGGTCCATGGGGGATTCTTGAGTGTTCAAAATGTGAAAGAGGTTAGAATGAAATGGATGGAAACACCCCTTCTCTTGATTTGACCGAGCTTGGGCTTCTGAAGGCTCTTAGGTTCACGCACACCACCATTACAAATATTACTCACACCCTCTATTACAGTGAAACCCCACTGGCCCATTATTTAATTACTTTTGATTTTCTTTGCATTTTCTAATCTTTTATTGTGATTTTGTTTCTTCCTCTTCATCGTTTTGAGTTTACATTTTTTTGCCATAAAAATTAGATTTAAAGTATATGTGATTGATGATTAATTCTCACTTAGAAATTAACATGATTAGGTTGTTAATGGCATTAAAATTGTCTTGAATAAATTGGATTAAAATGGTTAATTAGGTGGTTTTACCTTTAATCTTTGTATGAAGTGGCATGATTCACTACGTTGGCTTGATGATTGTGGTTTAGTTGATTTTAGTCCAATATTCAAATATGATCAATAATTGTGTAATCATTTTTGGTGATCAAATATCCATGTCCATCTTTGTTCTCCTTGTTATATGTTTTTAGCCATCTTGGTACATGTTTGGTATTGATCTTTCATTTTCGTTTTCCATTCATCATCTTGCTAACATTTCTACTTTGTTTTGTGAGGTAACTTGAGGACTTCTCATATTTGGACACTTAGAACTTTAATCATGTCGTTGTACTTTTATGATTCTTCCATTCATTTACTTTTATGCTTTAGATTAGGTTTCCCCCTTGGTGGGTTTCTCATACTTCCCCCTCCCTATTTACAATGTAATAGCGTAGAAAATTTTATTCCTCGTTTTATGTTTCATATCTTAATTATTAAGAAAGATAAAATTGAAAGCGTTTAGAAAACAATTTCAAAATAAAAAGACTAATAAAATCTCGATTCGACGTCGAGCCCTTTTCAAACTAATTAAATAGAATACTTATCTTACTTCATCTTAGGGCTTTCCTACACCTCTCATCTATCTACATCTAATCCATCCCATTACTCCACAAGCAAGCCTTGCATGTATTAACCCTTGTAAGTCAATCGCCTAGTGCATCACCATCAACCTCCATCAATTCTCATCTCTCATTCATCATATCTTCCCTATCTTACCTCTCATAATTCAAAAATACCAAGCACTTGGTCCAACACCAAGTCACTTTTTCAAACCATTTTCACAATAGCTTAGGAGAAAAGGGAGTGGAGTGTACATACTTGTGCACCCCATTTCTCAAGTACTTGGGTTGTTGGCCCTGATTGGCTTGGGACCCGACGCCTGTCTTCCTTTCAAAAACACTTAATAAAAACAAGAGTTTAATCTGGTCCTATTAAGGCGAAAAGGAGTGGTTGGGATACCATTGTCCCCTAAACTCTCGAGTATTTGATTGTGGGTCGTACTTAGCCTATGGCTGGATACTCGTCTCCCTCTAAGTATCTACAATTAAACTCACCTCACATCTTTGAAAACAAACTCTTTCCTCTAAAAGCAACTTCACCAATCAAATGTGACATCTTGCCTCGAGGGCGAAATTCCAAAACCTTTTCAAAAGGGCATGTTATTTCCATTCTATTACAACACAAGCTAAAGCATAAGTCTCCTTAGGTGCGAGCGGAAAAACCTATTGCTAGGATGTGAACGTTAACATCGCTCACTAAAAACAACAAACCAACAACCCCTTGTACCAAGAACTACGGACGCTCTGATTCTTCATTTCCATCCAAATAAAGATACGTAGGCACAAGATTGTAAGATCTTGGCGAGCTACCTTCCTTCACTTCCACCTGTAGTCCTCCGAAGTACGGAAGCTCTGATTCTTCATTTAACAACGAAGATACGTAGGCACAAGGGCCCAAATCCTTGGCGAGCACACTAATTTAAAACCCATGCATTTCCCTTTTAGCAAGTAACCTTTGGATAAACGACACCCAGTCACGCATAGACAAACAAGATGGTTCCCATCGAGTACGATGGATGTGAGGGATACTAATACCTTCCCCTTGCATAACCAACTTCTGAACCCGAATTTGGTTTCGAGACAATGTTCAACACCTTTTAGGGGTTTTATCGATATTTTCCCTTTCTTCGGATAAATAAAGTTCGGTGGCGACTCTGTATTTTTCGCGTAGCGACAGCTGGCGGCTCTGCTGGGGACTTCTCCCTAAGCAAGTCAAACCTAATCTTGTTTGTTCTTTTATATGTGTGGGTGTTCATTTCTATTGCTTTACTTGCTTTGCTTTATTTATTGATGTTATATCCTGAATATATATTTGTTATATTTCTCTTGTGGGAATAGGTTTCATGATCTTGTTGAGTGATAAGCCAAATACACAGGCTTGGAGAGCTCACCTAAGATAGTTAGAGAGACTTGTACTGAATCGTCAAGATGTAGTTATCTTGGGGGGAAGGTACGAAGATCCTGCCTAGAGTAGATTTCTTTTGAAGTATGGTTGGCACGTGAGTCATTTCGCGTTGACGACCTTTCTTTCAAAGGAAGTCCATGACTCTAGGGACCTTTAGCAACCTGTGGCTTTTCAAAGTTGAGGGCAACCTCACTTGGAGGAGATCCCCTTGGGAGTATCATTGGCTTTGCAAGTTATTTTTGCACTTATGAGGGTATTCTCAAGATGGATCTGTGAATCTAAGAACCTTCATGAAAGTCATAGAACTCACCCGTGAAGGGAAATGGGATTTTGTTTTGCAGAGAACCTAGAAAACTCTACCAACCCTAAGAATCACGTGCAAATTATCCAAGGACACGCCGAACCTCTGATCTGAGAACATGCATAACATAGCATTGCATTCATTTTCACTCAGACCTTATTTTCAAGCATTCATGCATTCACTCATAATAATCATATGCATTCATTTCTCAACACATAACTCATTAAGGACCCTCTTTGCAGAACAAATATTTGGATCATCCAAGTTGACTTCTCTACATCCATATTCTACCAGAAACAACCAACGAAGACTCATGAATCAGCTAGAGCAAAACCAGATTGACATCTGTGCAGATATGAAGAATATGGGGGCCAGAGTTAACCAGCTTCTCGAGATTCTCCACGACGTCATTCAAGGATAAGAAGAGCTCAGACTGAACGTTGCCAAGCTTGCTGAAGCCATTCCTTCTACTCCTGCCGTTGGCAACCCTCCGCCTCAGCATACTGTTGTGATCACCGCTGACAAGGAGGTTGACGACCATGAAAATGTCATAGACCATGAAGGTCCGCAAGGTAACCTCATGACTAATGTTGCTGAAACCGCAAAAATGTATCATGCGCTAGAAGAACGACTCAAGGCTGTGGAGGTTTCCAAAACATCTGGATTCAGTGTTGCTGCTATGTGTTTAGTGCCAGGGATTGTCATTCCCCCGAAGTTCAAGGTCCCAGACTTTGACAAATACAAGGGCACTACCTGCCCTGAGACCCATCTCCGTTTATACTATCGTAAAATGGGTGCACATGCTGACAATGAGCCCTTACTCATGCATTTCTTCCAAGACAGCCTCACTGGGGCACCTTTGGAGTGGTACATACAGTTGGAAAGAACACATGTGAGTACTTGGGGAGAACTTGTTGATGCTTTTCTAAAGCATTACCATTATAACACTGCTATGGCTCCTAGCCGCGCACAACTGCAGAATATGGTTCAGAAGATTGACAAACCCTTCAAGGAATACGCCCAAAGGTGGCGTGAACTAGCGGCAAGGGTCCAACCTCCTCTATTGGACCGTGAATTGGTAGATTTATTTATGGGTACTCTGCAAGGTCCATATCTTACACACGTTCTTGGCACCACTTCCACATCTTTCTCTGACATGGTCATTGTTAGGGAACGTGTCGAGACATACATTAAAGCTGGAAAAATACAAGGTGTCCCCATCGCCACCAACAACACCGGCAACAATAAGAAACCTTACTCCGGCTTTGTTAAAAATAAGGAGGGAGAATCTAGTAATGTTACCATTGATAAAAGGAAGGCCCTTGCTTACCTTTCAGTGAACATGCTTAGATTTCAAAACTGTCATATGCATTGCATTAAAATTATCACTTGCAAAACGAACATTTTTACTTGCGAACAAGCATTTGACATCAAGAAAGTTTCCACAATGGAAAGATTGATCAAACTAATGTATAAAACGCCTGAGGACTCCATTGAACATGGGCAAGTCACCTTAAAAGATCATCCCCAAAGGGCAAGTCGGTCCAAGATTCAGTCAATCTGGGGCAACCACGTTGAGATTTAACAAATCTCTCAAAGACCCGTCAGTCAACGACAAACCCCCCAAAGGTCAGCTAGTCAGGGGCATGTTACCTTAAATGATCACACCAAGAGGAAAACGCCTGAAAACTCCATCGAGATGAATAGGCAAGTGACTTCAAGATTCTATCAACCTGGGGCAATCGCGTTGAGATCCGACAATCACTCCATTATTCTATCAACCTGGGGCAATCGCGTTGAGATCCGACAATCTCTCCAAGATTCAGTCAATCGGGGGCAATCAGGTCGAGATTTGACAATATCTCCAAGATTCAGTCAGTATGGGACAATCAGGTCGAGATTCGACAAATCTCTCAAAGATCAACCAACCAGGGGAAAATTACTTCAAGGCTCATACTGGGACAGGCCACCCCAAGAGCACAAGAAGTCACTCCCTTCAAGAGGCGGTTAATCAGAAACACCTCCCTAAGGTTCATAATGATGGGACGGCCTATCTCAAACCATTGTGATACAAGTATCATAGACTTCCCTCAAGGGATATTCCTTCAAAAATCCCACAGACTGGGGCAAGACTGGTTGTAGAGGAACGTCTCTTCTGCGTAATATTGAAGGCTACATTAATCAGGGTCTGTCACGTATCAGCAACCACAAGGTTTAAGATGGATTTAGGGAAAGTCAGACCAATTCACTTCTCCCAGCAAATTACAACTTAATCTTTAGTGACATATCTGAAGATTCGCTTCGTCAACATCTCACAAACGCAATGATCATCGGCACCGCAAGCCTTCAAACACCAATCCATATTGGTACCTCAAGATAACAAGCAAAGGGCTCCCCCAATGAGCCTGTTTCCTTCTCCCTACCAGAGCTTGGTCTTTGGATTTTATGCATGTAGTAAACATCATTACATTGCATCCTCAAACGCGTAGCATATCCATTTGGAATAGATCATTAGGCCATACAAAATTCAAATATATGCATACGAAGCATAAACCAGATTCGATACCTTATGCGAAAAATCCAACAATAATGTACTTCCGAAGATAACAGCCCACACAAATTCCCAGCTGATATCCCCCGAAGATTTCAACAAAGTCCAACCTTAGTTGACACCATTTCAAAAACCCAGTTCCCGTCTGGTAGTCAGTTCCTGTCTGACTAAATTCTAAAACCCAGTTCCTGTCTGGTAGTCAGTTCCCGCCTAACCAAATTCGAAATACAGTTCCCGTCTGGTAGTCAGTCCCCATCTGACCAATTCTAAAACCCAGTTTCCGTCTGGTAGTCAGTACCTGTATGACCAAATTCTAAAACCCAGTTCCCGTCTGGTAGTCAGTTCCCGCCTGACCAAATTCAAAATCCAGTTCCCGTCTGGTAGTCAGTCCCCGTCTGACCAATTCTAAAACCCAGTTCCCGTCTGGTAGTCAGTTCCCGTATGACCAAATTCTAAAATCCAGTTCCTGTCTGGTAGTTAGTTCTTGTCTGGCTTAGCTTTTTCAAAATCTAGTTCCCTTTTGGTAGCCAGTCCGCGTCTAGCCATTTCCTTTCAAAATCTAGCTCTCGTCTGGTAGCCAGTTCCCGTTTTGTAAAACACTACAAAATGTATCTTTCATTTGGAAAACTCTTTTAGAATCCAGTTCCCGTCTGGTATTCAGCTCCTGCCTAATAGTTGATTTGAAGTCCAGTTCTCTTCTGCCTAACTCTTTCAAAGTCCTGTTCTCGTCTGGTAAAGCACTTCGAAACCCTGGTTCATCTAGAATCTCTTCATTATCTTACGAGTGATTCATTCCCCAGGTGATGATTTAATCAATCCTCAGCAGATGAACCTATGAAAAGGCCTACTACCTCACACTCTAGTAGATCTCACATGATACGCCATCGGGCTATCATCGATCTTACCTTCTGTTAATTATTTTGGGTCATAGATCATACGTCAGAGTTGATGTCTGTCTATCTTTTTTCTCAACTCGAAGTTGATGTTTATCCAACCCTAGAGTTGATGTCTATCCTTTTTCTCAACTCGAAGTTCATGTTTATCCAAATTTTTCTCAACCCTAGAGTTGATGTCTATCCTTTTTCTCAACTCGAAGTTGATGTTTCTCCAAAATTTTCTCAACTCTAGAGTTGATGTCTATCCTTTTTCTCAACTCAAAGTTGATGTTTATCCAAATTTTTCCTAACCCTAAAGTTGATGTTTATCCAAATTTCTCTCAACTCGGAGTTGATGTCGTATTGTTCTTTCTAAACACCCAGTTAATAAAGTTGACATTCTGGTCACCGTCCTGATGTCGTACAATTCACTTCCCCAGTCGCACTGCTAACGGCTAGCTTTTCAATTCTTATAGTGTTCACTATTATCTTTTGCACGAGGAACTTTGTTCCCCTATCAGGTCATACTTGCCTTTTGTCAGACATCTCGTTGTCTTTCACACAAAGAAAAATCAAAACTATCCTCAGTTATCAATCCTTTTGGGTCGTAGATTGTGCATAGGTCGGTCTTACGCTTCGTTTATCTTTTCTTGGATCGTAAATCCGTCGATCTTACCCCCGTTTACCATTTTTTTTAAGTCATAGATCCGTTGATCTTACCACTCCATACTTTTATTTTGGGTTGTAAATATGTCAAGATATGTTACCGCACTGTCGTTGATTTTACCCTTTACTTCTATTTTGGGTTGTAAATCTGTCAAGATATGTTACCACACTGTCGTTAATTTTACCCTTTACTTTTCTGCTGGGTCGTAAATCCTAAATGATATGTAACTGCTCTGTCATCGATCTTACCCTTGTCTTACATTCTTTATCCTTTACCCCTTGTCGTAAATCCTACATGATAGGTCACTGCGCTGTCATCGATCTTACCTTTGTTAATCTTACCTACCATTCAATCAATATATTAACAACCATATCCACAGAGACCCTTGTATTGGCACCGTTACCCCATTACAAATTATCGCTGCTTAACCACACTCGTTCACCACAAACTTTCTCACCAGAAAAAATATATATATCGAGGATATATCACAAACACCTACAACTTCTCTCCAGGACAAATTTCAGGTCATGATATTTAATCATCTTCTACCTTGAATGTCCGAAAGCCTAGCGCCAATCGCACTTTCAAGTTTAAGACGATTAAATAGGGGCAGCTGTCATACACCAAATTTGTCCTACCTTGTCCTTCAAATCTATTGGCTTATGTTTCCTTGTGTACATACACTCCATTAGGTCATTTAATATATCATGCATTCATTAATATCATAGCTTGGTATTTGGATCGGTGGCCATGGAATTAGGATTGCACATAGTATAAGGGCTTCATCCTTTTTGCAGGTTGGTATCAACTGAGAATGCATAGATCATGGATTGAGGAGCATCATCATGGTGTTTGCAATTACCAGTTGGATTAGGGATTATTTCCCAGGATTTGTTCTCTACTGTCTCTAATGATGCAAGATGGAACAAAGTTTGGTTACCTACAAGACTTCATGAGTTAAGACACCATCATAGATAAGGGTTTGTTTGATTACTTGTGGAACAAGTCAAAGGTGCTACATGGTTTATTATATTTCTTACCAAGTGCAAAATGAAGAAAAGTTTGATTTCAAATACAAAAGAGATTAGAGGGAAAATTCATTTTTTGCTTGGCGAACAAGTTACAAAGTCAACATTTCACACAAAAGGCATATCTTCATTATAAAAACATCACCATTACAACTTTGCCTTTGTTACATACAAGAGTACACAAACAAAAATAACATTGAAAAAACCAGAGTTTGGCCTAGTCCTAAGTGAACCCTAGATCTATTTCTCCCTTAGTCTGCAAGTCCTCTTTATCTTGATCCATCATCTTTACCACTTGTCTCCATCTTCATATCACCATGGCTAAATTTATTCACCATGCCTTCATGTTACAAAACCTTCCAAACCAAAAAACAATCCACTATTAACATACTCAAATCAATTCAAACCATTGCATAAAGCAACACAAACACCAAAACAGTCCAAAATGTTCTCAACAAAGTACAACATCTCCTAAACAACAAAGAGTAAATACTACTGTAATCACAATTCCCAAGCATGACAGTTCATTAACAAGCAAAGTACTTGGTAGCAGTTAAAAATAAAAACAGAAGGAGTTCCAGTCCATTGGTCTCAAAACAAAACTGACCCGTTCACAACTGATAAGTACCCGTTATCATCTTAACACATTTAATACCAAATTCAGCATTCAACATAACAGTCACCTCACATAAAATTCAATCTAAAAAAATAAAATAAATAGAGCAAAGTGAAAGTAATAATAACTACATAATTTTCACTATCATAAGCATGCTTAGATTTACTTTGCAAATCCATGTGACAGCAGTAACACATCATAGGCATTCAATCGAAAGTCTTCTCAAAAAACAAATTACAATGTTCACAATTAACATTCACAATGGCATCAACATAATTGAATCAAGACAACCTTCCAATTCACTCTTACTAACCATAGCCTTGACTTAATTTATCCACCCGATTTGATTAACAGCAGTTCATTACACAAAACATCAAAAGCAATGTTGTCATCGGATTTAGCTCACTCAAACAGATTAATAACAATCATTGATATCACATGATACAAACACAATTGCACTTCACACTTCCATACATACCTAGCCCCATTCTAACATAACTTATCTCAATTCAATTACAACATAGGTCACTAACAGCCGCAATCCAATTTCAAAATCATCCATGACCAATAATCCCATGGCCATATCATTGCAACAATTCAAGTAGCAGTTTTTCTAACCGACACACACATTCATAACCTGCATAACTTCTAACAATACACAATTTTCAATTCACAGATCAAACCACAACCAATCTAACTCATGCTATTTTTGAAAACGAAGTGCAACTGCACCTGAACTAAAAAAAATTCCACAAAATCAAAGAAAACCCCTACTGCAATGGCAGTTTCCAACCTAATTCAAGTTTCAAGAGAATTTCCATGTAAAAGTGTGATGCATCGTAGCTGACAATAATAGGGCAGCAGGCTTGGCCATTCATCTTAAGCTAACTCAGACCTCATTGATACTCCTCTTCTCTAGTCCCTCTACACCTTTTAGATTTCAATCTCACTACACCAACCCTAACACTTGCCTCAGCCCACCCTAGCTGTCATAACAATCAATAACATAACTTCAAAGGGGATTTCACTTACACAACTTCAAAACAGTGCAGTGCTAACGACTACTAGCTTGATAACACATCTCAACAGCGAATTACCACCAACTGTCATTTCTCTAACATTGGAATATAACTTCATTGGCATTGTGATAACTAACCATTTTTCAAGATAACTAGCCTCCAAACTAACTCAAAAGTCCAACTGGCAAATGATAACTAAACTACAGTCACATAACAGCTCTCAAAACAGAATCCAACTAACAAACTCAAAACAGAGCTAACAGAATTCTAATCCCTAACCAACTCATAACCTCCTTAACTGAATCCTAACCCCCATAACAGTTAACCAACCAACTCTTTTTAACTAACTGTCAGCTCATAACCAACTGGCATAACAACCTCTAACCATCTGTCCTAAACTAACTTCAGAGATCATAACATGACACAAATAAAAAAGGGAAGAGAGTATAAAAGTCAAACTCACCACATTTTGCGGAGACTTCATTCTCGGTTTTCCTCATTCTCCTCCCTCTGTCCATTCTTTGCTTCTTCACTCCACATCTTTTTCCAATTCTTCTTCACTTTGCTCTGCTTCACAACTTCTTCCCATTTTTTTCACTCCTCTCTTCACGTTTTCACGAACCTTCAAAAATCCTGCCACAATTCACAATCTCCATTTTTTCCACAAAAACTCTGCATCACCAATATTCAAATCCTCGCCAAAAGCTCCACATCAATCTAGCAGGAACACACCACAACATCATTGAATTACAACTCACTCTCATCTTCAACCATTTTTCACCTCCTTCATTCTTCACACTCATACTCACCTCTCACATTCAATCTCCCTCACTTTCACACACTTCATCAAATCAATCAATTCGCAAACCTCATGGCAACTACTCAAGAAATCTCACAACCCCTCTGCCTCACAACCTCTCCGTTACATAGAAGAACGCAACAATAATAACATAAGTAGGAGAATGACGCAGAGGCAGTGAAGATTGCAGAAGAAGAGAATTGAGGGAAAAAGAAGATAGAAACTTTACTTGCGAAGTCGCCAACATAGTCGAAACCGCGCCGAATTTGGTAAATACTCTGCAACTTTCGCTTAAATTATTGAAGCAGCGTATTATCCACCATCCCTTGACCTCAATTATGCAATACTTGTCAAGATTGGCCTTGAACCGTGAATCCGCCGTATCTAAGCTTTGATGTGGTCCCACATTGTTGTGAATGCGCAAACCATGCTGTTGAAATTCGAACCGAGAGTGAGGTTTCGTTTTGGTGAAATGCTCGCGCAAAGCCCTTATAGCCATGATAATATTCATCTGGATCGATGGATTTACAGTGAGGAAATTCCGGCGAGGATGTAGATGGTTCGAATAGAGGAGTACGAACCCGCTACGATTACGTTTACAGGTCAATGAATCCATGTGTAGGGGAACGGATTTGTGAGTTCTTCATGCGAATATGTGAGACTATCGTACGAATCCGTGAGCATCATAATGATTCTTAGTGAGTATCGAGGTCCATGGGGGATTCTTGAGTGTTCAAAATGTGAAAGGGGTTAGAATGAAATGGATGGAAACACCCCTTCTCTTTATTTGACCGAGTTTGGGCTTCTGAAGGCTCTTAGGCCCACGCACACCACCATTACAAATATTACTCTCACCCTCTATTATAGTGAAACCCCTTGGCCCATTATTTAATTTCTTTTGATTTTCTTTGCATTTTCTAATCTTTTATTGTGATTTTGTTTCTTCCTCTTCATCGTTTTGATTTTACATTTTTTTCCATAAAAATTAGATTTAAAGTATATGTGATTGATGATTAATTCCCACTTAGAAATTAACATGATTAGGTTTAGGGGTGTACATGGGTTGGGTCAACCCACAAAACCTGGTCAAACCCACCCAAAAAAATCCAAAAAAGTGGGTTGGGTCGGGCATTTGGGTGGATACGGGTTTAAAAACTAAAAAACCCATAAAAAAAATCGGGTTTCGGGTAAAACCAGACCCAACCCAAAAAACCCACTGACCCACTAATCAAACATTTATTATTACAAATTTAATAATTTTGATAAATATTAACTTAGTTGTTGCAACTTAAATCTCTTAATATTTACTATTTTAGTTAACTATGATTTTAACTAATTTTGAATGTTTTATTTTTTAGTTTTTTTGATACTAATACAATTTTATGTCATGCAACTTTAGTTTGTTGCTAGTATTTTATGATAATTTTTATTTGTTGATGATATCATTTATTATTTTATGACGTTAAAAGATAGTAAAAATAAGTTATCAAATTTATTTTAAAAGACAAAAATGTTGAGTCATTTTTATGAAAAAAATATGACGAATCATCATTTAGTCATTTAATATTAATAAAATAGAAATTTTTTTTGGGCAACCCACTACCCAACCCAATCCAACCCGAAAATTAGTGGGTTTGCCCAAACCAACCCATTGGTGTATCGGGTGGTTATTTTACCTCACCCAAACCACAATGTTCTTTATGGATTGGGTATTGGGTTTGGCTAAACCCAACCCAAACCGGCCCATGTACACCCCTAATTAGGTTGTTAATGGCATTAAAATTGTCTTGAATAAATTGGATTAAAATGGTTAATTAGGTGGTTTTACCTTTAATCTTTGTATGAAGTGGCATGATTCACTACGTTGGCTTGATGATTGTGGTTTAGTTGATTTTAATCCAATATTCAAATATGATCAATAATTGTGTAATCATTTTTGGTGATCAAATATCCATGTCCATCTTTGTTCTCCTTGTTATATGATTTTAGCCATCTTGGTACATGTTTGGTTTTGATCTTTCATTGTCGTTTTCCATTCATCATCTTGCTAACATTTCTACTTTGTTTTGTGAGGTAACTTAAGGACTTCTCATATTTGGACATTTAGAACTTTAATCACGTCGTTGTACTTTTATGATTCCTCCATTCATTCACTTTTATGCTTTAGATTAGGTTTCCCCCCTTGTTGGGTTTCTCATACTTCCCCCTCCCTATTTACAATGTAATAGCGTAGAAAATTTTATTTCTCGCTTTATGTTTCATATGCTTAATTGTTAAGAAAGATAAAATTGAAAGCGTTTAGAAAACAATTTCAAAACAAAAAGACAAATAAAAACTCGATTCAACGTCGAGCCCTTTTCAAACTAATTAAATAGAATGCTTATCTTACTTCATCTTAGGGATTTCCTACACCTCTCATCTATCTACATCCAATCCATCCCATTACTCTATAAGCAAGCCTTGCATGTATTAACCCTTGTAAGTCGATCGCCTAGTGCATCGCCATCAACCTCCATCAATTCTCATCTCCCATTCATCATCCCTTCCCTATCTTACCTCTCATAATTCAAAAATACCAAGCACTTGGTCCAACGCCAAGTCACTTTTTCAAACCATTTTCACAATAGCTTAGGAGAAAAGGGAGTGGAGTGTACGTACTTGTGCACCCCATTTCTCAAGCACTTAGGTTGTTGGCCCTGATTGGCTTGAGACCCCACGTTTGTCTTCCTTTCAAAAACACTTAATAAAAACAAGAGTTTAATTCGGTCCTATTAGGGCAAAAATGAGTGGTTGGGATACCATTGTCCCCTCAACTCTCGAGTATTTGATTGTGGGTTGTACTTAGCCTATGGTTGGATACTCGTCTCCCTCTAAGTACCTACAATTAAACTCGCCTCACATCTTTCAAAACAAACTCTTTCCTCTAAAAGCAACTTCACCAATCAAATGCGACATCTTGCCTCGAGTGCGAAATTCCAAAACCTTTTCAAAAGGGCATGTTATTTCCATTCTATCGCAATACAGGCTAAAGCATAAGTCTCCTTACGTACGAGTGGCAAAACCTGTTGCTAGGATGTGAACGTTAACATCGCTCACTAAAAACAACAAACCAACAACCCGTAGTACCACAATCTACTAACGCTTTGATTCTTCATTTCTGTCCAAATGAAGATACATAGGCACAAGATTGCAAGATCTTGGCGAGCTACCTTCCTTCACTTCCACCTGTAGTCCTCCGAAGTACGGAAGCTCTGATTCTTCATTTCACAACGAAGATACGTAGGCACAAGGGCCCAAATCCTTGGCGAGCACACTAATTTAAAACCCATGCATTTCCCCTTTAGCAAGTAACCTTTAGATAAACGACACCCACTCACGCATAGACAAACAAGATGGTTCCCATCGAGTACGATGGATGTGAGGGATACTAATACCTTCCCCTTGCATAACCAACTTCCGAACCCGAATTTGGTTTCGAGACCATGTTCAACACCTTTTAGGGGTTTTATCGATATTTTCCCTTTCTTCGGATAAATAATGTTCGGTAGCGACTCTGTATTTTTCGCGTAGCGACAGCTGGCGACTCTGCTGGGGACTTCTCCCTAAGCAAGTCAAACCTAATCTTGTTTGTTCTTTTATATGTGTGGGTGTTCATTTCTATTGCTTTACTTGCTTTGCTTTATTTATTGATGTTATATCCTGAATATATATCTGTTATATTTCTCTTGTGGGAATGGGTTTCATGATCTTGTTGAGTGATAAGCCAAATACACAGGCTTGGAGAGTTCACCTAAGATAGTTAGAGAGACTTGTACTAACTCGTCAAGATGTAGTTATCTTGGGGGGAAGGTACGAAGATCCCGCCTAGAGTAGATTTATTTTGAAGTATGGTTGGCACGTGAGTCATTTCGCGTTGATGACATTTCTTTCAAAGGAAGTCCATGACTCTAGGGACCTTTAGCAACCCGTGACTTTTCAAAGTTGAGGGCAGCCTCACTTGGAGGAGATCCCCTTGGGAGTATCATTGGCTTTGCAAGTTATTTTTGCACTGATGAGGGTATTCTCAAGATGCATCTGTGAATCTAAGAACCTTCATGAAAGTCATAGAACTCACCCGTAAGGGGAAATGGGATTTTGTTTTGCAGAGAACCTAGAAAACTCTACCAACCCTAAGAATCACGTGCAAATTATCCAAGGACACGCCGAACCTCTGATACGAGAACATGCATAACATAGCTTTGCATTCATTTTCACTCAGACCTTATTTTCAAGCATTCATGCATTCACTCATAATAATCATATGCATTCATTTCTCAACACATAACTCATTGAGGACCCTCTTTGCAGAACAAATATTTGAATCATCCAAGTTGACTTCTCTACATCCATATTCTACCAGAAACAACCAACGAAGACTCATGGATCAGCTAGAGCAAAACCAGATTGACATTCGTGCAGATATAGAGAATATGGGGGCCAGAGTTAACTAGCTTCTCGAGACTCTCCACGGCGTCATTCAAGGATAAGAGAGCTCAGACTGAGCGTTGCCAAGCTTATTGAAGCCACTCCTTCTACTCCTGCCATTGGCAACCCTCTGCCTCAGCATACTGTTGCGATCACCGCTGACAAGGAGGTTGACGACCATGAAAATGTCATAGACCATGAATGTCCGCAAGGTAACCTCATGACTAATGTTGCTAAAATCGCAAAAATGTATCATGCGCTAGAAGAATGACTCAAGGCTGTGGAGGTTTCCAAAACATCTGGATTCAGTGTTATTGGTATGTGTTTAGTGCCAGGGATTGTCATTCCCCCAAAGTTCAAGGTCCCAGACTTTGACAAATACAAGGGCACTACCTGCCCTGAGACCCATCTCCATTCATACTATCGTAAAATGGTTGCACATGCTGACAATGAGCCCTTACTCATGCATTTCTTCCAAGACAGCCTCACTGGGGCACCTTTGGAGTGGTACATACAGTTGGAAAGAACACATGTGAGTACTTGGGGAGAACTTTTTAATGCTTTTCTAAAGCATTACCATTATAACACTGCTATGGCTCCTAGCCGCGCACAACTGCAGAATATGGTTCAGAAGTCTGACGAACCCTTCAAGGAATACGCCCAAAGGTAGGGTGAACTAGCGGAAAGGGTCCAACCTCCTCTATTGGACCGTGAATTGGTAGATTTGTTTATGGGTACCCTGCAAGGTCCATATCTTACACACGTTCTTGGCACCACTTCCACATCTTTCTCTGACATGGTCATTGTTGGGGAATGCGTCGAGACATACATTAAAGTTGGAAAAATTCAAGGTGCCCCCATCGCCACCAACAACACTGGCAACAATAAGAAACCTTACTCCGGCTTTGTTAAAAATAAGGAGGGAGAATCTAGTAATGTTACCATTGATAAAGGAAGGCCCTTGCTTACCCTCAGGTACAACTTCCTTACTATCCAACACCCATTGCTGTTCCGAATCAATATGCTCCTCAAGCATACGCTGTTGGTGCTATTCCACAACCTTGGGCCACTCAGCAGCCATTTTCACCCCAACAACAGTTTGCTCAGCCGCAACAATATGTGCCTCCTTCATAGAACTACCAACAGCAAAATTAGCAAGACCAAGGCCAAGAATGCCGGAATCAGCGCAAACCATAGAATAATCTAGAACGAAGGAATGCTCCTCTAGACCTAATTCCGGTGACATAGATTTAACTTTTACTGTATCTGATTCATAACTCGCTAGTGGTTCCTAAAGCTCTGAAGACCCCACCGCAACCATTCCCACCTGAGTATGACCCCAATGTGCAATGTGGATATCATGTTGGGTCGGTTGAGCATTCAACCGAGGACTGCAACGCTTTCAAAGCTAAAGTTCAACAGTTGATTGACCAAAAGTACTCGACTCTTCAAGGCGAGAACCTGTGGGTGAATGGAAATCCCTTGTCCAAGTAAGTGCCAAATTTGTGAATGCATCCCTTGGAACAGTCAGTCAAGCACGAGAACGCCCTCTCAACATTATCAATCATTTTGTAATTCGATCATTTTCATGTGTAATCTCCTTTCTGTTAAGTGCAAATTCATTTGTAAGACTTGTCTGTTTTCAATTGATAACGATAATGAGATAAATATGCATGTTTTGAATAAATCCATTCGTGTTCACTCATATTTTTTATCGATACCAAATACTTGTTTAAGCAAAATCCAAAAGAGAGTGATGAGATTGAAAAACGCAAAACTATCGGTCGTATGCTTTTGAATAAAGGCCTGTTGATGATGTACAAGCATTGCTTCAAATCCCCAAACACCTGAGATATAAGGAAGATAATCCCTCGTCAACCCTGTTGAACCTAGAAGTAGGAGTTTCTTTCTAAAATGATAGAACCCTCAATCTTAACCTGGGGCAGGGTAGTCTTCAGTTAATTGGACCATGTGTTCAAATTCCAAGGGCAAAAGGGGGAGTCTCCCATTTGAGGATCAACTACATCTTATCCCTCACCAGAGGTCGTACCTCATAAATCACAATGGTTGTCCCTCACCAACACAAGGAACGAGGCAGTCACGACCCTTATAAGCCAAATGAACAAGTGTCACACGATTTGTTCCAAACAAAAAAACGAGAAATCAAAAAGAAAAGAAGAGAAAATCCCGCTAAGTCAAAAATTTGAAAATGAGTGACTTAGGGAAAATTAGGGTATCCCGCTGGACTGCAAACTCAAAAAATCAATCCAGGAAAAAATTGGGGAAAGAGAAAAACAAAGGAAAAGAAATAGTCAGAAAGAAAAATCCATAACAAGAACAAATTCGTGTGACCACAAATGAAAAAACAAAAGGCGAGTGACTGTCACTCCGAAAACTTCATTGGTTCCTTAACCATCACTTCTATCATGCAACAACCCTTTGAAAGGTGAACGCTTGTGTCGAATTAGCTGAACGTAGGACAGGAGAACATCAAGGAGAATGGGTGTGTTAACACAAAATTTAGAGCCATGAATCCTTTTTTCTTAAACCGTGAACCTGGCCACGTTACAACCCTCAAAAGACCTAATTAAAGCAGGGTTATTTCGAAAGCATGCTTCGGTAAAATTGCGTCAAATCTGACTCCTAAAGGTTTGTTTATCGTTCTTTTTGGTATCGATGTGACACTCTAACTAGTGATTCATTCCCTATATGTCATCATTTCAGTGAACATGCTTAGATTTCAAAACTGTCATATGCATTGCATTAAAATTATCACTTGCAAAACGAATATTTTTACTTGCAAACAAGCATTTGACATCAAGAAAGTTTCCACAATGGAAAGATTGATCAAACTAACGTATAAAACGCCTGAGGACTTCGTTGAACATGGGCAAGTCACCTTAAAAGATCATCCCCAAAGGGCAAGTCGATCCAAGATTCAGTCAATCTGGGGCAACCACGTCGAGGTTCAACAAATCACTCAAAGACCCGTCAGTCAACGACAAACCCCCCAAAGGTCAGCTAGTCAGGGGCATGTTACCTTAAATGATCACACCAAGAGGAAAACGCCTGAAAACTCCATCGAGATGAATAGGCAAGTGACTTCAAGATTCTATCAACCTGGGGCAATCGCGTTGAGATCCGACAATCTCTCCAGGATTCTATCAACCTGGGGCAATCGCGTTGAGATCCGATAATCTCTCCAAGATTCAGTCAATCGGGGGCAATCAGGTCGAGGTTTGACAATCTCTCCAAGATTCAGTCAGTATGGGACAATCAGGTCGAGATTCGACAAATCTCTCAAAGATCAACCAACCAGGGGAAAATTACTTCAAGGCTCATACTGGGACAGGCCACCCCAAGAGCACAAGAAGTCACTCCCTTCAAGAGGCGGTTAATCAGAAACACCTCCCTAAGGTTCATAATGATGGGACGGCCTATCTCAAAGCATTGTGATACAAGTATCATAGACTTCCCTCAAGGGAAATTCCTTCAAAAATCCCACAGACTGGGGCAAGACTGGTTTTAGAGGAACGTCTCTTCTACGTAATATTGAAGGCTACATTAATCAGGGTCTGTCACGTATCAGCAACCACAAGGTTTAAGATGGATTTAGGGAAAGTCAGACCAATTCACTTCTCCCAGCAAATTACAACTTAATCTTTAGTGACATATCTGAAGATTCGCTTCGTCAACATCTCACAAACGCAATGATCATCGGCACCGCAAGCCTTCAAACACCAATCCATATTGGTACCTCAAGACAACAAGCAAAGGGCTCCCCCAATGAGCCTGTTTCCTTCTCCCTACCAGAGCTTGGTCTTTGGATTTTATGCATGTAGTAAACATCATTACATTGCATCCTCAAACGCGTAGCATATCCATTTGGAATAGATCATTAGGCCATACAAAATTCAAATATATGCATACGAAGCATAAGCCAGATTCGATACCTTATGCGAAAAATCCAACAATAATGTACTTCCGAAGAGAACAGCCCACACAAATTCCCAGCTGATATCCCCCGAAGATTTCAACAAAGTCCAACCTTAGTTGACACCATTTCAAAAACCCAGTTCCCGTCTGGTAGTCAGTTCCTGTCTGACTAAATTCTAAAACCCAGTTCCTGTCTGGTAGTCAGTTCCCGCCTAACCAAATTCGAAATCCAGTTCCCGTCTGGTAGTCAGTCCCCATCTGACCAATTCTAAAACCCAGTTTCTGTCTGGTAGTCAGTTCCTGTATGACCAAATTCTAAAACCCAGTTCCCGTCTGGTAGTCAGTTCCCGCCTGACCAAATTCAAAATCCAGTTCCCGTCTGGTAGTCAGTCCCCGTCTGACCAATTCTAAAACCCAGTTCCCGTCTGGTAGTCAGTTCCCGTATAACCAAATTCTAAAATCCAGTTCCTGTCTGGTAGTTAGTTCTTGTCTGGCTTAGCTTTTTCAAAATCTAGTTCCCTTTTGGTAGCCAGTCCTCGTCTAGCCATTTCCTTTCAAAATCTAGCTCTCGTCTGGTAGCCAGTTCCCGTTTTGTAAAACACTACAAAATGTATCTTTCATTTGGAAAACTCTTTTAGAATCCAGTTCCCGTCTGGTATTCAGCTCCTGCCTAATAGTTGATTTGAAGTCCAGTTCTCTTCTGCCTAACTCTTTCAAAGTCCTGTTCTCGTCTGGTAAAGCACTTCGAAACCCTGGTTCATCTAGAATCTCTTCATTATCTTACGAGTGATTCATTCCCCAGGTGATGATTTAATCAATCCTCAGCAGATGAACCTATGAAAAGGCCTACTACCTCACACTCTAGTAGATCTCACATGATACGCCATCGGGCTATCATCGATCTTACCTTCTGTTAATTATTTTGGGTCATAGATCATACGTCAGAGTTGATGTCTGTCTATCTTTTTTCTCAACTCGAAGTTGATGTTTATCCAACCCTAGAGTTGATGTCTATCCTTTTTCTCAACTCGAAGTTCATGTTTATCCAAATTTTTCTCAACCCTAGAGTTGATGTCTATCCTTTTTCTCAACTCGAAGTTGATGTTTCTCCAAAATTTTCTCAACCCTAGAGTTGATGTCTATCCTTTTTCTCAACTCAAAGTTGATGTTTATCCAAATTTTTCCTAACCCTAAAGTTGATGTTTATCCAAATTTCTCTCAACTCGGAGTTGATGTCGTATTGTTCTTTCTAAACACCCAGTTAATAAAGTTGACATTCTGGTCACCGTCCTGATGTCGTACAATTCACTTCCCCAGTCGCACTGCTGACGGCTAGCTTTTCAATTCTTATAGTGTTCACTATTGTCTTTTGCACGAGGAACTTTGTTCCCCTATCAGGTCATACTTTCCTTTTGTCAGACATCTCGTTGTCTTTCACACAAAGAAAGATCAAAACTATCCTCAGTTATCAATCCTTTTGGGTCGTAGATTGTGCATAGGTCGGTCTTACGCTTCGTTTATCTTTTCTTGGATCGTAAATCTGTCGATCTTACCCCCGTTTACCATTTATTTTAAGTCATAGATCCGTTGATCTTACCACTCCATACTTTTATTTTGGGTTGTAAATATGTCAAGATATGTTACCGCACTGTCGTTGATTTTACCCTTTACTTCTATTTTGGGTTGTAAATCTGTCAAGATATGTTACCACACTGTCGTTAATTTTACCCTTTGTTTTTCTGCTGGGTCGTAAATCCTAAATGATATGTAACTGCGCTGTCATCGATCTTACCCTTGTCTTACATTCTTTATCTTTTACCCCTGGTCGTAAATCCTACATGATAGGTCACTGCGCTGTCATCGATCTTACCTTTGTTAATCTTACCTACCATTCAATCAATATATTAACAACCATATCCACAGAGACCCTTGTATTGGCACCGTTACCCCATTACAAATTATCGCTGCTTAACCACACTCGTTCACCACAAACTTTCTCACCAGAAAAAATATATATATCGAGGATATATCACAAACACCTACAACTTCTCTCCAGGACAAATTTCAGGTCATGATATTTAATCATCTTCTACCTTGAATGTCCGAAAGCCTAGCGCCAATCGCACTTTCAAGTTTAAGACGATTAAATAGGGGCAGCTGTCATACACCAAATTTGTCTTACCTTGTCCTTCAAATCTATTGGCTTATGTTTCCTTGTGTACATACACTCCATTAGGTCATTTAACATATCATGCATTCATTAATATCATAGCTTGGTATTTGGATCGGTGGCCATGGAATTAGGGTTGCACATAGTATAAGGGCTTCATCCTTTTTGCAGGTTGGTATCAACTGAGAATGCATAGATCATGGATTGAGGAGCATCATCATGGTGTTTGCAATTACCAGTTGGATTAGGGATTATTTCCCAGGATTTGTTCTCTACTGTCTCTAATGATGCAAGATGGAACAAAGTTTGGTTACCTACAAGACTTCATGAGTTAAGACACCATCATAGATAAGGGTTTGTTTGATTACTTGTGGAACAAGTCAAAGGTGCTACATGGTTTATTATATTTCATACCAAGTGCAAAATGAAGAAAAGTTTGATTTCAAATACAAAAGAGATTAGAGGGAAAATTCATTTTTTGCTTGGCGAACAAGTTACAAAGTCAACATTTCACACAAAAGGCATATCTTCATTATAAAAACATCACCATTACAACTTTGCCTTTGTTACATACAAGAGTACACAAACAAAAATAACATTGAAAAAACCAGAGTTTGGCCTAGTCCTAAGTGAACCCTAGATCTATTTCTCCCTTAGTCTTCAAGTCCTCTTTATCTTGATCCATCATCTTTACCACTTGTCTCCATCTTCATATCACCATGGCTAAATTTCTTCACCATGCCTTCATGTTACAAAACCTTCCAAACCAAAAAACAATCCACTATTAACATACTCAAATCAATTCAAACCATTGCATAAAGCAACACAAACACCAAAACAGTCCAAAATGTTCTCAACAAAGTACAACATCTCCTAAACAACAAAGAGTAAATACTAGTGTAATCACAATTCCTAAGCATGACAGTTCATTAACAAGCAAAGTACTTGGTAGCAGTTAAAAATAAAAACAGAAGGAGTTCCAGTCCATTGGTCTCAAAACAAAACTGACCCGTTCACAACTGATAAGTACCCGTTATCATCTTAACACATTCAATACCAAATTCAGCATTCAACATAACAGTCACCTCACATAAAATTCAATCTAAAAATATAAAATAAATAGAGCAAAGTGAAAGTAATAATAACTACATAATTTTCACTATCATAAGCATGCTTAGATTTACTTTGCAAATCCATGTGACAGCAGTAACACATCATAGGCATTCAATCGAAAGTCTTCTCAAAAAACAAATTACAATGTTCACAATTAACATTCACAATGGCATCAACATAATTGAATCAAGACAGCCTTCCAATTCACTCTTACTAACCATAGCCTTGACTTAATTTATCCACCCGATTTGATTAACAGCAGTTCATTACACAAAACATCAAAAGCAATGTTGTCATCGGATTTAGCTCACTCAAACAGATTAATAACAATCATTGATATCACATGATACAAACACAATTGCACTTCACACTTCCATACATACCTAGCCCCATTCTAACATAACTTATCTCAATTCAATTACAACATAGGTCACTAACAGCCGCAATCCAATTTCAAAATCATCCATGACCAATAATCCCATGGCCATATCATTGCAACAATTCAAGTAGCAGTTTTTCTAACCGACACACACATTCATAACCTGCATAACTTCTAACAATACACAATTTTCAATTCACAGATCAAACCACAACCAATCTAACTCATGCTATTTTTGAAAACGAAGTGCAACTGCACCTGAACTAAAAAAAATTCCACAAAATCAAAGAAAACCCCTACTGCAATGGTAGTTTCCAACCTAATTCAAGTTTCAAGAGAATTTCCATGTAAAAGTGTGATGCATCGTAGCTGACAACAATAGGGCAGCAGGCTTGGCAATTCATCTTAAGCTAACTCAGACCTCATTGATACTCCTCTTCTCTAGTCCCTCTACACCTTTTAGATTTCAATCTCACTACACCAACCCTAACACTTGCCTCAGCCCACCCTAGCTGTCATAACAATCAATAACATAACTTCAAAGGGGATTTCACTTACACAACTTCAAAACAGTGCAGTGCTAACGACTACTAGCTTGACAACACATCTCAACAGCGAATTACCACCAACTGTCATTTCTCTAACATTGGAATATAACTTCATTGGTATTGTGATAACTAACCATTTTTCAAGATAACTAGCCTCCAAACTAACTCAAAAGTCCAACTGGCAAATGATAACTAAACTACAGTCACATAACAGCTCTCAAAACAGAATCCAACTAACAAACTCAAAACAGAGCTAACAGAATTCTAATCCCTAACCAACTCATAACCTCCTTAACCGAATCCTAACCCCCATAACAGTTACCAACCAACTCTTTTTAACTAACTGTCAGCTCATAACCAACTGGCATAACAACCTCTAGCCATCTGTCCTAAACTAACTTCAGAGATCGTAACATGACACAAATAAAAAAGGGAAGAGAGTATAAAAGTCAAACTCACCACATTTTGCGGAGACTTCATTCTCGGTTTTCCTCATTCTCCTCCCTCTCTCCATCCTTTTCTTCTTCACTCCACATCTTTTTCCAATTCTTCTTCACTTTGCTCTGCTTCACAACTTCTTCCCATTTTTTTCACTCCTCTCTTCACGTTTTCACGAACCTTCAAAAATCCTGCCACGATTCACAATCTCCATTTTTTCCACAAAAACTCTGCATCACCAATATTCAAATCCTCGCCAAAAGCTCCACATCAATTCAGCAGGAACACACCACAACATCATTGAATTACAACTCACTCTCATCTTCAACCATTTTTCACCTCCTTCATTCTTCACACTCATACTTACCTCTCACATTCAATCTTCCTCACTTTCACACACTTCATCAAATCAATCAATTCACAAACCTCATGGCAACTACTCAAGAAATCTCACAACCCCTCTGCCTCACAACCTCTCTGCTACATAGAAGAACGCAACAATAATAACATAAGTAGGAGAATGACGCAGAGGCAGTGAAGATTGCAGAAGAAGAGAATTGAGGGAAAAAGAAGATAGAAACTTTACTTGCGAAGTCGCCAACATAGTCGAAACCGCGCCGAATTTGGTAAATACTCTGCAACTTTCGCTTAAATTATTGAAGCAGCGTATTATCCACCATCCCTTGACCTCAATTATGCAATACTTGTCAAGATTGGCCTTGAACCGTGAATCCGCCGTATCTAAGCTTTGATGTGGTCCCACATTGTTGTGAATGCGCAAACCATGCTGTTGAAATTCGAACCGAGAGTGAGGTTTCGTTTTGGTGAAATGCTCGCGCAAAGCCCTTATAGCCATGATAATATTCATCTGGATCGATGGATTTACAGTGAGGAAATTCTGGCAAGGATGTAGATGGTTCGAATAGAGGAGTACGAACCCGCTACGATTACGTTTACAGGTCAATGAATCCATGTGTAGGGGAACGGATTTGTGAGTTCTTCATGCGAATGTGTGAGACTATCGTACGAATCCGTGAGCATCATAATGATTCTTAGTGAGTATCGGGGTCCATGGGGGATTCTTGAGTGTTCAAAATGTAAAAGGGGTTAGAATGAAATGGATGGAAACACCCATTCTCTTTATTTGACCGAGTTTGGGCTTCTGAAGGCTCTTAGGCCCACGCACACCACCATTACAAATATTACTCTCACCCTCTATTATAGTGAAACCCCCTGGCCCATTATTTAATTTCTTTTGATTTTCTTTGCATTTTCTAATCTTTTATTGTGATTTTGTTTCTTCCTCTTCATCGTTTTGATTTTACATTTTTTTCCATAAAAATTAGATTTAAAGTATATATGATTGATGATTAATTCTCACTTAGAAATTAACATGATTAGGTTGTTAATGGCATTAAAATTGTCTTGAATAAATTGGATTAAAATGGTTAATTAGGTGGTTTTACCTTTAATCTTTGTATGAAGTGGCATGATTCACTACGTTGGCTTGATGATTGTGGTTTAGTTGATTTTAGTCCAATATTCAAATATGATCAATAATTGTGTAATCATTTTTGGTGATCAAATATCCATGTCCATCTTTGTTCTCCTTGTTATATGATTTTAGCCATCTTGGTACATGTTTGGTATTGATCTTTCATTGTCGTTTTCCATTCATCATCTTGCTAACATTTCTACTTTGTTTTGTGAGGTAACTTAGGGACTTCTCATATTTGGACATTTAGAACTTTAATCACGTCGTTGTACTTTTATGATTCCTCCATTCATTCACTTTTATGCTTTAGATTAGGTTTCCCCCCTTGGTGGGTTTCTCATACTTCCCCCTCCCTATTTACAATGTAATAGCGTAGAAAATTTTATTTCTCGCTTTATGTTTCATATGCTTAATTGTTAAGAAAGATAAAATTGAAAGCGTTTAGAAAACAATTTCAAAACAAAAAGACAAATAAAAACTCGATTCAACGTCGAGCCCTTTTCAAACTAATTAAATAGAATGCTTATCTTACTTCATCATAGGGATTTCCTACACCTCTCATCTATCTACATCCAATCCATCCCATTACTCTATAAGCAAGCCTTGCATGTATTAACCCTTGTAAGTCGATCGCCTAGTGCATCGCCATCAACCTCCATCAATTCTCATCTCCCATTCATCATCCCTTCCCTATCTTACCTCTCATAATTCAAAAATACCAAGCACTTGGTCCAACGCCAAGTCACTTTTTCAAACCATTTTCACAATAGCTTAGGAGAAAAGGGAGTGGAGTGTACGTACTTGTGCACCCCATTTCTCAAGCACTTAGGTTGTTGGCCCTGATTGGCTTGAGACCCCACGCTTGTCATCCTTTCAAAAACACTTAATAAAAACAAGAGTTTAATTCGGTCCTATTAGGGCGAAAATGTTGGGATACCATTGTCCCCTCAACTCTCGAGTATTTGATTGTGGGTTGTACTTAGCCTATGGTTGGATACTCGTCTCCCTCTAAGTACCTACAATTAAACTCGCCTCACATCTTTCAAAACAAACTCTTTCCTCTAAAAGCAACTTCATCAATCAAATGCGACATCTTGCCTCGAGTGCGAAATTCCAAGACCTTTTCAAAAGGGCATGTTATTTCCATTCTATCGCAATACAGGCTAAAGCATAAGTCTCCTTACGTACGAGTGGCAAAACCTGTTGCTAGGATGTGAACGTTAACATCGCTCACTAAAAACAACAAACCAACAACCCGTAGTACCACGATCTACGAACGCTTTGATTCTTCATTTCTGTCCAAATGAAGATACATAGGCACAAGATTGCAAGATCTTGGCGAGCTACCTTCCTTCACTTCCACCTGTAGTCCTCTGAAGTACGGAAGCTCTGATTCTTCATTTCACAATAAATATACGTAGGCACAAGGGCCCCAATCCTTGGCGAGCACACTAATTTAAAACCCATCCATTTCCCCTTTAGCAAGTAACCTTTAGATAAACGACACCCATTCACGCATAGACAAACAAGATGGTTCCCATCGAGTACGATGGATGTGAGGGATGTTAATACCTTCCCCTTGCATAACCGACTTCCGAACCCGAATTTAGTTGCGAGACCATGTTCAACACCTTTTAGGGGTTTTATCAATATTTTCCCTTTCTTCGGAATAAATAAAGTTCGGTGGCGGTATTTTCGCATAGCGACAGCTGGTAGGCCGGAGGTGGCTCTAAATTGATAACAAGAGATACATTTGATATCTATCGCGGTTGATATCTTCGCCTTGACTGGGTTTGCAACATAGTACTGACATCTTGTTCCTTTTTCTTTGGGAACCCACTTCCATGTCATTTAGATGACTCTGTCTCTTTAGATAATCGTCCTTCTCAGACTGCTTATTCTAGACGTACTCCCATGTTTACCATTTTAGTAAAATCATTAGTCGCACTAGCAATTATATGGTCGTAGTAGATGGAATCCAGGGTTTTCAAATATATCTTTGTCATTTCCTTTTCTTCAATAGGGGGACAGATTTGGGCGGCGACTTATCACCATCTCTGAGCATATTATTTGAAAGTTTCTTTTTCTTTTTGAGACATAGCTCTGAGTTGATCCCGGTCAGGAGCCATATCTAGGTTGTACTTGTATTGTTTCACAAAGGCTTCGCCAAGATCACTAAAAGTTTGGATTCTTGCACTGTCTAATCCCATATACCATTTGAGTGCAGCACCGGTTAGACTATCCTGAAAGTAGTGAATTAGTAGATGCTGGTTGTCTGTTTGTGTGGACATTTTTCATGCATACATAACCAAATGGCTTTGTGAGCAAGAATTCCCTTTGTACCTTTCAAAATCAGGTTCTTTGAATTTAAGTGGTATTTTTACATTTAGACCCAGACAAAGGTCAGCTGCATTTTTCTAAATAAGTCTTGTCCTTTGAGAGCCTTAATCTCTTTCTGCATGTTCGAGAACCTATCTTGGAATTCATCTCACCTGTCATCTACTCCAATAATTTCGCTTGGTGGAGCATGGAAGATCTGTTCTTCAATGTATGGAGTGGTGTGTATCACAAGAGGTGGTATTGTCATGATTGCTAAGACCTTTGAAGCTTCGGGGGCCGGAGGTTTGTAACCCTCTGGTACAAAGTTGAAAGGCATGCCCCAAGGAAAGCTGGGAGGCATGGAATACTGTGGCATGGCAACAAATGTGACGGATGCAGAGACGATTTTTGAGACGACAGTCCTTTGCATTGGAGTTGACGGTTGATTTTGAGTAATCGTCAATGAGTCTACCATGTAACTAAGCCTCTATATATTGTCTTTTAGAGTAGTAACTTCATCTTTAAGTTCTCTGTTTTCTTGCTCAAGTCCGTCCATCTTTTTCTGAAGACTGGTCCGAGTATTGTATGAATGAGACAGTTTGGCTTGCAAAGTGAGAACATGTGTAAGTTTCTGGTAAAAATGCAAAATGCTTACATGATGTATGATGTGCAAAATGTAAAGGATTTTGTCTTACAAGGAACTTTAACAATTATGTTGTAAATATTATAAGAAATGATAATACTCAGAATAACTAAAAAAAATATATTATTTTATTTAATGTATTCAAAGGATTACATTAATGGAAGTACAACTTCAAAAAGATCTGGTACAAAGATGATAAAGTTTAAGCATGTAGGTCCTAAGGAAATCTTGTTGATGAAGATCCAGCCCCATGTTGTTGCTTCTTCTTCTGCCTCTTCAGTTGTGTATTTTCTATTGTAAGTTGATCGACGATCTTTTTCCAGACACTTGAGGTATGAGGAATATGACCAGAGAAAAATAAATTCTCTTGTTCTTCTTGTCTATCCACGGCATGCTGCTCCAATAATTCTATCAAGTCATCTTTTTCTTTCATTTGCCTCTTTAACTCTCTTTTTTCAGTCCTTGCAGTATGGAATTTGTCTTCCCAAGTGTCTCTTTCCAGCTTCATCTGGGTTAAGAGCTCTTGATATTCTTCCCTATTCTCAATAGGGATGGTAGAAGAAAATCAATGAAAGGCTGTGAAGGTTTTGCAAGAGGATAAGGCATTTTGAGCTCACAAGCTCTTGCATTGACCCACTGAATGTAGGGTTTGAAAGCAACATATTCTTTATTTTCTAGTTGATCTTTGCATTTTTATAAATAGTGTGCCAAGCCTTTACAACTGCTTTTCTCAAATCTGGATTTCCACCCTCATTGAGGTAGAAGAAACCTGACACCAAAATACTGCTAGGTCTGTCTTTCATGGGGTAACCAAACTGACCTCTTGCAAGAGCGGGGTTGTAGTTAAATCCTCCATGTATACCAAGAAAGGGTACATTTGGAAATCCTCCATAACTGTCGATGATAACTCATTTGTCATAAGCTGGGTCATACCAATTCATATTAGTATGAGTGAGAGACATAAGTCTTTGAGACCATCTGAGTATGTCAGGATGTTCAACAAAGAGTATGATTCTTCGTAAGTGTGACTTGAACCATCTGTACAACAAAGGTGCATAACACATGATTGCTCCACTACCCTTCATAGTCCTATGATGAATAGAATGGTAAGTGTTCCCAAGCAAAAGAGGTACTAGGTTACCACTCAAAAATATCTAGATGGCATTGAGATTAACATAGTGGTTGATATTTGAAAATAGTACAAGACCATAGATGAGTAGTGCAAAGATAGCTTCAAAGGCACTCATGCTATTAGCTCTAGCCAGCTCTGTAGCTTTCTTTATTAGGAATTTGGAAGTTAAACCTTTGATTCCTCCCTTGGAAGTGAAGTTGTCTTTCACATCTGAAGTTTCCAAATGAAGGGCATTTGCAATGACTGAGTACTTAGGAATTTCATCTGATCCTTTGAAAGGAATCTTGTTTAGTACTGGAAAACCAATCCAATATGAATACTCTTCCAAGGTGGGTGTAAGATGATAATCTGGGAATGTGAAATAGTGGTAGAGAGGATCATAGAATTGTACAAGAGTGTCAAGAATCCCTTCTTCAACAGTGGTCGTTAGGACACCTAAGAGCCCTCCATAACTTCTTCTGAATTATCTGGACAAGAAATCATATGACCTAATTTCCTCAATTTTGTTGTATCAGGATCCTTGAAGTTGTACTTCTTGGTATTTCTTTTCCCAAAATCCATGTTTAAAACCTATGATATTTGTCATAAAGATTTTAAGTTCCTTGCAAAATTTTGTTTAGAAAATGATGTTTGAATGAATGTATGAATGTATGAATGCATACATATACAAAATAACAAACATGCGTTCAAGGGTTTGACGTCACGGGCATGGAGTCATGGGTCTAACCAAACCAAAAGAATATGTACTAGGGGTTTATTGTATCTGTAGAACATGTTCTAATATGGTTCCCAGAGTCATAGGCCCATCATTCGGATATTATCAACATACCGACTACTCAGAAATCAATAATATTCTCAAGAGAAACTCGTCTGAGTGTCGTATTGCATATCAACTATCTCAGGTCTACACCTGGATAATCACCGCATTACATCCTAAAAAGGCCAAGTGAGGGTAAAAGGATATTAAAGGTCCTCAGCTTCGCAGGCTCCCAGGTCGGAAAAAGTAATGGCATTACGACTACTCGCATGACATCTGTAATTACAAAGGGGCCTCCACTGAGTGTGATTATATCATATATAACTGATGCGTAGGATTACTCCAAACATGTAACTTTTGATTATATCAACGTCCTATCTTATTTATGTACACTCAAATCCGGGTTAGGATTCGTCTCACTCATAGAGATCAACTAGAGAGCCCAAACAAATAGGATGAATAAAACATCAATTAATAAAATGACAAATATATATGCAAGACATGCTTATTCCTTTTAGGAGGGATGAAATCCCTAATTCCCCAATGAAGTCGCCATTTTTCTGTAGCCGCGCGAAAGTCTCGCCCTTTTACAATGTGGACTTTTAATTTATCCCAAAAGGAGGGTAGGGGAAAATTTTTGAATAAACTCGTGAGTGTATGCAATGCAAAAACAAGGCACTATGAGTGATCGAGAATAGGGATTGGTTATACAAAGGGAAGGTATTAGCACCTTAAGTATCTATAGTATCTTATAGGAACCTCTTGCATATATTACTTTTGTTTTGAGTTACTTACTGTGTAATGAGAATTTGTTGATTGGTTTTGAGTGAGTGATAGGAGATATTTTTGTTGTTTTTGTAAGTTGAAAAGGTATAGGAACTTAAGGGTTTTATTTATTACTATGCTCGCTAAGATTTCGCAATCTTATGCCTACGTATTCTCAAAAGGAAATTGAGAAATCAGAGCGTTCGTAGTTCCATCTACTAATGGGTGGAATAAGGTTTGTTGGTTTTTTTAGAGAGACAAATTGTCATCTTGAGGTAGATATTTCACCTATTCACCACAAACATTTTTTGAGAAAATAAGAAAATAAGGGAAGAAGCTTTAAACTTGGATGTAAAAAAAATCCAGAGTAATGCCACATCTTCCTTTAATTGAGTCTTTGTATTTTAAGAGAAGGACCTTGACTTGGATATAGAATCGACAAGTGTGCCACTTATATCACTCAAATGAAAGAAATGTTTTTATACCATAATAAGAGAAGGGCTCCAACTTGGATTTTGAATCAACAAGTGTGCCACTTACATCACTTAAATGGAAAAAGTTTGTAAAAATTGATTTTTATGTTGTGGGGAATAGAAGAGACATCTCTTCCATAGAGATGATTCATGTCTCATCTCTGGGGAGTGTTGAATTTGAAGTCAAAGGTTGGTTTGAGATTTGAAGTGTTGAAGGTTTGAAGGTTTGAAGGTTTGAAGGTTTGAAGGTTTGAAGCCACAAGGGGCTATGGTTGACTTTAAGACTCAAAAGGGAATTCTCATCTCTTTGTTGAAGAGTTAAGTTTGAAGTCTAACTTTCTTGTACAAAGCCCAAGAGGAGGCTAAGTTGATGGAACTCTCCTTGTACAAGTGAGAATCGAATTCTCTATTGGGGGTGTTACAGAGTTGATTTCATTATTCAAACAGCTTCATTGACCCTCAAGGATGGTGTTGTAATGCTTAGAATGAGTTGAAACCTCCTGGATCACTTGGCTCGATACAAACTGTAGCTTATGGTGTATATGAAGCAAATGACATATGACTTGATGATTCTGAGGTTACAGTTAGTGTTTGAGGGTTTGGATCACTTACACATGATATATGTGAAGTGTGTGGATGGTTGAATTGAGTGAAAATGGAATGGTTTGAGATTTCTAAATTTTCACTCTTTGAGAACTTTGAACTTTGTAAGAGAGAGGAGTTGTGAGAAAATAAGCATTGACAATGTTTTTGTGTGATTATTGTGAAGGAATTGATCTCTATTTGTACGAGAAATGTGTCTGATATTTTGAGTTTGAAAAGATTTGGATGTAGGCTATTATCCAACAAGTGATGTCATATACCTATAACTTGAAAACCAAGGCACACATGGGCTATTCTTCGCATGGCTCTCATTCTGATCCTTTGAGCTTTGTTACTCAAGGTTTCATCCTATCCCTTGATTTTTGATCAGGTTCTAACAGATTGGATGATTCTTGCTCAAATTCACTATAGCACTTTAATGCTAGAGGACAAAACCTCACTTCCTACCTTTTGAATGATTTCTTTCACATGCCAAGTGATGAAACTTTGAAATTTCAGTTGTGCTTTGCAAAGCACATGCTTGTATGATCATTTTAGAGTTGATCTTGCGAAGATTTCAGGTTTGCAAGACTTATCCAAATCCTGTGGAACAAACATGTTGCAAATCTGTCTTGGAATTTCAGCTTGATCAAGCCTTATTGCAGCATCCAAAACTTCTGGCTCAAGTAAAGGATTTTGATGTTCTTGATCATTTTGGAAAGCTGGTATATCATGCTTCAACTTTGATGTTCAAAGTTGGTCTTGAATCATTGTGGATCATAGTGAAAAATATCCCAAAAGTTAGCTTAAACACAAGACAGATTCTGTCCAAAATTTCACTAAGTGTTTAGGTTCAAAAGTATGGAACCTCCAACTTCATGGCCTTATATCTTAAAATCTATGCATTTTTTTGGGAATCCACCCTCAAGGACAAAGTTGTAGTATGTAACAAGCTCTTTAATTTGATATTTGGATCAAAGAAAATGGTTACTTGGTTTGGAAGTTATGCCCTTGCAAAGTAGGGTAAAAATCATTGAATTTTATAACTTAGAAAAAAATCAACTTCTCCAATGTTGCCCTTTTTACAAGTAACCCCATATTTCTTGATTTTTATTGATCAACCATGATCCAAATCACATATTAACATCATTCTTGACTTGAAGAGACTGTGTTTGACCAAAAACACCAAAAGTCAAACTTGATTTTGACCACAATTGACTTTTGTGTTAGATGAATTTTGAACTTTGTGATCCTTTATGAAATCAAACCCTTTGGCTAAATTAAACATCATGGATGGACTCCAAAGTTGTTTTTGAGTCTCTTTGAGTCATGTCCTAAGGTATGAGATCATGTTTTGGTCAAAAGCCAAATGTACAATAGACTTTTCATTCAAAACCCTAGTTTGTGGACCAAATGATTTTAACTTCTTGCATTGCTTATGAATAAAGTCCTTTGGGTTAATCCAATCATATGAAGGGATTAATATGAGGCATTTGAGGTCCTTGAAACATATTTGGAGGTTTTGGATCATGCCTTGCTTCAAAAGTCAACTCAGGGACTGAATTAGGTCAAAAACCCTAATTTGGATGTACTAAGGATCTTTAGACTTGATGAGCTTATCATGATGCTATCTTGCACTTGATTTTTGATGGATTAAAACTCTTGATCTTTATGGATGACAAAGGGACTTGTGGTGTTGAATATGATGCCCATTCCTTGATAATTCATCTGCTTGAGCTGTAGGGGGATCACCTAACTTGTAAAGCAAGCAAGTACACATATCTTGTACTTGTGATGGGTTAGTGATGTATAAAGACATGTATAAATGTAATGCTGAATGTTATGCCAATGATGCAAATGTGGTGGTGTCTTAGGAGGAAAAAATTAGGGTATGACAAGTAGATATGTTACAGACTCTGTCACGGAGGCATCATCTAGGGTTGTTGTATTTTAGGCTCTAGGTAGGCCTCAGGCTGGCATGGTGAAGGGTTACGTTCCTTTTTCAATGGTACTTTCCCCTCTTGAGTTCCTCTATAGCTTCTTTAGTCATTCTTCTAGTTTGCCTGTGAGTATCATAAAATCTAATAGCTAGATAGTTGGAGGGAGGTTGGTGAAAGTGGAAGAGGTATGGTCTTGATGTATGCAGATGCATGGGGTATGCAAAAGAGATTTTTTTTCTTTTATTTATTTTGGAGATATGCTAAAAAAAAATTATGCAATGCAAGTGCCACATTAGGATAGTGACAGATAAAAGGAAACCCTTACGAGTTTAGGGGTTGTGATAGACACAAGGAAACCCCTACGGGTTTAGGATATGGATGGACATAAAACCCACATATAGGTTTAATAATAATGCCGAATATAAGGACACCTTGTTTAAGAGGGATCCTTATAGATAGGGATAATGTTCGGCATGGGAAACCCAAATAGGTTTAGGGATAGGCATGGATAGTATACAAGCAAGACTTAGCTAAGGTAGGCTCCCTATGATAGGATAGATCTAAGTTTAGTCTACCCAATCCCCTCACATGTAGGATATACAGTTTTTGTAGCATAACAATCCTAGAATTTATAGACTATACCCTTGTTTTACCATGAGAAGGAGCAAGCCTTCCTACACTAATCCTTCAGGATAAGTCTCATCTAGGCGGGACACTAGTAACGATCCTTGGGGGTTGAATACATAAGGTCACCATGAGTTGATAATGGTGTTCTAAAGGTTCCCAGAGTCACGGACCACGTTCAAATTATCATCTATGTTAGGGGCTAGCCCTACCATGAAAATACCTTTGGAGGATCTCTTCTGAGTGTAGTATTAATGAATTGTTGAGATGTCACATCTCCCCAAAACATTTTTGTTCTAAGTCCTAAACTAGGGTTATCCTCCAAGCTTGAGTTTTAGCTTCACACATCAATATCCCAACCAAATGATGACAATTTATGAATATATACAATATATAATAAACATAAATAAGCATATATATATATATATATATATATATATATATATATATATATATATAGTTGTAATAATCATAGAATATTTAATAACCAGGAAATATATAATGATCATACAATATATATATATATATATATATATATATATATATATATATATATATATATATAAACAGTAAACAAACAAGAACCATAAAACCCAAGGATAGGATGGACTCCTTTAAGGAAGTATAAAAACTCACCAGCAGAGCCGCCATCTGTCGCGGCCGGGAAAATGACAAAGTCGCCATCATCCTTTATTCGTCCTAATAGACAGGAAAATAATGCTAAAACCTACAAACTAAGTGTGAGACACTAAAGGTTCGGGAGTCTATTAGGTGGGAGGAAGGTGTTAGGCAACCCTCACCTCCATTGTACTCAGTGGGATCCTCCTTAAGTTCTAGGATATGTTTGCTTGTTACTTAAACTTTTAATTATTTACCTATTTACATAAATTATTTTATAATTTATAAATAAACAAAGAAACCTAAAAATATATTTTTATAATTGTACTCGCTATGGATTACAACCTATGCCTACATACCCTCAAGTTTGAAGGATCAGAGTTCCGTAGTTCGTATCCCTTATTTTGTTGGTTGGTTGTTTTTATCCCTTGAAAATAGTCCTCACACAATGGGGGTGGAGGAAAATATAGTTTTCAAAGATGCCTCAATACACAAGGGTAGAGGACTTAAATTTTAGGTGAGTTGAATGTGTTTTATCCCTTATCCCTTATTTAATTTGCAAAAATATCCCAATTAATTTATTGTAAAAATAATATGATATTATAATTATATTATATAAACCCTAACCCTTATCCCTAATCCCTAGTCATATATTTATACTCTTGGATCCTAAGAGTCTTATCCCAATATTTTTATCCCTTTTTATCCCAAGACATATCCCTTCTAAACCCAATCTCATCTCTTGAATCCCATTCATTCCTAATACCTAAAAAAATATTAAATTATTTAAGAAAATAAATCAATAATTTGTGACTAAATCCTTATCCCTAATTTGATCCCAAATTGCTTGCAAGGGACTAGTATTTAATTTAATTAGGCATATAAATTCAATAATTAAATAATCCTTTATCCCAAATATAATAATCCCAAAAATATAAGCTTATCCCATTTTTAATTAATTATAAAAATAATTAATTTCTAGTATCCCAAAAAGATAAATTAAACTCATTTATTAATCATAAAAATAAAATAATTCCAATTATTTAATTATAAAATTTATAATATCCCAATTATTTAATTGTAAAATTTATAATATCCCAATTATTTAATTAAATAACTTATAATATCCCAAAAATATAAAATAATCCCCACGATTTAATTATGAACTTAATAATATCCCAAAAATATAAGATAAATCTCATAATATCCCAAAATATGAATTAATCACAATTATATCAAATAACCTCAATTATTGGATTAAATAACTTGTGAAAATCCCAAAAAATATAAAATAAACCTCATAATCTCTCTAAAATATGAATTAATCCCAATTATTTAATTGTGAATAAAATAAATCAAAATAAAATCTCAATTAATTTGATCCTAATTATTTGAATTAACCCTAATTGTTAAATCCTAAATATTTCCACTTAATCCCTAATTGTAATTATTAATTTAATTAACCAAATAAATAAGTAATTAAATAAGTAAATAAGAAAACAGAGGGGGTGTATTTTATGTTAGATTAGCAATGAGCCAGATAATGGGGTGTGAATAGGAATTGGGGGGAGCCCAATACTGCTTCAAGTCCGTTTACGTGTCTAGAGTCCATGTGGAGAGAGTCAACGTTTGACTATCTCTTGTTCGTTTGATCTCAATCCTAAGGTTTCTACATCTGCCAATCTCAACCGTCGATCAACCATACCAGTCAATGTATTCAACACGGACGACCCAAATGTCGAGTCAAATAAGCCAACGGTATACGCGAGCCCACTGGATTGTCAATTGACCGGTGGAGTCAAATGATCTGACTCCCCTGGAAGTGCCACATGGAAGCCATCAGTGGCCACTCAGAGGGAGTACTTAACCTCCCCTTCCCTCAGCCTATGCCCATTTTCCTCTCCACTCTTTCTCTCTATCTTTCTCTATGTGGCATTCGGCCTCCAAGACCACCTCCCCTAACCCCCCACTCCGATTAAACTTCAACCGGAGTTCACCCCAAAACCCAAAATTTCCACCATATTCATATGGGTTCCACATGAACCTTAAGATCCATAGGGCTCTTGGGTAGAACCCTATCCCAGCAACGTTCAAACCTTATGAACCCTAACAATACCTAAGAACCCTAACCTTCCCCATGGTTCATCTATGAACCCTAACCCTACGATGAACCCTAAACCCTAATCAAACCCAGAAACATCCAGATCAAAACCCAAACACACAAATCGACATCAACGATAACAAATTCGCAACAATAATATAAAATCCTACAAGAATTAAAAAGCTATGAATCTTAACCTTTCCTGTAGTGACCTACTTAAGCCGCTTTGATCCCTTTCTATCTTTGTTACCTACTTTGCTTCGAGATCTCCTTCTAATCTATTTCCTTTTGTTTTGTAGGTGTTTGTGATGGAAGCTTAGCTTAGAGGGGTTAGAGTTTCAATGTTGAACCCTATCTCTATGTTAATGAGAGCTTTTGTGAGGTTTCCGGAGATTGCAGCGACAAAGTTCATATTTTGACTTAGGGTTTTGAATTTTTCGTCCCCTAAAATCTCTTTAGTTTATACAGGGTTAGAAATTACGTTTTAGAATTAAATTAGGTTAGATTGTTTTTAGGAAATTTTGATCAGATTGTGATTTAATTATGTTGTAATTTTGATTATTTGATTTGGTTGTGAGTTGATTGATTGAGGATTCGATTTGATGTAATCTTTAGATTTAGGTTTTCCAATTATAATTATAACGCATCTCAAATCTGAATAAAATTTCATTTTTGGCAAGTTTTGATCCAATTCCCTTCCTTCTTGCGCAAACTTAGGGTTTCTAGTGGGAAATTAGGGATTTTCGTTGGTCACCCATTTTGACCACAAAATTCCAATATTAAATCAGTAAGAAAAATCTAAAAAAACCTAATATTAATAATCATAATAATGCTACTAAATACCCTAAGAGATAATTAACCAAAAAAATCTTCTTAATATTAAAATATTCTTATTAAACATAATTAAAAAACGCCCCTCCCTTAATTATTAATAAAAAGCTTGATTATTCTCTAATATTAATATTAATATAATTAGTCTTTAATTTAATACCAATAATAATAATAATCCAATAACTAATAATTAACCACAAAATAACCCTAATATCATGATTAACTATAATTTTAAAACCCGACCCCCCACCCCAAATTATAATTAATCTCAAATTGATACTAATAATGATAATAACCTAATAAATATGATAATCTTACTAATTTAAAATAAACTCTCAATTGATAATATTTTACATATGACTAAACTTTAATTAATTAAGCCAAACTCCCTAATTGTCCCTTTTTAAAACCTCTACTAAATTATAATAATCTAAATAATATAAATAAAACTTTAAAAAATAGTTAACAAAATGTTTACAATTTTTTTGATTAATCCTAACTGACAACACTTGACCTTCACTTAATAATAAAGCTAATAAACTAACCCAACTTAATGATCTGATTAAAAACTCAGTCTCCCTAATAAAATTAATACCCCAAATATTAAAACTCAATAGTTTAAATAATCACTTTATCTAAAACCTCCTCTAAAGGTGATAAATTCCTAAAATATAATCAATTAAACTATATTAATCCTAGAAATACACCCATTATACCTGATTAATTCTATAGTGAACCTAAAATTATCAATACTCCCATAAGCATATATATATATATATATATATATATATATATATATATATATATATATATATATATATATATATATATATATATATATATATATATATATATGATATGTGCTAGAGACCCCAACATCTAAATAATACCTCTAGTAAGTATTAAATCCTAATTAATCATATCCAAAATAGTAACGAAAGTCATTTGGGGATCAGATGACTACTACAATAATATAATTTTATATTTATAATTTTAAACAAATACTATTCACCTTATAATATAATTCTAAACAAATACTATTCACCATATAAATATAGTTGACTGAGTATTGGTATATTCTCTCTGTTCTATAGTATAAGCAAATTTTATTTTTTAGATATATTGAATAATTAATATATCTGATTTATATATAGACCAGATACATTAATTATTCAATGTATTTAAAAAAATAAAATTTATTTATAATATGAAAGTGTCTATGAGGTTTGAGTTAATATTGGCACGCCATACAAAAAGTGTAAAGAATAGTGTAGCATTGTTGAACATTTAATAGATAATAAGGTTGTAATAATGGTAATGGAAGTGTCTACTGTCTATGAGGTTTGAGTTAATATGGCACGCCATACAAAAAGTGTAAGACGACTCAGAAATCAATATGTAATACAATAAATTTTATGTCATTTCAATAAATTGTCACGGATGTAATGTCTATGATGCAGAAATCATTGATGTAGTAATAGTTAATATTATGGCATTCAATAAATTGTCTCATGGCATGACTTTTTTTTTAATGGTAAAATAATGCTTCCTCTAGTCTAAATTATAAACTATTTTTAAAAAAAATTGTTATAGATTATAGTAAATTACTTTACAATTTGATTACGAGATATCGGCATTAATAATATTTTTTCAAAAATATATCTATAATTTATTACTTGTGTTTTTTCCAATCCTTTAACTTTTTCTTTCATATGTATTAAATAATAAAGGATAATATTGTAACATCAAATATAACTTATCTTTTCCGTACAAAATAAATTATATTTTTTAATTCATATAAAAATATCTAAAATATCTTATAATTTGGAACAAGAAAAGTTTAATATAAAGATGTTAATTGATATATAAATCATGGCAAAAGATGTATCTATGTTGTTTACACAATATATATATATATATATATATATATATATATATATATATATATATATATATATATATATATATATATATATATAATATGTTGTTTGTAGGTGTCAATTAATACATTCATAACAATTTCTTAAACTAATTTATGTATATATTTTAGTTTTAGGCACGCAATATTTTTCCTTAAGATCCACCACTACATAACACTAAATAAATAATACACTCTCGATCTTATAAAAAATAAATTATTTGAGTAATGCACGGTTTTAAAAAAAATTAGATTTATTAATTTTTATTATCAAAATAGTGTTATTTGCTAAAATAATCGCATTAACTATAATTAATAAAATAGTTATATAGAATAAATACTAATAAATAAAAATATAATATTAATAATGTTAATAAATATTACTGATATTATAAAGAAAGAATTATTTTTAAATTAAAATATATATATATATATATATATATATATATATATATATATATATATATATATATATATATATATATAAGTGAAACACTTATTAAGAGCAGAGAAAGTGAAAGTTTAATCAAAATAAAATACAATACTACCAACAAAATAAAGTGTTGGAAATTTATTTAGTGCTTATAAAGCTTTTATAACATTTAATTTAAATTAAATTCAGGAAACCTACTTTACAACAGCTACTCCCTCATGACTTCATTATTTAATAATAATAATAATAATAATAATAATAATAATAATAATAATAATAATAATAATAATAATAATAATAATAATAATAATAATACAATATATCTATATTATAAGTTTGATATAATTTTTTTCATGAAATTGTAATTTAGAGTCAAAGTATTTTTTTTTATAGCAGTAGACAATAATAATAATCACTATAAATTTACATACACAATCACAATCAAAAGGTTTTCGATTTGAACCATATTCATGTCGTTCAACCTTTGTGGAAAAAAAATAATACTTTTGGTTTTCAAAACATATTTTATGAAAAAAGTTAACAAACAAGTTTTTTATTTCTTTTTTTTAAAATACTTTTAAAAAGTTGAACTACTAAACACATTTTATAGAATTTTCTTCTTAAATAGAGTTTTGTAAAATTGATCTATACAATAATTTTTAAAAATGAAAACCTAAAACTGAATTAAACAAGTACTTAATCTCTATCTATTTAGCATCTCAATTATAATTAATTCCATTTTGACATTGCTGCACTTTTGTAAAAAACTATGTTCAAATAAATGGTATTTTTATAGCATAGTTTTTTTTTTTCAATTGCATCTCTTGTTAAAATTAATATTAAAGACATTTTTTATTGCGGTAAAAGTTTTATCAACTTTTAATCACAAATACTTTTCACCAACCCTTTGTTAATGAATTTCCTATAAAAACTTTATTTAAACGATTGCTCTTGTTAAATGAATTTTCGAATAAAAACTTTTTTTTTTCAATTACAGCTCTTGTTAAAATTAATATTAAAAACATTTTGTCAACTTTTAATTACAAATATTTTTCATCAACCCTTTGTTAATGAAATTTCCTAAAAAATATTTATTTAAACGATAGCACGACTTCTAATACCATATACAGTTGCATCTTAAATGGATTAGTTGGGTTAAGGCTTTGGTTTGCAAGGGATCTCTGTCCGTGTTGGTTAACGGAAGCGCTACTGAGGATTTCGTAGTAGAGAAGGGGTTGAGACAAGGGGATCCGTTGTCTCCGTTTCTTTTTGTTCTGGTTATGGAGGTCCTCACTAAGCTGGTTAAGAAGGCTGAATTGAAGGCTTGTACGAAGGTTATCAAGTAGGCCCTGAGCTGCAAGTGAGCATTACTCAATTTGCAGACGATACACTTATTGGGTAAGGCTAATTGGAGCAATTTGTGGTGTATAAAGGCAATTCTCAGAGGATTTGAATTACTCTCAGGTCTTAAGGTCAATTTTTTCAAAAGCAAGATAGGTGGAATAAATGTTGGAACAGATTTCTTGGGGTCTGCTTCTGTGTTCTTGCACTGTGATTTGCTTGAGCTGCCCTGTTCTTTTCTAGGTGTTCCGCTTGGTATCAGCCCAAGATTGAAGTGGATGTGGAAGGATTTAATTGTCAAGGTGGAAAGGCGCCTAGCTGATTGGAAAGGGAGGCTGCTGTCTTTTGGAGGTAGATTAGTTCTCATCAACTCAGTTATCAACTCTTTGCCTCTATACTTATTCTCCTACTATAAGGCCCCGATCGGCGTGTTAAAGGTTTTACAAAGAATTCAAAGGAGATTTTTGTGGGGAGGGAGTAATAACGGTAATTGTATTCATTGGGTTGATTGAGATTCTATTTGCAACACAAAAGAGAAGGGTGGTTTGGGGGTTAAAGATTTGGCATGTTTTAATAGAGCCCTGCTCTTGAAGTGGCAGTGGAGATTATTGAAGGAAGAAGGAAGTGTGTGGAAGTCTGTTCTTGTGAGTAAGTATGGATTGAGTCTCAACATGGATCTGAGTTGTTTTGAAGGGGAGGTTGGAGGGAAGAAAGAGTCTATCTGGTGGAGGGATATGAAGGAGGTAGGGTTTGACAGAATCACAAAGAGGAATTGGTTTGGAGGTAACATTAGGTGCAAATTAGGAGAAGACCTAGGTGAGTGGTGTGGGGAAGCTTGGGGTTGGAAGCTAAGACTAAGTCTTTTTCCATTGGGTTCTGTTATGGAGAAGGAGAAAGAGGAATTATTGGCGATGTTGGAGCAGGTGTACCCTGTTAAGGGCCTGAAGGATGCTTTCTTTTGGCAGTTGAGGTCTAATTCCCTTGATCAGGGTTTGGAGGTCTTTTTGGTTAAGGCCTGCTATTCTCTTCTGAGATCTGAGAGGTTCACGCCTAGATTGGATGTGGTTGTGTTGGAGGGTTTGTAACACCCCAATTCTACCCGGCAGATAAGTAATAAAATCAGAGTTTTCATTTCAAAAATTCTTCAACATAAACAGGATGTCACATTTTCAACAGAAAACAACTTCATATTAATCACAAATAATTCAGATACATAACACTGATTCGGATGAACTGATAACAACCTGAATTATCCTTTTGAAAACAAAACAACTTTTATTAATAAGCGACTTCACATAATTCAACTTGTAATGACATAACCTCATGTCCAACTCAAAACAACTTTGAAACAACAATTCTTTAATAACAACAATTTATAGATTCAACTACTAAGACAATAACAACAAATAAACAACAATCGTTCACCCCCCCGAGTGCTACGTATCAGAGCAAGACCAACTCGAGCTAACAGCATCTAAGACTTCACATTATACCTCAACTTCTGCAGTTATTCTTGAGTACCTGCTCAGTTACCCATAATAGGTAACATCATTACAGAAGGGGTGAGATATCGAATATTATAAACAAAATATGATAATTAATATGCTAGATTAGAATCGTATAAATTCCACCACTTCATACGACAGTCATGCAACAACCAGAAATAAACAACTTAATAGCAACCCCAACTTATATTGACAGCAAATAACAACATATAACAACAACTTATATAAAAGATGCAAATTATAGTAATAACAATATATATAACATCAGCTCACGACATTAGTAATTTATCTCAAGCAACAAGACATAGCAACAACAACTTATAACAAGCAACAACTTCACAACAATGGCAACTTCACAACGACAGCAACTTCACAACAACCACGAATCAAGAACAACAGCAACTTCACAACGACTCAAAATGTGACACAACTATGCACATGCATGTGGTACCATCGGATTAACACTCCCAACTTAAACATATGCCAGGTTATCGAGGCATTTCAACAAGGCATAAGCCTTCAACGTGGTGCCATCAAGGCCAACTTAATCAATGCCATCAAGGCCAATGTGGTGTGAGCATACAGCCCCGACTCATGAATGCAATGTATGCGACAATTATCAAAGGCATACAATCAACTACATCATCAACAAGAACAACCAGAACAACAACAACGAAACAATAACTCAAACATGCATCAATAGCATCAACTTAATCCGACATTGGTCATTCGACCTACAACTTAATCAACAACAACACAACTCAAACAACATTGGTCATTCGACCTACAACTTAATCAACAACAACACAACTCAAACAACATTGGTCATTCGACCTACAACTTAATCAACAACAACACAACTCAAACAACATTGGTCATTCGACCTACAACTTAATCAACAACAACACAACTCAAACAACATTGGTCATAAGACCTGCAACTTAAATACTTCGCCCGTAAATCGGGACAATGCAACTTATCCAACTGTACCTGCAATTCCACGCGTTCAACTTAATTCAACAAAACAAACCGACTAAAATCACCTACTAATTATTACGAACTACCTCGATAATTTTCGTTAAATTCCGGACAACTAAGTTTTTCGCCTAAACCGGCTAAACCGACTAAAACAGCACTATTTCAACTTCTGTCATTAAATCTCAGTTTATTACAAACTTCTACTTTCTGTTACCATTTCCTTAAAATCATTTCCAAGTTCCTGTCATGAATTGTTATGAATCCTATTGCTGTCAAAAATTCTATTTGTTATAACAAAACCATCTATTTTCACTTTCTGTTAAAAACTATCACTGCTCCTTTTCCAATTTTCTGCTAAGGTTCATGGGTACTCCATGATTCCAATTTATTATCCAGCTAACAAATCTATTAACTTTCTGCTGCAATATATTATTAGTGGCTATCCTATCTTTCTACTATGAAATCCAAAGCTAACAGCAGTAGCACGTTTCCGGACATTCAATTCTGATCCAAAATTAAACCAACTTATTACAACCTTGCTCTTAATTACACTAGTTGCCTCTTATTTACACTAGTTGCTACACCGGATTTTCAATCCAAATAGTCTCCCAAAGGCAGTTACAACTAAACTCACAAACCAATACATTAATTAATATATATAACACACTCCAAAATCAAACAAAATCCAACGAACCCAAAACCTTAGGAGGCGCCCACCTCAATACTTGGAGGCCCTCGCCTCCTTCCTTTAATTAAATGGGGTGCTCACCTCCATCACTTTGCTGAGGCCCCCGCCTCCAATTGCTGAGGCCCCCGCCTCCATTGCTGAGGCCCCCGCCTCCAATTGCTGAGGCCCCCGCCTCCATTTTCCTTTCTTCTTCCCCGTCTCAGATTTCATTCCTTAATTTCCTTTCTAAAATAAACAACTTCAATTCACCAAATATATTACATCAAATACATTACATGGAAATTAAATGTAAATCTTCACCATCGCACACTGCGAGCAACAATAATGCACAGAACAACCTAGTTTCGCGATACACCCAAGATATTCGCAGAATCACAAATTCATCACAACACAGGATTGATAGCAAATTCATGTAACCCAAATCCCACATAAAAATTATCATAATCCCGTTTATAAGATTCGAACCCACCCTTACCTTAATTTTGATGGCCGCTCGAATTTCCGGTCGAAACTGGGACTTGATTTTTGACAGCATCTCTTGCTCTCTCCTCTCCAACCTACGCTTCCAAGCCCTCGTTCAATTTCTGTAACTTCTTTTTCTTCTCTTCTACCACGTACAACCTTCATTCTCCTTAGCCTCCTTTTCTCTCACTGATATCTCTGCCTTCCGCTAACTCATGAAAATACTAATAATAATAGTATTATTTAATCTAATGGGCCTAATTTGTTTACACCTCCATTATTTCTTCATGCTATCATTTAAAATAAGCCCACATAAATAATAATATTATTTCTAATATTATTCCCGATTAAACCGACAATTAATCCGACTTTAACTTAATAATTCCGATCGACATATCAACCCAATTAGCCTCTTAAAATGATACCGATAACACCCAATTACTCGATTAATTCTCAAACTTCGTCTAAATCCAATAATAAAATCCTTCGATAATTTAATTAACTAATTAATTAAATTCGGGGCGTTACAACTCTCCCCCACTTAGGACATTTTCGTCCTCGAAAATCTATCCGACACCACCATCCTTATCCCAACTCTCGTATTTAATCTTCTAGTCCAACAACAACTCAATCACGGTTTTAAACCCAATATGTATACTCCAATACTTCAATTACTCTTACAACATGATCGTTACTATTCGCCAACCATTTTAGTAATACCTTGGAAACAATCACCTTACAACATAGTAACAACCTTCAATTGCCTATACATATACGATCCTTATCTCCATACTCTGAAGGAAACCCACGTATAACACAAACAACGGTTCTTAACCTCAACGGCGACAACAACGCGAATACTACCCAAGTGATGCAATTGACAACTAACATCGCAACACAAGAAGTAACCAACTTAAGAATTTACCGGTTTAAGAACCAGAACACAACAACTTAAGAATACCAACTTAAACACAACATCAACGTAACCAATATCAACATCGGTACAATTCACGTCTAAACAACCGCAATACACTACGCGTTCGCTGCGCACTCTGATTACTTTTAAGGTACTAACTCTACTCAGTTGACCCCCAACTTCCAATCATCAAAATCGACATAATACCAAGGCTTTCGACTTAACTCTTCGGGATCTCCCCGTTAACACCACACATAAACTTCAACTTTACTATCTTTTATCAACATAGTTCCCAAAATCACCTTAGGCGCATAACAACATTACAACAACATTTGACACCTGAGTCCACTTAAATTCAACAAGATCAATCATCTTTACCAACCAAAACTCCACTTTTACAAATCAACTTATAATTTAACTTCTTGTTCTACCTGTAACTCAACCCTCACATTCTCCAGTCTCAACTGAAATTTTCCATACTACTCATCAATCAAACACAGCTTCGTGCTGTCATCCTTAAATTCAACTAATATTCTAACATATGAACTTGTATCAGCAAAACAAACAACCTTCAAGCACTTGGCTTGACTTCGACCAATTCAACGTACATACTATACTAGTTGGCACGACACATCTATCCATCAATTATGATTCCGTCTACTATCAACAATGGATTAAGGGTGATCAGTTCCTCAATTTTTCAATAGACAGCCGACAACCATAACGGTGAAATAAATCATCAGTACCCAACACAATAGCGTACTTCAACTTGTGCCCAAAGTCCGTAAGCATAACGCTCCGCCAACTTTCTAAGGCTTACCAATGCCACTCTTAGTTTCTTTAGTTTCAACTTCGTCAACGATACAAAAACGTTCAAAATCCATTACGCATCCTCTTATGCACGTTCATGGTACAACACGACTTTAAATATTTTTCCAATACCGAAGTCGCTACAACATTGAGAACGATCCAATTCAGTTTGCTCCAATTACAACTTTCAACCAAGGTGAAAATTCTTAGCAACACAAATCAACTTTCGCATTTCTCTCAACATTACCTTTACTTAGCATCATCGTCTTAATCATCCTCATTCAACATAAGTTGCATCTCCAAGCATTCTCTGATACAGTCACATCTTACAAATACCAACACTTTATTCTTAACAATATTCCACACTTGTTTTCATCCTTCCAAATTTTTTCAGCAAATTTCGCTCAACTTCAACCATATATATCTCCTTCAATACAGATCTCTCAATCACAAAACCATATTCCAAAATGAAGCGAATTTTGTGTAGATTCCAGAACTTCAAGAATCGCGTAAATCCGACTTACGAGTAAAAAGTTGTCAGCTACACAACGGAACTGGTCCAGAATTTCCGTATGCAGAATTTTCCAAAAAAATTCAACAACAGACCCAAATATTTAAAACGCACCTTTCTCCCTCTTCACAACTTCCTGAAGACAAATCTTATATGAAAACTGTAGGGAATTTCGTAAGCTTTCCAAAATGTCCAGAACCGCTTCCATCCGAATCACGAGTCGAAAGTTATACCTCGTTTACTGACAGCTGCTCCAAAATCACAAAACCAGAATTTAAGGTCGATGAACATAAGTTCCATTTCTCTCCCACTTGCTCCAAAATCTACCAATACCCTCCTTTTCGTCCAACTACGAAAATCACTCAACCTTAATCCAACTATACTCAAGATATACAACTTACCGAATTAATCCACCAACTTATCATTCCATTCGGAATAATTCCTTAATTTCAATCATCCTTGATTCACCGTCCAGACTCTACGCGCATCTCCAACTTGACTGATACGGATTCGCGAGTCCAAACTCTCGCTGGTCCGCAATAACATCGCTCCAACATATGCACTCTTGCAAGCAACATCACCTTGAAACAACTTCTACATACCAACAACACGTACGGGAGCAAACTTCTCCCCCACTTAATTCAAACCATCTTGTAGACAACTACTAGAAACTACTAACAAACAAGCACCGATAGTGTTCCACACACATGTCGAGTACTAAGGAAGAAACAACATTAGACAACATTGGCCGGACAGACCGACCTGCTCTGATACCACTTATGTAACACCCCAATTCTACCCGGCGGATAAGTAATAAAATCAGAGTTTTCATTTCAAAAATTCTTCAACATAAACAGGATGTCACATTTTCAACAGAAAACAACTTCATATTAATCACAAATAATTCAGATACATAACACTGATTCGGATGAACTGATAACAACCTGAATTATCCTTTTGAAAACAAAACAACTTTTATTAATAAGCGACTTCACATAATTCAACTTGTAATGACATAACCTCATGTCCAACTCAAAACAACTTTGAAACAACAATTCTTTAATAACAACAATTTATAGATTCAACTACTAAGACAATAACAACAAATAAACAACAATCGTTCATCCCCCCGAGTGCTACGTATCAGAGCAAGACCAACTCGAGCTAACAGCATCTAAGACTTCACATTATACCTCAACTTCTACAGTTATTCTTGAGTACCTGCTCAGTTACCCATAATAGGTAACATCATTACAGAAGGGGTGAGATATCGAATATTATAAACAAAATATGATAATTAATATGCTAGATTAGAATCGTATAAATTCCACCGCTTCATACGACAGTCATGCAACAACCAGAAATAAACAACTTAATAGCAACCCCAACTTATATTGACAGCAAATAACAACATATAACAACAACTTATATAAAAGATGCAAATTATAGTAATAACAATATATATAACATCAGCTCACGACATTAGTAATTTATCTCAAGCAACAAGACATAGCAACAACAACTTATAACAAGCAACAACTTCACAACAATGGCAACTTCACAACGACAGCAACTTCACAACAACCACGAATCAAGAACAACAGCAACTTCACAACGACTCAAAATGTGACACAACTATGCACATGCATGTGGTACCATCGGATTAACACTCCCAACTTAAACATATGCCAGGTTATCGAGGCATTTCAACAAGGCATAAGCCTTCAACGTGGTGCCATCAAGGCCAACTTAATCAATGCCATCAAGGCCAACGTGGTGTGAGCATACAGCCCCGACTCATGAATGCAATGTATGCGACAATTATCAAAGGCATACAATCAACTACATCATCAACAAGAACAACCAGAACAACAACAACGAAACAACAACTCAAACATGCATCAATAGCATCAACTTAATCCGACATTGGTCATTCGACCTACAACTTAATCAACAACAACACAACTCAAACAACATTGGTCATTCGACCTACAACTTAATCAACAACAACACAACTCAAACAACATTGGTCATTCGACCTACAACTTAATCAACAACAACACAACTCAAACAACATTGGTCATTCGACCTACAACTTAATCAACAACAACACAACTCAAACAACATTGGTCATAAGACCTGCAACTTAAATACTTCGCCCGTAAATCGGGACAATGCAACTTATCCAACTGTACCTGCAATTCCACGCGTTCAACTTAATTCAACAAAACAAACCGACTAAAATCACCTACTAATTATTACGAACTACCTCGATAATTTTCGTTAAATTCCGGACAACTAAGTTTTTCGCCTAAACCGGCTAAACCGACTAAAACAGCACTATTTCAACTTCTGTCATTAAATCTCAGTTTATTACAAACTTCTACTTTCTGTTACCATTTCCTTAAAATCATTTCCAAGTTCCTGTCATGAATTGTTATGAATATTGCTGTCAAAAATTCTATTTGTTATAACAAAACCAGCTATTTTCACTTTCTGTTAAAAACTATCACTGCTCCTTTTCCAATTTTCTGCTAAGGTTCATGGGTACTCCATGATTCCAATTTATTATCCAGCTAACAAATCTATTAACTTTCTGCTGCAATATATTATTAGTGGCTATCCTATCTTTCTACTATAAAATCCAAAGCTAACAGCAGTAGCACGTTTCCGGACATTCAATTCTGATCCAAAATTAAACCAACTTATTACAACCTTGCTCTTAATTACACTAGTTGCCTCTTATTTACACTAGTTGCTACACCGGATTTTCAATCCAAATAGTCTCCCAAAGGCAGTTACAACTAAACTCACAAACCAATACATTAATTAATATATATAACACACTCCAAAATCAAACAAAATCCAACGAACCCAAAACCTTAGGAGGCGCCCACCTCAATACTTGGAGGCCCTCGCCTCCTTCCTTTAATTAAATGGGGTGCTCACCTCCATCACTTTGCTGAGGCCCCCGCCTCCAATTGCTGAGGCCCCCGCCTCCATTTTCCTTTCTTCTTCCCCGTCTCAGATTTCATTCCTTAATTTCCTTTCTAAAATAAACAACTTCAATTCACCAAATATATTACATCAAATACATTACATGGAAATTAAATGTAAATCTTCACCATCGCACACTGCGAGCAACAATAATGCACAGAACAACCTAGTTTCGCGATACACCCAAGATATTCGCAGAATCACAAATTCATCACAACACAGGATTGATAGCAAATTCATGTAACCCAAATCCCACATAAAAATTATCATAATCCCGTTTATAAGATTCGAACCCACCCTTACCTTAATTTTGATGGCCGCTCGAATTTCCGGTCGAAACTGGGACTTGATTTTTGACAGCATCTCTTGCTCTCTCCTCTCCAACCTACGCTTCCAAACCCTCGTTCAATTTCTGTAACTTCTTTTTCTTCTCTTCTACCACGTACAACCTTCATTCTCCTTAGCCTCCTTTTCTCTCACTGATATCTCTGCCTTCCACTAACTCATGAAAATACTAATAATAATAGTATTATTTAATCTAATGGGCCTAATTTGTTTACACCTCCATTATTTCTTCATGCTATCATTTAAAATAAGCCCACATAAATAATAATATTATTTCTAATATTATTCCCGATTAAACCGACAATTAATCCGACTTTAACTTAATAATTCCGATCGACATATCAACCCAATTAGCCTCTTAAAATGATACCGATAACACCCAATTACTCGATTAATTCTCAAACTTCGTCTAAATCCAATAATAAAATCCTTCGATAATTTAATTAACTAATTAATTAAATTCGGGGCGTTACAGGGTTTGCAGAAGGTGTGGCAGGTGAAAGTTCCCTCGAAGGTTCAGTTTTTTTGTGTGGAGACTTCTGCGCCAAAGATTAGCTACTAAGGATCTGCTGGTTAGGAGAAACGTATTACTGTTGGCCGAAGATATCTCGTGTTCAGTCTGCAGGTCTCATGTAGAGTATATAGATCATGTGTTCTTCAGCTGTGGTTTTGCTGTTAGTGTCTGGAAGGGTATAGAAATGTGGACTGGTTTTGTTGGTACAGTCAATGTTAGTACAGAGGACTCCTTTAAAAGCTTCGAACAGTTCATCAGGGCGAAAACTGGTAACATCAAGAGACTAGTTGTGTGGTTTACAACTGTTTGGGTTCTGCGGAATCGGAGGAATAACGACGTTTTTGAGAATAACAAATTATCTGTTTTGGATTCTTTAAATACTGTAAATTTTTTTAGTTGGAAGTGGTTGGTTCTAGCTAAATTGAAGGATAGTCCTTCCTTTTACGATTGGTTTAATGTCCCTTTAGTGTGTCTGCGCTAATAGGTGGTTGTAAGGGTTATGCACCCCTTGTGCTACTCTTTTAATAGTATTGCTTGAAGAAAAAAATTAATATTGTTAGGTGATCTCCCACGTTCACGCAAAATATGTTATATATTTTAAAATCCTTTTTGTTAGTAAACCAAAGTATTTTTAAAGGTAAATATGGATTTTAAACTCTTAAATTAATTATAATTTTTTTAGAGGGTTGGCATCACCCAATAAATCCTATGTATTATTTGTAGTATTATTTATTTTATCATAATTATTCATTCATCACCAATACTGCTACTAAAATGATATAGGGCCAATAAATTTTTTTTAAGACCAGATATTGTTGTTTAGGTTTTAATTTGTGAGTTTTATGCAATTAACGTGTTTTAAAAAAAATGTTTATATTAATTATCAAGTGTTATAGCTTATGCATAAATTTTATTAAATGTTATATGATGTTTAAAAAGTAAAATTGTGATGAATTGGGTTACAATATTTTTAGAGTTGATATAAAATATTGTCTTAAGTTACAATTGGTTGGTAATTTCTTAGCTTTGTCGAGTTTCGTCTCGCCCCGTTTGTAAACGGGTTCGAATACCCTTTGTACTCGGTTTTTTGAATGAACTTGCTTACAAAAAAAAAATCCTATGATTAATGTAAATTTAATTATAAATACTATTTTATTAAAATCTAATAGAATCATCCAACTCGAAATTTTTATGGATATAATTCATCATCCAACTCGAAATTTTCGTGTCAAATTCTAACATAATCATCCTTATAAATAAGGAGTTGAGTTGAGTTAAGTTACGTATAAAATAACAAATAGTTTTTAATATTTTATATCAACTCTAAAAAGTATTGGCGATGAATGAATAATTATGATAAATAAATAATACTACAAATAATACATTTTATGACGTATTTTGCACCTCAGTCAATGAACAACCGAGGTATAAATCATAGGCTTGCAACATTTTAATATTTTTTTTAAATAATACATATTCCCTCGGTTGAGTTAATAACCGAGAGAGAAAGTATTCAAGTGTCGTACCTTTGAATTCTAGCAACTGCAAATTTTAATTTTTTTTTGTTTGTTTTTTTTTTCTAAAGGCAAGGAATGATATTACTAAAGCAAAGAGTACAAGGGGTACTCAACCCTTACAAGGATTACTAAGACATCTTGTTAGAAAGATACACAATTGGATTAGACAACCAATTGGAGAGAGTATAAGAATGAGGAAAATAAGAACCTTTAGATAACCATCTCCACGCAGAAATTTTAATAGATTTGACACAATTCTCCTCTGAAAATTTGGACAGGTTGAACACCATCTCATTACGACATAACCATAAATTCCAAACCGTCGCTATCCAAATCACAAGATCCACTTTTCTGCGATGCCTCTGTTTACATCAGAGCAAACAGCCAAGAAAGAATCGAGACAAGATATTGAAAAATCGAAGGGAAAAATATTGATCAAATCCCTTTCAAATTCTAACAATTGTAATTTATGCATTTTATTTTATTTTATTTCTATTTTTTATTTATGATATTACCTTGGTTGAGCTAACAGCCGTGGGTAAATTTGTTTCTCCAATTTGATAAATAAAAAATTAAAAACAGATATTTGTTGTCCATTTATAAAGTAAGAATGATCAAGACATTGTCAACTCATCAATCCACGTGAAACAACAGTGATCCGAATGAAACCCTCATAAGTCAATTATTGTGTGAGTGGCACAATGATCCATCTTGGATGCAAAGTGCTGAAATGAAAACTTAACCTAATGAAAACAATGATAATGAAAACATATGCTTGAAGTACAACATCATTTTATGAGATGGATTGTAAGAGTAAAATATTATTTTAAGGTTGGTTCCTTAATGTAATCTCTTCTCTTGTAATTCTTTGTTAATTTTTTTTAGTGTGAAAAACGTTAGTTGTTGCTGTTGTGTCAAGTAAAATGTTTAATATTGTTTCGTTGTTGAGATTTAATGTTTAACGATTCTATTGATTTTATTTGTTTGTTGTTATTGTTGTTGTTGAGCTTTAATGTTTAACGATTCTAAAACTTTGTTGTTGTTCTTGCGGTTGTTGTTGTTGAGATTTATAACTTGTTGGAATGAGTTTTAATTTTTAGATTTTAAAAACTATTTTATAAATAAAATTTAAAAAAGAGTTATTGAAGAAAAGTTCTTGGTAATCCTACTTTTAAAGCTGTTTTAAAATTGTATAATATTACAAATTTGCAATTAATAAAAAGTGTATCAAAGTCGGCGGTTCAGGACCCAATATTTTCTTCTTCATCCGCGGTGGTCTCCTTTTCACCCGCCTGTCTGCTATGAGGTATGTGGCGTTTCGTCTCCTCTTTTAGTTAGATTTCTTGTGGTGGTTTTCTTTGGGTGGATGGAGTGGAATCAACCCAAGAAGAGGATTTTCAGCCATTTAGCGTCGAGGTGGGATGTTTGTGCGGCGGGTGGTAACTCGAGCAGGGGAAGGGAGAAGAAGTTTTCCTCTATTTACATCTCGGAGTTTCCTGATAGGTCTAAAGCTTCCGACCTCTTCGAACTTTTCGGTTGCGTGGGTGACATTGTTGAAGTAGTTATTCCTCCTAGAAAAAACAGGTTGGGGAAAAGGTTTGGTTTCACTAGGTTTGATAATGTGGAAGACTTAAGAGAGTTAGCTATTAAGCTTAATAACATCATGATCGAGGGCAAAAATATTCACGCAAATCCTCTAAGGTTTGAAAGGAAATAGGTTTCCAGAGGGGGTGCCTCTTTTGTTAATCGTTTTCAAGGCTCGGGAGGACAGCATCAAATCAGTAGGGAGTTCACGGTGGCGAATAAATGGGGGTCGTATGGGAGGGGCAAGAAGTCGTATTTTGAGGCGGCTGGAGGATCTGGGAGCAAGTTTGGTCCGGATGGGGGTACTATGGTGGTATTCGAACCTGATGTTGGTGTGTTCGATAAGTTGAAAAAAGCTTTTATTGATGAGGTTATTTCTCCGGGAATGACGTACAAAATTCGTTCCATCTTTGAGACGGAGGGCCAGTTTTCTATCAAGATAACCCCGTTGGGAGTGAAGTTGTGTTTGTTGGAGGAAGATGAAGAGGGGGGTATCCTTGAATTGATAAAGGAAGGAGAGAAGTGGTGGAAACAGTGGTTTCACTACATTAGACCTTGGGAGGAGGATGTAGTTGATCAGTATAAAGTTGCGAGTTTGTGCTTGTTTGGGATTCTGGTTCAGGCTTGGCAGATTGATTTGTTCATAAAGATTGCTAATGTGTTTGGTGAGTTCATCTCGGTGGATAAGGATACTCTCAATGGAGTTTCGAAGGATGTCGCAAGATTAAAGGTAAAAGTGGAGTTATCGTTTAAAGCGATGGAATTCTTAATGGTTTCGATTAATGGAAAAATGTTTAAAGTCTATGTGAGTGAAGATCTTAATGGCGTGAAGGGCCATGTTACTCCCTCTTTAAAGTCTACTTCTGATTCCTGTGGTTCTGAGTCGGGGTGGGAGAAGGAGGCTTTTGTTAATAAAGAGGGAGGATCGCGCGGTTCTTCTGTAGGTGGTGATCTGCAGGATGGTTTTTTGTTTTATCCGGAGAAGAATTATGAAGGTGACAGTGGTCTTCATGGGAGGGATCTTAGTTCTTTTGGTCATCCAAAGGATAGGAAGGTCATTTTGGCGAAGCATGCAGAAGGTACAAAGGGGTCAGAAGCTATCAGGCAGACATGTGATAACGTGTTTGACATGGCGTTATTAGCTTCAAAAGGCAAAGTTTGTTGTACTTTGGAAAAGGGGAGAGAGAAGGTTACTGAGTTTCACGTACCCATTTCTAGTGATACGAGGGTTGCGTGTTCCGTAGGTCCCAGCTTTCCTTTTTGTTCTGATAAAGTGGATTGTTCAAAAGGTGTGTCCCTTTCCTCAATTCCTAGAAGGCGCGTGGCTGGAAAATGTATCTCTAGAATCATGAAGTTTAAAAGTTTAAAAACTTTCGGTGGGCCCTCTAAGATTAGGCGTAGGAAAGCTAAGCTAATGGGACCGGATGTAGCTACCCAAGGAAAGAAGGTCGTTGCTAAGCATACTGGGACTGTTGAGGATGATATTTCCTCCTTTAATTTTAGTAATATTACTGCCCCTAATTCTTTAGGTGATAGCCAATCACTGGGTGCAAATGCTGGAGAGTCTGATATTGTTAGGTGCAACCAAAGATTATTGGAAAATTTGGATACCAACTTGGGTGATAAAATTTGGAATGCAGTAACAGAACTGGAAGTAGTGAAAGGAGATACAAAATGTGATTATAAATTCCACTTGGAAGTTTTAGAGAAAGAGGATAAACAGAGAGCGTTTGGAGGGAAGGCGATTTTAAAAGTGTTGAAATGATTATAGGATCTATGAATATTCGTGGAGGGGGAGTAGAGTGAAGAGGAACAGATTTTCTAAGTTCATATCTAATGGGAATTTTGACATTTTTATGATCCAAGAAACTAAGATTCAAGGTATGTCCGAATCTTTAGCTAGGAGTTTTTGGAAGAATCAAAGTGTGGATTATTCTTTCTCTAATTCTGTTGGGTTTGCCGGTGGTCTATTGATTCTTTGAAAGGTTGGTTGTTGTGAAGTCATTTGTAGTTTTAAAGATGAAGGTTACTTGGGTATCAAGGTCTTGTTTAATCAAGAAGTGTATTATTTTGTGAATATTTACTCTTCTTGTGATATTGTTTTGAAGCGGGATTTATGGAGAAGGTTATTGGTTCTTAAAGCTAGTAAGACGGACGAAGAATGGATTTTCGGCGGAGATTTTAATGCGGTAAAAAGCTCAGTGAACGGAAGGGATCTTCTGTGAATAGTAGGAAATCGGAGAGGGTAGAATTTGCCGAGTTTATTTCGAAGAGTGACTTGGTCGATGTGCCTTGCAAAGGGAAGAGATTCTCTTGGTACGGAGGAGCCGGAGGGGCGTGTAGTAGGATTGATCATTTTCTTGTGTCGGAGGCTATTGTTGATAAGTGGGGTGTCGTGGGTCAATTCATTGGATCGAGAGACATTTCGGATCATTGTCTAATTTGGCTTATGGTGGATAAATCTAATTGGGGTCCAAAGCCTTTCAAGTTTAATAATGAATGGTTTGAGAATAAAGATTTCATCCCTTTTGTTGAGAATGAATGGAGTAGATTGAGAGTGAAAGGTAGGAGCGACTATGTCCTTAAAGAGAAGTTGCGGCTTCTTAAGGATAAGCTTAAATGGTGGAATTTCAATATCTTTGGGAAGATTGATTTGGAGATCGAGGAAAATGTTGCGAAAATGAATGAGGGTGATGATTTATAAGGGTTTCTTTGTGAAGATGCTTTGGTGGATAAAAGAATGGCGACTAGTAATTTTTGGTTGAAGCTCAAGATAAAGGAGAATATGCTTATTCAAAAGTCGAGGTTAAAATGGTTAAATGACGGAGATTCTAATAGTAGATACTTTCACCGGGTTGTTAAAGAGAGAAGGAGACGTAATTTCATTGGTTCTTTTAAATCGGATAGAAGTAGTGTGGCTTCGGTTGAGGAGGTCAAAGAGGAGGTTAGGGTACATTTCGCGTCTAAGTTTGTGGAAGTGGATTTTGATAGGCTATTTCTTGAAGGTTTATCTTTCAAGTCCCTTGCTTCGCACGAGAGGTTATCCCTTGAAGTCCCATTTTTGGAAAGCGAGATTAAAGTGGCAGTTTGGGGTTGTGAGGGTTCGAAGAGTCCGGGTCCAGATGGTTATACTTTCTTATTTAATAATAAATGTTGGTTCTTCTTGAAATTCGATTTCATTAAGTACTTGGAATTCTTTTATTCAGGGGCGAAGTTGTCTAGCGCTTTCACCTCGATTTTTTTGACCTTGGTACCGAAATCTTCTAATCCTTTGGATTTAGATGATTTTAGACCTATTTGTTTGGTGGGTTATGTTTATAAAGTTATTTCTAAACTTTTAGCGGCTAGACTAAAATTTGTTCTCAATTCCATTATATCTTTAAATCAAAGTGCTTTTGTGCCGAGGAGACAATTACTTGATGGGGTGTTGGTGGCAAACGAGATGGTGGATTTGGCTTCGAAGGAAAGGAAAGAGTGCTTGCTTTTTAAAGTGGATTTTGAAAAGGCTTATGACAAAGTATCTTGGAGTTTCATTAAGTTTATGCTTAGGAAGATGGGTTTTGGTGAGTTATGGATGAAGTGGATGGAGGCTTTGGTTTTCTCTAGTAAAATGTCGGTTTTAGTAAACGGAAGTCCGACTAAGGAATTTGTGGTTGAGAGAGGTTTGAGACAAGGTGACCCATTATCGCCTTTCCTTTTCGTGATAGCGGGGGAGGGTTTGAGAGGTATGGTGAGCAAATCCGTGGAGATTGGCAATTTTAAGGGGTTTAAATTTAAGGGGAATTGCATGGTGGACATTTTACAATTCGCGGATGATACTTTGTTGGTAGGGAATGGAAGTTGGAAGCATCTTTGGGCGATTAAGGCGGTGCTTAGGGGATTTGAATTGGTGTCGGGCTTGGGGATTAATTTTCATAAAAGTAAGTTAATCGGGGTGAATATTAATCCGAATTTCTTGGATGTGGCTTCTTTCTTTCTTTCTTGTAGAAAGGAAGAAAACAAATTTACTTTCCTTAGGGTTCCCATTGGCTGTTACTCTAACAAGGAAGCGATTTGGTCGGATTTGATAAATAAGATGGAAAGGAGGTTATCTTGTTGGAGTAATCGTTTGCTTAGCTTTGGAGGAAGAATAACTCTTTTGAAATCGGTGTTGTCTAGTCTTTCTATTTTCATGCTCTCGTTTTATAAAGCTCCGAGGAAGGTGGTCAACAAAATTACTTCGTTACAAAGTAATTTTCTTTGGGGTGGTTCGGTGGTGAAGAAGTGCATTCATTGGGGGGGGGGGGGGGGGGGGTGGAATGAGGTGTGCCTTCCAATTGATAGATGAGGGCTTGGGCTTAGGAGGATTGATGATTTCAATATTGCTCTCCTTCACAAATGGAGGTGGAGAATTTTAACGGAGTCGAATACTTTGTGGTTGAAAGTTTTGAAGGCGAGATATGGTGATCTTTCTTTGCAAATGGTAATGCCTAATGGTGGTATTCCAAAAGGTACTTGTTCTTCTTCGTGGTGGCGGGATATCACTAATTTAACTTCTTATTACCAGGAGGATTTTTTTGTTCCAAATTGTATGTTTGAGGTACGTGACAGTTTCTCCACTTCCTTTTGGCATTCTTTTTGGCTTGGTGAATTTTACCTTAAAGATAAATTTCCTAGTTTATACAATATATCTTTCCTTAAGGAGGTGTCCATAGCTTGTATGGGAGGGTGGGAAGGAAGTGTTTGGAAATGGGGGAGTTTTGGGCTGGGGGATTTTAATGAAATGGCGGGGCAGTTTGGAACCCCCACTGCAGTTCGGACGGATACTGTTAGGGAGGAGCAGCAGCTCCATGCCTTGCTGTTGGGGTCGGTCCGGCTACTGTTGGTCAGGACAGTATCAGATGGCGGCTAGATTTGGAGACAGGCTTCACCGTTTCTAGCTTCCGTAATATTACGCGTGGGTTTTTGATTCCTTTTGGCCCTGTTAATAACCATGATGAAGCTTTCAAGTGGTTATGGAGGATGGAGGTTCCTATGAAGGTGAGAGGTTTGGTTTGGAGGAGTTTTTAAAAAAGAATTCCTACTAAGTATGCTTTATCTTTGAGAGGGTGTGATTTTGGTAATGGAAATTTTAATTATGTTTTTTACGGTAATTTTAGTGAGACGGCTGATCATTTATTCTTGAATTGTTGCGTTTTGAAGTTAGTTTGGAAAGAAATGGCGGAGTGGATTGGTTTGAAAGAGTTGGATTCCATTAATTTGAAACATAGTTTTTTGACTTGGAGTGGTTTTGGTAGGCGGGCGGGAATGAGGAGGGGGAGGAAGGGTTGTGTTTGGCTTGTCGATTTTTGGTCTATTTGGTTGTTGAGAAATGACATTATTTTTAGAGGCGATACTTGGAACGTTTTAGACTTGGTGTGGAGTATTAAAGTGTTGGTGTGGAGATGGTCGTTCATCGGGAAGATTACACATTCCAAATGTAATTTTTATGAATTTAGAAAATGTCCTATATTGTATTTGTCGTAAGTCTCATTTGGGGTGTAATTTTCTTTGCCGAGCTTTGTTCTCGCTTTTGTAAGAAGGTTAGAGAACCCTTAGTTCTCTTTTTTCAATATATCCCTTACTTACAAAAAAATAAAAAGTGTATCAAAATTCCTTGTTTATTCTTCTTTGTAACTTTCAAAATTAAAACCTCTAAATCCTATCTTAGTTTTTAGTTTTTAAAACCCTAAAATAGAATAGTTTTCAAAAATAGTTATATAAAATTAGATTTTTAAATAAAATTTATTATTTTCAAATTTTAAAAATTAAACAATATTTTTACAAAATCAAATCAAACTGAATCTTAATGTTTAGCAATTCTATTGATTTTGTTGTTGTTGATGATGATAATGCTTATAATAATGATTATGAGAAAGATTCAAAATTTATCAATAAATTTGATATTTTGCATATTGAATTGAAAAAAGAGATTAAAATAAAAATCATGTAAATAAAGTATATTACCCTTAGTATTATTACCAACTTAGATAAAAACTTACCTTTCACCTCGAGTAAGTGCACACTTTTTAAATAAATTTCAAAAATATTTTCAATAATAAGCATCAAATGTGTGAGTATACATTTAACATGTTTGGACTCGGAAAATATACCATCCTGTTTATCATGTCACTACTACTAAAATACCTATAATTACAGTTGGAAAAGACATATAATAACGGTCGAACAACTATTGTTAGATAGAATGTTATTGTATACGAGTTATTTACAACCACGGTACATGGGTACAATACTCATGGTAGAAAACTGAAAAGTGTGCTACCAATAACTGTGAAATCTTAACAAAAACACCATTGAAGACAAAGAATGAAAGCTTACAATAGAAAAGAAGATGAAGAAGAAGCTTATTATTTCCACAACTGAACTTTACAATACACTACAATAGAGTTTATATAGTACACAATGATTAGTTACTAACTAACTTTTGTAACCACTATAACAAACTCCTTAACTAACTAATAACTAGACTCTATCTTATGGAGTAAGAAATCTAGCTATGTAGATAGTTTAGTGTATTCAACATCCCCCCTCAAGCTGGAGTAGATGTCAATCATCCCAAGCTTGCTTTGAAGATGACTGAATGGCCCAATGTGTAAAGACTTTGTGAAAATATCTGCTACTTGATCTTTTGATGTAATAGGCAATAAGTGCATGATTTCATCCTGTACTATATCTCTCACTACATGGCAGTCAATCTCTATATGTTTTGTTCTCTCATGGAAAACCGGATTAGCAGCTATGTGGAGAGCTGATTTGTTGTCACAATAGATCATGAATGGAGCTGTATGCTCAACATGTAAGTCCTTTAATAGATACAAAATCCATTGACCTTCGCATGTTGCTTGGGCAAGTGACCTATACTCTGCTTCTGAGGAAGACCTTGACACTACTGTTTATTTCTTGCTCTTCCAACTGACCAATGAATCACCAAGAAAAAAAACAGAAACCTGTAGTGGATCTCCTAGTATCAGGACAAGCTCCCCAATCTGAATCTGAGAAACCTTTTAGAGTAAGATTGGGTGATGATTTGTAGAATAGACCCTTTCCAGGGCTTCCTTTAAGATATTTCAAAACATGAATACCAGACATCATGTGCTCATCAGTAGGATTGCTCGGGAATTGACTGAGTTTGCTAACTATATATGATATTTCTGGTCTAGAATGTGTTAAATACAATAGTCTTCCAACCAATATCCTATATTCAGTAGGTTCAGAGATAGGCTTTCCAGAACCTGTATGTAACTGAAGATGTGGTTGCATTGGTGTGTTGTTTGGTTTGGCTCCAGTCAAGCCCACATCTTGTAGTAAATCCAATATGTATACTTTCTTTGGCACAGAGTGATGCCTTCCCTTGATCTGCTAACTTCAAAACCAAGAAAATACTTTAAAGCACCTAGATCCTTGATGCTGAATTTATTATGCAGAAGGGTCTTAATGTTGTTTATCTCATCAATGTCAGTCCCCCCTAAGACCAAATCATCAACATAAACAAGGATCACTGTGAAATGGGATCCAATAGACTTAGTGTATAGAGAGTAATCTGACTTGGACTGGATGCGGCCAGATTGAATGAGAGTCTCAGTGAGTTTTGTATTCCATTGTCTACTTGCCAGCTTCAAACCATACAAAGATTTCTGAAGTTTACACACCATATTTGGATGGGAAATAGCCAGACCAGGAGGAGGTAACATGAAGACTTCTTCATTGAGATCACCATGTAAAAAGGCTGTATTAACATCAAGTTGGAAAAGGGGCCAATGATGAGCAGCAACAATGGTGATAAAAACTCTGATTGTGGTCATTTTCACAACAGGACTGAAGGTATCCATGTAATCTAATCCTTCAGTCTGAGTGAATCCTTTAGCTACTAGTCGAGCTTTATATCTTTCAACTGAACCATCAACATGTTGTTTGAGTTTAAAAACCCATCTACAACCAATAGCTCTTTTATGCTGAGGTAAAGGAACCAATGTCCATGTGTTTGTCTGTTGAAGGGCCTGCAATTCAAATTGAATAGCCTCTTTCCAATTTGGATTCTCAACAACATCTTCATATGTTTGAGGCTCAGAAATGGAAGACATATGAAAGATATATTGTTTGTGAGCAGCAGACAAATGATTATAAGAGAGAACCCTTTCTTGATTCAGAAAATCCTGCAAATGAAAGAGTACTCATGTTACATGACATAATCGTTTGTAAATACCCGTGGAGAAAGGTAAGTCAACGTTTTTTTTTGCCACATGTTTTTCCCTACTACATGGATAATTTTTATCACAATATATATTATTAAATATTTTTAATACAAGAACAACAACGACAACAATAACAACAACAACAACAAAAACACGAATAACAACAACAAAAACAACAAGCATAATAACAAGAACAAGAACATCTACAACAACAAGAACAACAATAATAACAACAACAACGACAACAACAACAACATCAATAACAACATTAAAAAAAGTAGAACCAGAACATTAACAACAACAACAACAATAACAACAACAACAAAATAAATGACAAAAACAACAAAAGCAACAACTATGGTTGGAATTCCAATCGCGGTTAAAAGTGACGCCTTCCTACTTTTTATCGCGATTGTTATTAAAGAAAGTAGTGAACTTAATAAAATATAAAAAAAATACAGACGTCTAAATATATTATATTACTTCGATTAATTGAATATTCGAAATATTAACATATTACGAAAGGTATATTTTGTAATAGTGTGGTTTGTTATTAAAATAACTAGTTTGGACTTGCAGATTTTTAATATTAAACATTTATTTGTGATTCATATTTTATTTAATTTCCTTAAACTAATAAAAGATAATTATAAAAGAAAAATATCGCTCTCTCGCTCTCTCTGTTTTATGCATTTTTCTAAATCTATGTGAAAACAATTAAATATATCATTAATTTTAAAACAGAAAAAAAATATATAAATACTATAAATAAAAGACACGTGTTTTCCAAATTTAAACAAGAGTACTATAAAACCAACATGTACTTTCATAAAGAGAACATTCACATAGACATAAAACATATGGGTTATTCAAGTGTTTTATCATCTATTTTCTTTCTTCTTTTTTTTCTTATAGTCTCCATTAATGGAAAACCTCGAGTACCTGCATTGTTCATCTTTGGAGACTCCACTCTTGATGTTGGCAATAACAACTATCTACCAACTTTGGTTAAAGCAAACTTTGTTCCTTATGGAAGAGATTTTGAAAATCACATTCCAACCGGAAGATTTTCCAATGGAAAACTTATTAGTGACTTCGCATGTGCTTTTCTTTCCCTTCAAAAACTAAATTATCATAAGTTATATAAATTCTGTTTTTAGTTTTTAAAATATTTTTTCATTCCTAAAAGTTATAAATTATACATCTTAACAAAAATCTTTAGAAAATGGCTAAATGTATATGATTTTACAATTTATTGGGATTAAAAAGTGCGTAAATGAAATAAAACCAAAATAATATATTTGACAGGGACTAACAATATATTTAATTTCTTTTTATAGGACTTGTGTATCTGTGTTATCATCTTGTTTATTTGTCTTTAATAAACATTTTATTTATTCATTTATTTTTTTCAGCTGAAATTCTCGGATTTACCTCCTATCAACCTGCATATCTCAGTTTATATAGCAAAGGAAAGAACATCTTGAATGGGGCCAACTTTGCCTCAGCTGGTTCGGGTTATCATGATTCTACTGCCAAATTATACGTAAATATATTTAAATTTTCTAAAACATATTTTCTCCGATCTCAAATATAAATAAAAGTTTATAAAAAATTTAATGTATTTGATTCGAAATACATGAATAATTTTAGTTCATTTTTTATTATTTCTGAGAGCAGAATAGTAATATGTTTCATTAATAGTAAATACTCAAATTAATTCTTAATGTTAAATGATGATATTGTTAATATTTTAATTGTAGCATTCGTTGTCATCGAGCCAACAACTAGAACACTATAAGGAGTACCAAAAGGAATTAATGAAAATTGCAGGGAGATCAGATGCATTATCTATTATACATGGTGCTTTATATATTGTTGGTTTTGGAAGTGGTGATATTTTATTGAATTATTACATAAATCCATTGCTTCGCCTGGTTTATACTCCTGATCAATTCACAGACATTCTTGCACAAAATTATGCTGATTTCATCCAGGTATATACACGTATCTCTAAACCAAAGTTTTAAACATTTTAGTAAGAGTATGGACGCAATATCATATTTTTCTAAAACATCATTGATTAGGAGCATAAAGTTTATGATTTTTGTAAATAATGTAAATCATATATACAAATAATATTAATTTCTAATTATATATATTTTTTGACAGAATTTATATGCACAAGGAGCAAGAAAAATTTGTGTGATTTCAGTAGGTGCGATAGGTTGCTTGCCTGCAGCCATTACTGTGTTTAAATTAGCCTATAGCCACAAATGTGTAGTGGAATTGAACAATGTTGCTCTTAGCTATAATCAAAAGCTCAACTCTACATCCTTGAACTTGAGAAAAATGCTTCCTGATCTCAATTTGGTGCTGCTTGATGGCTATCAACACGGCTATAACCTAATCACTAAACCATTGGAATATGGTACAAAATCTATCTTTTCATAATGATAAGTTCATTGTTTTTTTATTTAATTTACTAATAGACGGGAATTATTTTTTAAAGATAAATAAGCAGGATATTATGAGTTTGAACTCACATTCTTATAGTCAAACTTCTTTGCATGTATAATTATATTTTAACATATTTTTAAGTACATAAAAAATTCTTATAAAAATATTCATATTGAAAATGGTAATTTTGATGTGTAAGCACATTCTTGGTGTAAAAATATCAATAAATAACAATCAAATGAATGACTTTAAACATATATATAATTAAAGTTAAATCTATTTTATAAACCAACAATTAAGCTTTATTGTGAGTGTAAAACATCTTTACATTAAAATTTTATATTTATTATAAATATCAACAACTTATTTATATTAATACATAAATCTAAATAAATATTACATGTCAGAAATTAAAATTTATACAAGCAATTTACATTAATTTAACTCAATAAAACATATCAATTGAACTATCCTACCAACCCTTATGTCCTAATTCATTTCTTCATTTATTTTATCTTTTATGTCATGTAACATGAGTACTCTTTCATTTGCAGGATTTTCTGAATCAAGAAAGGGTTGTTTTGGGACGAGCTTCCTAGACAAAACTTTTACATCATCATATAATAATAAAAAGACTTTTGTAAGATTATGTCCTAATGCATCTAAATATGTATTCTGGGATGGTCTTCATTACACAGAGACCGCAAACAAGTTTATCACCTCTGGGTTAATATCTGACAACATCTCCCTTATAACCTGAACAAACAAACACCTCTAAGATCGTATCCTAAAGTTATGAATATCTAAGCCCAAAATCACATGTGTATTCTCAATAACGTGATGTGGCATGTAATGTGTGATGTATGCAAGTTTGCATTAGTGTTAATTAATATATATAAATAAATTTAAGAGATTAATTGAAATACACTGTCAGTGTAAAACTACTTTACACCATTATCCAATTGGAATGAATCATTTTGACACATAATTATGAAATTAAAAATTAAAATAAATAAATTATAATTAAATCATTTTAATAACTACTTTTTCCATATTTTTCTCTTCTTATTTGTCAAAATGATTCATTTTAATTGGATGATGGTGTAAAGTAGTTTTACACTGAAAGTGTATTCCAATTAATCTCTAAATTTAAACTAATTTGGATTTTTGTTTTATTTACAATTCATAATTTTTTATGTTGTTTTACTGCAAAAATATTGTATGAGGCTAAAGTGAACCAAGTGAGGTTTAGAGAATTTTTATTAGTCAATGCGTCCTTCTGGTCCAAAGGGGTGGCAGGGAGAACAATGTATTCCCTTATCATTCTCAATTAGTATACGATTGATCTGTATTTGCTCAAATGCTTCTCAACACTTTCATATTCATCGATAAAGGTGGCTTCAAATTTAACATCATGCTAAATTGGCAGTATGAACCTTCAAGAAGTGTGCTTCTCCTGCAATATTTCAACAATCAATTTAATTAGCTATAAATTCCTCCACTTGTCTTTAACTATGTCTTGATATTATGTGTCCCTATGGTTAGAATCATGCATCTCTTTTTACTATTCTTGATATCAAGGGCTTCGAGAACCTAATCACCAGCATAATCACACCATTTAGACTGCATACGGTGGTACCAGTCTTAGTGGGGTGGTGGTTACTCGGTGGTTTTTCTTTGGTAACGGCTTAGGTTTAGGATTTGTAATAGTATAGAGCATCAGAACGGGTGGAAAGAGGTGCGAAGAGGAAATTTTAAGAACATCAGCAACATCAAAACAACAAGAAGATCTATTTGGACAGCCAAAGGTGATAAAGCTACGACGAGTTTAGAAGAAAACATCACTACCTTCTTCTTTACTGAATTCCTAGAGGAGCTAGAGGCAAAAGAGATGTTCAATGTTTTTAGAGAGTATGGCTTGGTGGTGGAAGTGATTATTCCGCCTAGAAGAAATAAGCGTGGAAATCGCTTTGGTTTTGTTAGATACAGAAATGTGGAGAATGCTAGAATCATGGCAATTAAACTGGATAGCATTTTGATCAAAGGAAAAAAACTCTACGCCAATCTTCCCAGATTCTAAAGGGGAAATAACGTTAGGTAGTACGATGGAAACAATAAGCAGAATGGTGTGGAGAGGGGCAGGATGTCTGATAAAAACAGGTTAACTAGTAGAAGGGCTGGAAATGGCGTTAGACATGATATGTCTTTTGCCCAGGTGGTTGGCAACCGTGATTCACAAGTTGATAAAAGAGATAAAGTGGATAAATGTGGTAAGAACTTGTTTGGTGGAAAGCCAACCTTTGCACATTTAAGCTTCAACGTTAAAAAAGAAGAGATGTCTAGATTCGAAAAGGCGTTTGTTGGGGTGGTAGAGGAATCTGGTTCAACATATAATATTCAAGATGCATTGTTAGCTGAGGGTTTTTTCCAGATTAGAGCAACTCCGTTGGGTGCGAACCTTGTCTACTTGAAGAAGTAGTTGAAGGAGATATTGCTAAGCTGATTAAGGAGGAAGAAAACTGGGTATCCCGATGGTTCTCCGAGGTTCATCCATGGTCACCAGACGATGTGGATAACGAGAGACTCACTTGGATGCAGTGTTACGGTCTACCCTGTCATGCTTGGTGCCCAGAGTTTTTTAAATTCATTTCCGGTACGGTTGAGGCTTTTGTATGTGCAAACGATGATACAGAACATCTGAAAAAATTGGATGTTGCTAGGTTCCTGGTAAAAACTAAATATGCTATTGACCTAAATGAAGTATTCAATGTTGAGATAAATAATAGGATTTACAAAATCAAATTAGTTGAAAAATCACATGGTCCTATGAGTATCAATTCGTTTAAAAGGGGCGGGAAGGAGGTGTCCTCGTCTGATTCAGAGAGTGACTGGGGGGATGGAGGCTGGGAGGATTCATCGGAGAAGGGTTTAGAAAAAGAAGGTGTAAGACCACCAGTTCATGTTTCCATGGATGTTGTCAGGGATGGAGGAGGAGCAGATGGGAGTTCCAAGGTTTTAGGTTCGAGGAATGATGACCTTAGGGTACAGGCTACGAATGGGACGTTGGGTAAGTCTGCAGAGTTATGAAGTGAGACAGGTTTACGTGTTATGGAAGGTAAAAAGGTTGGTAAAGTGTGCGCTGACATGGTAAATCATTATGATTCTACCACTGTGTCAAAAGTAGATTTGGGTCTTTTGACTGGTGGTCATCTGGTGGGGCCTATTAGGAGGGAAAGTCAATTGGGGATGGTGTCAAAAGAGGCGGGTTGTATGGTAGGTGGGGTGGAGAATAGGATTTGTACAGGAATAATTCCAACCGTGGAGACTTTTAATGGGCTTCCCAGACACTCTCTAAGGCCCAAAAAGAAGAAAAATTTGTCTGCAATTTATGACAACCTGAAAATACCATTTGCACCCTCATATTACTCTGCACTCATTCTTTCCAATAACTCCAGGCTAGGTTCTTCTCACGACAAGAAAAACCCAACATTCTCAGCTGAAGATAGCGCTGACTCATTTGTAGAGGATTCAATATCACACTACTCGGGAGGTTCGATTTTATGATGTGATTCGATCGAAGACTCAGACGTGAATAGAATTAACTCTCGCATTCGGAGGAAAATCGAGGACGTACCTATCAGAATCTGAGATTCTATCAAAAAACTGGGAATTGATGGGGATGATGGAGACGGAGTGTTTGAAGGGATCATTCGAAACATGGAGAATGTTGAGAATGGTTTTAATCTTGGTCAGATGGAGGTAGCAAAGGGGTTGAGATGAATATGGTGACTTTTAACATCAGAGGGTGCGGTAGTAGTGCTAAGCGCAACAGAATCAAAACAATTATCACTAGAGGGAATGTCGACATCTGCTTCTTACAAGAGACGAAGAGTAAGTCGATGAGTGAAAAAATCATCTCTGGTATTTGGGGAAACAGGAAGTTTGGTTGATCAGCAACTGATGCCATGGGTCTTGCGGGGGATTTGGTGACAATTTGGAGGAAAAATGTTGTGGAACCTATTGCCAGTTTCCAAGGTAAAGGTTATTTAGGTGTTATAGCAAATTGGGATAATAAACTCATCTATCTGATTAATGTGTATGCATCTTGTGTTCTGAGAGAAAAGAGATATGTGGGGGGAGCTTCTTAATCGAAAATCTAACATGGAACCTGGTACATGGATACTAGCTGGTGATTTCAACTCCATAAAAAATTCAAAAGAGTGCAATTCTGCTCATTCACATAGCAGGGCAGAAATGGTAGAATTCAGGTCGTTTATTGATATGATGCAACTTGTGGACCTGCCTACATCAGGATGCAAGTTTACTTGGTTCTGTGCAAATGGCAGCATGTTTAGCCATCTAGATAGGTTTTTGGTTTCTGCTAAGCTGTTGGTGGGCTGGAATTCGGCCTTTCAAGTGGTTGGGGACAGGGATGTGTCCGATCATAGGCTCGTGTGGCTCAAGGTCAAGAATATTGATTGGGGACCCAAGCCTTTCAAGACTTTCATTTGTTGGTTTGAACATTCAATGTTTCTGGCGTTTGTCAAAATGGAGTGGGATTTGCTAAAGGTTGAAGGAAGTGCAACGTTTGTTCTGTCAAAAAAACTCAGATTACTTAAAGAGAGAATCAAATGGTGGAACATACACGTTTTCGGATATTTGGATCTTAATGTTGAGTGAGAAGTTGATATCATTAATCAAGTGGAGTTAGGCTGGTCAATGGAGAACATAATTACCACTGACACGGAGGTGTTTAAGAAAGGGCAAGCTCAAACGGAATTGTGGAAGAATCTTCATATCAGAGACAACATTATCAAGCAGAAACCTAGGATAAGATAACATCAAGATGGAGACCAAAACACACGCTACTTTCATGCCACCCTTAAACAACGATACAGAAGGAATAACGTTTCATCAATTCTACATGATTCAATGTATATTGATGATGTTCAAGGTATACAACTAGTGGCAAAAGAGCATTTCCAAAATAGGTTTCAGGCAGTTGACAGATGCAGTCCAGCTTTCGATTCCGTTGGCATCAGTACTTTGTCGGTGGAAGACTGCATCAGATTGGAAGAAAATTTCTAGTATATGGATACTAGTTGGTGATTTCAACTCCATAAAAAATTCAGAAGAGTGCGATTCTGCTTATTCACATAGCAGGGCAGAAATGGTAGAATTCAGGTCGTTTATTGATATGATGCAACTTATGGACCTGCCTACATCAGGATGCAAGTTTACTTGGTTATGTGTAAATGGCAGCAGGTTTAGCCGTCTAGATAGGTTTTTGGTTTCTGCTAAGCTGTTGGTGGGCTGGAATTCGGCCTTGCAAGTGGTTGGGGACAGGGATGTGTCCGATCATAGGCCCGTGTGGCTCAAGGTCAAGAATATTGATTGGGGACCCAAGCCTTTCAATACATTCATTTGTTGGTTTGAACATTCAAAGTTTCTGTCGTTTGTCAAAACGGAGTGGGATTTGCTGAAGGTTGGAGGAAGTGCAACGTTTGTTCTGTAAAAAAAACTCAGATTACTTAAAGAGAGAATCAAATGGTGGAACATACACATTTTCAGATATTTGGATCTTAATGTTGAGTGAGAAGTTGATATCATTAATCAAGTGGAGTTAGGCTGGTCTAGGGAGAATAGAATTACCACTGACACGGAGGTGTTTAAGAGAGGGCAAGCTCAAACGGAATTATGGAAGAATCTTCATATCAGAGACAGCATTATCAAGAAGAAATCTAGGATAAGATAGCATCAAGATGGAGACCAAAACACACACTACTTTCACGCCACCCTTAAACAAAGATACAGAAGGAACAACGTTTCATCAGTTCTACATGATTCAATGTATATTGATGATGTTCAAGGTATAAAACTAGTGGCAAAAGAGCATTTCCAAAAGAGGTTTCAGGCAGTTGATAGATGCAGTTTAGTTTTCGATTTCGTTGGCATCAGTACTTTGTCGGTGGAAGACTGCATCAGATTGGAAGAAGATTTCTGTGCAGAGGAAATTCGTGAGGTGGTGTTTGAAGTTGATGGCAATAATGCCCGGGACCGGATGGTTTTAACATTGATTTTATCAAGAAATGTTGGAACTTTATGGGGCCTGATTTCTATAATTGTGTGAAAGAATTTTAATCCTCCAGTTATCTGCCCAAAACCATTGCATCCTCCTTTTTGTCTTTAATACCCAAAGCTGAAAACCCTCAATGCTTGGATGATTATAGACCTATCTCTTTAGTTGGTTGCGTTTATAAGATTATCGCGAAACTGCTGGCGGCTAGATTAAAACGGGTAATGGAGAAGTTGGTCACGAATACTCAAACTGCGTTCATTGTTGGTAGGTATTTGTTAGATGGAGTCTTGGTCTTAAATGAAATTGTTGATTTTGCAAGGAGGAACAAAAAGAGTTGTGTCATGTTGAAGGTTGATTTCGAAAAGGCATATGATGGTGTCGACTAGAGGTTTTTAAGGAACACAATGTTGGCTATGGGATTCGGATCAAGGTGGATAAAATGGATAGAAGGTACTGTAATGAATAGCTATTTGTCGGTGTTGATCAATGGGAGCCCCGCTGCGAATTTCAAAGTCACTCGAGGCCTGCGCCAAGGAGATCCATTGTCTCCTTTTTTATTCGCACTGGTAATGGAAAGTTTGACAGTTTTGGTTCATAGGGCAGTATCTACAGGTCTCTTGAAGGAGTTTAGGGTCAATGAAACAGTGGCGTATAGCATCCTTCAATATGCGGACGACACGGTTGTCATTTGTGATGGCTCGTGGGGTAACTTATGGGCTTTGAAAGCAGTTATGAAGGGATACAAGTTGATATTTGGTCTACAAGTAAATATTAGTAAACGTTCCTTGATTGGTATATCGGTGGATGACTTCTTTTGTAGGGCTGAGGAAAGATTCTTGGGTTGCAAATTGGGTACTCTACCCTTCAAGTTCCTAGGAATTTATGTGGGTGGTGTTTACCGTAGGAGCTCGTTTTGGATATCTCTTGTAGAAGGCATAAGAGCGAGATTATCGTCGTGGAAAGGAAGTCTTTTGTCTATGGGAGGGAGAATTACACTCATCAATTCAGTCATTACCAATCTTCCGCTACACTACCTATCTTTTTATATATTGCCTAAAGCTGTCTCAAAATCTATCATTACAATTCAGCGTCACTTCCTGTGGTCGGGGTCGAAACAAGGGAAATGCATTGCTTGGGTTCGGTGGAGTGACGTTTGCAAACCAAAAGCGGAAGGAGGGCTGGATATTAAACATATAGGTTTATTCAACACAACTTTGTTAACTAAATGGCTTTGGAGATTTCTTACAGAATCGGATGCAATTTGGTATCGGATAGTTCAGGCGCGGTATGGAGATGTTCGTCGTAACATTTTAGCCAAAGATTCATCAAGTCTTGGTAATAAGACTTCTTTATGGTACAGAGATATTTTTTCTTTGTGCGTGGAAGGTTTCGTGGAGTTACTGTCACATAAGCTGTGCGATGGCAACTCTACTTTGTTCTGGAAATCTAAGTGGATTGATGACAGACCCCTTGAATTATTTTTTCCGAATTTATATTTTTTTATCCAATTCGAAGCTTAGTGTCATTGCGCTAATGGGTGATTGGTACCAGGAGACATGGCAGTGGAACGCTGTCACTATAGCTGCAGCTCAAAACACGGTATTCTGGCAGGAAATGGTGGACCTATTGGAAATTCTGCAGGAAATCCAGCCTGTGGTGGGGGTTCAGGATGCTTTGTCATGGCCTTTTGAGGGCAACATAATTTTTTCTATTAAATCTTACTACTGCAGAATTAGTTTATCATCGCAACAACACAGTTTGGATAATGTTTGCTCGAAGTCGTTGGAGTGGATTTGGAAGGCATATGTTCCTGTCAAAGTGAAGACTTTTGTGTGGAGATTGATTCTGAATAGGCTGCCGACTCGCATTAACCTTGACAAACGTGGAATAATCAGTACTAGTCATGACCGGGTATGTGTTTTGTGCTTTTTTTAGGATGAGGATACCAACCATGTTTTCTTTAATTGTGCGAAAGAGTGTTCTGTTTGGAAACTGGTTTGTGATTGGTTGTATATTGAAGTGGTTTTCGGTTATGATTGTCACGCCTATTTGAGAGCTTGGATTGAAAAAATTGGTTTGAGAATCTCGTTTAATAACGCCATTGGTCTGTGGTGTATTGTTTGTTGGTCTTTGTGGTGTGTGAGGAATCAAATATTATTCAACGATGAGATTGGAGACGTCTCGGTGGTGTTGGATAGAATTAGGCTTCATGCTTGGTGGTGGTTATCCAAGAAGATCTCTTGTTCTTATTACGAGTGGTATATGTTCGCGTGTGGATTTATTTAAGTCTACAGTTGTCTGTATCTATTTTCTGTAGATAATATCGTCGGTTTCAGGTTGGGGTACCCCTAGTATCCTTATTCATTTACTTAATATATTTGCTTATAAAAAAAAATATTCATCGATAAAGATGTCCTATATTATGGAAAATAATCTTGGCCTCCTTAAGATCTTTTCGAAAGGAAGAGTAAAAGAAGAAACTTCCGTTTTCTTATTGCATATAAAAGACTACTCTTATTCCATTTTTTTCCGCTTAGATGTATGGTAGATTAAAAAATTCAATTAGTTTTTGAAATCATTTGATATTTGTTTAGATTTTTTTACATTGTCAACGTTTCTTTGAAGATATTATATATATTTTATAAGCAATAGACAACTTGTCATTAAAAAGAAGCATTAAGAGTGCTTACCCTTATACAATCAAGAGATTAAGAAAAAAAACCAACTCACAACCAACAACCAACAAAAAAAACTGGGCAACAAGAACTACCGCTAATAAGCACCGGGATTATTACACCAATCAACCCAAGCAATATTGCTCCATTTTCTATGAAAAACATTGAACCAGTCCAAAGTTAAAACCTTAAAAAAAATCTCAATACATCCAAAGTTATAAGAGTACTACCCTTATAGAGAATGAAATTCCTACAAGATTAAATTGACCAACAAAAAGTAAGGCTATTGTGCCACACCATCAATCTTCTTTTAATCTTGGAAATAATCACAGCCTGAGAATCTTTTCTTCAATGATTATTTCCAATAGGAATGCCCAGGAACACAAAGGAAATCGAACCGAACCCAGAAGGGAAAAAAGTCGCGGTTTCCTGCAAAAAATAAGAGTCAAGATTAATCCTAAACGATTTGCTTTTGGAAAAAATTCACCCGAGGCCCGAAACCAAATCAAAACCCAAAAGCAAGGTTTTGATGGTCCAAATATTCTTCCAAGATCCTTCTCTAATTAAGATGGTATTATCCGTAAATTACAACAAATTAAAGTGAATAGAGTCGTCATGGTGGAAACCTTCAAATTCCCTCTAAGAAACAGGATGATGCATTAAACTGGCAAAACCTTCCGCCACCAAAAAAAAAGAAAAGTAAAAAGGGGATCCTCTTATCTTAAACCTCTAGACACTTTAAAATCCAACGTAGGACTCATATTAATAAAAATGAACATAGAGCTATTAAATAGCAACTCTTTCATCCACCCACGCCACTTCATGCCAAAACCCATTCTTTTCATCATACCTCTAAGAAAATCCCAAGAGACACAATCATAAGCCTTCTCAAAATCCACTTTGACCAACATACACCTTCTACTTTCCTTTTTAGCAAAATCCACCACAAATAAGTGCCAAAAATATAGTGTTTGATCGCATTGAAATTTGGCACTTATTGACCTATTTTGCAAGTTTCTAATATCAAATCCTTAATTTGTGAATATATTTGAGTCTGGATATGATAGCAGGAGAATTATGTTTGTTTCTCTTGACTTACATGAAGTTGTGAAGTCTTTTGTGTATAGGCTTAACTGAACCACAAAGCAATGAAGAAAAGCATTTACAACATCGCTAAGTGTAACACCTCGGTTTTTTGTTTAATTATTTAATTAAATAAATTTGCGTATTTGAGTGATTTAGTGTGCTTAAATGATTTCACATATTTTAACTAATTTAAATTTAATATTTTATTTATGTGTGAGAGGTGTAGTGAGGTGGTTGAGAAGAATAGAGTAGTATAGTGATGGTGTAGAAGTGGTAGAATAATTAAAATAGTAGTGTTTTAATTATTAACTGAAATAATATGAGTAGTAACATTTTTAGTGAATTTAATTTTATTATTATAGGTAAAATAATAGGAATAGAATAATTAAATATAGGAAATAAAAAAGGAAGGGCATTGTTGGTTTTTTGTGAGTAAGGGAGGGTAGAAAGGTAAATCCAAAATTTAGGAGTTTTGTTATAATAATTAGAAAATTAGGGAGAAATATGACTCATTCTATCAGTATATGAAAATCAAGGAATTGGAGAAAAATGCTTTGGAAGGGAGTGTTAGGGCTTGAGAGAAGAAAATCAATTGAACCTTGCTTTGCTGAGTTTTGCTGGAATTACAAGGTAATGGGGGAGAAAGGGCTATCAATATGTGTGTATTACATGATGGGGTAGATAAGAGAGGTCATTGCTCTCATTAAGGTTGTATAATTCTATTTTGGATGTGTTGTTGTTGTGTTCATATATGAAATTGGTGATTGTTTATGTTGATTATGTGGTTATTGTGACTTAATCAATGTGTGAATCATCTTGTTTATGCATATATAATTTTCTGCCATGGATGAAGGCTTGAATGTTGAGTTTTATTCATGAATTGATAAAAAGTTGATGTTGAATTTGGTGATGAAATTGCTACAATGATGATGAGATAAGTGAAGTACATGTTAAAGATTATGATGACATGATTAGTTGTTAAATTTAGGAGATAAGTTGTTTAGATGTTAGGGTGTGTTTGGGTGAGGATTGAAAGTGAGGTAAGCTGCTGATACGTGAAAAACTGAATTTTGACTGAACCACTCTATTGGATACATTAAACAACTATTGGTTACTTTGAAAAACACTAAATGTTGGCTGACCAAATCTATTGGCTAAAGTAAACAATATATTGGTTGTTGTTACTGAAACAAGAAAAACTGAATTTTGACTGAACCAATCTACTGGCTATAAACCATTCTATTCACTACAGTAAACAATCTATTATTTCACTTACAGTTTTAAAAAATTCGCTGGCAGTGGGCTGAGACAAGTGATTGTGCCCTTTGGTGCAATCGATTGGCTCCTATTTCGAGTGGTTGACCCCTTTGTCAATTTTGGCCGTAACATCTGTTTCGTAAGTCCAAATGAGATGTCGTTCAAAGTGTTGGAAATCTAACACGCAGAGCTACCTCGTGGAGGTGATTGGTGAATTATTTGAGTGATAATTATTTGCTTACTGTGGCAATGTTTGTGATAACTTGCGTGATCGGTTAGCGAATCGTTGTGTTATACAATGATGCGTTGTTGTGTTGGTGAGGTCACATGAATAAATGCATATGAATGTTACAATTATTAAGTGGATGTTTTTTGTTGTTGTTTGTTGATATTGAAACATTATTTGAATGTTGCTTATGATGAATGGTGTGATGCATAAATGGTGATACGTGTATGTGGATCGTGTTGGTGATTTCTTTTGGTGATAATGCATGTTATTGTGATACTTCAGTCCAGTTTTGGTGAGCCTTACTGAATGTTATGCACGATGGACATCTTGCAGATACTCAGGAGTAGGTTGCTGTAGTAAGTGGGAGTTAGCTCATGGAGTTAATTCTTTAGTTTATCGTTGTCTAGAAGTTGCTTTGATCTTGCAATATCGGGGTTGGGAACGATTGATTTCTTATTATGTTTTATTTGGAGTTTATTTGGATTATTTGGTGTTTTTTGAAGCTGTGGAGAGTTGCACATGACAATTCATTATTTTGGAAACAGTTTTATGGTAAATTGAAGTTGACACCTTTTCTTATCAGTTAAGTTAGTGGAAATAATGAATGGAAACTTTTGTCTTGCCTCCAGATAATCGTACCGCAAATGGGAAGCCAGTTGCTTAAGCTCTACTTTAAGAGGAACCTCCACTAATGTAGTGTTGTTCTCCTTGAACTTAGAAGATAGCTCCAATATTTTCATAGATTCTTCTGGTGCAGTTGTTTGACATATGGATCCACTTATAATTCCTCCTTTCTTATCTTCTTCCTTCAAATCCCTGAGTTCTTGTTCTAAAAGGTTATTGCTTTTGAGAATATTTTTATGAATGATAGTTTCCCAGCTTGAAGTCATTAGAATAGTCAACCACTTATTCATCTGGATATTGTAAAGCATTCGGCACTTTAAAAACAACTTATTGTCCATTTTCCCTCACGGTTAACTCTTCTCTTTCTAAATATCTTAGGCTTCTCCCAGTAGACAGGATGGGTCTTCCCAATAGGATGAGAGTTTCTCCATCAGCATTGAAGTCTATGATAATAAAGTCATCCTGAAACACAAACTTATCCACTCGTAATGGCACATCTTTAATCTTTCCTCGAGGAAAGTACAAACTTCGGTCAGCTAGCTAAAAAGTGGTGGTTGTTGGTTTGGAAGCTACAATTCCCAACTTCTTAAAGATATACAAGGGCATAAGGTTGATATTTTCTCCAAGGTCACACAGTGTCCTATGACAGAACGACTCTCTAATGTTACATGGTATAGTGAAACATCTAGGATCCTTCAGTTTAGGTGGGAGTTTTCCTTGAACTAGTTGACTGCATCCTTGAGTCAATGCTACAGTTGCAAACTGTCTCACTTTCATCCTCTTTGTAAGAACATCCTTCATGAATTTTGAATAGTTAGGAATTTATTGAATTGCTTCAATCGATGCCTAACTATTCAAAAAATGAGCCACCTGAGCAGCTAGGGTTGTAGTCTTAGTGACTTCATGAACACCAGCTGACTTTTTTAGTAGAAGCAATAACATCTCTAGTGACTGGACTTTGGAAGGTGTTGGCTGTAACGCTTCCAATCAATTTATATCCATCTTTATATGATTTGGATAAAAAATGTTCTACCACTAGAGGCATCTAGCGTGTTTGTTGATGAGGGAACCAATCCATTGTAGAATGTTTCTAGTTGGATGCAGGTTGGTATCCCATGATGTGGATATTCTCTTAGAAACTCCTTGAATCTTTCCTAAGCATCAAATAAATATTCATCATCTTTATTTCTAAACGAAGTTATCTTGTTCATCATCTTAGAATTCTTGATAGGAGGGCATTATTTAGCCAATATAGTTTCAACTAGGGCATCTCATGTGGCTATGGAATTTTGCTCCAAAGGATTTGACTAGTTATTGGCTTTATCCCTTATAGAGTAAGGGAATAATCTCAACCTGAAGGCGTCATCAGTAATGCCAGGAATCTTGAAATTACTTGCCACTTCCAAAAATCATCTTAAACACAAGTGTGGATCCTCATTTGCAGCTCCGGAGTATGAACCAATGGCTTGCAACATTTGAAACATCATTAGTTTAGACTAAAACTGGGCTATAGTGATCTTTGAACGGATAATACCAGTGTTCATAGCAATAGGGTCAAATACTGGATAGTTTCTAATGTTCCTTTCCATATCATTGGCAATTCCAATGATGTCATTGTCTGCCATGATACCATCTGCCGGAACTTGTTCCTCTTCTAAGTCAAAAACAAGAAAGGGAGGAAGACTTCCTTGTAAGTTTCCAATAAGTTGGAATCTCCTAGGCAATCTGAATGTCCTCTCAAGTTCAAGGTTTCCTCTATATATTGGGTTAAGCAACCTGCACATGCAATAGCTCAACACCTGTCGTGTCACCAGAATACATAGACCATTAAAAGCTTAAATGTCGATTTAAAAAAAAGAATTATAAGCAAAATCAAGATGTTATCTTTTACTCACTCCCTAGGAACGGCTCCAAAAACCTATTGCTTTAAACAGTGTGTCACGTGCCAGTATACATGTATATTTTAAAGTAGCAAGTGATAAAAAGTAAGGATATCGTACCCACAGGGAGTAAAAGGTAACTTAGGTTGATTTTTGCAAGAAACTATATTTTAGTAAATTATCATGAACAAGATAAAAATAATATATGTCTGTCACAATTTCAGCAAAATAGAAAATAAGCGTAGAACAATGTTAAAAAGGTGTCTTGAGTTCAATAATGGAGAGTATGTTGAGCAATGATCAATTAATACAACATAGTTATTTGTGCATCTGATAAGTGCAGAATGTACCTATTTTTGTATATAAGTTTTGTTGCACTTATCGATACTTTTTGGTTAATATTGTTCGAATAAACCCCGATTTGTTTATAATTACGTTTACTTTACGTTTTAGTGTATATATTGCGTATCGTGTAAATATCATTGAGTTTAATTGATTTTATGTCATTTTTGTAGGCATTCAAGTAATGATACTTTTCCATATTCATAACGAGCATTGAATAAGCTTTCCAACGCTTCCGACCGTGCGCCAATCGGAGTTACGGTTCAAAAGTTATGATCAAAACAAGTTCTGGTTTGCTGTCATGTTCGCTAGGCGAACCGGAGGCGAGCGTACTCGCTAGGGAGTTCGCTAGGCGAACTCCGAGGCGAGTGAAAAGTGCCCAGAAGCGTGAAAAACACAATTTTGGCAGTAGCTAAGGCGGTTTATGTTCGCTAGGCGAACGAGGGCTCGCTAGGCGAACCTTGGAACACAGCATTGCCTCTTTTAGTCATTTTTCAGCATTTTTTAGGTTATGGTTTTGGGGATTCTTGCTCTAACTCCATCAAACTTCATTTTTCAGTAGATTAGCTTAGAAAACAACATGGAAGCTTGCACACGGATGAACTGGGGTAGATTGATCGTCGATCGGCGTTGACAAACCGTGAGATGTTTGGTTCATTTCTCTTCTTCTTTGTGTTTTTCTTCCATGTTGGGTGTTTGTATAGTTACTCTGAACATATGTATCTTTGTTAATCATAATATTGTATAAAATCTTCTTTACAAATCTTTATCGATGTCTTCCTTGATCTTTTTGCATTGATGTTTGGATTTGTGTTGTGTTAGAGATAACCATCATGAATCTTGATTATGGATGGATATCTATTATCTGGATGCTAGAGATAGCGTTAATAATAATCTTTACAGTGTCGGAACTTAATGCCTTCGTACCTTGAGCTAGCATGCGAAAGTATCGGCAATGGTAAAAGGTTATTCTCTCGACTTTGCGTTAGACATAACCTGTGTTGTGAGCGATGCTGGATGATTTTGACGAGTAGTGTAGTATAGTAAAATTGGTCGATAAATTTATGTTTGTCACGAGTGGATTATATGTATGCTTGATAAGTTTCTTGTTGCTGAAGAATGAATTTCTTTTTATGTTTTAATGTTTACTTTTCCGCATTTACACTTTCAAACCATTTTAATCCAAACTCATAAACGCGAGAGACTGTCGAACGACATTCTTTCCCTCGAACCGATCTCTGTGGAAACGACATAAACCCCGGAGGGAATTCTTTCCAAAAATAAATATTTTTGCTTGCTTGCCCTATTCTGCAATCAACAAAATAGCGCCGTTGCCGGGGATTGGTTTTGATATTAAATCACATTATGATAGTTTCTTTGTTTTTGAGTTTTGTATATATCGTATATATTGTCTGTTTCCATTATTTTTGTTCAAGTGTTGTATACATTTTGTTCCCGTAACGTTTGTTTAAGTGTTTGGTTAGAACACTTGCTTTTGGTTTGCACGGTGAGGCATCACTATGGCATGAAGGGAGGAAGTTACTAGCTAAGCACAGTAAAGGCGTCGAGCTTACGACGTAAAACAAGCATGGTGTATTCTTTTCTTTTGTTGTTGTTTAGTTTAGGTAGTGTGGTGAGTATTCATTAAACAAGTTGTACTCGGATTTTTCGTATATTCTCAAATCTTCACTTTACAACTTGTTTAATGAATTTTCTACCGGTGTTTCAAGTTGTTTATATTAATAGTTTTCGTGTTTGTCAATGAACTTGTTTTGAGTAGCTTGAGGAACTTTTGGTGATGTTCCAAGTTTGATCGTTTCAACTTGCGGATGTATGGTAATGATCTTGTTAAGTTTTGTACACGTCCGAGGTATGTATTTATCACTTTCTATACTTTAGCATATTCATGATACTTAGGCTTTTTACAAACTTGCATGCCATTCATTCTTTCGTATACTTGTTCGTATGTGAATCACTTTAGTTCCCACCCTTTTTGTGAGGAAGCCTTCTATTGTTCATATATGCACGGAGTACCAACATTCTTGTTTTAACTTGATTTTATTATGCTTAATCTTTTGTTTGTGTTGATTATATGAAAGCATGAAAAAGATCAAGGCAATTTTGTTTCATTTTGAGCACAACTACCTAGCCAAATAGTCATTCACCTTGTGAGTGTGTGAGAATTCGTAACCCCTTTAAGCTTTTTGATCCATGTTTTATTTGAACTTAATGCTTGTCTATGAGTATTTAGTTCACTTATTTTTTATTAGATTTTAATTTTTTTTGAACCCTCAACTTTGTGTTGTTGTATGGATTTTTTCCTTGCCTTAGAAAGTAGGGAGTATTCACATGATGATGTGGTTGAATTCAAGTTGGGGAGAGAATGATTGTTTACTCATTGGTTGGATTCTATGAGGATTGAAAAAGAAAAGAAAAAAGAGAAAAATATGACAAAGAAAAAGAAAAGAAAAAAAAAGAAAGAAAAAGAAAATTCTTGAGAAAGGAAACAAAAAGAGTTCAAATAATTGTGCTAAATAAGTATTGTGTTTGTGTAACACTTGGGATGAAAGAAGAAGTTTGATTGAAATTTTGTGTTTGAATCTTTGTGAGTTGATCACTCCCTTAGGTTTAGGCAAGTTTTTGTTTCAATTACCTTTAGAAATTGCCCCTTGTTTGTTTAACCGACCATGCTACAACCTTGAAAGTCCTTGGGATTCTTGCTTTTATGTTTTCAATATGATTTTTGGATGGTTGCATAATTTAGTCTTTTGTTTGCAAGATTGTTGTGTGAGTGAAAAGAACCTCATTTTGTGTTGTTCATCTACCGATGATTGTTTTTGCTAGGTGTGATTCACATTTGAACTTGTGTTGTTTTAGAATTTTTGGCATGACTTTTGTACTTTGCTTTTGTTCCGTTACTATGTTATCGTTGTAGTTTAGTGGTAAGTATTTACTTTGTGTGTACCATTTTCGATTGAACCATTACATTTGTTTTCCGTTTTTCAAAACTTGTTGATTCGTGATTCTTTGGTTATGACTCAGTTTCATTGAGTTGTTTGATTCTTGTTTGAGGACAAACAATTATGTAAGTTACATGATGTGATGTGTCATGCCAAAAAAGGTCAGAGAGTGATATAAATGTGTATTTGTACAACATCAAAAGCATATACTTTTGGGCAAGGGGAAAAATATCTAAGCCTCGCTTGTAAGACTAAAGCATTTTTTTTTACTCTGAAAGTCCTTTATCCTTGTAGCTATTTATCTCTAAGAAGTTATTCTAGTGAATATCCTTATCCTACTATTTTCAATCACTTTATCATGAAATTCGTTTGTTGTTGATCTCTCATAACAACAAACATTTATCTTTTTCCAAGTTGATCAATCAAAGAAATAGATTTATAACATACTAACACGTGATAAAAAAAATCATTCACAACACATCAATTAACATAGAACTACATTATATCAACTTTTCATTAGTCAACAAACAAGATTTTAGCTCATGATGAGCTGAGTACAAATAACAATACTAGTTCTTAAGCTAATCGTTCTCAAATACAAAGTAGGGAAGAAATAACAACCTAAGAGCAATGTCTTGTCATCTTGAAATGGATAGTTAACAAGAGACAACTTCTGTCACGCCATGACTCAGTGGTAAGCACTTGAGATGGTGAGAAGAAGAAACTCTATTTTCATTCAACTCTTTTCCACACTGATTCTTTTAAGTGAAATGTTTCTAACATATGTCGAACTCTTTCTTCAGTCTTCAAGAGTTGATTTTATAGGTGCTCGAGCTAGGTTTTTCCATTTGCATTGGATCATTGGCTTGAGAATAAATCAAATCCGATCCATGATAAAATTAGCAAATTTCCCTCTTTTTCTTCTCCTTTGTATAGCATGAAAATCGGGTACAAACAATGGTGGAGGACAAGGTGTAGCGTGGCATACTGCAGGTAATGGGTGTACTGCGTACTATCTTTTGTCTTCTACTACCTTTGATCTTATCCTTTCAAATCAATCCTCCTTCCAACACATAATGCCGCCACGCACTACTACAAAACGTGAAAACAACAACGCTAGGTTTACAACGGATTTAAATAAATCGTTGTAATAGGTTAAAATTTTCGCGCCCAATAATTTGCCGTATGTATAAACATAAATATAATTATGGTTATTTTAAAAGACTGTAGTAATAAATATTGTGTAGCAAGCTTCGATTCCCAGAAGTTACACTTTTTCCATTTTTTAGAGTACATTAAGCGTTTGTCACTTAAGTCCATTATTTATAAAATAAATTGTAAATGATTTTACAACAGTTTATTAAACCAAATGTTGTTATAGGACTTAACTCTATTATTTTAAAAATAAATTGTAAAAGAGTTTACAACGGTGAAGTAAAACAACCGTTGTAAGAGGACTTCAATTTCACTACGGTTGTGTTTTTCAACCGTAATTAAAGGGTTCACTGATAAACTAAAACAAAACTTATTATGTATTATTTCTTTCAAAAGACACCCTAGGCGAACAAGCGAGCCAGAGACAACAACAGCGGCGTAATCTTTACCCTTTTTGTATCCGTTCATTTGTAGCTCAAATCTTCACCCCTTCGTTCATTTGATTCTTCAGCTTCGAAGTACGGTATTCTTCAACATCTCCATTCCTTTTTTCTTTGTTTATGTTGTATATGCTCAAGTCAGTATGTTTATGTTGTTTATGCTCAAGTCACTATTAGAGTAAATGTTTTATATGCTTTAGGTTTAGATTTGCATATGCATTAAGTTTTTGGATTACATTTTGGTGTGTCATTCACATTATTATATGTGTATAAATTTCATAAGTTGTTATGGATCGTAGTTGGATGAAACCCGATAGATTAGTTCCGGTTTATGAGAAATGAGTTCTTGAATTTCATGAATACGCTGATAAACATCTTCCCGACAATAATGGTATCTTTTATTGTCCTTGTGTTCTTTGCGCGATATCAAAAAGTGTAGAAATGATGAAATATTCCATCACCTTTGTTGTGATGGTATATGTCAAAATTATATAATATAGATATGGCATGGTGAGGTGGATAAAGAGGAAAGTCGTGCGTCACAAAGTCAAAGAGTGGATGAAGGTGAATATATGGAAGATCAACTATAGGATATGTTCCGTGATATTGGGGAATCTTCTTTTAAGAATGCTCATATTTATGATACTTTATGTAGTGATAAAGACACCCTTTTATATAAGGGATACACAGATTTTACACGATTGCTGGCGGTGTTAAAGTTGTTTAATCTAAAGGAAAAAATAGATGGTCGGATAAAAGTTTCAAGGAATTACTTGAATTGCTAAAGGACATGTTACCAAAAGATAACAAATTTCTAGATCGTTGTTATGAGGCCAAGAAGATATTGTGTCCAATGGGTCTGGAGTATATCAAAATACATGTTTTCCCTAATGATTGTATATTATACTGGAAAGAGTATGAAGACTTGTATCAATGTCCGAAATGTGGTGTGTCGCGTTACAAGTTGAAGGCCAACAGTAGTGATGACAATGACTATGACAATGTTAGTAGGAAGCATCCTCCTGCTAAAGTGTTGTGGTATTTGCCAATAATTTCACGATTTAAGAGACTTTTTGCTAATTCAAATTATGCAAAGAATCTTAGATGGCATGCAGATGAAAGGACTCGTGATGGAAACATTCGCCATGTTGCTGATTCGTTGCAATGGAAGAAAATTGATTCGTTATTTCTGGATTTATCAACGGCAGGAACACATTAATGTTGTCTTTGGGAAGAGAAAAAAAGAAAAAGAGGAAGTTGCGAAAAATACTTGGAAAAACAGGTCCATCTTCTTTGATCTTCCGTATTGGTCAAGTCTTGATGTTAGACATTGTCTTGATGTGATGCACGTGGAGAAAAATGTGTGTGATAGTTTGATTGACACACTTCTAACAGGTATACGAAAACAGTTGACTCCAATAGAAAAAGGAAAAAGAACTTATCTGCCTCCAGCATGTCACACTCTTTCTAAAAAGGAAAAGAATTTTTTTTGCGAGTGTTTGCAAGGTATTAAAGTTCCGTAAGGTTACTCATCAAACATCAAGAAACTTGTATCAATGAAAGATCTCAAGTTAATTGGTTTAAAATCTCATGATTGTCATGTATTGATGCAACAACTTCTACCAGTGGCTATCCGTGGGATCCTACCAAAAAATGTGAAAGTAACTATAACGAGATTGTGCTTATTCTTCAATGTCATATGTAATAAATTTCTTGATTTCAAAAACTTATATGAATTAGAAGATGAGGCAGCCATAATTTTGTGTCAATTGGAGATGTATTTTCATCCATCATTTTTTGACATTATGGTTCACTTACTTGTTCATCTAGTAAGAGAAATCAGAATTTGTGGTCCAATTTATTTAAGGTGGATGTATCCAATAGAGCGATATATGAAGATCTTTAAAGGATATACGAAGAATCATCACCGGCCGGAAGCTTCGATTGCTGAAAGATACATCATAGAAGAAGCCGTTGAGTTTTGTACAAACTATTTATCGGACGTAGATTCTATAAGAATTCTAAAGTCTCGTCATGCTGACACAGACAGAAGAGGTATTCAAGGTCTAAATACTAAGTCAAGGGCTCGAGATGTAGTTATTCAAGCACATTTCTATATATTGAATAATATAGATGAAGTTTAACCTTTCATAGATACTCACAAAGGACTTTTGAGGAAAAAATATCCCCGAATGAGTGACAAGTTGTTGTTGATAGAGCATAACAAGAGATTCATAGATTGGTTTAATAAAAGTGTATCTAATGATCATAGTGCATCTGAGATACTTAAATGGTTGTCGTACGAACCAAAATTTTGTGTCATTACTTGGACTGCATACGACATTGGTCATTATACCTTTTATACAAAATCAAAAGATATTTGTAGTACAATGTAAAATAGTGGACTTATGGTTGAAGCCGAATTGATGTATTTCTCTAGTTCGAAAGATAAGAATCTTGTATTGGCAACTACAACATTTTATGGTGTCATTGATGAGATTTGGGAGATTGATTATGTTATTTTCAAAGTGGCTTTATTTAAATGCAAATGGGTTTCCAGCAATAGTAATGATGTACACATTGATGACTTAGGATTCACACGAGTCGAGCTTGGTAAGGCATCTTTTATGACCGAACCATTCACCATGGCTTCTCAAGCAAAACAAGTTTTATATGTTACCAACCCATCGAACATATCAGGGAAATGGTCAATCATTCTACAAGGAAAACACATTCCTCTTAGTGATGGAAGTCTTGATATTCCGTCCACACCTTCTTACACAACACAAATCCCTACCTCATATGATGAAGTTGATAGAGATGTCGTGCACGGTATTCGAATCGATCATGAAGAAGGCATATGGGAAAATTAACAAGTAGGTAATTTAGTATTTATTCATAATATATTAATTGTTTATTATAGTTTCTAAATATTTTTACTAACAAGTATAATTATTTGAAATCATAGGTCTTTAGAGTCAAGACACCAAGAGACTAGAAACCAAAACACCAAGTTACAATTATGTGATGTTATGTATAGGCTGTTTGTTCTGATAAATTATAAGAAATTTGTTACAATTGAATATGATACAATTATGTGATGTTATGTAATGTGTAAACTGTAGGTTGCTTGTTCTGATAAGTTGTAAGATATTTGTTACAATTTTTTTTTGATAAGCAATTTGAATTAAAAAGGAGAAACAAGGATTCTCAAACCCGATACAAAAAACCAAACAAAAGAGAGGAAAAACAAAACGAGATCCTAAAAAAAATAAGAGAACAATAGGATGTTTCAACCAAACGAAGAGACTACATCTCCTACGGCCGAGTTCCAACCATCTCCAAGAAAGGGAAACAACACTGATAAAAAAGACCTCAGCAACGAAGAAACCATCAAAAAAGAAAATTGTTTCTTATGCTCCATATGCACCAAACAGCAAAAATCCACACGAAACAGCTCAAATCCTCCTAACCTTCGACGAACAAAGCCAAGGACCACCCCAGGGAAAAAAAGCTAAAAGAAATAGACGATACCGGCGAATATCCTTATCAAGAGAGGAAGCAACGAAACCCTTTAAAGCAAGGTTAACACGAGAAGGAGGTCTGTTGCAGAACATCCTCCAGCAAGAAAAAACTAAAACCTTGAAGAGTAAAACCCTAGAAATGCTACACAAAATTATGCAGGCGGGAAAAAGAGGACATGTCTGATCCTGACGCAGGCAGCCAGCAGACAACAAGTGACCGATGCCAAGAAACCTTCTCCAGACAGTCAAGAGCCCACCTGAGGCACCCTCATAACCACTAGCAGACCACTCAAAACCCCTTTTTCCCATAAACTTTAACCAACAATTCGTTCATACTAGTGATCTTTGTTTCTTGAAGTAAGCACAAATCAACGTTACCTTTTAACAGAGTACCTTGAATACACCTTTTTTTGAGAGGTAGGATACACCCACGAACATAATAGGAAGCAAAAATCATTTCACACCATTGCCATCAACCTTCCTGCGAGAGAGTTCGTCTCTGTCACGCATTTCATAGTCTTTGATAGTCCTCTCAAAAGCTTCATCGTCTATGTCAACATCGATACCCAAGAGTTTAAACGATTCCATCATCTTCCTAGGGACACTATCCAACTCCGCCTTACATCTAGAATTGCTTCTGCAGATGTCTGAATCATCAATCAAGAAAGCACTCTCAGGAATAACGGAGAGCTCATAGTCTTCTGCAATAAGGGGCAGTTCTGGGGGAGACTTCTTAGCAGGAGAAGGGGAAATCCTAGGTTTAGTTGGAACACGCTTCAACAAAACATAAGGGGATGCATTGATTAAGGACGAATAGAACGAAGGAGAGAAAAGCAACTGGGACTTGTAAAAATCAATTAGAGGTTTTTTCTTTTTGGGTTTGGGTCCAGAAAAGCACCTCAAAGGCCCACCAGGGGAAAGATAATTGGGTCAAAACTATCAGGGCCCACAACATTAGACATAGGCAGGCCCACATCATCCTTAGTAACCAAATCAATAACCGGATTCGATATACCCTCAGCAAGGGAAGTTGACAGGACAGGAGGCACAACAAACGGAGCATCCTCTAAAGCAGGATAGACTTTATCCTGAAGGTCAGCCGCCCTACTACTTTCGCCACAGGCTTTATCTGCCACTACTCCCAATGAATCACAAACAAAGGAAGGTAAGGAATCTGAGAAGCTACCTGCACCAGCAGAAAAGCTCTCAAAAACCTTTTGCCTGGTAACCTCCCTAGGGCTAGAATAACAAGACTCTGCTACTTCTACTACGTCCCCAGGAGACCAAGAGCAGTCGTCGTCACTATCTTCTGAATCCGAATAAACGGAAAGTTGGTCATCCTAACCCCCTACGTTCGAGTAACCAACGTCATACTTCAGGGAGCATTCAGACAGTGAAACAGTGAATGTGGAATCGTTGATATCAAAAACCAGTTCCTCATTCAGAATGATCCTCCAACTGGTTTTGATAAGGATCCTAGCCTCGTCGAACCTATAATTCTTCAAAGTATCATCATCAGCTTTGATGAAAGAGCCATACTTCTTAACCATACAACAGAATACATCGTTATTCCAGGCAAAACAAGGCAGGCCCAAGCATCTAACCCACACATGTCTCAGATAATCAACCTCCCCGATTGACCAAGGTTTGAGATCTGAAAACCAAGAGTCACACCAAGATTTAGATTGCACAATAAACTGTTGGATACCAACAGTATTTTTAGATTCTAATAAACATTTGCTAGCTCCACGAGGAGTAGCTAAAATGTCAAAGAAACCTTCTTCATAAAGAGACTGTTGTATCAAGAATGGATTACGATCTTCTAGCACCACTCCCACGAAAGCCTCGTTAAATCTCTTTGGGACATGAATATCAAGCTTGATACGACTCGAAGGGGATAAAGGCTCCTGCAACTCGCTAGACCGGCTAAAATTGCCTTTGTTGACCGCTTGGGCAAAAGAAAACTTTGGGACAACTCTAAAACCTTCTCTCCCACTATCCTTGCGGACAGCGGAGACTTTACTCACATGGACATCAAGCTTAGGCACTGGGGCATCAAAAAGGAAACGCGGAACATTCGCATGCAATTTTTTACCTTCGATAAAAATACTATCAAGCTTCGACGCCATAATCCTCCGGTCATGAACTTTCCTAAACCGGGCAAAACCAAACCTCATACCTCTTTTATCCCTCCTACCAGGGATGTATACCTCTGAGATAACACCATACACCTTAAAAATCTCAAATAAATCCTTAGCAAGAAAATTATCCGGGAAGTCTGATATAAAGAAAGAGGTTAAAGGCTCTCCAACAATAGCACCTTTACCACCATTCTCCCTCCAGACTGAGAATCTAGGAACACCCTTCAACTATTTTTTACGATTAACCGTCTTCCAATCCATAGGGTCAACCGAACGAGAACAGTACAGGCAGAAACGAGATGTTATGTAATGTGTAAAGTGTAGGTTGTTTGTTCTGATAAATTGTACGATATTTGTTACAATTGAATATGATACAATTATGCGATATTATGAATATGATACAATTAATATTATTATGATTACTTTATCACAAATGTTAGTTGTATTTTCTGTTGTGATATGGTGAACAATAATACAGGTTAAAAAATGGGATTAATTATAAAATCAGTAATCTTTTTCTTAATTCTGCAGAATATGTAACAACGGTTATATATCATAACCGTAATAATATCTTATGCTTTAACAATGGTTATATTACACAACCATTATAATATCTCGCGCGATAACAGCGCAGCTGGGAATCGAACCTAGGACAATTACTTTATCATAACAGTTGTTTGTATAAACCTTTGTGATAGGTAGCGCTCTTTCCAGTTTAATATAACGGTTACTGGTCCGTGATTGTAAGTATCATATATACAACGACACTCTACATAACAACGCATGTGCACGCATGATTACATTCCTTTCCCAACCGTTGTTAAATGGGTTTTTCATAGTAGTGACGTCTGCCCTAGGAATGTAGTTGTTGTTTTTGTTGTCTCTTTAGCTGTTTTTAACCTTTTGCTTTCCTTCTACTCCAAGATGTTTTCCCCGAATGTCATGCCTAAGCTCATCAGAACTACTTTCCACAAAGCAACAAACACATAAAAACTACAAAAGAGAGCACCTATTGTGCTCTTTGCAAACTACGCTAAAAATAGCAAAATGTAGTAAATTTGACTATTAAATGATAAAACAAAAAGTTAAAACTACGAAATAGGGCTTGTAAAAACTCACAAAATGTTGGTTATCACAAACGTCGTCACCAACTGCAAAAGTTGTCGACTTAACATTCTTATTGTACACTACAAGAAAATCACATTTTAGCATAAAAAATTTAGCGTCGGCCCCGACTCCGATGCTGTTAGCGTTACTGACGTGTCTCCAAAGGCCGACGTTAGCAGTGTAAAAGCATTACTTTTTATTTATTAAATCATTAGTAGTAGCGTCGGCTAAAACTGCCGCTATAGACACGTGATTAAATTTTATTTTAAGTAATTATTTTATTTTAACTAATAGTAGCGTATATATAAGAAAATTTCTTGTTTTTTTTTTTGTTGCGTCGGTTAGAGCCGACGCTAATTTTAGCGGGAAAAAAATGTCATTCCCCTCATAAATTTTGTTTGCCTCCTTTTTTTACTTGTATTAAATAATTATTTATTTATATTAGTTGCGGCGGCCATAGCCGACGTTATTATTGGTACGAAAAAATTTCCTTTCCCTCCATAATTTTGTTTGCCTCCTTTTTTTATTATAATAAAAAATAATTATTTATTTATAACAGTTGCGGCGGCCCATGGCCGACGCTAATATTGGTACGAAAAATTCTGTTTCCTTCCACATATTTTGTTTGCCTTTTTTTTAATATTTTAATTAATTTTTTATAATTTATGAATTTTTTATTATTCAAAATTATATATATTTTTAATTAATCAAAATTATATATATTTTTTATTAATTGAAATTATATATTAAAAAATTATTAAACTAATTAATTAAAATCAAAATTATATCAAATTTAAAAATATAAATTAATAATAATGTTTTTTTAAATTAAATCTATTAGTTTTTATTTATTAAATCTATTAGTTTTTTAAATTAAAATAATTGAAATTATAATGTTTTTGTTATGAAACTAATACTCTCTCACAGTCAGTCGTTCAAAAAGAAAACAAATTGAACCCTAACTTCACTCTCGCCGTTCAATCGCTCACTCTCGCCGTTCAGTCATCCATCGTTGTAGAGATATGAACAACTCGCTGCATTTCAATTGTTCGTTAATTTCGTCTCCAATAAATTGCTTATTAATTTCGTTTTTGTGCAGAGAAAACAACCGTTCAATTCAATCAACTGCTCATTAATCTCTCAATCTCCATTGTTGTTGTGTAGAGGTATGAACAACCATTCTATTCGTCATTTCAATTCTTTTTGCGATTCACCGTTTCAAGTTGTTTCGATTAATTTTCCAACAAATAATTTTCTCCAGCTCCTTTTTAGCATTCCACCAATAATTACGAGCTAGAATAGAATAGAATGGTGGTTGTTGATAAGTGCTAGTTGAATTGAGTTAACTGTTTTTTCTGCCCTGCTTTGTTAATCACACAAGTAAATAACACTAAAAAATATATATAATTCTAAGTGCAGTATTTGCTACTCTTACACGAGGCATTTAAGATGACTAAATAACACTAAAAAATACTGTAAACCCTAAAATAGTAATAAAGGATCCAGTAGTGTCGTCTAAGACACCGACGCTACCATAAAATAATTTGCTGACTAAATCTAGTAGTGGCGGCCACGACACCGACGCTACTATAAAATAATTTGCTGGCTAAATCTAGTAGCGTCGGCCACGACACCGACACTAGCGCAAAATAATTTGCTGTCTAAATCTACTAGCGGTGGTCTGGAAACCGACGCTACTGTAAAAAAAAGTGCTGACTAAGCTTTGTTGTGGCGGCCACATGGCCGACGTTACCTAATGACGTGGACATATCCTTGATGAAAGCCAACTCAATCAAAAAATGACACCTGGCATTACATAGCGTCGGTTAAAACTGACGCTAACTCAGTAATTAGTTTCGTGTTTAGGGTTATCATTTAGTGGTGCCTTAGTGTAAACCAAAGCCGACGATATACTAGTGTCTCGCAAAAGCCGACGCTAAATGTAACTAACTTCCAGCTTTGGAAAGTCCGCCTCGACCCCGACACTTGGCCGACGCTATCCCCTTGTAGTGTCGATTTTGTTGTTGTTAGCTGGGGCTTTTGGCCGACGCTAACTCTATGTTTTCTTGTAGTGGTAGGCCTTATCTATTCATTCCTTTTGTCTTATGAGAACATTTAAGGAAATTAATCTTTCTTCGTATAAATCAACTAATTCATCCAACATCATATTGCAATAATGGTCGGATGTAATTTAAATTTGCCTTTGAAATCTAATTAGTTGTAAATAAATCTCGACAGGCAAGACTCCATCATGGCCAAACGTCAGTCGAAATGAAGTAGAGTTAGTTGCTCCTTTAAGAGAATTACGGAAAGCCCATAATACTTGGTTTAAAGTCATATGCCGATTTCTTGGCTTTTGGCCCACATGTCTCTTAATTAACCTATTATAATTGTATTGGCCGCTTCGACTTGGTCATTAGTCTGAGTGTAATAGGGAGTAGGTGTTAATAATTTGATTCTTGAATTTGAAGTAAATTCAACCATTTTTCGACCAATAAAAACTGTTCCTTGATAAGTGATTTAGGTTTTAGGAATTCTAAACCTGTAAATTATATGACTTTGAACGAATTTAATTACTTCCTCCTGATTTAGTTAATAGGGGCCATATATCAAAAAGAAATTTCATACCACATAACAAAGTTGATTATTTAAGTGTAAAAATTTGGTTAATATAGTCTATAGGTTGGTAAATGAGTGCCTTGACATAAAAAAAATCTTATGTAATAAATCAACTTTGTTAATTATATGTAACAAACTGATTAATATAATTCGTAATTTAGTTAGTGAGTGTCCACACATAAAAAAAAATTTTAATAATAAAATAAAATTGATTAATAAAATGATAAAATTGATTAATACAATTTATAATTAAATTTATAAAAATGGTTAAAGTTATGTATTTCATTGATCAATAAAATCATAAAATGTTTAATAAATTATAAATAAAATGAGTGATTAATAAAAATATATTTTTTATTATTAATTAATTAAAAATGGATTAATAATATAACTTATATTTATAATTTTAAACAAATACTATTCACCATATAAATATAGTTTTAAACAAATACTATTCCCCATATAAATAAAGTTGACTGACTATTGTTGTAAGAATTTAAAGTAAAGAATAGTGTAGCATTGTTGAACATTTAATAGGTAATAAGGTTCTTATAATTGTAAGGGAAGTGTCTATGAGGTTTTAGTTAATATGGCAATCCATGCAAAAATTGTAAGACGACTCAGGAATCAATATGTAAAACAATTAATTTTATGTCATTTCAATAAATTGTCACTGATGTGATGTCAATGATGCAGAAATCATTGATGTAATAATTAATATTATGGCATTCAATAAATTGTCTCATGGCATGTCTATTTTTATTGGTAAAATAATTCTTCCTCTATTCTAAATTATAAACTATTTTGAAGAAAAAAACTGTCATAAATTCTAAATCATTTTACAATTCTATTACAAAATTAATAATATTTTTTCAAATATATATCTATAATTTTTTTTTCTAATTCTTTAACTTTTTCTTTCATATGTATTAAATGTGGGATAATATTTTAAAATCATATATAATTTATCTTTTTCATCCAAAATAAATCATATTTTTTAATTCGTATAAAATATCTAAAATATTTTATAATTTGGAACAGTAGGGGAAGATATATCTATATCAGTTCTTTTTTAAGGTTGTTTATGCAAAATTATATATATATATATATATATATATATATATATATATATATATATATATATATATACTACGCTAAAAATAGGAATAGACAGCACTTTTATCAAAAAGCGCTGCTAAAAAGAATAAAAAATTTTCGCTAAAAAAAGCGCTGTAAAAGACAGCCTTTAGAAAGCGCTTTTTAAAAGTGCTGTTATATGCCATAAATGGAAGCCACCTTAGAAAGCACTTTTTGCATAAAGCGCTGCTAAAAAGAATAAAAAAATTTCGTTAAAAAAAGCGCTGTTAAAGACAGACTTTAGAAAGCTCTTTTTAAAAGCGCTGTTAAATGGTAGCCACCTTAGAAAGCGCTTTTTGGAAAAGCGCTGCTATAGGTATTAACTTTAGAAAGCTCTTTCAGAAAAGCGCTCTTATATGTAGCACTTAAGAAAGCGCTTTATGAAAAGCGCTCTCTAAGGTCAATTATGAATTAAATTATAAAACAATTTCTATTCATTTTCAGAAACCTCTTTTCATTTTCTTCTCTCGACCATTGCTTTCATGCGTTCTGAAACCCTTGCTTTCAATCGTTCTTGCATGCGTTCTGAAACCTTGCCATTGTCGTCGTTCTGAAACCTCACTGTCGTCCTCGTTCATTCTCGCATTCCTTGCCGCCACCGTCGCCGTCGTTCATTCTCGCATTCGTTACCGTTGCCGTCGTGAAGGAGAAGACGAAAACGAAGAGGTACGTTGTTGTTGTTGTTGTTGTTGTTCTTGCGTCTTACATTGTTCTTGTCGTCGTTGTTGTTGTTGTTCTTGCGTCTTACATTGTTCTTGTCGTCTTGACGAAAATTTTGTAGAGAGTAATGGTATTCCTATTTCTATTTCTATGGTGAGGATCTTAATAATGTTTTCCTATGTTGTGGTTTTCATTTTAATTTGTTGGATTGATTTTTTTTAATTTGATCAATTTTTTTCTGGTTTTTTCAATAGACTTACATTCCATTTTTTTCTTAAAAAAAATAAAGAAAATAATATTTTTCAAATGGGAATTTTCTTGCAAATTTTTCAGTGGGTGGAGTTCTTTCTTTTATAGGTTGTCTAAGAAAGGAAATCTCAAGAGTATTTGGTTGGCAGTTGTTTGATGTATTTGGAAGATGAGAAACAATGTTATTTTTAACAATAATAAGTGTGTAATGGATAATTAAGTTTTTGGTTTGGAAGTGGATAGTACTAGATGAAATTCCTCCGTCCACCTTTAATTATCTTCACGTGGAACCAATTAAATTTATAATTAATTCTATAATCATTCTCCTTGATCTATTTTTTATAAAATTTGTGATATCCTCTCTCTCACTCTCTCTATATCTCTCTATATATTGTGTAGTTTACTATCATATATTGGATATAAAAGAAAGACATAGTTTTAAGATTAATTAAAAGAAAATGTTGTGTAGTTTGTTAATGATCCATCCTTATAGTGCAACGAATGCTCTTTCCTTGTTAGAGATAATCAAAAGCCTTGTTAATATCTTTGAATTCCACCTCTTGTGTTATGAAACCAATCACAACATTGCTATTATATAGTGACTATATATATTGAGAAAGAGTACTTACTTTTGAGGCCACTATGTAGGTGTTTACCTCTAATTGTTGCTTGTTTGTGATTACATGTTGCCACTTATCAAGTTATGACTCATAATTGGTCAATTAATGATATTTCGTTTTATGATATGTGTACAGGGGGATCTTGGTAATTCTAACCTATCTGGACACTATGTGGGTCTAGAAGTTGTTTACATCTCTACAGGTAAATATTTTTTATTTTTGTTTAGTTTAATTAGTATAACTATGGATAAGAAATGGATGGCTTTAAGTCGATTGTCGAAAGAGTACGAGAATGGGGTATCGGAATTCGTTAAGTTTACTGTTGGGCACGCCAAAGACCCCAGTCGAATGAGATGTCCTTGCTTGGGTTGTTGTTTTGGGAGTCGGGTTGATGCGGTTCAGTTGGCATCGCATTTAATGAGGAGTGGAATTGAGAGAAGTTATACATGTTGGAATTTGCATGGTGAGAAAATTAACGGGAATGTTGAACCGGGGGATAATACGACCTATGCTTCAAACGACAATGGCACAGATACATACGATTCTAATCGAGTCGAAGAGATTGCAGAAGCACTTGAAGAAGATCTTAAGGATTATCCCAAAATGTTTGAGAGGTTGGTAAGCGATGCAGAGAAACCGCTATATAATGGTTGCACCAAATTCACAAGATTGTCTGCAGTATTAAAGTTGTACAACTTAAAGGCGGGCAATGGATGGTCGGATAAAAGTTTCACAGAGTTATTGGCCCTTATGAAAGATATGCTTCCAGAGGATAATGTTCTTCCCAATCGAACATATGAGGCCAAAAAGATGTTGTGCTCTATTGGCATGAGCTATGATAAAATACATGCCTGTCCAAACAATTGCGTTTTGTTTCGAAATGAGTATGCATCGTTAAATGAGTGCCCTAAATGCGGTGTCTCTCAATATAAGGAAAAGTTGTCTCCAGCAAAAGTCTTATGGTATTTTCCTATAATTCCGAGATTTAGACGCATGTTTCGTGGTGAGACCGATTCAAGACACTTGACTTGGCATGCAGATGAAAGAATTATTGATGGAAAGTTTCGACATCCGGAAAATTCACCACAGTGGATGAAAATTGATGATGATTATCCTGAATTTGGAAAAGAAGCAAGAAACCTTCGCTTGGCATTATCTACTGATGGAATGAACCTACACGGTCTTCAGAGTATCTCACATAGCACTTGGCCTGTGATCATAATGATTTATAACCTACCTCCATGGCTATGTATGAAGCGTAAGTACATGATGTTATTTATGTTAATTTCTGGGCCTAGACAACCAGGGAATGGCATAGACGTATACTTGGCACCCTTAATCGAAGATTTAAAGTTTTTGTGGGAGAACGGTGTGGAGGTTTATGATGGGTATAGGAAAGAAAGTTTCAACTTGAGGGCGATGTTGTTTGGCACAATTAATGATTTTCCAGCATACGGAAATCTATCAGGGTACAACATAAAAGGTCAATGTGCGTGTCCTATTTGTGAAGATAAAACAGATTGGACGCGATTGGAGTTTGATCAGAAGAATGTATTTCTCGGTCATCGTAGATTCTTAAATTCTAATCATCACTATCGTGGGTGGAGAAAAGCATTCAATGGAGAGGCAGAACATGGTAGAGCTCCAAATATATTGACAGGTGATCAAATTTTTGAAAAGGTGAAAGATGTGAGTACTCAGTTTGGAAAGCCTTTTGCACATACACTTGTCAAGAGTGGGTGGAAGAAGAGGTCAATTTTTTTGAACTGCCATATTGGAAGTCGTTGTATGTAAGACATTTTCTCGATGTTATGCATATTGAAAAAAATTTATTTGACAGTGTTATTGGTACGTTACTCAATATACAAGGAAAGTCTAAGGATGGCCTTAAAGCAAGAAAGGACCTGGTAGCGATGGGAATAAGAAATGAATTAGGACCCATGAAGAAAGGAACACGAACATATCTACCACCTGCTGCTTATACTCTATCTAGAAAAGAGAAAAAGGTATTGTGTAAGTTTCTAAGTGAAGTTAAAGTTCCAGAAGGATACTCTTCCGATATTAGAAGACTTGTGTCTATGAAACACCTCAAGTTAAAGAGTTTAAAGACGCATGACTGCCATGTTATAATGGAACATTTTCTACCAATAGGTATACGTTCTATTCTGCCAGAAAAATTAAGAAGCGCAATAACTAAATTGTGTTTTTTCTTCAAGTCAATTTGCAGTAAGGTGATCGATCCTGCGATCTTACCAACATTGCAAAAAGAAATAGTTATTACTTTGTGTGATCTTGAAATGATTTTTCCTCCCTCGTTTTTTGACATAACGGTTCATCTAGTTGTTCATCTGGTGAAAGAGACACAATTATGTGGACCGACTTATATGAGATGGATGTACCCTGCTGAACGTTATATGAAAATATTAAAAGGGTATGTGAAAAACCGAAGTCGACCAGAGGGTTGTATTGCCGAACGATACATTGTTGAAGAAGCGATTGAGTTTTGTACTAAATATCTGTCCAATGTACAATCAATTGGACTCCCCAAATCTCATATTGTCGAAAAAAAGAAGGAAAAATGTTAATTGGAAATGAAGTTGTGACAGTATCAAGGGTCGAACGGGATCAAGTGCATTTGTATGTTCTGCACAATGAGAATGAGGTTGAGCCGTATGTTGAAATGCACAAGGATGTTCTCCGAGGTTTAAATCCGAATAGAAATGAGAATTGGATAGTACGAGAGCACAATCGAAGTTTCATACCTTGGTTTAAGGGTCATATTTATTCAAAGTATTATTCAGATCCCGCTTCAATAACATAAAGGTTGAGATGTTTAGCATATGGTCCAAGTTTGGTTGTGTTTTCTTATAGCGCATACGCAATTAATAGATACACATTTTATACCAAAGAACAAGATGATAAAAGTACTATGCAAAATAGTGGTGTCACCGTGGTAGCTGAAGCAATACACATTTCAAGTGTGAAATATTTAAACCCCAAATTTGGAAATCTGTCATATTTTGGTGTTATCGAGCGCATTTGGGTGTTTGATTATGAGAAGTTTCAGATTCCTATATTTCGTTGCAAGTGGGTTGAAAATAATAATGGCGTACGAATGGATAAGTCAGGATTTTTGCAAGTGGATCTTAATAGGGTGGGATACAAAGATGAGCCTTTTACTCTAGCCTCTCAAGCTAAACAAGTGTTCTATGTCACTGATCTGACAAGTACAAAATGGTCTATAGTGCTTTTATCTAACAAAGTAATTGATGAAAACATTGGAGATCAAGGTGATATTGATGTTGATATTGAATCATTTACTAGAAATGATCAAGATGAAAATATTATAGCGAATGAATCATATACAAGAAATGATCATAATGAGGGTATTTGGATCAATCCAACCGTCCGTGTTGTTAAGAGACAGGTAGAACATATTCCAACCAAGAAAAGAAAGAGACGTTAGTGAAAAAAGTACTAAGATTTTCATTCTAATTTCATTCTAATCTTTAATTTGTATCTTTTGCGTAGGAATTATCCATCTAAACTTTTGTTATATTTTACAGTGGACACTGCTTGTTGGTTGCCATTAATCCTACAAGAGAAGTATACCGAGCACAAAGAGAATCTCGAGTAGCACGGGCTAAAGCAACCAACGTTACATGGGTCAAAGTGTAGGTATATTAATTTTCACAATGTTGCTTATTAGTGATGCTACTTGATAACACAAAACAACTATATATTAATTCTTATTTGTTTGTCTATGTGTAGTGCCCTCGTCAGCTTAATGGCATAGACTGCGTGTATTTCGTTTTGAGGTTTATGAGAGAAATCCGTCAAATGGATCGATTAAAGATTCCTATTACGGTATGCATGGATTTATAACTTAGGATTTATTTTAATATTTATCCGATATGTCATATAATTTATTATTTTTAACTAAATCATGCATATTTTGTTTTGTTATGTAGTACTTTGATGAATACGCGTGTTCTCATTACACGAAGGATAAATTGCAAGAAATTAAGGAGGAATTGTGCGAATACCTTATTAAAAAAAGAATCCTATATAAGGTATAGGATTATGGGATTTTGTGAATGTATAGTTTTGTGAATGGTTTATTTTATGAGATTATATAGTTTTGTGAATGGTTTATGCCCTTTATGTGTTTTTGGATTGTAATTGTATAGTTTTGTGAATAGTTAATGTAAATAACTTGAATTATAATGGAAATGGTTTATGTGGTTTATGTGATTTATGGGATTAGCGGAAATGGTTATTGAACCATACTAGAAATTGTTAATGGAAATGTGAAATATACAGGTTTATTGAAATGGCTTGAATTATACAGGTTTCTGCATAAAAAATGGTTAAAATGAGATTTTTTTTTAAAATCATCAAAATTATTCGTAGAGAAAAGACAGCGCTTTCTAGAAAAAGCGCTGTCTATAGTTCACAAAAGAAAGCGCTTTTCCTAAAAAGCGCCCTCTAAAGGTATAGAAAAATTGATAACTAAAATTATAGGCATACATTAGACAGCGCGTTAAAAAGTGTTGTCTAAAGGGGGCCTTTAGACAACGCTTTTTCCTGAAAAAGCGCTTTCTAAAGGTATATAAAAAAATTCATTAAAATTTTATACGTATACATTAGACAGCGCTTCTGAAAAAGCATTGTCTAAAGGCCCACTTCAGAGAGCGCTTTTTAAGGAAAAAGCGATATCTAATGTATACTTTAGAGAGCGCTTTTCCATAAATCAAAAGCGCTGTCTTTACCTACGACAGCGCTACCTTAGGCAGCGCTTTTAAGCGCTGTCTAAGGCCTAAAAAAGCGTTGTCTAATGTCTTGTTTGGCATAGTGATATATATATATATATATATATATATATATATATATATATATATATATATATATATATTAACGAGGCTGAAGATAATCGCTTCGAAGAATATGGTGTCAGGCCTGAAGATAAACGCCTGGAAGAGTAGCTTATTGGGTGTTGGTGTTAGTGAAGATTTTATGGAGGCTTCGTCTCAATTTTTGGCTTGCAACATTGGGGTTCTTCTATTCAAATTTTTAGGCTTGATAGTGGGTGGGAATCATAGAAGTAGCGCCTTTTGGAGGCCCGTCATTAATTGCTTCAAGACTAAGCTTTCAACATGGAAAGGAAAGATGTTATCTATGAGGGGGAGAGTGACCTTAATTAATATTGTGTTGACAAACCTCTCAATTCATTATCTTTCCTTCTTTCAAGATCCACTCATGGTGTTGAAGGAAATAGTTTCGATCCAAAGCAAGTTCTTGTGGGTAAGTTGGGATACCGTTTGTAAGCCAAAAGAGAAAGGGTGTCTTAGCATAAGAGATGTGCGTGTCTTTAATAAAGTGTCATTGGCCAAATGGTTATGGAGGATTCTGTCGGAGAATGAGGAAATTTGGAGTGGTATTTTGCAAAACACGTGAACACTCAGAGAAGAATTTTAATTAAGGAAGTGCAGCATGACTATGTTATAGAATCTTTGTGGTGGCTTGATTTAATGATAATCGGGGATGATGAGGAGAAGGGCTCTTTTACTAATTCTCTTTGTTTTAAGTTAGGCAATGGTGATTGTATTCCATTCAAGTCAGGCAGGTGGATTGGACAAGTTTCGGTCATGTGTGTCATCCTGCAGCTGTATGAGGCCACTATATTGAAATTAATTGTGGTTAGTGATGCTGGTTCTTGGGCATGTGATATTTGGTCGTGGAATTTGGGAATGTTGGGTTTCGATGATATCCACAACAACATTATGGCTTTGGAGTTGTCTGAACAGCTGCATATTTTAAATGAAGTCAGTCCAATGATTGGAGTAGAGGACAAGTGGGTGTGGCCTTAGAGTGAGATCAAAGTTTTTACTGTTGCTTTTTATTATGACAGGGTGCAGTCCTTAACAGGCAACATTGCTTTACGTTCCGAGCTAACAATGGCAGTGGAATAATTATGGAAAACTACCTTGCCCATGAAAGTGAAAGTGTTTGGATGGAGATTACTATTAGATAGGTTGCCTATGAGGAAGAGTCTCGCAGTGAGGGGCATTATTCACAATCCTCATTATCTTGTTTATATATTTTGCTTTATGGTTGATGAAGATGTGAATCATGTTTTCAGCGGATGCCATAGAACTAGGCAGGTTTGGCAAAAGGTGTTTGTTTGGCCTGGTATCCAATGGTTGATGGAGAATGATTGTGTTGAGTTTCTCTTGGCCTGGTACGTGAGATTAAGAAGCAAATACTCTGCTCAAACTGCAAGCCTTCTTTGGTTCACAACTTGTAGGTGCATTTGGCATATTCAAGGAATAAAATCATTTTTTACGACAAGATTGGTGATCTGGAAGCTATTGTTCAGAGAATAATTTCTCTCTCTTGGTGGTGGTTAGCTTTAGCATCTAAAAATAATTTAAAATGTAATTATTACGATTGACTAAAATATCCTTGTGATTTCTTGTAGGAGGTTTGCATTTGTAATCGGGTTGGAGTAACCTCAGTACTCCTTTCTATTGAATGTTTTGTTTGCTGATCAATATATATATATATATATATATATATATATATATATATATATATATATATATATATATATATATATATATATATATATATATATATATATATAGGGGTGATCGTATCCGAACCAATCCAAAAGCAAAACCGCAATTAAACTTTCAATTTCAATTTCAATTTATTGACTGCAATCTCAATTTCAATTCCAAATTGTATTTTCTTTGTTAGTGATAAGATTCCCTTCTAAAATGACTGCAGTATCTCTATTAATTTAATTCTAGTAATGTTTATTTTATTTTTTTATTATTATTTTTTTTTTTTGAAGATTAACTTTTTATGGATATGTTTTATATGCGGTAACTATTACCCCTGTCAGAAAAACATGGCCATATAACTAGCATTTTTTAATAATCAACTTATTTGTAATAAACAACTTGCTTTGTATGATTGTTCTGTTTAGGAAATTATATGATTAGTTTCTTAGTTTTATAATTTCATAATCAAGAAGTCTATAAACCGCAACCACCGAACCGATTCTAACCGCATTGGTTTGGTTTGGTTTGGATGAATTTTTAAAAATCAACCGAACCAAACCGAACCACGTGCATTTTTATCTCGCGGTTAGGATGATTTTTATGCTCAAAACCGAACCAAACCGCACCGCGAACACCCATATATATATATATATATATATATATATATATATATATATATATATATATATATATATATATATATATATAAAATTTTTAAACTAATTTTCTTTTTATCCATAACATACTCAATTTTTATGTTTTATTTATTTATTTTCTCTAGATAAATACTTAGATGTGATTTTTAAGAAATTCTAATAACATATTTTAATAGTAAAAGTGATAATTAAAAAATATTTTCCCTAATCAATTTAAATTTATGTTTTTTTTTTGATAATCTAACAAAATATATTAATCAGGGATACAAAGGGGTATCCCAACCCATATACAGCAATAGACCTACTAAAAATCAAGGCCTACAAAAAATCACCTGGGGAGTTTACCCAAGTGTAATAATTACAAAGAAATGAATTCTTATGCATCTTTCCTATCCACCACCAAGAGAAAGTAATAATACGACTCGAAATTGTATCCATGTCCCAAAACTCAACCCTAAATATAATGTTATTTCGGGACGCCCAAATACCCCAGCAAATTATCAGCCAAAGTCCCACAACATTATTGACTTGAAATTTCCTACTAACACACCCTGCCAACCAGCATGATAAATAATTCATCATAGATTCTACAAGGATATGTGGTATCCCTACCCAACTACATACAAAATTCCATACCAGCACTGATTTTTGGCCGTAAAAGAGAATGTGTTCCACCGTTTCAAGATGCAAGAAACAGAAGGGGCAAGGCAAATCGTGACTATTAGTAATAATACCTCTACGATACAAGTTGTCTCGCGAAGGTATTCTTTTGTGCAACATCCTCCAACCAAGCACTTTCACTTTAAGAGGAGCTTGGGCAAGCCAATTAAGCTTGCAAGCAGCTTTAAATTCATCAGTAAAACCTGAATCAGAGGCAGCCAACTTAACCTGCAAATAGCTATACAAAGATGAAACAGAAAAAAGAAGATCCTCATTGAGTAGCCAAGAGATCTCGTCCGTCGCTTCAACAGACGGCTGGTAATCGGACAAGACACGGTATAAAAGTCTCCTAAAATGTTCCACACCCATAAACCATTAACCCATAAGCCATTATCCGCCACTAAACAACCCTTGTTTTCTACTAATAAGAATAATTCACTGATATCAGCTGCGAGAATATTACCACCAGCCCATCTCGATAGCCAAAACGGAGTTCTGTCGCCATTGCCTAGTTTATGCGAAATACAGCCAGAAATAGTATCCAATCCACAAAAAATGGAGACCTGTACCAAATCACGCCACCAAATAGATGCAGGAACTGAATATTTAAAACTCACGCCAAAATAAAATTCAAATGAATGGTTAGAATAACGAAACGCAATTAACTGCCTCCATAAAGTATCCCGACCAGCCAAGATTCTCCAAATCCATTTATACATCAAAGCATTATTGAAAATTTTGATATCTTTCACACCTAAACCTCCCTCTTCCCTCTTTTTGCATACCGTTTTCCAAGCAATCCACGACACGCCCTTTTTGGAGACTAACCCATTCCACAAGAAATTCTTTTGAATAGAAGTGAGAGTCCTGATAACTTTGGCTGGGAGTTTGTAAAATGACATATAATGTATCAGAAGATTTGCGAGGACAGAATTAATTAGAGTCACTCTACCACCCATCGACAGAAATCGAGCTTTCCAAGAACTCAATCTAGAATGAACCTTGTCTATTAATGGTTTCCAAAATGCCACATTTCTATGATTACCACCAATTTGAATGCCAAGAAAATTAAAAGGACAAGATGATACCTTACAAGCAAGGTAGAGACCGGCAGCAGACAGCAATGAACCGTCTATACCAATACCAAAAAAGGAACTCTTGTTGAAGTTGATGTCCAAACCAGAAACTAGCTGAAACCCTTTAAGAATTGACTTTGCTGCCACTATATTCCTCCAAGATCCATCCCCTAAGATAACCGAATCGTCCGCGTATTGCAACAGGTGAAAATGCACATCAGGGCTGATTTTGAAACTAGAAAGAAAACCGTTGACTATCGCTCTTCTCATAAATACAGCTAAACCTTCAGCAGCAATCGTGAATAAAAGAGGGGCAAGAGGATCCCCTTGTTTAAGACCTCTATGCACTCCAAAATCTTGGGTAGAACTACCGTTAACCAATACAGAAGCATAACTGTTAAATACGCTATATTCCATCCACGACATCCATTTTTGGCCGAACCCCATAATCTTCATGACATCCCTTAGATATTTCCACTCAATACAATCGTATGCTCTGGCGAAATCAACCTTCAGAAGCATGAGCTCTTTCTTGGAATGCTTAGCAAAGTCAATGACTTCATTAAGGACGAGGACGCCATCAACCAAATTTCTACCTTCTATGAAAGCTGTTTGGGAGTTGGAAATGATGCCACCAATTTTTCCTTTGAGTCTGTTGGAAAGAATCTTGGATATAACTTTGTAAACATAACTAATTAAAGATATAGGCCTGTAATCATCTAGAGACATAGGGTTTTCCAGTTTGGGAATGAGAACTATAAAAGAAAAAGCGAAAACTTTATGTAATTTCTCACCCTGGAAAAATTCTAGGATACAATTTGTGAAATCCTTTACTACAATACTCCAACATCGTTTAAAGAATTCAAAACAGAAACCATCAGGGCCTGGGCTGCGATCCCCAGCACACTCAAACACTGTCCTTTTAACCTCTGCTTCATCCACATCAGCCTCTAAATCCGCTCTATCTCCACTAGTCAGAGTCCTGAAACCAGACTCACCAATAGATTGATAAGGTCTTGAAACCCTACTGAATCTCTTAGCAAAATAATCCTTGACAACACCCTTGACCTTCATAACCTCTTCCACCAAAATACCATTGATACAAACTGATGAAATGGTATTCATATTAATACGATTCCTTAAGGCAGCATTAAAAAATTTAGTATTATCGTCTCCATCAGCGTTCCATTTCAACCTAGATTTTTGTTTTAGAATACTCTCTTTAATCCTCAGAGATTTCCAAAGATCAACTTCTGCTTCATTCCTTTTTGAATATTCCTCAGTTGTTATGGCCCCTCTATTTAGAACAAATAAGTCTTCGATCCCGTTTATAATATCAACATCCGTCTTGATTTTGGTATCAACCCAACCAAATACGTTAATATTCCACCATCGAAGCCTTTGTCTATGATTTTGCAACTTTCTAGCCAGAATAAAAGATGCCTTGCCAGCAACCCGAAACTTTTCCCATTCTTTTTTGATAAAAGGAATAAAATTTGAATGATCAAACCAACATGACATTACTTTAAAAGGCTTGGGCCCCCAGTTTATGTTTTTTGCAGAGATCCACACAGGCCTATGGTCGGATACATCGCGTTCCCCTATCCTTTGATCAACCATATTCCATTCATTGAAAACTCCATGTGTGACTATAAATCTATCCAACCGGCTACAAACATTACCTTTCGGCTGAAACATAGAGTATTTGGAACCAACAAGAGGCAGATCCACACAACCTATTGAGTTAATAAACTCAAAAAATTCCAGCATATATCTTGTATTTAGGGAAGTGTAACCAATTTGTTCAGCAGAGGATTTAATAGAATTAAAGTCCCCACCTAGTATCCATTCACCAGGCTCCAAGTTGTTTTTAAGATTAATGAGCTGAGACCACAAATTCCTCTTCTCTGTGATAGTGCAGGGAGAATAAACATTGAACATATAGCATTTCTTGCCTCTCCAAATGACTTGTAAACCTAAATACCCCAAACCTCTATAACTGCATATAGGTTCCACAACTTCATCTTTCCAAATGGTCACTAAGCCACCAGATAATCCATTGGCTATATTTGCAGACCAACAACAAAATGAAACGCCCCAAATACTACGTACAATTGAATCCGTCATTTCTGAACGTTTAGTTTCCTGTATAAAACACATTTCAGCTCTTACCTTACGAAGGACTTCTCTTATTTTCTGCCTCTTAAGAACACCTCCACACCCTCTAATGTTGTACGTGACTAAATTCATTTTCCACCTGTAGCAGCCCCCTTCTTACCTTTCCTTGATTTCCTATCCGTCTTCTCAAGATTCCTCAAAATACTCTCAAAAACTTCATCATCTTCCTCCGCTTCAATACCAAGAGACTTAATAGAATCCCAAATCCTAGCAGGCAGGTTCTCCAATCTCTTCTTCATCCTAGAGTTATTCTGAATGAAACCAGAATCCGAGATAGAATTGTCAACAAAATCAGATGCTTTTTCAGCCTGATATGACACCCTCTGCTCCTTAGAACCCCCAACCTGACATGATTGATCCAAAGCAGACCTATGATAGATACTCTCAGAGTGCAGCAAAGTAGCATAGTAAGATGGACAAAAAGGAATCTTTAACTTCTGATAAATGTCATCTATTACAATCTTTTTCTTCTTCTTAACTTGACACCCCCCAGAATATCACCTGAAAGATTATCAATACCAACTGCATCTGGAATCACACTAGATATAGGAGAGACAGCTTGTGTAAACGCACCAACTTCTTGAGAACTCTCAACATTCTCAGAGGAACACGAGACATGAGTAGAATCAGAGCCAGAAGAATGACATATGTCACCAATTTCCCCTGCACAATCGCCTGCCACGATGCCTGAGTAGGTAAAGACCTAGCTTGGAAAGGTGTGGGTAGATCTCTAACTTCCACAATAGGATCACCAACTTCCTCAGAAATCAGCCTATTTGATCATTCCTTTTCATCCTCGCAGGCTTGTGTCGCATAACCCTTAGCAAAGCCCCTAATTTCATGTTCCTCCATCCCTTGCTTGTGAGGACCCAGACGGCTTCAACTGAGAACTGAAAACCTCAGAAGAATTTTCCCATAGCGCCCCAACACCCTCCATGTCAGAGTCTGACTAGACAACAGCTAAACTATCTTCGTCAAAGTACGAGATTTTGTTCCTATCGTGGTCACTTGCATAAGGACCAAACAAATCTTCAACCAATTTGATTCTATACATATTGTCGTTCACATCTACATTAATAACTTCATTAAGAGACATAGCAAACTTTGTACGAATCAGGATTCTAGCTACGTCAAATCTCGAATGTTTTCTCGTATCTTCATCCATCTTAACAAAAGCTCCAGTGATTCCAGCTAAAAATTTGAAAAAAATTTCTCCCCAAACATGGCATGGCAGCCCAAAAATTTTAACCCAGGTGAGTCTCTCCTGATCAACATCACAAGGGGACCATGGATGGACTTCAGAGAACCATTTAGATATCCATTTGTGCTCCTCTGAAATCAGCTTTTTAATGTCACCACGGATTATCTTCTTCAAGGAGGCATAGGTTAGCCCCCATGAGGGTAATCTTAATGTTGAAGAATCCTTCCATTTGGAACACTTCAGAAACCTCAGCCGCAGATCCGGGAATCTCCAAAGTCCCAGTATAGGCCTGCTCAAACCTTTCTAATTCATCTTTGGCTACTTCAAAGCTTAAGTAAGCAAAATTAGGCCTGTCCCCAAGGAGAACCTGCTTCGAATTATCTGCCTTCAAAGTGTGTCCACCTCTGGTCACTTGAGCAAAAGAGTCTTTTAAAATCATACCTGTTACTTAAACCATGTTTGAGGGAAGGGTCAACAGCTTGCTTCGTATCCAGATTCTTTTTCTTAGAAATGAGAGCTTCACCACCAGCCTTAGACTCTCTTCGAAATCTCGGAAGATTAACAAATATCTGAGAACCATTAAGTACAATGTTGTCAAGCTTAATGGCGAGAAGATGTTCGTCTTCGACTCTTATGAATCTAACAAAACCAAAGCGTTTACCCCTAATGTCCAATCTCCCAGGGATAAAAACCTCGAGAATGAAACCAAAATCCTTAAAAACTTCAAACATCTGCTTAGCATCATACGAAAGTGGAAACTCAGTAAAGAAGAAGGACGAAACCGCTTTTAGGTCATCTTCAGTGGGTTTTCCTTTGATGTTCTTCCAAACCGACATTCTCAAAATGCTGAAATTACGATTATTCCTTCTTCTAAGCTCCACCCAGTTCCCATTGCTACGAGCCGCCATTGATGTAGAACAGAACGCCCAGAAACCTTAGAAACCTCCACGAACAGAACGCCCAGAAACTTTAGAAACCTCCACGCAATCCAGCTCCCTCCGATAAAAATCCAACACTGTATAATAAGACCCGCTGGGAGGAAGGTCCCTAACCCTAAGGTTAGGACTTTAAACCAAACCCAGACGACTCTAACAATGCTGAACCCTAACCAAAGGAAGACGGAACATACGAATCTGATTAGTGTACTTCGTACATTTTGCTGAGAACGTTATGAAACTGGAAAGTGTGAGGGGACGACAACAATGGAAGCTGAAGGGACATAGTGGTTTAGAGAGAGGCGGGAGCTTCTCTCTCTAAGGTGATACAGAGTGAGAGATTGTGAGTAATTTAAATTTATGTTGAATTGTGTTTTATTTCATATATACCTCTTATATCCAAATAAGTTATCCAATTTACCAATTCAAATAGATAATGATATTTTCATTAAAACAAATTTATTTTTTATTGATGTAATCGTCCTAACTACAAATAAGAAAATTTAAATAACAAATTTAACGTGATATAAATAATATAGTTTTAAAAAATTTAATATTACAATGAAACTTTTAAAATTATTTTAAGTATAGATCAATAATTTTAGAAGTAACTTTTGTAAAAGTAAAAGTTTATCATAAAAAGCAACATCAGTAAAATATAAAAGTTTCACAATAAAGCATCAAAATTTTGTTTTGATTATATAGTGTCTGTTTGATATATTTTTTTAAACCAATTTTTTATATTTAAAAATTCAAAAAAAAATTAAAAATTGTTTGATTGATCTCTTACTAATATTTATTTTTAAAACAGTTTCAAAGTTAGTGTTTTAAAAATTGAAAAATAAAAGTACTTCAAAATATGTTTTAGTTTTGATTTTCAATGTTTTAGTTAAAGTTGAAAACATGCTAGGGCTTTGCAGAAACAAATAGTCGAGTATTTGAGAAAAACGCTAAATTTTAAGGTGTATCGTATTACTCTAGAATCAAGACCAAAAGTTGTTTCTCCCACAACCAGAACTAAATTTCAATCAGGAAATGGTCACTAACAAAGGTAATGTAAGAGGTTTTTTTTAAATAATCTCATTCATTGCCAAAGACCAATTAAGCCCAACCATTGATACAAAACCTGCATAATGCAGGAAACTAGAAACTGGTGCAAGTTACAACAGGAAGTCCTAAACAGCAGCAACTACACTTCCTCTCCAACAGACTAACTAATGTGAATTCAAAGGCATTGGCAACCTTATAATTCAAGCTTCCAACACCTAGGATTCCCACCAAACCTAAAATGATTCAAGCCTTAACAAGAAGAGCTTCTTTAACAATACTATTCCAACGGCAACTTGTGCCAATCATACAAATTACCTCTTGATTTGTTTTTGTTGTTCAACACCTTCCAATTCCAAGAGCTAATGATAATAGATATAAAATTTTCCTTAGGATCTGCTATGCAATCCTTGAATAGAACTTGATTTTTGTACCTCCATATGCTTCAACATGCTACCAGCCAGAAATAACATAATGTTATACCCCTCCCTGGCAGATTAGCCCAACTTAAGAATGAATCAATACAATTAGATTCCCTTGGGAACTCCAGTCCTAACTAGACTTCTATTTCTCTCCAAAGTTGTTTTGTTTTCACACAGGATATGAAAATATGAGATATTTCTTCAATATCCTGAAAACAGAAAACACAAGACAGTTGATGTGGATCAATAATAATGCCTCTATTAGCAAGGATTTTACGGGTTGGCAGCCTATTGAGAAGTAATCTCCATCCGAACACTTTAACCTTAAGAGGAATTTTAACCTTCCACAAAATATTCAAAGCTTCCAACAATTTGGGATTTAATTCCTCCTCCTCCATTTTATGATTCAATTCCAAGTAGCATGCTTTCACACTAAACTTGTTTTCACTATTTCTTGACCACTTTATAGTGTCCTCCTCATGATTGAGAACCACCTCCTCAATGATCTATATTAACTCCTCAGCAGCCCCACCATCATCTTCATTCATTATGATGTTCTTACCAACTAAGTCCCATTTCCATTCATTATCATTCCAATCTCCACAATCCTTAATCAATGCATTCTGTGCATGAGATGAAATGAAACGTTCAGGATATTAGAACTTAAGTGCTATTCTACCAATCCATCTAGAGTGCCAAAAGAGTGTATTTCCTCCATTTCCCACCTTGCATATTAACATACTGAACACTCCCTGTATATTTGAAGGCATACACAGCTGAGTAAGATCCTTCCACCATCTTGAGCCTTGCCTTGGATTATTCATAGACTGACCTATGAATAGACTACGTAAATCACTACCATATTTAGCCTTTATGACTCCACTCCATAAAGCTCCAGATTCATTGGTCATCCTCCAAGCCATTTTGCTATTAGAGCTCTATTAAATATTGAAACATCTTTGATTCCTAGTCCTCCTTGATTTCTTGGTTTACAAACTTGTGACCACTTCACCCAAGCAACACTCTTCTTGTCCCAGTCACCAGCCCAAAGGAACTTGCGTTGTATTGCTTGAATATCTTTCAATACTTTAACATGAGCCGTATAGAAAGATAAGAAATGCACTGACATGTTAGTTATTACCGAATTTATCAAAGTCACTCGGCCTCCAATGGATAACATCCTTCCTCTCCATAATGACAGGCGAGCTTTAATTGATTCTACAACCGGTATCCAAAATGATACTGTCTTGTGTCTACCTCCAACTATTAGGCTTAAGAATTTGAAGGGAAATTTTCCAAGCTTGCAAGACAGGAAATCTAATACAGCTTCCACCTTGTTATTTTCTATTCCCATGCCAAATAAATTACTCTTGCTGTAATTGACCTTCAGCCTTGAGACAATTTCTATGCCTCTCAGAATCGATTTTATAGCCCAAATATTAGACCAAGAATCATCACACAATAATAGTGTGTCATCAGCAAATTGTAAGAGACTTATAGATGCTTCCTCATTAATCTTCAAGCCCTTCAAAATATTGTTGTTTTCAGCATTCTTCACCATCAGTGTCAAACATTCTGTTACCAGAACAAATAAGAAAGGAGATAGAGGGTCTCCTTGTAGGAGACCCCTATTCAATTTGAAATCTTTGGATGAACTTCCATTCACTAACACTGAACTATAGCTATTACAAATTAATCCTCTAATTCAACCAATCCATTTAGAGCTAAAGTGCATAGCTTCCATGATTTATACTAGAAAACTCCATTCTATACAGTCATAAGTTTGAGAAAAATCAACCTTGAGCATGAATCCTCTAATCTTTTTCTTGGTCATATGGTCATGAACTTCATTAGCCACCAGAACACCATCTAGAAGTTGTCTGCCAGGCATAAATGTTGTTTGAGAATGTGATACTAGCTTCCCAATAATTCTACTCAACCTTGCTGCAAGCATTTTAGAAAGGATCTTTTGCATGCACCAAATCAAAGCAATTGATCCGAATTCACCCAAAGATTGAGGGTTGTCCATCTTTGGAATCAAAACAAAGAAAGAGGAAAGAAGGATTTTGGTAAGAGTGCAATTATGATATGCTTCATCTCAATTGTCACTTACAACAAGACATTTATATTTATGTGTCTAATATGTTTAACACGTGACATATACAATTAACCGTGTTGTATTAGAAAAACTCCATTTTGTAAAATATTTCTTGCTCTAACATATAAAATTTAATTTATTTTTTCTCTACAACACTATCTTATGTAAGTTAAGTATATGTAAAGTTTGTGTTTTGTAAATTTATATGTAAAGTATATGTAAATTTATTTTTTCCAAGATAAAGTTTGTGTTTTGTGTTTCCAAGAGGAGGAGGATGCAATGCATTTATTCTTGACCTGTTCTAAAGTTCATCTCTTGTGGACCAAAATTTTCGATTGGTTGGGAGTGCCTTTGATAGCTACTGATTCTATTAGTAAACATGCCTTGCTTTAGTTTTTGGCTTTGTTCGACAAGGGTAAGGAAGACATGAGTTGTTACATGTGGTTTGTCACGGTAAATTTTCAATCGTATAGTGACTCTCTCATAGAGATGGTTGGAATTAGGTCGTAAAAGATGTAATTTCTACGATTGGACGAAACACCCTCTTGACTTCTTGTAATAGCCTACGAGTAGTTTGTCCTCTCTTTTTGATTGGTTTTTTGTATGGGGTTGGAGAATCCCTTTTTCTCCCTTTAATACAATTTGCTTATAAAAGAAAAAAAAAAAAAAAAAAAAAAAAATATATATATATATATATATATATATGTAAAGTTTTGTTTTTGTGAAAAATGTGTGTACCATATCAGTATACGTGCGAACGCACAAATATGATTTTTAAAATATTTCCTGCTCTAACATATAAAATATGATTTTTTTTTCTCTCTGCAAAACTAAGTAAATGTGAAGTTTTCATTAATGGCATAAAGGGCAGATCTTAATAGGTGCATAAGGGAGCCACTGCACCGCTCATCTTCATATATTGATTATAGGAGTAGAACCATCATCTTAAGATAATTTATACATCAAATTATTCACGCCAATTAATAAATTCATAACAATTTTTAAAACTAATTTATGTATATATTTTAGTTTTTGGCACCTAATATTTTTCCTTAAGATCCACCACGACATAACACTAAATAAATCATATACTCTCAATCTTATAAAAAAAAGTTTATTTGAATAAAGCACGGTTTTTAAAAAAATAATTAAATGTATTAATTTGTTTGATAAAATTAGTGTTATTTGCTAAAATATTCTCATTAACTATAGTTAGTAAAATAGTAAAATAGAATAAATAATAATAAATAAGAATATAATAGTAAAAAAGTTAATAAATATTACACATATTGTAAATAAAAAATTATATATATATATATATATATATATATATATATATATATATATATATATATATATATATATATATATATATATATATATATATATATAAATGAAACATTTATTAAAAGACAAAGAAAGTGAAAGTTTACCCAAAATAAAATACAACAAACAAATTAAAGTGTTGGAAATTAATTTAGTACTTTTAAATTTTTTATAATATTTAATTTAATTAAAATTCAGGAAACCTACTTTACAACAGCTACTCTCTCATGACTTCATTATTTAATAATTATTATTATTATTATAAATAATAATAATAATAATAATAATAATAATAATAATAATAATAATAATAATAATAATAATAATTCCTAAAAATATAGGAACTTATTTGATATGATTTTTTTTCTTCAAATTTTACTTTAGAGTCAAAGTATTTTTTTTTTTATAAAAGTAGACATAATAATAATAATCACTATAAATTTAGTTACACAATCACAATCAAAAGGTTTTCTATTTGAACCATATTTACGTCATTCAACCTTAAAATTGGGTTGAGTTTTTTTTTTTTCATAAGCAAAGATTATCATTAAAAGGGATACAAGGGGGTATCCCAACCTATTTACAAACACCAAAACACATCTTCCAAACTAAAATCTACAAAAAAATCACATGGATGTTTCACCCATTCATAATAGTTACAAGTATAGAATTTATAGCATTTACCGATCCACCACCATGACAATGGAATGATCAAGTGTAAAGCCTCTCCCTCAACCCAGCACTTATTCTTGAACAAGATGCCATTCCTTATACTCCACAATACCCAAATGACAGTGAGCTAGAATCCAACTGAGTTTTGTATACTAACCTTTTTATCCAACAGACGATTTATCCAATTCTGAAGGTGCTCAAGAATAATAATGCTTGATTCAACTTCAATACCAAGCCAGTCCTTCACCCCTTCCAAACCAAACTGACATGATTACATCGTAAAAAAAGATGAACTACCGTCTCCAATTCCAAGCTACAAATTGGGCAGACACAATTAGGACCATTTACGATAATACCACGTATGAATAAATTGTCGCGTGTCGGTAATCTGTTGAGAATAGTTCTCCAACCACAAACCACTGATTTCAGCGGTGCCTTGGCCAACCAAATCAACCTAAGTCCAGCTTGAATAACCGGATCCAACACTACATCATCGTATTGCTCTTGCAACCAACTATAACCGGCTTTGACAGTGTAAACATTATCGTTGCCTATCGACCACAATAACCTGTCCATCTCCTGTGAAGAAAAAACAGCAGCAGACAATAAAAAAAACAGATCCTGCCCCTATTGCATCAGACCTGGGGTTTGCTGATGCAGTATGGCGTTAATGTTCCAATCCCAATCGCCCTGCATCCATGTTCCAAAATCCGAAATGTTATTATCCTTTAAATTCGATGCCTGCCAAAGTTCTGGAAATTCCAATCTTAAGCACCGCTGACCCAGCCACACAGAATCCCAAAAGAATGCGTTGCCTCCGTTTCCAATTTCATACCTGCACAGACCAGCAAATGTCGTAGGAAAGAAATAATGGGATATTTTAAATAGATCATGCCACCAAAGTGATGGCAGCACTTTATATTTTGGCATAATGCCCACTGTTAGCGAATGACGAAAGGTATCATATCTTCCCTTGAGAATATTAGTCCACAATCCTTCTTTATCGCTAAGAAAATGCCACAACCACTTTGCCATCAGAGCAATATTAAAAGTCTTAAGATCCTTAATTCCAAGGCCTCCCACTTCCTTTGGTTTACATATAGCTTTCCACTTTATCCACAAAATTCCGATAGTGCGAGTGCTTCCATTCCAAAAGAATCTCCTTTGAATACCCGTTAAAATCCTATAAACCTTTGAAGGCATTTTATAGAACGACAAGTAGTTGATAGGTAGACTATTAAGCACCGACTTGATAAGCGTTAATCTACCTCCGATTGACATGAGTCTACCTTTCCATGAGGCTAATCTCGTGTGAAATTTGTCGATTGCTGGTTTCCAAAATGATATCAATTTATGATTGCCCCCAACCGGGATTCCAAGAAACTTGAACGGCGTAGTTTCAATCTTAAATGCCAAAAAATTCTCTACCGCTATTGTGAATGCTTCTTCAAGCCCAAAACCATAGAAAGAACTCTTGCTAAAATTGATTTCTAGACCCGACACCATTTGAAAGGCTTTAAGAATCGATTTAATAGCCCAAAAATTGCTCCAAGTTCCTTCACCAACAATGACGGTATCATTCGCGTATTGTAGTAAACTAAAGGAAGCATGTTGACCAATCTTCAATTCTCTATATATCCCCTCCGACACTACTCTTTTCATAAGGATCGCCAAACCTTCAGCCGCTATAACAAAGAGAAACAGGGAGAGAGGATCCCCTTGTCTAAGGCCTCTTGACATCTTAAAATCTCTAGTTAGGCTTCCGTTTACTAATACCGAAATATAGCTATTCATAACTCCACCATCCATCCAACTCATCCATCTTTCGCCGAAACCCATTCCTCTCATGATATAGATAAGGTAGCTCCAATCCACATAATTGTACGCTTTAGCAAAGTCCACCTTTAAGAGCATACTATTTCCTTTGCTTCTCCTAACATAATCCACAATTTTGTTCAACACTAAAACACCATCCAAGACATATCTCCCTTCAATAAATGCCGTTTGAGACTTCGAAATTAGAGGGCCAATTATCTTCTTAATTCTGTTTGCTAATAATTTAGCCAGTACCTTATAAATGCTTCCGATCAAGCAAATTGGCCTGTACTCATCAAGGTTCGAAGGCGTCTCTACTTTAGGTATCAAAACAAGGAATGGCGAGGTGATAACCTTTGGTAAAGCTCCACCATCATAAAATTCCTGGATACAAGCTATGAATTCTTTGCCCACTATGTTCCAGCATTGATTAAAAAATTGAATGCTATACCCATCCGGTCCTGGGCTGCGGTCTCCTGCACACGAGAAGACAGTATCCTTGATTTCATCGTCTTCAAACCATCTGTCTAAAAAACGGTTGTCTGCGGGCGATAATTTATTGAAGTCGCCACTACCAATGGAAGGGAAAGGTCGTTGATCTTTTGTAAGAATGTTTTCAAAGTGAGCTGCCACCTTCTCCTTAATCCCGCCCACATCCTCCACCACCCTATCACCATCACGCACATGGGATATATTATTAAGAATGTTTATATGTTTAATCGAAGCATGAAAGAGCTTCGAATTTTGGTCACCATCCACACACCATTTGGAACGCACTTTATGTTTCAAAAAATTGTCTTTAATCCTTAGATGCTTCCACATTTCATCCATGGCCTTAGATCTACTTTCAAAAGAAACAGCAGGTGTGGCAAGATCCTGTTGTGCAATGACCTCCTCGACTTCATTAATGATTCCAACCTCCTCTGCTATCTTAATGTCGATCCAACCGAAAACATTAATATTCCACCAACACAGCCTATGTCTCAATAATTGGAGTTTTTTGGTTAGAATAAACGAAGCATTCCCTTGGACCTCAAAGGATTCCCATTCTTTCTTCACAAATTCAGCAAAACCAGGGTGATCGAACCAAGCATTCAGAACCTTAAAAGGTTTCGGTCCCCAGTTGATATTCCTGGCTGAAATCCAAACCAGCCGATGATCGGATATATCCCTATCTCCAACTCTTTGAACTACTAAATTCCAATCATTTAGGAGCCCCGGAGACAATAGGAATCTGTCCAATCTGCTACAAGCGTTGCCTGAAGAGTTGTACCAAGTATATTTATTCCCTGTGACGGGTAAGTCAATACAACCACACAAACCTATAAAGTCACCAAACGCCGCCATGCTTCTTCTACTATGTCCTCCTCTTCCTATTCTTTCCCCTACGCACTTAATCGCATTGAAATCACCGCCCATAATCCATTCTCCGTATTCCAGATCTGATTTCAACCTCAACAGGTTACTCCACAAAATTTCCTTCTCTGAAATCACACAAGGAGAATAGATGTTGAAGAAATAACAAATTCTGCCTTTCCATATCGCCTGCAAACCAATGTAACCTTTACCTTTATAACTACATATGGGAGTAAGAACCCCTTTCCTCCATATTGTTAGTATGCCTCCAGCGAGTCCTTTAGAATTTACAGCTGACCAATCGTAATTAGGATCACCCCAAATACTGTGAACTAATTCTTCCGACATAGAAGTACACTCTGTCTCTTGAATAAAGCACACATCTACTCCTATTTTGTGAATTAAACTTCTAAGTTTCCTTCTTTTAATTGTACTACCACACCCTCTGATATTGTATGAGATAAAATTCATAGCCAACCTTTAGCTGCCTCTAAATTTCCTTTGGTTCGACATCTATCCTTGACTTCCATTTTCCGAATTACTACTTCAAAAGCCTCATCGTCTTCGTCTGCTTCTATTCCTAACAACTTGATGGATTTCCAGATCCTAACCAGTATCTCACCACGCTTTTTTTTAATTCTCGAGTTGGATCGGTTGACACTTCTATCATCTAAAAATCCATTCTCTGAACTGGAGTCTCCAGAGAATTCAGATATGGACTCCCCTTGAGAAGACCCTCCAACCCCACATCCCAACGACACATTAGGCGAAACAGATTGCAATTTTTCTTGTTGAAAAAAACTTTTAGAATGAAGCAGTGTAGCATAGTAGGACGGAGCGTAAGGTATTTTAATTATGTTATAAATCTCTTCCATGGTGAGTATTTGTTTCATTGGGTTGAATATCCCTAATACTTTAAATGAATGTAAGTTTTATTTATAAAAAAACCTTAAAATTAAATAATTCTATATATTTATTTAAAAACACTATTGTATTTGTATTTTAACCATTATTTATTTAATTAATCAATTGAAATAAAACTAAATATTATTTATAATGTCAATCAACCATAATTAATAGTTAGATTATAAAAATGTATATGTTTTATTTTTTTTCATATATATCTTAAACTACAAAATATTGTATATAAATTAATGTCTAAAAATATAAATATGTTGAAGTACAATATAAAATGTTAGCCAACACCGCCGTGCATTATAGGTACAATATTTTAAATGCACCATATATTTAATTTATCTTAAATACAGTTTTAAAAATCTTTTTTTTTATAAGCAAAGAATTGATTAAAGGAGTACTAGGGGTACTCAATCCCGACTTACAAAGAGCCCACTGAAGGAAAAGGAAAATCCAAACCAACTAAACTTTAAGCCTATCCAACTAAAGGGTCCTGACAGAACGCAAAATAGTTACAGTTGGAATAAGAATTTTCATTAGCTACACACCAGTTCCACGCCAGCCTCTTAATATCCCATAACAGGTCAGATAAAGAAAGGATAGCACCATTAAAAATAATTTGATTCCTACATAACCAAATGCTTCAAATGACAGCAAGCCAAATGATTTTGCCCCTAATCATGTTTTTCTTCAGATACCTGATAGGGTTTATCCAGTCCAGAAAAAACTCCCAAAAACTATTGGATCCCCTCACTGAAACTCCCGTTCACGAATTGATTGCGTTCCAAACCTGAATCGTAGTGGTGCATCCAAAGAATAAGTGATTGATATCTTCATGGGCTGTTTTACAGAAAGAACAAAAAGGAATGGACGACTGCTGGATGATGCACCTCCTAACAAGCTGATCGATCGTTGGAATACCGTTGAGACAACATCTCCACCCAAATGCACGAACTTTCAGCGGGACAGCAGCCTTCCAGATCATATTGCAGACCTTTACCTTGCAACTATCAGTTTCACTAAGTTCATCAAAATCCTGCAGACAACGAAAACCAGAACTAGCAGAGTAACCGCAAACGGGATCCGGATTCCATCACGCCATATCCTCTTTACCTGCTACTAGAGTAATGTTTAGTAGCAAATCTTTCAACGCAGCTACCTCCGAGTTGGTGGCGTTATCCTGCGAAATCCCAATTCTGAGATTGTCCCACAACCAATTCCTGTTATTCCAAGAACCCAAACTACCGACAGCAACACCTTTAAGAGAGCTGGATAAATAACATGAAGGAAATTTGTTCCTTCATGTTATTTATCCAGCTTCATTCGGGTGAATCAATCACCCATTGATTGAAAGAATGATTCTGCGCAGCAATTGTTAATAGAAGAAGAAAGAAAAGTTGAATAAGAAAGAAGATTAGGGTTTGACGAAAGTGGGGAAGAAGATGATGATTTCTGCAGAGTAACTCTCTGCTCTCAAATTGAGGAAATATTATTCAACTGTACAATTGCACTTTCTGTTGTGTATTACAATTCATAATAGGGTTACTCCCTATTTATAATTGAGTTAGTTTGCTTCCAAATTAATTAAGAATGATTAATAAAGTTAAATGATTGAATTTCGATTAATTGATTAATTATGCTAATTAAAATTAATTATCGAAATTATCCGATTAAGTCAAATAATCAAGTTAATTAAAAATGATTAGCAAAATTAAATGATTGTACCAAATTCAAAAATTATTTCATTAATTTGATTTTTTTTAAAAAGGTGATAAACAAAAGCGAGTATAAACATGAATCGAAACGAGTAAGTCACAATGTGCTCCAAAGCCGGTTGGTATAACGACCACACAATTGAAGTGTCGTACGTTAGGACCGAAACGCGACAAAAATTCCCAATTAATGTATAAAAAATTTGGTGGTATAACGGTATTAAATTACCGAATCCATGGATTAAAAATCCGATTAATAATGCAATGAAATTAAATCAAAACAAGACGACAACACAAAATTATATTGTGAAGTACACAAATCAAACTTAATACTATTTTAATAAAAACTCCACATTTAACACTCCAGCTGTCTTTGATCTGTCTTCATTGGAGTGGAGTGTGGTGAATAGGAAGAAGTTCACTGGTAATTCGGATAGGGCATATGTGTGGAGAGAAAGAAACGGTAGAGGTGCAGAAGAGGGGGAGATTCTTACATCGTTCTTGTTCACGGAGTTCCCCGATAGTATGGGGGCCAGAGATATGTTCGAAGTGTTTAAAGCTTATGGTTTGACATCAGAAGTTTTTATTCCTGCTAGAAAAGATAAGTGTGGGAAGAGGTTTGGTTTCGCAAGATTTAGGAAGATTCACGACGCAAGGATTATGGCAGTGAAACTTGATAATATTCAACTGTAAGATAAAAAAATTTACGCTAACATTCCAAGGTTCTTCCGTGATCTTGGGGCCAGGCCTGAACCGATCAGTAGGCATGTTGGGGGTGGTGGTGCTAATCTTAAACAACCCCCGACTAAGAGAGTGGAGCCGAACGTCTCTTTTGCTCAAGCTGTTCAGGGAGGGTGGAAAAACCCCTTTGGATCCCGCAAGGCTTCTTCTGGGAGAGTAGTTCAGGTAGAAGTAAAAAACGAAAATGAGTTATGATTCCAAAATGCCCTTACTGGTACCTTGCTGGAAGGTGTGACACCTTGTGAGATCCAACTACTCCTCAGTGCTGAAGATTATTTTAATGTTAAAGCTACGCTGATTGGGGTCAACAAGTGTCTGCTTGAAGACTGCATGGGAGAAGATATAGGTAAGTTTACCCAGGAGGCGGCAGAGTGGATAGGGAAAAGGTTTAGTGAGGTAAAACCATGGTCTCCTTCTGATGTTGATACTGGTAGATTTGCTTGGATCATGTGTTTTGGCCTTCCATGCCACGCATGGAATAACTCCACTTTTGAGAGGATTGCAAGGGAGGTAGGGAAATTTATCTATTGCGACGATGTTACTGTTAAAAAAGAGCGGCTAGATATCGCCTTATTCAGGGTGAATACTGATCGTGAGTGCTACTTGGATGAGAATATTAAGGTTGAAATCAATGGAGTCATCTTTGATGTTCATTTGGTGGAGGTAGTTCGTGAATTTTCGATTATAAACAAGAAAGCTTTTGTTGAAGATGGGTCTTCTTACGATTCTGGTGACTTTTCCGGTGAGGAAGGTGAAGTAGGTGTAGGAGGCTACTCCGATGATTCTGACAACGTGGAGATTTCCAATAAATCTGCAGATAGGATTGATAGCGAAGTTTCATTGAATTCGATCGAGTCTACTTTTCGTTTGGGTGAGTCAGTTGATGTTTCACATGTTAGAGAAAGTTGGACGGCGAGGAACAGAAGGGGGGTTTGAGAAACCCAAGGTTTATGATGATAATTCTGAAAAGGTGCATTTTGGCGTGTTGGATGTTGACTCTTCCCCAACAATTGATGAAAATGAATTAATGCAGATGGGTCCCTCTACCCAGGTTGATCGTTGTGTTGTCAATAGCTACATCCCTAGGGTAGTATATCCCTCTGATAGTGCTCCTTTGGAACCAAGTTTTGATGTGGGCCGTTCAGTATTTGCCTTGTGGACCCTTAGTTAATAAAGGGGTGAATATGGTTCAGGGTGTTGGGCCTAAAGGAAAAAAGAAAAAAACAATTGGTAGATATTTACAAGGCCCAAATCCCTTTCTCTCCTTCCTTCTATTCCTCACTCATCAACGCCTCTTCTTCAGTAAGGTCGAAGAGTATTCCTTCCAAAACTAGAAAACATCTAAATTTAACTCATAAAGGCCAATTTTCTTTATCTCCCATTGCTGAAGCGGTTGCCTCTGAAAGTTTGTACTCGATAGATTGAATCAGATATCTGTAGGAGTAACGTAAGACGCTTAGAGGACTTGGATAACGTCCCTCGAAAGGTGATGGAATCAGTGAAATCCTTGGGTATTGAAGAAGACGAAGATGAAGAAGCATTTGAGGGTGTTGTTAGAGGTCTTGAGATTCGAGACAGGACTCTATTCGTAGGTAGCAAGGGGTGTGAAAGATTGTGATCAATGATTTTAGTGTCATACAACGTTCGTGGGTGCAATTTGTCTCTCAAAAGGCGTAGAATCCGTAACACTCTTTTGAAAGGCAATGCTGATTTATGTATGTTTCAAGAGACTAAGATCCAATGTATATCAAAATCGATGGTTAGAAGTATGTGGGGAAAAGGTGGTTACGGCTGGTCAGCCAGTGGATCTAAGGGTTCTTCTGGGGGGCTTTTAACGGTCTGGAGGGAAGGAATGTTCCAGCCTATTTCAACAGTGAAAGGTAAGGGTTTTCTCTGCTCTATTTTCATGTGGAGGAATATTAAGGTTTTCGTGGTCAATGTTTATTCTCCTTGTGGGCTAAGGGATAAACGAAATCTTTGGGCTGATATTATGGAGTTTAAAAATAGTAACCTAGGCGGTAAGTGGATTATCGGGGGGGGGGGGGGGGGGGGGGGGGGGGGGGGGGGGGTGGGGGATTTTAACTCCGTTAAGTCTAGAGACGAAAGAAAGGGAGGGAGTTCTTCTTCTATTAAAGAGTGTTATGAGTTCAGTGCTTTTATTGAAGATCTGGCTTTGTTGGATTTGCTGTTTGTTGGTAATCGCTTCACCTGGTTTAATACAAATAGAGAGAGTTGTAGTAGGCTAGAAAGGTTCCTTGTTGATGATTATCTTATTGATTTTTGGGAGTTCAGGGCTCAATCAGTAGGTAGGCGCGATATCTCGGATCATCGGTCGGTTTGGTTAAAGTCCTATGGTGGTAATTCGGGCCCAAAACCTTTTAAGTTCTTTAATTGTTGGTTGGATCATAAGGTCTTCAAATCTTTTGTTCGCGATTCTTAGGACTCTTTCTCCATTTTCGGTTCTCCGTATTTCATTTTAAAAGAAAAATTGCTAGCTCTCAAGGCTAGATGGAAATGGTGGAGTGTCAATGTATTTGGTTGGTTGGAGTTGAAGATTGAGAACAATGTCGATTCTATTTGTGATATTGATGAGGTTCTGGAGGAAAGTTTAGACGGGTTATCAGAGGTGGAACTCAAAATGAAAGGGGAGGCCCAGGAGGAACTGTGGCGTAACCTCCATTTTCGTGAAAGCATGATTCACCAAAAGAGTAGATCTAAGTGGCTGAAGGATGTGGATGTCAACAGTAAGGTTTTCCATGCCGCTTTGAAAGTTAGAAATAGATCGAATTTTATCGTTGCTGTTGGTTCGGGTGAAAACATTATAGAAGAACCTAAGCTTATTAAGTATGAGGCTCTTAAGTACTTCAAAACCAAATTTAAACGTGAGGATTTCACAAGACCTGCTATGGATCTGAGTAATATCAGTAAACTTAGTTCAGAGGACAGCAGAAAGTTGAAGGCTCCATTCTCCCCGAAAGAAATTCGTGAGGCTGTTTTCGCGTGTGATGGAGGTAATTCCCCTGGTCCCGATGGATTTTCCTTTAGGTTCATCAAAGACTGCTGAGATATTGTTGGTCCTGAGTTTGTTAAATGCATTATGCATTTCTCCAATACAGGTGTGATGCCGAAAGCGTTTTCTTCGACTTTCATTACTTTGGTTCCCAAAATTGATAGCCTAATCCATTTTGGGGATTATAGACCCATAAGCCTTGTTGGATGTATCTCTAAAATTATATCCAAACTGCTTTCGGCAAGGCTTTCTCCTTTTATGTCTGGTCTGGTTTCAATGGCCCAAACAGCGTTCATTCCCGGAAGAAACTTATTGAATGGTGTCCTGTTAGCTAATGAGGTGATCGATTCGGCTAGGAGACTCAAGAAACAGTGTCTTCTCCTAAAGGTGGATTTCGCTCAGGCTTATGATTGTGTCGACTGGAAATTCATGATCCATGTCCTTAAATCTATGAATTTTGGACCTAGATGGATTAAGTGGATAGAAGGCTCAGTGTGTACTAGTTTTGTTTCTATTCTTATTAAGCGCAGCCCGACGGCGTATTTCCAGGCCTCGCGTGGTCTTAAAAAAGGAGACCCGATTTCCCCATTCCTGTTTACTTTGGTTGTGGAAACTCTGGCTGTTATGGTTAGACGTGCATCAAGTTCTAATTTACTGACTGGTTTTGGTATTAAGGGAGCGGAGGTAGAGATTTTACAATTCGCAGACGATACTCTGTTAGTTTGCAATGGTGGTTATCCTAACTTATGGGCCTTGAAGATCATTTTGAGAGGTTTCGAGACGGTTCCGGGCTTAAAGATCAATTTCTCAAAAAGCTGCATTTATGGCGTCGGTCTCGATAGGCATTTTATAGAAGCTGCAGAAAGATTTCTTTTCTGTAAATCTGGTGTGTTACCTATCAAGTTTCTCAGTGTTATCATTGGAGGTAATCATAGGAGACCGTCGTTTTGGAATCCGGTTTTGGATGTTCTTAAAAAAAGACTTAATTCCTAGGCTGGGAGGCACATGTCTATAGGAGGCAGGGTCACTTTGATCAACTCTGTTCTTGTCAACTTGCCAATCCATCATCTTTCCTTCTTCAAGGCTCCTTCCAAAGTTATTAAAGAAATTATTGCGATCCAAAGGAGATTGCTTTGGTCCGGTTCGTCGATTAAAAGGAGTATTTCTTGGATAAAGTGGAGTACGGTTTGTAAATCGATTGAGATGGGTGGGCTGGGTATAAAACACGTTGGAATATTTAACGATGCTCTTATGTCGAAATGGCTTTGGAAAATTTTAACAGGAGGAAAAGAGTTGTGGAGGCCTTTCATGGCTAGTAGATACGGTAACCTTGAAAACCTGGTGATGCAGCCCGACATTCATCCAATATCTAATACTCCTTGGTCGTTGTGGATGCGTGATCTTCTTAAGCTCAGAAAAATTGGAGTCACGTATGAATTCTCGACTGCTGCAGTACCTGTTATTGGAAGTGGTGATAGAATTTTATTTTGGTATTCTCCCTGGTGTGGGGAAGTCTTGCTTAAAGATCTTTAGCCAGATTTATTTGACGCTGCTGCTAATAAGGCTGGTGTTGTTAAGAACTTCGGAAATTGGGTTCAGCATCGTTGGGAGTGGTCGCTCCAGGACTGTTGGAGGGCAGGGGGATGTTGTCAATCCAGATGCTGTCTCTAAACTTCTTAGCCTGGTATCTAATCATCAAATTAAGTGTGATGTCAGGATATTTAGGAGTGGCGATTGGATCCTTCTAAGGAGTTTACGGTTCGATCTTGCTACTCTGTTTTGAATGCTGATATTTCCGGCCTGAGTTTAACTCAATCGGAGGAATTGTTTCTCAAGGTTGTTTGGAAAACTCGGGTCCCCTTGAAATTAAAGATCTTTTGTTGGAGACTGATTCGGGATAGACTTCTTACTCGTTGTAACCTTGCTCGTAAAGGTATAATTGTTTCCTCTCACGATAAGGTTTGTGTTTTATGCTTTCATGAAGATGAAGATGCCTTGCACTTATTTTTGAATTGTCCTAAAGTGCAAATGTTGTGGCTTAAAATTGCGGGTTGCCTAGATTATCCTAAGATCCGCTCTGAGACTATTAGTAATCATGCTTTATTATGGTTTTTGGCTTTGTATTCTAAAGGCAAGGAGGACATGAGTTGTTACGTGTGGATTATCTCAGTTTGGTGCATTTGGAACATTAGAAATAATATCATTTTTAATGACGTTATTTTCGATGTTGAAGGCGTTTTTAATCATATTGTTACTCTTTCGTGGAGATGGTTGGAACTAGATCGTAGTAGTTGTAGTTGTTATGAGTGGATGAAAAGTCCTACTGATTTCTTGTAATTTAGGTAGTTCTCTTTCTAATCATCTTCTGATTGGTTCTTTGTATCGGGTTGGAGAATCCATGTTTCTCCCTTTAATACAAATTGCTTATAAAAAAAAATACAATTATATTTACATATTTACCATACTCACATCGTTGTACCAATATCATGGTATCAAAATCTAGCGCAAATGTCGCATCCACGGATTTAATCCGGTTTAAAATCCAATGAAATAAGCAAAACAACACCATATAACAGCGCATTTTATGTAGAAAAGCAGTGTATTTTATGCAGCAGAACAACAGTGTATAACAACACATTTTATGCAGAACAACAATGTATTTAGTAGCAAAAATTTATCGGGACAACTGTGTATTCAATCAACTTATGCACAAGAAGAGTTTAACAACACCAGCTAAAAACCAAAAAATAATTATAAGTTTGCGAAGCTGCAATCAAGACAGAATTGGAACGACACGCAATCGAAACAACCAATACAGTAAATGTGCAATATAACCAAATCGAAATCGAATAGCAATAATTTTTTGATAACAAATTCAGCCTGATATGACAACAAAGTTTGCAGAAACTTTTTTTTTTATAAGCAATCTTCATTAATAAGAGATTAAGGGCATCTCAAACCAATAAAAGAGAAATTACAAAAAGGCACGGGAAAGGACCCGACCACAACAACGATAAACCAACAAACCTACTACAAAGCTAAAGGAAATCGAACGGAAATTTGGTCCAATCATAAAGGTTACACTTCCTCCTACCTCTATTTCCGAGAATTAACCAATTCCAAGACAACAAAACTACGGCATTAAATATGGCATCGACATTACAGACTTCGTTGTTAAACAGAATGTTGTTCCTCGTCTTCCATAAATACCAGCATGTAATGAACCAAATGGAGTTGACCGTGACGGGGTTCCCTCTATGGTTAAGTCTAGAGGACCAAGCTATGATGTGGTTACAATAATCCACTTCCGAGATCCAATCTATGTCCACCCAATCACATATCTTGCGCCAAACCAAGACGGATTTACAACAATTAAAGAATAGATGCTTAGCGTCCTCGTCCTCCATAAAACACATCACACACGGTTTGTCATGGTTATTCACAATGACTCCTCTTTTCACAAGGTTAGCACGAGTTGGCAACCTATCAATAATCATTCTCCACGCGAACACCTGCACTTTCGAAGGAATTTCTGCCTTCCAAATGAGACCTACAGTATCTGCGAATGTCTGTCACTGTGTCTAACATCGTACTAGAAAGAATGATATCATAGTAGGAACTAACCGAAAAACCATTTGCTTCGTCCGGTATCCACTTCCAGCTTTCAGCAGCACCATGCATCATGCTGGCAGACTCCAGCAGCAAGGAGATATTCTGCAATTCCTGGGCTAAAACTGAGGATTCACCTGGCAGAACATGAAAATGATTCCAACACCATTTTCCCAATTCCCAACATCCCATATCATAAATAGAAAACAACTTAGTATTACAATAAGCAAACAGAGTCGGGAAAGCGCTTTTTAAAGGACAATCACCGATCCATTTCGATAGCCAAAAAGCTAAAATAGAGCCGGATCCGACAGAAATATTCAGGTAATCAACAAAATTCACTTGGGAATTAGGGATAGATATTTGTAGAATATCTTTGAACCATTTAGAAGCCGAGGCCATAATTCCTACTTCATTAAACACCTGGATACTGAGGCTCAGATTACCGTATAAGCTGACGAGAATCGGTCTCCAAATCTCTACACCATCATGCATAAATTTTCAGAGCCACTTGGAAAGAAGGGCTTTGTTAAAGTGTCCGACATGTTTGATGCCAAGCCCACCGTACTTTTTCGGTTTACAAATAGAGTTCAAGCTAACCCACGAGATAAATTTTCTGTTAGAGGATCCAACCCACAGGAATCGTCTTTGGATGGCTACGATTTCCTTAATAACCTGCTTCGGAACTTTATTAAAAGATAGATGGTGAATCGGGAGGTTGACAAGGACTGAATTTATAAGAGTAACCCGCGCTCCAATCGATAAGTTACGACCTAACCAAGAAGACAATCTTGCCCTCATACATTCCAACACCGGCCGCCAAAAGGATATTTTACGGTGATTACCTCCCATAACCAGCCCAAGAAACTTAAATGGGAGAGCACCCGATTAACATTGAAGGAATTGTTCTGCTGCAAGCAAAAACTCCGGTTCCAATCCGATTCCGTATAAGCAGCTTTTGGCGAAGTTAATCTTAAGACCCGAGATAAGTTCAAAACCACGCAATATTGCCTTGAACGCCCAAAGATTAGAAACAGAACCGTCACCAAATAGGAGAGTATCGTCCGCAAACTGTAAAATATTAACGGAAGCAAAATCTTTGAATTTGAAATCGTTTAGAACTTTCAGTTCCGAAGCTCTTCTCACCGTGCTGCCTAAACCTTCACAGACAATAGCAAATAGAAAAGGGGAAAGAGGGTCCCCTTGTTTCAAGCCTCTCGACGCCTTGAAATCCTTCGACATACTTCCGTTTATAAGGATCGACATATAGAAAGGAATCACAACATCCACATTATTAGATCAAGCCGAAGAAGCACAATAGACACACACAATACAACCAAAAGTTCGAATCGAACCGAAGTCAAATCGGAGCAGCAAAGAACTATATAAAATATATACGCATGAAAAAACTTTATATCATTACCAAAACGCGAAAACAAGCTTAAAAAACACAGCATGTAGCAACAACAACATTGCGAGATCGGATCAATGTTACACAAATTCATCAAAAATCATGAAATCTAAAGTCATACTCTATTTGCTTGGCATACCTGCATATAGAAACTCAAAGGTGTAACACCAACAGCGTAACCGAAATCAAAATACAAAGTGAAACACATACTTTGTATAATAGAATTTTCAAACCAAATTGTTACCACAATGCGATGTCTACACCAAATCACATCAGCAACAATATAATGAGACCGCATCGAAAATCAAATGCGCAAACTGTACATAATGAGATGTAACAGAAAGTTTGAAGCACATGGTTACCGTAATGGTGAATTATTGATATGAACTGAACAACACCAACAGGTTATCCACAGTATGTTTCCTAAACATTGAATTATGTTCACAACATCAATATCACAACATCTAAAATCAACACAAACAAAGTGTAATCAGATCGCAACCAATAATCGAAATGTGTATATCAAATCAAACAAATAACAAACATAATTGATACAACATTCATAGCAAATTAACACAGCATACATATCAATATCTCAGATTAACAGAAACATTTACCAAACTTGAAACAAAAATTAACTAAAATCGAAATTGATACATTCGCAAACCATGACTGCAGCATATCATTTATCAAAATTGGAACAACATTTAGCAAAATCAGAACCAATACATCCCACAACCATAACTGTGCCATTAATTTTAAACAATGAAGAGGATGAATCTAGATATGATGCTAACAACAAGTTAAAACGGAATCGAAAAAAAAAAAACTAATCAAATTGTAATACTACTTGAACCTCTATGTCGGTTTTTGTCGCAGAACTGGTTGCTCCGCGTATGGCTGAAAATTTTTATTGCAAATCCAAGCTGCTGCATTATGTTTGTGATGTTATCGGATGAAGAAAAAGGATGAGATAGAGGAAAGGGATCAAAGGTGGAGTGGCGGTGTTGTTCGTGTGAGTAAGGGTGTTGTTTGTGGTTCACGATGAAGAGGGAGTGAGGTAGAAGAAGGAAATTGAGATGATTGAAGTGTATTGATGATGGTTGAAATGGATTTTGTGTGGTGTTGCCGGAAATGGCAAACCAGAGGCGGAGGAAAGTTGTTGCCCGTCGGCAAAGATGATGGTGGTTAATAGGCGGGCGCATCACTGTTAAGTGATGAGAGTGAGAGGTTGAAATTTTGATGGTTCTGCTACTATGGCCGCGAAAACGAATTATTATGAAGGAGAAAAGCTTTTTCCAATCACTTTTTTTCTTTCTCAATTTCTAACTAGCCGTCCATCCTTACTGCAACTTATTTTTATACTACAATAACATGTCTTGCTAAAAATCTATTATACCCTTTTCTTTCTTTTTAATTATTTTTTAAAAACAAAATAAAAATGAAATAACGTTAACATAACATTACTAATTAATAACAAAACAAAGTAATAATGTTAGTGGTAAAATATAAAGGTAATACTGGTAATAGAAATATATTAATAGTAAAAAAACAAGAAAACGGTATCTTTTCATAATGGATAAAATGAGTGTTTGTTTACTCTATTTATTATTTATTTATTTATTTAATATTTTAATAAAAAACAATTATAAAACATATTAAAATGAATAAAGAATCGAGCACAAAAATGCTCAAAAAAAGTAATATAAATAAACTAAAATGACCAGCATGAAATAAATTTCTCGAAAAAATACAGATTTTGATCAAATTTTGAAATAAATTTTTTACCAGTTAAAATGCTCAAACAGATCAAAATGTAACTAAAAAAGTTGTCAAAAAATAAGACAAGCGCGTCAGATTAAACTACACGAATAGTAGATCAATATTACTAACGTCTGGCAGCTCAATTTCGAAACTTCTCATCCACTGATTTTACGCATATTTGAGAAAAAATTCAACAGTCTGTCTGTATATCCAAGAATTCATTATGGCCAATCATTTCAGGTATTATTCATGATGAAGGACGTGATATGCTATGCAGGCAATGCAAACTAAAAATAAAGTCAGATAATGGAAATTTTAAAATGCCCAGACAAAATTGGGGTATGACTGATGCCCCTATCTAATTGCCTTAAACCCGAGAAAATGAACTACTGTACGGGTTCATTTTTAGGGTAGAAGTCAATTAGATACAAGAATACCCCAAATATTTTGTCATGTGAAAAGTAGAAATGCAATGCAAGGATGGAATGCAGTAAGATAGGAATGGGATAGTCGGATGCGAAATTGACCAAAACATTTGAGATTCTTTGGATTACCAAAGCAATATCTCAGTTTAAGAAATGAATTTCTCCAAGACGCGTGAGACAGTACCTTATAACTTAAGGCTCTCCGAGAACCTTTAAGAGTAGCTTAACAAAGAAATGAGATTCTCCGCATCGCATGAAGCAATACCTTATGGGTTAAGGCTCTCCAGGGATATTCAAAGCAATATCTCTGCAAAGGGGAAATGAGATTCTCTAAACCAATGAAGCAGCATCTTATTGATCAAGATATTCCAACTAGGGGGAACGATACCTCAATCGCATCTAAGATTCTCCAAGGATACTAGAGCAAATTAAAAATGAATGCGTGAAACTTCCTAGATCGTGTGAAGCAGTACCTTATGAGTTAAGGCTCTTCGGGGATACTAGAATAGTATCTCGGCAAAGGCATGAAACTCTTTGGGTCGTACGAAGTAGTACCTGATGAATAAAGGCTCTTCAAGGATGCCAAAGCAATGTCTCAAATAAGAAATAAGATTCTCTAAATCGCACGAAGCAGTGCCTTATAGTCTAAGGCTCTTTGGGGACAAATAGAGCAGTATCTAAAGCATTAAATCTATTGGGGAAACAGTTTAAGTAAGACCCCTTTCAGAGGAAGTCTCCTAGCAAAGCTCTGCAGGGAAAAAGCTCATAAGAGACTTTTTAGGATAACCTCTGTAACGCCCCGATTTGTTTAATTGTATTTATTTGTTTCATTTATGTGAATTTTGTGAAATGTGTGAATTTATTGTATTTTACCTGCTAATTGAGTTAATTGGTTAATTTCCCTGATAGGTAAAATATTTTCAATAAATTATAATTTCTTTTCAACTTTTATTTCCCGAAATATATTTCATCGCTGTTTATGTTTTATCGCATTTTGAGAGCGTTTGCGAGATATTTGAGCATAAGGGCAAAATGGTCATTTTGGGTAGTTAGATATTTTGTTATAAAAAGGGAAAAGAGAGAAATAGAGAGAAAAGGAGAAAGAAGAGAAAGAAGAGAAAAGAAGAGAAAGAAGAGAAAGAAAAGAGAGAGGAAGGGGAAGAAGAGAAAATCATCAAATCAAAGCTTGAACTTCGATTAATCGGGTAGGGTGAGAAGTTTCGATTATATCTTGCTTGTATATGTATATGTATGTATTTGTTTGAATGTTTGGTTGAAAAATCTATGTTTTCCACTTGATTGGAATTGTGATCATTTCGATAGAATCGATGTTTTAACGGTTAGAATTTGGAATAGATCGTGTAGAATAGTCGAGTAATGTTTGGGTTTAATCGGGAATACTCGTTGGTATGATTTAGGGAGTTTTGGATTGAGTTATATAGTTTGTGAGAGTTAGGGCAATAATGATGAAATAGTGAGAAATCTATGTTTTCACGGTTGGAATGCGGAATAAGTTGTGTAGTATAGTCGGGTGAGGATATGAATTAATCGGGAATGGTTGTTTGTGTGTTTTCGAGTGGTTTTGATCGAGTTTGGAGTTGGGATAAATTGATAAAATTATGTTTCAAAATATTTCAAAAATGTAAAATGTGTTGGATGGATTTTTAATGGTGAAAATATTGTAGTATGTTGAATTCTGAGACCGGGGCTTTTTTACGGAATCGAAATCGGAGGTCCGGAAGGCAGTTAACGATCGAAAACTGAGTTTTTAGCAGAATCTGCGCATTCATGCGCCGACCCCCAGGTTTATGCGTCGACTCATGATCTCGTGCACTGACCCAGGCGAAATTTGCAGGTTTATGCGTCGACTCATGATTCTATGCGTCGGCTCATGATCACTGAATTTTCCAAAATGTCAGATTTTGTTTTCTTCATAACTTTTGAACCGTAAGTCCGTTTTGACCCCCGTTTGAAGCGTTGGAAAGCTAATGAGATATTATTTCTATTAAAAATTGTTTGGAGGGTAAAATATGATTTAATTAATTCGTGATTTGAGAATTAGTCGTGTTGTCAGATTTTTTTATCGCGTTAAGTGCGTGCGGTTGGTGTTTTACCGTGTGTTGTGCTATTATTATTTAACGTGGAGCTTTTATGTGGGTTATATGATGTGAATTGATATGAGTGTATATGCTAAAATGATAATTGTTATGGTTTATGGATTATGATGAAATGCATTGTTTTGGGTTTGATTGCAATGCATGATTATTGATGTTGAGATGGTTCACATGGTTATATATGCATTTGATTGTCACGAGTCATTGTATGCCAAGCATCATGATATGCATTCTTGTGATGTCGTGTGCCCTAGTGGGTGTGAGCGACGAAATTATTCCAGAGGGAATCTGCTGTAACGGTCGTGAGCCTTATACAAAGAGGACTTAAAGCGACGCTATAGACGATCGTGAGCCTTATACAAAGATGACCTAAAGCGATCGGATCGTGAGCCTTATACAAAGAGGACCTAAAGCGATCCATAAACGTCGTGATCCTTATACAAAGAGGACCTAAAGCGACGGGGAACATCGTTTGCCCGACGGGGAGTTACACTAAGTAACAAGAGATGATTCCAATAACTCCTGAGTGAATTAATGATGATGAGAATGATGGATGGATTGATTATATGTGGGAATTTGTGAATCGATTGATTATATGTGGGAAATTGTGAATTGATTGATTATGTGTTGAGCTCGTGATAGTATTAGTGATTTGATATGCATTTGTGATAAATGCATTGGTTATGGATGATATGTTTTATGTATAGATATATGTTATGTTTTGTGGGGATGTTGTGCCTTACAATGATTGTATTATTTATCTATGATATGCTATATATTAATATATGTGATGTGGGGGTGTGTTTCCATATGTCATAACTTTGGTATGCCTTATGTATGAATATGTGATTATGTTGGTATAATTGATATATGCTATGTTGTTGGATTATTAGAAACATCTTATGTATCTGTGGCATGCTATCTGTATTAGTATGTGTTGCTTGTGGTAAGAATAGTTATGCGTGTGAATTTATATGTGTTTGCATATTATTATGCAATCTTGATTTAGTTGTTATTTCTCACTCTTCTGCGGTGGTTTGTTGCTCTATGAGGCAATTGCAGATTAGTATCTTGGAGGCTTTTGTGAAGATTAGTTTTCCATCCTTTTGTCGGTCTGTCTGCTCTGATACGTAACACGAGAGTCGGAGAACGCTTTTGTTATATATGTATACATTTGTTGGATCTATTTTGTATTACCTTTGTATGAATATTTTGATGTTATAAAATAATTTATTTTGTAAAACAAGTCAGTTATGGATCTTTCCGCTTTATTCCATAGTTGAACTTTCCTTTTGTTGGAAAAATTTTCCCTTTTATGTTTATTCCATTTTGTGTTATGTATCAAATTTATGAGCAGGGATTGTGTTTTCTTTCTTTAAATGATGCATCCTTGTTTCCGTCTAAGAATAAAATTTTATTCACTCTGATTTATTTATGTATTATTTATGCGCGATGGGAATTGGGGTGTTACAACCTCTGCTTGGGGAGAAACAATAGTAAAGATGTTGTGAATTATTATTATTAACTATGAAGTTGAAGAATGACTTGCTGGGGAATTGAAATTCCATGAGCATGTGTGGGGTATTAACTCTTTTCAGAGGAATACTGCCCACTTTGAAAAAGGACTGGCCAGGATGCTTGTTGATTGATCATGGATCTTGTGATGTTATATTGTTCCACTTTGGATGGAAATGACATGCCTTGCATGATGCATGAAGATGCATATGAGAATCTGACTTTTGGGGATTCTGATGCATATAGGAATGCGAAAGATTTTGTTTGATGCTATTTGTGTTTGGCAGAAATATTATGATGCATGTCATGTATGTGACAATGCAAAGGATGGAGTATGCTCGGGATAGATCTCCCTCTTAAGGGTGAGATCCCTTTGATACCAATGGGGATTGGATTTGGGAGTGCCAAATGAAATTGGGTTTTTGCTTTTCTGGTTGCCAATATGAATTGGTTTAGGTTGTATGAGGATACCAACAAGGTCGACTTTGGTAGTTGCCAATGAATATTGGACTTTGGATGTGTGCCAAATGAGATTGGACTTTACTTATTTGGTGTTTGCCAATAGATTGGACTTTGGTGGTTGCCAGTGAAGATTGGACTTTAAGGGTAAACTTCCAGATGAGAACTGGATTTGAAGATAGGTTACCAGACGAGAACTTGGTGAAAGTTTTTTTTGTCAAACGAGAATTGACTTTTGGATAGTCTACCAGACGAGAACTGGTGAGAACAGGCATTTGCCATACGAGAACTGACTTTTGGGATAGTCTACCAGACGAGAACTGGTGAGAAAAGGTATTTGCCAAACGAGAAATGGACTTTAAAGGATTTTCCTACCAAGAAATGGACTTTGAAATGGTTTGTCATACGGGAACTGTGCTTTGAAATAGTTTTCCAGACGGGAACTGGACTTTGAAATGGTTTTCCAGACAGGAACTGGACTTTGAAATGGTTTTCCAGATGGGAACTGGACTTTGAAATGGTGTGCCAGATGGGAATTGGACTTTGAAATGGTTTTCCATATGGGAACCTGACTTTGAATTGCGAAGCAATATTGGACTTTGGTGTCAAATCATGGGTTACAAGTTTTTGGTGTCAGATTCAAATTGTGGGGTTAGGCCCAATGAATGATATGATATGCATGGCTCTATGCATGAGTGAAGCGACATGACTAATGCATGTGAATGATTTATGAAATGAAATGAAGGTTTATAAGATGCCCCTGTGGAGGGTAATGGCTAAAAGGTTCCCTTGTAGCAAGGCTTCTTGTTAAAAGGCAAAGGGTTATTTGATGGGGGTGATAGCATGATTTCCCAACACTCGTCTTGAACTCGGTGATTATTGATGAAGTCTACTTGATCTTGCCCCAGTCTGGGATCTTGGAAGCATTTTTCATTGAAACGAAGTTTGGAAGCAGTTGTACCATGAGATAACCTCAAGATGGTTTGCCCCAGAATTTTGAGTCATAAAATGATTTGTCCTTGATTAAGCGACCATTTGAGTGGTTGGCTTCAATACAATCTTGAGGTATCTTTCCCTAGAATAAGCGTTGAAGCGACTTAACTTGTGTTGATTGAGCACTGGAGAGACTTTCCCTTAATCAACAGAACCTATGGGTGGCCTGCCCCTGATTCGTAGATATAATACACTATGATCAACCGATTCTTTGAATGATTTTCCCTTCAATTAACTGATGCTTGGAGACTTGCTGTAGATTGACTGATTCCATAATCATTGGATGTTAATGCCCCTGATCCATAGGGTTATGAGGTGTTCTGGATTCTGATCCACTTTGACAAATAATTAAGTCCTCTTTGATTTCATTTTGTTGGGATTTCCCTGATGTCAAGTATTGACTAGCAATTAAAACTATTCATTCACAAATGGTAATTTTAATGCAATGCTCATACGAGTTTTGAAAAAATCAATCATTATTGGAATGATGTGATAGTGTGTGACAAATGGACCATTAGTCCAAATGTAGTGCTGATTTATCTAGTGAAAGGTATAGCAAGAAGAAGATTAGCAAATCTGTAGGAGTCAATTTACGCAACCTTTATGTAGTATGCCTTCAGAATAAACCTCGCCTCAATTAGGTCTTTTGAGGGTTGTAACGTGGTATGGTTCACGGTTTGAGAATCAAAGGATATAAGGCTCAAATTTTGGTTTGTACCCACCCCTTCTTCGTGATGTTCTCCAGTCCTAGTTCAGTTAAATTAACACACGAATTTATAGTTCGACGATATTAGAGTGAAGATGAGGATTCAAGATTCGCTTGAAATGGCAGTCACCTTATTTTGTTTTTGTCATAGATGTCTGTGACCTTTCTATTTTTTGACATGGTGGTCATTGAATCTTGTTTTTTCTTCTTGAGAATTTGAGGACCTCTTTTGCTTTTGATTTTTTTCTTTTAATCCCTAACTTTTGCCTGGACTGATTTTGTTTTTTCAAGTCCATCGGGATTTCCCTAAGTTTTGCCTAAGTCGCCTCTTTGGGTGTTCGACTTAGTGCCCTTTTCTTTTTTTTTTCTTTGTTTTGGAAAGGCTTGTGACTACCAAGTCATTGGTCATTGAAGAACAACCGCCATAACTTTTGAATTAAGCATGGTTCCTTCGACACGTCAGGATGTGTGTGAAGAATAGCATATGACTGATCCTCATATGGGATATATTCATCTTGAAATCAAATGTGTAGTCGAATTAACTGAACATTACCCATGCCCTCAAGTTAAGCGTAAAAGTTGAGAAATCTGAAGGAAATTCCTACTTCTAAGCTCGAAGTGGTTAATTAGGGACAAACTCCTTATCTCTCTAGTGTTTGGGGATTTGAAACAATGTATGTACCTTATAACGACTCGAAAAATCTAAATCAATTATTTAATTATTTATTTAATTAATTTAGAAGGAATTAAGAGGTTTTTGGGTAAATTGGAGAGTATGGATTAAAAAGAGTATTTTTAAATAATTTAATAAAGTGAATAATCATGTATTATTTAGATTATTACTATTATTAAAAATAATAAGAAAAGGGCAAGGTGGTCATAAAAGAAAAGGAGTGAGGGTAGAGTTGGAAGTTCATAAACTGGGATAGTGTGACTAAAGAATGAAAGATCGGTCAATTTTCTAATTGATCGTATTTTTTTGGTGAAGAACGATGAAGGAGAGAAGAGGAAGAGAAAACCTAGGGTTTGAAGGATTGCTAGGAGAATCTTGGAGAAAGAAGGAAAAAGCTTCGGATTACTCTAAGGTATGGGGAGATTTCATAATTTCTTATAGTTCTTTAGGACATGGTGATGAATAGATTAGGTATTCATGTTATTGTGTATAATTATAATGGATGTTGATGTAGAATGAATGATTTGATGATAATATGGTGAAATTGAGTGGTATGTGTTGATATATGTGTATTAGGTGAGTCTTTTGATCGAATTTTCGTGGGGGAAAAACTGATTTTTGGGGTAATCGAAGTCAAAAACGCAGAAAATCATTTTTTGGGAAAAAGTGGGTTTTATCGCATCCTGACACGGGCCGTGTCACACAACACGGGCACCCGTGTCAGCTTTCGGGTTGAGTGGAAGAAAAAAAATTTCACTAGCAGGTTGCCTGACACGGGCCATGTCACAGGACACTGGCGGCCGTGTCAGCCTACTGCCCTGCATATTTTCTTTTCGTTTTGGGGAAATTTTGTTCAGACTTCCTGACACGGGCCGTGTCACAGGACACGGGTGGCCGTGTCAGCTTGCTGCCTTGCCAAATTTTTGTTGTTGTCTTGGACCGAGTCGGACTACGGTTTGTCTTGTTTTTGCTATTTCTTGAGGTTTGTGATGTTTTCCCGTATTGATTCCGTGTTGTCGAGCTGTTGTTGATATATGGATGATAAAACATGATTTTATGATGAATGTTGCTGAAAAATGAAATGAATGATGCACATGTTGATATTTGGATGAAATGAGGAGAATTAGCATCATTGCATTTCATGGCATTTTATTATGTTGGGGCTTCGGTCTATTGGTAGCTTCAATCCAACTGTGCGGATTAAAGTGATATGTTGTTATGTTGTGCTCCCTTATGGAAGGTTGATGGCCAGTGTCCATCACATGGAGAAAAATCGATACCACATGCATTCCTTGCATTTCATCTTGTTCGACGTTGCATTTATGATGTATTTGTGATTGTGTTGCGAAAGATTTGATGATGATATGATGTTGTTGTTGCCTATTCTGTTTATTTTCCAAGTCTTTATATTACTATGATGAATTATGGTTTCTCACCCTGCCTGCTTGGAAATGTTGCCTCTTATGTGGGTAACTTGCAGATAACCAAGAGTAGATTCGCGATGCTGGTGGATGTAGCCTTGGAGTGTTTTCGCTTACTGTCGTTATTAGTAGTGTTTAGAGGTGTCCTGCTCTCACTACGCCAAAATTGGACAAAGACAGCGCAAAAAAGACAGCACTTTTTGGACAAAGCGCTGCTATAAGTCTTTAAAAAATTTCGCTTAAAAAAAGCGCTGTAAAAGACAGCCTTTAGAAAGCTCTTTTTAAAAGCGCTGTTAAATTCCCAAAATAAAAGCCACCTTAGAAAGCGCTTTTAATAAAGCACTGCTATAGGAATTACTTTAGACAGCGCTTTTATAAAAGCGCTGTCTAAAGGTTAACCTTAGAAAGCGCTTTTTAAAAGCGCTGTTAAATGACCAAAATGGAAGTCACCTTAGAAAGCGCTTTTTGTAAAGCGCTGCTATAGGCATCACTTTAGACAGCGCTTTTGCAAAAGCGCTGCTATAGGTTTTAAAGTCTCCCCACCTTAGAAAGCGCTTTCTGAGAAAAGCGCTGTTATAGGTAGCACTTAAGAAAGCGCTTTTTAAAAGCGCCGTCTAAAGTCATTTATGAATTAAAATATAAAACAATTTCTAATCATTTTCAGACATTTCTTTTCATTTTCTTCTCTCGACCGTTCTTCTCTACTGAAACCCTTGCTATCGTTCTTCTCTCCTGAAACCATTGCCGTCGTTGTTCGTCATTGTCGTCGTTCCATTGCCGTCGTTGTTCGTCATTGTCATCGTTCCATTGTCGTCGTTGTTCGCCATTATCGTCATTCCATTGCCGTCGTTGTTCGTCATTGTCGTCGTTCACGTATTTCCATCAGTTTGGTTGTTCATTCGCCATTTCTTTCGTGAAGAAGAAGACGAAACGAAGAAGAGGTACACTTTTCATTCTTGTTTTCATTCTTGTTTTCATCGTACGATTTTTGTTCTATTTTCATTCTGGTCACTAGCTACCATTTTGCCGTCGTAGTACAGGTGTTGTTGAGGTGGTTCGGAGTTCCTGCGTCATACTTCCATTTTGTGTATTATTCAGTTGCATACTTCTGACTTATTTTGTGTGTAGTGTTGATATGGATAATGACCATAGTTATAAAGTTTTGAGATGTTTATTTTTGAACATGTTTAGAATGACTAATATTGAACATGTTGTTTCTATTTTCATTAGTTGTTGTTTCTATATTCTAGATTAAAGAAAGTATGATAGTTATTGTAATATTGATAGTTATTGTATTGATGGAGTTATGATATTGTCGCACCCTAATTTTTGACCCTAAGATCCTTTGTTCTTTGCATAGCATCCTTAGGCCTTTGTGTGTTTTTTTTTTCACTAACCAATTTGTGTAGGTTTGGCAAGTTCAAGAGGAGATAAAGGAGAGATGTGCCCTCATCCTCATAACTGACTAATCACGACATGGTCCATCGGCCTAAATTGTGTAATGGCATCATTTTCTAAAGCATTTCGTTCAGAAGAATTTCTCGGAGGTTTCAGGGTTTGTTCTCGAAGATTTGGTGCATTAATCTCCAACTTGAATTTATTGGGCTTTAGTACATTGTGATTCGGATTCTAAAACTCCAAGCCTGCATGCAAGGTTACGTTTGTCCTGGACATAATTGGTTCCAAGAACCAGATTATGTTCATTTCATGTTCAAGTCATTATCTCAAGATTTTGTTCAAGTTGCAATATTCAGGAGTTTCCGAACAATAAAATAAGGAAGGATTCAAAGCCTGCCAACATTCGAGAACTTTAAGTTAATAAGAGGTTTCACATAATTCTATAAAGTTCTAACCTTAAGATTCAATTTTGCAAGTTAATCTCAAGAATTAACTCCGAAGAGTCGAAGATTATTTCGAACCAACAAGGCCCATTACTATCCAGGACTTATGAAAGCAAATTGAGTTTTTCTTTTCTTGCAAAGTTTAAAATCAAGCTATTCGTTCGAGTTGCGGTGTTCAAGAGCTTTTGGATAGAGATACAAGAGATAATTCACATTTTCACCATTCAGAAGTTCGATTCACAAGAAGCATTAGGAAATATCTCATGACGTTATGGTTTAATTATTATTATGCACTAGCATTATTCTTCACGTTGGTGAAAAGATCATTTGACTTGGTATTGGCACATTTACCAAGATCGTTTGGCAAGTTTGCTTCGTCTATGATTAAAGAGGGGATGCCATACATGTGCAATTTTGTACTTGCGTGTTTTATATGTAATGAAAGACATCCTCTAAACACATAATAATCAATGTTTGTTTCCTGTGATAAATATTCAATATTCAGTTTACAAAAGTATGACTGCTACAATGGCTTTGTCACACCAAAATGGGTAATTGATAGGTGTACCGCCACTTTCTCCCAAGATTTCTATACAAGCAAATTACAAGACAATGAAAATAGTGATGTCGCACGAACCACCTATGATTCCTCCAAACTCAAGGTTCGACAATCAGAATCCCGAGAATGTACCAGCTCCTGTACTCATTGCTTGTACTAGAAAATTGTAGACGCCACATTTGGCTCGCGGTTAACATCATTACGGTTGGTACTGGTTCATAATCAAGGACACATATATAATCATTATAGCTGCACCCACGGTGTTCCATTTGCTACCTGTCATGACACGAGATGAACAACAGTCAAATAAGAATCAAAGTGAATGAAGAAAGAAATATGGATGCGCTAGGACCTGAAATCAATCACAGTTCAGTCAATACATAACAAGAGTTGCTTTCCAAAGTTCAATCAAATCAAGTTTCAGCTTACCATTAATGAGGAGATAAAAGCTGTGACACATGCAAAAGAGCAGCTAGATTAATAGACGACAAGCACCATCACAGAAAGCATTGGCCCTTTGAGCATGACGTCTGTTTGTGGAGGTTGCTTAGCATTGCAAGATGCTGGGGTTCCTATTAAGTGCTCAATTGCTGGAATTGCTATGGGTTTGGTTCTTGATACCAAGGAATTTGGTGGAGATGGAACTCCGCTTATTCTGTCTGACATAACTGGATCTGAAGATGCATCTGGTGATATGGATTTTAAGGTTGGTGGAATTACTTTGCCCATAATGAGATAAGCACTGCTACAGGCAAGAGACGGCAGGAAGCATATACTTGGAGAAATGATGAAAAGCTTTCCCCCTCCAGCCAAAAGACTTTCTAAGTATGCTCCTTTGATTCACATTATGAAGGTCAGACCGGATAAAGTAAATCTCATAATTGGCTCCGGTGAAAAAAGTGAAGAGCATTATTGAGCAATCTGGAGTAGAGGCTATTGATACCGAAGATAATGGCACTGTGAAATATTTACAAAAGATTTGGTTAGTCTAGAGAAGTCTAAAGCTATCATTAGTAATTTGACAATGGTTCCAAATATTGGTGATATATATAGGAATTATGAAATCAAATCAATACTTCCATATGGAGTTTTTGTAGAGATATCACTTGGACGAGAGGGACTTTGCCGTATTAGTGAGTTAAGTTCAGGTTGGCAAGCTAAGGCAGAAGATGTCTTCAAGGTTGGAGATAAATTGATGTAAAACTTACAGAGATAAATGAAAGGGCCGTTGGAGCATATTACGGGCTTAGCTTTTTCAACTCACCTTTTGGTTTCGTCTTCTGCTGATGCTCAGATTCGCACTGCGGGATAATAAGAACGTTGTCCCCACTCGGGTGCACTTTCGATGACAAGAAAGCATTCAACTCGCACGACCATCACCTATAAAAGTGGAGACGTCAATTATTATGGAAAAGTGAACAATCAATTAATATGAAATTTAAGGTGTCAACTAAATGTGGAGAGGTAGTCGTCACCTCCAGTGAACACAACCGTCAATTGAAGACATTACAGGTCCACAATTTATCGCCAAAGTGATACATTAGAAACTGATGACAAGCTTTTATCTGATAGATACAGTCAAACTTAACAAACCAAAAGGATTTCACTCGAGGCCATGGCTGCTGCATAGTCAGTTATTCATATTGGTTAAACCACAATTTCATTGACTGCTACTGATAATAAAATAGACTCAGACAAATTAATTGCAAGGCAGGAAACTGGTTTTCACGTCACATTTGTTACGGGTCACACGAATAGGGCCACAAACTATCGGATCACGCATAAGAAGCTGGAATTCAACATACCTGAATAGGCGCTTTTACACCATGCCGCGACCACACATATACCACCCACCATCATTCAAAGTTTTCTCCCGTCATTGCAGAGAATCCTTTGGCTACGTGCGACCCTTCATTACCAACCTGTCCAAAGCAAAAGCCAAAAATTCAGGTCAAAGCATTCAAGGATACATGATTGTTTCTCAGGATTACAAAGCATCAATGTTACAAAAGGCAACGGAATACATCGAGAAGTCTGTGTCAAATTCTGAAGTCCACTTTGCAAGAAGTTGATGTTCTTGGATAAAATTCCATCGTAAACACTGCAGGTTGATGTCCATGATTTTTTGGCAAGATGGAGAATCAATCAGAATCTCAGTCCAATACCTGCACTAATAAACTAAAATAGCATATTTCAATATTCAGATCACAATCATGGAAGGGCCATTGAATGAGAAATAAGTGAAGAGATAAAAGACATTGATATGTAAGCTGGAAATAAAATCGTGCAAACAAGGAAAATCAGCAAGGATGTTCAATACGAAATCAATCACGATATTGGCAAGTTTTGAAATTCACTCAAACCGATTTCAAATAGTCATATTTGGCCTCAGAGATATTTTTGAATCAGAGAGATTTCATCATCTTCAAATTTAAGAATTGAGGGCAACATCGTAAAGACGCCGCCACCTTCAATTCTTTCTAATTAGAATTAATCTAAGTTTTTAAATCATTTGATTGCAAGAGATCGCACCCATATTTCAGATCAATCGTATCAAATCGTATTCAAGAGCAATTTCAAAAACTTCCCATTCTTAAAACCAAATCAGCAAATCAGATCGTATCAGAATATCCACATTCAATTTCAATTCAAAACCTTTCCAAATCCAACCAAATCGGATCAAATAATTTACCACACTATCAATTAGCATTCAAGACCCCTAATTCTTCATCGGCCTATAAAAAGGGACGAGGTTTTGGTAGAAGGGACAGAGAAAAAGAAATTGAAAAAAACCAACGATAATCGTAAGTATCCATACACCAAGGTACTCAGCAAGTTCATCACCAAAAAAACCCAGGATACACAGTGGTACAACCGAGGCTCAGAACACCAAGAGCGTTCATCATCACCCAACGGACTCAGAAACACGCAATAAACATACACGAAGGGAGGATATCACCTGGAGCATCACGAGGGTTCGTCTTCAGCTCACGCGCCGCCGTTAAAGCCCCATCGGAGGGTCTCCGATAGGTAAACCTGAAACCCCCTTTCTTCTTCATGTATCTTGCGTTGATTCTTCTTATTTTGTATTCGGCATCGTTAATTTGTGATTCCATGTCCGATTGCCATTTGCATGTAACTCTGGATTTAATTTGGGATTTTAGGGTTCGTGGTCTTTCTGGGTAATTTGTGAGAGCGGTTTGATTTAGGTTGATAAAGCATGGGTTTGAACGGATTATAACAATGAACGAGAGAGAACAAAGGAAAGCGACGAACGAGAGAGAAGAAAAGAGAGCGATTGAACGAGAGAGAAAGGGGGTGGGTCGTGAATGTTTCAGCTTTTCTGGTTCTCACGTTTTCTTGCCATGCGCCCTTTATGTGTTTTTTTCCAATTAATCTTTTATTTTTAGATTTAAAATCAGTTAATCAATCAGTCTATTTTAAAAAAGAGTAAAATATAATCTGTTTTTGAAATATAAAACATAATCTATTATAAAAATAAGACAATCTGTTTTTCGTTAAAAATAAAGTAATTTGTTATAAAAATAATACTTTGTTTTTTATAATAACTTAATATTATGTTTTTTTATATAGCAATCCAATTTAGTTTTTTCATAAGATCATTTAAATCTTAATAATAAATCGTTTTTATATAAGTATATCATAAAAAAAAAACGTCTAATTTTCATAGCAATTTTTCGGGAGCAAATTTTCAATAACTTTTAATAAGAGGTCATTTAAATTAATCATCGTTTCAACATATATAATCCTTTGATTTATATCGTGTTCTCTCTTTAATTATAATAAGCTTATAATCTCTTGTACCGTATTCGTCTCTAATTTTCTAAATGCATGCTTAAATCTCGTTGATTTCGCGAATACTTATATGATGCACGATTTGAGTGTCTTGTTTGAATATTATTTGTTTGCCTTATATGTTGAGATTTAAACCATGGTTTTATGTTTTATTTTATAATATAATTGCATGAATTATTATATCTCAATTTGTTATTAATTTCTTTTAAATTATTTATATCGGTTATATCCCCTTTAAATCCAAAGGAAGGTCACTAATATTGACTAAACCGTCATAAAACTAACTCTTAGATCCCTTGGCCTCAAATCCGGAGTTTTCGTACTCCATGTCTCGTTGTAGACACTTAAAAACCTTAGCTTTAGGATCAGAGTTTTTATACTCCGAGTAAATGTCCTCCATGAACATTTACAAACCTACCCTTTTTGGACCATCCTACAACTTTAGAGTCATCGTACTCTATGTAAGGTTTTGCCTAAAATCTTACTTCCCTCTTCGAACCTTGACCCCGTCAAGAAGTTCCTCTTCTTAGAACTACGTATACTCTTATTCTACACCCGAGGATTCGTAGGCGTAAGGTGCGATGCCTTATCGAGTATACTTAGATACTAACCCCTAGGGTTCTCAACCTTTAGCATAGTACCCTTAGCAAGCGAAATATAAAAATAAAAAATAACATAATAAAACGAGAGGTTCCCGTAGAGTACTACGGACGTTTAGGATGCTAACACCTTCCCTAGGCGTAACCAACCCCCGAACCTTAGATCTCCCCTTTTAGGTTTTTGACCTTGAACCTTTCCTTTGGATAAATCAAAGTCGGTGTCGAAATAAATGTGATCCTAGTTCATTAATAACTATGGTATCTAATTTTCACCGCGACAGATATATAGAGCCATGAAAGTGGAGTTATGATAGTTATTGTATTGCATGGTCAAAGAAAGTATTTGTCTTTGCATGAGATGTTTATCTTGCTCAATAATTGCTTTGATGATTATCTTTGTGATATGATGATTACTTGTTTAAGTATGCTTGCTGTTAAGTATGTTGCTTGTTTGTGATTACATGTTGCCACTTATCAAGTTATGACTCATAATTGGTCAATTAATGATATTTCATTTTATGATACGTGTACAGGGGGGTCTTGGTAATTCTAACCTATCTGGACACTGTGTGGGTCTAAAAGTTGTTTACATCCCTGCAGGTAAATATTTTTTATTTTTGTTTTTGTTTAGTTTAATTAGTATAACTATGGATAAGAAATGGATGTCTTCAAGTCGATTGTCGAAAGAGTACGAGAATGGGGTATCAGAATTCTTTAAGTTTGCTATTGCGCACGCCAAAGACCCCAGTCGAATGAGATGTCCTTGCTTGGGTTGTTGTTTTGGGAGTCGGGTTGACGCGGTTCAGTTGGCATCGCATTTAAGGAGGAGTGGAATTGATAGAAGTTATACATGTTGGAATTTGCATGGTGAGAACATTAACGAGAATGTTGAACCGGGGGATAATACGGCCTATGCTTCAAACGACAATGGCACAGATACATACGATTCTGATCGAGTCGAAGAGATTGCAGAAGCACTTGAAGAAGATCTTAAGGATTGTCCCAAAATGTTTGAGAGGTTGGTAAGCGATGCAGAGAAACCGTTATATAATGGTTGCACCAAATTCACAAGATTGTCTGCGGTATTAAAGTTGTACAACTTAAAGGCGGGCAATGGATGGTCGGATAAAATTTTCACAGAGTTATTGGCCCTTATGAAAGATATGCTTCCAGAAGATAATGTTCTTCCCAATCGAACATATGAGGCCAAAAAGATGTTGTGCTCTATTGGCATGAGCTATGATAAGATACATGCATGTCCAAACGATTGCGTTTTGTTTCGAAATGAGTATACATCGTTAAATGAGTGTCCTAAATGCGGTGTCTCTCGATATAAGGAAAAGTTGTCTCCAGCAAAAGTCTTATGGCATTTTCCTATAATTCCGAGATTTAGACGCATGTTTCGTAGTGAGACCGATTCAAGACACTTGACTTGGCATGCAGATGAAAGAATTATTGATGGAAAGTTGCGACATCCGGCAGATTCACCACAGTGGATGAAAATTGATGATGATTATCCTGAATTTGGAAAAGAAGCAAGAAACCTTCGCTTGGCATTATCTACTGATGGAATGAACCCACACGGTCTTCAGAGTATCTCACATAGCACTTAGCCTGTGATCATAATGATTTATAACCTACCTCCATGGCTATGTATGAAGCGTAAGTACATGATGTTATCTATGTTAATTTCTAGGCCTAGACAACCAGGGAATGACATAGACGTATACTTGGCACCCTTAATCGAAGATTTAAAGTTTTTGTGGGAGAACGGTGTGGAGGTTTATGATGGGTATAGGAAAGAAAGTTTCAACTTGAGGGCGATGTTGTTTGGCACAATTAATGATTTTCTAGCATACAGAAATCTATCAGGGTACAACATAAAAGGTTAATGTGCGTGTCCTATTTGTGAAGATAAAACAGATTGGACGCGATTGGAGTTTGGTCAGAAGAATGTATTTCTCGGTCATCGTAGATTCTTAAATTCTAATCATCACTATCGTGGGTGGAGAAAAGCATTCAATGGAGAGGCAGAACATGGTAGAGCTCCAACTATATTGACAGGTGATCAAATTTTTGAAAAGGTGAAAGATGTGAGAACTCAGTTTGGAAAGCCTTTTGCACATACACTTGTCAAGAGTGGGTGGAAGAAGAGGTCAATTTTTTTTGAACTGCCATATTGGAAGTCGTTGTATGTAAGACATTTTCTCAATGTTATGCATATTGAAAAAAATGTATTTGACAGTGTTATTGGTACGTTACTCAATATACAAGGAAAGTCTAAGGATGGCCTTAAAGCAAGAAAGGACCTGGTAGCGATGGGAATAAGAAATGAATTAGGACCCATGAAGAAAGGAACACGAACATATCTACCACCTGCTGCTTATACTCTATCTAGAAAAGAGAAAAAGGTATTGTGTAAGTTTCTAAGTGCAGTTAAAGTGCCAGAAGGATACTCTTCAGATATTAGAAGACTTGTGTCTATGAAAGACCTCAAGTTAAAGAGTTTAAAGACGCATGACTGCCATGTTATAATGGAACATTTTCTACCAATAGGTATACGTTCTATTCTTCCAGAAAAAGTAAGAAGCGCAATAACTAAATTGTGTTTTTTCTTCAAGTCAATTTACAGTAAGGTGATCGATCCTGCGATCTTACCAACATTGCAAAAGAAATAGTAATTACTTTGTGTGATCTTGAAATGATTTTTCCTCCCTCGTTTTTTGACATAATGGTTCATCTAGTTGTTCATCTGGTAAAAGTGACACAATTGTGTGGACCGGCTTATATGAGATGGATGTGCCCTGCTGAACATTATATGAAAATATTAAAAGGGTATGTTAAAAACCGAAGTCGACCAGAGGGTTGTATTGCTGAACGATACATTGTTGAAGAAGCAATTGAGTTTTGTACTGAATATCTGTCCAATGTACAATCAATTGGACTCCCCAAATCTCATATTGTCGAAAAAAAAGAAGGAAAAAATTTAATTGGAAATGAAGTTGTGACAGTATCAAGGGTCGAACGGGATCAAGTGCATTTGTATCTTCTGCACAATGAGAATGAGGTTGAGCCGTATGTTGAAATGCACAAGGATGTTCTCCGAGATTTAAATCCGAATAGAAATGAGAATTGGATAGTACGAGAGCACAATCGAAGTTTCATACCTTGGTTTAAGGATCATATTTATTCAAAGTTATATTCAGATCCCGCTTCAATAACAGAAAGGTTGAGATGTTTAGCATATGGTCCAAGTTTGGTTGTGTTTTCTTATAGCGCATACGCAATTAATGGATACACATTTTATACCAAAGAACAAGATGATAAAAGTACTATGCAAAATAGTGGTGTCACCGTGGTAGCTGAAGCAATGCACATTTCAAGTGTGAAAGATTTAAACCCCAAATTTGCAAATCTGTCATATTTTGGGGTTATTGAGCGCATTTGGGTGTTTGATTATGAGAAGTTTCAGATTCCTATATTTCGTTGCAAGTGGGTTGAAAATAATAATGGCGTACGAATGGATAAGTCAGGATTTTTGCAAGTGGATCTTAATAGGGTGGGGTACAAAGATGAGCCTTTTATTCTAGCCTCTCAAGCTAAACAAGTGTTCTATGTCACTGATCCGACAAGTACAAAATGGTCTATAGTGCTTTTATCTAACAAAGTAATTGATGAAAACATTGGAGATCAAGGTGATATTGATGTTGATATTGAATCATTTACTAGAAATGATCAAGATGAAAATATTATAGCGAATGAATCATATACTAGAAATGATCATAACGAGGGTATTTGGATCAATCCAACCGTCTGTGTTGTTAAGAGACGGGTAGAACATATTCCAACAAAGAAAAGAAAGAGACGTTAATGAAAAAGGTACTAGTTATAAAATTATAGCTTATATCATTTAATAATATTAATTAGTTGTCATGTTATATATAGCTTATATCATTCAATGGATTATGGATTATGGATTATGGATTTTTATATTTGTCATTTAATTTTTATTTTTTTCTTTCTTACAGGTGAAATGGCTAGTGACCATGACGACACACATGAGACACATGATGAAAATGAAGCTCAGAAGGTATATTAATTTTCACAATGTTGCTTATTAGTGATGCTACTTGATAACACAAAACAACTATATATTAATTCTTATTTGTTTGTCTATGTGTAGTGCCCTCGTCAGCGTAATGGCATAGACTGCGTGTATTTCGTTTTGAGGTTTATGAGAGAAATCCTTCAAATGGATCGATTAGATATTCCTATTATGGTATGCATGGATTTATAACTTAGGATTTATTTTAATATTTATCGGATATGTCATATAATTTATTATTTTTAACTAAATCATGCATATTTTGTTTTGTTATGTAGTACTTTGATGAATACGCGTGTTCTCATTACACGAAGGATAAATTGCAAGAAATTAAGGAGGAATTGTGCGAATACCTTATTGGAAAAAAAGTCATATAAGGTATAGGATAATGGGATTATGTGAATGTATAGTTTTGTGAATGGTTTATTTTATGGGATTGTATAGTTTTGTGAATGGTTTATGTTATTTATGTGATTTTGGAATGTAATTGTATAGTTTTGTGAATGGTTAATGTAAATGACTTGAATTATAATGGAAATGGTTTATGTGGTTTATGTGATTTATGGGATTAGTGGAAATGGTTAATGAACCATACTATAAATTGTTAATGGAAATGTGAAATATACAGGTTTATTGAAATGGCTTGAATTATACAGGTTTCTGCATAAAAAAATGGTTAAAATGGTTTATGTGTTCATGGAGTATATGAACATGATCTTTCATGTATATCTTGATAAGTTTGTAGTGGTTTTCATAGATGACATCTTGGTATATTCTAAATCAGAAGAAGAACATGCGGAACATTTGAGGATTGTGTTACAAGTGTTGAGGGAAAAGAAGTTGTATGCTAAGTTGTCAAAGTGTGAGTTCTGGTTGAAGGAAGTGAATTTCCTAGGCCATGTGATCTCAAGTGGTGGAATTTCTGTGGATCCCTCAAAGATTGTTGCGGTGTTGCAGTGGGAGACTCCGAAGTCTGCTACGGAGATTCGTAGTTTTCTTGGATTGGCTGGTTATTATCGTAAATTCATTGAAGGTTTTTCTAAGTTGGCTTTACTGTTGACGCAATTGACTCGAAAGGGACAAGCGTACGTATGGGATGTCGCTTGTGAGAAAGTTTTGTAGAACTAAAGAAAAAGTTGACAAATGCTCCGGTGTTGGTTTTGCCAGACCCGAATGAGTCCTTTGTGGTTTATTGTGACGCTTCAAAGATGGGCCTTGGTGGAGTTTTGATGCAAAATGGTAAAGTGGTTGCTTATGCTTCTAGGCAGTTAAGAGTCCATGAGAGGAATTACCCTACACACGACTTAGAGTTGGCTGCTGTAGTATTTGTACTGAAGATTTAGAGGCGTTATCTTTTTGGTTCGAAATTTGAGGTATTCAGTGATCATAAAAGTTTGAAACACTTGTTCGATCAGAAAGAGTTAAACATGAGGCAGAGGAGGTGGCTAGAATTGTTAAAGGATTTTGAGTTCGATTTGTATTATCATCCCGGTAAAGCAAATGTAGTGGCTGATGCTTTGAGTAGAAAGTCATTGCATATTTCGATGCTTATGGTGAGAGAACTTGAAATGATTGAGCAATTCAGAGACATAAGTTTGTTGTGTGAGACGACCGCTGACAGTGTGAAATTGGGCATGCTAAAGCTGACTAGTGGAATTTTGGAGGAAATTCGGGAAGGTCAGAAATCTGATTTGAAACTAGTTGACCAGTTAATAAAGATTAATAAAGGTAATGGAGGTGAGTTTCGAATTGATGAAGATGGAGTTTTGAGATTTCGAGATAGAGTATGTATTCCGGATATTCTTGGAATCAAAAAGAGTATTTTGGAGGAAGGGCATAGAAGTCGATTGAGTATTCATCCTGGTGCTATGAAGATGTATCAAGACCTGCGTAGATTGTTTTGGTGGCCAGGTATGAAAAGAGATATTGCTGAATTTGTGTATGCATGTTTGACTTGCCAGAAGTCCAAGATTGAACATCAGAAGCTTTCAGGTATGATGCAGCCGTTGAATGTTCCTGAATGGAAATGGGATAGCATTTCCATGGATTTTGTGACTGGGTTACCGAAGATTGCAAGAGGTAATGACTTGATATGGGTGATTGTGGATCGGTTAACTAAGTCGGCGCACTTCTTACCGATGAGGATTAATCATTCTACGCAGAAGTTAGCTGAGATTTATATTGATGAAATTGTGAAGTTGCATGGAACACCTTCGAGTATTGTATCGGATAGAGATCTGCGGTTTACGTCAAGGTTTTGGAAGAGTCTACAAGATGCTTTGGGTACTAAGTTAAGGATGAGTTATGCTTATCACCCGCAGACGGATGGTCAGACGGAAAGAACAATCCAATCTTTAGAAGATTTGTTGAGAGCTTGTGTGTTGGAGCAAGGAGGATCTTGGGATAGTCACTTGCCATTGATCGAGTTTACATACAACAACAGTTTTCATGCTAGTATTGGGATGGCCCCATATGAGGTGTTGTATGGTAGACGTTGTCGAACTCCGTTGTGTTGGTATGAGTCGGGAGAGAGTTCTGTACTTGGACCTGAGATTGTTCAAGAGACGACGGAGAAGATTAAAATGATAAGAGAAGAAAGGCACTTGAATTCCAAGAGGGAGACCACGTGTTCTTAAGAGTTACTCCGATGACTGGTGTGGGACGAGCTTTGAAGTCTAGAAAGCTCACTCCGCGCTTTGTTGGTCCGTATCAGATTATGCAGAGGATAGGAGAGGTTGCCTATTGGGTGACTTTACCACCGTCACTTGCGAATTTGCATGATGTGTTTCATGTGTCGCAGTTGAGGAAGTATATCCCGGATCCGTCGCATGTGATTCAAATGGATGATGTTCAAGTGAGAGATAACCTGACAGTAGAAGCTTTGCCTGTGAGGATTGATGGTCGAGAATTGAAGCAACTGCGAGGTAAAGAGATTGCTTTAGTGAAAGTATTGTGGGGCGGACCAGCTGGTGATAGTTGGACTTGGGAGCGTGAAGATCAGATGAAGGAGTCGTATCCGACTCTGTTTACCTCAGGTAATTTTCGAGGACGAAAATTCTTAAAGTAGGGGAGAGTTGTAATGACCCGAAAATTCTAAATCAATTATTTAATTATTTATTTAAATAATTTAGAAGGAATTAAAAGGTTTTTGGGTAAATTGGAGAGTATGGATTAAAAAGAGTATTTTTAAATATTTTAATAAAGTGAATAATCATGTATTATTTAGATTATTACTATTATTAAAAATAATAAGAAAAGGGCAAGGTGGTCATAAAAGAAAAGGAGTGAGGGTAGAGTTGGAAGTTCATAAACTGGGATAGTGTGACTAAAGAATGAAAGATCAATCAATTTTCTAACTGATCGTATTTTTTTGGTGAAGAACGCTAAAGGAGAGAAGAGGAAGAGAAAACCTAGGGTTTGAAGGATTGCTAGGAGAATCTTGGAGAAAGAAGGAAAAAGCTTCGGATTACTCTAAGGTATGGGGAGATTTCATAATTTCTTATAGTTCTTTAGGACATGGTGATGAATAGATTAGGTATTCATGTTATTGTGCATAATTATAGTGAATGTTGATGTAGAATGAATGATTTGATGATAATATGGTGAAATTGAGTGGTATGTGTTGATATATGTGTATTAGGTGAGTCTTTTGATCGAATTTTTGTGGGGGAAAACTGATTTTTGGGGTAATCGAAGTCAAAAACGCAGAAAATCAATTTTTTGGGAAAAAGTGGGTTTTATCGCATCCTGACACGGGCCGTGTCACACAACACGGGCACCCGTGTCAGCTTTCGGGTTGAGTGGAAGAAAAAAAAAATTTCACTAGCAGGTTGCCTGACACGGGCCGTGTCACAGGGCGGACGGCCGTGTCAGCCTACTGCCCTGCATATTTTCTTTTCGTTTTGGGGAAATTTTGTTCAGACTTCCTGACACGGGCCGTGTAACAGGACACGGGCGGCCGTGTCAGCTTGCTGCCTTGCCAATTTTTTTTTGTTGTCTTGGACCGAGTTGGACTACGGTTTGTCTTGTTTTTGCTGTTTCTTGAGGTTTGTGATGTTTTCCCGTATTGATTCCGTGTTGTCGAGCTGTTGTTGATATATGGATGATAAAACATGATTTTATGATGAATGTTACTGAAAAATGAAATGAATGATGCACGTGTTGATATTTGGATAAAATGAGGAGAATTAGCATCATTGCATTTCATGGCATTTTATTATGTTGGGGCTTCGGCCTATTGGTAGCTTCAATCCCATTGTGCAGATTGAAGTGATATGTTGTTATGTTGTGCTCCCTTGTGGAGGGTTGATGGCCAGTGTCCATCAGATGGAGAAAAATCGGTACCACATGCATTCCTTGCATTTCATCTTGTTCGACGTTGCATTTATGATGTATTTGTGATTGTGTTGCGAAAGATTTGATGATGATATGATGTTGTTGTTGCCTATTCTGTTTATTTTCCAAGTCTTTATATTACTATGATGAATTATGGTTTCTCACCCTGCCTGCTTGGAAATGTTGCCTCTTATGTGGGTAACTTGCAGATAACCAAGAGTATATTCGCGATGCTGGTGGATGTAGCCTTGGAGTGTTTTCGCTTACCGTCGTTATTAGTAGTGTTTAGAGGTGTCCTGCTCTGTGTCATGTAACATCGGGTTGGGAATTATTCGTGAACCTCGTGTTCTTTTGTTTTATGTAGAATTTTTACATTGTTGGTAATGATTTGATTTGGATACGTTTAGTATGAAGCATTTTATTGATTTGAATTTAAAAGTTTGATTCTGCTGCGTAGTTGATGATTTTATTATGATGAATGAATAACCCGTGTCACGGGACAGGATAATGATTACTAAATGATGTTTTGAATATATGTGGCACCTTTCTCATTGATGTTACTCTGATAATATGAATTATTTTCATAAAATTGTTGCGGGGTAGAAGGGTGTTACATACCTCATCAGCAGGATTTTATCTAGATGCATACCATTAACAATTATGGTATTCAGTTTTCATCATCCTCCCTCTAATCTTTGCTAAAACAGCAGTGTTATAAAGAAAGTGGACGAGAGGTATACGGATGTATTATTTTGTTTTTTGATATAAGTGAAAAAATGAGGGAATGCACCATGATTAATTCAGAAAATGTATGATCACTTCATTAAGACTACCATTCAAAACTACAATGTTTAAAACAAGTAGAATTTAACAGGAAAGAAGATACAAATGCAAATGATAAAAAATGATCCAAGGATTTCCATGGTTTGAGGATGTCTTTTTGTCTGAACCAATGGCTTTAGGAGATTCCCCTTAAAGTCATCGAACTCATTCGAGCGAGAAGTTGACGTGTACAGCTAAATTTCTTTCTGAAAAGGATATGTAGTTCTTGTCAATCAACTGTTGCACTTTGGCTTGGAAAGCTTTGTAATTTTCAATTGAATGCCCCATTGATCCAGCATGATATCCACAATGCACCTTGGGATCGTACCCAGGCGGGTATGGTTCTGGCAACGACTTGAGAGACTTGAGCTCCACCAGAAAGTTTCAGACCAAATTAGGCAGAAGCTGAGTGTATGACATAGGAATTGGATCAATATGAGCATTCCTTATTTCCAAGTTGTTTCAAGGCCTATGCTGACTCTGATGCTGATTCTAATATCCTTGGCCATGGGCTAGTTGATTTTCATTAGTAGTGGTCCAAGGTTTATGGTACGGCGCTCTAGGCATTGTTGGTTGCCAATAAGGATAGCATGGCGCTGAAAATGGTGACCGCTAAGAAGGTGAGAGGACCATATGGTCTTACTGGTGCACCCTGAGAATACTCAACATTTTCCATGCCGGTATCGGATTCATCTTCTTTTTCCTCTTGGAAACGAGGGATTCAATCTCACTAGCTTGGCTTCTTGAGGCGCCTTAGATTCTTCCATTTTTTATGGCAGCCTCAACGCGTTCTCCAATTATAACTAGGTGGGGAAATTCTGATACCGCATTGCTTACCAACCTTTCGAATTACGGGCTCTGCAAGGTATTCATGAACATATTAACCAATTCCTTCTCTAAGAGTGGCGGTTGCACTTGGCCTGTTAATTCTCTCAATCGTTGCACATATCCTCTGAAGGATTCATAACTCTTTTGAGATAAGTTTTGCAATTGCATGCGGTCTGGAGCCATGTCCAAGTTAAACTTGTACTGCTTCAGAAAGGCATTGGATAAGTTCATCTATGACTGGATACAACTTATTTCTAAGTTAATGTACCAACTTAATGACGCTTCACTCAAACTGTCTTGAAAATAGTGAATCATCAACTTATCGTTGTGAGCATAGGAGGTCATTTTTCGGCAGAACATCACCAAGTGACGCTTTAAACAACTACCCCCTTTGTACTTCTCGAAGTTGAGCACCTTAAATTTCGGAGGAATAACCAAGTCTGGCACTAAGCACATATCATCAGCATCGACCCTAGGCGTATCATTCACTTCTAAAGCTCGAACTTTCTTCTCAAGGGCATGAAAGCTTTCCTTAATAGAATCAGTCAATGGCATCATCTGAGATTGAGTAGGAATATTCACTTATGGAAGATCATCATCAGCAAAAGATTGTATAGTGGGTCGGTCGACACAGTGAAACTTGATGGGAGATCAAGACTCTCCATCTCAACATGTTGAAAGTTGTCCTCTGACATAGCTACACAGCTTCCAATCTGGTTTATCTGACTGAACTTTCAATATGTCTATGTTCCTCTTATCTCTATTTAAACTCGCTTCAAATTCTTTACAGCTACCACAAATTCAGTATGAGTGTCGGGAAATCAACTGGATGGCAATGAATAGAGGATGGAATGAGTTTCTTTATTGGAAGAATGATATGCAATGCATGATGAGGAATGCAGATGCAATGATATATAGATGAATGCATATATTTTTTAGTTTATTTCCAGGTACAGGATCTCGTAAGTCCAAAGTACGGATAGAAGATAAGGTTGATTGCTCGTCACACAAGGATCTCGCCGGGTAGGATCTAGAGTTTAAAAGGAACCCCAAAGTCACGGATCCACATGACAGTTCATCAGACACAACATAAGCATGTGGGTTGGCGACTTCATCATATGAATATCTTATGGGTGAGATCTTCGTATAAAATGACATGAGGAGAGATCCTCGGTACCCCATACTACGCGACCATTGACATCGGGTTCTAGACAAGGGTCTCAGAGTCATGGACTTCCTTGACTGTTTGTTGCATATGTCACTTATTGCCAAGCAACGACTCCACAAAAAAAGTCTATTCTGAGTGAGATCTTCGTATCGAACGACACAAGGAGAACTCCTCGGTGCCCCATACTACGTGACCATTGTCCTATCTTGGCCAAATGGTTCAAGGTTCTAAAATTTCCTTAGAGTCATGGATCCTAAGGAAAACATTGGTCATCCATGCCAAGAACTTGACGGTCACCAACATTCTCATTAGAATCTACTCTAAGTAAGGTTCTCATATCGAATGACACGAGGAGAGCTCATCGGTGTCCCATACTACTCAACCTCTCCTATCTTATGTTTACACTATAGACTCGGGTAGAGAGCCTTTCTCACAAGGTTTCAAACCACCGAAGCACCCATATCAAGAACTCAAGAGAACCAAGTAATAGATACAAGATAATAAGGCAAAGCATAAGATAAAGGCAAGAAATAGAAGAAAGCAAACAAACAAAGCTAACAATCATCGCAAATCAAACTAAGTTAGGCTCGACTCTCTCTTGCATCGAGCAATGAAGTCCCCAGTGAAGTCGCCAATCTGTAGTACCTCGAAAACTATGATACTTCGCAATGGGCACAAAAATATTTTTGTTCGAACAGAGTCGCCATCGAACTTTATTTATTCCAAGAGGGAATAGGAAAACATCGATAAAACCTTTGAAAGGTAAGAAAAAGGTCATCGCAACCAAATTCAGGTTTAGGACTTGATTACGCACAGGGAAGGTATTAGGACCCCTCACGTCAATTGTACTCAACAGGAACCTCTTAGTTAGATTTGTGATTAAATGTTAACACGTATTTATTTGCTTTCTTCGAATGATAAAAGAAGTGAAAAGAAAGGAAAGGAAACCGCTAAAGGGGAAAAGGGAAGGTTATATGCAAAAGGTGGTTTATTTACAAGAGTGCTCGCCAAGGATTGAGGCCCTTCTGCCTAAGTACCTTCATTGTGAAATGAAGAATCAGCGCGTCCGTAGTTCGGAGGACTACGGGAAAAGGTTAAGATAGAAAAAAGAAAAGGGAGCTCGCCAAGAGTTCGCGTCTCGTGCCTACGTACCCTCATAGTGCAATGAGGAAGTCAGAGCAATTGTAGTTTGGGCGACTACGATTGGTGGGTTTGTGTCTTTTAAGTGAACGAGTATTTAGGTCGCATTCTAACTACTAAACAATGGCGTGTTTGCTCGCTAAGGGAGGCTGAAGCACTAGTTTATATGCGTAGAAGAATGGACTAAATAATGTTCTTTTGAAAAGTTGTTTGAGTTGTGGATCGCAAGGGGGCGATGACTTAGTGTCTTGAGGAAGTTTCAATCGCACGGGGGTGAGAAAAGACAAGTTTGATGTGTTGATGTGTTTTTTAGGGTTTTAAGAAAATTGTTCTTGATTTGTATTGCGCAAAAGACTATGGGTAGAGGTGATTATTTCAAGCAACCAAGTTGAACATCTTGTGTCGAAATAATTAGAGTGGGTGTAAGGAAGCTCCATTCTCACCCATTCTCCACCACTTAAGGCTCGTAGTGCACAATCATAATCGTCTTTTATTATGCTTTAAATTTTATTCAAGAAAATGCCACTTGATGCCGGATCAAGGGTTTTATCGCGGGATAAGTTTGAAAAAGATTTGAAATGAAAAAGGGAAAGGTTGATGGCGACGCATGAAGCGGTCTGTAACACCCCATTTCTACCCAACGAATATTGATAAAATTAGAGTTACAAAATTCCAACATACATATAGGATTCTACAAATACAACTTATAACAACGGCTTATAATCACATATAACATAGATACATAACACATAATTTTAGTCTTTGAAACAAAACAACTTTTATAATTAAGCAGCGGATTCACAAACTTCAACTTAATGACATAACATCCTTATCCAACTTAAAACAACTTCAAAACAACAAGTCTTTAAAGAAAAAAACTTAAAATTCAGCAACAATACTAAAATCAACAATAAGGAAACAAGCGTTCATCCCCCCGAGTGTTACGTATCAGAGAGACGACACCGACCCGAACTAATGAAGGTAGACAGCCTTCACTCTGGATTACCTGCAGGATGGCGTATAAATCGTCACCAAACACAGAAGGGGTGAAATATCAACCAATATAATCGGATGTATGATAAATAATATATTAGATCAGATTATAAAATCACCACTTCACAACCTTTCAATCAACATTAATCAACAACATAACAACAACTTTATACAACGTGGAATGCGACTTGTAAAATGCACATGCATGTGGTACCATTGGAGCAGAACTCCCAACTTAAAATTTGCCAATTAATAGAGGCATCAACAAGGCATAAGCCTTCAACTTAATATTTTGCCAATCCAGACCAACTTACCGAGCAGCAGCTCCAGCTTGATATGTTATGCAATGCGACTCAGCATGAACGTCAGAATAACAACAATGATAGTTATATATCAACACAACAACAAATCAACATTGGCCATAGGCCCGCAACTTAATTCTTGCCAATAATTAGAGGCAATGCAACATATTTCACACCTGCAACTTTATAATTTCCAACAATATCACAGCAACTATAACATACTCTATACCAACTAAAATATACTACAAGCAATCACGTCATTGTTTGGTAGTTTTCGACTGAGAATCGGTTAATTAATTCCATTATCAATCCTTTGTCCAGTACTACTGAATTATATACCAACCTCTCAAACTAAAATTAAAATGGAACAGAACTAAGTGAAACCATAGCAGACAGAATAAACAGAACGGAAACAGAAAGAATCACATAGCAGGCCCGTGTGACGCTCGTCACCACACCCTGGCCCTCGTCACATGTGTGACGGTTGTCACTCGTACACAACCTGCGTGACACTCGTCACACCCTCTATCACGGTCACCACATCCCCAATTCCCTTCGTCTCAGTGTATTTCGTTCAAGTTCTCCCCAATTCACAAACCCCTCCTCAGATTCCAGAACAGTTCCAAATTCACCCATCACAGTACAACAGAAACACACTAAAATTATACCTTAAAGCAACATAGACTAATTTTCATACAACCAATTCATCAACAGCAAACGTATTTCAATATCCACGACAGCCATTACAACACAGACAGAGGTAATTCTATAACCAAACCCCATATATCATTCATCAAATACCCCATTATAGAGTCAGAACCCCACCCTTACCTTGGATTAAAGGTTGCTCTAAATCTCCGATCGACCCAGCTTTGCCTCTTTTCCTCTTCTCTGTAACTTCCACGTTCTCCTCCCAAAACCTTATTTTCTCTTTCTCTGCAACTTCCACGTTCTTACTGCTACTTCTAATTCCTCATTATTTCTAAATGCCTAATATAATAACACTATTATTCTATTAACTTTCATTTGGGCCAACTTTCTACCCCCCATTATTACTACTACACTCACCATCTAAATAAGCCCAATATTCTCTTATAATTCTAATATATTAACACTATATTATTTCTACAACTTAAATCATCTTAATTAAATTAATCCAACTAAAGCCAACACAACTTAAATCAATTAAATTAATTCAACTAAAACCGACATAGCAACTCAACACAATATTTTTGACAACCAGCACAAATCAAACAAATAATACGAAGATATTTAATTAAATAATTAATTAAATAACTGGGCGTTACACAGTCGACTTTTAAAAAATGGGATATGGCTTGATATATGGATCAAGAATGCTTTGAGTTTGGACTTTATTCATCATGCAAGACAAAATATAAACAAGCAAGTAAAGGAAAGGAAAGCGATAAAGCAATTGAATTGAATTTTAATTACAAGTGTACTAGCAAAGTGGGCTAGTCTTTTAAACAACTAATTAGAAGTAATTAATCGAGTAAGTCTCATTGTAAGAAAGCTCAAGAGTAAGCTATGAATGTTGTGTAAGGTGTACATGAGGTTGATGGCGATGCTTCAAAAGCGTCCGACTTACAAAGGTGTAAAAGATGGCTCGATATGAATTGAGAATTATTTTGAAAATGATTTAGGTGATGCTTGAAGTGATTAACAATTGAATAAAGCATACATCGAGATGAAAGAGATAAAGTTATTACACTTCATGGGAATTGGGGTAAATTTTGTCGAATGGGGATGAAATGAAACAATTAGAACTTAAACACAAAAAAACAAGTGCATATAAACAAGATGTGGTTAGAGTTCGTTTGAGTTTTGGAGTCCCTCGAGCTTGGCCCAATTTTATTTAGCAAAGTCAAAAATGGTCAAAGTTGATTAAATCACTTAGGGCCCGTTTGTTTTGGCTTTTTTTAAAAATGATTTTTATAGTGTAATATAATTTTATGAAAAAAAATTTTACAAAGAAACTTTTCATAAAAGCTTCAAATGAAAATTTTATTTAAATAGTTATTCTTAAAATGTTATTTTAGGTATTTCATCATTTTATCGAAATTTTTTTTGGATATCAAAATTTCAAAAAATCACTTAATTTTGAAGCTATTTCAAATAGCTTTTCATAAAAATCATTTTTGAAATACAACTTTTTGAAAAAATTGTGATTTTGACTATGTTTTGATATTCAATAATGTATATTTATGTTATAGAATGTCAAAATTAGTCTTTTAATTTATAAAAAACAAATTTAAAAAAACTTGTAATATTTTGAAAAACGTTTTTGTAGAATCTATTTTCAAAATTACAAAGAAAAAATCCATTTTTTTAAAGCTAAAACAAACTGGCCCTTAATTAGATTGATCCAAGTCAATTATCAAAATTATTTGATTTAAAATTTAATATAATCAAATAATTAAGTTAATTAAGATTGATTAATAAAGTTAAATGATTGAAATTTAATTAATTGATTAATTATGCTAACTAAAATTAATTATCAAAATTATCCGATTAAGGAAAATAATCAAGTTAATTAAAAATGATTAGAAAAATTAAATGATTGAACCAAATTCAAAAATTATTTCATTAATTTGATTTTTTTTAAAGGTGATAAACAAAAGCGAGTATAAACATGAATCGAAACGAGTAAGTCGCAATGAGCTCCAAAGCCGATTTGTACATAACGACCATATAATCGTAGTGTCATACGTTAGGACCGAAACGCAACAAAAATTCCCAATTAATGTATAAAAAATTTGGTTGCATAACAGTATCAAATTACCGAATCCATGGATTAAAAATCCGATTAAAAATGCAATGAAATTAAATCAAAACAAGACAACACAAAATTATATTTACATATTTACCATATGCAAATCGTTGTACCAATATCACCGTATCAAAATCTAGCAAAAATGTCGCATCCACGAATTTAATCCAGTATAAAATGCAATGAAATAAGCAAAACAACACCATATAACAGCGCAATTAATGCAGAACAACAGTGTAATTTATTGTTGGTTGGCGTTTACTTCACCAATTAAAACGGTGGTTTTTGGTTGACGTTTACTTCACGACCGGCTTCCTTCGCAAGATAATCTAAGTGCACGTGGTATTATTTCCTCACCTCATGAAAAAGTCTGCCCATTTTGTTTTCAGGTTGAAGAAATTGTCTGTCATTTATTGTTGTATTGTTCAAAAATAATCATGGTGTGGAAGAAGATTCTTGGATGGATTGGACTGCCGGTTACCTTGGAAGGTTCGGTGATGGATCATTTAAGAACTTGGACATCTTCCTTATACTCAGCAGGGGCTGCCGTAAAAAATGCGGCTGGTATATGGTTGATCGTATGTTGGAGTTTGTGGAGTGTTAGAAATGATATTTTGTTTAAGGCTTAAATAATGTTTTCGTCCATGTAAGTTGGCGAGTTTTTGGTTTTGGTCCCTGAATCTTTTTTTTTTCGGTCCAAGTCCTTAACATTTGATTTCTTTTTATGATTAGTCCCTAACGTCAAACTTCCGTTACAAAAATAATGATGTGGCTAACGGTGATGACGTGGCAGGGCTGATGTGGTTCCTACCGCTGACGTGGCAAGGTGTTTTTTCGTTTTTTTTGTTTAAATCCTCGTCGGCATTATTTTTTTATTTATTATTTTTTGTGTTGATTTAAAGGCTAATGCAAAGTTTAAAAATGGTCCCAAAAGACGTTGAACCTAAGACCATTGAGTTCACATGATAGTACATAACCACTACACCAACTTACATATTTGGTTAATTCATTGCAACAAATTTATATATTACATAAATGATATAACTAATATATTACTAAACCAACCTACATATTTTAACTAATAATAAGTTTAATAAATATTTCAGCTATTACATAATATAATTAATAATTAGTTTATTAATTATTTTATTAAATATTTAATAATATTTCTGCCACTTATTTAAATAGTTAAAATATTGAATAAATTAACTAAGTTAGTTTAAACTATTTGAAATAATAGTTGTATTAGTTATGTAAATAGTTATTTAATAATATTAATATTTTATTAATATTTAATAAAATAGTTAAAATATAAATATTAAATAAACTATTTTATCTATTTAATAAAAATTAAAATATAAATTAGTTAATAAATTATTTTAAATAAATTGTTTTATCTATTTATTATAAACTATTTTATCTGTTTAAAATATAAATAAATTAATAAAATATTTAATATTTAATAACCTATTTAATATTTTAATAGTTGAAATATAAATTACTTAATAACATATCTAATATTTAAAAAACTATTTATCAAGTATTTTAAAAATCTATTTAATAAACTATTAAAAAAGTATTTTAAAAAACTGTATAAAAGTATTTAATAATGTTAATTAACTAAATAGTTGAAATATTTAATAAACTATTTAATAATATTAATATTATTTCATAAAATCAATAAAAATATAATTAAAATATAATAGTTGCAGTATGTAGTATTATTTCATAATATTATGAAAATAGTTGAAATAATATAAAATAATTGTTTAATATCTAATAAGTTGATTAAAAATTAACTATTTAATCATTAATTACCATTTATTAATTACTATTTATTAATAAAATAGCATACTTTGTGAAGGGATTAATTATTGTGGTAGCAAAGCAAACAACTATAACCGATTTTTATTCCAGTAATTAATCAAATATATTAATTAGTTTATTAAATATTATACTATTAAATAATTAGTTTATTAAATTTAGTGAAATATTATTTAATTAGTTTGTTAAATAATTTTAATTACAGTATTATTAAACAATTTAAACTACAACATTATTAATTACTGAAATAATTACAGTATTATTAATTACAATTTTATTAAATAATTTCAATTATATTATTATTAAATAATTTTAATTTTAATATTAATCATTTTTATTAAATAATTACAGTATTATTTACTAAATATTTAATAAAATAATTATTTGATATACTAAATATTGCAACTATTTTACTAGTTTAAAGACTAATTATTTTACTAATTAATAAAATAATTATACTAATTATAATAAATAATTTATACTAACAGTATATATAAATATTTATATTAAATAATTTTTATTTATATTAATAAGTATTAAGTATTAAACGCTATAAAATAATTTATATTATCAGTATAAAATAATTTATACTAATTGTATTTAATAAGTGCAGTATTTCAAATATAAGTATTAAATAGTAAATATTGGATTTATGTAATATATAAATTTGTTGCATGTAAAAACACAAGTGAGTTGAATGGTCTAGTGGCTAAGGACCATGTTATGGAAGCAAAGGTCATGGGTTCAAGCCCTTTTGGGACCAAAATTTGAATTTTTGCCTTCTTTAACTACAGGGACCAAAATCAAAATGATGATGTGGAATTATTGGAGGTTAAAATAAATGAAAAATGATTAAAAAAACTTGTCACGTCATCACCGTTAGCCACATCATCATTTTTGTAATGGAAGTTTGACGTTAGGGACTAATCACAAAAAGAAATCAAATGTTAAGGACTTGGACCGAAAAAAAAAAGATTCAGGGGCCAAAACCAAAAACTCGCCAACTTACAGGGACGAAAACATTATTTAAGTCTTTGTTTAATGATGAATTTTGGATTGAAGAGGATATAGTTCAAAAGATTATGATATTAGCTTGGAGGTGGATTGGTAGGAAATATAATTTTACATGTAATTACTATGACTGGTTTAAATCGCCTATAGATTTTTTGTAATGGCGTTTTTTTCTGTCGGTTTTGTAAATGGGTTTGGATACCCCTTTTGTATCCCTCAATGAATATATTTGTTTATTAAAAAAAAGTGTAATTTATGCAGCAAAGCAACAGTGTATAACAACACATTTTATGTAGAATAGCAGTATTTAGTAGCAAAATTTTATCAGGACAACAGTGTATTCAATCAACTTATTATTTGATTGGGGGGCTTGAGGCTGATTCTGTTGTTAACACTGTTAAGGAAGGTACTTTATTGTTTGATTGTCCCAAGGCGCTGCATTCTCCTAAAAGGTCCCTTATTGCTTGTGTTAAACCTGGTTTGGCTAAGATCAATTCTATTGGGAAGGCCCACTCTCAACCAGCTGGTTCGTCTTTATCTGGGGGTGACATGGCACATTTTTTGGAATTAAATTCTTCTTATGGGCTGGATCAAATAGTTTCTGAGTCCATTATGGATTCGGATCCTATTTCGGATTCTCCAGTAGTGCCGTGTGGGCCTTCCAATGGGCCTAAGGTTAAAAAGAAAAAACTTTTTTCCGAGATTTACAAAGAATTTCATATTCCCTTCTCTCCCTCTTTCTACTCTTCCTTGCTCAATTCTTCCTTGTTGCTCCAAAGGGATTGACGCTACACAAAACTAAGAAGCCTAAGAATCATTCTAAGCTTTCTCCGATCAAAGATGTTGGTAGCCCCTCTAGGGTACAGTCTTTGTCCGTTTGTCCTTCTGTTGATGATTCGGATGTGGTCAGAAGTAATATTAGGTGCAATAAGAATATGGAACTGGTTCCTCAGAAAGTGTGGGGAACTATGAAAATCCTGGTGATCGATGCAGATGAAGATGATGAAGTATTCGAAGGGATTGTCAATTTGTTGAAGGACAGGGATAAGAAGGTTCTAGCCGGTTTGAAGGTTGTTGAAAGCAAGAAGTTATGATTTTGGTGACCTATAATGTCCGTGGATGTAGTACTTCTCTAAAAAGGAGAAGAATTTGCCAAACCTTTTTTAGAGGAAGTGCTGATTTGTGTCTTATTCAAGAAACTAAGATTAGGAAGATGAATGATATGTTGGTCAGGAGCTTATGGGGTGATCAAGGGTTTGGTTGGTCTGCTATTGACTCTGAAGGCCTTTCGGGAGGAATTCTTACTATTTGGAGGAGGGATTCGTTCACCCCTATAACCAGTTACAGAGGTAATGGCTTCCTTTGTTCTAATCTTATTTGGAGAGATTTGAATTTATTCGTTGTGAACGTTTATTCGCCTTGTGGGTTGAGGGAGAAGAGAACTCTTTGGTCTGATATTTTGGCCCTCTAGAGTAGGTGCCAGGATGGGATTTGGTTGGTCGGGGCGATTTTAACTCTGTTAAATCCAGAGAGGAGGGGAAGGGTTGTAGCGTTTCTAGTAATCAGGATTACTTGGAGTTTAATTCGTTCTTAAATGAGTTGGACTTGGTTGATCTTCCTTTTGTGGGTAATAGGTTTTCTTGGTTTAATTCCAATAGGAAGTGCTGTAGTAGACTTGACAGAATTCTTGTAGATGAGTCTCTTGTTGAATCCCGGGAGCTTAAAGCCCAGCTTGTTGGCAATCGTGACGTGTCTGACCATCGTCCGATTTGGATTAAATCTAATTCGAGTAATTCGGGTCCGAAACCTTTAATATTTTTCAATGCTTGGCTTGAACATAAGGAGTTTTTGGCTTTTGTTAAATATCATTGGAACTCGGTAGATTTTCATGGATCCCCTTCCTTTGTGTTAAAGGAAAAGTTCAAGTATTTAAAGAACCAGCTGAAATGGTGGAATCTTCATGTGTTTGGTTGGATTGATTTGAAGTTGGAAGATTGTGTGGAGAGCCTTAATGGGTTGGAATTGGAATTGGCTTCTTCTCTCTGTCCTGCGTCTTCTGACTTACTCATGAAAAGATTGGATCTTCAGGAGCAATTATGGAGTAGCCTTCGTATTAATGAGAGCATGATTTTTCAAAAATCTCTGTCTAAATGGGCGACGGATGGAGATATTAATTCTAGATTTTTTCATGCCAGCCTTAAATCCAGAACTAGGCTTAACTCTATAGCTGCAATTGGTCCTAGTGAAGCTCTTGTTGAGGACCCTCTCCTTATCAAGGAAGCTGCCTTCGATTCCTTCAGTGCAAAATACCAAAAGTTTAACGGTAGAAGACCGATTTTGGACCTAAACGATGTCCTGAAGCTTAATGACATGGATAGAGAAAGGTTAGATTCAGACTTTTTGTATGAAGATATTCGTGATTTTGTTTTTGCTTGTGACGGGAACAAATATCCGGGTCCGGATGGGTTCTCGTTTAATTTCTTAAAGGTCGCCTGGGATATAGTGGGGCAAGACTTTTCCAATTGTGTTCGTCACTTCTTCTCCACTGGCTCTCTCCCTAAAGCTTTCATCTCTTCCTTCTTGGCTTTGGTCCCTAAGGTAGATAGTCCGCAACAATTTGTTGATTTCAGACCTATTTGTTTGGTGGGCTGTGTTTCTAAGGTTATTTCTAAGATGCTTGCTAAAAGACTCTCTTCGGTTATTAACAAACTCATATCACCGTCGCAAACAGCTTTCATTCCAGGTAGGAACCTCTTAGACGGTGTTCTTGTAGCTAACGAAATTCTTGATTTAGCTAAAAGAGAGAAGCGTAAATGCTTGTTGTTCAAGGTGGATTTTGCGCAAGCTTACGATTGCATTGATTGGGAATTCATGATCTCTATTTTGGTAGCTATGAATTTTGGGCCTAACTGGATTAAGTGGATCAAAGGTGTCGTCTACTCTAGTTACGTTTCCGTCCTTATTAACGAAAGTCCTTCTAAGGACTTTAAGGTTACGAGGGGACTGAAACAGGGAGATCCTTTGGCCCCGTTCCTTTTCTCTATAGTGGCTGAAGTTCTTTCTCTCTTGGTCAGAAGAGCTTCCGACAGCAATCTTCTATCTGGTTTCTGTTTTAATGGTGTGGATTCTTTTGAGCTCCTCCAGTTCGCCGATGATACCATTTTGATATGTGATGGTGAGCTTCATAATCTTTGGGCCCTGAAATCTATCCTCCGTGGGTTTGAGATGATTTCAGGATTACAGATTAATTTTTCTAAAAGCTGCTTGTACGGTGTCGGCCTTCATCAAACTTTTCTTAATGCTGCTGAATCTTTCCTTTTCTGTAAGGCTGGAACGTTGCCTTTTAAATTCCTCGGAATTATTATTGGAGGAAACCACCAAAGGCTCTCGTTCTGGAATCTGGTTCTTTCGTCGCTTAAAGCTAGACTTTCCTCGTGGGTTGGCAGGAATCTTTCGTTAGGCGGAAGAATTACTCTGATTAATTCGGTTCTGACTAGTATTCCAATTCATAGCCTGTCTTTCTACAAGGTGCCTTCCAAAATTGTTAAAAAGATCATTTCGATTCAGTGTCGCTTTTTGTGGTCGGGATCGATGGACAAGAAGAGAATTCCTTGGGTGAATTGGGTTTCCATTTGTAAACCTAAAGAGGATGGTGGTTTAGGGATTAAACACATTGGGTTGTTTAACAAGGCGTTAGTCGCTAAATGGCTCTGGAAATTTCTCAACGGTAGGAACGAAATCTGGAGGAAGTTATTATGTTGTAGGTATGGTAGCTTATACAATCTTGTTTTGAGTAATGAGACAGAACGTAACCCTTCTAATTACTCCCTTTGGATGAGGGACCTTCTTTCGCTTAAAACCAGTAATCCTTCTTCTCAGTTTTCTGACTGTGTGCATCCTATTGTTGGGAGGGGTGATTCAATCAAGTTTTGGCAACATTATTGGTGTGGCGATTTTGATTTAAAATCTGTTTTTGCGGTTCTGTTTGCTGCTTCCGTGTTCAAAATTGTTGCGTTGCAGACCTGGGTCAGTGGTCCAACGAGAGCTGGCAGTGGAACCTCAGCCTCCTTTGGCCTGCGCTCACGGTTCTCGATGAAAGAGTTGTTCAGGTTTTATTTCTTATTGTGAGTGTAGTTTCGATGAAGTATTCGGAGGAAGACACTTGGATTTGGAAGTTGGATAACAGTTCCAACTTTTCTGTCTAGTCTTATTATAACTTAAGTTGTTCGGTTTTAAGTGGAATTGGCATCCCTGTCGAGATTCTCGTTGCGCTCCAGGAGATGTGGGGATCCTATATTCCAATAAAAATTAAAGCCTTTATTTGGAGATTGATGCTTAATAGATTGCCGACCCGCAAGAACTTGGCTACTAGAGGGATGATTTCTTCTGCTCACGACAAGGTTTGTGTCTTTTGTTTCATGGAGGATGAAGATGTTACTCACCTTTTTTTGTCTTGCCTAAAAACTCAGTTGCTTTGGAATAAGATTTTTGCTTGGTTGGGTGCCCCTCCGATTCTTGCCGACTCAATATTATCCTATGCCAAGGCTTGGAGATCGTTCTTTCGCATTTCTTCCATGGAAGGTATGACTAGCTTCGTTTGGTATATCACGGCTTGGAGCATTTGGTCCTTAAGAAATAACATTATTTTTGGAGATGAGGTTTGTGATACCGATGCTCTCTTCTATCGCATTTTGATTTTATCTTGGAGATGGTTATAGATTGGTAGTGTCAAATGTAGCTTATATGAATGGATTAAATGCCCTTCTGATTTTTTGTAATGTTTTCCCTTGTGGCTCTTTAGCCGATTTTTGATCCTTTGTATTGGGTTGGAGAAACTCTATTTCTCCTATTAATACAATTGCTTATCAAAATAAAAAACTTATGCACAAGAAGAGTTTAACAACACAAGCTAAAAACCAATAAATAATTACAAGTTTGCGAAGTTGCAATCAAAACAAAATTGGAAAGATACGCAATCGAAACAACGAATACAGTAGATGAGCAATATAACCGAATCGAAATCGAATAGCAACAATTTTTTGATAACAAATTCAGCCTGATATGACAACAAAGTTTGCAGAAACTTAATAGAAAGGAATCGCGACAGCCACATGATTAAATCAAGCCGAAGCAGCATAAAAGACAAACATAATACAACCAAAAGTTCGAATCAAACCGAAATCAAATCAGAGCAGCAAACAAATATATAAAATATATATGCATGAAAAAATTTGATATCTTTACCGAAACGCGAAAACAAGCTTAAAAAACGCAGCATGAAACAACAACAACAAAATTGCGAGATGGGGTCAAAGTTATACAAATTCATTAAAAGTCGTGATATCCAAAGTCATACTCTATTTGCTTAGCATACCTGCGTATAGAAACTCAAAAGTGCAACATCAACAACATGAATTATTGATACAAAATGAACAACACTAGCAGGTTATCCATAGTATGTTTCCTTAACATTTATTTATGTTCACAACATCAATATCACAACATCTAAATTCAGCACAAACAAAGTGTAATCTGATCGCGACCAATAATCAAATGTATATATCAATACAAACATAATTGATACAACATTCATAGCAAATTAACACAACATACATATCAATATCTCAGATTAACAGAAACATTTACCAAACTTGAAACGAAAATTAACAAAAATCAAAATCGACACATTCGCAAACCATGACTGCAGCATATCATTTATCAAAATTGGAACAACATTTAGCAGAATCAGAACCAATACATCCCACAACCATAATTGTGCCATTATGATAGGATTATGGAATTAATTTTAAGCAATTTAATTATTAAAGTTAGAAGTAGAATTTATATTAGTTGGGTTTTTGTTGTTCAGTTGGGCTTTAATTAGTTATTGGGCCTTTAGTTTATTATCCACTAGTATCATTACATATATGTAGTGTCTTTGACACATTGGAGGTATCAATGAATGAAAAATCCAATTTATCTTTATCTCTATTTTTTTTGGTTTGCTTCTAGATTTGTAGTTGTTTTATACCTTGTTAGGGTTAGCAATTTTGCTTCCTAACAATTGGTGCTTTCATCCTTGAACACCAAAACCTCCCATGGCATACCAATATCATCCCACCATAAACACCACTCCTACCACACCTTCATTTCCATCCTTTCCATGGGAACTCTTTTCCCCTTATTACACATATCCATATGTTACAAGTCCATCACCATGTTTATATTTTAATCATGGGTATACACCACCTCCATCTAACTCATACTATTATAATAATTATCATCAACCAAACACCTCTACCATGATTACTCATAAATACCAAATTCATGCTACTACTAGAAGAGATTTTGAGAAGCAATTACAAGTGTCTCATCTCTCTTTTAAAAAAAAGGTAAATCTGCTCAATCCCGTTTCTTCCCCAAACCCACCCCAAAACACCACACAACCCATTTTCACACTGACACCACCACACCTCAGAACCCTTACCTCCTCCACAACATCACATAACCCCTATTCCTACTTTCCTCCAAAATCCCTCTTTCCGATATCATCATCTCACACAAAAACCAAACATCCGAAAACGATGAGGTATCCGAAAACCAAACATCCGACCACGATGAACCCGAAGAATCCGATGGCGAAGATCTTTCCAACGGATGGCTGACAACCGGCGCCTCCACGGACGTAGACATGATCGAAAATCAAGTAGTCTTAGATGAGAACAAAAAGTACTCCCCTACCGGTGAAGCAATAAAGAAAATTATTCTGAAAGTGGTGAAGCAGTGTGTGAGCACTGAGAAAAATGATTATGCCGATTCGAGTTCTTCGCCTGCTACTCAAACCTTTGTTCCGATCTTAAACCCATCCAACATCAATTTAGAGCTCATAGTAGATAACGTTGATGTTGTGAAATCAGCGTTTGAAAACGTCATTTCCGATTTATCCTCTTCTGTTAGAGAGCAACTGAAAGACATTTCTTCTAGAGTTTTCATGAATCTCGACCCGGTAAGGTAGCTAGGGGATGGATTCATCAGTGGATATTTTCACGGCAACGGTGATTACGAAATTCCACCAAAACCTCCTAATTCTATTTCAAAGATAGAAAGAACATCCACATCTGAAATGTTTATGAAAGTATGGATATTCACCATTTCTCCACCGATCCTGACAAGGGAGTATTTACATATGAAGCATGTTCAGAAATTTGGAATTGTAGAGGTATTATCATTCAACAACTATATCATTACATATGGCTCATGTTTAATGGATTTCATTAAGTCACTTCTGGAAAAACATGAGATAACTGGAGGTTTTTATTTACGATTGATTCTCACTATTAGCTATGGTTGTAACTGTGTTATTGGAAGCAAATTCTTTGTTCTTGCAGCAACACATAGAAGTGTTAATTATGCATGCCAAGTGTTTGAGAAATTTCCATATAGAGATGTTGTGATATGGTCAAGTGTAATTGAGAGTTGTGCTTGCTTTTGCTCAATTAATTTGGTTTCATATTTTTTTGCACACTCTTTGAACCTTCATCTTTGGGTTCCACAAACCGAAAATGCTTTCGTTGAAGAGCACTTAGAGGAATGGACGGAGCAATTGAAAGCAAGTGAAGCTAGTAGGAAGTTAATTTGTTCGGTTGCTACCGAGGATTTAGCCAAGCAAGTTGAAGAGCCGAAAATGGCGGCACCAACTGAAATATTCTTGAAGGATTACAAAAAGCTAGATTACTACTTTGAAACTGTGGATCTGAAGTTTTCATTGGGAGAGGAGAACACAATAGTTAGTTCTAAAATTGTTGTTTTTCCTCGCACTGAAGGTTCTGCTCCCCCGCTGGTTTTGGATGGACAAGACATGGTATTACTGTCCATCAAGATTAATGGCAAGGCCTTGAAGGAGGAAGATTATCGTGTGGATGCATGTCATCTAACAATCCAGTCACCTCCTAGTGGTAAATATGATCTTGAAATCGTTAATAAGATTTTCCCACAGAAAAACACATCACTAGAGGGACTTTACAAGTCATCTGGGAATTTATGTGCTCAATGTGAGGCAGAAGGCTTCCGTAAGATCACGTTTTATCAGGATCGGCCGGATATAATGGCAAAGTATATAGTTCGTATTGAGGCAGACAAATCATTGTATCCAGGATTGTTGTCTAATGGAAACCGGGTTGGACATGGTGACTTGGAGGGTGGTAGACATTATGCTGACTGGGAGGATCCCTTCAAGAAGCCTTGTTATCTGTTTGCCTTGGTTGCTGGGCAACTCGTGAGCAGAGATGACACATTTACTACCCGCTCAGGTAGGAAGGTGTCCCTTAGCATCTGGACGCCTGAAGAAGACGTGCCTAAGACTGCTCATGCTATGTATTCTCTGAAAGCAGCTATGAAGTGGGACGAAGATGTTTTTGGACTTGAACATGACCTGGACCTCTTCAACATTGTTGCTGTCCCAGATTTTAATATGGGGGCCATGGAAAACAAAAGCTTGAATATTTTCAATTCCGAACTTGTACTGGCTTCTCCAGAGACTGCTTCAGATGCAGATTATGCTGCAATATTGGGAGTTATTGGCCATCTTCTAGAATGTGGTTGTCAACTCACAGAAGGATATTTCATGCATCCAGGAGACAAGTACCGCGATATGTCCTTCCAGCAATTACTGGATTTATCGTTTCCTTATGCGGCAATCTGTTTTAACGGAGAAGTGTGGGTGGCGAAGGTTGACGGTAGTGGCGGAGTTTTAAATTTCAATACATGTGCTGAACAATTACTCCATGAAATTGGAGATCCCAGTGCTTATGTGACAACTGGACATTCTTCCTCTTTCAATACTCATAGAGAGGGAATTCGTCGAATCAAATTCTCACCTTTTGTACCAGGAGACCATAGCCGGGGGCGTGTTGCTGTTCTGTTTTATGATAATACCTTTTCTGTTTTTGATTTGGACTCGCCTGACCCCTTGGCTAATTCACTTTTGCAACCTTAATTTCCTGGAACCCTTGTGTTAGAACTTGATTGATTGCCCTTGTGAACTGATAAGAATGATCCACTGGTACTCTGCATTGCTGGAGCAGGTGGTAGTCTCCGCCTTGTTGATATTAATGTAAATGACAAACGGTTTGGTTCGGCACCCCAGATCAGAAAAACAAAGGAGAGATTTCGGGCAATGCCTATATGTTGTCCCATACTACTCCCTTCACCACATGCATTGGCACTGCAAATGATTTTGCAATTGGGTGTTAAATCTTCTTGGTTTAATACTTGTAGTACCACCATAAAAAAAAGGCCTCATTTAATTCCAGTAGCTCCTACACCAACGGGGGGATCTTCGCACATACATGATCAACATACCACTTCTTGGAGACTCTGTGGTGCCAGAGATGCTTCTAAAAGCATTGGAACCATATCGAAAAGAAGGTTGCATGCTTGACGATGAGAGAGCCAAGTTGTATGCTAGGATTTTCATGACACATTGCGGTTGGAATTCGACCTTGGAAGCTTTGAGCATGGGTGTTCGGTTGATTGCTATGTCACTTTGGACTGATCAAGTCACTAATGCAAAACTTATTGTTGAGTTTGGAAATGTTAGAATAGCTTCTACAATCTTGAGGACAAGGTTGTTTTTGAAGGGGTTGGTAATGATAGAATTATGGAATTAATTTTAAGCAATTTAATTATTAAAGTTAGAAGTAGAATTTATATTAGTTGGGTTTTTGTTGTTCAGTTGGGCTTTAATTAGTTATTGGGCCTTTAGCTTATTATCTACTAGTATTATTACATATATGTAGTGTCTTTGACACATTGGAGGTATCAATGAATGAAAATTCTAATTTATCTTTATCTATAGTTTTTTTAGTATGCTTCTAGATTTGTAGTTGTTTTATACCTTGTTAGGGTTAACAATTTTGCTTTCTAACGCGTTAATTTTAAATAATGAAGAGGATGGATCTAGATATGCTGCCAACAGCAAGTTAAAACAGAATCGAAAAAAAGCTAATCAAATTGTAATACTACTTGAACCTCAATGTCGGTTTTTGTTGCAGAACTGGTTGCTTCGTGTATGGCTGAAAGTTTTTATTGCAAATCCGAGCTGTTGCATTATGTTTGTGATGTTATCGGATGAAGAAAAATGATGAGATGGGGGAGCGTATCTGATGCGGTTTTGTCACTAGATTCCAGTGGTTTTGGTGAACGGAAAGGGATCAAAGGTGAAGTGGTGTTGTTGTTCGTGTCAGTAAGAGTGTTGTTTGTGGTTCACGATGAAGAGGGAGTGAGATAGAAGGAAATTGAGATTATTGATAGGAATGTTTTAAAAAGTAAAGGATAACTATTTTTAAATCAATTAAATAATTTGGATTCATAACCATAATCATATTTTAATTAAAATTGATTATAAAATTAATTATAATTTTGGTTATGGTTATATAATCAGTTTTAAACTGGTTATTAATTTATTTTTCAAAAATACATTTATTTTAAATAATATTTTTTTCCAAAAAATTTAATTAGTTTTTAAAAAAATTATTATTTTTTTCAAAAAAAAATAATTAATTTTTTAATTGATTTTTTTAATTATGTATCATTAATATTATACCATTGGATTTATAGAAAGAAATTAAGAGTTTAGATTTATTGTGAAACATTCAAAAATCAAAAGCTTCAAATGGCCAAAATCAAAAATCAAAAGCTTCAAATGGCCAAAATCACAAACTTTTTCTCAAACTAAACTGAAGGCAATCGTTTGAGTCAAAACAAACACACAGAGCCACCACTAACAGAAAATTAAGCGAGAAGAAGGAAAAAGATTTGAAACGTAACAGAAGGGGATCGAAAAATCACCTTCAAGAGTCTTCCATATTCAACTCAGTTTGACTCTATTTCATCTTCCTCGCATCTTATCGAATTTCCTTTTATATATTGTGTAAGTTTCTTCCTCGCATCTTATCGAATTTCCTTTTATATTTTGTGTAAGTTTCGCTCATCATATTAATTAATTTGATGATGCTGAAATGCCATTTATAAAAATTAATTTTTTTTCACAAAAAATATTTTTTTTTTAATTATTTTTTTTTTAAAATAAATTAAAAAAAAAATTATTTAAAAAAAAAATATTTTTTTATTCGAAAATATATAATTGAATCAAATATTTGAATTTTGAATAATAACTAGATTATAACCGGATTCAAAAATAAAATATGGTTGGATAACCGACCATTAATAATTAAACTGGTTAATAACCGTTTAATTATATCCGGATATTTTTAATTGATTTAGATTTAGTTATGAATTTGGATCCCACAACCAGATATTTTGCACACCTCTAACTACTATGGCGGCGAAAACGATTTATTGTGAACGAGAAAACCAAGCTTTTTTCAATCACTTTCTTTCTTTCTCAATTTCTAACTAGTTGTCCATCCTTGCTGCAACTTCTTTTTATACTGCAACAATAGGTCTTGCTAAAAATCTATTATACATTTTTCTTTCTTTTTATTTATTTTTTTAAAACAAAATAAAAATGAAATAACATTAACATAACATTACTAATTAATAACAAAACAAAATAATAATGTTAGTAGTAAAATATAAAAGTAATATTGGTAATAAAAATATATTAATAGTAAAAACACAAGAAAAACGAATCTTTTTATAATGGATAAAAATGAGTGTTTGTTTACTCTATTTATTATTTATTTATTTTATATTTTAATAAAAAAACAAACGTAAAATGAATTAAAATGAATAAAGAATCGAGCACAAAAATGCTCAAAAAAATAATATAAATACACTAAAATGATCAGCATGAAATAAACTTCTCGGAAACATACAGGTTTTGATTAAATTTTCACCAGTTAAAAGGCTCAGATTGATCAACATGTGACTAAAAAAGTTGTCGAAAAATAAGACGAGTGCGCCAGGTTAAACTACACAAATAGTAGATCAATATTACTGACGTCTACAAGCTCACTTTCGAAACTTCTCATCCACTAATTTTACGCATATTTGAGAAACAATTCAACCAGTCTGTCTGTATATCCAAGAATTCATTATGGCCAATCATTTCAGGTATTATTCATGATGAAGGATGTGATATGCTATGTAGGCGATGCAGACTGAAAAATAAAGTCAGATAAATGAAAATTTTAAAATGCCTAAACAAAATTGGGGTATGACAATAATATGACTAAAAGATGATAAAGGATGGTGAGGAAACTCTTAATGTCAATTAATGAAATGAATTAGTAAGATAATTAGGACATGATAGATGACTTAGATGGCAATGCTTGTGCAAATGATGCCTAGGTGTGTGTCTTTGACAAGTAGTTGTCTATTGGAGAGTTGAGGCATTATATGGAACATGTGGTGTTGTTGTGAATGCTAAGGTGATGTGGTCGCCTTGTGGTTGTCGAATACAATCACGATATCCTTATTGATCGCGTAATAAAAAACACCCCCTATTTGTGTCATCCCAAGAGTGATGCTTAAGTAGAGCTCCTTTGGGATGTACGCAGCATTACTTTGACAGGTTTGAGTCCCCATAAGCGTTGGATCCCTAAGTGGGTTATAGTCCCATACGCGTAGAGACTTGAAATGGTTTTGGAGTCCCATAAGAAGTGACGATTCTTAAGGCTGAGGTGTCCCTTAGAATCTGAAGTCCATGCGTATGTCAAAGTATGATACAAGGATCTGTGACCCGTGCCGAGAGTCCTAGACGTAGGATCGGATGGGGAAAGATGCCTTGGTATGGTTTTCAATTAGTGATAGTTGAGTTGTTGAACTTAAGAAACATCTTGCCATATAGTGCAAAGATTGAGAACTCAAGTCTAGTTTCCCCCTTTTGTGACTTGAGCTAGTAACTAGTTAGAACCTTGTAAAGCTAAGACAACGCATAAGATAGGGAACCCACTGGGATTATTATCTCACCCCATGTTGTTGGTTATTTTTCAGGTGGTTCTGATTCGGCGAAGGGTAAGGACAAAGTAGCTTGATGTCCTTACTTATCTTATCTTTTCGGATGGCTTTCTGTTGTGAAGATGTTTATTTTGAGAACATTCCATAATGATCTAGTTCTTAGTTTTGTTTTGGGCATCTTGTATATATTGTGCCACTTTTAGTTGTTTTGTTTTGGGCATGTAATATGTATAATGTGTTACTAGGAACTTATGTATTTCAATAGCAAATTTACAACTATGTATAATATGTACAATTCTAGACATGTATTATGTATGAGTGTTACAAACATTTTTATCACCACTCTTAATAAAGAATGGCTGGAGGATATCATGGAGAAGAACCATATCGAATCTTTTAAGATACTCATGGACAACCAAGAGACTCTAGCTTAGGAATCCCCCAACTATTCACCTGCTCCATGCAGTGAACCTTTTGGTGATTTCGTCACTGAGCTAATCCAATAATTGACAGCAAAAATTGTCGACATGGACCAAATTTAGACCATAAAAGACAATATGGTTGCTCTCTATGAGATTAAGGAATTATTAGCACAACTGAACAAGTCAGAGGCACCCGATTCCATTGTTAGCTTTATTCTTGATTTCGAGCCGTTTCTTGAGCAAACCGCTTAGAATTTCAGACTTAAAAAGGAATATGCTAATAGACTCGACTGACAAACCAATGTTATATCTCAAGAATGGGACTTAGTCACTCAGTTTCAAAGTCGAATCAAAAAGTAGGAAGCAAATTAAAAAGAAGAGAAGGATCGGCTTGCCACTTGTGATGCCAACATTCTAAGGTGTACGCAACAAATAGACAGGCTAAAACAGAAAATTGAAGTAGCACAAAAGGAAAAAACTAATATTAAAGCTTCCCAACTGGCTTATGTTGAGGAAAAATTGGTTGAGGAAGCCAAGCTTGGTATCCAACATACTGAAAATGCTCGTGCAATAAGGAAAGAGATCAACAGACTGAAGACGGAGGATTCCATGAATGACAAAAAGCTTCGACTTGCCAAGATTCGCTTTAAGAAGATGAAAATTGTTTTTCCATTTTGAATGTTCAACTTTATTTATTTACTTTGTTGTATTAATGACTGCTTGCCATTTTGGCAACTTTACATTTTATTGTATGTCATTTTAGCACTATATTCCTTTATAAATAATTCTTCTGCTATTCGAACCTCTTGCATCATTGGCTTTGACTTCTTTAAGTACTTGTCATTTATCCTTAGGATTCGAATTTAAGTACCCACCTTTTTAACTTCATAGGAATTATTTGAAAATGCCTGGTGTCGTACCTCAAAAAATATGATCCTTTGCGATGGTCGCGGAAAAAAAAATAGTTCGAATAAAGTCACCACTGAATTTTATTTATTCCAATGAATGAATAGGAAAATATCAATAAAGCCTTTAAAAGAAGAAGATGGTCATCACAACCATATTCGGGTTCGGGAGTCGATTATGTAAGGGGAAGGTATTAGCACCCCTTATGTTTGTTGTGCTCAACGGGAACCTCTTAGTTAAATTTGTGATTGAATGTTATCTTGTGGCATTGTTTTATTCGAATGATAAAAGAGAAAAGAGAAAAAAGAAAGGGGTTGCAAATTTTTTTTTTATTAATGTGTCTGACAAGATTATGAGTCTTGCTCCTACGCATCTCCATGTGCAATAGAGAATTCAAGGCTATGTAGTTTTGGGTTGCCTAGGGTTTATTTGTTTGTGTTTTTTAATGAACAAGTCTTTAGATCGCGTTCTATGGGCTAAACATTGGCTTTTCTACTCTCGAGGGAAGCTTAAGCACTGGTTTGTATGCACGTTAGAAGGGACTGAGCAATGTTCTTTTGCCAAAAGTTGTTTGATCGTACGGGGGCGGGTAATTAGGTTTGATTGGTTTTTATTGCACGGGGGCGAGAAAAGATAGATTTGATGTGTTGGATATCTTTTAAGTGGAAGACGATTATCCAACCATGGAGCCCTACAGCGGTGTTTGAATAATCGGGTAAGGAGAAAGTCTACACCACTCTTCCTTTTTCTTCTTAAATATTATGAAAAAATGTGTAGCGAATTAAGTCACAGTTTATTAACGGAAGACAATTATTCACACAAGGAGCCCTATAGCAGTGCACAAATAATCGGAGACTGGGGAAGGTCTAAACCCAATCAATCATTTTCCTTTTATAGGAGAACCAAACTTAGTTCTATTAATTATTGTGTTTTAGCACAGAAGATGAGTATCTGGACATAGAGTTCTACAACATTACCCAAATAATCGGGAAGGGAAAGGGTCTACACCTATCCTTCTTTTTCATCCAATTTATTGTGAAAACAAGTTTGAAAGCGGGTTGACTTTGAATTTAATCAAAATGGATTGGTTTGAGAAAAAGAATCCACTTGGCATTGGACCAAGGGCTTCGTTTATCAAAATGGTTTGAAGTTAGTGATTATGAATGAGTTGATCAAATTTTATTTAACAAAGTCAAATGGTCAAAGTTTGATTAAATCACTTAATTAAGCTAATCCAAATTAATTATCAAAATTATTCGATTAAAAATTAATGTAATCAAATAACTAGCTTAATTAAAATTGATTAATAAAAATAAATGTTTGGAATTCGATTAATTGATTAATTAAAAAAATAAACAATAAGACGGGTACAAAATGAATCGAAACGAGTAAATCACAATATGCTCAAAGCCGGTTTATACATAGCGACCACAAAATTGGAGTTTCGTACGTGAGGATTAAAATGTGGCAAAAATAACCAATTAATGTGTAGACAATTTAGCGGCTTAACGATATGAATTTACCGAATCCACGAATTAGAAGAAATTCAATTTATCGCAATGAAAATAAATGATAGCAACCCAAAGTTATATTTACAATATCACATGAATTACAACACATGGAGGTGCAAAAAACATTAATGGACTTAAACTTATAGCTAAAACCCAAGCCAAATAACCATCCCTCAACATCTTTATCTTTAGAGAATTTCTTATTGCACCCCATACATTTATTTCCCACCGTGTGGATTTCCACATATGCCCCCAGGTTCCAGAGATATATCTCCGGATGCACCCCATTTCTGAATGAACGTTAAAATATCTCCGGAGATGCATCTACGGGAATTTTCTAAAGACACGTCTCCGAAGTGTATCAAAGTAGGTTTTTTTATAACGTGTCGTGTATTTGTTTGCAGATGAATTATGAAGAACGGTATCGAATAAAATAACAGACATACAAAATAATATAGCCATATAATAGTAAAATGATGTACAAAACGAAATAAAAAATGTAAGTAACAATGTCAAGGAAAAAAGTACAAACTATAGTAAAACATCAAAATAATAATAGGCCCCTACTGGGGGTGCCTGACAACCTCTCGTCCACCTCATGTGCCTCCTTTTTCTGGTCTTCCTCCTCGACCATCGATCCTCCCCCCCCCCCCGTCCTCGCGCGATGCCTGCGGTACAAATGTGCCCCCCGTGCCTCCGCAATAATGGCATCCAGTACTTGCCTAGCAGCAGACCCCTCAGGGAAGATACCCTCGTCAATGCCTTCCTGTGCCATCTCCACTATGAAATGGACCTAAAGCAAGACATCCTCAATATCACATAGCTGAGCCTACTCCTCGTCTAGAATCTCCTGATGAGCGGGTCTCGACGAATCTCCAAGAGCATTCGGCACCATGTATGGATGTGAGACCCTGAAGAACCACTTGATGTATCCATTGACGTAGCTCCAGTCATTCGGTGCTATGGTAGCCCAAGCCTCCTCTGGTACCAAGTGACTCTGATAATCAGCAAACAACTCCTCTATCTATATACGAGTCAACGCAGGAAAATCAGAGACAACAGGGTGTCTGAGGATGATCTAGGTGTATCTGAACTGCCATATAATGTGCTCGGGCAGATGGGGAGCCGTGATACGCAATTCGCAGGTCAACCATTCGGAGTATAACGATATGTCTTCAAAAGGCCGCGTCTAACGGTGCTCCACGTAGCAGTTGAAGTAGATCTCCTCGGTAGCCAAGCGGTTAAGATAGAGTCTGAAAGGCTCGACTGCCTGGTTCCCTCTTAGCGAGATAAAAGCACAGACATGTGGCATCTTCTTAGTGTACTCATCCCAACACACCCAGCCAGCGATGCACGAGAAGTGTTGCGGGATCCATGCTTGAAATAAAAATAAAAAGCATTCAGGGATCAAGAATTATCGCAAATATGAATTGAAAGTGATAAAAAAAAATTCAAGGATAAAAAATTATTACCACCAGTAGTGTCGTACTGCCTGTGACCTGCTTCGTCCTCCACTGACATCCATCTCTCAACTTTAAATACATATAGGCCAAGCAAGCCGCCCCCTGTAGCACCCCAAAAGTTTCCCTCTTATTTATACCCAATAAGTGGCTTATGCTTCACGCCTCATATGCATTTAGGTCATGAACATTACCCATGCATCATTGGTTTTCTCAAGGCATGGTATCAAGGGTACCACTATCGTTGACTGGGAAAAGCAAATAAAATAGGATGTGTTCAAATTCTCAAGCCACCAGGCTTCTCATACTTCAAGACACCTCATATGGTTCACCATGTCATCAAGAGATTGAGATTAGCAAGAGAATTGAAGAGGATCACACCCTTCTAACTGTTGATCCTCAACTAGGGTTTTGGTTGTCCATGCTTGGGACACCTCCATAAGCAAGTATCTTGGGTCTTTAACCACATCTCATTACATGAATTATCTTGGTTTAAGGCAATTTACATCATGGTCAGAGGAATTTGGGTTTGAAGAATCATTCAACTTCTCTTGACTTTTGGGGACCAAATTAGGGTTTTGCCTAAAGTCAGTTTATTTCTGATTTTTTGGGCAAGACTAGATCCCATGTTGTTCTATGCATTCTCAAGTGTCTAAGATTGGATTATGGACCATCAATGTCATTCACAGGGGTATCATAGTTGAGTGAAAATCAGAAGAATTGGAAATAAAGTCAACTGATCAAGGAAAAAGTCAACTCTTGACTTTTTGAGGTCAAAATCATGTTCCTCATATCGAACATGGTCCATGGGCGGAATTTGACCAAGAAATATCCAAAGAATCAAGAAAAATCAAGAATTGTGAAGACTTGCCATTTTGGGAAAACTAGGGTTCTTAAGAACTTTCCATGAAGATACGTAGGCATAGGATTGTGATGATCCTTGCGAGTCCTCTTTTGGTTTTCACTTTCCCTTTTCTCCCGTTCCGTTTCCAGTTAGTAGTCGAGCTTCAGATACCCACACCCTTTGATCGAAACAACTGGAGTAGTTCCCATCGAGTACGATGGACGCGAGGGGGTGCTAATACCTTCCTCTCGCGTAACCGACTCCCGAACTCAGGCTATGGTTGCGGCGACCATTCATTTCCCTTTTTTAAGGTTTTCTTTGATTGTTACCTTTCCTTGCGTCGGGATAAATAACGTTCGGTGGCGACTTTTCTGTCTTTTCCGCCGGTTAATTTTCACAGATGCGACAGCTGGAGACTCTGCTGGGGACTCTGGTTCCCTAAGCGAGTCAATCCTAGCACTTTTCTATTTTATTTCATTGAGTGTTTTATCTGTATGCTTTACCTATTTTATTTATGGCTTTTATTGCATGTTTATCACTTTTATCACATTTTACTTGCTTTACATTCATTATTGACATATATACTGGATTGTGCTGGACTGTTGTTTCTTTGGTGGGATGGTTGATCTGAGAGATAATCCTATTAACTAGGCTTGAGTGTACACCTAGGACTAGAGTCGAAAGTAGTGTGGCCTATGTAGCGTCTTGGTACGTTTGGTTTACACGAAACCCACACCCAGACGAGGTTTTCTTGGGAGATATTCTGATTTGTGCATCTTGTGCATTTCGGGGTGTTAACCTAGAAAGCTGTCGACTCTGGTGACCATTCCCGAGGACTCATTTGAGTCACTCCTCCTAAGGGGCGATAATGGCAGACCAGAAATGGAAAACCCATTACGCTTCTTGATCCGAGGACCCGAAGCTGAAAACTTGCCATAGGGTGACCTTTTGAGGAGAATCAGTTGAGGCCTCTGATAAGTGCAAAATGTAACTATTTTTGTATATAAGTTTTGTTGCACTTATCGATACGTTTGGTTAATATCGTTCGAATAAACCCCTATTTGTTTATAAATACGTTTACTTTACATTTTAGTGTATATATTGCGTATCGTGTAAATATCAATGAGTTTAATTGATTTTCTCTCATTTTTCTAGGTATTAAATCAAGGATATCTTTCCATTTTTGTATAGAGCATTGAATAAGCTTTTCAGCGCTTCCGACCGTGCGTCAACCAGAGTTGCGGTTTAAAAGTTATGGTCAAAACAAGGGCTGGGAGCAAAAAGGGACCAAAGTTAGCAAAGCGAACTTCCCAACAAACGAGACAGTAGAAAAAGGGACCAAAGTTAGCAAAGCGAACGTCCCAGCTGTCGCACCTCGAAAAATCGCTTAAATCGAAGACACGACCCTTCGCGCGAAAGGCGCGAAAAACGGTTCGACAGAGTCGCCACCGAACTTTATTTATGCCAAAAGAGGGAAAGGAAAATATCGAGAAAACCTTTAAGGGAGGAGATAAGAACATGGTCGTCGCAACCACATTCTGGGTTCGGGAGTCAGTTATGTGAGGGGAAGGTACGCGCACCCCCTCACGTCCGTTGTACTAAACGGGAACCTCTTGATTCGAATTGCGATACTCGTTAGCTAAGCTTGTCTATTTTCTTCTCAAAAAATAAATGCGGAAAGGTAAAGATAAAAGGAAAAGATACTAAGGGGAAATGGGTGGTTTTAGGATAGGGTGCTCGGCAAGATCATCGTAACCTCGGGCCTACGTATGCTCATTCGGACGAGAATGAGGAATCAGAGCAATCGTAGTTCGACTACGGGGTTTGACGAAAAAAGATGGTGGTGTTGAAAAGGTGGAAAAAGAAAAAGTGTGCTCGGCAAGATCATCGCAATCTTGTGCCTACGTATCTTTACCCGGACGAGAATAAAGAATCAGAGCAGTCGTAGTTCATGGTACGCCCACGAAACAAGGGAGTTGGTTGATTTTTAAAGAGGCGTCAATTGCTCACACACGAGTAAGAGAACTCGCACCCAAACAATCAAAGAGAGATCAAAGACTCGAACCCCCATTTTTCACCTTGAAAAAGAATTATGATAATTGTTAGTCGTTTTGAGGTTTATTATGAAAATCCGCTTGACGTGGGATCAAGGGTTTATTGGTATGCGCTTGGTTAGTTCGAAAAGAGTTTGATTTGTTAAAAGAAGAGGTGTCAATTGCTCACACACGAGTAAGAAAACTCGCACCCAAACAATCAAAGGAAGATCAAAGACTTGAACCCCCATTTTTCACCTTAAAAGAGTTGCGATAGTTGTTAGTTGTTTTTGAAGTTTGATTATGAAAATCCGCTTGACGTTGGATCAAGGGTTTATTTGTTATGAAAAGAGTTTGATTTGAAAAAAGATTGGTTTGAGGTCGATTTGAAAATGGCTCGACGACGAATCGAGGGTTTGGTTGAAAAAAGGTTCGTTTGAAAATGGCTCGACGATGAATCGAGGATTAGGTTGAAAAGGGGTTTGTTTGAAAATGGCTCGACTATGAGTCGAGAGTTTGGTTGAAAATGGTGTGAGAATCGATCCTAGTCCCTAGGGGTGCTCCTAGTAACGAAACCACGATGAAAGGTGCGAAAGGTTGATGGCGAATGCTAATGAGCATCGACTTACGGGGGGTGTTTTGAAAATGGGCTCGACGACGAATCGAGAATTAGTTTGAAAATGGGTTGCCTATGCTAGTCCCTAGGGGTGCTCCTAGTAAACAAACCACAATCAAAAGAATACTAAACGCGTACATCGGAATAGGGAGCGGGGTACATGTAAAGTACAAGGGATGACATGAAATAAAGGGTCTCATTGTAAGGTAGCCCAAGAGAAAGCCGTGTGTGTGCGAAGGTGTCCTAAACTAAGCCTTGAGCAAGCGTCGAGCAAGTGGATGATCATAACCAACAGTCCATTCATATTATTGTTTTTTAGGGTTTCGATAGTTGTTAATTGTTTTCGATTAAGTTTGAAAAAATGAAATGGTTAGATGAATATGAATACAATATGGACAATATGAATAAGAATATGAACAATAATATAATCAAGATAAAACGGACAAGAGATAGTATTGACATAAAATTAAAGTTGGTCTCGTCTTAATCACGATTTAATCGATAAATTGATAATCGACGACTTTTGACTTTCATTGACCAAAAGTGAATAAAAAAATATGTGAAATGAAAATTAAATAGAAATTAGAAATTAAATCGGAAAACTAGGAAAGGCCTCATCTTTACTAAGATTTTTAAATCAAAAAATCAATAATCTTTAGTATTTGATTTTCAATGACCCAAAATGAATAAAAATGAAACAAAAATAATAGAAATGAAATAAAATCGAAAATGTCAAGAAAAAGAATAAAGGTCTCACCTTTATCAAGATTTAAAATCGAAAAATCGAAAAATCTTAGATATTTGGTTTTCATTGACCCAAAATGAATAAAATAATGAGAAAATGACAAAAATGAAATTAAATCGAAAAAGGTATAGGAAAATGAATAAAGGTCTCACCTTTATCGAGATTAAGTCGAGAAATCGATAAATCGTCAATGTTTGGTTTTCATTGACCCAAAATAAATGAATAAAAATAATGTAATGAAATAAATTGAAATAAAAAAAAAAATAAATAGGCCTCATATATATCAAAATTCCATTGGTTTGAAAAAACCAATTAAACCATGAGTATTGCTAGATCATTGGCCTATAAAAATAAAATCGGAAATAACATTGAAATAGAAATAAAATGTAACCATGGGTTGACACATTAATCATACAAATCCACTATATTAAAAAAAAAGTTAGAAAAGACCTAAAAAGAAAATTTAAATTGAAAGTAATGATGAGAAATAATATTTAAAAGCAAATGGTTGCACATGAAGATAGAAAGGGGGTGGTAATATGAATCATATGGGCTAGAGCCCATCATCCATACCACACCTAAACATGCTCGGTTAAAAAAAACAAGAAGGGTGAGAAAAAAACCACAAAGGGTGCGTAAAACAACAAATTGGCTAAACAACCCATCATTCAAAAGGTGACACACAGACAAGCAACGTTACACATCAAGCATCAGGCTTTTAGAAACAGAGGTTAAAAAACCAGAACATATGAAAAGTTTAAAAACGAGATCGAAAACGACAATGAGATTGCGAAGGACGGAATCATCAGATCCAACACCTTCATTCGCTAAAATTCTCTTGTTCTTTGTTCGGTCTGGCCCAGGTTCGATTTGTCCCAATTTTTTCGATTTCTCTTGTTCACTCTCTCTTTCATCTCATTCTATTCTGAGATTCGGTTTTGGTTTTATGATTTGGGATTGGGTTTGAAATGTGGTTTTGGGTTTTGAAATGAGTTTCAAAGGGGAAGAATGGTTCTAAGGTTTAAGGTTTGTGAAGGTGTTGCAGTGTTGTTCTGAGGGTTATGGAAGATTGATGACGGTTTAAGGTTTGTGAATGGTGCGAGAAAAAAAATGGTGGTTGTGAGTTTTTTTTTTCTGGTTCGTGTTCCGATTTAGGTTCGAAACTCTCTCTTCTCAATCTCAAACTTCTCTGGTTCTGGTTTGATGTGAATGTGGATTTGGATTAAAATACGGTTGAGATGGGTTTGTCGTTACTGTTTGTTGGGTTTGGAGGGGTGGGAGAAAATAACACAGGTTGTTGTTATTGTTTGGCTGTGGTTGAAGAATATGGTGGCTAGGATATGAATAGAAGAGTGAGGTTTTGCGGGTTGTTTACTGAGGTGGAAGCTGTTTTGAGAAAGAGGGATATAATTTGTGGTTTTGATTCACTATTGTATGGGTTTATTGGTGTGGTTTATGAAAGGTTGAAGCTTGGTTTATTGAAAAAAAAAAAATTCTGCAGGGTTTAAAGAGGCTCCCCCCATGAATGAAAAATGATGCTGGTTTTATAGAGGAATTGGGTGAGTGATTTGGAAAGATTTGGGAAAGGAATTGTGACGTGGTGGAGTTGAAAGTTGGTGACGTTTGTCGTTTTTGTGTCGTACTACAGAGTTGTTGTTGTTGTTTCTTGTGTGGTGTGTGTATGAAAGCTACAATGTATGGTTTGTGGAGGCTTGTAACGCATGAATTTGTTGTATTGAGTCTGGAAATTGGTTGATGCGAATCATGTGCGTGTTGTACAACTTTTTTTGATTTTTTTATTTATGAAGGATGAAATTTGTGAATTTGTTTGTGTACTGATGCAGGTCGTGGTTGGTGAGTGGTTTTGTATGTGATGGCTTGGTGGAAATGAAAACTGGTGCAGTGCGTTAATTCTCTGATGTAGCAGACCGCAGTTCTTTTTGGAGGTAGTGGCAAGCTTGAATCTTGTGAGATGCCATTGTGAGATACCAAGGAGAGCGGGCCGTGTGAATTAGCATGGGCTCGTCCTATTCATTTTTTTGTTTTTATTTTTAGCAATTGAATCATTTTTGACAATATTTGGACAATGGGCTTTTTAATGTATTATGGCCTTTTTGAACTTTGATTGGCCTTTTTGAATTGTAGCTTGAATCAAGATTTGGGATTATAAAATGATGCAAATGGATTTATTTGGATTTATGGTTTTGATGTGAATTTGGTTAGAAAAATGGAGAAATGAAAATGGTTAATGGATAACGGGTTTATGGTAGAAATTAGCTGTGGATTTGGAAATTATGGATATTAAGAAACATGTTAAAATGGATAGTGGTGGATATTTAAAATTTTTAGATATAATGGATATGAAAAGAATGGATAAAAGAAATGATTTAAATGGATATTTAATTGGATGAAGGATAAAAATGGTTAAAAGATAGATATGCCTTAAAATGAAAATGGATAAAAAATAAAAGAGAGATGAAGTTGAAGACAACATATTTTTTGGATTTTTCTGAATATGGTTAGTGGGTGGATGTACAGATGAAAAGTATACACAGGTAGGACAAATTTGGGGTATAACAGATGCCCCTATCTAATTGGCTTAAACCGAGTTAGATGAACTGCTACGGCATTCGGTCTTTCGAGGTATAAGACAATTAGATATGAAGAAGACCACAAATTTGTCTGAAAGAAAGAAAAGGGATTGGGAAGTTGAAATACAAGAAATCTGACACCAAAAGGATGACACACCTATCACCAAAAGGATGATAGTAAACACACACACAGACCCTTCCACCAAAAGGATGGAAATGAGGTCAAAGCCTGCTATTACCAAAAGGATAATAGGGCACACACACACACAGACCCTTCCACCAAAAGGATGAAAATGAGGTCAAAACCTGCTATTACCAAAAGGATAATAGGGCACTCACGCACACAGACCCTTCCACCAAAAGGATGGAAATGAGGTCAAAGTCTGCTATTACCAAAAGGATAATAGGGCACACACACACAAACCCTTCCACCAAAAGGATCAAAATGAGGTCAAAGCCTGCTATTACCAAAAGGATAATAGGGCACACACGCACACAGACCTTTTCACCAAAAGGATGAAAATAAGGTCAAAGCCTGATATTACCAAAAGGATAATAGGGCACACACGCACACAGACCCTTCCACCAAAAGGATGAAAATGAGGTCACAGCCTGCTATTACCAACAGGATAATAGGGCACACACGCACACAGACCCTTCCACCAAAAGGATGAAAATGAGGTCAAAGCCTGCTATTACCAAAAGGATAATAGGGCACACATGCACACATACCCTTCCACCAAAAGGATGAAAATAAGGTCAACGTCTGCTATTACCAACGGGATAATAGGGCACACACACAGACCCTTCCATCAAAAGGATGAAAATGAGGTCAAAGCCTGCTATTACCAAAAGGATAATAGGGCACACACACAGACCCTTCCACCAAAAGAATGAAAATGAGGTCACAGCCTGCTATTACCAAAAGGATAATAGGGCACACACGCACACAGACCCTTCCACCAAAAGGATGAAAATGAGGTCAACGTCTGCTATTACCAACGGAATAATAGGGCACACACACACAGACCCTTCCATCAAAAGGATGAAAATGAGGTCAAAGCCTGCTATTACCAAAAGGATAATAGGGCACACACACAGACCCTTCCACTAAAAGGATGAAAATGAGGTCACAGCTTGCTATTACCAACAGGATAATAGGGCACACACGCACACAGACCCTTCCACTAAAAGGATGGAAATGAGGTCACAGCCTGCTATTACCAAAAGGATAATAGGGTACACATAGCTATCTGACACCAAAAGGATGATAGAAAACACAACTTACTACTACCAAAAGGATAATAGCAAGCAAAACGATAACAAAGGCTGTCACTCACCAAAAGGATGACACACAGACCAAGGGTTCAGAGATCGGCGGAACCAAAAGGATGACGGATCAGTACAAGCTACTACCACCAAAAGGATGATAGGAAATTTCTGATTGCGAGGACCGACACCAAAAGGATGCAGGTTAAATTGATTTGACAGGGTTTGACTACCACCAAAAGGATGATAGTAAGGTAGTTGACAAAAGGTCAAGTTTGTTGGGGATGTGATGAGATTTATTTGGAGACATCAACAAAAGGTTGAAGTAAATAAATCAATGAGGAGAGCCCACGAAAAGGAAAGGGAAACAGTGAAAAATGGAGAAGGTAACCTGCCAAGATCTACGCAATCTTGTGCCTACGTATCTTTACTCGGACGAGAATAAAGAATCAGGGCAGTCGTAGTTCGACTTGAAGAAAAGATTCAATGGGGAATGCCCACTGACTCGGAGGAATGTTTATTGGTTGGGATGAGGATGACGACCTCAGCAACAAAAGGTTGAGGAACACAACCCAATGAGGAATGCACACCGACTTGCTTGGAGATCACAACTTCATCAACAGAAGGTTGAAGACTTTCATGAGGAACACCCATGAACTTGAAGAAGATGCCCCTGACTGGGCAGAAGGTTGCTTTGAGATCTTGTCTTGATCAACAAAAGGTTGAACCAACTTCGTGAGGAACGCCCACGAATTTGCAGGAGATGCCCCTGGCTGGGCTGATGATCATCTTGCACTCTTGAGATTCAACTTCGTGAGGAACGCCTACGTATTGACTGAAGATGCCCCTGGCTGGGCTGAAGATCTTATTGCAGTCTTGAGGTTGATCCTGGATCTTACGCATGTATAATGCTTAATTTTGTAATGATGTGCAATGCAAATGCTGACGCGCGGAGGTGCAAGTGCTGGGGAAGTATGATTGGTTTTTGGGTATGCATATGATGTCTATGATGCTGAATGATATGCATATGACGCGTATAATACATATGATTGCAGACGGGTGACTGGATATGTTTGGAAGGGTACCAGCATGGTGGAATTTTGGTAGTTTCCAATGCGGATTGGACTTTTGGGCAGTGGGAGGGATTTGATTTCCTCGACACTCAGTTTGTTGAAGATTCCATGATTGAAGCAGACGAAGAGGCTCTCGAGCTCTGAGTTGGACCGCTTGTTGATTTGTTGGTAAGTTTGTTCCTGAGAAGACCATGACTCTGTGCTTGAGGGTCAAGATGACTTGATGACTTGATGGTGATCAGCTCTTGAAGAGTGTGCTTTGCTCTGCATTTGATGATTGATAATGTCTGGCAAGGTATGCTTGTCCAACAAGGCTTGCCCCAGTCTGAACATGGTAATGATCTGCCCCTGCTTAACCAGTTCTTAACTGGTCTGATCTTTGGAAAGCTGAGCTTTGATGTGCTTTGAGGTAGCTTGCCCCTGATTTGAAGGAGTTTTCCCCCAGACTGTGGGTTTTGAGGGAGTCTTGCTTCGGGTCGGCACCACTGAAAGTTCAATTTCATCTTTGATTGCCCCTTGTTGGAATTGCTTTGATGTCAAGCACTGATTTGCAGTTAAAATTTCTCATTCACAAATGGTAATCTCAATGCAATACCTATGCAAGTTTTGAAAAAGAGTCATTTATTCGAGTGTCGTGATATTGTGAGAAGAATGGACCGTTAGTCCAGTCGTTGTGCAGATTTTGATGGTGTGAAAGATATAGCAAGGAGAATGACACCAATGCTGAAGATTAGCAAATATGGGGAGTCAGTTTACGCAACCTTGCGGTAGTATACTTTCAGAATAAACCTCACCTCAATTAGGTCTTTCGAGGGTTGTAACGTGGCCTGGTTTACGGTTTATGAAACAAAGGATATTAGGCTCAAAGTATAATTTTTACCCACCCCTTCTTCGTAATGACCTCCAGTCCTACGTTCAGTTAATTCTGCACATGTTTACATTCCAAAAGGGTTGACGGTGTAAGGGTGATAATTCAAGGTATGTTCGACATGACTGTCACCTTATTTTGTTTTTTATGGATGTCAGTGACCTTTTAATTTTGATTTGGTGGTCACTGGATCTTATTTTGTTTTTGTTAAGGATCCGAGGGCCTCTTTTGTTTTTGCTTTTAATCCCTATCTTTTGCATGGACTGATTTTGCTTTTCGAGTCCATCAGGGTAGCCTTGATTTTTGCCTAAGTCTCCTTTGAGGTGCTTGACTTAGCAGGCTCTTGATTTTTGATTGATTTTTTGGTTTTGTTGGATGATTGTGACTGCCAATTCATAGGTCATTGATGAACAACCGTCATGTTTTTTGGTCTTTGGCTTTGTGATTTCGAGTGCGTAACTGGGTTAACTGAACACTACCCTGCCCCAGGTTGAGTGTAAGGGTTTGAATATCTGAAGGAAACTACTACTTCTAGGCTCGAAGTGGTTTACTAGGGATTAACTCCCTGTCTCTCCAGTGTTTGGGGGTTGAAACAATGCTTGTACATCATCAGCAGGATTCTATCCGAAAGCATACATTTTGCAATTATGGGTATTTCGTTGTCATCATCCTCCCTCCAATCATTGCTAACAACAGTTTGATATATAGAGTGAAGTGGATAAATGTGTCGGTGTTTTGAAGTAAAAGGAAAATGAGTGAATACGACATAACTGATTCAAAACATGCATTATCAATACATTAAGAAAACCAAATACAAACGGCAATGTTTGAAGCAAACAGTACTTAAACAAATAAAGACGAAAATACAAGAATGCAAATGATGGGATGTCAACATGACTGCCTTCTTTGGGGAATAAACTTGATTTGACTTGACTTGATGCTGGAACTAGTTTGGCGGCGACAGCGGGGTTTTGATGATGTTTGGAGCCCTCCCATTGAACGTGAGAAACTTTGAGTCAATCATGTCTTGAACCTTGTGTTTGAAAGCTCTGCAGTCCTCAATTGTATGCCCTGGGGCACCCTTATGAAACTCGCAATGAGCATTAGCATCATAATCTGGGGGAATAACAGTTGGAGGAGCTAGGTCCCTTAGAGCGATTGCCTTCTTTTCCATCAATTGAGCAAAGATCTGAGCATATGATGTTGGCAGACGATCAAAGTCTCTATCGGACCTCCTTGTCCTTTGTTGATTAGGCTGGCGTTGTTGAGCATCTCTCTGTTGTTGATGTTGAGGAGGATATTGATACCCTTGCTGATTGTAGGATTGTTGTTGAGGAGCCTGTTGCTGAGGCATTGGAGCTTGAACAGCTGGCTGATAAGGCATTGGAGCGTATTGCGCAGCAGCAACATACGGATACTGGAAGTATGGCATTTAAAAAGGCATTAGAGCAGAAGCTTGTTGAGCTTGCCCTTTCTGAGCAGAGACAGCATTTATTTCACCCTCTTTTTTCTTGTATCCAATGAAGGGCTTCTTGGCTTGAGACTGACTGCTAGATCCTCCTTGGATCTTTCCGCTCTTTAGACCTTCTTCAATTCTCTCACCGACAATTACCAAATCAAATAATCCGGCAGAAACATTACCAATCAGCTTCTCGTAGTACTGGCATTGCAAAGTACCCATGAAGAGGTCAATCAGTTCACGATCAACAAGAGGTGGATGCACTCTTGCAGCTAGCTCTCTCCAACATTGTGCGTACTCCTTAAAGGATTCGTTGTCCTTTTGAGCCATACTCTAAAGTTGAGTACGATTCCGAGCAAGGTCAGTGTTGTACTTGTATTGCTTGACAAATGCATCAGCTAGATCATCCCAAGTATGCACATTGCTACGCTCCAGTTGCATATACCATTTGAGTGATGCCCCATACAAGCTATCTTGGAAGCAATGGATCATCAGTTTTTCGTCTTTGGCATGGGCATCCATCTTACGGCAGTACATCCTTAGATGCATGTGGGGACAACTGAGGCCTTTGTACTTTGGGAATTCTTGCACTTTAAATTTGGGAGGAATGACAACATCTGGCACCAAGCACATCCAGAGCATTCAAAGAAGTTGAGTTGCGTCCCTCCATGACTCGGAGTTTCTCATCTAGAGAACGACACATTTTGATAGCTTCAGAATCTTGAGCAGCAGTAGGATTGACAATTGGGATAGCAACATGGTAGTTTTGGACCTCATCATACTGATCTACCAGATTCTCTTCAGCATGAGGAATAGGAATCTGAGTGACAACAGGTTGGGCTTGAGGAATAGCACTAACAGTAACTCTAGATGTTGGAAGTGGTTGAGATGTGGCAGGAGCGAAGTCCATTGGTATCCCATAAGTGATGGGGTTGGGAACAGGAACAGAGAGCCTTGAGGTAGATGCTTGAACAAGCATAGTGTTGTGGGCAGCAGCAGCTTCACGCAGTTCTTCTTCTTTTCTGGCCATCATGATGGCTTCGAGAATCTGATCGATCTTTCCTTTGATAGAGTCCAACTCTTCTCTAAAGGCGGCTTGCTCTTGTTGAATATGCTCCATCATTCGTCTAGTATTGGCTTGAGTTGCGTACCGGTGTCGAGGAATCAGCTTGATTTACTGGAGAAGGAAGGAAGTTGAAGTGAGATTCTGAGGTTGAAAATGCAATGCAAGATGTGTAACAGATGCAATACAATGCAATGACATGAGATGCAATGCAAGATGCAAGATCCAAGATCGCAGGATCAAACAACTTCAAACAGTTCTGCGGTTGGCCGAAGATGACGGGTCAAGAACCACAGCTAGGATCAAGAAAGCCCACGGGTAGGTTTCTAAAACGGGTAGGTGCCTAGAGTTATGGATATATTTCGAAAACATTATAACCAAGACGAAGAGACACCCGACTATAATATCCTCGAAATAATCTCGTCTAGGTGAGGTCTTCGTTTCTTCCTGTCATACCCCAAATTTTGACCACTTAGATTTCCCATCATTATGGAAATCATCACCACAATATGGATGTACCTTTGTGCCTCATCAGACTCCCCAAAGATGGGTGAGCATCCACTACAATCAAGAATTAGGGTTTCAAGCCCTCTCTGAGTGCTTAGACAAAGGATCAATCAAGGAATGACATGATCTTCAACTTGTCTAACCTCTCAAACATTCACAATGGATCAAAAGGACTCCCACTTCAAGGATTAAGCACAAGGCTGCTCCCTTCTAGGTGGATTAAGTCTCAAGATCGCCAGTGTCACCAAATTAGGGTTTTGGTCGACCAGGGCCTCCAGATGGGAATTTTCCTCTGGGCACAAGCCAATGATCCAAAAACTAACCTAATATACTCCATGGAACCTCATGGACCCAATCATCAAGTCAATTTTGCCTCAGGGGATGCATTCATCAAAAATCAGGAATTAGGGTTTCTTGACCTAATTCACCCCTAAGTTGACTTTTAGGGCAAATCATGAGCCAAGACCCCAAGAGAGGGTTTGAGGGTCTCTAATGAACTATATTGATCCATTTCCAATAATGGATTAATTCAAGAAGCTTGAGCAATAAGTCTCAATTTCATCTGCACCACAGTTAGGGTTTTAAGGAAAAAAGTCAACTGTAACTTTGACTTTTGACCAGGACATGCTCCCAAGCCCTATGACATGCATAAATATACCCTATGACACCCATGGAACATGTCCATCAAGTTTGATTTAGGTCAAGGACATGATTTCCTGAAGAATTGCACAGTTTGGAATTCATCTGATAAAAAGTCAACTGTGCACAAAAGTCAACTTTGACTTTTTGAGATTTTTCACCAAAATGGATTTTTAACCCTAAAATGATGTTAATGTATGATTTGAATCATCATTCATCAAGAAAAATCAAGAAAAGTTGGGTAACTTGTAAAAGGGGTAACCATAAAAAACATAGAAAATTTTCTAAGTTAAAAATAAAGTGGCTAGGGTACTAACTTTGGAGGGTCATAACTCCTAAACCACAAAGCCATTTTCTCCCATCCAAGGCTTGATTTGTAGATCTCATTGCCCTCTACAAAAACTTCAACTAGACCTAATTCCAACTCCTCATGGAGTTTGAGTTATGGAGTGATCAAAATCAAGAAAAGTCACTTTGTTCCAACACTTCGTGAAAATTTCACTAAGTCAGATTTTACCCTACTTTTTGCCAAATGTAGGGGGATTTTTCACTTGGATTCAAAAGAGATCAAAACCAAATATGTTCAAACAGTTGTTGTATCATGTAAGGGCTTTCCAAAATGACCAAGAACATTACGAAATTCAATTTGAGTCATGAGATATGACATTGGAAAGTTGCCTTGCTGAAATCTGCCAAGGCAAGGCAGAATTTGCATTTTTGGTCGATTTGCCAAAATCAGCCAAATCCAAATGCTCCTATCCACTTGGACACCTATAAGGATTGAATCTAAAGGGGACAACCACTGAGCCAAGCCTCCAAAGTCTTTAGAACAAGAAATAACATGTTGAACCTAGAATGGCCAAAATAGGGACAAGACTCCAATTTTGGATTGGAGCATTCAATGGAAGCATCAAGGTGGCATGGACTGAGCCATTTGCAACTGAATTCAGTCAAGACTTATCCAAGACCAAGGGAACCACAGCCCTGTGCCCTAACCTCTAGTCAATGGCTAGAGGAGACTTGGATTTCCATTGGCCAACATTGAACAAACACCTGCTGCAGTTGCCATTCACTGTGGATCCCAAAATAAACTTGCTCTACTATAAATAGAGCTCAATTGTGATCAGTTTGAGTACACCAAAGCCATCAAACACATGCTTTCCTCAAAACCTCTTTCTCTTGGCAAAAATGCCTTCTTTAGCAAGGCAACTTTGAGTTTTTGAGCTTGAGAGCTTTTTCATCACAATCAATCACACACACACCTCATATATATCATTTGTAAGTTGTGCAAACTATCACAAGTGACCTGTAATCACAAAATCACAAAGTCACCTCTCAAAACCTCAAAATAGACTTTTTTTGCATTTTTCAAGCCATGTCTTGATTCAGTCACTTTCCAAACCAGATAAAACCTCAAACACACTCCAAATATCATCCTTGAATTGTCCCAAATGGTTCCCCTCATCTGGAACACCATTTGAGAGAGTTGCTATTTTGGTCACTTTTAACCCCTTTTGCAAGAAAGGGACTGTTTGTGTTTTTGCAGGTACCAGTCAATTCCAATCATCCTAAAAGCTTCTAAGGGATCATTTGAGTGTGTCTAAAGCATCAAATCATTTCTGGAACAAGAGGTTTGATAGATTGCACAAAAGCTCCAAAATCTCAAAAAAGAGGTAAGCCTCACAACTTGGAATCTTTCAAACATGGAATGCTTTTAAGTCCATTGATCATAAACATCTCATACATGTTGTATATGTTGTGTTTGAGCTAATTCACCATGTAATCCATGCTTGTACCAAGTTGTAGCATAGAAAATGCATTTATAGGTCATTTTCAAAACCACTATCGGGTTTTGAGGAGGGAGTGTGATCTGAAAAAACTACCACCACCATTGGATTCCTTATAAAATTCTAGTCCAGATGCATATAAATTTTGTCTCAAACCATTATGAATTGAGAAAGTTATGACCTTCACGTTTCTGAGCCAAAACTTGCCAAAACTTGCCTTGGGCCAGGCCTAAAACCAAGTCATGCCTTGTATATTTGTTGTTTTGTTTCAAACAATGGATGTATCACCACCCCATTGGTAAGGCGCGCGCCTTGTAACCTTGAGGTCTTGGGTTCAAACCCCACCCATGCCATTTTGTGTTTTTTTCACATTTTGCCATTTTTTCCAATATTTTCATGGTTTATTAATTAATTGGAAAATTAATAACTCTTTCAATTTTAATTATTTTTTAATGGTTCTTTTTGCAAAAAATCACAAAAATGTTGAAATATTTTATTCCACAAAAAAATTGAATTTATATTATTTATTTAATATAATTAGTATTTTTGTGAATAAATTCATTTTTATTTGTTTTTAAACATTTTAAAATGAATATTCATCTTGAAAAATCAAGACCAAATGAGTTTTAATATCTCTTGTGATTTATACCTCATTTTTCAAACCTTAAACAAAAATCACAAGTGGTTTATTCAAACCTATTTGGTATTTTTCATTGATTTTCTTTAAATATTTACTTTTAAAGAATAAAATTAGGGTTTCTTTGATTTTCACCCTCACAAATCATTGTCAAACACTCATGGGCCTCTAATAGAGTGTAAGACCCAATCCTTTTTTTTTACCAAACCATTTTTGGGCCTCAGTGTATTGTGTAAGTCCCAATACCGTAAAAAACAAACGGTGTGATCGTTGCCTTTTGAAAAATAACCTTTTGGGCATCTCCTTAAGCTATAAGACCCATTCAAAACTTTTGGGCCTCTAATAGAGTGTAAGACCCAATCCCCTTTTAACCAAAACATTTTGGGCTCACTTATTGTATAAGTCCCTCTGCGTTAAAAGAAAACCTCGGCGCGATCGCCATTTTTAAACGAAAAGTCAAACTGGGCCTACCCTCGTGTTATAAGCCCCACTCTTTTTAAAACTTTTTAGGCCTCTTGAGAGAGTGTAAGACCCATCCCTTTGTACAGAAAACAATTTTTGGGCCACCGTCACTTGTATAAGTCCCTCTGTACAAATTCAAACAGTGCGCTCACTGATAAAACCCTGGGCCTCTCCTTGAGCTGTAAGCCCCAAATCTTTCTTTTTCAAAACACTTTCTCCTTTGATTTTGAATATACTGTTGTTTTCAATCTTTCTTTGTTGAACAACTAATCAAACAGCATGGAAGCTCTACAACCAAGTAAGTGGTTATTGTTTTCATTTACCGCATTTATATACACATAACTGTATTGTGGGGCTGTTTCGCTGTAAGTCTTCTTTCATAAACTCATATTAACTGTGTAATAATAGTATAGATATTTAGAGTTTCCCCGGCAACTACGTCTAGAACTAGGTGACGCCGTTTCATTTATTCGTAGAAATAGACAACTAGATCCCCAATAGGATCACCAGATACAGTCTTCTCTTCGACTGTCCTCATTAGGAATTGTCAAGAAACTCTATTCCCAGAGATAAATGTATTCTCCGTTAATGGCATCTTTGAGTTTCTTCCAAATTCTCGAACTTTCCTGGCTTGATCTATTCCTTGTGAATAGCTTGCCTTGAACTTCTCGGGGTTTGGGGACCCACGGGCTTCTTAAAAGCATCGGCCTCCTCTTGGGCATCATACAAGGACCTACATGCTTCCTAAAAGCAACCCCGCCTCCTCTTGGGCTTAGTACAAGGACCCGTCGGCTTCTTAGAAGTACTCACAACCTCCTTTTAGGCTTCGTATAATGATCTCTTCCTCCGGGAATGATAGCCTCCTCTTGGGCATCGTACAAGGACCCGTCGGCTTCTTAAAAGTTTCCAGCCTCCTCTTGGGCTTCATACAAATTGTCCTGACGACCTCCTAGAGGTATAGGAACAGAAATTAGTCATCTGCATAGAACAGTCCTTTCATAGAGTCTACTACTGTTTCTCAAAGCACGGTACAAAAGATGACACTCAAGACTTGGACAGTCTAATCTCCTTGAGTCTTAAAGACATTCTCAAGTGACCCCTTCGTTAAATAGGAAGGAAACTCGCAGACTCGGACAGTCTCAATACCCTCCGAATTTCCCACTTCCTTAAAAAACAGGAATAACCCGGATCCTCGAATCAAATCCTCAAGTACGGTAATGCTCATATAAGAACTGATTTTCTCTTTAAAAATCAGTATACTGGACCTGTCACTTAACTGAACAGTCGCCATAGCCTCCTCTTAGGCTTTGTATAAAGATCCTTCTCCCGTGAAGTTAGCCTCTCTCTTGGGCTTTGTACAATGATTCTCCCCAGCGGGGTCAAACAACGTTTAGCCTCTTTCTCGGGCTTTGTACGAGACACATAAGAGACTCCCTCGTTGAGTCGATCACCCTTTCGCCTCCATCTCGGGCTTCGTATGAGATCCCAAAAAACTCTCTTGTTGAGTCAAATAGCCTCCATCTCGGGCTTCATACGAGATACCAAAAGATTCCCTCGTTGAGTCAAAACCTTTTAGCCTCTATCTCGGGCTTTGTACGAGATACATAATAGCCTTCTCTTAGGCTTTGTATAAGAAAACCACTGGTTGATCCAATCAACCTTTTAGCGTCAAAGTTGTGCCTCGTTCACAGTACACAAACATCAACAACTCCTTCCCCTCCATCTAACTGCTGTAAGCGGCAAGCCTCTGGATCATCTACATCCATGCCAATGTCCCTCTTTTAGCATGAGAAATTCCTAAGGAAAGATAGCATTGCTCTACACTGAGTTAAAGTCTTCTCCTTCAGGTTGAAATCCCCTATAAAGGAAATTATGGCATTGCCGGATTCACAAATCCCGGTTAAAGTAATTCTCCTTTATAAACAGTCGTAACAGACAAACCCCTCTTTAGAGATGACAAATTCTCTCTAAAGTCAACACCCTTTCAGCTTCACATCTTGGGCTTTGAACAAGATACAAATCACCTTTCGCTTCACGTCTTGGGCTTTGAACAAGACACCAAAACACCCATTTCCTCCCGTAGAATAGGAGGAACTATGAACACTCTGATTTCCCTGTTTCGGTAAACGGGAATACGTAGGCAAAAGATTGAAAGAAAAATCTTAGCGAGCACACTAAACAAAAACCCAAAATCCTATACTTTCATATATATCCGTCCTAACATCTCAACCGATAACCTAAAGCACCCCTTGTCAACAAAATAAACCTAGGACAAACCCCGAATCTTTGTAGCATCTGTAAACCAACAGTTTTGACTGTTTAATCTCAGTATGCAAGCAGGGTTAGTTGGAGACATCTATTTCCCTTCCTTCATCAGTTTTAATAGGATAAAAAATGAATCGAGTTGTAGTACCAGAGCGATCGTGCTTCGCAACCACATCCAAAAATCACTCGTTACAGAAAAATGGCGACTATGCTGGGGAACAACACAGGTCTCTTTAGGGATCTTGTTCTTTTTTGTCCCCTAGGTAGAAACCTTGACGTCACTAGGATCTTAGGTCAAAACGCCGTTAATTTGGAATGAAACCATAGATTGGTGACTCCGCCGGGAAACCATTTTCTGTCAGGAACTTAAGATTCTTAGCTTTTAAAAGTCTAGGATGATTAGGACAAATATATATACTGCTTTTCCAATTACTATACGTGTTTATTTTTCTGCTAATGGGAATGCATGTGATGCCGCATGTGGAAAGATCGAGTATACACTTAAGATAAGTGATGGCGACGAGGTCGACCATCAACCTCAGTGGAGGCTGACCAATGCAACCCATTCTCTCACATAGACAATGGGCCGATTGTGATGTCTGAGAAGCTGAGGAGCCAAACCCTTTTGTAGTGCGGAAACTATCGGGAATAGTTGTTACGCGATACTACCTTCATTTGAGGCTGGTGATCTATTCTCGGTGAATGGCACTTACTCTAAGATTGCTCTACAACTCGCTGGCGATCCGCTTGTTGTTTTGCTTTCCTAGGAGGAGCTGATGATAATGAGTACAGGTACAAAAATCACCCTAGTATAAACCTTTTGGGATGGGTAGAGCCTTGACTTCATGACAACGACCCTTTGACCCCATGTTTTTTCTATGTTTTTGTGTGCTGCATTCATGCATTCATTTAAAAAACATTAAAACATACAAAAAAATTTCTCTTCTAGTCTCTCTGTTTTTCAAATTAAACTAAGACTGTGATTGCAAATATCAGAGAAAAGGATTGCACTAATGGATTTCGGTAGAAGGAGAACTCATAGTTACACCTTCAAGGTTCCAAAGCTAGAGGATTTGAGAAGGTTAGCGAGGATGATCACTAACCCAGGGGCTTTCAGAGCCAAGCATGGAGGTCTGCTACCACAGTTAAGAGTCCATGTGATTGAGGGAATCATGGACGCGCTCGTTCAATTCTACGATCCGGTTTATCACTGTTTTACGTTCCCGGATTACCAGCTCGCACCAACGCTGGAGGAGTATTCTCATCTGATTGATTTACATATCACTGATCGAGCTCTATTTTCTGGACTGGAAGAAATTCCAAAGAATCTGACCATTGCAAGAGCAATTCATTTGGACGAGTCTGAGGTCAGGACTCACCTAACTACCAAGGGTGGCATCCAAGGTTTGCCAGCCCAGTTCTTGACAAAGAAGGCACTGTATTTTGCCAGTATAGGAAACCTGACTGCTTTTGAAAGCGTCTTTGTCTTGCTCACCTACGGGTTATTTTTTTCCTAACATCAATAACTTCGTCGATATTAACTCCATTAAGGTTTTTCTCATTGGAAACCCTGTGCCGACTTTGCTCGCAGATGCGTATCATTCTGTACACTTGGGAAATTTGTACAGCGGAGGGGAGATCACATGCTGTGTACCTCTGCTTTACAAATGGTTTATCTCTCACCTGCCCAAGTCTGCTGCTTTTTGGGATTGTAAGAGTGCCTTACTTTGGTCGTAGAAGATCATGTCCCTTACCAACTCTGATATAGATTGGTGTAATAGGATATATGATGGAATCAGGATCATTGACCATTGTGGAAACTTCCCCAACGTACCCCTTATAGGAATTAAAGGAGGAATCAATTATCATCCGGTATTGGTTCGTCGTCAATTTGGATACCCGATGAGACACGTCCCACGGGGTGTTCATCTGGAAGGTCTTTTCTTCAAGGAAGGAGAAAATGACAGAGCACTAAAGATGGAAATAGTGCACGCTTGGAAGCATGTTCATAAGAAAGGACGAGAGTCTCTGGGAAAACCAGACCGTGTCTCGGTGGAGCCTTACCTACATTGGGTACAAACTAGAGCTCTCAAGCTAAAGATGCCTTATCCTCGTTACAGAATTCTTCCTCCGAGGGAATCTGTCATGTACTTCATGACGGAAACTGAAAAGCTTCAGGTTACTCTCAACAAAGTTCAACGGGAGAGAAGGTCTTGGAAGAACAAGTACCGCACCCTCGACGTGGAGTGCATCAAAATACAACAATTACTGAAAGGTAAGGATGCTCTGATTGAAATTTTGGAGCAACATGTTGTGGATAATCAAGATAACCAAAGGAATTTGCTCACTCCTTTCACCTGGCAAAGGAATGACAACCCGACAACGGAAGATACCAGAATCAGCACCCGATTTCTCTTCAGAGAGGACTCAGGACCCATTAGTTTAGGTTTCTGTTTCTGCACCTTGTAATCTACTGTATTTTCATTTCTGTAATCCTTTGAATTCAATAAAAAGGGGTTTCCCCGCCGTTTGATATTTGCAATCTAATTGTCGAAGTTTATTTTGATTAAACCTTAAACAATTAATATAATCATTGCATTCATCATTCTTACATCGCGTATTCTTTTTACCTACGAATCTCACGTTTGTGTCTCGGTTCTAGAGTCAAACTGTCTCATTCGTATAATACTCGGGCCAATCGTTAGAAAAAGATGGATGATCTTGAGGAAGAAAATAGAGAGTTGAAAGAAGAGATCGACGCTCTGAGAGAGGATATGAGGAAGCTTCGTAACGATATGCAAGCCATGGTAGAAGCTCAGCTACAAAGAACTGTGATCTCAGAGATCACCTCAACTCCCATAGTGGAGAAGTATGATCCTAGGTATCAAATACCGAAAGATCGTCCTTGGGGCATGCCTGTTAACTATATCCCGGAAGGATATGTTCCGCCGATCACTGAAGATCAGGGAATCACAACAGAAGCCGTTGGGCCTGAAGGTTACAAACTTTGGGAAACCGAAGATGCCAGAGGCATACTGAAGACTCCTGAAGGTTACAAACTTCGGGAGACGCCAAGACTCACTACCGTAGTCACAGTACCACCCCCTGTGGTGCACACTGTCCCGGAAGGACAGATTCCACAGACACCTTCTGGTAAGAAGGAAACTATGTTTGACAGAATGGAGGAATTCCAGGAGCAGTTCTTGGAAATGCAGAAGGAACTGCAAGCCATTCGCGGTCAGGATCTATTTGGAAAAGACGCCGCAGATCTCTGCTTGGTCCCAAATGTGAAAGTCCCGCACAAATTTCAAGTGCCCGACTTTGAAAAGTACAAGGGTAACTCTTGCCCTCAAAGCCATCTGGTGATGTACGCCCGACGGATGTCAGCTCAGACGAAAAATCAGGACCTACGGATTCACTACTTTCAGGATAGTTTAACCGGTGCCGCACTCAAATGGTACATGGGTTTAAACCGTGCCACGATCAGCACATTCAGAGATCTTGGCACTGCCTTCGTCCAACAATACAAATACAATTTGGACATGGCACCCGACAGAGATCAACTCAGATCGATGTCGCAAAAGGACAAGGAAACCTTTAAGGAGTATGCTCAAAGGTGGCGTGAGATTGCCGCTCAAATTTGTCCACCTCTGGAGGAAAAAGAGATGACAAAGATCTTCTTAAAGACCTTAAGCTCATTTTACTATGACCGAATAGTTGCCAGTGTGCCCAGTGATTTCACCGAAATGGTTGTCATGGGCGTACGTCTTGAGGAAGCCGTCCGAGAAGGACGTTTAGTAAAAGACACTGGATCGACGAGCGGTACTAGAAAATAAGGTAGTGATCTCCCTAAGAAAAAAGAGCAAGATACTGGGAATATCTCTCTCGGAAAGCAAAGGCGACGTTATCAACCGGTAGCAGCTGTGACTCCTGCTATCAACCCTGCGTCTATTCCTACGTATCAACCTCAGGTTGCGCAGAGCCAACCTAATCAGCAAAGGACACAACAACCTCTTCAGCAGGCTCGTCCTCCATACAACAACAACCGTACTACACGGCCACCAGGATTTGATCCTATACCCGTGTCGTACGCAGAGTTGTTTCCATTACTACTGGCTAAGGGGCACATTCAGACTAAATCTCCTCTTACAGTACCGGAAAATCCGCCTTTTTGGTTTAAGGTGGATCAAACTTGCCTTTATCATCAAGGAGGTCCAGGACATAACATAGAGACTTGTCTCAATTTCAAGTCCGACGTGCAAAAACTTGTTAGGAGCGGGGTCTTATCCTTCAAGGATACGAATCCTAATATTCTCACGAATCCGCTGCCTCAACACGAGAAGGCTGCAGTCAATTTGATAGAAGGAGAGACTAACGATGTCTATCAAATTCACGATGTACTCTTGTTAAAAACCAATCTGGTCAAGATCCATTGTAGACAGAGCGGATATGGCCATGTGCCACCTCATAATTATCACCAGTGTGATATCTGCTCTAAGAGTAATCAAGGATGTTCCATAGTGCAGTCAGCTCTACAGGAATAGATGGATCTCGGATGGATCCAAGAGCACCGAGTTCGTGGAGTTAACATGGTTTACACGAATTCTAACGTCATTCAGAACCACGATATCCGTGCAATGAATGTCAACTTGGTGGCGATGCACTCAAGGCAAAGCCAGTATCATAATCTGCCGCGACACGATTACAGTTCCTGTCTGATTTGCTCGGTAAACAAACAGGGATGCTCTTTCATACAGGAGGCCCTCCAGCGTCAGATGGATCTTGGATGGATCCAAGACTACCATAATAGGAACCCTTATCAGATCAACATGGTTCATATCTTCGATATTCGCGTGATGAATACCAACCTGGTAGAGTTACATGCTGAGCAGGTCCGACTCAAATTCTTAACATCACATGACTATCAAAGCTGTAAGGCGGGTTACGAAAACAATCGAGGTTATACCCTTGTCCAGGAGACACTTCAGCACTTGTTAAATCACTGGTGGATGCCAATTTATATGGATGAAGATACTCAGCAAATTAGTATCAGCAACAGGAATCCTACTCAGCGTCAGAGTCAGGATGTCCGATCTGTGGAAGCTAACCTAGTGAGGTTACATTGTATTCAAAGTGGGCGTGGCCAGGTGCCACCACACAACTATGAACGTTGCGGCGTCTGTTCGGAAAGTAACCAAGGGTGTTACTTTGTGAGAGCAGCTCTTCAGGGTCAGGTAGATCGTGGAGAGATTCGCCCATATCCGGGTTCTGGACCCATCAACTGGACGCCGAACTACCTTGCCGAGCAAGTTGAGGATGTTGTCACGATCTCTGGTCATCACAGGACCAGGGATGTTTTTGCCATTATCCCTCTACTTGACGAATCTAAAGTTCCCAACCGGGAACGGATCGAGATTAATTATGATGGTCAGAAAAATTAGAAGGTTCCCATAGTCATCTATCTGCCAGGACTAACACCGTATGAATCAACTAAGGCTATCCCTTACAAATACGGTGCAACGACAGTTGAAAATGGAAAGGAAATTCCATTACCCTCCGTCGTGAATATTGCAGACATCATTCGTGTAACACGGAGCGGTAGAATCTTCAACCGAGGAGTTGGAGAACCTAACAAGGAAAAGGAACTTCAGACGGAAACTCCTGATCCACCAGTTGGTCAATCCAGTAATCCCGACTTTTTGAAAAATAATGATGAGATGCTGAAGCTCATCCAAAGGAGTGAATACAACATTGTCGATCAACTCTTACAAACTCCTTCAAAGATCTCGGTATTATCGCTGTTACTTAGTTCAGAATCCCACAGGGAGGCTCTACAGAAAGTCTTGGAGCAAGCCTTTGTGGAACAAGATGTAACAATCAGACAGTTCGATAGCATTGTCTCTAACATCACTTCCTGCAACAATTTGGGATTTAGTGATGAGGAATTACCCGAAGAGGGTCGTCGTCATAACATGGCGCTCAATATCACAGTTAACTGCCAGGACGATGCTTTAGCCAGCGTACTGGTAGACACAGGGTCACCCCTGAATGTTATGCCGAAGTCCACTGTGATGCAATTATCATTCAAAGGCCCTCCGATGAGAATCAGTGAGGTCGTCGTCAAAGCGTTCGACGGATCCAAAAAAACAGTTATCGGCGAAGTTGATCTTCCCATAACTATTGGTCCTCACACTTTCCAAGTCACTTTCCAGGTCATGGACATCCGGGAAACGTACAGTTGTTTATTAGGAAGACCTTGGATACATCAGGCTGGAGCGGTCACTTCGACCCTCCACCAAAAGCTAAAGTTCGTCAAGAACGATCAACTTGTCACAGTTTGTGGGGAACAAGCCTTGCTTGTAAGAAACTTGTCATCATCTACTGGCATAGAACCCGAGGAGGTTATTGGAACTCAGTTCCAAGCACTGTCGGTGGGCAAGGACAATCAATTCCAAGGAGGAACCTCGATTTCCTCATACAAAGATGTTATCAAAGCGGTCGAGAGTACCGATACAACGGGATGGGGACAGCTTCTCATTCCTATTGACAATAAAACAAAGAAGGGTCTTGGTTTTTCTGCAACCTGTACCCAGACAGCTGCCAATGATGAAAGTCTTCATCCCCTTCAAAACTTCTTCCACAATAGAGGTTTTCTTTACCCAGTGTCTCAGGAAGTACATGCTATCAATGAGGAAGATCCCTCTGACACAGATAAAGAATGAAAGTCCTATCTTAATGAGGACGGTTATATGTCTCAGGAAGAGGTGCCTACACCATTTTGCTTTCCTACACAGAGTCCGAGATTTATACCAAGGTCAGACGTCGAAATGATCTATGGAGATTGTGATCCGGAAGGATGCCGTGCTCCGCCAAATTCATTAGAGGAGGACACTCTGATGAAAGACAACTTTGACCACAATTACTATGGCCCAATGGATGGTCTGCCAATGTGGCAGCCTTACCCAGGAAACTTGGGGCAAAAGAGTCAGCCGAACAATGAAAATCAGCTGACCGTCATTGAACAGAATACCTGTGTCCCCACCATGTCATGGGATCAACACTCAGGTCATTCAGAAACTACTCAACATGACGATGAATTTGCAACATTTGCAGGACTTAATTGTTGTTTTCTCTTTTTGCTTTTTCAGAAAATGATAATCCTAAAAAACAATTCAAAAAACAAGCAGTAAAATAAATACACTGCACACACTTGCATTTTCTCTATCTCTTCTAAACACGAATCATCACGTCATGCAGATTGCTTGTTTTAAACCCCGTTGAAACATACGATCCGATGCCTTCTCCCAACTTTGAGTTCCCGGTATTTGGGGCTGAAGAAGAAGTTAACGACAAAATTCCAAAAGAGATCTCCCGATTACTCAGACAAGAGGAAAGGTCCATTGAACCTCATAAAGAGTCGTTGGAAACCGTAAACTTGGGTTCGGAAAAAGAGAGAAAAGAGATCAGGATTGGGGCACTGCTCAGTCCAACTGCCAAAGAGAGTTTGATAAAGCTTCTCAAAGAATTCCCCGATGTATTCGCATGGTCCTATCAGGACATGCCAGGGTTGGATACCAGCATCGTGGAACATCACTTACCGTTGAGATCGGAATGTCCGCCAGTAAACCAGAGATTGAGACGCACTCACCCGGACATGGCCATCAAAATCAAAGAGGAGGTACAGAAATAGATTGACGCGGGTTTCCTCGCCACATCAGAATATCCTCAATGGTTAGCCAATATCGTACTCGTTCCGAAAAAGGACGGAAAAGTCAGAATGTGTGTCGACTACAGGGATCTAAACAAGGCTAGTCCAAAGGACGACTTTCCTTTACCACACATTGACATGCTGGTAGACAGCACAACAAAGTTCAAAATTTTCTCCTTCATGGATGCATTCTCGGGCTATAACCAGATCAAAATGGCGCCGAAAGACATGGAGAAAACTTCGTTCATTACCCCATGGGGCACCTTTTGTTACAAGGTAATGCCGTTCGGTTTAAAGAACGCCGGGGCAACCTATCAAAGGGCCATGACTACTCTTTTTCATGACATGATACACAAAGAAATCGAAGTGTATGTCGATGATATGATTGCAAAATCTAAAACAGAGAGTGAGCACGTTGAACATCTGTCAAAATTGTTCGAACGTCTAAGAAAATTCAAGCTCCACTTGAATCCCAACAAGTGCACCTTCGGTGTCCGTTCAGGGAAACTACTAGGGTTCATCGTCAGCCAGAAAGGAATTGAGGTTGATCCTGACAAGGTCAAGGCCATTCAAGAAATGCCTTCTCCGAAAACTGAAAAACAAGTCAGAGGATTCCTGGGACGTTTGAACTACATCTCCAGATTCATATTCCTCATGACCGCCACATGTGCGCCGATTTTCATATTACTCAAAAAGAACCAGGATTGCGTTTGGACAGAAGATTGCCAAACTGCCTTCGACAGTATCAAGGAATATCTGTTGAATCCTCTGATTCTATCACCTTCAGTAGAAGGAAGACCATTGATCATTTACCTCACAGTCCTGGAGGATTCAATGGGATGTGTACTTGGCCAACAAGACGAAACCAAAAGGAAAGAGTTTGCCATTTACTATTTGAGCAAGAAATTCACCGACTGCGAGACTCGGTACACAATGCTTGAGAAAACTTGTTGCGCTTTGGCTTGGGCAGCCAAACGTCTTCGCCAATACATGATTTGTCATACTACTTGGTTAATCTCAGAAATGGATCCAATCAAGTACGTCTTCGAAAAGCCTGCTCTCATGGGAAGAATTGCCCATTGGCAGATGTTGTTATCAGAATATGACATAGAGTACCACGCTCAGAAAGTCGTAAAGAGAGTATTTTAGCCGATCATTTGGCTCATCAACCGATTGACGATCAGGAATCAATCGGGTTTGACTTCCCAGACGAAGATGTCATGTATCTAAAAATGAAAGATTGCGATGAACCGTTACCCAGTGAAGGGCCAGAACCAGGTTCCCAATGGGGACTAATCTTTGACGGAGCAGTTAATCATTATGGAAACGGAATTGGGGCAATAATTGTTACCCCTTAGGGTACCCACATTCCTTTCACCGCCAGACATACGTTCAAATGTACGAACAACGAGGCCGAATACGAAGCTTGTATTATGGGTCTCGAGGAAGCAATTGATTTAAGGATCAAAAACTTGGACGTATATGGCGACTCAGCTTTGGTTATCAATCAGATAAAAGGAGATTGGAACACATACCAATCAGGATTGATTCCTTACAAAGACTATGCAAGAAGGTTGTTACCCTTCTTCAACAGAATCGAGTTTCATCATATCCCTCGGGAAGAAAATCACATGGCTGGTGCCTTAGCCACTCTCTCTTCCATGATTAGTGTATGTCAATGGAATGACCTACCTAAGATTGACATTATGCGCCTTGAACGGCCCGCTTACATCTTCACGATTGAAGCAGTCATAGACAACAAACCTTGGTATCACGATATCAAATGCTTCCTTCAAAAACAAGAGTACCCTCCTATGGCATTCAGAAAGGATAGAAAAACCCTCAGAAGACTAGCAGGTAGTTTCTTCCTGAGCGGTGATACTCTCTATAAGAGAAATTTTGACATGGTCTTGCTCCGATGCGTAGACAGACCAGAAGCAGACATGCTGATGAAAGAAATTCACAAAGGATCCTTTGGCACTCATGCCAATGGACACACAATGGCGAGAAAAATTCTAAGAGCGGGGTACTATTGGTTGACAATGGAATCTGACTGCTACAAGTACATGAGGAGATGTCACAAGTGTCAGATATACTCCGACAAAATTCATGTACTGCCATCACATCTCAAAGTTCACTCTTTCCCATGGCCATTTTCCATATGAGGAATCGACATGATTGGCATGATTGAGCCCAAGGCTTCAAACGGACATCGGTTCATCCTGGTGGCCATTGATTACTTCACCAAGTGGGTCGAAGCAGCGTCATTCGCTAATGTAACCCGACAAGTGGTGGTCCAATTTATCAAAAACAATATCATCTGCCATTATGGTGTTCCAAGCGAGATCATTACTGATAATGGATCTAACTTGAACAATAAGATGATGAAAGAGTTATGCGCAGAGTTCAAGATCGAACACCATAACTCATCTCCCTACCGACCCAAGATGAATGGAGCGGTAGAAGAGGCCAATAAGAACATCAAGAAGATCGTTCAAAAGATAGTTGTAGCCTACAAAGACTGGCACGAGATGCTACCTTTTGCTCTTCACGGTTATCGCACATCTGTCCGCACTTCAACAGGGGCAACCCCTTTCTCTCTAGTGTATAGCATGGAAGCAGTGCTCCCCATAGAAGTAGAGATCCCGTCAATCCTAGGATTGATGGAAGCTAAGCTCACCGAAGCTGAATGGTGTCAAAGCCGACACGACGAACTGAATCTGATCAAAGAAAAGAGAATAACGGCACTATGCCATGGTCAATTGTATCAACAGATAATGAAGAGGGCGTTTGACAAAAAGGTTCGACCCCGCATCTTCAGGAAAGGAGACCTCGTGCTCAAGAAGATCCAGTTATTTCTCACTGATTCGTGAGGTAAATGGACTCCGAATTATGATGGCCCATATGTGGTCACGAAAGCTTTCTCAGGCGGCGCCTTGAGAATTGCAACCATGGACGGAGAGGAATTTGCCTACCCCACGAATGTTGATGTAGTCAAGAAATACTTCGCCTAAACTAAAAAAAAATGTCTCGGTGGATTGAGAACCCGAAAGGGCGGTCCAGGCAAAAGTTAGAGACATAAAAAGAAAAAAATCATCCCGGTGGATTGGAAACATCACAGTACAATCCAGGCAAAAATTAGGGATAATGGCAAGTAACTATGTTCAACAGAGACAAGTCCCTCAGCAGCAGCAGTTACATCATCCGCCAGAAAACTCCAGTCAAGGTCATCTTCGACAGAAGCTCACGATGTCCCGAATTCAAAGTTGGTAGAAGGATAGTAGTCGTTATGTTTCAACGTAGCCCTTTTCCCTGTAAATTATCATTTTCTAACTTTGTATATACTCTTTGGAATCACGCATTTGGCTGATCTCCATCTTATCAATAAAATTTGAGCCTTTGTGCTTTTGTTTGTAATTCTTATTTGTTTTAGCTTTACAGAACGACATTGTTAACATGATTAACGATTCTTGAAATAAAACAAAAAATGAATTTACTTGTTAAAACTTTTTCTGCTTTTAAATTAAAGATGGCAATTGCTTTTGACTGTTGAACATCAGAAGAGCATCAATCGCTTCTCCAGAAGTAAGCAAACTTCAAAGTGCAGAATCAAAGTACTCCTTCTAAACCAGTACGCCTGAATGAAGGGATCAACTGTGTCAGAGACCTTGTTTCGTCTAACACGCCTCGGCCGAGTTCTCATCTCCTAAGCCCGACCAACTTAGCTCCCAACAGGGATTATCTCTCCTAAGCAAGGCGGAATTGCTATTCTGAACCAACGGTACTTCTTCGCCCTGCAATGGCCGAGTATCCAGTCGTGTTCACCTGTCAGTTTGTATGTCGCGTCAGTTTTGTCAGCATAAACATACATGCATCATTGCATTATTGATTTGCATTCACATTTCATATTGCATCGCTATCACTCTAGTCGGTCTTGTCCCCTAGTGATAAAAGTCCTCTCAATCGAGTTGTCAACCCTTTCCTCGTCAGGAAGTGTTACGTCTGAACATTCTCTCTCCTCCAGTTTTATTTCTGGATTAAAGTTGGGTCCTCGACCACTTTGATAACTTGAACCTCTGAAAGACCAGAGAGCCCTCAGTTAACATCACTCTTCGCCATTAAAGATGATATCCTTGTTTTCCCGGATTAAAGAAAATCCCGAGAGAAAGCCTCCTAAATCGGAGATTCAGCAGTACGGCAGTTTTTCTCTGAAAAACCCACTGATGAAAAGGTCATCGGCACCTCAAAATTGGATCACATCACATGGCATTTCTCCGAGAAGATCTCCGAGAAACATATGATGTAAAGACCCCAAGCGAATGCAGTCTCTCAAGGGACTCGCATTCCCCAAGTAGAGTCAACAAATGGTCTCCAACAGAGAAGTTTGTGCACCTCTACAACTCAGACGACTGGGTTCCCCAGCAAGTCTGACATCAAAACTTTTCCCATTTAAATGGCATCTCCCCAAGAAAATTCGGCGAGAAGTTTGAAGGAAAGCCGCTACGAATAGCGTCCCTTGTGAATAAAGTTTATTGACAAAAGAAACTTAGACCAGTTCCTTGGTAGGAAACCAGGATCGAGGGGAAGTTTATTTTAGAAACTGAGACCAGTTCCTTGGCTGAAGACCAGGATCGAGGGGAAGTTTACATTTTCTAAGCATCATCGCTTAGCTAAAGAAGATGAATGCGTAAGCTACCATTCATAACCACCATCAAAATTTCGGGTATTCCGATATTTAATCCTCTTGCACCCCGAATGCCCGAATACCTTCGTCATTCACACCTTCGGGTCCAAGAAGATTAAATAGGGTCATCTGTCATACCCCAAATTTTGACCACTTAGATTTCCCATCATTGTGGAAATCATCACCACAATATGGATGTACCTTTGTGCCTCATCAGTCTCCCCAAAGATGGGTGAGCATCCACTACAATCAAGAATTAGGGTTTCAAGCCCTCTCTGAGTGCTTAGACAAAGGATCAATCAAGGAATGACATGATCTTCAACTTGTCTAACCTCTCAAACATTCACAATGGATCAAAAGGACTCCCACTTCAAGGATTAAGCACAAGGCTGCTCCCTTCTAGGTGGATTAAGTCTCAAGATCGCCAGTGTCACCAAATTAGGGTTTTGGTCGACCAGGGCCTCCAGATGGGAATTTTCCTCTAGGCACAAGCCAATGATCCAAAACCTAACCTAATATACTCCATGGAACCTCATGAACCCAATCATCAAGTCAATTTTGCCTCAGGGGATGCATTCATCAAAAATCAGGAATTAGGATTTCTTGACCTAATTCACCCCTAAGTTGACTTTTAGGGCAAATCATGAGCCAAGACCTCAAGAGAGGGTTTGAGGGTCTCTAATGAACTATATTGATCCATTTGCAACAATGGATTAATTCAAGAAGCTTGAGCAACAAGTCTCAATTTCATCTGCACCACAGTTAGGATTTTAAGGAAAAAGTCAACTGTAACTTTGACTCTTGACCAGGACATGCTCCCAAGCCCTATGACATACATCAATATACCCTATGACACCCATGGAACATGTTCATCAAGTTTGATTTAGGCCAAGGACATGATTTCCTGAAGAATTGCACAGTTTGGAATTCATCTGATAAAAAGTCAACTGTCCACAAAAGTCAACTTTGACTTTTTGAGATTTTTCACCAAAATGGATTTTTAACCCTAAAATGATGTTAATGTATGATTTGAATCATCATTCATCAAGAAAAATCAAGAAAAGTTGGGTAACTTGTAAAAGGGGTAACCATAAAAAATTAGAAAATTTTCTAAGTTAAAAATAAAGTGGCTAGGGTACTAACTTTTGAGGGTCATAACTCCTAAACCACAATGCCATTTTCTCCCATACAATGCTTGATTTGTAGATCTCATTGCCCTCTACAAAAACTTCAACTAGACCTAGTTCCAACTCCTCATGGATTTTGAGTTATGGAGTGATCAAAATCAAGAAAAATCACTTTGTTCCAACACTTAGTGAAAATTTCACTAAGTCAGATTTTACCCTACTTTTTGCCAAATGTAGGGGGGTTTTTCACTTGGATTCAAAAGAAATCAAAACCAAATATGTTCAAACAGTTGTTGTATCATGTAAGGGCTTTCCAAAATGACCAAGAACATTACGAAATTCAATTTGAGTCATGAGATATGAAATTGGAAAGTTGCCTTGCTGAAATCTGCCAAGGCAAGGCAGAATTTGGATTTTTGGTCGATTTTCCAAAATCAGCCAAATCCAAATGCTCCTATCCACTTGGACACCTCGGAGGATTGAATCTAAAGGGGACAACCACTGAGCCAAGCCTCCAAAGTCTTTGGAACAAGAAATAGCATGTTGAACCTAGAATGGCCAAAATAGGGACAAGACTCCAATTTTGGATTGGAGCATTCAATGGAAGCATCAAGGTGGCATGGACTGAGCCATTTGCAACTGAATTCAGTCAAGACTTATCCAAGACCAAGGGAACCACAGCCCTGTGCCTTAACCTCTAGTCAATGGCTAGAGAAGACTTGGATTTCCATTGGCCAACATTGAACAAACACCTGCTGCAGTTCCCATTCACTGTGGATCCCAAAACAAACTTGCTCTACTATAAATAGAGCTCAATTGTGATCAGTTTGAGTACACCAAAGCCATCAAACAGATGCTTTCCTCAAAACCTCTTTCTCTTGGCAAAAATGCCTTCTTTAGCAAGGCAACTTTGAGTTTTTGAGCTTGAGAGCTTTTTCATCACAATCAATCACACACACACACACCTCATATATATCATATGTAAGCTGTGCAAACTATCACAAGTGACCTGTAATCACAAAATCACAAAGTCACCTCTCAAAACCTCAAAATAGACTTTTTTTGCATTTTTCAAGCCATGTCTTGATTCAGTCACTTTCCAAACCAGATAAAACCTCAAACACACTCCAAATATCATCCTTGAACTGTCCCAAATGGTTCCCCTCATTTGGAACACCATTTGAGAGAGTTGTTATTTTGGACACTTTTAACCCCTTTTGCAAGAAAGGGATTGTTTGTGTTTGTAGGTACCAGTCAATTCCAATCATCCTAAAAGCTTCTAAGGGATCATTTGAGTGTGTCTAAAGCATCAAATCATTTCTGGAACAAGAGGTTTGACAGATTACACAAAAGCTCCAAAATCTCAAAAAAGAGGTAAGCCTCACAACTTGTAATCTTTCAAACATGCAATGCTTTGAAGTCCATTGATCATAAACATCTCATACATGTTGTATATGTTGTGTTTGAGCTAATTCACCATGTAATCCATGCTTGTACCAAGTTGTAGCATAGAAAATGCATTTATAGGTCATTTTCAAAACCACTATCGGGTTTTGAGGAGGGAGTGTGATCTGAAAAAACTACCACCACCATTGGATTCCTTATGAAATTCTGGTCCAGATGCATATAAATTTTGTCTCAAACCATTAAGAATTGAGAAAGTTATGACCTTCACGTTTCTGAGCCAAAACTTGCCAAAACTTGCCTTGGGCCAGGCCTAAAACCAAGTCATGCCTTGTATATTTGTTGTTTTGTTTCAAACAATGGATGTATCACCACCCCAGTGGTAAGGCGCGTGCCTTGTAACCTTGAGGTCTTGGGTTCAAACCCCACCCATGCCATTTTGTGTTTTTTTCACATTTTGCCATTTTTTCCAATATTTTCATGGTTTATTAATTAATTGGAAAATTAATAACTCTTTCAATTTTAATTATTTTTTATTAGTTCATTTTGCAAAAAATCACAAAAATGTTGAAATATTTTATTCCACAAAAAAATTGAATTTATATTATTTATTTAATATAATTAGTATTTTTGTGAATAAATTCATTTTTATTTGTTTTTAAACATTTTAAAATGAATATTCATCTTGAAAAATCAAGACCAAATGAGTTTTAATATCTCTTGTGATTTATACCTCATTTTTCAAACCTTAAACAAAAATCACAAGTGGTTTATTCAAACCTATTTGGTATTTTTCATTGATTTTCTTTAAATATTTACTTTTAAAGAATAAAATTAGGGTTTCTTTGATTTTCACCCTCACAAATCATTGTCAAACACTCATGGGCCTCTAATAGAGTGTAAGACCCAATCCTTTTTTTTTACCAAACCATTTTTGGGCCTCAGTGTATTGTGTAAGTCCCGATACCGTAAAAAACAAACGGCGCAGTCGTCGCCTTTTGAAAAATAACCTTTTGGGCCTCTCCTTGAGCTATAAGACCCATTCAAAACTTTTGGGCCTCTAATAGAGTGTAAGACCGAATCCCCTTTTAACCAAAACATTTTGGGCCTCACTTATTGTATAAGTCCCTCTGCGTTAAAAGAAAACCTCGAAGCGATCGCCATTTTTAAACGAAAAGTCAAACTGGGCCTACCCTCGTGTTCTAAGCCCCACTCTTTTTTAAAACTTTTTGGGCCTCTTGAGAGAGTGTAAGACCCATCCCTTTGTACAGAAAACAATTTTTGGGCCACAGTCACTTGTATAAGTCCCTCTGTACAAATTCAAACAGTGCACTCACTGATAAAACCCTGGGCCTCTCCTTGAGCTGTAAGCCCCAAATCTTTCTTTTTAAAAACACTTTCTCCTTTGATTTTGAATATACTGTTGTTTTCAATCTTTCTTTGTTGAACAACTAACCAAACAGCATGGAAGCTCTACAACCGAGTAAGTGGTTATTGCTTTCATTTACAGCTTTTATATACATATAACTGTATTGTGGGGCTGTTTCGCTGTAAGTCTTCTTTCATAAACTCATATCAACTGTGTAATAATAGTATAGATATTTAGAGTTTCCCCGGCAACTACGTCTAGAACTAGGTGACGCCGTTTCGTTTATTCGTAGAAATAGACAACTAGATCCCCAATAGGATCACCAGATACAGTCTTCTCTTCGGCTGTCCTCATTAGGAATTGTCAAGAAACTCTATTCCCAGAGATGAATGTATTCTCCGTGAATGGCATCTTTGAGTTTCTTCCAAATTCTAGAACTTTCCTGGCTTGATCTATTCCTTGTGAATAGCTTGCCTTGAATTTCTCGGGGTTTGGGGACCCACGGGCTTCTTAAAAGCATCGGCCTCCTCTTGGGCATCATACAAGGACCCACAGGCTTCCTAAAAGCAACCCCGCCTCCTCTTGGGCTTAGTACAAGGACCCGTCGGCTTCTTAGAAGTACTCACAGCCTCCTTTTGGGCTTCGTATAATGATCTCTTCCTCCGGGAATGATAGCCTCCTCTTGGGCATCGTACAAGGACCCGTCGGCTTCTTAAAAGTTTCCAGCCTCCTCTTGGGCTTCATACAAATTGTCCCGACGACCTCCTAGAGGTATAGGAACAGAAATTAGTCATCTGCATAGAACAGTCCTTTCATAGAGTCTACTACTGTTTTTCAAAGCACAGTACAAAACATGACACTCTAGACTTGGACAGTCTAATCTCCTTGAGTCTCAAAGACATTCTCAAGTGACCCCTTCATTAAATAGGAAGGAAACCCGCAGACTCGGACAGTCTCAATACCCTCCGGATTTCCCACTTCCTTAAAGAACAGGAATAACCCGGATCCTCGAATCAAATCCTCGAGTACGGTATTGCTCATATAAGAACTGATTTTCTCTTTAAAAATCAGTATACTGGACCTGTCACTTAACTGAACAGTCGCCATAGCCTCCTCTTAGGCTTTGTATAAAGATCCTTCTCCCGTGAAGTTAGCCTCTCTCTTGGGCTTTGTACAATGATTCTCCCCAGCGGGGTCAAACAACGTTTAGCCTCTTTCTCGGGCTTTGTACGAGACACATAAGAGACTCCCTCGTTGAGTCGATCACCCTTTCGCCTCCATCTCGGGCTTCGTACGAGATACCAAAAAACTCTCTTGTTGAGTCAAATACCCTCCATCTCGGGCTTTATACGAGATACCAAAAGATTCCCTCGTTGAGTCAAAACCTTTTAGCCTCTATCTCGGGCTTTGTATGAGACACATAATAGCCTTCTCTTAGGCTTTGTATAAGAAAACCACTGGTTGATCCAATCAACCTTTTAGCATCAAAGTTGTGCCTCGTTCATAGTACACAAACATCAACAACTCCTTCCCCTCCATTTAACTGCTGTAAGCGGCAAGCCTCTGGATCATCTACATCCATGCCAATGTCCCTCTTTTAGCATGAGAAATTCCTAAGGAAAGATAGCATTGCTCTACACTGAGTTAAAGTCTTCTCCTTCAGGTTGAAATCCCCTATAAAGGAAATTATGGCATTGTCGGATTCACAAATCCCGGTTAAAGTAATTCTCCTTTATAAACAGTCGTAACAGACAAACCCCTCTTTAGAGATGACAAATTCTCTCTAAAGTCAACACCCTTTCAGCTTCACATCTTGGGCTTTGAACAAGATACAAATCACCTTTCGCTTCACGTCTTGGGCTATGAACAAGACACCAAAACACTCATTTCCTCCCGTAGAATAGGAGGAACTACGAACGCTCTGATTTCCCTGTTTCGGTAAACGGGAATACGTAGGCATAAGATTGAAAGAAAAATCTTAGCGAGCACACTAAACAAAAACCCAAAATCCCATACTTTCATATATATATTCGTCCTAACATCTCAACCGATAGCCTAAAGCACCCCTTGTCAACAAAATAAACCTAGGACAAACCCTGAATCTTTGTAGCATCTGTAAACCAACAGTTTTGACTGTTTAATCTCAGTATGCAAGCAGGGTTAATTGGAGACATCTATTTCCCTTCCTTCATCAGCTTTAATAGGATAAAAAATGAATCGAGCTGTAGTACCAGAGCGATCGTGCTTCGCAACCACATCCAAAAATCACTCGCTACACTTCCCCACGAGAAAGATTCCTCGGAGGCGCCCACTACACAACCATCGACACACGGGTTCTAAATAGGGTTCTCAGAATCCTAGATCAAGGTCAAAAATATTACTGTGAGGAAGTAATACTTTCGAGGGATCTCATCTGATTGGGGCGTTTGCATTAACTCACATAGAATTAACGCTACCAACCACCATGGGTAAATTGGGTTAATGGTCCTTGGGATCGACGACCCACCTCGAAAGTATTACCACCATGGCAAAGATTCACCACAACAATAATATCTCCAAGGGAATCTACTCCAAGCGGTGGTTTTCGCTTCAACTCACACGGAAGAGACCACGCAAGCCTACACTACACAACCACCATCCTAATCCTAGGGTTTTTTCTCGACTCGGGTGTAGAGCCATCTCACAAAGTTCCCAGTGTTAGAACAACCCAACCATGTTACAAAAGGTAACACAAATAAGGAAACAAGAAAGCAAGTACATAAGCGAACGAGAAGAAAAAGATAAACAAAGCTAAAGAGCTAGCAATTTAAATCAAGATAGGCTCGACTCTGTCTTGCATGGAGAAAATGGTCCCCAGCAGAGTCGCCAGCTGTCGTACCTCGAAAAATCGCTTAAATCGAAGACACGACCCTTCGCGCGAAAGGCGCGGAAAACGGTTCGACAGAGTCGCCACCGAACTTTATTTATCCCAAAAGAGGGAAAGGAAAATATCGAGAAAACCTTTAAGGGAGGAGATAAGAACATGGTCGTCGCAACCACATTCTGGGTTCGGGAGTCGGTTACGTGAGGGGAAGGTACGCGCACCCCCTCACGTCCGTTGTACTCAACGGGAACCTCTTGATTCGAATCGCGATACTCGTTAGCTAAGCTTGTCTATTTTCTTCTCAAAAAATAAATGCGGAAAGGTAAAGATAAAAGGAAAAGATACTAAGGGGAAATGGGTGGTTTTAGGATAGGGTGCTCGGCAAGATCATCGCGACCTCGGGCCTACATATGCTCATTCGGACGAGAATGAGGAATCAGAGCAATCGTAGTTCGACTACGGGGTTTGACGGAAAAATATGGTGGTGTTGAAAAGGTGGAAAAAGAAAAAGTGTGCTCGCCAAGATCATCGCAATCTTGTGCCTACGTATCTTTACTCGGACGAGAATAAAGAATTAGAGCAGTCGTAGTTCGTGGTACGCCCACGAAACAAGGGAGTTGGTTGAGTTTTAAAGAGGTGTCAATTGCTCACACACGAGTAAGAGAACTCGCACCCAAACAATCGAAGAGAGATCAAAGATTGGAACCCCCAATTTTCACCTTGAAAAAGAATTATGATAATTGTTAGTCGTTTTGAGGTTTATTATGAAAATCACGTGGGATCAAGGGTTTATTGGTATGCGCTTGGTTAGTTTTGAAAAGAGTTTGATTTGTTAAAAGAAGAGGCGTCAATTGCTCTCACACGAGTAAGAAAACTCGCACCCAAACAATCGAAGGAAGATCAAAGACTTGAACCCCCATTTTCACCTTAAAAGAGTTGTGATAGTTGTTAGTTGTTTTTGAAGTTTGATTATGAAAATCCGCTTGACGTTGGATCAAGGGTTTATTTGTTATGAAAAGAGTTTGATTTGAAGAAAGATTGGTTTGAGGTTGATTTGAAAATGGCTCGACGACGAATCGAGGGTTTGGTTGAAAAGAGGTTCGTTTGAAAATGGCTTGACGACGAATCGAGGATTAGGTTGAAAAGGGGTTTGTTTGAAAATGGCTCGACGACGAGTCGAGAGTTTGGTTGAAAATGGTGTGAGAATCGATCCTAGTCCCTAGGGGTGCTCCTAGTAACGAAACCACCATGAAAGGTGCGAAAGGTTGATGGCGAATGCTAATGAGCAATCGACTTACGGGGGGTGTTTTGAAAATGGGCTCGACGACGAATCGAGAATTAGTTTGAAAATGGGTTGCCTATGCGAGTCCCTAATGGTGCTCCTAGTAAACAAACCACAATCAAAAGAATACTAAATGCGTACATCGGAATGGGGAGCGGGGTACATGTAAAGTACAAGGGATGACATGAAATAAAGGGTCTCATTGTAAGGTAGCCCAAGAGAAAGCCGTGTGTGTGCGAAGGTGTCCTAAACTAAGCCTTGAGCAAGCGTCGAGCAAGTGGATGATCATAACCAACAGTCCATTCATATTATTGTTTTTTAGGGTTTCGATAGTTGTTAATTGTTTTTGATTATGTTTGAAAAAAATGAAATGGTTAGATGAATATGAATACAATATGGACAATATGAATAAGAATATGAACAATAATATAATCAAGATAAAACGGACATGAGATAGTATTGACATAAAATTAAAGTTGGTCTCGTCTTAATCACGATTTAATCGATAAATTGATAATCGACGACTTTTGACTTTCATTGACCAAAAGTGAATAAAAAAATATGTGAAATGAAAATTAAATAGAAATTAGAAATTAAATCGGAAAACTAGGAAAGGCCTCATCTTTACTAAGATTTTTAAATCGAAAAATCAATAATCTTTAGTATTTGATTTTCAATGACCCAAAAATGAATAAAAATGAAACAAAAATAATAGAAATGAAATAAAATCGAAAATGTCAAGAAAAAGAATAAAGGTCTCACCTTTATCAAGATTTAAAATCGAAAAATCGATAAATCTTAGATATTTGGTTTTCATTGACCCAAAATGAATAAAATAATGAGAAAATGACAAAAATGAAATTAAATCGAAAAAGGTATAGGAAAATGAATAAAGGTCTCACCTTTATCGAGATTAAGTCGAGAAATCGACAAATCGTCGATGTTTGGTTTTCATTGACCCAAAATAAATGAATAAAAATAATGTAATGAAATAAATTGAAATAAAAAAAATAAATAGGCCTCATATATATCAAAATTCCATTGGTTTGAAAAAACCAATTAAACCATGAGTATTGCTAGATCATTGGCCTATAAAAATAAAATCGGAAATAACATTGAAATAGAAATAAAATGTAACCATGGGTTGACACATTAATCATACAAATCCACTATATTAAAAAAAAAGTTAGAAAAGACCTAAAAAGAAAATTTAAATTGAAAGTAAAGATGAGAAATAATATTTAAAAGCAAATGGTTGCACATGAAGATAGAAAGGGGGTGGTAATATGAATCATATGGGCTTGAGCCCATCATCCATACCACACCTAAACATGCTCGGTTAAAAAAAACAAGAAGGGTGAGAAAAAAAACCACAAAGGGTGCATAAAACAACAAATGGGCTAAACAACCCATCATTCAAAAGGTGACACACAGACAAGCAACGTTACACATTAAGCATCAGGCTTTTAGAAACAGAGGTTAAAAAACCATAACATATGAAAAGTTTAAAAACGAGATCGAAAACGACAATGAGATTGCGAAGGACGGAATCATCAGATCCAACACCTTCATTCGCTCAAATTCTCTTGTTCTTTGTCCGGTCTGGCCCAGGTTCGATTTGTCCCAATTTTTTCGATTTCTCTTGTTCACTTTCTCTTTCATCTCATTCTATTCTGAGATTCGATTTTGGTTTTATGATTTTGGATTGGGTTTGAAATGTGGTTTTGGGTTTTGAAATGAGTTTCAAAGGGGAAGAATGGTTCGAAGGTTTAAGGTTTGTGAAGGTGTTGCGGTGTTGTTCTGAGGGTTATGGAAGATTGATGACGGTTTAAGGTTTGTGAATGGTGCGAGAAAAAAAATGGTGGTTGTGAGTTTTTTTTTTGTTCGTGTTCCGATTTAGGTTTGAAACTCTCTCTTCTCAATCTCAAACTTCTCTGGTTTTGGTTTGATGTGAATGTGGATTTGGGTTAAAATACGGTTGAGATGGGTTTGTCGTTACGGTTTGTTGGGTTTGGAGGGGTGGGAGAAAATAACACAGGTTGTTGTTATTATTTGGCTGAGGTTGAAGAATATGGTGGCTAGGATATGAACAGAAGAGTGAGGTTTTGTGGGTTGTTTACTGAGGTGGAAGCTGTTTTGAGAAAGAGGGATATAATTTGTGGTTTTGATTCACTATTGTGTGGGTTTATTGGTGTGGTTTGTGAAAGGTTGAAGCTTGGTTTATTGAAAAAAAAAATTCTGCAGGGTTTAATGAGGCTCCCCCCATGAATGAAAAATGATGCTGGTTTTATAGAGGAATTGGGTGAGTGATTTGGAAAGATTTGGGAAAGGAATTGTGACGTGGTGGAGTTGAAAATTGGCGACGTTTGTCGTTTTTGTGTCGTACTACAGAGTTGTTGTTGTTGTTGTTGTTTCTTGTGTGGTGTGTGTATGAAAGCTACAGTGTATGGTTTGTGGAGGCTTGTAACGCATGAATTTGTTGTATTGAGTCTGGAAATTGGTTGATGCGAATCATGTGCGTGTTGTACAGCTTTTTTTGATTTTTTTATTTATGAAGGCTGAAATTTGTGAATTTGTTTGTGTACTAATGCAGGTCATGGTTGGTGAGTGGTTTTGTACGTGATGGCTTGGTGGAAATGAAAACCGGTGCAGTGTGTTAATTCTCTGATGTAGCAGACCGCAGATCTTTTTGGAGGTAGTGGCAAGCTTGAATCTTGTGAGATGCCATTGTGAGATACCAAGGAGAGCGGGCCGTGTGAATTAGCATAGGCCCGTCCTATTCATTTTTTTGTTTTTATTTTTAGCAATTGAATCATTTTTGACAATATTTGGACAATGGGCTTTTTAATGTATTATGGCCTTTTTGAACTTTGATTAGCCTTTTTGAATTGTAGCTTGAATCAAGATTTGGGATTGTAAAATGATGCAAATGGATTTATTTGGATTTATGGTTTTGATGTGAATTTGGTTAGAAAAATGGAGAAATGAAAATGGTTAATGGATAACGGGTTTATGGTAGAAATTAGCTGTGGATTTGGAAATTATGGATATTAAGAAACATGTTAAAATGGATAGTGGTGGATATTTAAAAATTTTGGATATAATGGATATGAAAAGAATGGATAAAAGAAATGATTTAAATGGATATTTAATTGGATGAAGGGTAAAAATGGTTAAAAGATAGATATGACTTAAAATGAAAATGGATAAAAAATAAAAGAGAGATGAAGTTGAAGACAACATATTTTTTGGATTTTTATGAATATGGTTAGTGGGTGGATGTACAGATGAAAAGCATACACAGGTAGGACAAAATTGGGGTATGACACCAGCGAATGTTCGCCAGAAAGTTCGCAAACTAGCGAATGTTCGTGCAGAATCGGTTTAACTGTTCAATAGGCACTTAAGTGCCACTTTTTTAGGCTCGCTTTGCGAGTAAATCGTTCGCTTAGCGAACGTGACAGAATTTGTAATGTTTATAAGTTCATTTTTACCATTTTTTAGGTTATGGTTTTGGGGATTTTTGCTCCCAACTCCATCAACTTCATTTTTCAGTAGATTAGCTTATAAAACAACATGGAAGCTTGCATACGGATGATCCGGGGTGGATTTCTCATCGATCAGCTCTGACAATCCGCGAGATGTTTGATTTATTTCTCTTCTTCTTTGTGTTTTTCTTCTTTGTTGGGTTGTTGTATATGTATTTACTTTGAACTCATGTATATTTGTCGCCCATGGCGTTGTATGAAATCTGCTTTACAAATATCTATTGGTGATTGTCTCTGATTTTTGCTTTATGCCCGGAGATTGGTTTGCGTTAGAAATAATCCTCACAAACTTTAATTAGGGATCATTATCTGTTAGTTTCTGGATTCTAGAGATAGATTTAGAGCTAACAATCTTCAATAGGCGTCGAAGCTTAATGCCTCTGTATCTTGAGTCGGGTGCGAGAGTGTCGACGATGGTAGCACGGTTATTCTCTCAACTTTGCGTTAGACATAACCTTTGTTGTGAGCGATGCTGGGTGATATTGAGGTGTATTGTAGGTCGAGTATAACTGGTCGGTAAGTTTAAGTTTGTGAGGAGTCGATTATGTGCACGCCAGATAAGTTCGTCTCTCTGATTAATGATTTCGTTTTGTTTTAATGTTTACTTTTCTGTTTCTATGTTTAAACCCATTTTAATCCAAACTCATAAACGCGAGAGACTGTCGAATGACATTCTTTCCCTCGAACCGATCTCTGTGGACACAACATAAATCCCGGAGGGAATTCTTCCGAAAATAAATATTTTTGCTGCTTGCCGCTATTCCGCAACCAACAACCTCCTCGATTTTGATGATGACAACCCAGAAATGGTGAACGTATCATCATTTCTCAACCTGAGAGTCCATGACGCTGAGGATCCTTAGTCTTAGAACCCACATGTGAGAGGGGTTGGGTGTTTACAGGTTTGCAGGTAACTTCGACTTTCAACCTACCCGGTTTTCTGGCATTCTTACAGAAGTGGACAGTTCATCCTATTATATTCAGTCAGTTATTATTCACAGTTCTACACTGACACTATTGTGTATGGTCCGCAACATCACGAAGTATGAGCACGGCGCTCTTCATACACTATTGCAGTTTTATGAGCCTCCATTGCGGTGCTTCGTCTTTTCGGATTATATTCTGATGCCAACACTGGAAGAGTTTTCTTTCATCCTGGGGATCTCTATCAAGCCAAGGGTACCATTCTTTTCTGGGGAGTGTCTAAGCTTAGAGGAAGTCTCAGCTACTCTGCACGTGGGTCAGTCAGTTTTGAAGGATAACGTCACGTATAAGGGTGGAATTAAAGGTTTTCAGTTCGAATTCCTGGTTAGCCAAGCTCGAGAATATGTCGACGCCAAGAGTTAGGCTGTTTTCAATGCTATTTTGGCCCTATGCATCTACGGGATTGTTTTGTTTCCCAATCAACATGACTTTGTGGACATGCACGCCGTGAGAATCTTCATTCTGAAAAATCCAATTCCTACTCTTCTTGGTGATTTCTATCATTTGGTGCACTTCAAAATGAGAAGAGAAGAGGGGGGTCTGTCAACTGTTGCACGCCACTCTTGTTCGATTGGTTTCTTAATCATCTGCCTCAGACAGGTGCCTTTGTTAACACAAAGACTTCTCCGAAATGGTCAAAGCGGATAATGGGGTTGACTGCTGACAACATCGTCTGGTTTGACCATCAGTTGCTGGGTACGAAGATCATTTCTAGCTGTGGGAATTTTTCAAATGTGCCTCTAATAGGTAGGAAGGGTGGAATCAATTACAACCCTATCCTGGCTGTCAGACAATTTGGATATGCTTCGAGGAGTCCTCCTGAAGACTGGGACATTGAGGAATATGTGTTCTTCAATAGGGTGGAAGACCGAGAGATGCTGAGGGAAGCTGTGAACGCTTGGGCGCACATTCACAAGAAGGGGAAGACTGTTCTGGGAAAAAGTGACTGTAGGGCTTACCCTCCTTATACAGAGTAGATCCAGAGGAAAGTATAAGAGGTACTCTTGCCTTTCTCAAGGGAGCCACCTCTGTATCCATTAATGCTAGAACAACCTACCACTGTTGCCATTAAAGAGTTCAACAAGCTGCAGGCTCTTGTAAATGAGCTCCGTGTCGAAAACTCAGACTTGAGTAGTCGTCTCCAAGATGCTTTGTATTACAACGTGGACTTGGAATGTAAGGCTAAGGACACAACGAAGCTGCTAACTAGGAAAGAGGCAGACTTTGTAGACAGAGCTCGGTTCTACCAGAAATCTAAGTTGGCTGCAGAATCCTCCGCCAGCACGAACAAACAAACTAAGCAACTTTTGTCTGAGGAAAACGTCAAGCTAGCTAATTCTCAGAACAGGTGGTTTGAAATCGTGGCTGAAAATGAAGAACTAAAGAAGGAGCTCCAAAAGGCAAAGAAAGGCAAGAAGCACTTCTCCGACAAACTTAAGAAAGCTCGGAAGGAGATTGAAGTCAAAGCTCAGAGATGTCTTTGGAGACGACGATAGTGCAGAACATATTATCAAGCTGAATCAAGACATCGGGGAAAAGGAATAACCCGATCAAAGCGATGTTAGAACAACCAACTCATCCAGACACTGAAGCCCTCCTCGAAGAAGTCAAGACCAGTTTGTATGGGATTGGGGTTTGGGATTGATCTGTTTATGTATTTCTATATGCTTTCTATTATGATTACCATCAGGCTTATTGATGGAATCACCCTCGGTTGTATCAAATATCTTTGTATGACTTTCAGAAATGTTATATGAAGATGTGGTTGTTTCAGCTATATTGTTTTAGTGGTATTCTTAGCAGTGTTGTTTCAGCTGAATTTCTCTATCTATTCCTGTGATATTTTCCTTGCAACGTATCTGATCCCTCGCCCGATTAATACTGGAATCGAAGTAGATATATCTTGGAAATTCTTAAACATGGCATATGCATGCATTCATACATTTCATTTTTGCATAACAGGTTTTTAGCTCTGGATTTCCTAACCTTATTTGATTAACAGGCAAGATTGTTGATTCTCATATCCACCGTTATTCAACGCGTCAAAACCAACAGTGAGTCATGGAACAACTACAGGCGGAAATGGCTGAAATAAGGGCCCGAATGAACCAGTTTATGGACCTGATACAAGGAGTGGCTCAGGGCCAACAAGAGCTAAGGGCGATGGTGCAAAGGCCCAAAGTCGAGATTCCAAATGCTGACAATCAAGTTGACCCTCCGCCTGGAGGTGGTATTCCTGTTGGTGGAGTTAATGTCGGTATTCCAGTCGGTGGAGTTAATGTTGGTATTCATGTCGGTGGAGTTAATGTTGGTATTCCTGTTGCTAGAGTTAATGGTGGTATTCCTGTTGGTCAAGCTGCTGGGGGTCCTATCCCCATTCCTATTCCTGTTCCTCATATGGAGGATAATCACTATGATCAGTTTTCTCTGATGAACGCAGATCTGGGTAATAATAATGGTGAAGGAGACCGAAGATATCAAATGCTTGCTGAAAAAATCAGGGCCATAGAATGTCAGAATACTATGGGCATTGACGTAGCAGACATGGGGCTGGTTCAAGGGATAAGAATCCCTATTAAAATCAAGGTTCCATCTTTCAAAAAATAAAACGACAATTCTTTCCCAAAAATTCACTTGCAAGCTTACTTCAGGAAGATTTCTGCTTACTTCAATGATGAAAAGCTTTGGAAGTACTTTTTCCAAGACAGCCTGTCTAGGGCATCACTGGAGTGGTACATGAAGCTTGAAAGGGTCCACGTCAGAAACTGGAAAGAGTTGGCAGAGGAGTTTCTAAAACAGTACCAATACAACATCGATATGGCACCTAACCGTACTCAGCTGTAGAGCCAGACACAGAAAAGTAAAGAAAACTTCAAAGAATATGCCCAGCGATGGCATGAGTTAGCTGCACGGGTACAACCATCGTTGCTTGAAAGAGAAATGGCTGACATGTTCATGGGAACACTGCAAGGTCCATTCTTGGAACGCTTGGCAGGGTGTCCTTCATCTAGTTTTTCTGATATTGTGGCTTCCGGGGAGAGGATTGAGAATTTGCTTAAGCTGGGTAAGATTCAAGACAATGTTGGGTCATCTTCTGGTGTGCGAAAACCTTTTGCGGGTACAGGTAAGAAATGTGAAGGGGAGACTAATGATGCGTCTTCTCAAAAGAGCAGATACAGAGAATATCAGGCTCCATACCATCAAACCGCTGCTGTAACCATTCCCGTTGCTACACAACAACAAAATCAACAACAACAACAACAACAACAGGCCCCAAGGCAGGCCTACCAACAAAGACAGAGAACGACTGACCGGAATTTGGATCCGTTACCAATGTCTTAAAAATGTTGAATGTTAACTCAGTTATAAAAAACTAACCATTCGGTTACTGGTATGTCACTCTTACTTGGCCTTGAATCATCAAAGTGACCATGATAAACCAGCTCAAACGACATTTAATCATCCTATTACTATTTGATTAATTTATATAAAATACAACACTTTACTAAAATGGTGTTTAATCAAACCGCCACTATTTACAGTAAAATATGGCGGTTTATAAACTGACGTAATGTTAATAGAAAAATAACGGTTTTTTACCGCCTTTATTTTGACACGTTTGTTGCTTTACGGTGATTTTTGTTTTTATTATTTTTGTAAATCGAATATTTCCGTTTATAGTTGTGGAAATTGATCTATTGCATTGTATAAAGTCCTAATATATTTTTTATATTATTTGAGGATAAAATTTATTCTTTTCTTCTTCTTTTTTACAACACTTTACATATTTTTTAAAATTTTAATAGCTGCTACTTTTATGTTAATATTACTTTCTCCTAAGTATTCATTTTTTGTTTTTGTTTAATATGATCCTAAATTTTAACTTTATTCTTGCACTTTTTGTACTTTTTGTAATGTAGTCAAATCTAAATATTATAATATTAAAAAAATTGATGTAATGTAAACTTAACTGCATAAAAAGGTAAAAACAAAATCATGTTTTTATTGGTGAAAAATGTTTAATATGGCAGTTAAAACTGCCATTATCAACGACGTCACTTTCTTCTTTGTGGTCTAAACCTATATTTTTCTTATTTTCGTTAATTTTGGCGGTTTAAACCGCCATAATAGCACTTTTAACCGCCACAATTTTTTTTTTTAAATGAAAAGAATGAAACGTTTAGGGCCAGATCCTGGGCAAATGCCCAGCCTGGCCGGACCTTAAAACCACCCATGCCTATGTTGAAGATCCTGATTTTTATGGAGCACCACGCCTGTACCCTTCCTTTATTTTAATTTAATTGATTATTCTTTTCAATTTTTGCCAACCAAGATAATACATGTGTCAGAATGCTATTGGACAAGATGATGCAAATTCAAAAAAAAAAAAGCCAATGAAAGTGAGGCACATGTCACTTGAGAAATAGGAGAGTATATTTATTATTTTCTGATTTTATTAATTAAACAAATAAAAATAAAATGCTAATTTATGATTGGTCAATAGGGAAAAGTGAGGATAATGCATATGGACCTTTGATTAAATTCTAATCGACGATCCAGATTAAATCAAAGAAACGCACGTAATTTAAAATACCAAAATTGTCCTTTCTAGAAGTTTTAATTAATTTAAAAATGATAAAATCAATTAAAGCCACTAAAATTCACAACTTATTAAATAAACATGATAAAAATAAAATGAAAACATGGAAAATTCTATTTAATTTTTTTATAAACATTTTGGCGAAGGAATAAAAATAAAAACACTGAAAATGAATAAAAGTTGGGTGCAAAAGTTCTCGAAAAATTAAATTGAATCCATTAAAATAATCAGCATCAAATAAACTTCTCAGAAACATACAGGCTTTGATCAAATTTTGAAATAAATTTTGATCATTTAAACAGGCTTAGGCTGATCAAAATACGACTGAAAAAGTAATCGAAAAATAAAATGAGAACACCAGGTTAAACTAGGTAAACCGTAGATTAATAATACTGACGTTTGCAAGCTCGATATCGAAACTTTTTACCTATTAGTTTTAGGTACATTTGAGAAATGATTCAACTAGTCTGTTTGAATATCCAAACATTTATTCTGCAAAACATTTTAGGCGCTATTCATGATGAAATGCATGTTATGCTATGCAGATGATGCAAACTGAAAATATAGTCGAATGTATGAAAGTTTTAAAAGGCCCAAACAAAATTGGGGTATGACAGTTGTCCCTATTTAATTACCTTAAAACATAACATATGAATGACAGCGGTCTTCGTACATTCGGGGTGGAAGATAATTAAATACGAAAAGACACAAATTTTGTCCTTCGAGATGTAGACATGAAATATAGAAAGAAAATGCAGTGAGAAATAAAGTGAAAATAGTTATCAGAAGGTAATGAAATAAATAGGACTCCTTGAGAAACGTCAGAACAATATCTTTTATGATAAAATCAAGACTTTCCAAAGATGGAATGCAATCTCATTTGTATCTAAGATTTTCTGAAAAATAGCATAGTAGTGTCTTAAACAGAACACATGTGATTCCCTGATGATCAATGAAGTAGTGGCTTATATGATATAATCGAGATATTCCAATAATGGAACGATACCTCAATCATATCTAAGATTCTTCGAGGATACTAGAGCAATATCTCAAATAAAAGATAGTGAGATTCCCCGAGGATCAACGAAGTAGTATCTTATATGATATAATCGAGATATTCCAATAATGGAATGATACCTCAATCGTATCTAAGATTCTTCGAGGATACTAGAGAAATATCTCAAACAAAAGCTTATGAGACTCCCTGAGGATCAACGAAGCAGTATCTTATATGATATAATCGAGTTATTCCAATAATGGAACGATACCTTAATTGTATCTAAGATTCTTCGAGGATACTAGAGCAGTATCTCAAACAAAAGCTTATGAGACTCCCCGAGGATCAACGAAGCAGTGTCTTATATGATATAATTGAGATATTCCAACAATGGAATGATACCTCAATCGTATCTAAGATTCTCCGAGGATACTTGAAATTCTGGTATCAGATATGTGATGTCGAGTGAGATGTCACAACATCAATATCTGCTATATGAACAAGACAGTAAAAGTAACAGCACTTAAAAGCAATAAATAAACACAGAGAATTGTTCACCCAGTTCGGTCTAATAACCTACGTCTGGGGGCTACCAAGCCAGGGAGGAAATTCACTATTAGTAGTATCAATTTGTAGACTCTACAGCCAACTCACAAGTTGACAATCTACTCACTTAATCACTACCCAATGACACTTCTACCTAAGACACTCTTAGATATGAGACACCTCTCACTCCCCCTCAATCACAGCAGTGATGACAATAAAAAAATACAAATATTCGAAGATCACCCTTCAATGACAATACTTGATCTTGCTTAAAAGCTTCAATCAAGAACAAACACTCGTGCTTAAAGGCTTAGAGTAGACAAAGTACAACTCAACTAAATCAGTCCAATTCAAACATCAAAACAAATGAATGAATGGCTCACAAAAACAAACACAAAACACAAACCCTAAAACTTGAACACAGCTCTCACAATCCTTATTCTCCACGAGCAGCAGTTAGGGTTGATCATCTATAAATAGCAATACATTCCTTGGGCTTGGGCAATTGCATATCCTTGATTTAATTTCCAATAAAAGCAAATTAATCTCCAAATCTTTATGCATGAAAATAGCAACTCCCTATTCTTCATAAACAGATTGCCTCCAAAAATAACACTCCAATATATTACCACTTCAATAAATTTCGCAGCAATCAGATAACATAAACACACAAAAGATTGCTAAAAATAGCGCAGCAAATAAAACTTAAAACCAAAACTGGAAGTTTTGTCAACTGATGTCAGAACATCGTGTTTGACATCATGCACACAGTCTGCAATACTAACAAACACCACCAACACTTCACCTACAGAATGTTAGAGACATCATGTCAAGACATCAAGTAGAACATCTTGATGCAACACATTGTTTTACCAAGATTGCTGCCAATACAGAACCAACAAACTCCCCATTTGGCAAATTTTGGCTAAAACAACTCCATATCAGAGATCCTTGCAGCAACCCACACAAACACAACTAACATTCTCAGAAAACCAGAAACTCCCCCTCAAGCCAAGGAGCACAGAAAAAACAACCAAGAAAACCACCAAGAAAACCAGCTGCACACTACCTTCAAGAAAACCAGCAGCAGCACACTACACAACTCTACAAAGCTACTAAAAAACAACCAAGAAAACCACCAAGAAAACCAGCTGCACACTACCTTCAAGAAAACCAGCAGCAGGACACTACACAACTCTACATAGCTACTCAAAAAATAGAGGCTACTCTCCCCCTTTTTAGCCATAATTTAGACAAACCAAAAACCATATCAGACAGAAATTCCATCACAAACAAAGCTAAATAATAAAATGAAGCTGTCAGGAAGAGTAGAACAACCAAATAAAGTCAGAAAATAAGCACACACAGGTGCCAGCAGAAATCCAGAACAAGATACAAGCACACAAAGGTGCTTAAAGAAATCGAACCAAAACCAAAAAAAATAAACAATAAGGAAAACTTCAAGGCCAGAATCCTCAAGTATCTCCAGAATCACCAGAATCCTCAATATCAGTCATGTCATTAGCACTCTCCTCAGATCCTCCCTTTTTACTAGCATCATTCCCACCATCACCTTCTTCCATTCTTAGAGTCATGATAATTCTTTCAAATTTTTTGTTTCCTTTCTGTGTTGACTCTAATGACATCATCTAGTTCCCTGCACGCCTCTTCCAACTCAGAAATCACCCCAGACTTGGATGGTGGCTGGTGTGAAGTTGAGGCAGATGTCTTGACAATGTCAGGAACATGCTTACCTTCAAACAATTTGTAGTGAAGGGACAGAGCAGACTCCCTCTTGCACACAACATCAGACTGGGATAGAATACCAGGGTGCTGAGTCAAAATGATTCCACAGATAAGGGAGGGGAAGGTAATTGGCATCTTCCCAGCGCAAGTGCCAGCTTGCTTCATTGTTTGATAAAAAATCACAGAACCATAATCAACTTTCTTCCTAATTCCAATAGCATATATAAACTTACCCAGACCAACAGAAATAGTGGAAGTGTGGTTGGTGGGGACCCAATTGGCTGCTCCAATCCTATGGAGAATAGCATACTTCACACTTAGACAAACAGCTGACAATTTGTTAGGCTTCAAGGGCCAAGCCTTCATTTGATTAGCAGATATTTCCTTACACACTTGATTATCTGTGACTTCAAGCTCACCACATTCTTCTTCACTTCTGCCAAGAAATTTGTTGATGATCACTGGGGAAAACTCAACACATATTCCTCTGACATTGACTTTTCTAAAATCCTGACTCTTGTGATTAGAACAGTCTTCAGGAATGTTAACAATGAATTCTTTTACCAACACCTCATAACATTTAGAGAACTTTGTTACAGTCTTCATCAAACCAGCAGACTCAATAAGCTCCATGATCTCTTTAAGATCCAAAGCATCTCTTCCTAACTCACGCTCCAGAGCCAACCTCCTTTGATGAACATATTTCCACCTATGAACACTGTTAGCATAGTGGGAGGAAATGTTGTCCAAAGGCACATCAGGGACTTTGTCAGATATCCTTTTTAAAGCAGTCTTCCTCACAGGAGTGATGTCCTGAACATCCTTCTCAACATCAAAATCAGAGTCAGAATCAGCCCTAGTCTTCCTCTTTTTGGAAGAGGTAGACACTTTGCTCCAAGATTTTGTAGGACCTATAACTGGAGTTTTCCTCTTACCGATATCAGTTCTCACCTTTGGAGGTGAATCTACAGCTTTCCCTTTTCTTGATTTCAACCTTTTAGCAATACCAGGAACCACATTAGCAATTATATCATTATCAGATAGTTCATCCACAACATCAACATTCTTCTTTCCTTTAGGACTAGATGTGCCTTCCTTAGTAGGAGATGTTTCAACATTAGCTCCAACATCAGTTTCAACATCAGCTCCAACATCAGTTTCTGCATCTTCCAGGACAGAGATGGCCAACCTGTGAAGATTTCCTTTAGGATTATCTGTGTCAAAAGGATCAGCAGTTTGCCTATCATCTTTCTTAGCCTCAGAATGAGGGGCAGAAATTTGAGCAAGTGGCCTAGATATCCCAGCCACAGAAATACCCTTCTCCAGAACCTTAGTAACTATCTGGTCTAGACGCTTATCCACTGAAAACTCTTCTTCCTCATTTTGATTTTTATCAACTTGAGGGAGTGGAGTAGAAATCCCAGGAACTGATTTGTCTCCATACAAAATACCAGTCACAACACTCCTAACTTCACTATCATCATACTTTCTACAATCAGAAGGGTCAGATGATTTACCTGCAGGAGTACGTTTTAAGCTCTTTGCCTGCAGTTTTCTTGGCCTTGTCTTTTTAGGATCAGAGAGAGGAATCATGGACAGAGGAGCAATGTCAAAAGCATCATCAGGAGAGAACCCTTCCAAAGAAACCCTAGACTTTGAATGCGTAGGATTTTTGGCAGCAGACTTCTTGGACGGAGATGACTGTTGTTGAGACATTGTAACCTTTTGGCAACTGATTGACAAAGGAGTGGAAGGGCTTCTTGTTCTGAGAGAGAAGATGAACAACCAGTATGTAGCAAAATGGAGGTAACGTGTGGGAGCAAGGAGATGAAATGATTGCCTATGGAAAGGGGGTTGCTTTTGTTGGAAACTTAAAAGGCAGTAAATGAAATTTCCACAACAAAATAAATGACTTTTTAAATTTTTGAATTTTAATGAATGTTGTCCATACGCCATTAACTGTTGTTGACCTTTATATCTACACATGCCCAATTCTTCTCTTAAGGTTTCACATTGACTTGCATCCACATCCTTAGAGAAAATGTCAGCAAACTTCTTCTCTGTAGTGACATGTTCCAACTGACTGGCCTTGTTTTCTCCAAGTTCTCTTATGAAAAAATGATGAATATTAATGTGCTTAGTGCTCCTCAGGTTGTCACAGTAATATGTCATGACATCATGCTTGACATTGAACTTAGTCAGTCTTTGTTTCACCCCTTTCAGATGTAAGTGACCAAGTCTTTGATGTCCCAATTTCACATCATCACCTTTGGTAAGAGTACACATGGAGGAGTAATTGGAATCTTGAGGAACCCACAAGTAGCAGTTATCTTTAGATCTGACTCCCTTCATCACAACTTCACTCTTTTCATTAGTCACTAAACATTCAGAATTTGTGAAGTTTACCTTGAACCCTTGATCACACAGTTGACTGATGCTTATCAAGTTGGCAGTCAACCCTTTCACTAACAGAACATCATTAAGCTTAGGAGCTCCTGAACAGTCCAGCTTACCAACCCCCTTAATTTCACCTTTGGCTTCATCACCAAAAGTCACATAGCTAGTAGAATGAGATTTGATGTCCACCAAAAAGTTCTTGACACCTGTCATATGTCTAGAACATCCACTATCAAAATACCAATCTCCTATGGTAGAACCTCTTAGAACCATGTGAGCTATCAAGCTGTTAGCAGCAATCTTGGGAACCCATTGTTTTCCACTTGTATGAATGCTTTGATTTGGTCTAGGTTGAGGATCAGGTTTAGGATATCCATGCAGTCTGAAGCAAAAAGGTTTTGTGTGACCAAATCTTCCACAGTAATGACATCTCCATCTTTGAAATCCTCCTCTGAAGTGGTTGGGATGTCTTCTCCCTTGAGGATGTCTTCTCCCATGATGTTGAGGCTGTCTTCTGCCATGATGTTGGGGCACAAAATGATTAGGTCCAGAAACATGGCCTTTCCCATGATGTTGAGATATCTGATGAGGCACAAACTGCTTAGGTCCAGAAGCATGAACTTTCCCATGATGTTGAGACATCTGATGGGACAAGTTATGTTTGGGACCAGAAGAACTAGCAGCTGAAGAAGGTTTCTTCTCACCATCAAATCCCAGCCCAGTCATATCTCCAGCCAGTTTTCCAGCCTGAAGAATATCATCCAAGGTATCAGTCCCCTTATTCAACATTCTGATAGATTTGACCATTTGATCAAGCTTGGAGTTCAGTAGACTGACTTCATTCTCTAGTTCAGCCTTTTCAGCCTTTAGTTGAATTATAATTTTCTTCTGCTTCTCCCCTTCTTGACAAACTTCTTCACTTCTAATGCACAACTCTCTATATGATGCAGCTAGCTCCTCATAGGTAATCTCTCCATCACTTGAATCATCATCAGACTCACATATTCCAGTCATTGCTCTGACATGCTTGGCAGATTCATCTTCACTTTCAGTGTCCTCATCAAACCAAGTGACAGACAAACCCTTTTTCTGTTTAAGGTATGTAGGGCATTCAGCTTTGATGTGACCATAACCTTCACAACCATGGCATTGGATTCCTTTGTCATTATTAGGCTTCTCCTCTACTTTGGTTTTCTTCATCTGATCACCTGACCTGTTGATGTCAAATGTGATGTTCTTGACATAAGGTTTATAGCTCCTGTCCATTCTTTTCAACACCTTATTAAACTGCCTTCCCAGCATCACAATTGCATTGGATAGCTCCTCTTGGGTTTCAATATCACACTCTTTCTTTTCATCTTCAGTACTAGACACCAATGCTATGCTTTTGGCCTTCTTTTTTGATCTGTCATTCAACCCTAATTCAAAAGTCTGAAGGGAACCAATCAATTCATCTACCCTCATCTGGCTGATGTCTTGAACTTGTTCTATAGCAGTCACCTTTATTTCAAATCTCTTGGGGAGAGATCTGAGAATTTTTCTCACCGGCTTCTCATCAGACATCCTCTCTCCTAGGGCACTAGAAGCATTTGACAGTTTAAGTATATTCATGTGAAAGTCATGAATGGTCTCTTCATCTTTCATCCTCAAACTTTCAAACTTTGTTATTAGTAGCTGAAGTCTTGACATCATGACCTAAAAAGTTCCTTCATGAGTTGTTTTCAGGATATCCCAAGCCTCCTTAGCCACTTCACATGTGTTGACCAGCCTGAAAATGTTCTTGTCAATACCATTAAATAAGGCATTCAAGGCCTTAGAATTCCCAAGAGCAAGTTCATCTTCTTCCTTGGTCCACTCCTCTTCAGGTTTCAGCTTTGACCCACCATCTTTTCCCATAATGACAGGATGTTTCCATTCTTTCAGAACATCCTTCCAAGCCCTTCTGTCTAAAGATTTCAAGAAGGTAACCATGCAAGGTTTCCAATAGTCATAATTTGATCCATCTAGAATAGGGGGTCTATTCACAAATCCACCACACTCCTTGTCCATTGCACCAGAAAGTAACAGCCCTAGATCTCACCCAGATACAGAGCAGGATGCCTGCTCTAATACCAATTGAAATTCTGGTGTCAGATATGTGATGTCGAGTGAGATGTCACAACATCAATATCTGATATATGAACAAGACAGTAAAAGTAACAGCACTTAAAAGCAATAAATAAACACAAAGAATTATTCACCCAGTTCGGTCTAACAACCTACGTCTGGGGGCTACCAAGCCAGGGAGGAAATTCACTATTAGTAGTATCAATTTATAGACTCTAGAGCCAACTCACAAGTTGACAATCTACTCACTTAATCACTGCCCAATGACACTTCTACCTAAGACACTATTAGATATGAGACACCTCTCACTCCCCCTCAATCACAGCAGTGATGACAATAAAAAAATACAAATATTCGAAGATCACCCTTCAATGACAATACTTGATCTTACTTAAAAGCTTCAATCAAGAACAAACACTCGTGCTTAAAGGCTTAGAGTGGACAAAGTACAACTCAACTAAATCAGTCCAATTCAAACATCAAAATAGATGAATGAATGGCTCACAAAAACAAACACAAAACACAAACCCTAAAACTTGAACACAGCTCTCACAATCCTTATTCTCCACGAGCAGCAGTTAGGGTTGATCATCTATAAATAGCAATACATTCCTTGGGCTTGGGAAATTGCAGATCCTTGATTTAATTCCCAATAAAAGCAAATTAATCTCCAAATCATTATGCATGAAAATAGCAACTCCCTATTCTTCATAAACAGATTGCCTCCAAAAATAACACTCCAATATATTACCACTTCAGTAAATTTCGCAACAATCAGATAACATAAACACATAAAAGATTGCTAAAAATAGCGCAATAAATAAAACTTAAAACCAGAATTGGAAGTTCTGTCAACTAATGTCAGAACATCGTGTTTGATATCATGCACACAGTCTGCAATACTAACAAACACCACCAACACTTCACCTGCAGAATGTTAGAGACAGCATGTCAAGACATCAAGTAGAACATCTTGATGCAACACATTGTTTTACCAAAATTGCTTCCAATACAGAACCAACAATACTAGAGCAGTATCTCAAACAAAAGCTTATGAGACTCCATGAGGATCAACGAAGAAGTATCTTATATGATATAATCGAGATATTCCAATAATGGAATGATACCTCAATTGTATCTTCAATTATTTGGGGATACTAGAGCAGTATCTCAACGAAACAAACGAGATTCTCTGAATCAATGAAGCACTATCTTATATGATATAATCGAGATATTCCAATAATAGAATGATACCTCAATCATATCTAAGACTCTTCGAGGATATTAGAGCAGTATCTCAAGCAACAAACAAGATTCTCTAAATCAACGAAGCAACATTTTATATGACATGATCGAAATATTCCAACAATGGAATGATACCTCAATCGTATCTAAGACTCTTCGAGGATACTAGAGCAGTATCTCAACTGTTTTTCTGTTTGGGAAAATAATTCAGAAAAGACTCCCTTCGGAGGAGGTTTACTGGCAAAGTTCTGCAGGGAAAAACTCATAAGAGACTTTTTAGGGCAAAGAGAGATTCACGACATTTTACTAGAGTTTTTCGACCTACCTCCTTGTCAACAAAATTTTATTCTTCAAAATCAGGTATAAAGGCGATAGTTTATCAACCAAACTTAGTAGCTAGGAAATTTGGTCTTAGCTAATTCTTACCTAAATCCCTCATTCCAAAAGAAGACATTGTCTTCATCATCACTCATGAGTCAAATGAAGTGTGGCTTGAGAAGTGCACAAACTTCTTTAAGAAAAATGTTGTATTCCTCAACCCTCTCGAATTCTCACCTTATTTTAACCGCACACGAGAATTCAAAGATGGTGGTCAGCCTACTATAAATGTGTGCAAGATCCTTTACTCATGGTCCAACACCTAACTGACGCATTTTCATTTCTGCATAATACAAAGAAGAAAAGCAAAGGTACACACATCAAAGAAATTCAAGCCTTTCAAAGATACTTAGAAACTGTATATAATCCATGTGATATTTGTTGAAGCGTTTATGACGCAATGTTAACTTTAAAACATAAAATTATTGAAAAACTTCCAAGTTTGAAAATTCCTTCCTATGTTGAAGACAGGTTTTCTTTTAAATTTTACTTTTTCAAACTTCCACCTTCACAAACTTGTGAATCTAGTATGGCTTTTCGACCACCAATTCCAAATTGGTTTACATGTGATTCTTTATCAGCCTCAAACAATAAGCTAAAAAGCCTCGTCATAAAGTAGTGTTTACGAAACATCACGTGGACAATTACACATGTCATCTTCATATTGATTTCGAACATGTCCAATCCTTGGAACCCATCTTAGAAGGTGAACTATAAGACTTAGGAAAATTTTAAACTTTCCTTTTATGTTTCCATTTACTTACTCATGTCGACCTATTGCAGCTATTCCACTTAATCCAAAATCATCGAAGGAAACACAACAAGAAACCAACAAAGATGGAGGAAAGCCTCAACCGGCAAAGGAAACCAAACATGTAAATTTTTATACCTTCACATTTCCTAAAACTGTTAAATCTCTTATAAACTCACTGATCTTCGTTGTTCCTTCCCAAGGTCGAAAGAGAGAAAGTACTTCCTCTGCTATAGTACCATCAATAAATAAAAGCAAGAGAAACAAAGATATTGGAACCTCCGACAATGAAGAAATATTGGTACATATTACCTTCTTAGTTTTTTTCATTTTTTTTTTCAAATTCTAACTTTCATCTACTAACATCTGTCAAGCATCCTAGTTTCCAAATAAAGAGGTGGAATTTGATATTAATAATGATGAGAGTCTGCAGTCGAATCTACTCATTCCTCTAAAATATATGACTAAAATGGCCATCAAGACTGCAGCTGCAAATTTTGGAGATCAATCGGGACAATAATGCTCCTGCTCAATCTTTTAGTCTTCGACAAAAAATAAGAAGAAGAAAGATAAGCATTCGAACTCTAAGGGTGGCGTAAAAAAGATCACAAAAGAGACAGTTGTCACTTTTGATGACGAAGGACGAGGAGAAGGAGAAATTCCTCCTTTATCAAAGAAAAAGAGAGGTCGAATGACGCCACGGCAGACTCACAACAACCTAGGAAATGTTCGCTCAATTCACAATATAGAAGTCACTGAGGTATCTTCTCATTTCCTTTATCTTTTCTTTCAACTCCAACTTGTACTTAAAATACTAAGGGAAGCCTCTTAATGTCAAACTTTCAGCACCTCAAGGGAAGCCTGACACCTTGTCATGTTATGATGATATTTCCATCATCAAATAAACAACTCCTGTGGTAAACACTTCCCATTAGTTCATCCAACTAGTGAAACTGCATCTAGTGGAATGGTTGTCGGTCATCCAGAACAAATGGTTGAAGAAAACGTAGACTCGCTCAACAAACAAACTGAGGTTGAACCAAATAAACTTACATATGAAGGGCCAAACAAACAAATGTTTGAACCAACTTCTCCTCAAGTCGAAGAACCTATGCCTGACCATCATTCTTCTGGGCTAAATGAGAGGGCTCCAACACCAAGGACCCCAAACCATGATGATTCTACTCAATATAATCAAGCTAATGTCCTGGTCAAAGAAACTCAAAATGCTATTCAACCTAAGAAAATTTAAGACCCAGTTAGGTCTCAGTCTAATGACGATTGGAAAAAACACACCCATTCATCTACTACTCATAAGTCTAGGTCAGAATCTTTTAAAATCCCACACTCTAAATCTTTCTTCGACAATTCTGGGTCAACCCTTAATACAAAAGACATGGGAGACAATCAATAGGAAAACCCAGCTGAAGCTTTCAAGAAACTTGTGGAAAGCCAGGAAACCTTGGCTGAAAAATTCTCCTACTCCATCTGATGCTTGCACATAAGCTTCCAGTGATCTATTTACTGAATTATTCCAACAACTAAAGTCCAAGCTTATCAACATGGATCTAATTTAGACCATGGAAGACAACCCTGTTACCATCATTGAAATCAAGAGATTGCTATCAAAGCTAAACAAAACAGAAGCGCGCGACTCTATTGTTTACTTTGTACTGGACTTTGAGCCCTTCTTTAAGTAAATTGCTCAAGTTGTCAATCTCAAAAGGGAATCTGCTAGGAAGCTCGACCTATGAAATGAAGATATGCTCCAATAACGGGACTTAGTCTTTCAGTATCAAAGTCAAATTACTGAGTGGGAGACAATATCGAAGGACAAGGATAGGCAAGAAATACTTGAATTTCACCAATTAAATCTAATGTCCCGCCTCTAAATGGCAAAGTCTTAACAATTGAATGCAATTCGCTGGAAGGGATATGTTGGATCCCTTAATGATTTTGACATTCTTGACACCTTTTGGAAAATTCTATGCAACCTTTCAACATAGTTAACCAATACACACCCTGTTAAAACAAAAGTTATTTCATTATGGCCTGCTTGATGGGCACCACATGTGAGGGCAAGGTTACTTTATTACTTTGTTTTATTGATGTCAAAATTATGATATTTCATACTTCTGTATTTTGGACGGTATCACCTTGTCTAAGCCATGCTTTCATCTTTTTCAAAGGTGCATAAAGATTCATATACATGAATTTAGACATATAGGATCATACTCTATGTCTAAAATGAGTTTTTAGTCATTTTTTATGCATTAGGCTGGCTCACACAGGGTATAGGTCGACTCACAATCAAGAAAAATGGTATTTGAAACTTTCTGGCATGCTTGCGTCGACCCACGACTCCTTCAGGTCGACGTACACTGAAATGAAAAAGTTTGAAAAAGTCTCTGCCATGTATGCGTCGACGCATGGCTCCTATGTAGGTCGACGCATACTATAAGAAACAAGTTTGAAGTTTTCTAGCTTGCATGTGTCGACGCATGGCCTTGCTGTAGGTCGATGGATAGTATACTTTTGTGTGCAGTTTTGTATTTTGTCATGTTTAGGTCGACTCACAGCTTCTGTAGGTCGACCTCTCACGCGTTTTCACTCATTTTTCTGTATTTTTGTGTTCCCAAAGTCTGTTTTTTATGTTATTCATTCATACCATATGTATTCTCATATGCATCACTTTGTAAAAGAAGAATAAAATTGAAAGATAGATTGCATTGCTCTTCATCTTCACTCTCACAATTGCATTTATCAATAATCACACATAATCAACTTTATTGATTGTGCTTTATCAAGAGTGATAATGTCCAAACGTAGGATTTGTATATCAAGTTTGGGTAGAGAATCAGTGGAATTTTCTTCAATAAAACCATTGGGGTTTTGTCCTCCAAGATCTTTTTATATTTGGGGGTTTTTGCACAAATCTTTGCATTACAGATTCAGCCGAATGAAATCCTTGAAGAATGGTGGGTTAGATCAAGGAAGTTGCGGTAACTGGAGGATTGTTTTGAAACATTTGGGGTCAAACATCTTGTGATCGAAATCAGCTGAGTGAAAGACTTGAAGAACGGAAGGCTTGGTCAAGTGAGTAGCGGTAATTGGAGGTTTGTTCGAAGTGTTTGATGTTCTTGATTCGGCTGGAATCAATAGAAGAGAAGTGGTTAGGTTCAACTTCAACAATTGGGTTAGATTGTTGGTTAGCTAGGACTTCTCTTGTAAAGAATTTGGCAAACATATATTATACATATCTCAATTCTAGTTTTAGAATTGGGGGCAGACGTACCTGAAGCGAGGACGAAAGGGGAACTGCCTAAACAAATTGGGTGTTGTTCTCTCTCTCTCTCTCTCTCTATATATATATATATATATATATATATATATATATGTATATATATATATATATAATATGAAATCAGCACAGCGGAGAGGGATCTTATCTACCTTTGTAAGTACAAAACCTGAAAATATTTATAAAACTTTGGAAAATAAAACTTCTGAGAACAAGAGGAATCCCAGATTTCCTTATATAGGCATATTGGCCAGGTGACCGGTAACCTATTGAACCGGTAAAAGCTAAAAAGACAAACCAAAGTCAAAAAGAAAATAGTAAAAAGCAAAAGTAAACAGTAAAAAGATTTCCCGGGTGCTCTGTGGGCCCCATCGACAGAATCTTTTTCTGACTTTTACAGTGCAAAACAAAAGCTAAAAACAAAACATCGTCATCTCTGATGAAGACTCCAAGCAAAGTGGGAGACAGCTTTATAAAAGCTGGAAAGAAAGTCAAAAAGATAAGATTCTCATTATCTTATCCTGACCTGCAGCTCCTATTGCTGAGCGGGACGCTTTCCTTTGTCTTTTCTGGTCTGCTGGCTCATGCCTTCAATCATGGAATCCCAGAAATCTTCTAGGGCTGGTTCATCTTCTTCTTGCGATTCTCCTGCAAGAATATTGGTGTCCATAGAATCCTTTGAGGAAACTGACATGTCTTCCCTGCTAGAAGTGGGGAAAGCTTTAAAAAAAATTGTTTTTTCATGTAGTCGATAGTTCTGACCATGATATCTGCTTCAGTTTCTTGAGGAAATTTATTTTGTAAATGTTCCTTGAGTGATGTTAATGACATATTTTGGGAACCTTGTTCCACAATGCCTTCCAACTTATCTTCTTGGATTGCAGCTTTAATTGCTGCTGTTTTGGCTTTGATATCTTCTTGATCCAGCTTATTCCACCATTTATAGAAAAACTGTCTTTCTAAAATGGGGATATTATATTTGTCTTTGGAGATATTTAAACTCCATCTCCATATCCAAGGAATCTGAAATTTGGAGAAGAACATTAAAGGACATTGTCCTGTAATAAGAACATTGTTCATAGTCAATGGGTTGTATTCGCACCAAGGAGTATATAAACTCATAATTTCTTCTGGAAAAATTTCGAGTGATGGTCCAAACTTGATCCACCAACTAAAGAACCAACTGGGTATTGGTTTTTCCAGTATTTCTGAATTAATTGTGAAGAACCATGAATGTTTATTTTTTGGGTTCTGGTAATAAAATGTTTGGGTAAAAGCTTGGATATAATCCCAGTAATTAAAGTAAACATATTTACCTTCTCCCAATTTCAGAGCCCTATCACTGTTAGGGTTCAAGCCCCATTCTTTAGGGGAAATGATACGTCTAATATGACATTTGCTAAAGTTTATGAAACTTTCTGGGTTATTATTTTGGTAATGGTGGGTAATTTCCACAGATTTTGTTATAATTAACAAAATTCCCAAATTTGGTCTTGCTTTACCGTAAAGACCAGCATATCCTCTTGATTCGAGGTATCTTTCTTTGATTGCCCAAGCATTGTTTGGGTATAATTTTACATCTTCCTCCTCAATATGCATGAGAGTTTCCGTGACTGGGTTTTCCAAGTAATCAATGATTTGATTTTCTTCTGTTGTTATAGTATCTTTATAGGATACCTTTATTTGAGAAGCATCAATTTGATGTTGTGGCATGTCCCTGCCTTGTTGTCTAGCCCTATGAGCTGTGACCTGAGTCCAATCCCCTATTAGGGATATGTTTTCTTGAGCAAAGACCGATAATTGGCTACTCTGACCTCTGGTTAATCCTGCAGAAAAGGTATTTCCACCTCTTCTTCCTCTCCCTCTGGAGAAGGTTGACATAGTTAACCCTGCAAAAATTCACGAGTTAAAAAATCAGCAAATGAATTATTTTCACCTTTTATATTTTCAATATCAAAATCAAATGCAGATAATTGTGCTTGCCAATTTGCAAATATTTGTTTAGATACAAGATTTTTGACATCTTTTTCAATAACAGATTTAGCAGAGCTACAATCTATTCTTAACAAAAATTTATGATTTAACAAATCATCTTGGAATTTTGAAATACATTTTATGATAGAAAGCATTTCTTTCTTAATAGTGGCATATTTTGCCTACGTAGGGTTCCATTTCCCTGAAGTAAACCTTACTAAAACTTGTTTATTTGTATCAGGTAGAACTTGTTTTAATATACCTCCATAACCTAAATTAGAGGCATCTGTTTCTACAATCTTAAAATATTTAGGATTGGCTAAAGAAAGGCAAGGTAGAGTTTTAACCCTAGCTTTAATACGGCGCATGGCCTGAGTATGTTGCTCAGTCCAAGGACCAGGATTCTTTCTTAATCTATCATATAAGATAGCAGTATCTTTGGCTAGATCTTTGTAATAATCTGAGATATAATTCAGACTTCCTAAAAATCTCTGTAATTGAGTTTTTTCAGAAATTACGTCTGGAAATTTAGAAGCAAATTCAATACTTCTTTCTATAGGGGTAATTGTTCCCTGATCAATTTCATGACCTAAAAATCTAACTTTTGTTTGAAAAAGTTTCATTTTTGGGGCAGATATAACTAACCCATTATGTTTGATTAACCCCTTGAATATTTTCAAGTGTTTAATATGTTGTGCAATAGTTTTAGAAAATACTAAAACATCATCTATATAGATAATGCAAAATTCTGTATAAGGAATGAATATGTCATTCATAATATTTTGAAATTCAGAAGGGGCGTTTTTAAGCCCAAATGGAAGAACATTCCATTCGTAATGCCCAAAAGGGACAGTAAAAGCAGTCTTGTATCTGTCTGCTTCTTTTATCTGGATTTGCCAATATCCAGATTTCATATCAAATTTTGAGAATATAACAGATTCACTTAATTTGTCTAACAAATCTTTTTTGTTGGGAATTGGACATCTAATCCATTTCAAAACTTTGTTAAGGGGTTTATAGTTTATTACTAACCTTGGAACCCCTCGTTCCTTTTCTGCATTTTTATTAACATAAAATGCAGTACAACTCCAAGGAGATTTAGATGGTCTAATTAGACCTTTTTGTAAGAGAGAATCTATTTCTTTCTTACATAATTACAAGTATTCTTGGTTCATTTGGGCCGGTTTGACTTTAGTAGGGATATGATTTTCATTAAAATCATCTTTATATGGTAAAGCAATTATATGTTTTTTCCTATCACAAAAAGCATTGGGAAGGTCATTGCAAACTTCTAGTTTGAATGTATTCTCAATCAATTTGATTTGAGATTGTATTTCTTTTTTATTTAGTTGCTCTTTAATATTTAGCAACTGTATCTCTTCCTGTAAAAAATAAATTTGTTTCTTTTTGTTCAACAGACTATCTTTAATTTCATTGATCAGTCTAGTATGTGGTACCGTTATAAATTCAAAAATAATTTCTTGGTCATTGATCCTGGTAACAATCCCTTTAGGACTGATAGTAATTGGCATAATTTGATGAAGGAAAGGTGTACCCAATATGATTCTATGGGTCATATTTTTAACTGAGATAAAATGAGTTGGTAAGCATATTTTCTTCGTACAGACTTAAGCGTTGTTAATTTTATAATTAACTTGCAGTTTATCTCCACCAGCATGAGTAAGAGATTGGGTTATTTTATCAAAATATTTGGTTGGGATTATTCCTTCTTGGATGCAATTAAGGTCAGCTCCACTATCAACGAGGGCTATCTCATTCTCCAAAATATATTGTTTACTAATTACCAAAGTAATTTTCACAAACCATTTTTGTGAAGTAACTTGGTCCAGGAGGGTTAATTTTCCATCCCAACTAATATTATTATTAGTCAAGGTTTCACTAGTAGAAGGAATTTTAGTATTGTTTTCCAAAAAAGTGATTCTTGTGGATAGACTATTGTTATCCTTTTTTATCTGAATTATTTCAGATTTTAACTGATTTATTTCATGTTTTAAGTCATTAATTGAAACAGGATTTTCTCTAATATTAGTGTTTTGAAATCTAGATAAGACTTCACTGAATTGGTAAGGGGCTTCCAAAATTTTTGGAGCTTCTTCCTTCCTGGATGATTCATTTATTAATGTTTCCAACATTTTTCTTTTTAGATCATTGTCTGGAATAGATTCTATCATTTTAATGATCCCATCTTGTTCTGATGTCAGAACATTAACATTTAATCCATTCATTTCAACAATGGATTTCCAATATTCTACTTCATCACTGCATTGACACTTATTGTTGTCACAGTTCCCATCCTCAGTATCAGAATTATATAAAATTCCTAATTCATCTTCTTCAGAAGTATTAGAATTAGAGTCAGTGTCTAATAATAATACTTTTTCTAGTTTGTTTCTAAGCTCTTCATCTTCAATTTCGTGAAGGGCTTTTTTAGTCCAACATTGGTTAGCATAATGGCCAACCTTACCACATTTATGACATATAATGTCTATTTTCTTGGCTTTACGTTTTTCTTTGGACTGGTAAGGTTTGGATTTAGCCTGTTTATTAGGATAATGTTTCTTATAAGGGGTTTTCTTGAAAGGTTTTTTCCTGTAATCCCTATAAGGTCTGGATTTCTTCAATTTTTGTTTTTCCCTATTGGGTTTGGAGGATTTTCCTAAGTCATAAGCAAACTGTTCGCAGAAATCACCTAATTGATGTTTTTCTGTCTTGTTCTGCTTCTTAAGCTGATTTCTAAGTTTAATGTCATTGCATAAGGTTAATCCTTCATTTATGCAATAACATATAATTTGACCATAGGTCAAGTTTTCATAATTAATACTGATCCCATCATTTTTGTTTCTCAGACTTTGTCTGATTTTCTTATTGAAATTCTGGTATCAGACGTGTGATGTTAAGGTGCGATGTCACAACAACACACTCTGCACAATGGACAAAATAAACAGCAGAATAACACACCAAATTGTTCACCCAGTTCGGTCTAACTACCTACGTCTGGGGGCTACCAAGCCAGGGATGAAATTCACTACTTGTATAATTAATTTACAGACTCAACAACCCAGTTGACAATCTCCTAAACTTAATTCCTACTAGTGACTTTCTACCTAAGAAACCACTTAGATATGAGAACACTACTCAATCCCTAAAAACAATACTCAAGGAACACCCTCTTCGAGCAACCTTGATCTTACTTGACAGCTTTGATCAAGTAATAACTCTCTATTACTTCACAGCTTCTAAGAGAGGACAGAAAACGACTCACCAATTCAACCTAGAATGGTGTATACAAAACTCGTACAATATACTCAAGACACTCAGCCTATTGCTCTTGATCTTCTCTCTGTATTTCTGTACCTTTTCCTTTGGTCTTGTGCGCCTTATATAGCCACCTGAATTGGGCTTGGACTGCTACAATATCTGACTTAATTTGTTATTTAAAACTGAATATTCAAAATAGATTTTCTCCTAAAATCTTTTCAAATCTTCAACCTTTTAAATCTCCTACAAATCTGCATCAAATCTCCTATGCAGCAGAAAATATCTATCCCAAGATATTCTCATCCAATGAGACTAACAGCTCTCCACAATTCCAGCTAACACGCAAACCCTAACAACATCACAAAACCTGATGTTATTAATTCTGTAGATCTAATGTCACAACATCGCCTGTGACATCAGACATCCAACTTCAGTAACTTAATCACTTAACACAGCCCAGTGTTAAGACTCAATGTTGCAACATCACCACCTTGACATCAACATTGAACATACTTTGTTTTACCAAAATTCCAGCCAATCCAAGAACTAACAATCTCCCCCTTTGGCTAATTTTGGCTAAAACAATCTCTGCACCTTCAGAGACTTCAGCAGCGGAAAAACTTCAATCAATGATTTTGAAACTCCAAGCAGCAGCAGCAGTCAGTAACATCTTCTACAACCACAATCTACAACCAGCTGCACATATATCAACTTCAATCAATGATATTGAAACTCCAAGCAGCAGTGAGCACTCCCCAACAATGCAAAAGCCAGCATAGCAACTGTCAACATTAGCCGCAATTTCTCCCCCTTAATATCTGCACTAACATATTCCTTTGACAGCACAACAACTCTTTTGACAGCATTTGACATTTGTACTTAGCAGCTATCTTTCTTTGGCTACTTCTCCCCCTTTTTAGCCACAATTAGACAATCAGAAGCCCTATTAACTATAGTTAGTACACCCTAGCTCTCATTGTTAGCCTCACAGTTAGCAACCAGGCAAAACAAATCATAGAATAGAAAAGCAAAAAAAAAAGGTGCATATAACAGCACAAAATTCAAATTACATAACCAATCACATTAAGTGCTGAAACAAAGACTAAAACTACTAATTAAGAGAATCATTAAAATCTTTAATCATCTGAGCTGGGATCATTATCTTCTTCATCTTCTTTTGGACTGTCATTATCAGACTCATCTTTCTTATCAGCAACTACTTTTTAACTTTCTTTCTCTTTCATCTTCAGAGTCATAAGTAATTTTTTAAACTTATCCTTCCTTTCAATATTTACTCTGATGACTTCATCTAGTTCTTTACAGGCTTCCTCCAGTTCAGAAATCATATCAGTCTTGACATGAGTATGATTAGTAGATGTTGAGGCAGATGCCTTGACATTATCAGCAACATGTTTTCCTTTAAACAGCTTCTGATGAAACGACAATTCAGGCTTCCTTCTACACGCACTATCATCCTGGTGAAGAATCCCAGGGTGCTGAGACAGTATTATCCCACAAATGAGGGATGGAAATGCAATAGGCAATTTCACAGCTCTTGTTGCAACGTGCTTGATAGTCTGATTATAGATGTAAGAGCCATAATCAATTAGTCTCTTTGTTCCAATGGCATAAACTAATTTGCCCAACCCAGCAGAAACAGAGGTCTTGTGGTTAGTAGGAACCCAGTTAACCGCACCTATTCTATGAAGAAGAGCATATTTCACACTTAATAAACTTGCTGATAACTTTCCTTTTGAAGGCCAAACTTCTACCTGACCAGCTGTGATTTCTTTGTAGATAACATTATTAGAAACTCCTAATTCCACATAATCTTCCTCACTTCTTCCTAAGTAGGCATTGATCACCTTAGGAGAGAACCAGACACACTTACCCCTGACGGTAACTCTTCTAAAGGTTAGGCTTTTGCTGTCATCAATAGACTCAGGGATATTCACTATAAATTCTCTGACCAGTCTATCATAGCAACTAGTCAATCCTGACACAGTCCTTATAAGACCAGCAAACTTAATTAGATCTACAATTCCAGTAGACTCTAAGTCATCTACTACTAGCTCTCTTTCCAGAGCTATCCTTCTTTGGCTCACACAATTCCACATGGATGCACTTCTGGTATAGTGAAATGAGATGTTATCAGGCACTTAATCAGCAGCTCTGTTCATCACAGGGTTGATGTCTTGAACATCACACTCTGAATCTGATTCTTCCCTGATTCTCCTCTTCTTGCCAGACCTGGCAACTTTGCTCCACGACTTGGGAGAGTCTGCAACTGAAGTCCTTTTCTTGTCCATATTTTCATTAGGAAATGACTTTACTCCTTTCCCTTTCCTATCCTCCCTTCTTCTTGCATTACCAATGATATCACTATCAGATGAGTCCTCAACATCTATAACCTCAACCTGATCCTTCCCTTTACTCCTGTGACTTTCATTCCTAGGGGACGATGTTCTGACATCAGAGATGACATCAGTATCTTCATGATCATCTTCTTTACTACCACCTTCAGCGTCTTGAATCACAGACAAGGCCAGTCTTTGAAGATTTGTGTCCTCACTTTGAGAATCCACCTGTTCAGCAGGCACTTGCCTTAAAGGGACAAAGATCCCTTTCACACGTATTCCCTTCTCAAGAATTTTGGTGGCAATCTGCTCCAAATGCATGTCCACATCATACTTCTCCTCAACAGCTTGAGAGGATGATGACCTAGTTTCAGTTTTATTCAACTTGGTTGAAGGTTTAGAGTTACCCGAATCTGGAAGTGCCATAGGAATGTGTTCTTTGTCAACAAGTTCTTTTTCCGAAGAAACCCTAGTTCGTACATGCGCAGGTCTTTGAGAATCAAAGTTCTTGGATGGGGAAGACATCGTTCCTTTGTAACAGACTAGGTTTAGAGAAGATTTTTCTATTCTGTTGAGATTAACGGAGATGAACCGTTGAGACGAGAACGCTTTGATGAATCTTGATATAAAATTAATATGGTAAGGCGCCTGATTTTGAGTACCTCTTAAAGACCAATCACTAATTTTCTCCCTCCATAAAGACTTCCCTATTAGAAATTTAAAAGAATTCACATCAGAACTCATTAACTCTGAGTGACCTTTCAGCATCCTGATGTCATAGTCTGATGTTATAACATCAACTTGAACATTATTAGTTGAATTATCTTCAAGGGAAATCCACTGATAGTAGTTATCTTTGGTTCTGGCACCCTTCATAACAACTTGATTATGCTCACCAGATACCACACACTCATCTTTGGTGTAGTTAACTTTGTAACCTTCATCACATAACTGACTTATGCTAATCAGATTAGCCTTCAAACCTTGGACAAGGATCACACTATCAAGAGTAAGACCATCAATATTCTTCACTCTTCCACTTCCTTCTACTACTCCTTTTTCTCCATTACCAAACACAACCTTATTTGCATGGCAAGGATTGAACTCCACCAACTGCTCCTTTGATCCAGTCATGTGCATTGAACATCCACTGTCAAAGTACCATGCTTCCAAGGCAACATGTCCATCTGAGGTATGAGCCAATAGACACGTGACCTGAGCTTTAGGAACCCATTGTTTAGCAACTTTGGGTCTGACCTCCTTCTGTCTGGTTTGAGGAACAGAATTTGGATAACCATGGAGCTTAAAGCACGAGGACTGCATATGTCCAACCCTGCCATAATAGAAGCATCTTACTCTGTCATCTCTAAAGTGGTTAAATCTTTTGCCACTTTGATGATAATGTTGTGGCTGCCACCCATAATGTTGTCTCCTTCTTCCATAGTTGGATTGTCTTCTTCTGTACTGAGGATGCTGTCTCCTAGGGTGTCTCCTATGGTGATGAGGCTTCCTTCTTCCATAGTGATGAGGCACAACATTGTTGTATCCATATCCATACCAGTTTTCCTGATGTTGAGACATCTGATGAGACATGTTCTGTTTGAACCTTGCAGCTTGCATGCTCTTGTGATATTGGGGGGGCATATACTGACTAGCTCCTCGAAGCTGCATCTTCCTCTGATGGGGATCATTCTTTTTCTCAACATTCTGAGGCTGAACAATCTTCTTAGGGGTAAGATCCTGTCTTTTTGTTTGAGACATTGGTTGGGACACCTCCTCCTTTGTTCCTGAAGTGCTTGCTTCAGTAGAAACCTTTTTCTCAGCCACAAATCCTATACCTGACTTATCACCAGCCACTTTTTCTGTCTGAAGGATCTTATCAAGTGTGTCTGTACCACAGCTCAGCATCCTAACAGATTTGGTCATATGATCCAGTTGAGACTTAACCAGTACAACTTCATTTTCCAGATCAGCTTTTTCATTTTTAAGCTGAGCAATCTGTTGCTTGTGACACTTGTTTTCTTGACAGATTTCAGCACTCTTTAGGCAAAGCTCTTGATAAGTAGAGGCTAGTTCCTCAAAGGTTATTTCTCCATCACTAGAATCATCATCAGAGACAACAGTTCCTGTCAAAGCTCTAACATGCTTTGCTGACTCACCTTCACTTTCACTATCAGAGTCAGACCAGGAAACTGTCATGCCCTTCTTCTGCTTTTTCAAGAAGGTGGGACACTCTTTCTTAACATGTCCATACCCTTCACACTCAAAGCACTAAACTCCTTTATCTTGGGCAGTTTTCTCTTCATCCTTCTCTTTTGACTTACTGATGTCAGAAGATATGTTCTTGACATTAGACCTGGAGTTATTGTTCATCCTCTTGAACACTTTGTTGAACTGTCTTCCCAACATAACTATGGCCTTAGATATATCCTCCTGGGATTCAGAACTATTTCCTTTTTCTTCTTGATCATTTGACACCAAGGCTATACTCTTTGGCTTCTTTTCTGGTTCTTCCTCATTCAACCCAAGCTCAAAAGTTTGAAGAGATCCAATGAGCTCATCAACTCTCATCTTGCTGATGTCTTATGATTCTTCAATGGCAGTTACCTTCATTTTATACTTCTTAGGAAGGGACCTAAGGATCTTCCTTACAAGCTTTTCATCTGACATTTTTTCACCAAGAGCACTGGATGTATTAGCCAGCTCTAGAACATTCATGTGGAAGTCGTGAATAGTCTCATCTTCCTTCATCTTCAGGCTTTCAAATTTTGATGTTAGAATTTGAAGTCTTGACATTTTAACTCTAGATGTACCTTCATGAGTGGCCTTCAAAATATCCCACGCTTCCTTAGCAACTTCACAGGTGTTGATTAACCTGAAAATATTCTTATCCACTCCATTGAAGATTGCATTTAGAGCTTTGGAATTACCAAGGGCAAGCTCATCTTCTTCCTTGGTCCATTCTTCTTCAGGCTTTGGCTTTGAGGTGCCTTCTTTATCTTTTTCAGCATCATCTTTCTCACACACAACAGGTGCTTTCCACTCTTTAATAATAGCCTTCCATGCCCTGCTGTCCAAGGATTTTAAGAAAGTAGTCTTCCCAATAGTCATAATTGGATCCATCCAAAATAGGGGGTCTGTTGACGAATCCTCCAACTTCTTTGTCCATCTTTACACCAGAAAGTAACTTCCCTAGATCTCACCCAGAGACAGACAGGATGCCTGCTCTGATACCAATTGAAATTCTGGTATCAGACGTGTGATGTTAAGGTGCGATGTCACAACAACACACTCTGCACAATGGACAAAATAAACAGCAGAATAACACACCAAATTGTTCACCCAGTTCGGTCTAACTACCTACGTCTGGGGGCTACCAAGCCAGGGATGAAATTCACTACTTGTATAATTAATTTACAGACTCAACAACCCAGTTGACAATCTCCTAAACTTAATTCCTACTAGTGACTTTCTACCTAAGAAACCACTTAGATATGAGAACACTACTCAATCCCTAAAAACAATACTCAAGGAACACCCTCTTCGAGCAACCTTGATCTTACTTCACAGCTTTGATCAAGTAATAACTCTCTATTACTTCACAGCTTCTAAGAGAGGACAGAAAACGACTCACCAATTCAACCTAGAATGGTGTATACAAAACTCGTACAATATACTCAAGACACTCAGCCTATTGCTCTTGATCTTCTCTCTGTATTTTTGTACCTTTTCCTTTGGTCTTGTGTGCCTTATATAGCCACCTGAATTGGGCTTGGACTGCTACAATATCTGACTTGATTTGTTATTTAAAACTGAATATTCAAAACAGATTTTCTCCTAAAATCTTTTCAAATCTTCAACCTTTTAAATCTCCTACAAATCTGCATCAAATCTCCTATGCAGCGGAAAATATCTATCCCAAGATATTCTCATCCAATGAGACTAACAGCTCTCCACAATTCCAGCTAACACGCAAACCCTAACAACATCACAAAACCTGATGTTATTAATTCTGCAGATCTAATGTCACAACATCGCCTGTGACATCAGACATCCAACTTCAGTAACTTAATCACTTAACACAGCCCAGTGTTAAGACTCAATGTTGCAACATCACCACCTTGACATCAACATTGAACATACTTTGTTTTACCAAAATTCCAGCCAATCCAAGAACTAACACTCAGCAAAGAAATGTGGAAGACCATCCACAAATTTAGACTTCCAATGCGAGGAATTGGAATTGTTGAGTTGATAAACTCTTGAGAAAAAGGTATGTTTGTACCATCTAAAGTGTCCTAAGGAAGGGCATCTAAGATTTTGCAGAAGGGTATTTATTTTTTCTGCTATTGGCATGTTAGTTCCTACAAAATGTTGTAGGACAGTTAAACACATAGTGTATACTGCATCCTCTTCTCCCGTAGTTACAACAGGAGTTCCAGTAACTGTCAAAGAAGTACTGGTGGTTGTCTCTATTTTAACCATTTTCTTATGGGTTAAAATTTCCTTCTTTTTCAGTTCTGTGAGATAATGATCCCACCATCCTCTAAGTTGACCAACAAAGCCAGTTGTTATAAACGTTGCAATAGTACTGTCTGAATTTCCTTGTTGTTTACAGACAGTGGAATACATGATCATCCTATGAATCATGTCTAGAATTTGTTTATCATTTAAACCATCTATGTTCCATTCATAGATAGCTTTGCCAGAGTAAGAATTCTGATAGGTTTCTGGCTCCTCATAGAGCAGATCCTGAGGTGAGGGTTTATGGTAGTAATATTTTTCTACTGGTCTAGGAGCATAGACAGGGTTTATGGTTTCCTCTTTGTTTATGTTGATGTTTGCAAACATATTTGCAAGTTCTTCAACATTATCAGAATCTTCAATATCAGACTATGATTCTGATATAACAGAAAGGCTTATTTCCTTTAATTTTTTATCTAAGGCTTTAAGAAATTCCTCACTATTACTTTCCATTTTAAAATTTGTAATAGAAGTAGGTGGTTGTATTAAAGGAATATCTTTAGTTTCCTGAATTTCAGGTTGTTTGGCTCTTTGCAATTGTTCTATTAACATTTTTTGTTAAGCCATCTGATCTTCTATTAGCTTCCTTAATGACACTAAGTCATTTTCCATGGAAACCAATTGATCTCCTACACAGACTAAGTAAGCATTTGTGTAGTTCTGGGATTTAATGATAGCATTGATCTCCCTGATTGTTGCCTGGTTGTTTTCAACCTTTTGTAAGCTTAAAAAAGTTGTGGCTTCTATGTTGGGACTTATTTGTAAGGATTGGCTGGGAGGAAATGGTGAATTAACAATTTCTTTTCCCGTGTCCCAAGGTTTCTGGAGAACCATTATCTCATTTTCCATTCTTTTAACATATTGTTATAAGAACCATCTCGGAAAAGTAATGAAATCTTGGACAACATCCAAATAAGTATAATAAATGTCTATTATTTCTTCTATCTCTTTGGCAGAGAATTTGGTGTAAAACCATGTCCTGAACTTTGCATGTTTAGGGGTCATGAACTCATCATTGATAAGTTTCCTCCAACAACTTCCAGGAGAATAATCGTATCTATTCATAAGGAAAAATTCATGTCAGATTGTGTAGGGGATTTCCTACCTATAGGCTTTTGGTAAATTCCATATGGTATTTGGTTATCACTTATTTTGACATTTTCTACAGCCTCAATTTCTTCCTTTAATTGAGAAGTTGAACATCTGCTAGGCAGTTGATCATTAGCAGTGTAAAACTCATTAATAGAATTGGTAGAATATCTACCAGAATGGGAAACTGACCTAGGAATTCTAACAATTCTTTTAGGAGTAAAACTTATTTCCAAGTCTCCTGATTGAGTCTGAATTATTTGATCTACATCCTGATTTAGGATAGGTTTTGGTTAGAGAATTTTTTATCCAAGGTCGCTTCCGCACATTTTTAAAACATTTTTTAAGCCCCAATTATTATTAAAAATTAGTGATCTATTCAAACCCCCTACTAGAGCAGTGCCGTCGTCTAATAAGTGGTATCAAGAGCACCGGTTCATCTAGAGCTTCGCATATAGCTTATTAGAAAATGGCTAACGAACCTAAAGGGGCGTACAATAGAGCGTCTGTTTTTAAGGGTGAAAACTACGGTTATTGGAAAGATTGTATGCGGGTTCATATCAATTCTATTGATTAAAAGGTATGGAACGTTATTCAAAATGGTCCTATTGAAATAACTATGACCAATGCGGATAATGTTGTTGTACCTAAACCGGAAGCACAATGGAACGATGAGGATGAGAAAAAGTACAATTACGATTGGAAAGCTAGAAATATTCTCATATCCTCTTTGGGAGTTGATGAATACTATAGAGTTTCTCATTGTACTACTGCTAAGCTTATGTGGGACGTATTACAAGTTGCCCATGAGGGAACTAATGATGTCAAACTAGCTAGAATCAATACTTTGACACAAGAGTTTGATCTCTTTCACATGAAGCATGGTGATACCATTGCGGAAATGCAAAATAGATTCACTCACCTAATAAATCGCTTAAATTCACATGGTAAACCTGTTTCCAATGATGTTGCTACTCATTAAATTTTGAGATGTCTTAATAGGGAATGACAACCTAAGGTCACGGCGATCAAGGAAGCTAATGATATTATGACATTGGACATCACAACATTGTTTGGTAAGCTTGAAGAACATGAGTAAGAGCTCATAAGTCTTGATCAACAGGAAAAGAAAGAAAAGAAAGAGAAGTCAAAAGACACAGACAAGAAGTCTATTGCTCTAAAGGCTTCTAGCTCAAAGTCCTCCACCAAAGAGCTTAGTGAAAGTGATTCAAGTGATGATGATGAAGATTTGAATGAAGATATGAGGCTGTTCGTGAGAACGTATAATAGATATTTCATGAGAAATGGAATACAACATTCAGAAAAAAAATCTCATCAACTTTAGACATCAATCAAAATCCTCAAAGCATGAAGGAAATAAGAGTGCAACATCAAAGGGTTCATGCTATAATTGTGGAAAGGTCGGTCACTACAAGCTGGATTGTCCCTTAATGAATAAAGACAGAGGAAAAGACAAAAATCATCAACAAAAGAAATCAAGCAAGCCTAGAAGGGCATACATCGCATGGGAGAGTGATAGTGAGTCCTCTAGCAAAGATAGCTCAAGTGACGAAGACGAATCAGTCAATCTTTGTCTCACAGCTCATCAAAAGAAGAAAAAGAATGTAAGTCATTCTAAATATGAACATACTGATCAAATTTCTCATTCCGAATTGCAAAATGCTTTTGAAGCTCTACACCATGAGGCCAAAGAAGCTTTCAAACGCTTAGCCTCAAATAAGCAAAAAAATTCACATTTAGAGAAAAAGATTTCCGATTCTGAAAAGGAATTATAAGCTCTTAAGAACTCAATGGTAGATGCTACAAAAGCTAAAATTGAGGAAGACAAGTCCTCTTGGTTAAATTGGAGTTGTGAAACTTGTCACATTTGCCAAAAGGAGGTTAGAACTCTTAAATCCAAATTAGACAAGGCTTTAGATCCTAAAGTTACATTTGCTATTGATCACTCACATTTTAGAAGTAGTATGAATAATCCTTATCAAAAATATACTTATGTGATAAGAGATCAAAGTAGCAAAGGTAACTCCAATGTTAACCTAACTTGTCTATAATGTTGCAAGAAGGGACACACCATTGCTAAATGTTGATTTAGGAGATTCTTGGTTCCTAAAGGTATTTTCAAATGGTTGCCCAAATACAACTAAATATTCACTCACACACAAGGACCCAATAAAAATTGGGTACCTATTTTCCTTGTTTAATTTTGTAGGTAAAATGTCTTGAGTCTACGGAAAGAAGATGGATTCTCGATAGTGGATGTTCAAGGCATATGACGGGAGACATTTCCTTATTCATTGACTTTGTAGCCAAGAAGAAAGGATTTGTAACCTACGGTGATAATAACAAGGGAGCTATACTCGAAAAAGGTAGTGTAGGTAATCCCTCTTCTACTACTATCTTAGACGTCCTTTTTAGTTGAAGGTCTTAAGAACAATCTTACTAGCATTAGTCAATTGTGCGACAAAGGATATAAAGTTTCTTTTTCAAAAGATTGTTGCATGATTGAACACAATGATAAGAAAGATGATGTGTTTAAGGGCTTGAGGGTAAATAATTTCTATATGCTTGACTTGAATGAAGTATCTTTGACTAGCACTAAATGTCTTGTCACCATGAGTGAAGACTCGTGGCTATGGCATAGGCACTTAGCGCATGTCAACTTTGACTTGCTAAATAAAGTAGTTTCAAAGGATCTAGTTGTCGGTCTACCCAAGATAAAATTTTCAAAATATCACTTATGTGATGCATGCCAAATGGGGAAGCAAGCGAGGATCTCATTTAAATCTAAAACTGTTGTTTCTACATCGAGACCTCTTGAACTCCTCCATATGGACATTTTTGGGCCATCAAGGATCAAAAGCTTGGGTGGAAATTACTATGGTTTTATTATTGTAGACAACTACTCTAAATTTTGTTGGACTATTTTCTTGATTAGTAAAAGTGATACTTTTTCAGCATTTGAAAAGTTTGCCAAGCTATCTCAAAACAAATTAAAAGCATTGTTACTATCCGAAGCGATCACGGGGGTGAATTTGAAAACCACCTCTTTGAGGAATTTTGTGATAAACATGGCATTGATCATAATTTTTTTGCTCGACGAACTCCTCAACAAAATGGAGTGGTGGAGCATAAAAATCGCATTTTAGAAGAACTAGGAAGAACTATGATCAATGAGAATGGCCTTCCTAAATATTATTGGGCCGATGTTATTAGTACGGTGTGTTATGTTTTGAATAGGGTGCTTATACATCCTATTCTCAACAAAACTCCATATGAACTCTTAAAAGGTAGGAAGCCAAATGTATCACATCTTCATGTTTTCGAATGTAAATGCTTTGTTTTAAATAATGGAAAAGAAAATCTTGGAAAATTTGACTCAAAAGTCGATGAAGGTATCTTTCTTTGATACTCTAAATCTAGCAAAGCATATAAAATATACAATAAACAGTTACTTATTGTGGAAGAATCGGTGTATGTTACTTTAGACGAATCTTATCCTAAAAATGTCGGGAAAGGTATTTCTTTTCATGGTGCAGGTTGTCGCACCTCGAAAAATCCAATCGAAAATACAACCCTCGCGCAAAAGGCGCGGAAGAAATTGCTGTTAGACAAAGTCGCCACTGAACTTTATTTATCCCAAAAGAGGGAAAGGAAAATATCGAGAAAACCTTTAGAGAGATAAGAACATGGTCATCACAACCACATTCTGGGTTCGGGAGTCGGTTACGTATGGGGAAGGTATTAGCACCCCCTCACGTCAGTTGTACTCAACGGGAACCTCTTAGTTTGAATTCTAATGAACGTTAGCTAAGCTTATTTGTTTTCTTCTAAACGAGTAAAAGCAAAACGGTACGGTGCTAAGGGAAAATGGGTGGTTTGAGATTAGGGTGCTCGCCAAGGATTGGGGCCCTGTTGCCTACGTATGCTCATTCAGACAAGAATGAGGAATCAAATCGCTCGTAGTTCGACTACAGGAAAAGTTTTGGACGAAAAGGAGGAAAAAGAAGAAGGTAGCAAAACGGAAGGTGGAAAAAATAGAGAAAATAAAAGGTGGCAAAGAAAAAGATGGAAGGTAGCTCGCCAAGATCATCGCAATCTTCTGCCTGTGTATCTTCATTCGAACGAGAATGAAGAATCAGAGCATTCGTAGTTCGTGGGACTACGACCGAGTTTGGTGTGTTTTAGAGGTGACAGTTTTTCACACACGAGTAAGAGAACTCACACCCAAACAATTGAGGAAAAAGATAGAAGACTACATCCCCCCCATATCACCTTGAAAGAAATTGTGTGTTGAATATTGATTAGGTGTTTTAATGAACGACGGGTGTAGAAAAAAAGGTTTGAATCTTAACGAGTTAGAAAGTATTTTAGAGGTGTCAATTGTTCACACACGAGTAAGAGAACTCACACCCAAACAATTGAAGAAAAAGATCAAAGACTCGATCCCCCTCTCTTTCACCTTGAAAAGAGTTTCGATAGTTGTTATGTATTTTGACGTTTAATTGTGAAAATCCACTTGATGTTGGATCAAGGGTTTGATTATATTCGCACGCGAAGAGGTTGATTGTGAGGAAAAAGGCTCTCGACTTAAAAAATTCGTTTTGAAAATGCCACTTGACGTTGGATCAAGGGTTTGCGAAAAGTGGTGTGAATCGATCCTAGTCCCTAGGGGTGCTCTTAGTAACGAAATCACGATGAAAGGTGTGAGTGTGTGCATTAGGTTGATGGCGAATGTTAAAGAGCAATCGACTTACAAGGGTGTTTTGAAAATGGGCTCGACGACGAATCGGGAATTAGTTTGAAAATGGTTTAGTCTATGCTAGTCCCTAGGGGTGCTCCTAGTAAACAAACCACAATCAAACCAACGCGAGTAAAGTGTGTACATTAGAATGGGAGCAAGGTACATGTAAGTTACACGGGATTGTGAGAAATAAAGGGTATCATTATAGGGTAGCCCAAGAGGAAGCCATGTGTGTGCGAGGTGTCCTAAACTAAGCCACGAACTACAGTTCAAACAAAAATCTCCTTGCTAGGGTTTCTGTACATAGTCAATACTCCATTGCTCGGGAAAGTAACCAACAGTCCACCAATTGAATCCTTTAGGGTTTCGATAATTTTAACGTATTTTGAATGGTATGATCAAAACAAGAATGATATGACAGGATGAATAATATGAGCAGATGAATAATATGATAAGTTGATATGAACAAGATAAATTGACAGAAAAATAAAGCAAGAGTATATTGAATGGAAATTAAAGTTAGTTGTTAGTAATTAATCGTTAATTGTTATTTGATCGGATGAATCGAATCTACTATAGCGCGAAACCATCGTAGCACGATTTATGACGAAGATCATGATATAGAAGGTCATGCAATCAATGATATTTGTGCTAAAACACGATAGAGAAATGATATTGTGAACCATTCTCTAAGGAATCGTGTCACACGAAAAGAAAAGCGGATGATTTCGTCTTACTCACAAAGTTGCGTCGATTAATCGAATGTAACCTATCACGATCCCAATGTATAGAAAATGATCTCAACGATCATTTTCTACATATTTGAAATCAAGAAGGTTAATCAACCTCAATCAATCCACATTTGCGATATTAAAGACTTCATCGATCGAAAAACATAACAAGATCGAAAATAAAAAGCGAAATCAACATGAAATTAAAATGAAAAAATCTAAACAAAAGATTAAGGAACTCAATCACATGATGACTAAATAAAATAGTAAAAGCTTCTTTTGAAAAAAAATAAAATAAAATGTGAAATAATAAAATAAAACTAATCAAATTAAAAGGAAGAAAATAAAATCAAACAAGAAAAGAGGTGTACATAGAGATTGAAAGAGTGGTAGCGTGAAAAGATCACCATGGATATAAGCCCAATAACCACAACCATGGCTTCGTGGTGCATCAAGACATGAGGGTGTGCACCAAAGCAACACGGGCCATAAAGCCCAAAACACACATAACAAGGCACGGTTTTAAACAACAAAAGCCTTCTACCCTTCAATATCTATCTATTAAAAGAAGAGTACCTGGAAATACCACGTATAACCTTCTAACTGCACGTTATAACTTTTCTAATTCCAGGGTTATAACTGACTATTTGAACCCTTGCTACAACCACATTCGTTTGGCATTTAATATTGCTTATGTGTCATGGTATTAGATTTTTGAAATAATTTTAAATTAATTTTATATTAATTATACTTATTTGGATAATTAATTCAGCCCTTTTATTATTAATAACTAATACCAATGTAATACTAATGAAATACTGACTATTAACATTCACAATCCACCTTTTATTAAAATTTGAATTTTACATTCTCCTCTATGCATGTATAAACCTGAAAAGTCACACGGATAAATGGAATGAATTTTTCAATCTGTGTTGGAGATTTCAAAAAGTCATATATAAAATATTCTAACATTAACTGATAACAATTAATTAAAAATAATAATAAAAGAACAAATAATCTAAATCATCTGCATGCATTTTGAAAAATTAGATGTAAATTCGATAATATAGGGAAAAGTAGTAAATGAAATAAAAAATAGAAAAAATCATCTAAATGTATTTTGTGAGATTGCTAATATTATTATAATCAACTATCATAACCGTGAATTGGAAACAAAAACAAATTATTTCAAAGTTAGAAATTGGAAACAAAAACAAATTATTTAGAAAAGAAAAACAATAATATTTTTATACCTCAAAATTTCATCTACAAAAATCATAACCGTGAATTAGAAAACATCAATAATAATAATAATAATAATAATAATAATAATAATAATAATAATAATAATAATAAAAACAAAATTTATTTCTACAAAAACAAACATAACCACACTGAGAAGAGAAAGAAAAGTATAAGAATAATTAGAAATTGAAAACAAAATCATATTATTTAGAAAATTAGAAGGGAGAATGAAACAATTTATTATCAACTACATAACAGTCATAAACTTCTCACCTTTAGTATATAGTTCACACCATGCTATTATTTTTTTCTTTTCTTTTTCAATTAAAAAAAATAATACCTAGACCCAGCCTCTATTTTGCTATCACTATCCACATTGGGTATTGAAGAGACACTTTGAAAAATGCATTTCACGCTTCTCACTACATTGGGTAGTGAGAAGCCATTTGATCTCATTGTTTCAAAATCACTCCAAAGTTTTCAACTTTTCTTCTTCCTCTACCTCTGAACCGAGAAAAAAGAAGAAGAAGCGCGAGATACCCTCTTCTTTGTTCCTTTTTCACTGTGTCTCTGCCTCCATTCCCGCGACTGAAATTGTTAAGATACCCATCAATTGAGCACGACCCATATTTGACTTAAAGAAATCGAAGTGAAAAACCCATAATGGAAAACCAAACAGGTTCTCTTTTCTATCTTTACTTACAACACACTGTACTCAAACTGTTCGAAGAAACTCCCCACTCATTCTTGATCTTTTTCAAGCAACTCATAAAGTATTGATGACAAAACTACACTGAATGAGCTTCAATGCTAAACTCTAACAACCTTTTTATGCTGATTTCAGGTTGAGCTTACACTAATTATGCTTCAGCATCATTGATATTAGTATGGATAATAATACAAAAGCATTTCCAAGTTTTCTTCAGGTTCTCCCCCCTGTTGATTTTGCATGCGTTTACGGATCATCTCTTCATCCAACCAACCATGACAAGGTCCCCTTTTTGTTTCATGTTCATTCATTTTATTTCCATATTGTTTTGGTATTTGCTCTCAGTTTTGTGTTTTTGGCTTTGTAGACAACCATGATTGATTATATTCTTGGTGTGTCTAACCAAGAACAATGGCATTCTGAGGTACTGATTTATCATGATGTGTTGCGTATTTGTATGAGTTGGATAATATTTGAATGCCTTAAAGAGGTTTTTTTTATTTTCTTATCTTTTTCATGCTATGACATTAATCAAGAATCTGAAATTAAACAGGCATCAATATGCATCATGGATGGTGTACATTGATGGCATTAATCAAGAATATGAATCAGAACTTATCTTTGATTTAGGGAAGTGTAACAGAGGAAGACAGAGTACTTGAAATTATATAGATTATAGAGGGACCATTGATTATTAAATTTTCTTCTCGGATGTTTGAATGGTGTGATTGGACCAACTAAGGTACTAAAAGTTATTAATATTTTTTCATCTATCTAAACCTATTATATATACACTTTAGGCTCCCAAACGAGGTTCTTATTTTATTTTTGATTAAATCCCTTAGAAAAAAAGTTGTTAAGGAGAACATTACCCCAAGGAGTTAGAAAACTATCTTAAGGGAATTGAGAAAATATTTGTCTCCACTTTGTGGAACTGAAGTTGAAATTTTAAACAGGAAACACCATTTATGACAGAGGTGGTTGTGGCTACTGCAGCTTATGCTGGTAGATATGGTATCCAGGCTTGGAAAGCATTCATGGCTAGACATGCTGCCATGAATAGGAGGGAAGCATTCATGTAGAATTGCTAATTATTCCCATTCACTGCAAGTGTATTGCCTCATCATTAGTGCACACGGGATTTGTACAAGGTTATATGACCCAAGGAAATGGTTGTTATCAGCAGAGGTGTATCAACAACACTTTAGAGGTATAGTTTAGATCTAGATTGTCAATATAAGTGAAATATTTCTATTTCCAAGATGTTTTATATTATTTTATTCCTGTAATTCACAGGTTGCCTTTTTTTAATTGATGATTAGAATTTCTTTAACTGTAAATGTATTTACAGTAGATCTGTATATATGCTTGATAAAACTTTTGGTCCTCTTTTTACCAAAGTCGCTTTTGAGTGGCACTTTTTTTTTTTTTGGCTGGCATGGAGCATGACACAATTCTATCTCAAAGATTGTGATTGAATGATAGTCTCATGGAATAGTAATTGCAAGAGACACTGATGAATTAAAATTGAACTTAATTGAAATTAAGCAGGAAACAAGTTTATATAGAGCATTTTCAAGCTTTGTTTTCAATCACTTTTGAACATTTCTATTGTGTATGTATATGTTTTTGTAAAAAAAATCACTTTTGATCATTTTATGGTGGTTGTTGTTGCTACCTTTTGGTTGGCATTCTTTTACTTATGGATATTATAATTGTCATAAGGTCATGACTTATAGGGAATAATAGTTAACATTCAACATTTGCATCAACAGGGAAATTCTCCAAATTCATTGAAACAGTATACTGAAGATATGAAGGGACCTGTATCTCCAATGTTTGTGCCAATACCAAGATAACTCAAATATACTCTAATATGCGTTTTGTTATCGACAACATTTGATGATCAGGGTAGAAGTAAAATAGAAATTGGGAATTAATTGTAGTTATTTTATTTATATTGAGTTGTATATGATGCATGTGTAATGCTGCTAATTTTATGGAGAACTTTACTTTAGTAGAATGTGCAAAAAATTGAAAATAGACAGTAATTATTCAATAAATAAACAATAAACTACATTATTATGAGACAATAATTTGAAAATCAACTATAAATTTCAAAGATAAAATAGACTAATTACATGCTTGCTGAAATAATATTGATTTGAAATAATTGTCCATTAATTTAATTTTTAATTATTATCATTATATATTATTATCAAGCATACTAAATTTTATTATATTTTTATTTAAAATTATTCAATGAAATATCAAATAATTTTAAAATTTTAAAATTTTTAAAATTTTTAAAATTTTGTAGAGTTAAACTTCTATTATGAAATTCTCCTAGACAAAAAGATAGATACAATATTCATTTAGAACTGAAATTTCAAGATACCATGGAGTGTAGATATTCATTTAGAACTTAAATTTGACGGAGAGCTGTCATATATTGTAGGTTTGTAAAAATTGTAAATATGATATAATAATAAGGATTTAAAACTGATATTTGAAGGAAGCTGTTATAATTTTTAGGTTTGTAATTTTTTTTTTTAATTTTATTTATTTTTATTTAAAAATATTCAATGAAATATCAAATAATTTAAAATTTTTAAAATTTACAAAATTTTATTAATTTTGTAGAGTTAAACTTTTATTATGAAATTTTCCTAGACAAAAAGATAGATAAAATATTCATTTAGAACTGAAATTTCAAGATACAATGGAGTGTAGATATTCATTTAGAACTGAAATTTGACGGGGAGCTGTCATATATTGTAGGTTTGTAAAAATTGTAAATATGATATAATAAGAATGATTTAAAACTGATATTTGACGGGAAGCTGTTATAAATTTTAGGTTTGTAAAAATTGACTAATATCTAAAATGTAATGTTATTTGAATTGGAAAAATGATTTTATTCAAATCTGTAGATTTAAAATTAACTCATCTGAATTCAATTGAGTTTTGTTAACTCATCTGGAATCACGGGTATATGTAAACACGGGTAGATGTAAACGTATCTATGAAATACCAGCTGTAGACTGTTCATTTTAATGTCAATCTTTTAAATATTTCACTTGCTGCTGTTTTATATAATTGAAGTTAGAGAATCGGCTGTACGATTTATTGTAAGTACAAATCAATGGTTAAAAGTTGGTGCATACTATTAGCATATATTTGTAACTATGTCAATGTTAACCAATTGAAGAATGAATTCAAACTTTACAAATGATGGTTTGGTAGATATTTAGAACCGAAATTTCAAGATACCATGGAGTGTAGATATTCATTTAGAACTGAAATTTGACGGGGAGCTGTCATATATTGTAGGTTTGTAAAAATTGTAAATATGATATAATAACAAGGATTTAAAACTGATATTTGACGGGAAGTTGTTATAAATTTTAGGTTTGAAATAATTGGCTAATATCTAAAAAGTAATGTTATTTGAATTGGAAAAATGATTTTATTCAAATCTGTTGTTTTAAAATTAACTCATCTGAATTTAACTAAGTTTTGTTAACTCATCTGGATTCATGGGTAGATGTAAATGTATCTATGAGAGGTTATGCTGTAGATTGTTTATTTTAATGTCCATTTTTGAAGTTAGAGAATTGGTTGTACGATTTATTGTGAGTACGAATCAATGCTTAAAAGTTGGTGCATATTATTAGCATATATTTGCAACTATGTCAATATTAACCAATTGAAGAATGAATTCAAACTTAACAAATGATGATTTGGTAGACATGCGATGTAAATCCAGACAGGACCCGTGCGATAGCACGGGTATGTTATTAGTTTCATTTTAAAATAACATAAAGGAGAAGAAAAAACATGAAGTAGCAACACGGATCATCAACCCTATTCATCTAAGTCAGACAACTTGCTACGTGAATAAAAGCAGAACGACAAAGCTCAAAAAGCATTATTGCTTTATCATCACTTTCAAAACGAAATGGAAAACAAACGCACGCATCCATCAATACGACCCAACCTTCGTCTTGTGATCTTGTTTCTCTGCGAATCAAGGTTTTGCTTCCTCCGCTCGTGTCTCTCCCTCACTCAGATTTGTATCGGTTTTGAATCAGGTTTGGTATTCGTCTTTGTTCGTTATCGTTTCAAATCTCTCATCTTCTACTCTTTTAATTTCGTTTCAGTTCTGAGTTTGTGAATGGGTGTGATTGTTGTGTTGAAGGAGGATCGATTTAGGTTTGTGAAGGTTCAAGGAAAATGAAGATTGGTGAGTTGTTATTGGTTTTGGTTATTGTTTGAAGGAAGAGAAAGGGTTGAGGATGTTGGTTGAAAAGGAGAGTGGGTTGGGGACAAATTTTTGCAGCAAGTGTTTAGGTCTCAGAACCTGCCGAAATCATTGTGAATGGGTTGGCTTTTAGAATAAGGATATGACTGGAAAGAATTGTGAATGGAATTTGTGACGTTTTGTGAATTGGGATATTCTGCAGGTTGTGTGAGGTTTGCGTGCGTTGTGTGAAATTTGTTGGAATTGTAATTCAATGTTTGTCGAAGTCGAAGGTGTATTGGTTTTGGTCGAAGTAGTATATGTTCAGTCGAATAGTTGTTGTACATTGTAAGTCAGCTGTATTCGACAGAGTCGAATATAGCTGATAAAGAGTTTGTGTCAAAATGTAGTTTTGGGCCTGGGCCGTGATGGCTTATATAAAGGGTCTTCTAGTTTGTAATTTGATACAGCTTGATACAGTTTTACACAGTTAATACATTTACACAATTCTGCAATATAGTTTTCTCTCTCTCTCTCGTCTTCTTCTTCTTCTTCTTTACAAAACCCATCTTTCTTGAACCCTAGTTCCAACAAATTGGTATTACAGAGCCCGGTTGCGATTCAGAGAGAATCTAATGGCAAACGGAACAACAACATCTACGCAATTTCCAGCAAATTTACCGGTTTTCAAAGGTGAGAACTATCAACGGTGGGTGGCGCAGATGAAGGTCATTTTCAGATTTCAAGATGTTGTTGAAATCGTCGATGATGGAGTATCGGAATTGGGGGCAGATGCAGATGAGGCGCAGAAAGCTGTGCACAAAGATCAAAGGAAGAAAGATGGCAAAGCATTGTTCTTGATTCACCAGTGTGTGGATCCAAACGTGTTTGAAAAGATTATTGAAGAAGAATCAGCAAAAGCAGCTTGGGAAAAGTTAAAGAGCTTGTATGGTGGAGATGAGAAATTGAAAAAGGTGAAGTTGCAGACCTTGAGGAAGTAATACGAGACGATTCAGATGAAAGAAGATGAATCAGTTTCGGTATACTTCTCAAGAATCATGATGTTAACGAACCAGATGAAGGCATGTGGTGAATCACTCACTGATCTGCAAAAGATTGAGAAGGTATTAAGATCTTTAATAGCAGATTTTGATTACTTTGTAGTGACAATAGAAGAGTCCAAGAATCTTTCTGAGATGAAGTTAGAAGAACTTCAAGCTTCTTTAGAGGCTCATGAGATGAGATTGAGCAGAGGAACTCAGAAAGAGAGAAGGTGACTGAAAAGGCGCTGCAATCAAGATTCACCAAGAAATCTGGAAAAGAGAAATTGAAGCAGTCAAAGAATGTTGCTAATGATGAGAAGTCAAGCAAGAAGACTGATTCAACTAAGAAAGACATGAAGGACGTGCAATGTTACAACTGTCAAGGTTTTGGTCACTATGCTCGAGATTGTCGAAGAAGAAAGAAGGCAAAAGCAAAAGATAGTGATGAAGCCCAATATGCACGAGCTAGAGATAGTGATTCTGATGATGTGTTGCTGATGGTCAACACTCAGTCGAACACTGAGCGAACTAACAGTGGTATCTAGATTCTGGATGCAACAACCACATGACTGGCAATAAAAACTGGTTTACCAACTTAGATGAATCAGTCGAAAAGGTTATAAAGTTCGCAGATGGCAGGCACATCAAATCAGGTGGTAAAGGAGACATTTCGATTGTCAGAAAGGATGGTCGAAGAGCAACTATCACTGATGTATTGTATGTACCAGCAATGACAAGTAACTTGATAAGTGTAGGTCAATTACTTGCAAGAGGCTTCAACCAGTCGAAGTGAATAGGCTAAAGCTTCAACCAATCGAAATGAAGAATAACCTGAGCAGAATGCAAGAAGATCGAATAGAACAAGAACTGAGTCGACAAGACTATCTGGATATGAGAGATTTCCAGACCAAGCAGTTGATGCAGATGGTGACTTAATCGAAGAAGCCATGATGATGGCTGAAGCAGAACCAATTGATTTGGATCAAGCCATGAGTGATTCAAAGTGGTGTGAAGCTATGAAAGAAGAACTCAAAGCTATTGAGAAGAACAAGACCTGGGAGCTTGTAGAAAGATCCAACAAGAAGCCAATTGATGTAAAATGGGTTTACAAGTTGAAACGAAGACCAAATGGTGAGATTGCCAAGTATAAGGCAAGATTAGTGGCTAGAGGTTTTCTGTAGAAACAGGGCATCGACTTCGACGAGGTTTATGCACCTGTTGCAAGGTTGGAGACAATCAGAATTGTTGTGGCAACAGCTGCTTATCGAGGGTGGAAGATACATCAGTTGGATGTAAAGTCAGCATTTCTGAATGGACCATTAGAAGAAGAGGTCTATGTTACTCAACCGCCAGGATTCGACATCAAAGGACAGGAGTCGAAGGTGTACAGATTAAGGAAGGCTCTCTATGGTTTGAAACAAGCTCCTAGAGCTTGGAATAAACGAATAGATAGTTTTCTGAATGAAGCAGGTTTCACAAAATGTGTCTCTGAATATGGAGTGTACGTGAATGATGTTGACGGTGTCAGTCAAATCATTCTATGTCTCTATGTCGATGATTTGTTAATCACAGGAGCAGACGAAGCTGAGATAAAGAAAGTCAAGTTGAAGCTAATGCAAGAGTTTGAAATGTCCGACCTAGGGAAGTTGTCATATTTCTTAGGGATGGAATTTAAGGACACAGGTGAAGGAATATTTTTACACCAGAAGAAGTATGCTCAAGACATCTTGAAAAGATTCAAGATGAGCAATTGTAATACAGCAACCACACCATTAGAAACTGGCGCAAAGTTGAAGAAGGAAACTAATGATGAGTGTGTAAGTGCAACTCTGTACAAACAAATCATTGGTTCCTTGAGATATTTGTGCAACACTAGACCTGATATATGTCAAAGTGTTGGAGTGTTAAGTCGATTTATGGAGAAACCCCAAGAATGTCATCTCATTGCTGTGAAGAGGGTGTTGAGATACATAAAGGGAACGATTGATCATGGTGTGTTGATGCCAAGGAAGTCGAAAGATAATACAAATGCAGGAGTCTATGGGTTCACTGATTCTGATTTCAGCGGAGATCAAGATGAAAGGAAGAGTACTGTAGGCTACATCTTCATGACCGAAGGAGCCCCAATATCTTGGAGCTCAAGAAAACAAAGCATTGTGGCTTTGTCCTCATGTGAAGCTGAATATGTAGCTGCATCATATGCTGCGTGCCAGGCAGCATGGATCGAAATGTTGCTTGAAGAACTCAAGATAATGGAATCGAAGAAAGTAAAGTTGCTTGTAGACAACAAGTCAGTATCAACCTGGCGAATCACCCAATGAGCCATGGTCGAAGCAAACACATTGAGAGGAGGTATCATTTCCTGAGAGATCGAGTCAACAAAGGGAAGTTGGAACTGGAGTATTGCAAGACAGAAGTTTAACTAGCTGATATACTCACCAAACCTCTGGGAAGAGTCAGATTCGACGAATTGAAGAGAAGCATCGGGATGAGAAGTCTCGACAACATGAATTAGGGGGTGTGTTGGAATTGTAATTCAATGTTTGTCGAAGTCGAAGGTGTATTAGTTTTGGTCGAAGTAGTATATGTTCAGTCGAATAGTTGTTGTACATTGTAAGTCAGCTGTATTCGACAGAGTCGAATATAGCTGATAAAGAGTTTGTGTCGAAATGTAGTTTTGGGCCTGGGCCGTGATGGCTTATATAAAGGGTCTTCTAGTTTGTAATTTGATACAGCTTGATACAGTTTTACACAGTTAATACATTTACACAATTCTGCAATATAGTTTTCTCTCTCTCTCTCTCTCTCTCGTCTTCTTCTTCTTCTTCTTTACAAATCCCATCTTTCTTGAACCCTAGTTCCAACAAAATTCATGGATTGGAGTTTGTCGTGTTTGCTGGGTGGGTCAAGTTGAATGGTTGCACCACGTGTAGCGGTTTGTGATGGAATTTGGCAGGTTTGAAGTAAGTGGCTGGAATGTTGTTGTGAATTGAATCATGGTATGGGTCGTATTGTTATTCATGGTGTGGGTCGTGTGAATCATGTAAGGTTGTGTATGGTTCATGGTTTCTCCTAATGGGTATTGGCTATATGCTGCTGATGCTTGGAATTTGAAGAAATGGCTTGATCAGGGTAAAGCTTAGTTGAAATGGTTTGGTGTGGCTTTGGGGTCAAGCAAAGGGGTGATGCGTAATGGTCACAAGTGGGGTAGCTGTTGTGAATTATTCACGGCTGGTAGTGAGTTTTTTTTATGAGCCTTGTGTCATGCAGTGAATCATGGTGTATGGTGTGGAAATTACTTGGCTTATGCTATGAAATTGTGTGAAATTTTGTTTAATTTTGGATTAGTAAAAGTCTTCATGGCATGGGCTTGATTTTTTTGTAAAAAACTTTATAACATGAACTTTATGACTTTCCTACATGGATCATGCTTATTTTTATTTTTTGGCAATGCTGTAAATGGACTTGGGCCTGAAAAATTGGACAATGGGCTTTGGTTTTTTTTTTGTACTGAGAATTATACGAGCTTTGAAGAATATTTTGGGCTTGTAATTTGCACCCCACATCCTTGTATTTGAAATGTGCTTGATTTCACAAATCTTTGTATTAAGAAAAGATAATACCATTCTTGAATGAACTTGCCATATCCAAAAATTCACTTGAGACCACTTTGAACATCTTTGAATAATTAGCATCTTGACTAAATTCCTTGAGAAATAAAATCAATTATGAAATCTTGGCCTTGAAATGAATTAAAGCCTCGAATCAGAAATGAATTCATCTGTACTTTTTCTCTTGAATACCCAAAACTTCACTATGAACCTTGATCAAAAATCATGCCTTGAAATCAGAGGGATTATAAATTTGAGATATGAACGTTTCAAAACGTTACACAAAACCCTAATTGAATTCTCAATCATAAAGCCTGCCTTGGTACAGTCTGAGAACATGATTCATACACAAATTACTTGAATCGGCTCAAAAACCTAATTGAAATTTCAGACACATGCCACTTGAATTATGCCCACCCTGACCTGGATCTTGAAACAAACTCTTGCTTTGTCCTCAATCCATACTGCACACATTCTTGACTTGATACCCTCAAATGATTCTTGCAACAACTTGAGCTATGTAATAAGAATAATGGAAGCAGGGACAACATATTTTTGGATTTTTTTTAATACTGGTTAGTGATATACAAGTAAGACAAATTTTGGGTATGACACAGGTGTATCTTCAGAAGACATACTCAAAGACACTAAAGAAGGGACTGATCAACCTGAATCGGTGAAAGTTGAGGAGAAGGAAGATCACAACTTTGAAAAGATTGAGGAGGATCATCCAATTAGCAATGATGACCTTCCTTTGCCATGGAAATCCTCTAAGGATCATCCAATCGACAATATTCTCGGAGACATAGCAAAAGGAGTAACTACACGGTCTTAGATAAGTAACTTTTGTTATCACTTTGCTTTCGTCTCTCAAATTGAGCCTAAAAACTCCAAAGAGGCCTTACTCGATGAACATTGGTTTTTGGCAATGCAAGAGGAATTAAATCAATTCAAAAGAAATGAGGTTTGAGACCTTGTCCCCCCTCCACGAGGCTATCGAGTAATTGGTACTAAATGGGTATTTAGGAACAAACTAGACGAAAATGAAGTAATAACTCGAAATAAGGCCCGTTTAGTGGCTCAAGGCTATAACCAAGAGGAGGGCGTAGACTATGAGGAGACTTATGTTGTGGTTGATCGTCTTAAGGCTATACGTCTTTTGCTAGCCTATACTTTTTCTAAGAATTTCAAATTATATCAAATGGATGTTAAAAGTGCTTTCTAAAATGGATATATTAATGAAGAGGTCTATGTATCTCAACCTCCCGATTTTAAAAGTCACGAGTATCCAAATTACGTTTATAAACTTAAACGTGCTTTGTATGGTCTCAAACAAGCCCCTAGGGCTTGGTATGAGCGACTTAGCAAATTTTTACTCGACCAAGGATACTCAAGAGGGAAGGTTGATACTACTTTCTTTCTTAAACGTCAAGGAAATCACTCTATTTTAGTTCAAGTTTATGTAGATGACATTATCTTTGGATCTACTAATATGCACTTGGTCAAGGAATTTTCAAAGCTAATGCAGGGTGAGTTTGAGATGAGTATGATGGGGGAGCTAACATACTTCCTTGGACTTCAAATCAAATAACTTGAAGAAGAAATGTTTGTGAGCCAAAAGAAGTATTGTTATGAGATACTCAAGCGCTTTGATATGTCAAACGCAAAAGCTATTGATACTCCAATGCCCACAAGTGTGAACTTAGATCGAGATGAAAATGGTAAGGCCGTCGACGTAAATAAGTTTAGAGGTATGATAGGTCATCTTCTCTATCTCACTGCATCTTGATCGGATATCATGTTTAGTGTTTGTATGTGTGCTAGATATCAATTATATCCCAAGGAATCACATTTAAAAGCGGTAAAGCGTATACTTAGATACCTTTGTGGTACACCTAAGTATAGGCTTTGGTTTTCTAAGGGAAGTGATTGCAATTTGGTTGGCTATTCCGATTTCGATTTTGTTGGTTGCAAATCGGATAGAAAGAGCACTATTGGCACTTGTCATTTCTTCTCAAATTCCTTAGTGTGTTGGCATAGCAAAAAGTAAGTTTTCGTTGCTTTGTCAACTTCCGAGGTAGAATACGCGCAACCGGTAGTTGTTTTGCCCAAATCTTGTGGCTTAAGCAACAACTACTCGATTTCAATGTTAAACTTGATCGTATTCCTATTTTTTGTGACAACACGAGTGCCATTAATCTGACTAAGAATCCACTGCTACATTCACGCACCAAACATATTGAGATTCGTCACCAGTTCCTTAGGGATCATGTAGAGAAAGGAGATGTCGTATTCAAGCTGCATGTTGATAGTAAAAATCAACTTGCCGATATTTTTACAAAACCACTTGCGACAGAACCTTTCTTTAACATTCGTAGGGAACTTGGTGTTCTCGATATCTCGGATCGTGTTTAAATGAAATTTTTGCATGCTCTCTATCTATGCTTATTTATATATTGATTAACCATGTTGGAAAGCTTAAGTTATGTAAGGGCATTCATCTTTCATCACCATTGGAGGTACTATCGTTCATATCCATTTGCTTTATCTTGACTAAATATGTGTTTTATACTATGTTTGGAGTGCAATCTTGTTGCTTAAGTGATAGTTTTAGATTATTCTCTTATTCCACATTGATGTTTTGAAATGGTATGGGCTTGCTATTTATGTTTTTGCGCATCATTCATATCATGTTTTTCTGTTTTTTTTCTTTTTAAAATGTATGCGTCGACCTGTTTGGGTTGTAGGTCGAATCATGGTCATCAAAACACAAGCTTGAAAGTCACTGCCTATCATGCGTCGACCTGAGGGTCCCTCTTGTGTCGACGCATACTGAACCTTTAAAATTTTTGAAAAAATCATTTGCATGCGACGACGCATAACAACCTGGAGGTCGGCGCATCACTCGTGTTTTCTGATTTTTTTTAAATTAAAACCTTTCAAGCGTGTGCTTTGTCATCCATCTCTTCATTTGTGTCTTGCATGTTCCACAACTCTTTAAACTCCTCCAAAACCCTAAAAACCCTCTTCAAGGAATCTCCAAAATTGGTGTTGCAAACCTAAATTGGTGAAGAATTTTGTCTTTCTACACTCTCTTTTACTGCTGTTATTGTATATCTTCTTCAGCAAAGAAGTTTTTTTCAAATGGCTACTTCAAGGGTCACTGGTAAAAGGTCCGGTAGAGCATCCTCTTCTCAAGCGAAAACATCTCAAACTCCGGTAAATGCTTTGTCTCTCCTTTCTCCTAAACTTGCTGAGGTATATGAAACAAATTTTAAGAAAATGTATAGTATTAAGCAGCATGTCTATTATCCTAAGGTGGCAGATATAATGCATATTCCAGAAATTGTTGATATGCTAAACCATCAAAAGTTTAATGCCTTCTTGGAATGTAGTACTAACTACAATGAGGATATGTTTAGACTGTTTTATATGGGTTTGAAGGATAAATTTACTAGTTATGAGTTTGTCTACAAGATTGGGGGTAAAAGTTACAATGTTGGTAGCACTGTGTGGCGAGACTTGTTTGATATCTGTCCTCGTCTCTCTTCTGATGTTCATATTACTGATACTAAATTGCATCCAAACTATGAATTTAAGTCTGCATTGAATTCCATGCTTAAGGACCTTTATCCCGAGGAAGTAGTCACAAGTGATTTCTTCCCCAAATCAGTCACAACTGGTCTGTTGAAACGGGAAGATCGAATCCTGCAGTGGATTGTCTCCCATATTTTGCGTCCAAAGAAAAGGGGTTATTCCCGAGTTGATCAAGCTGAAGTCCATTTAGTTTATCTTCTCAAGAATAAAATTAAGGTAAATTGGTCGTATTATTTTGCAAGTTGCATTTATGCTTTGAAAGAAAGCGGGAAAGGCTCGTCCTTATGCTACATATCATTTATCCAAAGCATATTGGATCATGCTGGAATTGTTGTGACAGGCATCCCATACATATCTCTTTCTGCTGACCAAGAGTTTAGTTAAAAGACTATGACTCTTATGGGATACATTTGGAACAAGCAACAGAAGACTTATGTGGTCAAGTCTAAGGGTTCAAGTGGACGTATTGGGAACTTAGATGAAGCTAAAGAGGAAAAATAAGATGAAGATGAGGAAACTCATCCTATGGATGTTGAGGCTCCCTTTGAAGGTCATGACGATCATGCTTGGTTGGGTGGCTCTCTGATTCAGGATACTAATGCTAACCAAGGATGTGGTACATGGCGTCAAAACGCCTGGTCCAAGAAAGGCGCCTCATATGTGCCTCCTTCTTCAATCAACCTCATACAGACAATTCAGAAGTTCTTGAGATGCTCCAAAGCATGCAACTCGAGCAACAAAACTTTTCAGCTCTTCAAGAACAACGGTATGAAATAATACAGGGACAAATTCGAGCGCAGAATGAGAATTTTGATCTCTCTGCATCAAGAGTTTTGGGTCGGTTTAATCAGATGGCTGAAGCCTCAACAAATCAGCATCGTGCCCTCTCACTGAGCTTCAACACTCTCAACAGAAGTGTTCTTGGTCTGTGTGAATGCCTGGACGCTCGAGGAGCAAATAATCAATATCATTCATTCCGAGGGAGAGGTCAAGCTCATAGGGGCAGAAGACTATAGTTTATTGAGTTGTGTTGTTGTTTTGCATATCATGTTGCATTTTGTTTTGTTTTTTTGTCATTGTGTTTTTCTCAAGACTTGTATTGAACAATGTATGTTGTGTAATGCATTATTATTTCTAAATGATTTTTAAGCTATTTAATTCTCTATCATTTGCATTGGCAACATTATATGCGGATACTTGTTAATTCTGTATCTATTGCAAAGCATATGTTTATGTTAGTATGGGTATGATATGTTTACAAATGACTATTTGCTTCACTCTTTTTTATGTTGTCAAAAAGGGAGAAAGCAAAAGTGAGTCCACAAAGTTCAGAAGTTTATGGAAGTGCATACAGTCAGGGGGAGAATGTCCTTCAAGTACTTAATGTTAGGGAAGTTTTTGCAAGGTTTTGCCATCATCGAAAAGGGGGAGTATGTGAGGGCAAGGTTCCTTTATTACTTTGTTTTAATGAAGTCAAAACTAGGATATTTCATACTTGTGTATTTTGGATGGTATCACCTTGTCTAGGCCATGCTTTCATTTTTTCAAACGTGTATAAAGATCCATAACAATGAATTTAGACAAATAGGATAATACTTTATGTCTAAAATGAGTTTTAAGTCATTTTTGATGCATTAGGTCGACTCATACAGGGTATAGGTCGACTCACAATCAAGAAAAATGATGTTTGAAATTTTTTGGCATGCTTGCGTGGACCCAGGACTCCTTCAGGTCGACGTACACTGAAATGAAAAAGTTTGAAAAAGTATCTGCCATGTATGCGTCGACGCATGGCTCCTATGTAGGTCGACGCATATTGTAAGAAACAAGTTTGAAGTTTTTTGGCTTGCATGCATCGACGCATGGCCTTGCTATAAGTCGATGTATAGTATACTTTTGTGTGCAGTTTTGTATTCTTTCATGTTCAGGTCGACTCACAGCTTTTGTAGGTCGACCTCTCGCGCATTTTCACTCATTTTTCTGTATCTTTGTGTTCCCAAAGTCTGTTTTTTCTGTTATTCATTCATACCATATATATTCTCATATGAATCACTTTGTAAAAGAAGAATAAAATTGAAAGATATATTGCATTCCTCTTCATCTTCACTCTCACAATTGCATTCATCAATAATCACACATAATCATCTTTATTTATTTGTGCTTTGTCAAGAGTGATAACGTCCAAACGTAGGATTTGTATATCAGGTTTTGGTAGAGAATCAATGAGATTTTCTTCAATAAAACCATTGGGGTTTTGTCCTCCAAGATCTTGGTATATTTGGGGGGTTTTACACAAATTTTTGCATTACAGATTCAGCCGAGTGAAAGCCTTGAGAATGGTGGGTTCGATCAAGGAAGTAGCGGTAACTGGAGGATTATTTTGAAATATTTGGGGTCAGACATCTTGCGATCGAAATCATCCGAGTGAAAGACTTGAAGAACGGAAGGTTCGGTCTAGTGAGTAGCGGTAACCGGAGGTTTGTTCGAAAAGTTTGATGTTCTTGATTCGACAGGAATTAAGGGAAGAGAAATGGTTAGGTTCAACTTCAACAATTGGGTTAGATTGTTGGTTAGCTAGGACTTCTCTTGTATAGAATTTTGCAAACAGATATTATACATATCTCAATTCTAGTTTTAGAATTCGGGGCAGACGTACCCGAAGCGAGGACGAAAGGGGAACTTCCTAAAAAAATTGGATATCGTTCTCTCTCTCTATCTCTTTACTTTACGTTGTTGACGTTTGTGTGAAATCAACAGTTAGAAATATTTCGATTGATTTGTAGTGCCTTAAAACTTTTTTGAAAAACCATTGCAATCACTTTGATTGCAAGTGTGTAAAATTTTGCACTACAATTACAAAGGAAATTGGACTTGGTGTGTTTCGCACGCCAAGTGTTCGACATATTGATAGCACACAAACTGTTCGTTAAATTGTCAATTCAATTTTATCTTCTATAAAGCATTGGAAACTGGTTAAATTTAAGTGGTCTTTATTTGAATTGTTAGATTGGAACACTACTACAAAACGCTAAAACAACAACGCCAGGCTTACAACGCATCCTTTTATGTCGTTGTAATAGGTTAAAAATTTCGCGCCCAGGTAAAAGCTGAGTCATTTAATGACGGTTGAATGAAACCATCGTAGTAATAAATAAAATGTATCAAGCTTCGTTTCCCTGCAACTACATTTTTTCCATTTTTTAGAGTACATTTAGCGTGTGTCAATTAAGTCCATTATTTAAAAAATAAATTGTAAATTATTTTACAACAGTTAAGATGAACAACCGTAGTAATAAATGAAATGTAACAAGCTTCAATTTCCTGCAACTACATTATTTCCATTTTTTAGAGTACATTTAGCGTGTGTCACTTAAGTCCATTATTTAAAAAATAAATTGTAAATTATTTTACAACGGTTAAGATGAACAACCGTAGTAATAAATGAAATGTAACAAGCTTCGATTCCCTGCAACACATTTTTTCTTTTTTTAGGATACATTTAGCGTGTGTCACTTAATATTCCACTACGGTTTGTTTCTCCAACCGAGATTAAAAGGTTTACTGATAAATTAAAACAAAACTTATTATGTATTTCTTTCATAAGACGCCCTAATCGAACAAGTGATCTAGAGACACCCTAACCTTTACCCTCTTCGTATCCATTCATTTGGAGCTCAAATATTGTTCAAATAAGGCACTCTTCAACATCTTCATTCCTTTTTTCTTGGTTTATGCTCAAATATTGACCGTCTTCATTCATTTGCTTCTTCAGCTTCGAAGTAAGGTACTCTTCAACATCTTCAATCCTTTTTTATTGGTTTATGCTCAAATATTGACCGTTTTCATCATTCATTTGTTTCTTCCGCTTCGAAGTAAGGTTCTCTTCAACATCTTCATCCCTTTTTCTTTGTTCATATTGTATATGCTCAAGTCAAAATGAGATGTTTCATATGCTTTATGTTTAGTATGAAAGTACATCTTCATTGATTTTTTTCTTTGTTCATATTGTATATGCTCAAGTCAGAATGAGATGTTTCATATGCTTTACGTTTAGTATGAGAGTACATCTTCATTGATTTTTTCTTTGTTCATATTGTATATGCATATGCTTGAGTTTTTGGATTAGATTTTGGTGTGTCATTCACATTATTATACATGTATAAATTTCAGAAGTTGTAATGGATCGTAGTTGGATGAAAGCCAATAGATTAGATCCGGTTTATAAGAACGGAGTTTGTGAATTCCTTGAATACGCTGATAAACATCTTCCCGGCCATGATGGTATCTTTTATTGTCCTTGTGTTGTTTGCGCTAATATCAAAAAGGGTACAAAGAAAGAAATACACAATCACCTTTGTTGTGATGGTATATGTCAAAATTATATAATATGGACGTGGCATGGTGAGGTGGATAATAAGGAAAGTCGGGCGTCACAAAGTCAAAGAGTGGAGGAAGATGAATATATGGAAGATTACCTAGAGGATATGTTCCGTGATATTGGGGAATCTTCTTTTATGAATGCTCATATTTACGATAATTTATGTAGTGATAAAGACACCCCTTTATATAAGGGATGCAGAGAGTTCACACGATTGTCGGCGGTGTTAAAGTTGTTTAATCTGGAGGCAAAAAATGGATGGTCGGATAAAAGTTTCACGAAATTACTTGAATTGCTACAGTAAATGTTAACAGAAGATAACAAATTGTCGGATCGTTGCTATGAGGCCAAGAAGATATTGTGTCCACTGGGTCTGGAGTATATCAAGATACATGCTTGCCCTAATGATTGCATATTATACCGGAAAGAGTATGAAGACTTGTTTCAATGTCCGAAATGTGGTGTGTCGCGTTACAAGCTGAAGGCTAGCAATGGTGATGACAATGATCACTATGACAATGTTATTAGGAAGCATCATTCTGCTAAAGTGTTATGGTAATTGCCAATACTTTCACGATTAAAGATACTTTTTGCTAATTCGAATGATGCAAAGAATCTTAGATGGCATGCAGATCAAAAGATTCGTTATGGAAACATTCGCCATGTAGCTGATTCTTTACAATGGAAGAAAATTGATTCGTTGTTTCCGGATTTTGGAGTCGAGCCAAGAAATTTTAGGCTTGGGCTTGCCACCGATGGAATGAACCCCTTTGGTAATATGAGCACTAATCATACTTCGTGGCCTGTTCTTCTCACTTTACAACCTATCTCCTTGGTTGTGCATGAAGCGCAAGTATATACTGTTAAGTATGATGATTTCTAGACCACGAAAACCTGGTAACGATATAGATGTTTATCTTAGTCCATTAATTAATGATTTACGACTCTTGTGGGATGAAGGCGTTGAAGTTGATGATGCATATTCTGGGGAAAAGTTTAATATGCGTGCAATGTTATTTTGCACAATTAATGACTTTCCGGCTTACGGTAACTTGGCGGGGTACAGTGTCAAAGGACATAAAGCGTATCCTATATGTGAAGATGATACTTGTTATCACCAACTTGAGTTTGGAAAAAAGACCGTTTACCTTGGGCATCGAAATTTTCTAAAACTGGGTCATCCTTATCGTATATTGCGAAAGGCTTTTAATGGAGAGCAAGAGTTTGGTGAGGCTCCTAAACCTTTAACCGGGGATGAAGTTTATCAACGGAAGGAATACATTAATGTTGTCCTTGGGAAGAGAGAAAAAGAAAAAGGTGGGAAGAGAGAAAAAGAAAAAGGTGGGAAGAGAGGAAAAGAAAAAGGGGCAGTTGCGAAAAATATATGGAAAAAGAGGTCCATCTTCTTTGATCTTCCATATTGGTCAAGTCTTGATGTTAGAGATTGTCTTGATGTGATGCACGTGGAGAAAAATATGTGTGACAGTTTGATTGGTACACTTCTAAACATTCCAAGAAAGACTAAAGATAGTAAGACTTCCCGTCTTGATATGGAGAAGATGGGTATACGAAAACAGTTGGCTCCAATAGAGAAAGGAAAAAGAACTTATCTGCTTCCAGCATGTCACACTCTATCTAAAAAGGAAAAGAAGATGTTCTGCGAGTGTTTGCAAGGTATTAAATTTCTGCAAGGTTACTCATCAAACATCAAGAAACTTGTATCAATGAAAGATCTCAAGTTAATTGGTTTAAAATCTCATGATTGTCATGTATTGATGCAACAACTTTTACCAGTGGCTATCCGTGGGATCCTTCCAAAAAATGTGAGAGTAACTATAATGAGACTGTGTTTATTCTATAATGCCATATGTAATAAAGTTCTTAATTTCAAAAAATTGGATGAATTAGAAGATGAGGCTGCCATAATCTTGTGTCAATTGGAGATGTATTTTCCGCCATCATTTTTTGACATTATGGTTCACTTACTTGTTCATCTCATAAGAGAAATCAGAATTTGTGGTCCAGGTTATTTAAGGTGGATGTATCCAATAGAGCGATATATGAAGATTTTTAAAGGATATACGAAGAATCATCACCGACCGGAAGCTTCGATTGTTGAAAGGTACATCACAAAGAAACTGTTGAGGTTTGTACAAACTATTTGTCAGATGCAAATTCTATAGGAATTCCAAAGTCTCGTCATGCTGATACAGACAGAAGAGGTATTCAAGGTCTAAATGTTAGGTCAATGGCTCGGGATGTAGTTATTCAATCACATTTCTATATATTGAATAATATAGATGAGGTTCGACCTTTCATAGATACTCACAAAAGACTTATGAAGAAAAAATATCCCCGAATAAATGACAAGTTGTTGTTGATAGAGCATAAAAATAGATTCGTGGATTGGTTTAATAAAAGTGTATCTAATGATCCTAGTGCATCCGAGATACTTAGATGGTTGTCGTACGGGCCAAAATATTGTGTCATTACCTGGAGTGCATACGACATTGGTCATTATACCTTTTATACAAAATCAAAAGATGATCGTAGTACAATGCAAAATAGTGGGGTTATGGTTGAAGCCGAATCGATGTATTTCTCTAGTTCGAAAGATAAGAATCCGGTATTGGCAACTACTGCGTTTTATGGTGTCATTGATGAGATTTGGGAGAATGATTATGTTATTTTCAAAGTGGCTTTATTTAAATGCAAGTGGGTTCCCAATAATAGTAATGGTGTAGACATTGATGACTTAGGATTCACCCGGGTCGACCTTGGCAAGGCATCTTTTAATACAGAACCATTCATCATGGCTTCTCAAGCAAAACAAGTTTTCTATGTTTCCGATCCATCAGACAAATCGGGGAAATGGTCAATCGTTCTCCAAGGAAAATACATTCCTCTTAGTGATGAAAGTCTTGATATTCCGTCCACACCTTCTTACACAACACAAGTTCCTACCTCATATGATGAAGTTGATGGAGATGCCGTGTGTTGTACCCCAAATTTTACCCCTTAGATGTCATATTCTCTTGCACCCGCATTTAGACCTCAATCATGTATGCATTGTTAACTAACCATTTCTTTTTGCAAGTTGTTTCTTTTTATTGTGGAAGAAAGGGTTTACATAGAAAGGACAAGATCTTCCTAAGACATCTTTTGGCCAAATGCAACCATGTGAATCTACATGCACCCAAGAAGACTATTTCAGCAAGAAATCAAATGTTTCACCAAGACAAGTCAACCATTGCCTTTCCTGTCAAGCAAAGTGTGATCCCAAATTTTGAGAAATTATGCCATGTGATAACAAACATCCTTAGAATCCATTTTTGGGCCTTAAAGATTTTTTTCTTAAGTGCAAGAATTTTCCATGGAGATAAATATTTATCAAGGTGTAACATGTCAAAGTGGTGCCATGGGAGGATTTAATTTTGCAATGCCCTAAGTTTGTCCCCGTAACTTTTCTCTTTGGTCATGGACATATGGTTTGTCTCAAATTTCTTTTGGGCCCAAAAGGTGTCATTTGAATCAAAGGCTTTAAGGTGTTGAAAATTCCAAGTTTTGTTCCCGTATGGATTAACTGGCAAGGCCTTGTACATCTAGCTAGCCCATGTGCCATTTGTTAGTTGAAAATTTTGAAGATGCTTTGCTTCAAAAACAAGTTTTGTGGAGTCACTACATATTACTCTTCTAAGCTCACCCATTCTTGACAAAGCCAAAAGTTACTGAGATTTCATGTTGAATTAGTGAAATAAGGAGGCTCAGCACAAGAGACCTGCATGCATGAGCAGAGAGTCCGTATTCAAAATTCAAATTATTACTCCTTTTTTACTTTCTCTCTCATGGCACATCAAAAAGTGGTTTTGGAATAACCATTGAAAAATGAAAGTGACAGACTGCACCACCACCTCCTCCGTTGCACTTGTCCAGTATGGTGATCTCCAAAGGATTGACCAAGATCAACGGCTGAGGAGATTGATACACAAACCCTAATTCTTTACTCAGCGGGTCATACAAACCCTAATTTTTTATCCCATGGACAAACCAACTATCCACTATATTTCCAATACCCGAATCCACTTGCTTGGCCTATAAAAGGAGCTCATTTCCTCCTTGTTGAGACACACCAGAAATTGCCAAGAATTTCTCTCTACCGCTCCCTCCCATAATCTTGCAAGTAACACTCCAAAACTTGCAAGAAATTCACTATTTTTCATTTCCTCTGTAACACACAGAAACATCACCACCCACACTCCGAGAAAATATCCAGAAATTTATCAAAACCTTTTCACTTTTCCATTCTTGTTAAGTTCTGTAAGTCACCCTCAAGTCTTGCAAGAACTTATATCTTTTATTCATTCCCGTAAACACTCCAAATTTCCAACACCTTAACCACCAAAAGCTCTTGTTTCTTGCTGAGAGGCTGGTTCTGTAGCGGGTGAAAGAAGGAGGCTTATCCACCATCTCCAGAAACACTCGCCTGTGAAGAAGCAATGGACGTTCTCCACTAGGTATTACCTTACCTCATTCTGTTTTCATTTCATGTTTGCACCATGCTGTTACTATAGTCTTCATCTTGTTATTGTCTGAATCCATGATCATTCTGTTCCATATTATTATCATGTTGTGATCTTGTTGTTATCTGATTATTGTTTGTCTCTGTGAAAAATAAGTCAGTAGCATGTTTGGTTTTGTTAATCGTAGCTGGTTTGTATTCGTTTTCATTTAAGAAACTAAAAATAAATAAGAGGAGTATGTGGTGGCTCTCGCCATGTTAAGATATGGCATCCGCCATCTTGTTTTTTAAAAAAGAAAATATGATAAAATAATAGGGCCCGTGCAAAAAGAAATATTAAAAAAAAACACCACGTAATAAAAAATAAGAAAAGAAAATAACACACTCACACACACATAAAGGGGTGGCGCAAGCCACACCCTCACACACACACAAGGGGTGGCGCAAGCCACACCCTCACACACACACAGAGTGGCGCAAGCCACTTACACACACACAAGGGGTGGCGCAAGCCACACCCTCCACACCACTGTTCCTTTGTTTTTTTATTATTTTATACCACATTTCTAATTCACTTTTGAAAATACAATAAAATAATAATAAAAATAAAATGAACATAACCTCATTTCTAATCTTTAGGTTTTTATTTAAAGAAAATCAATCTTTTTTCGTGAAAATGTTTAAGATTTTTTTCTGTTGGAATATTGTGGTAACTTGTGAGTTTTGGTTACAAATTGCTTCCTGGCTGTATCATGAGAACGTTGTTCTGATTTTGCTGGTTTCAGATTGTTAAGTTTGTATGATTCCAAATGCATTTGTTTTCGAACTATGAAATTTCTCTCTTCTGCCATACTTGGTTTATTTTGTGTGACCACCAACTTCAAAGTGATTTATTTTGAAAGTGTTGATGTGATTCATTGAAACTGTGTGTCTTAACAAACCCTATCATGAGAATGTTGCTTGTTTTTGCTCTCTGTTGAAGTCACATGATTTAAATCCATTTGTTTCTGGTGCTTTCCATGCCATGCTTGATATAATTATGTGGCTACTGATTCTGAATTGAGTTGCTATGAAATGTGTTTGATTTGTAAAGTTCTGTTCCTGACTTTAACAAAATCTTACTATGCAATGCTGATTGTTTTACTTTGTGATGATAAGTTGCATATGCATTTGGTTTAAATTGTGAATGTCCTCTTTGCCATGCTTGTCACATTTATTTGACCAACTATCATTGTTGTTTACCATGTTCATATTTGAAATTCTACTTCATGTGTTGATTAAATGCTTACTGTTTGGAATTCTTGAATTAATATGTTTCATTAAATTTCAACCCCACTATAACTCTTGTTTACAAGATGTTATTTCCCTTTTCCTTCCAAAGGAAAAGTTTTTCTATTGATTTCAAGATCATAGAAAGCTCATTGCTACCATTGACCTCATAGTCAATAGGACCCCCTCTTGACCTCATAGTCATAGATAGCTCATTACCTTCCTTTGACCTCATAGTCATGGGATTCCCTCCTGACCTCATAGTCATAGAGATATCACCTTGGCCTCATAGCCATCTTCCAACCTTGACCTCACAGTCACACGAAGTCTCTCTATTGACCTCATAGTCATAGATAGCTCATTACCATCTTGACCTCATAGTCATCTTACCACCTTGACCTCATAGTCATAAGATTCCATCTCGGCCTCATAGCCATCTTCTCTAGACCTCATAGTCATAGGCCTCATAGCCATTCAATCTCACAACTTAGACTTAGAGAGTTTCCTAAACTCTGCATGAGTTCATACTTATTCCCCCTTGGAACTTTGACCATAGTCAATGGTTCATCTTTCACCCTTAGTTAGGTGAACTACGGTTGCTCTGATTCTTTAGTCAGATACGTAGGCACAAGATGCGACGTCTTGGCGAGCAAACTTAGTGTATATACCCTTAGGTCCTTACCTTAGCTCTTAGCAGATATCCTTTAGCAAGAAAACCTAATATAACATAAACAAAACAAGAGGTTCCTGTAGAGTACTACAGATATTAAGGGTGCTAACACCTTCCCTTAGTATAACCAACCCCCGAACCTTAGATCTCCCCCCTTTTAGGTTTTCTTCGATCTTGAACCTTTCCTTTGGATAAATCAAAGTCGGTTGTAAAATAAATGTGATGCAAGTTAATTAATGGCTTGTTATCCGATTTTCACTGCAACAGAAATGGCGACTTCACTGGGGAAACAAATTTGAGGGTTAAGCCCACCTTGCTTTTGCTTATGTTATTCATGCTTGTTTGCTATATTTGTACATATCCCTTGTATTTATACTCTGTTTGAGATCTTTTATGGGCATGGTACCATTGAGTGGTGAGATAAGTCTTAACCCGGACTTGAGAGCACATATTATAGGATCGTGGTGTAATCAATAGTCGGTTGTTGGCAGTAGTACTAACAATCTATGGCATATGATGACCACACTCAGATGAGGCCCTTTGGGATTGTTGATGTCTGATGTGAGCAGTCGCATTGATATTACTTTTTCAATTGGGAGCCAGGGATTCTGAGAACCATAGTTACCTTCACCCCACTTGGCCTTTTAGGATGTAGTGCGGTGACTATGAGGGAGCCAATCCCGAGTAGTTGTCACGCGATACTACACTCAGACGAGTTTATCTTGAGAATATTATTAACCCGTGTAAGTAGTTACATGGGACGATAATATCCAAAGGATTTACGTAGACTCTGGGAACTTTTAGAACCTTGTTCTACAGTTGATGAACCTATAGTTCACACCTTTTTGGGATGGGTAGACCACGCCTCCATTCATGAGACCTCTAAACCTTGGACTTGTGTGCTTCGTTGTGTGTACATATGCCTGTGTTTATGTGTACCCGTGTTTGTGCATTGCATACACCTCATTGCATCCATTGTTGGTGTTGCGGTGAAAATCGGATAACAAATTATTAATTAATTTGCATCATATTTCTTTTACAACCGACTTTGATTTATCCAAAGGAAAGGTTCAAGATCGTTAGAAAACCCTAAGGGGAAAGATCTAAGGTTCGGGGGTTGGTTACGTCTAGGGAAGGGATTAGCACCCTAAACGTCCGTAGTATTCTACGGGAGCCTCTTGTTAATGTTATGTTATGTTTGCTAAAGGGTTCTATGCTAAATGTTAGTTTGCAGGGGAAGTGATAAATTCATTATGATGAATATCACCAAGAGTTGAGGAACTCTCTCCTAAAGCTAGTTGTAATTTCTATGGCTCTGATGAGGCCAAGAAATTAAAGTTTTCTCCTAAGAGGTTACTTAGGTTAAGGTGGGGGGTCATGACTTTAGGAGTCAACATGTTTAACCTTCCTTTGGAATATGGGGAAGAAAAAAAGAATAAAGAATAAAAGTCATAGAAGATGAAACATTGATATGAGATAATATAATGAAAGCAACATAAACATGAAGATGACAATATGTTTCATGATGAGTAGACATGAGATAAATATCAAGGTATCAATTAGACAAAGGCAAACCAAAGATATTGAACTTGAGAAAATATATCACATAAGAAACAAATTATAAGTCAAAATATAGTCATGAAACAAAGATGATATTCCAAGTTAGACAAAACCAATCTCAAATTAAATCAAAAATCAAATAAAGATAAATTAAAAAAGAGTTAAACATTAAAATACCAATAAAGTCATAATGAAGATTTAACAATTTAATTAAGATAATGAGAGTGGAAATGCACATTATAAAAAAGTAAATCTTTTTAGATAACTAATTAAGAAAATAAATTACCAAGTGAAATAAATATGGAGTTTTAAAATAAAACTCAGATTTTCTAAAAAGATAAAAAATAAATTGTTTTTGCATTGTTACCAAACTTTAAATAAAAGAAAAGATTTTAAGCAAAAAAGAAGGAAATGTCACATGTGTGGTTTGAACCCACGCCCTAGAATTCAATGACCAAAACCCCAACCATCTGAGCTGCGCGCGTATGGTGCACACAAAGTGCAAGTGAACATGTATATTATAAAGAAGCGAAAACCAAAAGAGAAAAAAACAAAAGGACTGGGTAGGGATCGAACCCCAGTCCTTGTAGGCACGACAAAGAGGAATAGTAACACACACACAAGTCCATCCACTAGGGCGGGAATACATCCAATGATAAGTATGACTTGATAAATATATAACATGTATTATGCGCATATATTCAAAATAAAAACTAAAAAAAACAAACCAATTTAAAACAGACATAGCAACCAAACCAAACACAGTACTATATTAATCATAAACCAGGTGAACGGAAATCCACAATCTAATACACAAGACCAAGAGATCTTATGCGTATGGCTATTAACTATGGTTAACAAATGAATCCAAGGGAAAAAGCACATCAAGCCATGAAATTAAATGATAACAGTAGCATATCAGTAGCAATACCAATGAAGTGACCAACACAAATCAAGGACAGAGATGAGTTAGATGAGAATTGGGCAAACAAATGAAATCACACATTCCACTAAACATGTGTAAACCAAGCTGGACTTGTTATTGGCCTAGTTTAAAGCAAGTTGGTAAACAAACAACACTTAATGACATAATAATGAACCAAGTGGCTTAACAGTCAGACACAAATGCCAATTAGATATCAACCAACTTATGTATTAGAAGCAACAATGCACAGCACTTGATAGCAGTATTAATACAAATAGAACCAATGGATATGGATCAATAGATTAGCAAGTCCAAACTGTCAGATCATTCTCAAACACAACAAGCAAATTCAACTTTAAGCAAAGATAAAAATACAACCAAGAGGTAATGTGATGCTAAATTCTTGGTTTGTGACAAAAACGACAGACAAGTAATAGGTTATCATGTTAAGTTGACATTGGTTAACATACAAAGAGACATTAGGTGCAGCAATGACACAACCAATTTTAACAATTTACATATCTAAATCAGGTGCAGCAATGACATACATGAAGAAGACATTCTATGCATTGGCAGTGAGAACAGACATAGGTTACCAAAGTTAATACAAGCAGCATACATAGTTTCATTATGAGTAGCATACAAGACACATGTAGGTTAAAGTTCAACATCATGTCAAGATTACAAGCACACGAATTAAACTTCAAATTCAAAGAAAAATTGTATTTAGTCCTAAAATCCTAGTAACAGAAGACATGAACTCAAACAAATGATCATACATTTCAAAACATATATGGTAATCAATGAGATTCAAGTTAAATGTCAATTAAGCATGGACAAAATATGAGCAAAACAGGGACAATACTTCATCATAATGCAGTTAAAATCAGTCACGATTCACACAGCAACCACATAGCAAAGATACAAGTCATCCTAATGGTAAAGGGGCAAAAGACATGGCATAGTTAAGAGTTAAGTTGAAACACATCAAGGTCAACATACACATTAAGAATACATGTATTGACATTAAAACAGAAGCTAGATACCAAAAGGAAACTGAGTTGGTAGTCTCAATGACAATGTCTAAGCATGTACAAGGTGAAATATCAAGAAGGGGTAATAGATAACATCCAAATACATAGGGCAAGACTGAACATCAACAATGGAAATGTGCAGAGAGTAATATGATCATTAATTTAAATCCAAGGCAAATGCTATCCAGAGTGGGTTCCAAAGACAACATGAATACATCCAAGCAGAGTTATATCAAAGCAAAAGTTCACACATCATCTTAACATGTCAAGCCAACAAGCCCAGCAATGGCAAATTAGTTAGCATAAAAAAAAACTGTTTCACTCTCAAAAACAGTTGACATGATCACAGAGAAACCTTTCACAACAACAAATAAAATCAAGGGAGAAAGTTTACGAATTCATAACAAACTGTTGATACAAAACTCAAGATACCACAAACATTTCCAAAAGGCATACCAAGCATACAATCACATATATTCAAGGGAATCAAGAACTTATGTATCAACATCAAAATGCGCAACATCAGGTTAGGTCAGTAACATAAACAACTTAGATGACAATAAAATCTATACATACATTACAGGCTCAAAGAAAAGAGAAGCATACCATGACAAACATCTAACAGACGTTTATTAACAAAATTTAAACCATCACACTATGAACAAGTGAATAGATTAGAGTTAAAGGAAAAGAAAGTTACCAACTGAGCTTGCTTCTCTTTGGATTGACCACAAATCCTTGATGCCAACCCTCACTCCCTTCTCTTTTGAACTCCAATATTTAGTGTGTTTTCGTAGAAAATGTTGGTGTCCCAAGAACTGAAGTTGAGCTTCTTTAAATAGGTAAGGTATTGGGTTGATGAGAAGCATCATGGGCTGGGTCAATTCCTCAAACATTTGGTGGGCATATGCTAGCAACTAGGGTTTCCTTTTGAATTTCAAACTTGGTCCAATTCTGGGAGATAAACACGATGTGGCATTTTCAGATGTGCAGGGTCACACTCATCACTTTGTGAATGGATTCAGAGCTCTTCAATTGATGCTATTGAGAAGGGTACCAAATGGAGCAAAGGTTGGAGATAGCGTGGACAGATTCGCAGATGGAGCAGGTCGTATGCTGGAATTGGTAACTTCTCTTAACCACTTTTTGTGCAACACACAGCTGAGCTTGAAGAGGAATGGACTTGGAGATTTCAAATTGGAGAAGTCGCGCCAACGGCATTATGGTTGAAACGAATCCAATGAATTTAATGGATCCAAAGTACGTTGAACTTCTCCTCATCATTCAGAACTTCAGCAAGAACGAGAGAGAAGAGACGAACTTGGTTCTCTTTGGTTTCTTTGGTGTCACATGTCATGCTCTCATTGGTTGATGGAATTGTTCAAAAGTCAAACACATACCAAGCTTAACTCTCATTGGTCCATGGTAATGAAATGAGAGTCCAAAATTGCAAAATGAAATTGGTCACAGTAAGCTTATTTTGGGCACATTCTCTTAATTGAATTAACAATATGGTTGTTGAAAATAATAACAAACTACTTAATATTCTAGATTAAGAATTAATTTAAAAGAAACTTAATGGATAATTAACCTAACTAATTAAAATTGACTTAAATTAGGATTAATTTAAATTAATAAAAATAAAATAACTCAAATATAAATAAAATAAAATGGGCCAAATTGAAATTAACCTAATCATAAAACAAATAAAAGCTAAGATAATTATTAAATTAAAATATGAAGAAAGATAATAGAGCAACAAATAGCAGAAAATGAGGGTAAAATTTGGGGTGCAACAGTTGCCCCTATTTAAATATCTTCACCTGATGACATGAGAGATGAAGATCCTCATGTAATCAACAGTGAAAGATATTTAAATACAGATAACCGAAAATTTTGCCCTCAGATGCACACACATGTAATGCAACAAACATGATGCCAAGAAGATGCAAGAAAAATACAGACACAACGAGACACCAAGGGGAAAACAAGACGCAAAAAGAACAACGGGCTACACTGGGAGGGACAGAAGGTTAGTATCCATGAGAAACAACTCACTGGGGATACAAGCTAACCAACAACAGGGACCCACCGGGGAGACTCCAAAAGGACACTGGGAAAAAAAAGACCACAGACGATCTCACTGGGAAAGGATCCGGGGAGATAGACTATTGGGGACGAAACAAAACCACACTCTTCCTGGGCACGAGACCAGAAAGAAAAACCTGATCACTGGGAATCAGCCTAAAAAAAGACAGACAACCAAGCAAAGACTTCCTGGGGATCTTAAATTGAAGAGTTCAAAATGGGATCTTCAAGAAAAGCCAGGAAGACAGAGACAAACCCTGCGCACCAGATAGGAGTCTTAAGGGTTGAAGAAATTTGTTCCAAGAAAAGCTTAGCTTAAAACAAGTTTTCAAAAGAATCCAAGGTAAAGGGTTCAATGTCTGACACGATTCAAACAAGAACGGTTTTAAGACCAGAAGACAATGCTTGACGTGATTCAAACAAATTCCAAGTTCAAGTTTGACACGATTCAAACGAGAACAGCTTTAAAATAAAAGGACAATGCTTGACGTAATTCAAACAAAGTCCAAGTTCAAGTCTGACACGATTCAAACGAGAACCGTTTTAAAACGAATAGACGATGCTTGACGCGATTCAAACAAAGTCCAAGTTCAAGTCTGACACGATTCAAACGAGAACAGGTTTTAAAACGAATAGACGATGCTTGACACGATTCAAACAAAGTCCAAGTTCAAGTCTGACACGATTCAAACGAAAACAGGTTTTAAAACGAATAGACGATGCTTGACACGATTCAAACAAAGTCTAAGTTCAAGTTTGACACGATTTAAACGAGAACAGTTTTAAAACGAATAGACGATGCTTTACACGATTCAAACAAAGTCTAAGTTCAAGTTTGACACGATTCAAACGAGAACAATTTTAAAACGAATAGACGATGCTTGACACGATTCAAACAAAGTCTAAGTTCAAGTTTGACACGATTCAAATAAGAACAGGTTGTAAAAAAAACTTTAATGTTAAACTTCTCGGGGGACAGTAAAAGGTTTAAAGATTCCAATCTGGCGTGCAAAGGTTAAGATCGAACAAGCATGACACACGGCAAACCGGGAATGTCTTTACTTCAATGGGGAAATAAAGACAGGCACCAACAAAAGGCCACAAGAAAAACAGAGCACAAGGATGCAAAGATGCTAGGGTATGATGCATATGCTTAGCTATATGCTAGAAACGACGCGGACAACGCAAAATAAGAAAGAAGAAAGGATAACACAAGCCAACACCCTGAAACCCAAACATCAAGGATAACCAGGGCAATCTTCTTTCCTCTGGAGATGGTAGATCCATGCCAAAAAATACTGTACTGCTAACTCTTCCTGCACCAACTTGATTCCAAAGCGTCTTAATTCCAGAGTAAAACTTAGTTTATTTTGTGTTTTCTTAAAAATTGCAACATTTTCGTTTTCAAAATCAAGTGAAAATGATAAAGTTTTGCAGAATAAAGATGACAATAATCAAGAAAATGGCTCAATAGCTGATATTCATTGAAAAATGGTGACTTGCCAAATAGCAGAGTCCCATGAAATATTACAAATGCGACAAAATGGCAATTTTGGCAAAGGTTACATTGTATTCAATGACCAGTAACAAACTCCATTGACTAAGACTCTAACAGCTGACTTCTCTGGGGACTCCCGGATATAAGTGAGACGTCTTTCAAGCATAATACTTTCGTACCGAATCTGCATTCACAGGGTGCGCAAGTTGTTCACCATCCATAGTTGTAAGAAACAAAGACCCTCATAAAAAGACTGTCTTGACTACGAATGGACCTTCATAATTGGGTGCCCATTTATCGCGGGCGTCTTTTTGTGACGGCAGAATCTTCTTAAGTACCAACTCGCCTACTCGGAACTCCCGAGTGCGGACCTTTTTATCAAATGCTCTCTTCATCCTCTTCTGATACAACTGACCATGACACATGGCTGTCAGGCGCTTCTCATCAATTAGGTTCAGCTGATCATATCTTTATCGAACCCATTCTGCTTCATTCAGCTTAGTTTCCATTAATATCCTTAAAGAAGGTATCTCAACTTCTACGGGGAGGACAGCATCCATCCCATATACCAGAGAAAAGGGGGTTGCCCTTGTTGAAGTTATAACTGATGTTCTGTACCCATGTAGTGCATATGGCAACATCTCGTGCCAATCCTTGTATGTTTTGACCATCTTCTGAAGAATTTTCTTGATATTCTTATTCGCAGCTTCGACCGCTCCGTTCATCTTTGGACGATACGGTGAAGAGTTATGGTGTTCAATTTTGAAGCTGTCGCACAGTTCCTTCATGGTTTTGTTGTTCAGATTGGTCCCGTTGTCAGTTATGATCTTATTGGGGATCCCATAACGACAAATGATGTTGTTCTTGATGAAGCGTGCAACTACCTGCTTAGTCACATTGGCGTATGAAGCGGCTTCCACCCACTTAGTGAAGTAATCAATAGCCACCAAAATAAAATGATGTCCATTAGATGCTTTAGGCTCTATTGCCCCAATCATATCAATGCCCCACATAGAGAACGGCCAGGGTGATGATAGCACGTTTAACAGAGTAGGAGGAACGTGCATTCTGTCCGCATAAATCTGACATTTATGGCATTTTTTAACATACTGCATGCAGTCAGTTTCCATGGTTAACCAATAGTATCCAGCCCTCAAAATCTTCTTAACCATGGCGTGCCCATTGGCATGGGTGCCAAAAGTTTCTTCATGGATATCATGGATCAGCAAGTCTGCTTCTTTTTTATCGACACATCTTAGCAAAACCATATCATGATTCCTTTTGTACAGTACACCATTGCTGATGAAGAATTTGGCCGATAGTCTTCGTAGAGTCTTCTTATCAAGAACGGAGGCGTTGGCTGGATATTCTTGATTCTTTAGAAAGTTCAAAATATCATGGAACCAAGGTTTGTCGTCTGATTCTTCTTCAATGGACTGACAATAGGCAGGCTCAGTCCTCCTTTCAATACTAATTACTGGATCTTCATTGATAAATCTAACTTGCCACATTGAAGCCAGCGTCGCTAAAGCATCAGCCACATGATTCTCAGTACGTGGTACATGACGAAATGTTATCTCATCAAAACACTTAATCAACTCCAAAGCATATGCCTGATAAGGGATAAGCTTCTCATCTTTTGTTTTCCACTCGCCTCTGATTTGATAAATGACTAGAGCAGAGTCACCCATAACTTCAAGAAAACAGATTCCAAGATCGATTGCAGCTTCCAGACCCAAAATACACGCTTCATGCTCGGCAATATTATTTGTACATCCAAAATCCAGTCTGGCTGTAAAAGGGGTGTAGACACCTTCAGGATTAATTATAACAACACCCACTCCATGTCCCTTATAATTGGATGAACCGTCGAACATCATCTTCCACCTATACTCAGCCTTGGGGTCTTCTTCAGAGCTTGACTCTTCACAATCTTTTACTGCCATAATATCCTCGTCAGGGAAATTAAACTTGAGCGGTTTATAGTCTTCGACTGGTTGATCGGCAAGATATTCTAAAAGAATGCTTCCTTTAGTGGCCTTTTGCATGACATACTGAATGTCATATTCAGATAATAACATGTGCCAACAGGCAAGTCTACCTGTTTGGGCAGGTTTCTCAAAAATGTACTTTATCGGATCCATCTTGGAAATCAACAAGGTAGTATGACAAATCAGGTACTGTCTTAGACGTTTGGCAGCCCAAGCCAGAGCTCAGCAAGTCTTTTCAAGTAGTGAGTAACGACTTTCACTGTCTGCAAACTTCTTACTCAGATAATAAATCGCATGTTCTTTCCGGCCAGTCTCGTCATGCTGTCCCAAAACACATCCCATAGACTCCTCCAAAATAGTCAAATACATAAAGAGAGGTCTTCCGGGAACCGGAGGAATTAGAATAGGAGGTTCTTGGAGATAACTTTTGAGTTTCTCGAAAGCTTATTGACAGTCGACATTCCATTCTACTGGCTGATCTTTACGGAGTAATTTGAAAATTGGCGCACATATTGGAGTCATGTTGGAGATGAACCTGGAGATGTAATTCAAACGGCCCAAAAATCCTCTGACTTGAGACTCATTTTGCGGAGCTGGCATTTCTTGAATTGCTCGCACTTTATCTGGGTCCACCTCAATGCCTTTCTGGCTAACAATGAAACCCAATAACTTCCCTGACCTGACTCCAAAGGTACATTTCGCAGGGTTTAACCCCAACTGATACTTTTGAAGTCTCTTGAACAATTTTAGCAAGTGATCTATATGTTCCTCTTCATTTCGAGATTTGGCTATCATATCGTCCACATACACCTCTATCTCTTTGTGGATCATATCGTGAAACAAAGTCACCATAGCCCTTTGGTATGTTGCCCCGGCATTCTTTAGTCCAAAAGGCATAACCTTATAACAATAGGTGCCCCACGGGGTAATGAAAGTGGTTTTATCCATATCAGCTGGATTCATTTTAATCTGATTATAGCCTAAAAAACCATCCATAAATGAGAACATAGCGAAACGGGCCGTGTTATCTACCAGTGTGTCAATATGGGGTAAAGGGAAATCATCTTTAGGACTAGCTTTGTTAAGATCCCTGTAGTCCACACACATTCGTACCTTTCCATTCTTCTTCATAACAGGGACAATATTAGCTACCCACTCCGGGTACTTGGAAACTGCCAGAAATCCGGCATCCAACTGTCTCTTAACTTCATCTCGAATCTTGACAGCCATGTCGGGATGACTTCTGTGAAGCTTTTGTTTTACTGGCGGGCACTCAGGCTTGAGGGGTAACTTGTGGACCACAATATCTGTGAAATTCTGGTACATGTGTAGAATTCAGATCTCTTAGAACATGTTGTTCGACATCTGGTATGACATGATCACAAAGGGCAAGGTATATTGCAATAATCATGGTACTGAAAAGAAAAGAGCAAGACACACAGAATTGTTAACCCAGTTCGATCGAACACACCTTCTCTGGGGGCTACCAAGCCAGGGATGAAGTCCACTATTAGTAGTATCAATTTTAAGCTAAACTACCCGTTTACAGCTTATCACTTAATCACTACCCAGTGACCCTTCTACCTAGATCCTCTCTAGATATGAGAAACCCTTCTCACTCTCAATCATCGCAATGATGTCTAGCAGATGACATCTCAGCCACTGCATCAACGGCTCTTTACCTATACAATAATTCAGCAAGGAAATCATCCTTTCAAGACACAACTTAGAGTTACTTAAAAGCTTCCTCCAAGAACAATACTCCTCTTACTTAACAGTTTCGAGGATCACACTAACAAACTGTCCAACTCATAGGTCGAGTGGTACAGGAACCAGCCCTAATAATAGAACTTTTACATCTTTGGTTGAGTTGCAAAACTAGGTTACAAAACAACTATATATAACCTATTCCCAACTGGATTTGGGCCTACAAAAACACAGCAAATGAGCTGCTACAAGTCAGCAGAAACTTCTGCTACAAAATAGGTCTTCAATCTATAACTTCCTAAAATATCTCCATATTTAGAAAGTGCCTATTTTCCCATATTCTTCTCAAATTCAGACTTGAATCTTCAAACCTTTTAATTCAGCGCCACCTGGAATTTGCATATTATTTCCTGAAACTTCTGCATCTGTTAGGATATAACAGATTTCTACATTCTCTTCAGTTCTGGCGCGATGTCGAATGAACCTGCATAGGACATCTCGATAAGACATATTGTTCCAGATGTTAACACTACTTCAGCTCAACATGTTCCAATGCACACTAGGACTTCTTGCTCAACCTGTTCTTCTTTAGCAAGATGAACAAAACTATCTAACATATTGCTGCTATTATTTGTTTTACAAAATTAATGCCAACCCTTAAAATTAAAGAACTAACATTCTCCCCCTTTGGCAAATTTTGGCTAAAACAAATACATAAACATTACAACTCAGATTTCAGCAGCAATCACACTTCTATACTACTGTCAGTAGTCATCAGCAACTACTGAACGTACCAGTAACCATCAGTAGCTACTTTGAACAGCAATCCTGGAGAAACATCTTCTAGGGAATATTTGAATGATGTTAGGACATCATGTCTGACAACTTTTTGGCAGCGCATTTCTATGAGCTCCATAACATCACCTTCGAGCATCCCACCACAATTACTTCAGGCAGCACATCAGGAGGTAAGAAGTAGAAAGTCCCGAAGTTATGCACATGAGGAAGAAGATATCCAATACTCCCCCTCAAATCAGGAATCTGAGGAACATTCTTCTACACATTTCTTTTTCCTTTCAAGAAGGATCCAGCTACATAGTAGAAGACTCCTCCAGAAAAGAAGCGTTTGTCTTAACACAAAGGACCAAAGGTGGCATACGAGATTTCTGCACACCTTGCTTGATCAGATGCCCCCAGTCAACCTGTGGCATAAGATGAAACTTAGGAAGTATCAATCTATTAACCCAGGTAACTCAAAACACAAGTCACAACTGTGTTCATAACTCAGGACACAAGTCACAATTGGAACTCAACACCAACTCAAGAATTTTAACACTCTATTCGCAAATAATTGGAACTGCAGACTCAGAACAAGGCATCTACATAACCCAGTTCACACACCCTTTATCCCCCTTTTTAGCCAAAACTTGGCAAAGAAGACCCTCACAGAACCAGACCCAAGTGACACTTACCCAAATACGAACAAACGCCATAAGACTAGTGAAACAAGACACTCACTTGGCTGGAGGAGAAGAGAGCAGCCCCTATAAATAGCTGACCAGAACTTAGGAATTAACGAGCCTTGAATATGTCAAGGTTCTTGGTCAAAGAAACGCTATTTTAGGTATCAAAAACTCCATTCAACATTCAATGCCTACCTTCTAAAAACTGCCTTGACTGCCTTAAATGTTTCTCAACTGAATCTTACCATAAATTAAGCCAATAACGTTCCATGCATAGGCAGGGACATGTGTTTTGCCTTATCCTTATACCACCGTCCAGAGTAAATCCTTGTTTGGCCCAAGAAAAACATGTCATGTACCATGTTCTGACATCTTATTAGACAATGTCTGCATACTCATAACATTATCCACCCAAAACTCCACAGAACACAAGCACATTTTCTTTTCTGATGGATACTGAGACGACTTCTCTCAATCCCTTCTAGATTCCTTCAAGGCAGTAGAGCAAAACTAGAGTCACCCAAAACCACCAAATATGCTTTTTAGACCTCTTCTACACAGCTATGATGTATCCCATCATGAAGTTTGACATCACACTGCACAAACTTGACCAGCACACAAGCTGCAATAGGCTATAGACAACAGCCTTAACTCCCCCTGACATGAACAACCAAAGCTCCTTATGAAGATGAACACTTGACAGATGATATTGCCACATTCTCAACATTAAGAACTGCCACTTCTTGTATTTGTTGAGCATAATCTCACTAGGTTTATGCCATAAAAGCCCACTTGATTCACACATTCCATAACAAATGTCTTTAGATTACTTGCAACACAAGATAAGGATTACCACCACCTTTTACTTGTATTAGAAGAACCTTCAGCCATTCTGATCAGATAACACCACTGACAACAACCTTCTGTCCTTACATTCACAAGCACCTAAGAAGTCTTTATCATGATAGTAGTCATGTATCGCCAGAACAAACTACTTAACATCAAGATCAGAATCTGCCCATTCTAATCCACATTATGTCAGAACTACCACTTCAGACAATAATGTTGCTTCTTCCAACTCCACAAGCACAGCCCAGACCTTCATCCAGGATACACAACAACCAATGATGTTGTAACATTATGTAGGACATCAGCCTTGGATAAAAGATCACACCTTCTGCATTTTATTCAGGTAATCACACCCACCTGATCACAACAGTGAGAAATAAACTCTCACACAATTCAGAAATCTGAGTTGCATCCACACATTAGATAACTACCAAGCTCCCAACAAGGTATTTGTTATCCAAGAAGGATTCACAAACAGCAGATGATGCTCACTTCTTCATTCACACACTTTTGATTTAGTCAGCTGATAAGGCTACCTCAGGTTGTCATCAACTACAACCACTCAGAAAGAATAAATTCCTGAACCATAATATCCAGACTGCAGACTTGCATAATTTTCTAGACAAATACTTAGTCTCCCGTCAAAGTATTTACCCTTATGCATAACATCAATAATAGACAAATACTAAGTCTCCCGTCAAAGTATCTACTATTAGTCAAAAAAAGATTACCTTCTCACACAAGGTATGACAATTTGTTTGTAATCTTCTGCATACGTCTGACAACTTCTGATTCATGACATATATTCACAAGTTACTTCAACTTAGATCAGTGGCTTGATCTTGGACTTCTTTCTGCGCAAAATAATCTTGGCTGAACAAGCAACCACCTGAATTGATGTTCCAACATCAATCTCAGTCACACATCTTCACAGAGTTATTCTTAAGATATCGTCTATAGTAAGGCTCTAGCACACATGGATCAACTATCAGTATCTCATTCAGCAGCAGGAACAGCACAGCATCTTGCCTGACTTTGAGATGTTGGATGTCACCAACATTCCACAACCAATTTGCCTCTTCTAAACCGTCAGCCAAACTCATCCAGGCGTATAGTACCCAACCAACCCCACCGGTTGATTCAACTCCACAGTGCTTAACCCTTGAAAGTTCTCCACTACACCAGAATAAGAGTTCCATGCTCTCATAGACTTGATAAATGTCATCAAGTTTGAGTAAACAACCTCCATCCTGACTCAGAGAAACATCATCCAGACATCTTGAGACAATAAATTCTTAATGCATCAGGTCAGAATCTGCCAAGAACACTTCAGAGAATCATAACAGCACAGACTGTGATTACATCATATCAGTCCTAAGCACACACAGTCAATACTTATCTAGCTTCACAAGATCATTCAGAACATGCTTCCAAAAAATAGAGGAAAAACATGACCTTTTGATCTTTGACCTTCATGTCCAAGAAGTCTGCTAGAGATAATACTTCTTGAATCTCAGGTTCTCCACTCCTGCAGCAAGGACCAAAAATAAACTGACCTCAGGAGTAAGTAACATGTTGATCACACCTTGACTAACTCACACAACTAAGATAAGTTCTAGGGCCAGAACCTTCTTAGACATACCACTCAGATGCCTCCTCTTCCAGATCAGGAGTAGGCTCCAAACTCATGTGATCAAACCACATTAGTTTAGCACCCAGAGCATCTGATGTGCCATTCCTTCAGACAACAGAATTCAGCACAATTCTGGCGTGATGTTCTAACACAAGATAGGACATCATTCCACTGAACACATCAAGATATCAAAGACTGGAAATTAGTCCTTTTAGGAGTAGAGGCAAAAGTAAATTACTTCTCTTCCTCACAACTTCACTTATCAATGCCTTTATGAGTGGACTTGAGCAATAATCTTCAAGTATCGTTGATACTGTAAGTTAAAGCAGTCTTGCATAAATCCCATCACCATAGGATATATATTCAGAGAAGAACAACCTTCTCAGTTACAACCTTAGGAGTAGTCAGATAGATTCGCAGCGGATCAAAATATAAACTCCTCAAAGCCTTCAGGTGTCACATATAAGCCCTAGCAATATAATTTAGGTGACATCACAATACCACAGGTTTGAAAATAAATCAAACCCCAACACAGCAGCTTTTCAACCACTCCTCCAAGCCTTCAATACATGCCACTGCCTGTCACGAACAGTCCATCCTCCACTTCTAGGGACCATTCTCACACCTATATGAACTACTCCAAGTTCAAACAACTTTTTAGTAGAAAGCTTCTACCTTGACCATGAACCATAAAGTATCTTCCCTGGGATCTCATCCAGATACATAACAGAATGACCTGCTCTGATACCAATTGAAATTCTAGTACATGTGCAGAATTCAGATGTCCTAGAACATGTTGTTCGACATCTGGTCTGACATGATCACAAACGGCAAGGTATATTGCAATAATCATGGTACTGAAAAGAAAAGAGCAAGACACACAGAATTGTTAACCCAGTTCGATCGAACACACCTACTCTGGGGGCTACCAAGCCAGGGATGAAGTCCACTATTAGTAGTATCAATTTTAAGCTAAACTACCCGTTTACAGCTTATCACTTAATCACTACCCAATGACCCTTCTACCTAGATCCTCTCTAGATATGAGAAACCTTTCTCAATCCCAATCATCGCAATGATGTCTAGCAGATGACATCTCAGCCACTGCATCAACGGCTCTTTACCTATACAATAATTCAGCAAGGAAATCATCCTTTCAAGACACAACTTAGAGTTACTTAAAAGCTTCCTCCAAGAACAATATTCCTCTTACTTAACAGTTTCGAGGATCACATTAACAAACTGTCCAACTCACAGGTCGAGTGGTACAGGAACCAACCCTAATAATAGAACTTTTACATCTTTGGTTGAGTTACAAAACTAGGTTACAAAACAACTATATATAACCTATTGCCAACTGGATTTGGGCCTACAAAAACACAGCAAATGAGCTGCTACAAGTCAGCAGAAACTTCTGCTACAAAATAGGACTTCAATCTATAACTTCCTAAAATATCTCCATATTTAGAAAGTGCCTATTTTCCCATATTCTTCTCAAATTCAGACTTGAATCTTCAAACCTTTTAATTCAGCGCCACCTGGAATTTGCATATTATTTCCTGAAACTTCTGCATCTGTTAGGATATAACAGATTTCTACATTCTCTTCAGTTCTGGCGCGATGTCGAATGAACCTGTATGGGACATCTCGATAGGACATGTTGTTCCAGATGTTAACACTACTTCAGCTCAACATGTTCCAATGCACACTAGGACTTCTTGCTCAACCTGTTCTTCTTTAGCAAGATGAACAAAACTATCTAACATATTGCTGCTATTATTTGTTTTACAAAATTAATGCCAACCCTTAAAATTAAAGAACTAACAATCCGTATTTAAACCAGGCATGTCTTGGTAGGACCAAGCAAACACGTCCACATACTCTTTAAGGAGCGAAATCAACCGTTGTCTAATTTCTGGTTTCAGTGATGCCCCAATATTGACCTCTTTCTTTTCATCCTTAGTGCCAAGATTGATGATACCCACCCGCTCTTCATGAGGCTGGAGATCCGTATATTGATAGTCACTTATATCCGCTAGATCCTTGGGCACCTCATAATCCTCCTCTTCCTCAGCTTGATAGACAGGGGAATCGAAGTCAATGGTAAGAGCAAGGTCATTGAATACAATGGGTTTAGGATTCATTCTGCATGGTAGAATGACTTATATTATTAAAATGCACAACAATTCAAGAACATGCGAGATGAAGATGCTTTTGTTTGAAAAGATTGCCATTTTTAGAAACAGAATGCAATAAAGCAAAACAACAAAAATTTAGCAAAAATGTCATTTCATTGATTTAAAGTTTGAAAACGGAGGCCCGTACAAAACAATCCACTAGTTTTGGGCAAGACTAGGGAGATGAAAACAACAAATCTAGACAAGTTACTCTGGTTCAAGGTACAGAATTGGGATCTCAACAGACTCCCAATTGCCTAATGCGCCTTCTTGGTGAAAAATCAAACGATCAATGTCTTCGTCTTCTTCAGTACTTCCTATGATTGCATAGACTTGATGTCCACCTCTGATAAATGTCTCCTGCACGGTCTTTATCTTCATTCTTCTTTCTCTTGTACCTGAAGCAGCCTCCTCCTCTGGAGTTGGTCTGTAACCCAACCCTTGGTGTCGGATTCTCTTATCAACCTCAATAACTTCGCCTCAACCTGCGGGCACGCCGTCTTGAAGAGCAGACTGGATACTCTTATACGAAGCAAAGGATGGATATTCTGGTACCATTGGCTTCTCATTGTCAATCATAACTGCATTAGCTATTTCCAGGGCTTGGAAAGGAGTTTCCAATGCATCCTCATCAGCCTCAATATAACGGAAGGATGACAAGTTACTAACCATCAAGTCTTCTTCCCCATGCACGATGACCAGCTTGTCATCGACCAAAAATTTCATCTTCTGATGTAAGGTTGATGTAACAGCGCCAGCCTCGTGGATCCAGGGTCTTCCAAGTAGGCAGCTATAGGCAGGGTTAATGTCCAAAACTTGAAACAGAACGTTGAATTCCTGGGGTCCAATCAAAACTGGCAGTTCAATCTCCCCCATCACGGATCTTCGTGAACCATCACAAGCTTTGAAAATTAACGATGCGGGTCTCATGATCCCTCCCTTGTACGCCAGCTTGTCGAGGGCCCTCTTTGGTAAGACATTCAGAGAGGATCATGTGTCTACAAGAACTCTAGCCAATGTGTCCTCCTGACACTTCATTGATATATGCAGAGCAAGATTGTGTTTCCGACCTGATTGGGTCAGTTCTTCATCACTGAAGCTGAGCGTATTGCATGCAGTAATGTTAGCGATATCATGACCAAACTGTCCGGCGGTAATGTCCTGAGCTACATGAGCCTGAGCCAATACTTTCTGCAGTGCTGATCGGTGGACTGGTGAATTAATCAACAGGGATAAAATAGAAATTTTAGACGGAGTCTGGTGGAGCTGATCCACGACCCTGTAGTCACTTCTTTTTATTATCCTGAGAAATTCTTCGTCATCCTCCTTGGAGATTACTTCTTTACCTTTGTCGCTGGTAGGTATACGCACCTCACCTTCTTTACCAGACACTTCTTTGTTCATAGGGGTACAAATCCTCCCACTCCTCGTCATTCTTCCTATTCCTACTATATTAGACATGTTCTTCTCATCAGCCCTCACCTCTTTCCTTGGGACCGGTTCTTCTACAACGATCCCCACCTCTTTCCTTGGGATCATTTCCTCCTTCCTCTTACCACTTGTAATGTCTCCGTAGATAAATGGTAATGTTTTGGTTCCTCTGAACCTGAACGGGACTGGCCTGGGGAAATTATTTTGCCTAGCGTGATTAACAGGGGAAACAACTTCAGATTTATTGAATCTTGGAACTGATTGCTTAAACACTGGACTCACGGTATTTGCCCCAGGATTGTTGAACACAGGGACTAGTGATGTGCTCTCTTCTTCGCTAAGCACCGGCACTTGCTTTGGCAGATTGAACACTGGTTTAATCACTGTTATCCTGCTTTCTTTTCTGAAAACTTGTAAGAAACCTTCATCAATCAGTTGCTGAATATCATCTTGAATCAACCGACACCCTTCACTACTACCACCACATTCTCCACAAACATCATGGCAAACTTTGACCAATCCAGTGCTGAACAGCCTGGCATGAAACATTCTCAGGGGAGTTTTAATCTTTGCTGCGTCTGAGATCAATATTTCCTCATCCTCGTCTTCAACAGCATTAGTTGACCCATGAGTTGGCAAGGGGTTACTCTTCACATTTGGTTGGCTATTAGCAAAAGACAGAACGTTCTTCTCTATCAACCTTTTCACCAGATTCTTTAATCCCAAACATCCTTCTAAATCATGACCCACTCCTCCTTGATGGAAAGCACATGTTGCATTAGGGTTGAAGAACTGCAGAGACTTCTCAGACGGTGGTCCCAATGGCCTAGTAACAATTAATCCTTGCTCCACCAGAGAAGGATACAATGCTGTATACGTCATTGGTATGGGTGGAAAATTTGGTGTTACCGCCTGTCTTCTTGGAGGGGTATTTTGCTGTGGCGCTGGCCGCCTCGGCTGTTGGTAATTCTGATGTTGATTCTTCAGCCACTGCTACTGGTTTTGTGGCTGGGAAACAGGAACTTACTGCATTATTTGATGATTAAAAGTGGGCATGACAGACGCCGCGTATGGTTGTTGTGCGAACTGCATATGGTAAATTGGCCGTTGAGGAAAACTGGGACCTGGTTATGGTTGGAATAGAGATAGCTTAGGATTCTGCCTCTTCCCTGTCATAATAGCGTTAGTCTCACCTTCCTTCTTCTTATGAAAATTTCTCGGGGACTTCTTGACACTGGCGCTAGTGGAATTGTTAGGTGAACTGGCTACTTTTCCACTTTTCAGACCTGCTTCCACTTTCATACCAATTGCAATGATATCAGAGAAATTGGCACCAATATTACTGATCATTTTCTCATAGAATTCCAACTTCACAGTGTCTACAAACCAATCAGCTAATTCCTTCTCAGTCAATGGTGGCTCGACCTGTGATGCAGTCTCTCTCCACCTTTGAGCATATTCTTTGAATGACTCTGTGTTCTTCTGAGTCATGGTCAATAGCTGTCTACGATCAGGAGCTAAATCCAAGTTATACTTATAGTGCTTTATGAAAACGTCCATAACATCTTGGAAACACTTAATCTGAGATTGGTCTAAGCTTAAATACCACTTTGCGGCAGCGCCCTTCAGGCTGTCCTGGAAACAATGGATCATTAACTTATCGTTATCCATGTATGCCGCCATTCTTCAGAGATACATGACCAAGTGTGCCTTAGGACACGTAGCACCAGAGTACAATTCAAAACTTGGTAACTTGAATTTTGGCGGAATTACTAGATCAGTGACTAGACACATATCCTTAAGGTCAGAACTGAAGACATTGTCTCCGTCCATGGCCTTCAGCTTTCTCTGCATAATCTTCATATTGGCTCTTAATTTCTCATTATTGTCATCCTCTTCTACGGATATGTTGTCATTATCAAAATGATGCTGGTTCTGGAAAACAGGTTGGAATTGGGTCTGCACCACAGGCGGAGCATAAGTTGGAATAGCTTGTTGATTCTCACTGAACAACGGCACCGCTTGTTGCGTAGATTGAGGAGCCGTGGCTCGTATAAACTCAAATGGCATCCCTAGAGTAGGGTTCACAAAAGGTATAATTGGCGGCTCTACAGTTGTAGCAACGACTTTCGAGACCACAGTGACCTATGTATCCATCTTTGCTCGTATAATACTCAAGGCTTCCATGATCTGCCCCATTCCTACTCTCAATTCACTGAGCTCATCGTTAACCTGATCCAAATTCTCGCAATTCTCAGACATTCTTCCTCTTCAAGTCTGCGCCCGGATGTTGTAACGATGTAGGGAACTCAAGGTGATGGTTCAACAACAACAACAACCACAACTGAAGAAGATAAAACGACAATGAGACACAGAAGAAATGCACATGCATATGCGAAAATGCAGATGAGATGCGCATGCAGGCTAAACCATCAAGAACTAAAAAGAGTTCGCACATAGTGTAAATATCAGGATTACTAATAACATAACTTTCCATTGAAAATAAGATAAGTGCTTACATAAAGGAAGTGTTACAATCATTGTTCGGATCACATTAAAAAGAAATACAACTTTTAAAATAGGATTACAACAATAGATTACAACTATGGAAAATAGGGCAGCCCTTCGCCTTCCCTGATCCCTTCCATGATTTCTTTGATAAGTCGCTTGGTTTTGGCTTTCTCCAAAGTCAGCTCCCCTAATAGCTCCATCCTTCTCTGTTCAGCACTGGTGGACACCTCATAATACGGAGTGGGCTTTCTCATGCTGAGTGAAATCCCTCGTGCCCATTTCAGATGAGATTTAGTGATAGGACCGTTGGTGATCCATTTTTGATAATTAATGAAAATCCATGCTTCCCCCATCTTGAGTTTTTCTTCAAATCCTTCTCCGTATCCATAGTACATCAGCTCCAATTCTTCTGGTCTAGGCTCCTCTTCAATTGGATGACCCAACTGGCAACGTGCAAGCACAGGGTTATAGTTTATACAACCAAGTCGACCCATAAGTGGCACATTGGGATAGTCTCCACAACTAACAATTATTATGGTTCCTTCAGAGTTTGTATCGTACCACTTGATGTCAGAATGCCTTAGTTCCATTAGTTTTTTTGACCCAAAGAGCGTTGTCACTTACTTCCCAAAACGTTGGTGTCGTAGGTAAGTATGAAATGAACCACTTGTATAGTAATTGAGCACAGCAAACAATCACACCTTTACTCCTCATAGTCTGCGTGGTGACCGAGAAGTACATGTCAGCCAGTAAAGTGGGAACAGGGTTCTGACCCATAAAGATTCTGATTGCTTGGACGTCGACAAAATCTTTAACATTGGGAAATAGGAATAACCCGTACACCAACAAAGCAAACATTGACTCAAACATTACAGAGTTTCTGCTTTCCTGAAAGTGGAGAGCTGTCTCAATTAGAAATTGGACAGGTAGCCCCCGATACCCCTCCCTGGTGGTCATGTTTTCTCGGATGTGTCTCTTTCGGATCCCCAATCCTACGGTAATCTCTTGATTAATGAATTCCTCTTCCACACCGAAAAAAAGGGGATGATGCTGAACGGGTAGTCCTAGCATATGTGAATATTCTTCTATAGTTGGGACTAACTAGAAGTTTGGAAAGATGAAACATCGGTATGCTGGATGATACCGCTGTACTAAGGTTTCTAGCAGTCCTTCTTTTACTTGTAATTTCATTAATGATAGCAGGTCCCCATACTTGTCAATAAAGCTTGGCGGATCTTCAATTCTCCCTCCGATCTCTATCAAATATTCAACATTAGGGATCAGGAAAGTGACGGGCCAGTTTATGTTCTTAGCAGCGTCCATTTTCCACAAAGTCTGCAAAACAAAATTTAGTATCTCGACAGTTTAGTAAAACAATGCAAAAGATGCAATATGATATGCAGATGCAAAGCTAATCTATCAAGAAACACAGAAAATTGCAAGGCTTTTGACGATGGTATTTCAAAAATTCATTAAGCAAGTTCGGCATTCATTACATTCGGAGCAGAGTATCTTCATGCTCTTAGTACAAAGATGGGTTATTCCCATAACTGAAAAGATAACAACAATAATGAAAATAAATAACGTGGGAACCAGCAGCAAGATCTTTAGAAGTTAGATCCGCTGGTAGATGTCTCCCCTTCCTCATCCATCTCCCTCATCAGTTTCTCAATGTGTCCCTTAATCCTTTTCTTCTCGAGTAACAACCCTGTCAATGTTTCCTCCAGTCCTTGTCTAGTTCTGAGCGGCTTGTAACGGGAATAGGGTCTCCTCATCACACTGGCTATCTCACGAGACCATTCCAGATGCGTCTCATTGACAGAGCACTCCGCCTTCCACAACTGCTTATTGATTTGACACCACGCTTGCTCAAGAAACATTTTCATTTCGTAGCCGTCTCTTTCCCCATAATACATCTTGTGTAAATCTTCCTTGATTATGGGTCCCTTCCCCATATGACCCAGTGGGCGAGCACGGGATTGTAGTTGATGCAGCCGTTTCTTCCCAACAGGGGTACATTAGGGCAATCCCCGCGGCTGGTAATTATGACAATCCCTTCTTCTGTTGGGTTATGCCTTTTGACATCCGTGTGCTTCAAACTCGTCAGTTTTTCAATCCATACTTGACAATGTTCTACCTCCCAGAAAGCAGGGGTTTTTGGCAAGTAGGCTGTGAACCACTTATATAAAAGAGGTACACAGCACACAATTTCCCCACATCCTTTGTTGTATTTGGTTTGAACTGCGTGGTACATATCAGCCAACAAGGTAGGGATTAGGTTATGGATTCTGAAAATTTGTATTGCCTGAGTATCAACGAACTGCTTCGCGCCTGGAAACAGCACCAGCCCATAGATCATTAAGGCAAGTGTTGCCTCATACAGTTCCTCCTTTCCTCTATTCTTGAAGTACATTGCTTTCTCAAACAAGAACAGTGAAGGTAGTCCAAGTCGTCCTTCTTTAACAACTAAATTTTCCTGGATATCAACAAATCTGATTCCGGTAGTCGTTGCAATATCTCTAGCTAATGGCATTGATTCTAAACCAGAGAAAATTGGGGCATCTTTGACGGGGATCCCAATTATAGCAGAAAATTCCTCTAAGGTTGGAACCAATTGGAACTCAAGGAATAAGAAGCAACGGTAATTGGGGTGATACAATTGCACCAACACTTCCAACGGTCCCTCAGTCACTGGAACCCTTAGCAGTTGTGAGAGGTTTCCATATTTGTCAGCAAAGTTTAAAGGATCCTCGATCATGTCGCTCATCCAAATCAGTTGTTGAAGTTCCGGGAGCTCGAAGTAATAAGGCCAAACTTGCTTTTTAGATTCCATATCAACAAAGTCTTCAAAAATATCATTAGTTTCTTGATAGTTAGCAAAGAAAATGCTGATGCAATGCAAAATGAGGGGTGTGATTCAAGAGAACTCAGCATTGTATCCTTGCAAATTTTAAGGAGCATTTTTCTTAGAGGAAAACTCATTTCATTGATAATAAAGTTTTGAATTACAGCATAAGACAAATACATCTTCAAAAACCAAAATAGAATATGAAATAAAGAAAATTAGGTCCTAAGCCATCAATCAGTCTTCTCCCCTCAATCTCATGGCGAGTTTCTGGTTCTCCTTCTGTAGCCTTTCATTCTTGTCAATGAGCTCAACCAACCGTGACTTCCATGGTTCGGGCGGAGATGATGTGCTAGAAAATAAGTCCTCTTGCATCTTCCTTCTTTTGACAGATTCTTCTTCCTTTCTTCTGAGACTCTTTTGCAGTTCATTCATTTCAAAGTTAAGGACCTGATACTTGTTCATCCAAGCATTCCTTTCTCGCTCTGCTTGAGCCAATCGAATCTTTAATTCATCTTCATTGCTAGTGAAGTAAAGAACAGGATCTCTGGGAGCTAGTGGGATAGGATCATGACGATCATATGGCATCTTCAACTCAACAGCCCTCTTTTGCACCCATTGAGTGTAAGATTCTGAAGCCAAACACTCAGGTAACCCCAAGGCAGAGATACCTCTGGTGTGAACATGTCGCTAAGCGTGAGCCATCTTTTCCTTAAGTACGGGGTCCTTATCCTCTTCAAAGAACAAACCTTCCAAGTAAATGTTATTAGGTTTAGCTCCCATAGAATAACCATGTTGACGACAAGCCAAAGCAGGATTGTAGCTTATGCCTCCTTTTGTGCTAAGAAGCGATACATTAGCAAATCCTCTACAGCTAACAATCATATCCTTGCCTTTAAGCGATGGGTGGTACCACTCAAGATCAGTGTTGGTGAGAGACATGATCTTCTCTGACCAAAGAAGTCCATCCTGGAGATCCCAAAAGGTCTTGGAACGGGGTAAATGGGAGATAAACCATCTATACAACAGTGTGGCACAGCATGTTACCATCCCTCCCTTATGAGCAGTCATCAAGTGTACTGAGTGGTAGGCGTCTGCAAGTAGGGTTGGAACTGGATTTCCAATGATGAAGATCTTGATTGCATTCATATCAACAAAGTTCTCAATGTTGGGAAACAAGAATAACCCATAAATAAGTAGGGCCATAACAGCTTCAAAGTCCACCATATTCTTCATGCTAGCATACTGACGGGCCTTCTCCATTAAAAACTTGGCAGGTAACCCAAAAAGTCCTCCCTTGACAACCAAGTTAGCCTTAACTTCTGACAACTTGAGATGGGCTGCTTCTGCAATTTCCTTTTCTTTAGGCGTCCTTTCCAGACCAGAGTAAGGTAGGTTTGGAGTAATGGGAATGCCAACTAGAATAGCATACTCCTCGAGCGTAGGCATTAACTGGTAATCCAAAAAAGTGAAACAATGATACATGGGGTCATAAAACTGTATGAGAGTAGGGAGCAATCCGTCTACCATCTTGGTCTTCATCAGAGAGAAAATCTTCCCATACTTGTCTTGGAATGTTGATGATTCATTGATTGGCTTACCCAGATTCTTTAGATCTTCCAATTTTGGACTAATGAAGGTGTACTTCTTCGTTTTCCTTTTTTCAAGATCCATCCTATAAAGTTTGCAAAACAACACTGAGTTCCTTGAATACACAATGCACATGATGTAAGGATGAATGCAACAAACACACATAGACAGGTAAGCACAAAGAACACAGAGCAACCTAGGTTAAAAGTCACGAGCATGAAGTCAAAGGTCTACCCATCCCAAAGGTATGTACTATGGCTTTCACCTGCAAGACAGGGTTCTAAAAAAGTTCCCAGAGTCGACAACCCATCTTTCAGATTTTATCGACTTTCCAATTGCTTGGTGATCAATAAAATTATCAAGAGAGTCTCATCTGAGTGTAGCATCGCGTAGCAACCATTTGGGATTGCTCCCTCACAGTCCTCGCACTACGTCCTAAACAGGCCAAGTGGGGTAAAGGGTAACTAAAAGTCATCAGTATCTCTGGCTCCTAGGTCGAAAGTAGTAACGCATTCACGATTGCTCGTTCAACATATACCACTTCTGAGAGGGCCTCAACTGAGTGTGGACTTCAAGTTCCCTCCTTTGGGATTTCTCCCTCGAAGTTCCCTTGACTATGTCCACGGTTCCTAAACATATGTGTTCTCTCAAGTTCGGGTTAGGACTTATCTCACTCATTGATATCATGTCAACCCAAACCGAACAGGATAATATCAAACATATAACAGATATACAAGCATGCAAGCAGATATGACATACAAGCAATCATACAAGTAGATAAGCAAACATGAATAACATAAAACAAAGGTAGGCTTAACCCTCTTAGGAAAAGACCAGCAATAGGTCTAACTTTCCCCAGTGAAGTCGCCATTTCTGTTGCGGTGAAAATCGGATAACAAATTATTAATTAATTTGCATCATATTTCTTTTACAACCGACTTTGATTTATCCAAAGGAAAGGTTCAAGATCGTTAGAAAAACCTAAGGAGAAAGATCTAAGGTTCGGGGGTTGGTTACGCCTAGGGAAGGTATTAGCACCCTAAACGTCCGTAGTATTCTACGGGAGCCTCTTGTTAATGTTATGTTATGTTTACTAAAGGGTTCTATGCTAAAGGTTAGTTAGCAGGGGAAGTGATAAATTCATTATGATGAATATCACCAAGAGTTGAGGAACTCTCTCCTAAAGCTAGTTGTAATTTCTATGGCTCTGATGAGGCCAAGAAATTGAAGTTTTCTCCTAAGAGGTTACATAGGTTAAGGTGGGGGGTCATGGCTTTAGGAGTCAACATGTTTAACCTTCCTTTGGAATATGGGGAAAAAAAGAGAATAAAGAATAAAAGTCATAGAAGATGAAACATTGATATGAGATAATATAATGAGAGCAACATAAACATGAAGATGGCAATATGTTTCATGATGAGTAGACACGAGATAAATATCAAGGTATCAATTAGACAAAGGCAAGCCAAAGATATTGCACTTGAGAAAATATATCACTTAAGAAACAAATTATAAGTCAAAATATAGTCATGAAACAAAGATGATATTTCAAGTTAGACAAAACCAATCTCAAATTAAATCAACAATCAAATAAAGATAAATTAAAAAAGAGTTAAACGTTAAAATACCAATAAAGTCATAATGAAGATTTAACAATTTAATTAAGATAATGAGAGTGGAAATGCACATTAAAAAAAAGTAAATCTTTTTAGATAACTAATTAAGAAAATAAATTACCAAGTGAAATAAATATGGAGTTTTAAAATAAAACTCAGATTTTCTAAAAAGATAAAAAATAAATTGTTTTTGCATTGTTACCAAACTTTAAATAAAAGAAAAGATTTTAAGCAAAAAAGAAGGAAATGTCACATGTGTGGTTTGAACCCATGCCCTAGAATTCAATGACCAAAACCCCAACCATCTGAGCTGCGCGCGTATGGTGCACACAAAGTGCAAGTGAACATGTATATTATAAAGAAGCGAAAACCAAAAGAGAAAAAAACAAAAGGACTGGGTAGGGATCGAACCCCAGTCCTTGTAGGCACAACAAAGAGGAATAGTAACACACACACAAGTCCATCCGCTGGGGCGGGAATACATCCAATGATAAGTATGACTTGATAAATATATAACATGTATTGTGCGCATATATTCAAAATTTAAAAAACAAACCAATTTAAAACAGACATAGCAACCAAACCAAACACAGTACTATATTAATCACAAACCAGGTGAAAGGAAATCCACAATCTAATACACAAGACCAAGAGATCTTATGCGTATGGCTATTAACTATGGTTAACAAATGAATCCAAGGGAAAAAGCACATCAAGCCATGAAATTAAATGATAACAGTAGCATATCAGTAGCAATACCAATGAAGTGACCAACACAAATCAAGGACAGAGATGAGTTAGATGAGAATTGGGCATACAAATGAAATCACGCATTCCACTAAACATGTGTAAACCAAGCTGGACTTGTTATTGGCCTAGTTTAAAGCAAGTTGGTAAACAAACAACACTTAATGACATAATAATGAACCAAGTGGCTTAACAGTCAGACATAAATGCCAATTAGATATCAACCAACTTATGTATTAGAAGCAACAATGCACAACACTTGATAGCAGTATTAATACAAATAGAACCAATGGATATGGATCAATAGATTAGCAAGTCCAAACTGTCATATCATTCTCAAACACAACAAGCAAATTCAACTTTAAGCAAAGATAAAAATACAACCAAGAGGTAATGTGATGCTAAATTCTTGGTTTGTGACAAAAACGACAGACAAGTAATAGGTTATCATGTTAAGTCGACATTGGTTAACATACAAAGAGACATTAGGTGCAGCAATGACACAACCAATTTTAACAATTTACTTATCTAAATCAGGTGCAGCAATGACATACATGAAGAAGACATTCTATGCATTGGCAGTGAGAACAGACATAGGTTACCAAAGTTAATACAAGCAGCAGACATAGTTTCATTATGAGTAGCATACAAGACACATGTAGGTTAAAGTTCAACATCATGTCAAGATTACAAGCACACGAATTAAACTTCAAATTCAAAGAAAAATTGTATTTAGTCCTAAAATCCTAGTAACAGAAGACATGAACTCAAACAAATGATCATACATTTCAAAACATAAATGGTAATCAATGAGATTCAAGTTAAATGTCAATTAAGCATGGACAAAATATGAGCAAAATAGGGACTATACTTCATCATAATGCAGTTAAAATCAGTCACGATTCACACAGCAACCACATAGCAAAGATACAAGTCATCCTAATGGTAAAGGGGCAAAATACATGGCATAGTTAAGAGTTAAGTTGAAACACATCAAGGTCAACATACACATTAAGAATACATGTATTGACATTAAAACAGAAGCTAGATACCAAAAGGAAACTGAGTTGGTAGTCTCAATGACAATGTCTAAGCATGTACAAGGTGAAATATCAAGAAGGGGTAATAGATAATATCCAAATACATAGGGCAATACTGAACATCAACAATGGAAATGTGCAGAGAGTAATATGATCATTAATTTAAATCCAAGGAAAATGCTATCCAGAGTGGGTTCCAAAGACAACATGAATACATCCAAGCAGAGTTATATCAAAGCAAAAGTTCACACATCATCTTAACATGTCAAGCCAACAAGACCAGCAATGGCAAATTAGTTAGCATAAAAAAAACTGTTTCACTCTCAAAAACAGTTGACATGATCACAGAGAAACCTTTCACAACAACAAATAAAATCAAGGGAGAAAGTTTACGAATTCATAACAAACTGTTGATACAAAACTCAAGATACCACAAACATTTCCAAAAGGCATACCAAGCATACAATCATATATATTCAAGGGAATCAAGAACTTATGTATCAACATCAAAATGCGCAACATCAGGTTAGGTCAGTAACATAAACAACTTAGATGACAATAAAATCTATACATACATTACAGGCTCAAAGAAAAGAGAAGCATACCATGACAAACATCTAACGGCCGTTTGTTAACAAAATTTAAACCATCACACTATGAACAAGTGAATAGATTAGAGTTAAAGGAAAAGAAAGTTACCAACTGAGCTTGCTTCTCTTTGGATTGACCACAAATCCTTGATGCCAACCCTCACTCCCTTCTCTTTTGAACTCCAATATTTAGTGTGTTTTCGTAGAAAATGTTGGTGTCCCAAGAACTGAAGTTGAGCTTCTTTAAATAGGCAAGGTATTAGGTTGATGAGAAGCATCATGGGCCGGGTCAATTCCTCAAACATTTGGTGGGCATATGCTAGCAACTAGGGTTTCCTTTTGAATTTCAAACTTGGTCCAATTCTAGGAGATAAACACGATGTGGCATTTTCAGATGTGCAGGGTCACACTCATCACTTTGTGAATGGATTTAGAGCTCTTCCATTGATGCTATTGAGAAGGGTACCAGATTCGCAGATGGAGCAGGTCGTATACTGGAATTGGTAACTTATCTGAACCACTTTTTGTGCAACACACAGCTGAGCTTGAAGAGGAATGGACTTGGAGATTTCAAATTGGAGAAGTCGCGCCAACGACATTGTGGTTGAAACGAATCCAATGAATTTAATGGATCCGAAGTACGTTGAACTTCTCCTCATCATTCAGAACTTCGGCAAGAACGAGAGAGAAGAGACGAACTTGGTTCTCTTTGGTTTCTTTGGTGTCACATGTCATGCTCTCATTGGTTGATGGAATTGTTCAAAAGTCAAACACATACCAAGCTTAACTCTCATTGGTCCATGGTAATGAAATGAGAGTCCAAAATTGCAAAATGAAATTGGTCACGGTAAGCTTATTTTGGGCACATTCTCTTAATTGAATTAACAATATGGTTGTTGAAAATAATAACAAACTACTTAATATTCTAGATTAAGAATTAATTTAAAAGAAACTAAATGGATGATTAACCTAATTAATTAAAATTGACTTAAATTAGGATTAATTTAAATTAATAAAAATAAAACAACTCAAATATAAATAAAATAAAATGGGCCAAATTGAAATTAACCTAATCATAAAACAAATAAAAGCTAAGATAATTATTAAATTAAAATATGAAGAAAGATAATAGAGCAACAAATAGCAGAAAAATGAGGGTAAAATTTGGGGTGCAACAGTTGGTTTCAAGGAATTCAGATATTCATTCCTTTTCAAAGATCAATAGAGCTTGGATCCTACAAACAAACTTCTTCAGTTTTTCCACAAAAATTTTTGCAACTGTCCTTTGAGTTCTTTGAAACCACGTGGCTTGTATTTGCATTCCATGCACATTCGCATCTCATTTGCATTTCTCGGTCTTGAGTCTCTTCCTCTATGTCTGAAGGATACCCAACACCTATTCAAGACAATGGTAACAATGAATGAAATTCTGAAGAACCAGGAGGAGTTGAAAGAGGAGATCAGAATCCTCAAGTGCCAGATGAATTGGGTTCTCAAAACTTTGCAAGCCCTGATGAAGAAAGAAGAGTGCGCTCACCCTGTCACTCCTAGAGAGGTTGTCAGTTCATCACCTCTTGTGGATCCTCCAACTAGAGGACCTCCTCAGTATCAAGGACTAGACCGTCGTCAGCCGCGTCAGCATGTACGACCAAGGCCAAGAAAGCCAGAAAGAAATTACACTTAGTTGCCAATGACATACAGTCAATTACTGCCAGTTTTGATCAAAGCAGGATTGATAGTGCCAAAAGAATTAAAGCCAATACCATTTCCATACCCGCCAGGCTTTGACGCCAATGCTCGATGTGACTACCATGCTGGGGCGCAAGGGCATTCAACTGAAGACTGTAAGGTGCTCCCGAGTAAGGTTCAGAACCTGTTAGACTCTGAGAGGATCTCATTCACGCCTCAAGGCATTCAAATCAACAATCCTTCGCCATCTCCTGTGGGTCTCCCATATCAAGGATTTGCCTTGGGAGAAACTTCACGCCAACAAATCTTTGGCCTTGGTCCTGCACCGGAATGTAATCTTCATCAGGTGTCTACCGGAAGGGTGTTTTAACCTCCAACTGTTGTTTCTCCTCACCAAGGTAAAAAGAGGTGCTCTATCAAAAGGGGAAAAGTTCACTACACGCATATCCCGGTGCCATTAAGAAAACGGTTCCCACTTCTAATTCAGAACAAGTTGGTGACTCCCCGACCTTACAACCCTGTGCCAGGACCTTGGCACAATGCAAATCTGACTTGCGACTTTCATGAAGGGGCGGGAGGACATAATTTGGATGGTTGCCTAGTTTTAGAAGCCACTGTGCAAAATCTAATCCACAACAAGGATTTGATCTTCGAGGAAGATCATCCAGAGATTGAATGCAAATTCCGTACTGGGACAATGGGGCACCCCATTGAAGAATGCAAAGAGTTCGAAACGAGACTGGTAAACCTGCTAAGAACACTGCAACCTCAAGAAGGTACACCAGATGTCAATGTCTCAATTTCTGAAGCAAAAGGCAAAAGACTTGAGAGGCCTCTCAAGATTCTGTATCACAAGGAACTAGTGATTAGTGGCGAAGGTGCTCCCGCGCTTGGGCCCGGAAACTGAAATCTTTTGAAAACAATTCGCCAAAGCTGGCTGTATTTTGTTCATTTCAGTATTTTCAATTGTATTTCCTTCACTTTGAATTTATATTTGCTTATAAGCATTGTTGTACTTTCAAATTGGCAAGATTAATGAAATGTTTGTGCATCTTTTGATTAAATCCATTCGTTTCACTCATCTACTTTTATGCTCATATAAAAAAAATATATATATATATATATATAATAACAAAAAATATCTTCATCTTGTTTCTTTCCATTTATCAAACTGTGTGTTTAAACAAAGATTGGGGAGGATGATGAAAAATCCTTAACTATTGTGGTATGCTTTCAATTAAACGTTACCGAGGATGTAAGGCATTGTTTCAATTCCTAAACACTTGAGAAATAAGGAAGATAATCCCTCGCTAACCCCTTTGAGCCTAGAAGTAGGAGTTTTCTTTTCTTACACAAAAAACCCTTAAATATCAACCTTGGGGCCGGATAGTTCTCAGTTTAACCTGGTTATGCATTCGAATGCAAGCGCTTCATGCAAGACACCAGTCAGCTCTTTCGAATCAAGTGACAATCAAAAAGAGGTATCAAAACCTCAACAAAGAAAAATATAATTCACATAGATAGCTCATTACCTTCCTTTGACCTCATAGTCATGGGATTCCCTCCTGACCTCATAGTCATAGAGATATCACCTTGGCCTCATAGCCATCTTCCAACCTTGACCTCATAGTCACACGAAGTCTCTCTATTGACCCCATAGTCATAAATATCTCATTACCATCTTGACCTCATAGTCATCTTACCACCTTGACCTCATAGTCTAGACCTCATAGTCATAGGCCTCATAGCCATTCAATCTCACAACTTAGACTTAGAGAGTTTCCTAAACTCTGCATGAGTTCATACTTATTCCCCCTTGGAACTTTGGCCATAGTCAATGGTTCATCTTTCACCCTTAGTTAGGTGAACTACGGTTGCTCTGATTCTTTAGTCAGATACGTAGGCACAAGATGCGACGTCTTGGCGAGCAAACTTAGTGTATATACCCTTAGGTCCTTACCTTAGCTCTTAGCAGATATCCTTTAGCAAGCAAACATAATATAACATAAACAAAACAAGAGGTTCCTGTAGAGTACTACAGATATTAAGGGTGCTAATACCTTCCCATAGTATAACCAACCCCCGAACCTTAGATCTCCCCCCTTTTAGGTTTTCTTCGATCTTGAACCTTTCCTTTGGATAAATCAAAGTCGGTTGTAAAAGAAATGTGATGCAAGTTAATTAATGGCTTGTTATCCGATTTTCACCGCAACACCGTGCATGTTTTACGACTCGATCATGAAGAAGGCATATGGGAAAATTAACAAGTACGTAATTTATTATTTATTCATAATATATTAATTGTATGTTATAGTTTAGAAGTATTTTTACTAACAAGTATAATTATTTGAAATCATAGGTATTATGAGTCCAGACACCAGGCCAAGAGACAAGACACCAAGAGACAAGATACCAATACACCAAGTTACAATTATGTGAAGTTATGTAATGTGTGTAAACTGTAATATGGTATATGTGATATTTTATTTATGTAGGTTGTTTGTTCTGATAAACTGTAATCTGGTATATGTGATATTATGAATATGGTACGATTAATATTATTATGAAAACTTTATCACAATATGTGAATTGTATTTTTCTGCTGTGCTGAGATATGGAGAACAATAATACAGGTAAAAAATGGGATTAATTATAAAAGCAGGATCATATTAGTTAATTTTGCAGAAACTTTAACGACGGTTATATTTCATAACCGTTATAATATCTGGCGCGCTGTCCAGGAAAAATAAATATCAAAACTGCGCTGCTGGGAATCAAACCGAGGACAATTATATTTATTACAACGGTGTATTGTAAAACCGTTATGATAGTTAGCGTGCTTTCCTGTTTATTACAACGCCTACAAGGCCGTCGTTGTAAGTATCATAAATCTACATAACAACGCCCTCGCCCGCATCATAATATGTCATTCCCAACCGTTGTTAAATGGGTTTTTTTGTAGTAGTGGGAACCTTATTGATTCCAATATCTCATCAATATTATTTCATTCGCTCCGCACATTTTTAAAACAATTATTTAAGTGCCAATTGTTATTAAAAGTTAGTGATCTATTCAACCCCCCTTCTAGATTAGTGTCATCGTCTAACACCACATTATCCACTATGGTCATTAAAAATTGCCAAATAGGCTTCACATTCAATAATCCATTTCAAAAGAACTCGTTCTGGAATCTTTTTAAACAATTCATCGCCAATAATAGCATAGCTTAATGCCTTATACTTGAATGCCTTATACTTGATCTTTCAATATGTTGTTACTGTTAGATTTTCCAAAAAATCTATGATTGTTTTTCGCCAATCATTTTTCGACAGATTGCCAATGGCAAAAGTTTCAAAAATTTCAGTATTTTGCAAGTCTTCCAACCCATCTACCTCCACCACTTTTGACTTTGGTAATTCTGAGGGAAGAATATTGGACGAACCCAACTTATCTTTCACTTCAATTAATTCTTCAAATTTCTCTTTGGAGACTTTATATCCTGAAGCAATCTAAGCTAAGTCATTAGCCTCTTGATTCTTCAATCAAGGTACATGTTTAATGTCAACTTAATTAAATATTTTTATAAGTGAGTTGGTTGTGACAAAGTACATAAATAGATTTTCTTTGATGCACTTATATTCTTTCGTCAACTGCTTCATAACCAGTTATGAGTCGAATTTGATTTTGATCATTTTTGCCCCCCAATTCCTATAGGATTCTAAGGCCTACTATTAAGGATCCATATTCAGCCTCATTATTTGAGTAACACCATTGGATTTTGAAATTAAACTTGGTTAAAATTCCTTTGGGGGAAATAACTAGAATATCAACTCTAGTTCTATTTTTATGACTGGAACCATTGAAGTACAACTTCCAAGGTTTAAGTTTAACGTGATTTTTTAGGGTTTCGACTATTGCATGATCTACAATAAAATCAGCAACAATCTGACCTTTCTTGGCCTTTAAAGGCACATATGTTAAATAATAATCAATTAAAGCTAAATCCCACTTTCCTATTCTACTATGCAAAATAGGCTTCAAAAGCGTATGTTTAATAATATCAATGTGAGAGTAAACAAACACATTCATTGGCTTTATATAATACTTCGACTTTGTACAAGAGAAATACAAACAAAGACACAATTTCTTTATTGCGCTATATCTAGTTTTTGCATCATTCAACATTCGACTATGGTAATATATGGCCCTTTCGATGCCATCATCATTCTATTATGCTAACATACTGCCTATTGTCGAATCAGATGCAGAAATATGCAACTTCATTGGTTTATTCCTCTTATGAGGTAAAAGTATAGGAGGATTTAACAGGTATATCTTGATCTCGTCAAAAGCTTTTTGATGCTCTGGTCCTATCTAAATCCTTCTTCTTTCTTCAAACGTAGCAAAGATAGGAAAAAAACATTTGTATTTCCACTTAGATTCGAAATGAACCTCCTTAAGAAGTTTATCTTTCCTAGCGAGGATTGGGGTCTCTTTTTGTTCGACGAAGACTTGTTGTCAAATATAGCCTTGGTTTGTTCTGGTTGATCTCTATTCCCTTTTTGTGAACCACAAAGCCTAGAAAATCACCTGCAAGAACACCAAAAGCATACTTTAATGGATTCATTTTAAGTTCATGTTCCCTCATTTTTTCAAAGGAGTGTCGTAGGTGGTCTAGATGGACATTTTTTGACAAGGATTTAATGCATATGTCATCAATATATACCTGCATAAAAGTCTCGATGAAAACATGAAACATGTAATTCATCTCCCTTTTGTATGTTGCACCAACATTCTTTAGGCCAAAAGGCATTACCGACCACTCATAAGTTCCTAAGGCCCCATGACATCGAAATTCCATTTTTGGCACATCTTTCTCTTCAATAAAGATTTGGTTATATCCAAAATAACCATCTAAAATAATTAGATACTCAAAGCCTACAACTAAATTTACTAGCATTTCTATCAAAGATATTGGTATTCATCCTTTGGAGTGGCAGCATTTAGTTCTCTAAAGTCGATACAAACTCTAAGAATCCCATTCTTTTTAATTATAGGAACGATGTTTGCTAGCCATTCAAAATACCTGGCATTTCTTATGAACTTATTTCTGAGCAGCCTTCTGATCTCCTCTTTTATCTTTGACATGATTTCATGTGCAAATCTCCTTGGTGTTTGCTTCACTGGTCTTTTTCAAATTCGATTGGTAGCTTAAATTTTTCCAACTCTCGATTGAGCCATAGCATATCATCATAATCGCAGGCAAAGCCGTCATTAAACTCTCTTAGCATCTCAATCACCTGAGATTTTAGGTTTGGCTCAATCTTGTCACTAATAAGAGTTGGCCTTTTAATTGTACCATTCCCTAAATCGACCTCTTCCAGAGGGTCTTGAACGTGGATCCTCTTGGTTGAAGTTAAATGGTCCTTCTCAAACCCCAAAGGCTCATCATCATAGATACATTCGAGGTTCCGGCTTAGTGAAGTTGTTTCTTGGCCATTTTGGCCAGATTTTATAGTTTTAACAGTTTCAATTGTTGTAGCTTTGACAACCTCCTCTTGTCAGAATTTGGACTCTAAGGCGGCTCTTATTTTATTTTTAGTCACATAAGTCAAAATTGTTGATAGAATACTTGACTCTATCAATGTTGTCTTCTAAGCCAGACCATTCATTGTCTCCACCGATGGTCTCATATTCCCACATAAATCCATGAGTGGGATGTAACTTGATTGAATAGTAGACATCTCCTTGCAAGTAAAATCTAGTTCCATCAGGTGTACATGGCAAAATGTTCTCCAGTTGTCTATCAAAGTTATTCTTATCTATGTGGTTCACAACAGCTAAAAAATAAATATGATATGCCTCAATATTCTCTACAAATCCAATGGGTTTTCTGATGGTGACTCTCTTATGCATAGTCGAAGGGACTGCCCCAACCCCATGGATTCATTCTCGGCCTAGGATTAGGTTGTAGTTTACCTTGGTGGGGACAACCACAAATAAAGTGGGTATAGAGGTTATTTCTATAACAACATATATATGTATAACCCCTAGGGTTTTACTTGTCTTCCCTTCATAGTTCGATAGAACCATGTTGTAGGGTTCAGGTTTGTGTCCAACTTGTCAATCTTCCTCAGCAAGGAGTGTGGTATTATGTTGATACAAGCTCCACCATCAACTAGAACCTTGTTTATGCCCACATTCTTGACATTGGCTCTTATGAACAATGACTTCCAATGTTGTTGAATCGCCATATCAGGTCGTTCAAATATGGGATTATCTTTATCAACAGAACCATCTTTCATTACATAATAGCACAAGGATTTGTACTTCTCAATCTCTTTTGCTAATCCATTGTCTTTTTAATTGGTCACCTCAGTGATTTTATCATATTCGATTGGTAACACTGATATCGTGTTACATATTATATCTAGCTCAAGTTCTGAGTCAGAATCAAAGTCATCAGTAGCCATGTCTTCATCTTGGTTTGGTATGGCTTATTTTTCCTTAGGCTTCACCACAAGTGGCAAAGTAAGAAACAACCTTTATTTCACAGGCCTTTTGTGCGACAGACCTTCATTAGTGATCTGAACAGTATCACTTTTGCTTGAACTTTCTGCTTCAAAGGCAAACTTCTTTTTATGATGGTGTCTTCTCTATTGTATCCAGGTCATAGGATTCTTGCCAACGTAGTTCTTAGAAGTATAAGAATACTTTTTATACACTTATGAGTTTTCATGGTACGATGATCATATACCAACTTCAATTGATTGCCATTCGCGTTGATCATTGTCTATTTTTCTTGCAGGTCTAACCCATTCTCCTAAGGGAGCATTAGCTAGTAGGACATAAGTTCTTCTTTAAGGCCATTATGAGCCAATATATGTTCGACCACATTAGTTATATTTTTATGCCCCCCAAAATAATTTTGTTGGACATTTCTAACTACTTGGTTAACGTCTTGGTTTCTATGCACCATTACAACCTCAGGGCCATTTTGGCCAACGTTACTTTTGACTACCCTGGGTATGAGTGGTTCGACAGGTATTACCTGTTGTGGTATTTGGTTGTTAGGCATTTGTTGAACATGCACTTGAGGGGCACTAAAAAAATCAACAATTTGACCCACTTGTTGTGCCAAATGCCGGTAACTATGATTAGTGTTATGAATCAGAGGATTGAACACGGTGTCTATTTTATGTGTAAGCATGTTAACCATCTCACTATTACTCTCATCCATTTTTGTCTCACAGACAGGAGAGACTTGTTTGTTAAGTATGGCTCCCGGAGGAATATGCCTAACCCTCGTGATGGTTGTGCCATTTGACCAAGGTTGTTAACAGCAGACCCTGATGATAAGTATGGGTTAATATGGGATGCAATAGCAATTGAAATACCTGCATACGTAGATGGACTAGGATGCGGGTTTGCCATCATCGTAGTTGGAATTCCATAAGGTTGTTCCCTACCATCTGGGGGTAAGTAAAATTCAAGGGGAAAATAGGTCTTTGGCCTCCTACCATACTTTGTGTAGCCCTAGGGGTGGTAGGAACAGTCGTTACTTGTGGTAAGGATACCACCATTTCGAGTGATACAGTCGACACTGTTATATGGCTTATAATTGTAGGGTTTTCTCCAACAGTGGTTGAAGTACCTGTATTTCCAATAGTCGAATCTATTGGTTGTTCTTCTACATTAGGAGCATTGCTCTGTGAGGGATTTGGGTTCTTAGTTTGACAAATCATTTGTGAAAGTTTCTTACCACTCCTCAGACGCATAAACAATCAACAAATGAAGACATTTCATATGAAAACACAAATGAACTATGTAAATGACACAACACTTTTCTACAAAAGTTTTTAAAAAATCTTGTACAACATGGACCCGTCGAGCGTGCCAATTTGTTTACTGGTGAATTTAGTAAGCAATCACGATTTTAGTTTACTTAAAATTAACTCGAAAAATCTCAACAATTTATTTTCTTTGACATGTCTTTTTTTTTTTTAAATAAATTAAATTTTTAATACAATTTATATTAAAGGTACATATACCCACGTTAGATTTATGGCTATCAAAGAATTTATCTTATTTTAAATCAAACCTATTATTTTACTTTATCTTTTGAAAGTAATATTAATAAAATATATATAATTTGTAATAAGAATATTTAAAAGATCAATTTAAAATAAGGGTTTAATGGTGATGCACTGACAGTGTAAAAATATTTTACACTGTCATCCAATGAGAATATATTATTTTGCCATATCATACAAATATTTTAAATTTTACAATATGACTTTGCGGGATGCATCGTCGTCATTGGTTGACCGTGTAAAATTAATTTACACTGTCGGTGTATAGTCCATAAAATTAATTTAATTTTTTAATTAGTTATATAAATTATACCGAATTATATGTAATTTTATTTTTAAACGAGATTTTTTTTTTTTTTTTGGTTAAACTGTTTAAATTAGGAGAGTGTTAAGCAGAAAGAGACTCGGCGCGATGGATTACAGTTTGGCAGCGTTGAAGCTTCTATGCTCACAGCTTAAAGACGCTCGAGAAGTTTCCTCTGGAACACTTCAAAATAGTTTCACCCTCGGACCCATCCTCTTCCAACGCGCTTGGTTACAGGTTTCATTCTCTCTCTCTCTCCACCGTCATTTCCTAAACGCCGTCGTTTTTACTTTTTCTTAAATGCCTTAACCGCAGGGCATTTTGGTGTCCTCCGACGGCGGCGGACCTTTTTTTCTTGATGATGGAACTGGCGTCATCGAACTCTCTCTCTCCGGCGAGTTCCGTCAACGTCAATTGAAAGTTGGTAAATTATGTTTCTTTACACTTTCTCCACTGTTCAAAACTTTTGTGTGCAAATTATGCGATTCAATTCAATGTGGAATTTCCTTTGATTTAGATTATTTAATACTTCTATTTTCTTGGTAGGGATGTATGTGATGGTAGTCGGAGGGTACTTTTTACGTGCGGCGGGAGAGCCTTCCGTTATCAAGGTAACTCTTCACTTCTTTGTGTTGAGTTTGAGTCAGTCCTAAAATGAATTAATCATGTGAAAAGGAATGACACACGGCACTGTAAACTTTTTTTACCCTATCATTATGATCATTATGATCATGGCAGGGTGATATATTTGCATTGACACTTTTTTATCAAAATAAATTGAACACAACCACATATGTCTATGTCATGTGAGGGTCGAACACCAGACACTCTTTTGATCAAAGGTGACGGTGCTATGCAGCTTGCCGTTGCCTTTGTTATTTATTTATCTCAATGAGAATGTTCAATGTTATAATGTGATGTTAGGAAAGACTTGTAAAGACATTATCACTCTATTTAAGATTTAAGGGTCACATTCTATATGTTTAATCTTAAGAGCAAGAGTGTGCGTTAAAAGTCTCATATTTGATTTAGTTAGATAGAACCCAAATTCTTGGGATTAAAATTGTAAATGTAGAAAGTCTTATATCAATTGGAACTTCGTCAATGGTAATATGCCTTTTATAACTACAAATTTAGCTATAAAGTAAATAGACAAGTAAATGCACAGTAGAACAAAAACGATTGATTATAGAGTTCGGCCGATTTTGCCTATATCTCCAAAAGTAGAGTCTTGCACTACTATGTTCACTCAACTATGCTTGTTAATGAAGCACAGACACCTCAAATACGATTCCGACACTGATACGACGATACCGATAATAATTTGAAAAAATTAAACGTTGTGTCAGAGCAGGTGTCTGATACGAACATGGACACAGACACGCCTTTTTTGAGAGGTGTCGGTGCTACATATCTTATGCTTGCGAAGCTTTAGCATCTATCTACTTCTAGTTGAATAGGAGTTATACTCAGCAATGCCTTAAAGATCAAAAGCAGCATTCAATACCAGACCATGATATTATAAGCAGAATTTGTTCTTCACTAGGCTTGTTTAGTATAGAATTTGCATGACCTAAAACAGCATAAGCTTTTGTTCATGAATAGGAACTGTTTTTATATTTAAGACAGAAATTGTGAGGGAAAATTCAAAGCTGGTTTCTCGCAAAGAGCGGACGAGTACATGTTATTTGGTCGTTTTGTTCTTAAAGGGTGTCGGTCAATCTTAAAGTGATGAAAAGTGAGTGTGAGAGTGTTGTTAGAATTCACCTTCATGGAGATTCCTGTTCTTATTTACTCTTGTTTGATTAACTTGTGAAGTTATCTTTAACAACTTATGTCTGCATTGAATTGAAGCCACCTAAAACTTCTTATATTAACCATTATACAATTGATCTCACTATAGAGGAAATAATGAAAACTGGGAGAATATTATTTTGATTTGTAATGATATATCATGTCAGGTTCACAAGATTGTTGATCTTTCTTCATCCCCGGACCGAGAAGCAATGTGGTATCTCGAAGTTATAGAGGCATACAAATTGTTCTATCAGCCTCTTATGGATGAATTTATGTAATGAGGTACAAGATTAGACAGAGACTGTGTATTTAAGAATGACAACCCCTACTTTAGGTCACTCAAACACAGGATTGTATTCATATGTCCATTTCTTTATTCTGTGGAAAATTCATTAACAAAGTGCATTGTAAAGTCATCACTCGCCACTATATCCTTTATGAAATATATTGATCGGCAATAACAATCTATTTGTTTCACGATTCTTTTAAAAAATCACTCTCTGTTATCTCCATTAATCATCACCTGTGTTATGTATTTGGAGTTATATGAACATTACTTTATCTGGATATTCAGTATTAGCCAGTATTTATAGGATATTACAACCTAATTATCTGGATATTCAGTGTGGTCGGCTATGAATTGGGTGAATTTTGCAAGCCAAATTCTGAGAGATTGTTTTAATCCATACAATGACTAATTTATACACATTTGAGCCTAATATATCTTCAAATTTAGGAGAAACATCCATATACACTTCTTCATCTAGATTGTCATGTGAATGCATTTTAACATTCAAATGATGTAAAGTACTACAATCCAGGTTCGCAACAAGATATAGTAGTATTTTGACCGTGTTTAATTTTGCAACAAGAACAAACGTTTATGAGTAGACTATACTATAGGTTTGAGTGAAACTCTTAGAAACCATTTAAGCTTTATACCTTTCAATTGACCCATCTAAATTATGTTTCATAATAAACATTCATTTCTTGCCAGTTCTCTTACCATCAGGAAGAGTTATGGCACTCCAAATTTTGTTCTTTTCAAGAGTTTTTATCTCTTTAAGTATACTTCCCTTCATTTCTAAATTTCTAGAGCATCATATTTTTTGAAATTTATATACTAGACAATTGTGAAGTGAACAATTGTGAAGTGAAAATGGAAAATAAAATTAGATATTATATAGAGTGCAAGACCGGTTAGGTTTTATAAAAGCTATGGAGTCCACGTGGAGTTCACGCGCGCGCGCACACAAATTTCTAGAGCATTATATTTTTTGAAATTTATATACTAGACAATTGTGAAGTGAAAATGGAAAATAAAATTAGATACTCCCTCCAGTCATTATTATAAGCAAAAAAAACATCTTAAATCTTGATCACTATTATAAGCAAAAATCATTAAATTTTAGACTAATTAATGCTTGTATTACTATTATACCCTTAATTTAATTCAAAAGCATTTAATGAAAAATTATTTGTTTAGTAGGTAGTTGTGATTCAGAACCATGGTCAAAAGATTAATTATTTACACCGAGTTAATTTTTAAAAAAAATAAAATAAAAATCACAAATACTCATCTTAATAATCATCACCTGTGAGAAATTATTTGTTTAGTAGGCAGACATGAAAGCAAACACTGAATATTGTTTTGGCATAACCAAACTGTAAACTTCATTTTTTGATTTTTGCAACTTTCACAAACCAGAATTCAAATCCATGAAAATATACAATATGTGAAAGTTTATATATACACAGAACAGTAACTACCATAAACTCAAACCAACAAACAACAAGTCCGCAACTACAAAGTCAGATGCAACAAATCGACTCATTCAAAATGTACAAATCAAACCCCCAAAGTATACTATTCTGGGAAGACACAAATGTAATCTAGAAATAGATGCAAAAACTCCCAAAAGTAGGGTTTAATTTAGCACTGATATATTAGATTTGAAAACACAATCTTTTTATCGGCACACTTTATTTCTATTGGTTGAAATTCACATGGGCTCACATGAGTTGGTAGAATTCATATGAATTTCAATAAATAGAAGAGTGTGTTGCTAGCACCACTCAAGTTCCAAGAACAAAAACAGATCACATATTCTTCACTATAATGGCTTTAGAGGTTGACAACAAGCCAATTTGCATCTATATTGATGACATTACAGGTTCAGAGTCTTTGATTGACTCAGAAGTTTGATTAATGGCTATATTCTTCAGGCCAATTTCCACCAACTCCTGCTCAGCCTTTTCCTTTTTTCTCTTTTCAAACAATTCCTCGCTGGTTGCATCAGGTTGCGTACTAGTCACTGAGGGCTCAATGGTGCGGGGAACTGCACTGAGCCATGGATGACTAAGGCACTGAGCAGCTGTTGGTCTCTTTTCAGGGTCAAAATCAAGTATTGGAAGAAGGAAGTCAGCCATGTCTTTTGCATGTTGTTCACTGAAGTTATACTTTTCCATAAGAATCTTATTAAGTGGCCAGAATCGCAAGTCGCGAATGTGCCTCAGGTCACCGTGTCTATTGAAAAAATCTCGGGAATAGCGACCACCAAGTGCAATCTGTGGGAAATATATAATCAAATTTTGTTGTTAAACACATCAAACATTGATATTATCCAATTTTCAGAATGAAATGCAGTAAGTTATACCCTATTGTTTTTGTTTTTTATGAAGCAAAACTCATTAAGAGACAAATTGAGTACATTCCACAAGGATTCGGAAATTGATCTTTATTTTGGAAGTCAAATTTTGAAAGATTATTTAATAATGAAAAAACGAAGTGTTTATTGAACATGAAAACATATAAAATGGATGGCGGATACAAACTTTACAGTGTTAACCAGATAAGATAACTTTCCTACCTTGCTAGGCATCTTTCCGAGAAGTTCCATCATCAATGCCAGATGATCCTGTAAAACAAAGAAACATCGGTTAGCAATCCACTGATTAAGCAAAACTCATGTAGCCAGGGCATTATTTTCAATTTTTAAAAGCATTTTCTACTAGAATGGGAAGCTTTGGCCTATATCTAATATCATTTTAATTTATGTTGAGCCAAATCTACTAGGTTCACCATTAAAATAGATGTCAACATTTCAGTAGATAATGAGAGGACAAAGCATAGTACTACTTTATATGATAGCTTCAAGTCATAGTGAAGCCTCAACTCTAAGATCACCAGCATAGTAACGCCCAAAACATATTCAAAATTGAGAAGATTGCAATATCTTATTTAAACAACAGACAATGATTTAGCCAACTTATGCCTTCCAGTTCCAGTTCCAAATGCTAAGCACAAAAGAACATTTCTTGGAATATAAATCTTACTAGTGATCCAGTGACATGACATTTACACTTAACAGATTGGGAACTAAATCCTCTATTTCATCCATCAGAAAACAAATAAAATTATCAATAATTTAATATCCTTAGTAAGATAGAAATCACATTTTAGTTGTCAAAATTTTTGTTTTTCAAAAACAAATAAAATTATAGTGCCCATATACATGAGAATCAAGAGACAAAATGATGATATTATTAGTCTAGGCAGCTTAACAGATGATAGTATGTTTGGGAGGAAAATATGACTTTGAACTATCCTAACTGGGTAAGTTCTCTGTATGATTTCGTTAGGCCTTAGAGGCCCGTAATAGTACTTCCCATTGTGAAACTAGTAATCACAATTCTATAGCTTAAGCAAGGTTTACAGCATCAGAATTTAAAGTTTTATCTATGTTGATATTTGTAAATATATATAGTGTTAAGAATATTTGTATATAGAATAGTCCCACATCGACTATATCATGTAATTAGTTGTAATCTATCTATATATAATAATGTCTCCGTAGTGCTTTTCAAAACACACGGTTTATTCATATGTCTCTTAGTCTCTTGTATTTTAACATGGTATCTAGAGCCTGCTAAGAGGCAATTCTTTTTTCGCCGTGGTTTACCCGGTTGACCCACTGTCGTCCGGTGAGAAAATTTTCTTTTTGCAAACCGTATTGTCACTCCGGTTTGCCTCTCACTTTTCAAAATTCTCCGGTAACCACCCTGCCGCCACTGCCGCCGTTACTGTTGCCGCGACGTTTCAGAAAGCCGACCCCACCGCCATCCGCCGCCGTCGCTACTATTCCCGGTGACCTTCCGGCAAACTTCCGATCGCGTGATATTTTCTCTCTTCAGATACTCATGGCTACTACTCAGAACTTTACGCCAAACTATGATGATTTCCTCAGGTGGTATCAGAATTATCAGAACTCAGATTCTACTGCTACGGTAGCACACACTGGTAATTCATCTGTTTGCCTCTCTCAATCATCTCTTCGACCTTGGGTCCTTGATTCTGGTGCGTCTGATCATGTTACTGGTAATAAAAATCTTTTTTCTTCCTTCTCTACCTCTGGTTTGTTACCTACTATAACTTCTGCCAATGGTTCTCAAACCCGATCCGAAGGGATTGGTACTATTCAAATTCTACCTTCGCTCTCTGTTACTTCTGTCCTCTATGTACCTAATTGTCCTTTTAATTTACTTTCAGTCAGTCGTTTAACTCGTTCTCTTGATTGTAGTGTCACCTTTACTAACAATAATGTTATCCTGCAGGATCGGAATTCGGGTCGGACGATTGGCGTCGGATATGAGTCTCAAGGCCTTTATTACCTCTCATTGTCATCTCAGACATGCTTAGCCAAAGATTCTCCACTCACTATCCATGCTCAGTTAGGTCATCCCAGTCTTTCCAAATTACATCAGTTGGTGCCAAATTTATCGAAGGTATCTAATTTACATTGTGAGTCGTGTCAGTTAGAGAAACACACTCGTAGTCAATTTCTCAATCGAGTCAACAAACGAGCTTTGTCCGCTTTTGCTTTAGTTCACACTGATGTTTGGGGTCCCTCGCGTACTGTCTCTACTCTTGAGTCTAGGTATTTTGTCACCTTTATTGATGATTTTTCACGTTGCACGTGGTTATTTTTAATGAAGAATAGATCTGAATTATTTTCTATTTTTGAACAATTTTATCGAGAAATAAGAACTCAATTCGGTGTGTCTATCCGTACCTTAAGAAGTGACAATGCCCGTGAATATTTATCCCAACAATTTCAAAATTTTATGTCACACAATGGTATTCTCCATCAAACATCTTGTCCTCACACACCTCAACAAAACGGTGTAGCCGAACGCAAAAATCGGCATCTCGTAGAAACCACTCGGACCCTACTTCTCCATGGTAATGTTCCACTTCGGTTTTGGGGGGATGCTGTGCTAACAGCATGTTACCTTATAAATCGCATGCCCTCATCTGTCCTTAACAATAAAATCCCTCATTCAATCCTTTTTCCCAATTCCCCACTTCACCCAATTCCTCCGCGAGTCTTCGGGTCCACATGTTTTGTACACAATCTTTCCCCTGGTCTTGATAAATTATCAGCTCGATCACTAAAGTGTGTCTTTCTTGGTTATCATCGATCCCAAAAAGGGTATCGTTGTTATTCACATACTCTACAACGATACCTCATATCAGCCGACTTTACCTTCTTCGAGTCTGTTCCATATTTCGAGTCCAGTCAAGCAACTCCGGAACCCCTTCAGGAAAGTATTCCCACACCTCTTCCGGAAGTCCCATCTGTCATTATCCCCCATCATTCTAGGAAACCTGACCCACTAGATACCCCTACGGTTGACCCCCGCACTCCTCGCCCACTTCAAACATATCAGCGTCGTCACCCAACGTCTGTCGTACCTGTCCCTGAAGTCGTACCTGTCCCTGAAGTCGTACATGTCCCTGAAGTCGTACCTATCCCTGAGGTCACTACAGACTCTCCTCCGACGCTTTCGCCATCACCGGATCCGATCCTGCAACCTGAGTCTGATCTTCCGATTGCCCTTCGAAAAGGTATACGTCAAACACGAAATCCTTCTCCACATTATATTGATTTATGTTATCATCGTCTTTCCCCTTTGCAGTATACTTGTTTGTCTTCTTTGTCTTCTGTTTCTATTCCTAAAACTCCAGGTGAAGCATTATCTCACCCTGAGTGGAGGCAAGCAATGATTGATGAAATGTGTGCTCTTCAAAGCAGTGGTACCTGGGAACTGGTTCCTCTACCCCATGGGAAATCTTTAGTAGGTTGTCGTTGGCTTTATACAGTGAAGGTTGGTCCAGATGGTAAGATTGATCGATTTAAAGCTCGCTTGGTAGCTAAAGGATACACTCAGATTTTTGGGTTGGATTATAGTGATACCTTTTCGCCTGTAGCCAAGATGGCATCTGTTAGACTTCTTCTAGCCATTGCAGCCATTCGACATTGGTCTCTTCATCAACTTGACATCAAAAATGCATTCTTACATGGTGATCTTGAAGAGGAAGTATATATGGAGCAACCACCTGGGTTTGTTGCTCAAGGGGAGTCATCGAATATGGTTTGTAGGCTACACAAGTCTCTTTATGGTCTTAAGCAATCTCCGAGAGCTTGGTTTGGCAGATTCAGCACTGTAGTACAACAGTTTGGTATGATCCGTAGTGAAGCTGACCATTCTGTTTTTTATCATCACTCACCCCAAGGGTGTATTTATCTTATTGTGTATGTAGATGACATTGTCATAACTGGTAGTGATCAGCAGAGAATACTTCAGTTGAAACAACATCTCTCGAAACAATTTCAGACAAAAGATCTTGGTAAACTTCGCTATTTCTTGGGTATTGAAGTAGCTCAATCTAAAGATGGTTTGGTGATTTCTCAGCGGAAATATGCTATGGATATTTTGGAAGAAACAGGTTTGTTAAATGCTAAACCAGCCGATACTCCTATGGATCCAAGTGTTAAACTTCTACCCAATCAGGGGAAGCCTTTATCTGACTCAGGAAGATATAGGAGATTGGTCGGAAAGTTGAATTATCTCACAGTCACTCGTCCGGACATTTCTTTTGCAGTCAGTGTGGTAAGTCAATTCTTAAATTCCCCTTGTCAAGAACACATGGATGCTGTTATCCGGATTCTGAGATACATCAAATGTGCTCCAGGAAAAGGTCTTGTGTATGAGGATAAAGGACATACCCAGATAGTTGGATACTCCGATGCTGATTGGGCAAGGTCACCCATTGATAGACGATCCACCTCTGGGTATTGTGTACTTGTTGGAGGAAACCTTATATCCTGGAAGAGTAAGAAACAAAATGTAGTTGCAAGATCAAGCGCCGAGGCAGAGTATAGGGCCATGGCAATGGCAACATGTGAACTTATTTGGTTAAAACAGTTGCTCAAGGAACTTCAAATTGAAGAAGCAAGACCAATGACACTTATTTGTGATAATCAAGCTGCATTGCACATTGCTTCAAATCCAGTCTTCCATGAGAGGACCAAACATATTGAGATAGACTGTCACTTTGTCAGAGAGAAGATCGAGTCAGGCGACATCGTCACAAGCTTTGTCAACTCTAATGATCAATTGGCAGATGTGTTTACAAAATCCCTACGAAGCCCCAGAACTAACTATATATGTAACAAACTTGGTGCATTTGACTTATATGCTCAAGCTTGAGGGGGAGTGTTAATATTTGTAAATATATATAGTGTTAAGAATATTTGTATATAGAATAGTCCCACATCGACTATATCATGTAATTAGTTGTAATCTATCTATATATAATAATGTCTCCGTAGTGCTTTTCAAAACACACGGTTTATTCATATGTCTCCTAGTCTCTTGTATTTTAACAATCTAGATAGAAGAACTACATTTCATCCAGTCGCCTTCTCATGGCATCTGATTATTTCCAAAATATAGCATTTACATTTGTTTTCTCTTAGAGTATATGCTTTTCTGTATTCAGCAGTATACAACTGTAAGAGCGTGAAAAGGTACAACAATGAATTGAATAACAACCTAACCAAAAGTTATGGATAATAGAACTTTCATTCTGTTCGCACTCGGTAGGGAATCAGTTTTCAAAGCCAAATAAAGAATTTCACAATTGAATTGCCAACATCAAATAATGATAGAACAAAATAATGCAAACCAGGAGTTTCTTGTTACAAAACAGAGCAAATTACCTCATCCCTATCATAGTTGTCACCACTGTGAGGATCAAAAAGAACATCGCCAGTGGCAAACTCAAAGCAAATGCAAGCAAAGGACCACATATCTGCTGGAGTTGAGTATTTAGATCCAAGAAGAACCTCAGGACACCTATATTGCCTTGTCTGAATATCGTTTGTGAACTGTTTATAAGTCCAACAAGCATTACCAAAATCAACCAGCTTGCACTTAAGATCAACAGCTGCTAGCAGCTTCTTTTTCATGGAACGGCTACTTTTGTTAAGACCATGATTTCCTTGTGTAACATCCTTTTCAGAAGTCTTTGTTGATTCTCCTTCACTGAAAGAAATAATGGATTTGTTTTCAACAGATTCTACACTTGATTTCACACCATTGTTACAATTTTTCAGCCCGGATTCTTTAAAGTCCTCCCCAGCTTCATCCGAACTTTCCTTCTCAACACAGCCTTGAGCCACCCTCTTTGCCTTTCCCTTCATTATCTTCTTTTGGTTCTTCGTCGGATCTGCATTCCCAATTTTACTGTTTTGGATAATGCTATTATTAGACACAGCCTTATCCTTGGTGTTTGGAAGGATGAGCGGAGCCCCTGATTTCCTAGGATCCTTACTCGGATCTATCAATGAAAGAAGCAACACATTCTCTGGCTTCAAATCAGTGTGTATGACAGAAAGCTCTCGGTGCAAGTAATCCAAGCCCACCAAAATATGAAAACATATTTCTTTAACCATAGAGAGAGGAACCCCGCGATAGTCACTATACTTGATAAGGGTTAGAAGATTATCACCAAGGAATTCAAAAACCATACACACATGCAGGCCATTAGGCCCTGAATGATTAAAGTGGTCCAAAAGCTTCACAACACATTTTTTGTCATCAGGGTCTCCCTCTTCAATTTGTTTGAGAATCTTTATTTCATCCATTGCAGCTTCAGTGTAGTGCTGTGCACTCTTTTGAATTTTAAGGGCCACATAACGCTACAAGTAAAAACAAAAAACTTCCCAAATCATTAACGAAGTTAAGAAATCCAAAACCATCATGTAAAGATATGTAGTTTGTTATCAAATGTGCATCAAACACAAGTTAGAAAGTTTGATCTGTGAGTAAATCAGCATTTTAGTCCTTCAAGTAAGGATTGGAAATTTTAGTCCTCAAACTTACGGATTAACAATTTAGCCACTTAAATCGAACAATGTCTGTCAATTTAGTCATTGTTTTTCCAAGTTTAGCACTACAATTTCTAAGGCATAGTATGCTTGTCTTGATGCAGCAAAGGAACTATTAAAACCAGGGTTGAGCTACCTCCCAAATGAGCTGCTCCAAGAACCAAATCTGGGTTATTTTGCATCGGGCACTAAATTGTTCAACTTTTACAACTTCGAGGACCGAAATGAAAACTCATCTATATTTTCATTCTTAACAATACTAATGTGATATCACTATCAAATGTGCATCAATAAAAAATTAAAAAAAATAAAAAATTGCAACTGCTTATTATATGTAGTTCGTTCTATATTTTCACTGATAATTACAAAATCATCACATTTTTAACACATTATTCCCTATTCTCAAGGTTATTACTATTTCTATATCAAATCAAAGTGGTAATTTTTCATTATAATGGAAACTCCAACTATATGACACATCAAATTATGAAATGCAACAAGAAAGTTAACAAAAAGCACCGATTTGAGAGTATCCCAAGCGAGCCAAACAGTTGAGAAATGACCCCAACCGAGTTTATCCTGCACAACATAGCATCCATTTTTGAAAGTATCACCAACTCGAACAGCATGGTACCCTCCACGCCTATAATGCTGAGTTCCTTCGTCCTCTGAACTGTAATCATTGTTGGTTCCTTTTCTCTCCATTCAGTTCAAACGATGAGCGTTTGATCCAATTGTTGGAGTGAGTGAAAATGAATCTGGATTCAGAAAAAGCTAGTGAAAGGGAAATTTGGGATTAGGGTTTTGTAGTGTTGCCGGGAAAATGATAATATGAATGGGAGAGAAAGTGACAGTTCTGAGGACAGTTTAGGAAAACATTTAATGTCTTTTATTGTTTGAATTGTCTACCGCCATTGCACGGTTTAGATGAGTTTGTAGCCCTTGGATCTAAATATGTGTTAACTTTTGATTCGGATTCAATGGTTTTTTTTTTTTTTTTAATGGGGAGAGAGGAGAGAGATCTTATATATATATATATATATATATATATATATATATATATATATATATATATATATATATATATATTTTTTAAATGAGGATAATATAAATAGAAATAAAAAGGTGGATTACAAAAATGAGGGGGGACTATACCAAAACCTCCAAAGTTAAGAGAATCTAAAGAAAGACAAACTTAGCCTATTCTTTACAAAATCAGCCCGAATACACAAAGGAATATCGGAAAAGAAAGTAGTATCCGTCAAATTGAGACCTAAGTTAGCAAGGGCATCTGCACAACTATTTCCTTCTCTAAAAACATGTGAAACAACAAAATTCCAATTAGACACTAAGTTTATACAACTAAGCCACCTATTCCTAATCACTCCAGGCACACAAAAAGGAGGACTGAAGGCTCTAACAACAGCAGTCGAATCCGATTCCAACCAAATATTACTCCAATTTTTCTCATTGGCGAACTCAATTGCTAACATAGCACCCGAAAGTTCGGCAATGAGAGAATTAGCAACACCAATATGAGACGCAAAAGCGCCCTAAAAGGAACCATTGTTATCTCTAGCAAGACCTCCACAAGCAGAAATACCCGACGAAACAATAGACGCTCCATCGCAATTAATCTTAACAAAATTCCCTAAAGGGGGTTTCCACAAAACTTCCAAGATAGTAGGAGCACGCGGCGGCCGAATGGTGACTTTAAAATTTTTAAGAATTTCAAAGTCATGCATAGAGAAATAAGGACCAACCGCAATGGCATTGGCCGCAATAGAAACGGCAGCCGTAATAGAAGAGAAAACAGAAGAGAGAGAGGTAGTAGTGGCATTAAATCTCACCAAATTCCGGGCCCTCCAAATCGAGTCAAAGGCAAAAATGATAGCAACCGAACACACTGTCCTACTGTGATCATTGCTAGCTGCCCCGATAATGCGCCAAACATCCGGCAAACCAACAACAGCAAAAAGAGACTTTAAGCATCCGAGAAATCCAACCCCAAATGTTGGAGGCAAAAGGGCAAAAAAAGAAGAGTGAGATTCAGATTCCTCCTCCAAACAACATAAATCACATCTAGACGGAAACGAGAAAGAACGCTTTTTCAGCTGTGCATCCGTAGGTAATCTATTATGAATAAGTCTCCACACCAAGAAAGATTTAGACGGTGGAATCGACTTGCTCCAAATCCACTTCCAATAATCTTTAGAAAACCCTTTACTTCTCTTGAACTCATAAGCAATCTTGAGAGAGAATTCCCCATTAGAAGAATGGGCCCAATATCTCGAATCCGGAAGACTATCAAAAGGAAGATTACCACTAACAATGCGTCTCTGAATCGGCGCCGGAATATTGATGGAAGCCCGAGAGAAATCCCACGAGCCATTGACAATGATATCCCCAACCAACTGATTATCCACCAAAAGCGGAGCAGCGTCATCCAAACACAACGGAGTACCGCACCAATCGTCGAACCATAATCTAATAAACATGCCGGTGCCGATACACCAAGAAGAGTTGTCCAAAACAGTATTCACTTCAAATTTAGCGCTGGACCAAAGAGAGGAGAATATATGATGCTTTATGAAACTGTGATTATGCAAGACACGGCTGCGGAGGAGACTAGCCCAGCTGTTGTTAGAATGGAGCAAAATCCAAGCCAGGTTCAAATTGAAGGCTTCATTCAGCCTGCAAAGAGATCGGATGCCCAGCCCGCCTTCAGAACGCGGCTGGCAGACGGAAACCCAAGCCACAGAAACAATCTTATTAGTCACAATGTCACCACTCCAAATAAATCTATGAATCTCCTTTTCAAGCTCCCGAAGCAGCGACATCGGCCAATTGTAAACAAACATGCTATGATTAAGCATTCCAATAATGGTGGATTTGACCAGCTCCACCCTCCCAGCAAAAGAAAGAAGCGAGCCTTTCCACGACGACAATTTACTTAAAATCCGATCTGCTATAGGCTGCAAATGAATCCTTTTGGGTTTACCAATAAAAAGAGGAACTCCCAGGTACACAAAAGGCAGGGAGCCCAATTGAAACCCAGTAAAAGCAGCAAGAATATTCAATCTGGAGTAAGACATTGCACCACCAAAAATGAAAGATTTCTGACGATTAACCTCCTGCCCCGACACTGCCGTATACTCCCGAAAAGTGTTAATAAGCATGTTAATATTAGACACCTTGCCTTTACAGAAAATGAGAACATCATCGGCATAAAAAATGTGCGACGGAACCCTTATGCCGTTAGGACCCGAAACCAGATCAAGATTGTTAGAAGAGAAAAGCTGCTGAAGCTTCCTGCTGAGGACATCTTTAGTCAGGCAAAAGAGAAGAGGCGACAACGGATCACCCTGACGAACACCACGTGAGCAAGAGAAGTACCCATGGAGAACTCCGTTGACGTTGATAGAAACGAAAGCAGAATGAAGAATCGATTTGATCCACCCACAAAATTTATCACTGAACCCAAAATTATGAAGAACTTTCAGCAGAAAATCCCAATTAATAGTGTCGAATGCTTTTTTAATGTCGACCTTAAGCGCAACATTACCACACCAAGATTTGGAATCCAAAAGATTAATCCCCTCCAAAGCAAGCCCAATACAATCCTGAATGTGCCTACCATGAATGAAACCACGTTGCTCCTGAGTAATCAGAAAAGGCATTACAGAAGCCAGCCGGTCAGCAAGAATTTTAGTGATGATCTTGAACTTGAAATTGGATAAGGCTATGGGACGAAACAAATCCAGAGCATCAGCCTCCTTCACCTTCGGAATTAAGACGATAGAATTAGAATTATAACCGGGCAGAATCCAACCGTTGATAAATAAATCCATAACTACATTAGAGACATCCACTTTAACGATATCCCAGTAAGAATGGAAAAAGCTAGCTCCAAAACCATCAGGCCCTGGGGCACTGTCCTTATTAAGCGCGAAAACGGTTGCAGAAATCTCAGCCAAGGACGAAATCTTCGTGAGAATAGAATTCATGTTGTCGTCAACGAGGCGAGGAATCGTATCATCCACCAATCTCATATCCTGCAAAACAGAAATGTTAGCAGAAAACAGATTTTTGTAATAGCTAACAGTGTGGTTAGCAATGTCCTTAGAATCAGTCAACACAACACCATCATGCTTAATCATGGAAATAGCCTTCAGCTTGGATTTAATCTTAGTGACACGGTGGAAATACGCCGTGTTTCGATCCCCTTCCAAAAGCCAATTGATCCTAGATTTTTCTCTCTAAAAGCACTCTTCCATATCAAGAGCCAAAGAGAGGGATTTCTGCGCTTCAAGTTCCTGTTGCTTAAGCGAATCATTCAAACCTGCAGACTGAATTTTAAGATGAATATTCCCTAGTAAAACTTCAGCACTCTTGACATTAGAGGAGACATTCCCAAAAACACTCTTATTCCACTCCTTGAGCTTATGTTTCAACAGTTGCAGCTTACGAGTAAGAATATACATATGACAACCAATCACCTTCGTAGACCAGACCGATTCAATCAGCTGCCGACAATCCTTGTGTAACGACCAAGCCTTAAGAAATTTGAACTGATAAGCCACGCTAGCCGTGTTAATGTGAAATTCAAAAGGCAGCGGAGAGTGATCAGAGGTATGTCTGATAAGAGTATAGACAGAGATTTTATTGCAGACATCAATCCAAAGAAGATTAACAATGCATCTATCAAGGCGCCTCTCAACAGAGTAAGAAGAAACACGCTTGTTGGACCAAGTGTAGAGATCTCCATTAGTTGGAAAGTGAATAAGACAGTTGCTATCAGACCAGTTCTTAAATTCTGTCATCAGAGTTCTGGCCGGAGAAAGTTTACCATGGTGTTCATGAGCACCAATGATAGCATTGAAATCTCCCACGAATGACCACGGAAGAGAGTGAGAAGCAAGGAGCTGCGTGAGATCATCCCAAAGCACCCTTCTTATAGTGAAATCAGTGGAGGCATAAACTACAGCACAAGCAAGCAACTTATTATCCAAAACAAATTGGAAGGCGACAAATTGATCAGAATAAGAAATGATAGCAGGGGAGATATCAGTTAAGCAGAAACACCATAGAGAAGGCAACTCTTTATTATTGACCGCAAACAAATTGAAACCTAATCTTTGAAACCAGTTGGGAGGGAACTTAGCATAAGTCATTTTAGGCTCAGCTATGAAAATGAAATCAGGATGATGAAGCGTAATAAGGCGCTTAAGAGCTAATCTTGAAGGAGCATTAGCAACTCCACGAATGTTCCAGTAGAGGCACTTCATGATGCAGGGCGCTTGAGTCCTGCTTGAGACCTTGTCGAATATTTTAATTTCTGCCTAGAAGACTGCTTCTTTTTGAGTTTGTTCAGGGCCAAGGAGAACACACTTGCGTTCAGATTCGGAGTTTCCCCAATATTTTCCAACGTGACACAAGAATTGTTTAGAAAAACCGCATCTGCAGCAAGTGAATCAGGCACAATATCAACCTGAGTAGCTTCTACACATGTGGCTAGCTGAGACTCCGACTCCACCAATGGTTGCGAGACGAAGTTGAGCGGATTAGGAGTAGCAAGATTCTGCTCTGAAGAGGGAAAAATCAAGTCAGCCTCTTTGTTGTTCTCCGAATCTTGAACGACATTGTTCAAATTAATTGTATCGTCCTCAGCATCAGAATCCAAGTGAGGAGGAGCCTCCTGCGAAGGAGGAACAGATTTAGGAACAAAAGTCGCCTTGGGTTTAGGATGTGGTTGAAGTATTGGTTTATGGAGATGTTTGCAGTGATTCACATCATGCCCAGATTTCTTACAGTGAGAGCAAAGGACAGGAAGATTTTCATATTATATATCAGAGAAAAAAGCAAAACCCTCCCTTTCGACAAGAACATTATGATTTAGAGGCTGTGAGATATCCATGTCCACCAGAACTCGAACAAACTGCCCAAAGGTTCTATCAAACCTGGATTTAGACGACGCCGCATCTATGCAGATTGGGGTTCCCACACAACTGGCAATGGCAAAAAGGATACGCGGTTTCCAGTATTCCTGAGAAAGACTATAAAAACGGACCCAAACCTGCGCAGAAGAGTTGTGTTGAGAGGCTGGGTTGAAATCTTTCGACCAAGCAAAAAGCTTCAAAGAACCTGGGTTTAAACTGATTGGCCCCTTTGCTCTGACACGTCTCATATCTTCCACACTGGAGAAAGTGAATTCGTAAAATCCCTTACCAAGAGAGAGAACCCCCCAGCTTTTGATATCAAACCAGATTTGAGAGAGTTTTGATTTGAGCCCTGCGACTGTAAGAGGAGAAGAGCCTTTTGGCCAGATGATCCTCCCGTGCAGGTTGTTCTTGCATTCGTTGAGACCTGCTAAGTATTCGTCTTCTGGAATCGTTATGGAGGGTCGGTCCCCTTTGATGATGGGTTGAGGAAGCTGAGAAACTGGGATGTCACAAACACCTTTGAGAGCTTGTGCAAAAGATTTCGAGGTTGGTGGAACAAGAGAAGAATCATCTTGCTCAGAAGAAGTTTTTTGAACCGGAACTAAAATGGTTTCAGGGAATAGGTCAGAGAAATCCATGGGAGGAAGTCAGAAAATCATACTTCGCCTGAGAAGAAAAGAAAAATCCGCCGACGGCGGCGAACTGTGGAGCGTGAAAGGGTTTTCAATGGTGTAAAACTTAAATTGAGATGTTATCTTAACCTCAGATTTGAAAATTTTCCATATATATTTTATTATATTGATAAAACTAACTTCAGTTTTTGTGGTTTTTTTAAATATTTTAAATTTCGTTTTTAGTCTCTTAAAATATCTTACATATAAGAAAATAGATGGTTAGCAAAAATACCAATTTGTCCATATGCTCCCACAAGCTACACATGACTGCTTTGTTGTTCTCCACGTGGATGCATGAGAAAGAGAAATAAATGTTACAATCCCAGCCCTTCTTTTGTTTTCGTTCTTTTTTATTTTATTTTTGTTTTATATTAAATATTTTTATGATACTATTATATATATTATTATTATTATATATATTATTATTATATTATTTATTATTACTATTATTAATTTTATTTCCATTTATATTATAATATTATTATTATTATCTTATTATGATTATTATTATTATTATTATTAGTTTTGTTTTTGTTTTATATTAAATATTTTTATTATACGATTATTATTATTATTATATATATTATCATTATATTATTTATTATTACTATTATTATTTTTATTTTCATTTATATTATATTATTATTATTATTATTCTATTATTATTATTATTATTATTATTATTATTATTATTATTATTATTATTATTATTATTATTATTAAGTGTTGTTGTTGTTACAGGTTGTGCAAGAAGAAGATGAGGAAGAGATACAAATGATAAGGTAACACCAAATATTTTTTTAGAGGAGATCTGCAAAGAAGAGCAGTGGAATGAAAAAATGACATTTGTGACGGCTTTGCAGAAATCACGTGAGGAAGAAAATTACATTCTGATACCATATTGGAATCTCATAATTCCACACTATTAGAAATAATATAATATTTCAAAGTAATTTATATATATATATATATATATATATATATATATATATATATATATATATATATATATATATATTAGTGTAACGGTAATCATTAATTACCCTATTAATATAAAACTAATATTAAAATAAATAATTAAATTGTGATTAAGAGTGGTGTCCAACAGCTTATGAGAGACAAACATTATTAGCACAAGAAAAAAATGCTCCAATAGTTTTCATCTTTAAATGAATTAAATCAACTACAATAAAAATAATTAGAGCAAAAAAAGGAAAATAAATTAAAAAAAAGTGGAATAAATAGTTAGAGAAAAAAATATTTAAAATTACTAAACTATCCTTGATTTAAATAAAAAATAATAAATTCGAATTGATTTGTGCACCAAATTTTCTTCACTAATTGAAGTTTATACCATTAAAATAATGGTTTAAGAAATATTTTTCATTGATGTAAATAAGAAAAATATATATTATATTTAATTATTAATTGATGTATGTACCAAATTTTCTTCATTAATTGAAGTTTATACTATTAAAATAATGATTTAAAAAATATTTTTCATTGATGTAAATAAGAAAAATATATATTATAATAGTAAATTATTTTTTTAAATTTATAACAAATTATTGTTTTAATATCATATTAAATAATAGTAATTTACTATATCCTTATCATTAATTGAATAATTTATTGGGTAAATAATGATTTTCTTTTAAGGAATTCTATTTTTTTTATATATATAATATATTTCTTATTTTCTATTAAATGTTATTATGACTAATATATATATTCTCTTACAACACTATCTTATTAACCCAAAAAAATATTATTAGTTTATCGTGGAAGATGAGAATTTAATATTATACCAACTATTTTTGGAGGTTAAAAGTGTTATATCACTCTATTAAAATGGTAGTATAAAAATATTTTTGAAAAATATTTATTATGCTATTAATACTAATTAATTCTACACTAATATTCAAATAATTATTAAAGATAAATGTTTATTGTGCTATTAACACTAATAAATTTGAAATAATTTGATAAATATTTATATGTTTTCAAACATATTAATTAATCCATAATCATTATAAAACTTTGTTTTCAATTAAATACACAATTTTATTATATTACAATAAATAATTGTTAATATGATGCTAATCCAATTTTTTTTTTTTATATACGAAAACAAAAACAATTATAAATTCTACATTTATATATATTTTTTAAATAATATTTATACACGGGGAAAAATTGTTGTTAGCCTATTATTCTATGTATATTTTTTAAAAATAATAAAAATTTTGGGTTAAATAATTTTATCGTTTTCATTTTATTTTTATTACATTTTAAACACAAATATGTGTACTCCACCAATACCCATGCGAACGCACAGGTATTGTTAGATGTCAAACATGTTATATATTTGTATGCAATACTTGGCATTTTTCATTACTTTCCATGTGTAATTTGTTGATTTAAGTGGTGAATTGTGTTGTTGTGCATACATTGGAATACACTTGTGGTGCTTGTAATTTGTGTGCTAGTGTGCAGGAAAAGGCATGAAAGGATCAAGATTGTGAGACACAAAGAATGGATGCAAGTTGCCATGGAAGGAAGAAAGCAACAGCAGGATTCGCTAGGCGAGTGCTGGCGAAGTCACCATCGAAGGTTCGCCTAGCAAACGTTGGCGAGTGTTCCAGCGAAGGGTGGCAGAAAGTATGCAAAAAGTTACAGTAGGAAAAGAGGGTAAATTCGTTGTGGCGAGAAAGCCAGCAAAGGTTCGCTGCTTTGCTCGCTAGGCGAAGGTGCCAGCGAAGGGTGGCAGAAACTTTCTTATTTGAAAACACCCAAATTTCGCTGGAGCGAAGGTTGTAGCGAAGGCTCGCGTCGCGAATGATTTGGTTCGCCTAACGAACCCACGATAACTCTTGTGGGCGGTTTAAGTCTGAGGCACTTAAAGTGCCATGTTTTAGTTCATTCGCTAGGCGAATGATTCCTTCGCTAGGCGAAGGTTGCTGAGATTTTGTGTGTATAAATAGATTTTCACTTTATCTGTAAAGGATCTTTTTGCTCATTTTCACCAAAAATCATAGTTTTCAGTATTTTGATCATCTAAGAGTGGATTTTCACTTTGAGAAGCTGAAGTCACATCCATTCTCGATTATTCGACGTGGATGTTCATTCATCTCCTCTTGAAACTTGTCATCCAAGCTACCATGAGAATGTGTAGCTAAACTCTTTTGTGTTGAGGTTAGAAGTAGTTGATCCTGAGTATATGTATTTCTTTTGATCTATTGTGTATGAACAAAGTCTTTGATCAATATAGATGAAGTTATTTTCTCTTAATGCTTTATGTGTGATTTGTATTGCTCTAGACATAGATTCTACAAATCATGATCTAATAATTTCATCTCTTAAAAACCAAACTCTAGACATAGATTTGGGATTTGTTATTCGCTTTGTGTTGATCTTAATGATTGTTGTTTAGATTGTTAGTGTGAGACATCATCTAACGGTCTAAACAACGATACTCACGACTTTGCTTTAGACATAAACTTAGTCGGGAGGATACACGGTTGTATTGGTGGTCGGAAACCTTGTTCATGTGCTTGATTAATCGGATATATGTAAAACGGGTTAGCAAAACCTAACCTTGACATGCTTTCCTAAAACCTTTACAAACTCTTTGTCACCAATTACTCTTTGCTACCAATTAATGTTAACAACAATTGAGAACCTTTTGAAACCATTGAACTTAAAACATCGCAACTATTGAAAGGCAAGCATCAAATATCGACAATCCATATGGAGACGATAAAAACACCCCCCTAATACTCTTTCCCCCTAATACTCTTTCAACAGGCATCCCACTAGATCATCAAATTTAAACTTAGTATATAACACATCGTATAATAAAAAATATGTGATTGTTGATAAGTGTATATTTAATTTATATTTTAAGAAAATCCAAATAATATTAAAGTCGTATATTTGATTTTTTATGTGTTTCATTATTTTTTAAAATAGATTAATCTAAATCAAAAATATGTATTTAATATTGATTCAAATATTTGTATAACTAATTTCAAATCAAAAATAATATTAATATATGGGCATGGGCGGTTTTAAGGTCCGGCCAGCTTGGGCCTGGCCAAAAAAATTTCTTTCTTTACACCACAATTTTGAAAATTGCGGCGGTTAAAAAGTGCTATTACGGCGGTCTAAACCGCCACAATTAACGAAAATGCAGAAAAATACAAATTTCAACCAAAAATTAAATTATGAAAGTAATATTACGGCGGTTTAAACCGCCACAATTAATGAAAATGCAGAAAATACATATAAACCAAAAATTAAATTATAAAAGTGCTATTACGGCTGTTTAAACCGCTAAAATTAATGAAAATGCAGAAAAATACAAATTTAAACCAAAAATTAAATTATAAATTATAAATAATGAAAAAAAAATACATGTATAATATTGTAAATTATGGTTTAAACCAAAAAATTTATATTTTTATGCATAAAAATACAGGTTTAAACCAAAAAATTATAAATTATGCAAAAAAAATTATATTTTTATGCAATTAAGTATACATTACATCAATTTTTTTTATATTATAATATTTAGATTCAACTACATTACAAAAAGTGCAAGAATTGAAATAAAGATTAAAGTTGCAATTTATGACTAAATTAACCAAATATTAAAAATGAATACTTAGAAGAAATAAAAATTAACATAAATGTAGCAATTATTAAAATTAAAATAAAAACATGTACAGTGTTGTAAAAAAGAAGTAGAAAAGAATAAATTTTATCCTCAAATATATAAAAAATATATTAGGACTCTATACAATTCTATAAATCAATTTCTACAATTATAAAAGAAAATATTCGATTTAAAAAAACAATAAAAACATAATTCACTGTAAAGGAACTGACGTGTCAAAATAAAGGCGGTCAAAACTGCCATTTTTCTATTAACACTACGTTAGTTTATAAAACTGTCATATTTTAATGTAAATAGTGTCGGTTTTATTAAACGCAATTTTAAAACCGTCATATTTCATACAAATTTTTGCGGTCTTTAAATTTTTGCCCAGGCTTCAAAATTTTTTTGGCTCCGCCACTGTATACGGGAAAAAAATATATGGTTGATTAAAATATTTTATATACGGGCGTACGAAAAATTCTAATTATAAAATAAAAAATCAATATTAAATACATATTTTAATAATATACTGAAACGAAAAAATTGAAGTCATTGATAATATAGTAAAGCATACGAGACACATATTTTTATACAAAGGAAAAATTTAAATACTTTAGATTGAACTTTATTTTTATATATGAAAAAGTGTATGGATGATCCAAATACTTTTTATTCTTGAGAACAAGTTTTTTATTCATCAAAATATTTTTATAAATAATGTAAAAACAAAATCCATTCTTATTACATTTTGAAAACAATTGTGCATTATTACAATTATGGTGCAATTAAAGAAAATAAAGATAAATATATTTAAAGTAATGTATGAATCCAAACACGGACAAAATGTATTTATTTATGTTACTAATATTTATCTATACATTTAAATTAAAATTTACTAATACTATGTTATTATTTGATATTTTCTTAAATATTTTTATAAAAAATACCAACCGATGTCTGCGAGTATTGATTCTATCTTTTTTATTTAAATATAAATTATATTTTTTATATTTATTAATTTTTATTAATTCTATTTTCTTTTTCAAATTTTAAATGTAGCCAAATAAAATTTTCTTTTTCATAACTCTCTTTCACCTTCCTATCTTTTTATTATTTTAATGTTTCTACTGTGAAATTCATTTAATGCTCTGTACTAATGCATTTTCCTTTTTCGTTTGTCAAACCTCTACATCAATTTTTTACTATTATTTATTATTATTTTGGAAGATTTGCAATCTGAAATAAAAGTGTTATCTTGTCATGAAATAAAAGAAAATAAAATAATATATGCTATCTAAAAGTTGATTTAAATAGCTTTTTATAAAAAAATTAGTTTATATATTTCATCTTCTTACTATGATATTCTTAGATGATAAAATTTTAAAAAACTTATAAAACAAAAAAATTATTTTCAATACGTTTTTATAAAACATATTTTTACCAAATATTATTTTGAAAAAATAGACAGTTTTTATTATGTTAGAGTGGTTTATTCAGTTTAGACTTTATTTAGCATATTTTGTTTTAATTTCAATTTGTATAGTTACAATTTAGTCGGCATATTCAGTTCCAATTTGTATAATTACAATTAAGTATGCATATTCAGTTTCAGTTTAGTATGCATATTCAGATTCAGGTTTACATTGACATATTTTTAGAAATGCATTGCTTGTACTCATGGTTTTCAAATATCCAAGCTGTCGTCCATCTCTTATCCTGGCAAACTTCCTCTTTCATCTAATTGCTATAAATGGCAAGCCTCTGGATTATTTAAATCCACGCCAATGTCCCTCTCTTAGCATGAAAGATTCCTAAGGAAAAATGACATTGCTCAACACTGAGTTAAAGTTTTATCCTTTAGGACAAATCCCCTATAAAGGAAATTATGGCATTGCTGGATTCTCATATCCCAGTTAAAGTAATCCTCCTTTATAAACAATCACCCAACAGTTGTGATAAACAGATGAGATATATCCCTTTAGAGATGACAAATTCTCTCTCAGTCAAACCTTTTAGCTTCAATCTTGGGCTTTGAACAAGACACAAATACCCTTTAGCTTCAATCTTGGGCTTTGAACAAGACACCAAAACATATTTTTCCTCCCATAGAATAAGAGGAACTACGATTGCTCTGATTTTCCTGTTTCTTTAAGCGGGAATACGTAGGCATAAGATTACGAAATCTTAGCGAGCATACCAATCAAAAACCCTAGGTCCAGTACCTTTACACCGATCAAAACTGAGGTCCAATACCTCACCAAAATCATCAAAAACTCTCTCTCATATCTCCCAAAGAAGAAACTTTCCCAACCCATCAAATAAACACCATCAAGTATAAAAGCAAAACCTCTTGCTAACAACCTGTGGATAACCACATATAGGATGGGTAATTGACAACTCCCCATTGTATAACCTGACTCCGAACTCCCCCAATCTCTTTAAGCGTTTGTTCAGTTAAACATTCACGTGCAAGGTTAGTTTTATATAGCTTCCCTTTTCCTTCCAGCTTCACGGGATAAATACGAAATTAGAAAGTAACACCCCACTCCTCCTCCTCATTGAGGTGAGGAGGAAACCCACTGTGCGATAAGGTGGTCGCGTCACCGACAAAAATCGCACGCTACAATGGGTAGCTGTCATACCCCAATTTTTACCCTAAACACCGAATCATTACATTTATCGTGACATTCACATCATTTGCATAGCATAACATGCATTTCATCTTGCATAATTCCGAAAATATCAACCAAAATAATTTTTCGGATCTATAGACAGATCGGTCAAACTGATTCTCCAATATGCATAAAATTAGCGGGCGAAAAATTTCAAAATCGAGCTTGTAGACGTCGATACTATTAATCTATGTTTCGCATAGTTTAACTTGACGTGCTCATTTTAATTTTTCGACTATTTTTTCGATCGCATTTTGATCAGTCTGAGCTTTCTAATTGGTCAAATTTTATTTCAAAAATTAATCAAAAGTTCAATGTTTTCAAGAATTTTATTTCGTGCTAATAATTTTTGTGCAGTCGGTTTTATTTTTTGAACATTTTTGCGCCCGACTTTTATTCGTTTTGAGTCATTTTATTTTTATTTTTTAGTCAAAACATTCATAAAAAATAATTAGAATTAATGATATATTTAGTTTGATTTTGTTTATCTTTTATTCTAATTTTTCAATATAGTTTCAAAATTCATTTATTCACAAAAAGATAGTATAAAGGGCATTGTGGGCATTAAAATAAAATAGAAAACCATATGTTCCCACTATATAAGCATTGATCAATAGAATTTAAATAAAACCTAGACCGATTGATGATCGGTCGCCCCCATTGATCTTCATTCTCTCAATTTCACAAAAAAAAAAAAAAAAGAAAAGGGACAAAAAAGCAACAAAAAAAGTGAAAGTGGATAGACGAGTTTTGAAGGGATTTTCCTTCAACAGAACATCATCTTTGAGCTTCTTCCTTCTCTATACTTTCACACAAAACCATCACTTTTCCTACTCAAACACCGTAAAACACATACTCCTCATAAACATAATTTCCATCTCTCATTTTTATCATGTAAGCCATCGTTTTTTCTCACTAGCTCTTACACCACAACAAAACCTCACTTAACCTTCTTCTTCATGTGAACAGTGACCAACACAACAACAACAAGCTCACAAACCGTCACCCGCCATAATCATCCTAACACCACTACCTTTGATAACTCTCACCTCATTGTTCATGTGATTTAAAAACAAATCTTTTTATCTTCTTCACCTGCATGTTTTTTGTGTTATTCATCACTACACCTTCATGAAAAAATACAACCTCCACATTTCATATTTTTCACTCACCAATCTCCATCTCTCCTCCTTTCCACCATCTTGTTTCTTCTCTCACAACATCCTAACTGTGACCTTCTCTTCCTTCATAACAACATCTAAACTTTTCCATCTTCTTCTTTCATAACCTCCTTGACTACTACTTTCTCTCCTCCACCGTCACCTTCCCTCCAACAACCTTTAGAAAAAAACTACTATTCGCCACAACAAGCCATGTTAACTTTCAAATAACAATAACCGGCCACCACCATGTACACCTTACAACCACCAACGACATGACCTCATAGCCATGCCAGAAAAGCAACCAGACTCACCGCCGTTAGCTTCTACGCCTTCCTCAAACATGATCTGCTTCCGTTAACACCAACCCATAACAACCACCTCTATGAAACTCCCTCCATGACTTTCGTGATACCACCTTTTACACCTTTTTCTTTCCACTATCGTTTACGTCGTAAAGCCGTGAGAACCACCCACTAACAGAACCTCACCGCCCCACCATCATAATCTCTATAACCGAGAAACCACTCATTTCACCATTAATGAACCACCCTTTTTCTGCCAGCCCACTCACTAAACTTGATCGGTTCCATACGCTCGACTCATCCTCGTTGTTTGTACGACCAGTAATGTTTTTTTTTACGAGTGTTTGTTTCATTATTTAAGGCATACATGTGCTTTGATCTTAATGTGAATTTGTTCTTTGAAGAGGAGATGTATTTGTTTTGTCATGGCCGTTTTTGTGAAACATTAAAATAGTGTTGAACCTTATTGTTTGTTTGTTTCTGTTTTTATTTTTGGTTTGTTAGGTGCCACATGTCATTGTTTGGTTAGTGGTTTTATTTATTTATTTGAAAATGGTCAAGTTTTTCTATGCACATTGTCATACCCCAAATTTGTCATACCTTCCTCAGCGTTTTCTCTGTAAGATCATCTGACCTTTGTCCATGATCTTCTGAGAATTAGGTCATAGGATTTTATGTGCATGCTCATTATGACTAACCAGCTTGTGCAGGTGCATTAAATTCAAGGGAAGACGACACTCGTCCTCATGGTCAAATACTTCAAGACATGACCAATTGATTCTGGTTCAAAGTGATCCTAGGGTTCCTATTTGATTTGAGCCCCACTTTTAGAACTCATTCTTGGGCCATCCTTGGATCAATGCTTTAAAGATGTCTCAGATGGATTTGGTGGCCATATCTCATTAAAGGCAAGATCAGGTTGTGGTTTCTAATTGCTCAAGATATTGTTTGAAGTTGTTCTCGGACCATTTCTCAAAGTGGTTTTCTCATTGGGGTCTTGATGATCATTGGGTTTTGATGCATTATGGTTATAAATATGGGCCATGGTTCAAATCAGGTAGCCATGTGATGTTTCAAGAGGTTTTGAGCGCATTAATCTTTAAAAGAGTTTGGCCATTGTTAAGTAACTTTCACGCCAGGTTATGAGGTTGAGAATTTGTTTCAAGAAATCATTCCAAGTTATCCTTACGAAGTGTCGTGAGTAAAATCCAAATCTAAAGCAATGTCCATTTCTTAATACATTCCTTCAAGTTTCAAGGTTACAAGGTTCAAGGTGCCATTTCAAATTTGAATTTAAGTGCATCATTCAGCAATTCAAATTAACTTCAAGTAACCAAGGTAAAGTAAATCCAAAGGGTCAAACTTATGGTTCACCTAGAGTGCAAGATACAAGTGATGATTTCACCATTCAAGAATTCAAGTTACAAGAGCAAAGATATTTTCATGTGATTTTTCATCAAATTTTAATTCCAAGATTCAAGGTGTACATAGTAATTCCAAAACTCGCGTTCTTTACAAAAGTTCACATTGATTTCAAGATTCATTGTTCTTTATAAGACAAATTCAAATTGATTCATCACAATCCCAAGCAAAAAGAGTTCAAGACCCTTTCCGAATTCAAAATTCAAAGCCTTTCGTAAATCATTCTCACTATGAAAATTCAAAGAAGTTCAAATTGAAAGGCCAAGCTCAAGTTGATTCCGAAAATGAAAAGGATACAAGGATTCATTACATGAAGTTCAAGTTAATATTATTCATTCACCATGCTGAGATTCAAACTCAAGAAGTCAAGTGCAAGATTCAAAGGTTCTCAAAGTGTTCAAGAATTCATTACAATTCAAGTTCATTCCAACATACAAAATTCAAAGATTCAAGTGTTCAAGTTATCATGATTTGAATTACATACACACAACAATTGAAATGAAAATTGAAATTGAAGTTGAATTCTAATGGAAGTTCAAGCTTACAATCAGAGAGATCGTAGATGGTCCTGGAGATCTTTGAGTTCTTCCCGAGGAAATCCTCTGCTCAATTTTGGAACGGCGCACTACTAGAAATGTTGCACGCATCGCTTGCGTCAACAGTGTGATGTATGTACTGTCCAATGAAGAACCATTGTGGATGAGTCTAGGCCTAAAAGAAGCACCTAGATTCGATGCTTGAGATTCGATTTCATGGTTATGGGAATAGCTTGTTACTTGTGTCACGTCGCAATGTGGAAACAAACACAGGCTTAACATTGGAAGTTGCATACTACATTCTTCAATTAATGTTTTGATTACTTGTTAATGTGAAAAATAAAAGTTAACATTAGAACTTACATATTATACATTCCTCATTAGTCTTATGAACTCAAGGATATTGTGAACTCAAGTAGATAAATTATAACCGAAGCCTTGGTATTATGATGTACTGTGAATTAAAGATGTTAGATGCCCAATTCCCGATTTTGGAAGAAAATTGCCACAATCTAAGTCATACACCCCGCGTGTAGATTCCTTGAATCTCCAAATGGTACATAATGTAAAGAAAAAATATGCGGCAAACCGAAACATTTACCACAACTCCCAACATGACAAATCAAAAAGGAAAAGCTCATTGAATCATGAATCATCAAAGTCAATTCAATTCTTTCCAAAGCAATCCAAAAACATGTCAGAGTGAAAACAGCAAGGAATTCATGACAGGAATAACACGTTCAGGGCAAAGAATCACTGCTCATAATAACCATGTTTTCTATCCAAAGTAAGAAGCAACAATGTAATCTTGGTTATCAATTCAAAATCAATGCACAAGTGCCTATAAAAAGGAAAAGACACTCACAAAATAGAGAACAACGCGGTTTTAGAAGTTGCAGCAAGCGAAGCAATACATACGCAACAGTGAGCAGACACGAAGCAGAGCATACACACATCACGTATGCACAAAGTCAAACAACAACAACAACATACACAATTTGAGAGGAATTGAAGGATATGCAGCAACAACAGCAAAGAAATTCATGCACAGAACAACATCAACACCAACGAAGTTACAGCAGCGGTGATACACGGGAAAGAGAAGGAAGATCATGGCAGCGACGAAAAATGTACCTGATTCCACTCTCGAGTAAGTCTTTACTTTAATCTTCTTCCAAGTATTTTCTTGGGGCTCGGGTTTAACTATGAATTGTGGGTCCACGTGCTTGCAGTTTATGAAGCTCCGCATCTAAAATTTTGATGACAACAATGCATGACAATAACTTTAAACCTCAATGATGATAATCAAAGAAAGTATCTTATGACTCATCAACAAAAGGACTAAAGATCAAGTGTTTGTACAAATCAGAAACTATCTAGAAAATAATCTTGAAGTCTTGGAGAAATGTGTGAAAGTTCGCTAGGTCATGTCTGCGTGTCTGCTTGAGTGAACTGAGTATTGTAAAAGTAAGGAAGTCGCTTAAGAGTAACGAGGCTACTCACGCATACACCTAAAAATATTTTTTCAAATGTGTTTAAACTTAAAAATAATTTTCTAAGCCCACACATGTGATTAAAAAAATTTCCAAACCTTTTAAACCATTTTTAAACTAACCAATTGATTGGTCAATTATGCTAATCGATTGGGAAAAAAAATTTGAACCATCTAATCGATTAGAGCATCAAGTTGATTAATCAGAAGAGTGTTAAACGAGTTATCAAATGAAATAGACAACATATTAATGAATTGCAACGACTATATATCCAAAACTTCCTACTCTGACATGGTAATCGATTAAAAGTGAGTTGTCTAATCGATTAGAGCTTTATGCTAATCGATTAGAGCTTTCCACTGTTTTCTTATTTCTTTGGAATTTATCCTTCTCCCTCTCTTTAGAAAATATTTTCTTTCACTTTATATTGCCTTAGTGCTAGTAAGTGAAGCTTTGCTTGTGTAGTAGGAATTTTTGTAAGTGGTTGTTTTGGTCATTTATATTCTTAAGGGTGTGATACTCTTAAGAGATCGAGTTTGGTTCTTGAGATAAACTATCATAAAATATCTGTATTTGGCTCCTTAAGTTTCTTCAAAAAAATATTTGTTTTGGTTATTGAGATAAGCCATAAATATCTAAATGGCTCATTAGCTTAGCCTTGGAAAAAAGTTGTCATTTAGTTGGGGAAAGCCAAAAAAAAAAACTCAAGATCATATTGCATTAAGGTTCGTGGGCATAACCTTTAAAATCTCAAAGTTTATAGTCAAAATCTCAAGAAGAACTCTTAGGGACAGGACTAGGTCAACGTTCGGTCAAACCTGGATAACTCTCTGGTGTAGAGATGGAAACGGGTAGGTCTGGGTAGGTAATATAGTACCTATCCCCATACCCGCAATTTGAAAAAAATATTTGTACCCGAGCCCATAGTCGCGTGGGCACCAACCTTTATATTTGTACCCATACCTTATAGGTACCCAAGTACCCTTACCTATACTCGTTACCCGCAGTTCTAGTAAAAATGAATCTATCAGTTGAAAAATATCATATCATTTTGATTTTTTAACAAATTCACACAAAAATTCAAAGATTTTATTATTGAATTATGAAATAAATGAACACTTATATTAAAATGTGTAATAGTTTCATTATGGTGTATTTTTTAAAAAAGATAGTCATACACTTTTTATATGATAATATAAATATACATTGTGCGGGTATGGGGCTAGGTGGGTACTAAAGTACTCATACCCACACCCATACCCGCTTATTTTAATTGGTAATTACTTGTGCTCGTGCCCGTACCCATTTTTTTTGGGTTTTTACCCTACCCGTTGTGGGTATTTTTTGCGGGTGCTCATTGGGTATTGTCATACCCCAAATTTTGACCACTAATATTTCCCATCATTGTGCCAATCATTACCATAATATAGATGAACCATCATGCCTCATCAATCTCCTCAGGAACTGTTAGGCATTCTCTACAATTAAAGATTAGGGTTTTGAGCCCTCTCAGAGCACTTAGACAAAAGATCAATCAAGAAATGACATCATCTTCAACTTTCCTAACCTCTTAAACATCCATAAAGTATCAAGAGGACTCCCACATCAGGAATCAAGCACAAAGTTGCAACATTCCAAGTGGATCGAGCCTCAAGATCGTCAGTCTCACCAAATTAGGGTTTTGGCCGACTGAGGCCTCCTGATGGAAATTTTCCTCTGGGCATGAGCCAATGCTTCAAAGCACAACCCAAGATACTCCAAGGGACCTCATGGACCCAATCATCAAGTCAATTTAACCTCAGGGGATGCATTTGCCCAAAAAAAATCAGGAATTAGGGTTTCTTGATCTAATTCACCCTAAGTTGACTTTTGGGACAAAACATGAACCAATACCTCAAGACATTATTTAAGGGTCTCCAATACACCACATTGATCCATTTGCAACAATGGATTGATCCAAGAAGCTTGATCCATAAGCTTCAATTTCATCAGGACCACATTTAGGGTTTCGAGGAAAAAAAATCAACTTTACCTTTGACTTTTGATCAAGACATGCCCCTAAACCTTGGGACATGATTCAATACACCCTATAACACCTATAGAATATGTCCATTAGGTTTGATTTAGGTCAAGGACTTGATTTCACAAAGGATCGCACAGTTTGGATTTCATCCGATAAAAAGTCAACTGTGCACAAAATCAAGTTTGACTTTTTGGAATTTTTCCCAATTATGGTTCCTTGACCCTAAAAAAATGTTAATATGTGATTTGAATCATCATTCATCAAGAAAAAGCAAGTAAAGTGAGTTAACTTGTAAAAGGGGTAACCATAAAAAACTCAGAATTTTTCTAAGTTATGAAATAAAGTGGCTAGGGTACCAACTTCCAAGGACTATAACTCGAGATCCAAGCAACCATTTTGGCTAGTCCAAAGCTGAATTTGTAGATCTCATTACACTCTACAAAAGCTTCAACTACAGCTCATTCCAATTCCTCATGGATTTTTAGTTATGGAGTGATCAAAATGGCAAAAAACATGAAAATTACACTTTTCCAACATTTAGTGAAAATCTGCCTAAATTGGCAGTCTTGAACATCAATGTTCATGATGATTTTTCAATTGGATCAAAATAGTTTCAAGACAAACTATGATCACACATGTGTTGTATCATATGAGGGCTTTCCAATGAGCCCAAAAACATGAGAAAACTCCACCTGGGCTAGGAGTTATGACAGCTGCAACATGCCTTTCTGCAAACTGTCTTGGCAAGGCAGATTTGTGCATAAGGGCTCGATTTGATCAAATAGTGCAACAACAAGCATGGTTATCCATCTGCACACCAAAAGGGGGAACAACCAAGGGACAGACACTAATCTACCAGTCTCACAAGTCCATGGATCTATGTTTAGGCATGAGACTCCTAAATTCAAAGATGCTTCAAATATTCAATTTTGTTTCAAAGCATTTAACTGATGCATAGAGGTGGCATTCATCAAGACAATATTGTCCAAGTTCAGTCAAGACTTATCCTTGAACCAAAGAACATTAGGCTTGTGCTCTAACCTCAAGTCAATGCCTAGAGGAGACTTGAGATTCCATTTGATCACAATTGGCCAAAGACCTATACCAGTTACCATACACTATTGCAGCCAAAACAAACTTGTTGAACTATAAATAGACCTCATTTATGATCAGTTTGAGTACACCAAAGTATCCAAATTAATGCTTTCCTCAAAATCACCTCTTTCACTCCAATTTTGCCTTCTAACTCAAGTCACTATCAGGTTTGAGTTTGAGAGCAATTTCAACCAAACCAATCACACACACACACCTCACATATAACATATAGAAGTGATCCAAACCCTCACATAACATTTGGAACACCAATTTCACAAAATCACCAGCCATCTGCACAAGCTTTTAACAGATTTGCAGTTGAGGTGCCAAATCAAGTTCCAGCTCAATTCAATCCACTCCAAGCATTCAGACACACTCCATAGCACCTAAGGAAGCTGTTCAGATCATCACAACTCATCTGTAACACCTCCAACTCAAAAATCAAATTGCTCTTGCTGCCACGCCATTCAAGTAAGCCTAAACTTGGTTATCTCATGATTCATGCATATTTCCTCGCACAATAATTTTGCCATATGTTCATAATCATGTATGGAGTGTTTCCCCTCAATTGATTGCTTTGTATGAATCATGTATGTAATTTCTTAGCCTTCATGCAGAAATTAGGGTTCTTGAGGTTTCTCTTTGATTTCTCATTCCATACTTAAAATAAATGAAATTAAAGACCATAGACATGATCGTGAGTTGAAAACGAGCAGATTGATATGTGGATTGTGTGATTTCATCAAGTATTCAGTGAGATTGATGAGAAAATGCAAATAAGACAAAAACAGGGCACGCGGGCAAGAACAAGGTGTTCTTGGCGCCCTTTTTCAAACTTTTGAATTTTTGAATTTTTATTATTTTATTTAATTGATTCAAAAATAAATTTCTCTCTGAATTTTAATGATTTTGAGTTGATTCTTTTTTTCAAAATTCACAAAAATGTTAAAATATTTTATTTTACAAATATTTCCCAAAAATATTATTTATTTCATATATTTGATATTTTTGCAAAGAATTAATTTTTATTTGTTTTTTAACATTTTAAAATTTTTCTTTCTCTTGATTTTCCAAACTTAAATGGTTTTCAATCATTTTGTGGATAAAAACATGATTTTTGAAACATTGATCCAAAATCACAACTCATTTCTCACATGTTTTCAATGATTTTATTAATTTTTAATCAAAATTAATTCCATTTTTAACAAAATTAGGGTTTTGATTAATTTCACCCTCATCCATCTTTTTCAAAACACTCTCCGGGCCTCTAATAGAGTGTAAGACCCAACCCTCTTGTAAATAGACTATTTTGGGCCTCACACATTATATAAGTCCCTCTGTATATTTTCAAAAGTTCGGCGCGATCGTCGCATTTTTTAACAAAATCAACTGGGCTTCTCCTTGAGTTATAAGACCCATCTTTATTCATTTTCAAACTCTTTGGGCCTCTAATAGAGTGTAAGACCCAATCCCTTTTTGAAACTAAAATAACTTGGGCCTTAGTTATTGTATAAGACCCACTGTAATTTCAAAAATCTCGGCGCGATCGCTATTTTCAAAACATTTTCATCTGGGCCTCTCCTTGAGTTGTAAGATCGATCCCTTTGTACAGTAAACCTTTTTGGGCCTCAGTCGTTGTATAAGTCCCGATACGATATTCAAAATAATGGTGTGATCACTATTAAACCCTGGGCCTCTCCTTGAGTATAAGCCCCACCATCTCTTCAAAACAACTTCCTTTTGATTTAGATTCAATATACATGTTATTATCAAAACTTTCTTTAATTTCTTTGAACAACTAACAATACAGCATGGAAGCTTGCTCACCTGTAAGTTTAAGATCGCTTTCATTTAATCGCTTTCATTTACTTGCTTTCATACAAAAATAACTGTATTGTGGGAAGCTGCGCACAGTAAGTCTTCTTTCATATCCTTTTAAATACTTGTCATATATCAACTGTATATATACTAGTATAGTTATTTACAGTTTTCCCCGACAACTAGGTCTAGAACTAGGTAAAGCCATGTTGTTCATTCTTGAATACAATCAAAACTAGATCCCCATAGGATTTCCGGGTACAGTCTTGCCTTCTTTTGGGCTTAAACAATATGGAACAAAGAGAAAGGCAATATTCTTCGTGAACCTTTTCTCAGACTGTCACCCCTAGAAATTGTCAAAGAAATTCTACTCCCTAGAGTTGATCTATTCTCGGTGAATAGCATCTCTTGAATTTCTTCAAACCTCAGGACTTTCACTAAATGATCTATTCTCGGTGAATAGCATTTCTTGAACTTTTCTTGGTTTAGGACCCACAGACTTCCTAAAAGCATCCCCGCCTCCTCTTGGGCTTTGTACAAGGACCCTTTGGCTTCTAAGAAGTTCTCATGTCTTCTCTTGGGCTTAATACAAGGACCCTGAAGACCTCTTAAAGGTATAAGACATAACTTAGTCATCCTTTGCTAGAGCAGTCTTTCCAGTGTCAAATCACCGACCAATTTAGGGTTGATTCTTATCCCTTAATACACATGCCTCCTCTTGGGCATCATACAAATGATAAAACTCTTCCACACCAATAGACTTGGACAGTCTAAATCCCCTTGAGTCTCAAAGACATTCTCAAGTTCCCTACAAACATAGGAGAAACCCCGGTTACTCTAGATAAATCTCCAGCTGAGTTAAAACCCATGGGTCCTAAAACCCATTCTCTCTCCCAAAAATCCCCAAACTAGGGTCAGTTTATCATCAGTATAACACTATCCCAAATCAGAATCTCAAGGCATCTGATATCTCAACTCTTCTGGAACCCTCAGCAAGAGTTGAATCCCCATTTGGACCTGCTTCGGGATCTCAATAATCCTCAGCAGCAAAAGATAGCCTCCTCTTAGGCTTTGTATAAGAACCTTTCCTCAACAGAAAGCTAGCCTCCTCTTGGGCTTTGTACAATGATTCTCCCTAGCGGAGCTAACCTTTTCAGACTCTCTTGTTGAGTCAATCAAACTTTTCAGACTCTCTTGTTGAGTCAATCACTGTTCAGACTCTCTTGTTGAGTCAATCACCTTTTCAGACTCTCTTGTGAGTGAATCACTTTCTCAGACTCTCTTGTTGAGTCAATCACATTTCAGCACTCTCGTGTTGAGTCAATCTTTTTAGCCTCAATCTTGGGCTTTGTACAAGACAGATAAAAATACTCTTTTGTTGAGTCAACCTTTTTCATGCCTCCTCTTAGGCTTTGTATAATGATTTCCCCTAGTAGGAGATAGCCTCATCTTAAGTTGTGTAGAATGATTTCTCCAGCTTGTTCAGCCACAATCCCGGGCTTTGTATAGGACAGATAAAAGCACTCTCTTATTGAGTCAAACCTTTTTAGCCTCAATCTTGGGCTTTGTACAAGACATAAATCTCCATCTCTTAAACTGGGGACAAATATCTTCCCCAACCGAGTCATTTCCTCCCAGCCTTCGTTTAGGCTTTGAGGAATGATTTTCCAAGCAGAGTCAAACTCATTACAGCCTCAATCTTGGGCTTTGTACAAGACACATAAAAATATCCTCACCAGAGTCAGTTAAATTTCCCATTTCAGCCTCAATCTTGGGCTTTGTACAAGACACATATAAACCTCCCCGGTGGAGTCAAAACCTTTTTCAGCCTCCTCTTAGGCTTTGTATAATGATATCCCCAGAGTCAATCTCTTTTTTTACCTCAATCTTGGGCTTTATACAAGACACCAATATATACCCTCTCTTGTTGAATCGGTCTTATCCAGCCTCCTCTTAGGCTGTGGGTAAGGATTTCCCCAGTGGAGTCAATCAACCTCTTAGCTTCAACCTTGGGCTTTGATCAAGGCACACAAAAATCAACCATCCCTCTTTAGAGATGACAAATTCTCTCTCAGTCAAAACCTTTTAGCTTCAATCTTGGGCTTTGAACAAGACACCAAACATATTTCCTCCCATAGAATAGGAGGAACTACGATTGCTCTGATTTCCCTGTTTTATTTAAACGGGAATACGTAGGCATAAGATTGCGAAATCTTAGCGAGCATACCAAACAAAAACTCTAGGTCCAGTACCTTCACACATCCAGCAAAACTTAGGTCTAGTACCTTACCAAAAACATCGTGAAAACCCGAACATCAATAAAAACTCACTCACTCACTCATACTTCCCAAGAAACTTTCCCAACCCATTAACGGATAAACACCATTAAGTATAAAGCGAAACCTAAAGCTAATATCCTGTGGATAACCACATATAGGATGGGCAATTGACAACTCCCCATTGTATAACCTGACCCCGGACCCCCCAATCTCTTTAAAGCGGTTGTTCAGTTGAACATTCGCGTGCAAGGTTAGTTTTAGATAGCTTCCCTTTCCCTTCCAGCTTCACGGGATAAATAAGAAATCAGAAAGTAGCACCCTCCTCCTCATTGAAGTGAGGAAAACCCAGCGATAAGGTGGTCGCATCACCGATAAAATTCGCTCGCTACATAAAAATGGCGACTCTGCTGGGGAGTCATTGTCTGTTTAGGACTAGGATTCTAGCTCTTAAGAGGTCTAGGATGTTAGTTTTAGGAATAAATATATATATATATATATATCGCTTTTCATAATTGATATCCGTGTCTACTTTTCTGCTAATGAGACTGCGGGTGATGCCGCATCTGGAAAGTTTGAGTGACACCTAAGATAAGTGATGGCATTAGACCGGTAATCTTACATGGAGTGACTCCCAAATAAGAGACCCCGGTAGACCATCGAATCAGTGGAGAGACCCTTTACGGATTCAATGCCTATACGACTTCGGTTGTTGAAAGCAGATTGTTCGATTGTGGTGTCCGTGAAACTGAGGATTTAGTAGGCCGATACCTTGTTACTATTTTGTAGTGCAAAAGCTATCGGAAATAGTTGTCACGCGATACTAGCCTCATTTGAGATTACTCTAAGATACTGCAGCTCGCTCGGGTGAACCAGCCTGCTGTTGTTATCCCAAGAGGGGTCAATGACTTTGAGGACAGGTACAAAAAATCACCAGTACAACCATTGGGGATGGGTAGAGCCATGACTTCATGACACCGAACCTTTAACCCCATATTTTTTCTATGTTTTTGTGTGTTGTATTCATGCATTCATTTCATTAAAAAACTCTAAAACAAAGAAAAATTTCTCTTCTAGTCTCTCTTTTTCAAATTAAACTAAGACAATGATTGCAAATGTCACAGAGAAAAAGATTGCGTTATGGATTTCGGTAGAAGGAAGACTCACAAGTACACCTTCAAGGTACCAAAACTAGGGGATTTAAGAGGGTTGGCAAGAATGATCACCAACCCTGAGGCTTTCAGAGCTAAGTACAGAGGACTGCTGTCTCTGTTAAGGGTCCATGTAATTGAAGGAATCCTGGCTACGCTCATTAAGTTCTACGATCCGGTCTATCACTGCTTCACATTCCCGGATTATCAACTAGCACCAACACTAGAGGAGTACTCTCACCTGACTGATTTACCCATTACTGATCAAGTTCCCTTTTCTGGACTGGAAGAAATTCCAAAGGATCAAACCATTGCAAGAGCCATCTATTTGGACGAGTCAGAAGTCAGGACTCACATGACCACTAAGGGTGGAATCCAGGGTTTGCTAGCCAAGTTTTTTATAAAGAAGGCTCTGTACTTTGCTAGTATAGGGAACGTGACTGCTTTCGAGAGCATCTTTGTCTTACTCACCTACGGGTTATTTATGTTTCCCAACATTGATGACTTTGTTGATATCAATGCCATTAAGATTTTTCTGATTGGAAACCCTGTACCAACCTTGCTCGTAAATGCTTATCATTCTGTACACTTAAGGAATTTGTACAGCGAAGGAATGATCACATGCTGTGTACCCCTGCTATACAAATGGTTTACTTCCCATTTACCCAAATCTGCTGCATTTTGGGATCATAAGAGTACTTTACGTTGCTCGCAGAGAATCATGTCTCTTACCAACTCCGACATAGACTGGTACAATCGGATCTATGACGGGATCAGAATCATTGACTGTTGTGGAAACTTCCCTAAGGTGCCCCTCATAGGAATTAAAGGAGGAATCAATTATCATCCAGTTTTAGTTCGTCGTCAATTTGGATACCCGATGAGACATGTCCCACATAATGTTCATCTGGAGGGTCTTTTCTTCAAGGAAGGAGAAAATGACAGAGCACTAAAGACAGAAATAGTGCATGCCTGGAAACACGTTCACAGGAAAGGAAGAGAGTCTTTAGGAAAACCGGACTGTGTCTCTGTGGAACCTTATCTCCACTGGGTACAAACTATAGCTCTCAAGCTGAGGATGCCATACCCTCGTCAAGAAGTTCTTTCGTTTAAGGAATCTGTCCTTTATTTTATGTCTGATACGGAGAAACTCCAGGTCACTCTCAACAAAGTTCAACAGGAGAAGAAATCTTGGAAAAACAAGTACCGTATTCTCAATGTGGAGTGTACCAAAATACAACAACTGTTAAAAGAAAAAGATGCTCTGATCGAGATTTTAGAGCAACATGCTGTAGAAAATCAAGAAGACCAAAGGAATTTGCTCGCTCCTTTCACTTGGCAAAGGAATGACAACCCGACAACGGCTCGAGAGCCCCGGTCAAAGAAAAGGAAGATACCAGATCCAACACCTGAGCTCTCCTTAGAGAGGGCTCAGGATCAATAAGTTTAGACATTTCCTTTTGCAGCACTTTGTAAATTACTGTATTTCCATTTCCGCAATCTTTGAATTCAATAAAACGGGGTTTCCCCACTGTATGATATTTGCAATCCAATTGTTGATGTTTCTTTTGATTAAACAAAAATATATAAATTAATATAATCATTGCATATCATTTATCATTCTCACATAACGAATCTCACGTTTGTGTCTCGATTCTAAAGTCAAACTGTCTCATTCGTACAATACTCGGGCTAGTTGACAAAAGAAAATGGATAATCTCGAGGAAGATAACAGAGAGTTAAGAGAAGAACTCAACGCCCTGAAAGAAGATCTGAGGAAACTTCACAATGACATACAAGCTCTGGCAGCAGCTCAGATACAAAGGACTATGATCTCAGAGATCACATCAACGCCCATAGTGGAAAAGTATGATCCTCGGTATAACATGCCTAAAGATCGTCCCTGGGGCATGCCTATTAATTATATCCCGGAAGGATATATTCCGCCGATCACGGAAGATCCAGAAACTGCAGCAGGAATCGCTGGGCCTGAAGGTTACAAACTTCAGGAAAGTGAAGATGCGGGGGGCATGGTAGCAACTCTTGAAGGTTACAAACTTCGGGAAAGGGAAGCACCTAGAGTCACTGTCGTAATGACTATACCACCACCCGTGGTACACACTGTCCCGGAAGGGCAGATTCCACAGATACCGTCTGGTGGGAACAAAAGTATGTACGACAAAATGAATGAGTTCCAGGAGTAATTCCTGGAAATGCAGAAGGAACTGCAAGCCATTCGCGGTCAGGATCTATTCGGAAAGGACGCCGCAGACCTTTGTTTGGTCCCCAATGTGAAAGTTCCGCACAAATTCAAGGTGCCCGAATTTGAAAAGTACAAGGGTAACTCTTGCCCTCAAAGTCATCTGATGATGTACGCTCGGAGGATGTCCACTCAGACAGAGAACCAATAGCTACTGATCCACTATTTCCAAGATAGTTTAATCGGTGCCGCACTCAAATGGTACATGGGGTTAAACCGCACTAAGATCGTCACTTTCAGAGATCTTGGCGCTGCCTTTGTTCAACAATATAAGTATAATCTGGATATGGCATCGGACAGAGATCAACTCAGAGCCATGTCGCAGAAGGATAAGGAAACCTTCAAGGAATATGCTCAGAGATGGCGTGAAATTGCCGCCCAGATTTTTCCACCTCTTGAGGAAAAAGAGATGACAAAGATCTTCTTAAAAATGTTGAGCTCATTTTACTACGATAGAATGGTCGCCAGTGCACCCAGTGACTTCTCTGAGATGGTGGGCATGGGAGTTCGTCTTGAGGAAGAAGTCCGAGAAGGACGTTTAGTTAAAGACGCTGGATCGTCAAATAGTACCAAAAGATACGGTAGTGCTCTCCCTAAGAAAAAAGAACAAGATATTGGTAATATCTCTCTTGGAAAGCAAAGGCGATGGTACCAACCAGTAGCAGTTGTAACTCCTGCTATCAACCCTGCGCCTGTTCCAATGTATCAACCTCAGGTTGCGCAGAGCCAACCGAATCAACAACAATATCAGCAAAGGACGCAACAGCCTCTTCAGCAGGCTCGTCTTCAGTACAACAACAACCGTACAACGCGACCGCCAGGGTTCGACCCTATACCAATGTTGTACGCGAAATTGTTCCCACTACTACTGATTAAAGGGCACATCCAAACCAGGTCTCCCCTTTCAGTACCGGAAAATCCGCCTTTTTGGTTCAAAGCGGACCAGACTTGCCCTTATCATCAAGGATGACCATGGCATAACATAGAAAATTGTCTCAGTTTCAAATCTGACGTACAAAAGCTTTTCAGGAACAGGGTCTTATCCTTCAAAGATACAAATCCAAACATTCAGATGAACCCGTTGCCTCAACACGAGAAAGCTGCAATAAATTTGATAGAAGAAGAGCCTAAGCACAACTATCAAATTCACGATGTACTCTTATTGGGAACCAACCTGGTCAAGATGCATTGTAGACAAAGTAGGTATGGTCATGTACCGTCTCATAACTATCACCGGTGTGATATCTGCTCTAAAAACGATCAAGGGTGTTATGTGGTGCTGCCAGCTCTACAAGAACAGATGGATCTCAGATGGATCTAAGATCACCGAATTCGTGAAGTCAACATGACTTATACGAGTTCCAACATCATCCAGAACCACAACATTCTAGCAATGAATGTCAACTTGGTGGCAATGCACTCAAGGAAAATCCAACATCATGATCTGCCACCACACGATTATGATTCCTGTTTAATCTGCTGGGTAAACAATCAGGGATGCTCTTTTGTACAAGAGGCCCTCCAGCGTCAGATGGATCTTGGATGGATTCAGGATTACCGCGATAGAAGTCATTATCAAGTGAATATGATTCAAATATTTGATGTTCGCTTTATGAATACCAGCTTGGTGGGATTACACGCTACACAAGTCCAGCTCGATTTTTTGACTTTGCATGACTATCAGAACTATAAAGTGTGTTGGGAGAGTGACCAAGGATGTGCACTCGTTCAAAGGACACTGCAACACTTATTGAACCACTGGTGGCTTCCGATCTATCTAGATGAAGACACACAACAAGTCAGCATGGCTGACTGGAACCCTACTAGGCATCAAAATCAGGATGTTTGATCAATAGAGACAAATCTAGTGAGGTTACATTGTATACAGAGCGGACGTGGCTGGGTGCCACCACACAACTATGAGCGCTGTAGAGTTTGCTCAGAGAATAATCAAGGATGCTACCTCGTGCGAGCAGCCCTTCAAAGTCAATTGGACCATAAGGAGATTCAACCATGGTCAAGCTCTAGGTCAATGTCGGACTATCATCCTAATCACGGCAAAGATGTTGTCTTGATCCCTAAGCGAGAAATGGCCAAGATGTGTGTGCCATAATCCCTTTACTCCATGAATCAAGAGTTCCTCTCGATGGTGGAAGGATTCTCAACCTCGAACCAATTGAGGTCGGCTATGATAGTCAGAAAAATCAAAAGGCTCCTGTAGTTATCTATCTGCCAGGACCGGTGCCGTATAAATCCGATAAGGTTATCCCTTACAAATACCGTGCAATAACAATTGAGAATGGAAAGGAAACTCCATTACCCTCCATCGTGAATATTGCAAACATCAGTCGAGTAACACGGAGCGGTCGAATCTTCAACCGAGGAGTTGGAGAACCTACCAAAGAAAAGGAACCTCAAACAGAAGTTCCTGGTCAACCAGTCGGTCAATCCTGTGATCCCGACCTTTCAAAGAATAATGATGAGATTCTGAAGCTCATCCAGAAGAGTGAATACAATATTTTTTATCAACTGTTGCAAACTCCTTCAAAAATCTATGTACTATCTCTATTACTCAGTTCCGAACCTCACAAGGAAGCTCTACAGAAAGTCTTAGAGCAAGCCTTTGTGGAACAAGATGTGACAATAAGACAATTTGACAGCATCATCTCCAACATCACTTCCTACAACAACTTGAGATTTAGTGATGAGGAACTGTCGGAAGAGGGCCAGAATCATAATATGGAACTCAACATTACAGTCAACTGGCAGGATGATGCTTTAGCCAACGTACTTGTAGACACCGGATTAGCTCTAAATGTTATGCCGAAGTCCACTCTAATGCGACTATCATTTAAAGAATCTCCGATGAGAGGCAGTGAGGTCATCGTCAAAGCATTTGACGGGTCCCGAAAAACAATTATCGGCGAAGTCGACCTTCCCATAACTCTCGGTCCTCACACTTTCCAAATCACTTTCCAGGTCATGGACATTCGGGCAATATACAGCTGTTTGTTAGGAAGACCTTGAATACACGAGGCTGGGGAAGTCACTTCGACACTTCACCAAAAGCTGAAGTTCGTCAAGAATGACCAACTAGTCACAGTCTGCGGAGAGCAAGCCTTGATCGTAAGCAACTTATCATCGTCCACTTGTGTAGAACCAGAGGAGGTTGTAGGAACCCAGTTCCAAGCACTTTCGGTGAGCAACGACAACCAGTCAGAAAGAGGAACATCGATTTCCTCGTACAAAGATGCTCTCTAAGTAATCAAAAGTAACAGTGACAAAGGATGGGGACAACTTGTCATTCCTACTGATAACAAAGCAAAGAAAGATCTTGGTTTTTTTTCAACCTGTACCCAAATTGCTACTAATAATGGAAGTCTTTATCCCATGCAAAACTTCTTCCACAGTGGAGGTTTCCTTCACCCAGTATCTCAAGAAGTCCATACCATCAACGAAGGAGACTCCTCTGATACAGATGAAGAGTGGAAGTCCTATATTAACGAGGATGGTTATATGTCTCAGGAAGAGGTGCATACACCATTTTGGTTTCTGGCATAGAGTCCGAGATATATACCAAGGTCAGACGTCAGGATGATATACGGAGATTGTGATCTGGAAGGATGCCGTGCTCCACCAAATTCATTAGAGGAAGACACTCGGATGAAAGACAACTTTGAACACAACTATTATGGCCCAATGGATGGTCTGCCTATCTGGAAGCCGTACCCAGGAGACTCAGGACAAAAGAGTCAGCCGAACGATGCATATCAGCTGAGCATCATTGAAACGAATACCTGCGTCCCCACCGAATCATGGGAGCATTACTCAAGGCATTCAGAAAATATCCAGCACAATGATGAATTTGCAAAGATTGCAGGACAAGAATTCCTTAACTATGCTTTTCCCGAGGTTAACTTCATCGAAAGGGATGACTCCTCCAGTTCCAAAGAGGTGTGGGACACCTTAGGATAACCGAGTGGCGAATACGAATTCATGGTCAAGTACACCGCTCCTGAAAGCCCTCGTATCAGGCTCGAAGACATCCATCCAACTGGATGGGGAGATATACCTGAGAGTACAAACACTATGCAAGATACGGCTGAAGAATCCTCCTACGACAACTTACCTGGGAGACAGATTCCAATGATCCCGCTCCACCAGAAATCAGCGTTATTTCTGAAGAAAAATCAAGAAGGAAAGTACCAGACTTTGTGATTCACCGAGGAGTTCGCCGCCAATGAGTTGCAGTCAACGTTTCGAAAGTTGTTCATAAGTCGAAGTAATTGTCGTCTTTACTTTAACCTTTCACCCTGCCCAGGTGAAACGGATGTTTTTATAGGGCTCACTTTCTGTAAATGTCTCTCTTCGCTTCGCCCAAAGCGACCGAGTTTTATTTTATAGGGCTGTAGTTTCAAGAATCGACAAAATCATGAATAAATAAATGTCGTTCTGTAATTTCCTCATTTTATTGTTGTTTTCTCTTTTTGCTTTTTCAGAAAATGGTAATCCTAAAAAAACAAGCAGTTTCCAGAAAATACACTGCACACACTCTTTCATTTCTCTCTATCTCCTCTAAAAAACAAATCATCACGTCATGCAGATTGCTTGTTTTAAACCCCATTGAAACATACGATCCAATGTCTTCTCCCAACTTTGAATTCCCACTATTTGGGGCTGAAGAAGAAAATCACGAGGAAATTCCAGAAGAGATCTCCCGACTACTAAGATAAGAGGAAAGGTCCATTGAACCTCACAAAGAGCCATTGGAAACAGTCAACTTAGGATCAGAAGAAGAGAGAAGAGAAGTCAAGATTAGGGCACTGCTCAGTCCAGATATCAAAGAAGGCCTGATAAAACTTCTCAAAGATTTTCCCGATGTATTCACTTAGTCCTATCAAGACATGCCTGGGTTGGATACCAGCATCGTGGAACATCATCTACCATTGAGATCAGAATGTCCGCCGGTGAAACAAAGGCTAAGACGGACTCACCCGGACATGGCCATCAAAATCAAAGAGGAAGTACAGAAACAGATTAATGCGGGTTTTCTCGCCACATCAGAATATCCTCAATGGTTAGCCAACATAGTACCAGTTCCGAAAAAGGACGGAAAAGTCATAATGTGTGTAGACTACAGGGATCTGACAAAGCAAGTCCAAAGGACGACTTTCCCTTACCGCACATAGACATGCTGGTAGACAGTACAACAAAGTTTAAAGTCTTCTCCTTCATGGACGAATTCTCAGGCTATAATCAAATCAAAATGGCGCCAAAAGACATGAAGAAAACTTCATTCATCACCCCATGGGGTGTCGCATCTGCGAAAATCAACCAGTGGAAAAGAACAGAAGAGTCGCCACCGAACGTTATTTATCCCAACGCAGGGAAAGGAAATGATCGAAGAAAACTTCAACGAAGGGAAAGGAATGGTCGTCGAAGCCATAGCCTGGGTTCGGGAGTCGGTTACGCGAGAGGAAGGTATTAGCACCCCCTCGCGTTCATCGTACTTGATGAGATCCACGCTTGTTGTTATCGATTAAAGGGTGTAGGGTATCTGAAACTAAACTGCTAACTGGAACGGGATGAAATGGGGAACGGAGAAGCAGGGGGAATAGAAAAGGTGACTCGATACGACATCGCCATCCTAGGCCTACGTATTACCTCGGGAGCGAGAAAGTCAGAGTCAGCGTAGTTTGGGCTACGATTTTGTGCTCGCCAGGCATCGCGCCTATGCCTACGTATCTCATCGGGAATGAGAATCAGAGCGTCGTAGTTCGGCTCACTACGGGTTGCTAAGGGAGACAAAAGGGTCGGTAAATAAAGTCGTGCTCGCAGAGATCTCGCACGATCTCCTGCCTACGTATCTTCATTAACCAATGAAGAATCAGATCATCGTAGTTCCCCTCACTAGGGATGACTCTTTCTTTGTTTGTGTTTTTTAAATGGAATACGTCAACGTTCGCGTTCTAGCAGTTTAGGTGTTGCCGCTCGGCGTGGAAGTCTTACGCGTTTACCTATTTGCGGTAGAACGGAAATGACGTGTCCTTTATGATGAGAAGAGAGTCCTGAAGGAAGACGGTTGTCTATTTTTGTCTTTTAACTGGATTACGTCAACGTTCATGTTCTAGAAGTTTAGGTGTTGCCGCTCGGTGTGGGAGTCTTACGCGTTTACCTGTTTGTGGTAGAACCGAAATGACGCATCTTTTACGATGAGAGTGAGTGAGATGAGAAGAGAAGACTCAAAGTGTAAGAGAAAATGGAAGTTAGTTGTAAGTGTGCTAGGTGATTAATCTTGATTGCACGAGTACGAGAGAAAAGGGAAGTTAGTTGTTAGTTGTTAGGCCTACGTATCCTCAATCTGAGAAGAAAGAGGAATCAGAGCATCTGTAGTTCACACTACTACGGGTGAACCAGAAACAGTCTCGATCGCATGGTTGTGAGATAAAGGTGAGACTCACGAAGGTCACACAAGTAGTCAAAAGGGGGAAATTGAATCCTACAAGTTAGCATGCAGAATGGTCCTAAGGTCAGGATCGGGGGAATCTATCTAATGTTGTCATGCAAAGGTTAGTCCTATGTTATGCTTTCTAACCTATCTAACTTGGACAAGTTAGAATAGGTATCCTAATGAGGAAGCAAAAGCTAAAACAAATAGTACAATGATATCACATATCAAAGTAGATCAATAAAAAAGATGTGAATGAGATCACATAAGCGTCAACATCGCTCGATGTGAGCTAATGACAATGAGCGGGGGTCGGTTGCGAACCCTACCTTCCACTTGACCAACTCGATAACAGGAGCAGGTGATGTTCAAAGCTTCAATCATGTAATGAGAGCTAAGAACGACTCAACTATAATAACGGGGGTCGGTTGCGAACCCTACCTTCCGTCAATTGCCTTCTTGGAGGTCTTACAAGGGGTTACAGGAATGGGATGCCTCTTTGGAGGTCTTAGGCACAATATTAAACAAACACAATCGGAGCCTCTTTGGAGGACTTTAAAAAAATAAACAGAATTGCCCACCTAAAGTAGGGACTCCCAGTCATGCATCTCTATTCCTACTTCTCATGGCATCGAAAGCGGTAAAGTGCGAGGAATATTAAAAGGGATGCGGGATAATACCAAACGGATAACAATCCGTAGCAACGCAAGCGGAACAAAAAACCCGGAGAGTAAGCTGCATGAAAATGCAATCCAAGAAAAAGGCCACAAATGTATGTATACGTCTCAAGAAAGAGAGACAAAGAGAAACCGCATCATAAGTGAAGCGGTATCCCACAAATAAAGTGGAATACCAAACGGATAACCAACCAATGAATAATGATCGAAAGCTCTCCTGAAATACCTTGCACGACTTAACAAAGAAGTTAGTAATAACAAGGAAACGTAACCGAAGTTACACCCTCAAATTACAACTCAAATTAACATCAAATCATGAAGAAATAAGGGGCAAACAAGTGTCTATAAGTGTCCTAAGAGTTCCTTAAAGATGGCATGAAGGCCTCATCGAAATCCCTATAGGATAACTCTATCAAACAACCAATTAAGCATACATGAAATGGGATTATAGGTCCCCAAAAAATAAGATAATTGAGTCATATCATCTCAAGAACAACAACTAAACACAGCCAAAAGAAGTGTTCAAAGTCACGTTTATACCCATCTCAAATCAAGTCAAAATTGCACACATTATTAATCACTAAGCATGCAAAAGAAAGCATCACAAGTAAACCTAAAATTGACCTAAAATTCACAAGAAAATTCGACAAAGTCTCCTAAGATATCCCTAATCCTATAGGTCAGTAGCACGCCAAAGTTCCACTCAAAACTAGTTGAGAAAAAATATTTATGAAGCCTATTACAAAAGTTAAGACCATAAGAACACCTCTTAATCAAAATTATGGAAAAACTACCAAATCAAATTAAAAGTGCAATTAAAAATCATCAAAAATTAATTAACATCCTCGAATGTTAACATCAAATTTCCTGGAATTTTTAGAGGCAAGAAACTATTTTTAGAAATTGATTTTTATAAGTGTATTTGAAAGAAATTAGAAATGAAGCAAGAGAAGGCAGGGGGTGCGACCATAGCAGTATTTTCAGTTCAGAATTCCATTGGGCTCAAAATTGAGGGGTGTGCATAGCAATGGGAGTAGGCCCAAGGACACTTGTGGCCTGAGGGCGCATGCGGTGGCTCTCAGTCAAATGGTTGACTGATCTGGGCCCTTAGATCCATCGCTGGATCAATCAAAGGGCTGAAAATGGGCGGTACATGGTAATCATCATAGGATGGTGCACATTAGATTAATCAGTGGCCCTATCGGACAGTGACAATTGTCACCGCCGGAGTGGACCGCCACCACCAAACCTTATCTCTTCTATTATCTTTACATAAGTAACACATGAACCAAGCTTCTTCAATTCTTAAACATCTCTCTCTCTCTCTCTCTCTCTCTCTCTCTCTCTTAAACGTCTTAACCTCGCCTGAAAACCTAATCCAGCCGGAGAAGGCCGGTGGCCGGCGGCGGCTCCACCGTCTTCTCCGGCGACCTACCACCACCAATCAAGTAATAACAAACACTAACTCCTACTCAATTTTCGCCCTTATTCCAAATCCGGCGATGGTTTTCTCAAAAGATCAATCAAATGGCGAGATTGAAACGAAATCCAACGAAACAAAATCAACAAAAACTCAAGGCAATAACATTAAATCACAACGGATTCTAAATCCGAGTCCGCAGCTAAAGGCGGAGACGAGGAAATCGTACCTTGAAGACGACGAGGCTAACGGCGACGTGATAGGTACTTCATTTCTCCCTTCTTCTACTCGAATTCACGCTCAAAGGATGTCGTTGTTGTGTGTTACGAGATTGAATCCTTGCGTTGTTACGTGAATCGTGGTTGAATTCTTGCGTGTGAGTGAGTTGGGAATTGGTGCTGATTCACTGTGTAATGTGGTTGCATATCATAAATTGGTTCATTCTTGAATTTGCAGGTACTTTTGCAGAGAATTGAAGAAGACGAATTGAGGATGATGCGGAGGAAATCGAAGAATGAAGATGTTGATTGAAAGTCGAAGATCGAAGATGATTGTTTATGGTTTCTGGCAGTTGAAAATCGAAGATTGAAACCATTTGTTACAATTCTGTTATGGTTTTTTTTGTGAGCTTTTCTTGAGGAGGTTATGGAGATTAGAAGCATGAAGATGAGAGTGATGAAGGTTATTAATTGATGATAGAGGTTGCAGGGTGATGGAGGAGATTGAAGGTTGGTTCGTGGAAGATGAAGATGAAGGTTTTTGAGGATGAGATAGTTTTTCTGAGCATTTTGTTAGGTTCTGTTAGGAGTTAGTTAGGGTGGAGTGAAAACTGTTAGAGAAGATGGTTAGTAGTTAAGTTAGGAATTGGGGAAAAAAATCCATGAAACCGTGATTTAATTTCTGTTATATATTTTTCATCTGCTGTGTAATGAGCTGCTGCTAGCACCATTTGGTCTAAGTTATGACTCCGCTATGTATTTCTTATAAACTCTGATATATATTTTTCTTTTCAACTTTCAAACACAACAAGCTGATAAGTCTTGAATGATGTGTGCATTTTTCCTTTCAAATAGAACAAAACGTTGTGTTCCACTAACCAATGTTACGGCCCGGCCAGTGCTGATAAACTCAAACTCTAGGTGAGTATTTGGACCAATGCCTCCTGGCATAACAAACTTGCCAATAACATCTATGACACACCTCATCTCCAAAAGTGATAGTTGGATTATCAGCAACGCCGTCTCTAATGGCAATATCAGCGACTTGCTGATTAACAACAGTTCCACCTTTGATCAATAACTTCGATGATGATGAAATTGAAACTCCACACGAAGACTCTCCGTATCCAATTCCAGCTTCACAAAACTGGTTAGGTTGTGATTGTGAATGTTTGGACATGGTTTGTAGTGCAGATGGGATTTGATTGAAATGGTTTGAAAGTTTATGGATTTTGGTTGTAAAATGGATATTTGGAATTAATTGGATATAATGGTTAATGGATATTTATGGATTGACTTCTAACTAAAATGGACATGAAATAGGTATTTGGTTTGATATTTACAAATTTGGATTTTTAGAAAAATGGACATTTGAAATTAGTTTAAAAATGGATATCAAACAAGAATGATTTCAAAATGGAATGGAAAATATGGTTAAGAGAATGGATTAATGGATATTTATTCTTTTGATTGTTGGATATTGGGAATGCGTAATGGATTTAAAAACCGGTTATGGACATTAAACAATGAAATGAAATTGAAACGGACGTGGCTATTTGGTTATAGACTTAGGAAAATGGTTCAATGTGGACTAATTTGGGTTTGAAAATGAACATGGATATTTAGGTATCCAGGTTAGACAGATAGAGGTGTTTATACATGGACAGATGGGTTAAAAGATGGATGTTGAATGATGATGAACTTGGGTATTCCTGGATCAATACTCCATAAGAAATAAGACTCGATCATCTTACGTTAACAACAACAAGTAACATTCCTTGATCACAATGAACCGCTTGATGAAGATAAGCCTTGAAATAGAGAAAAACGTATAACCCAGATGACCTTGACATGAGACCTTTAATCCGATGAACCTCAGCTGGTTGAAATCCACAAATTTAACCATGAATAAGAATCCCGATTCCCCTTGGGATGAACTGGTAAATCTTGAAGAGGATGACTTGAGGAATGATGAGCCTTTGTGACTTGAAGATTTGAACACTTCTTATCCTCCTTACTTTGCCCAATCAGATAGTGGTGCCTTTGATACCCTGCCTTATGAAAGCCAATGATGTGTATGCAATGTTCATGACCTAAATGCAAATGAGAGGTGAAGCATAGGCCACCAAATTGGTATAAATAAGAGGGCAAATTTTAGGGTGTTACATGCGGCACCTTTTGCTGCAAGGTAATGCCATTCGGTTTAAAGAACGCCGGGGCAACCTATCAAAGGGCCATGACTACTCTGTTTCATGACATGATACACAAAGAAATCGAGGTATATGTCAATGATATGATTTCCAAATCTAAGACAGAAGAGGAGCACGTAACCCACCTGTCAAAATTATTTGAGCGGTTGAGAAAGTACAAACTCCACTTGAATCCCAATAAGTGGACATTCGGTGTCCGCTCAGGAAAACTTTTAGGGTTCATCGTCAGCCAGAAAGGAATTGAGGTTGATCCTGACAAAGTCAAGGCCATTCAAGAAATGCCTTCTCCAAAGACTGAAAAATAAGTCAGGGGATTCCTGGGACGTTTGAATTACATTTCCAAATTCATATTCCTCATGATCGCGACATGCGCGCCAATCTTCAAATTACTCAAAAAGAATCAGGACCGCGTTTGGACAGAAGACTGCCAAACCACCTTCAACAGTATCAAGGAATACCTGTTGAACCCACCGATTCTATCACCTCCAGTGGAAGGAAGACCACTGATCATATACCTAACAGTCTTGGAAGATTTAATGGGTTGTGTACTTGGCCAACAGGACGAAACAAAAAGAAAAGAGTCTGCCATCTACTATTTGAGCAAGAAATTCACCGACTGCGAGACTCGGTACACTATGCTTGAGAAAACTTATTGTGTTTTGGTTTGGGCAGCCAAACGTCTTTTCCAGTACATGATTCGTCACACTACTTGGTTAATCTCTGAAATGGATCCAATCAAGTATGTCTTTGAGAAGCCTGCTCTCACGGGAAGAATTGCCCATTGGCAGATGTTGTTATCAGAATACGACATCGAGTACCATGCTCAGAAAGCCATTAAAGGAAGTGTTTTAGTCGATTAATTGGCTCATCAACCGATTGACGATCAGGGTTCAGTCGGGTTTGACTTCCCAGACGAAGATGTCATGTACTTAAAAATGAAAGATTGCGATGAACCGCTACCCAGTGAAGGACCAGAACCAGGTTCCCAGTGGGGACTTATTTTTGACGAAGCTGTCAATCATTATGGAAATAGAATTGGGGCAATCACCATATCACCTCAGGGTACCCACATTCCTTTCACCGCCCGACTGACATTCAAGTGTTCAAACAACGAGGCCGAATACGAAGCTTGTATCATGGGTCTCGAAGAAGCGGTCGACTTAAGGATCAAGAACTTGGATGTATATGGCGACTCAGCCCTGGTTATCAATCAGATCAAAGGAGATTGGAACACACACCAATCAGGATTGATTCCTTACAAAGACTACGCGAGAAGGTTGTTACCCTTCTTCAACAGAATCGAGTTTCATCGTATCCCTCGTGAAGAGAATCACATGGCTGATGCACTAGCCAATCTCTCTTCCATGATTAGTGTAGGTCAATGGAATGACATACCTAAGATCGACGTAATGCGCCTTGAACAACCAGTTTACATCTTCGCGATCAAAGCAGTCATTGACGACAAATCTTGGTATCACGATATCAAGTGCTTCCTTCAGAAACAAGAGTACCCACCTGGGGCATTAAGAAAAGACAGAAAGACCCTCAGGAGATTGGCAGGCAGTTTCTTCTTGAGCGATGATACACTCTATAAGAGAAATTTTGACATGGTCTTGCTTCGATGTGTAGACAGACCAGAAGCAAACATGCTGATAAAAGAAATTCACGAAGGGTCCTTTGACACTCATGCCAATGGATGCCCAATGGCGAGAAAAATTCTGAGAGCAGGGTACTATTGGCTGGCAATGGAATCTGATTGCTACAAGTATATGAGGAAGTGTCACAAGTGTCAGATATACGCTGACAAAATCCATGTACCGCCAATGCATCTCAAAGTTCTTTCTTCCCCATGGCCTTTTTCCATATGGGGAATCGACATGATTGGCATGATCGAACCTAAGGCTTCAAACGGACATTAGTTCATTCTGGTCGCCATTGACTACTTCACCAAGTGGGTCGAAGCAGCGTCATACGCCAATGTAACCCGACAAGTGGTGGTCCGATTTATCAAAAACAATCTCATCTGCCGTTATGGTGTTCCGAGCCAGATCATTACCGATAATGGAGCGGTAGAAGCGACTAACAAGAACATCAAGAAGATCGTTCAAAAGATGGTTGTAACCTACAAAGACTGGCAGGAAATGCCGCCCTTTGCTCTTCACAGGTATCGCACGTCTGTCCGCACTTCAACTGGGGCAACCCCTTTCTCTCTAGTATATGGCATGGAAGCAGTGCTCCCCATAGAGGTAGAAATCTCATCAATCAGGGTATTGATGGAAGCTAAGCTAACAGAGGCTGAATGGTGTCAAAGTTGACACGACGAAATGAATCTGATCGAAGAAAAGCGGATAACGGCTCTATGCCATGGTCAATTATATCAACAAAGAATGAAGAAGGCATTTGACAAAAAGGTCCAACCCCGTGTTTTCAAAAAAGGAGACCTCGTGCTCAAGAAGATACAATCATTCCTCACTGATTCCCGGGGCAAATGGACTCCAAATTACGACAGCCCCTATGTGGTCAAGAAAGCTTTCTCAGGCGGCGCCTTGAGACTCGTAACCATGGATGGAAAGGAATTTTCCTACCCCACAAATGTTGACGTAGTCAAGAAATACTTCGCCTAAATAAATAAAAAACGTATCGGTGGATTGAAAACCCGAAAGGGCGGTCCGGGAAAAAATTAGAGACATAAGAAAAAATTATTCCGATGGATTGGAAATCTCAAAGTACAATCTAGGCAAAAGTTATGGATTCATGGCAAATAACTACGTCCAACAAAGGGGCAAGTCCCTCAGCGGCAGTCATGCCATTCATCAGGAAAACTCCAGTCAAGGTCATCTTCGACGGAAGCTCAGGATGTCCAGAATTCAAAGTTGGTAGAAGGATGGCGGTCGTTATGTTTCAATGTAGCCCCTTTCCCTTAAATTACCATTTTCTAAACTTTGTAAATACTCTAAGGAATCACGCCCTCGGCTGACTTCCATCCCATCAATAAAATTTGAGCCTTAGTGCTTTTGTTTGTAATTCTTATTTGTTTTAGCTTTACAGAACAACATTTTAATATGATCAACGATTCTTGAAATAAAACAAAAATGAATATTAATTGTCAAAATTTTTCTGCTTTTAAAATAAAGATGGCAATTCTTTTGACTATTGAACATCGAAAGAACGTCGATCGCTTCTCCAGAAGTAATTGAGCTTCAAGGTGCAGAATCAAAGTATTCATTCTTAACTAGTACATATGAATAGAGGATCAACTGTGTCAGATGCGAATATTCCATCCGACACCCCCGGCAGAGTTCTTCTCTCTTAAGCCTGACCGACGTTGTTCCCCACATGAACTTTTTCCCCTAAGCAAGGCAGAATTGCTATCTTGAACCAGTGATACTTTTCACCCCCTGCAGTGGCCGGTCGTGTTCATCTACTAGTCTGTATGTCGTGTAAGTTTTGTCAGGATAAACATACATACATCATGCATTATTGATTTACATTCATATTCATATTGCATCATTATCACTCTGGTCAGTCTTATCCCCAAGTGATAAAAGTCCTCTAAATTGATTTGTCAGTTTTTTCCTCGTTGGGAAATACCGCGTCTGAACAATCTCTCCCCAGTTCATTTATGGATTGGAGACGGTCTTCGACCACTTTGATAACTTGAACCTATGAAAGGCAAGAAGACCTTCGACAAACATCACTCTTCACCATTGAAGATGATATTTTAGCTTTCCCGGATTAAGGAAAACCCCAGGGAAAGCCTCATAATTAAGGACTCTCAGCAGCACATTGATTTTTCTCCCAAGAGAGTCAATGATAATGAAGTCATCAGCACCTCAAAATTAGATTACATCACATGGCATTTCTTCGAGAAGATCTCAAAGAAAAGTATGATGTATTATCCCAAAATAGAAAGCAGTCTCTCAAGAGACTTGTCTTTCCCCAGTAGAGCCAACAAATGGCGTCTCCAACGGAGAAGTTTGTACAACTCTACAACTCAGACGAATGGGTTTTCCCGGCAAGTCTGACATCAAAACTTTTTCCATCAAATGGCATCTCCCCAAGAAAATTCGGCGAGAAGTTTGAGGAAAACCGCTACAAATAGCGTCCCTTGTCAAGAAAGTTTATTGACAAAAGAAACTAAGACCAGTTTCGTGGATGAAGACCAGGATCGAGGGGAAATTTATTTCAGAAACTGAGACCAGTTCTGTGGCTGAAGACCAGGATCGGGGGGAAGTTTATTTCATAAACTGAGACCAGTTCCGTGGCTGAAGACCAGGATCGAGGGGAAGTTTATTTCAGAACCTAAGACCAGTTCCTTGGCCGAAAACCAGGATCGAGGGGAAGTTTTTACCATTTTCTAAGCATCATTGCTTAGCAAAAGAAGATAGATGACCCAAATTTTGACCACTAATATTTCCCATCATTGTGTCAATCATTACCATAATATGGATGAACCATCATGCCTCATCAATCTCCTTAGGAACTGTTAGGCATTCTCTACAATCAAAGATCAAGGTTTTGAGCCCCCTCAGAGCACTTAGACAAAGGATCAATCAAGAAATGACATGATCTTCAACTTTTCTAACCTCTCAAACATCCATAAAGGATCAAGAGGACTCCCACATCAGGAATCAAGCACAAAGTTGCAACATTCCAAGTGGATCGAGCCTCAAGATCGTCAATCTCACCAAATTAGGGTTTTGGGCGACTAAGGCCTCCAGATGGAAATTTTCCTCTGGGCATGAGCCAATGCTTCAAAGCATAACCCAAGATACTCCAAGGGATCTCATGGATCCAATCATCAAATCCATTTAACCTCAGGAATGCATTTGCCCAAAAAAATCAGGAATTAGGGTTTCTTGACCTAATTCACCCCTAAGTTGACTTTTGGGACAAAACATGAACCAAGACCTTAAGAAATAATTTGAGGGTCTCCAATACACCACATTGATCCATTTGCAACAATGGATTGATCCAAGAAGCTTGATCCACAAACTTCAATTTCATCAGGACCACAATTAGGGTTTTGAGGAAAAAAAGTCAATTGTACGTTTGACTTTTGATCAAGACATGCTCCCAAACCTTGGGACATGATTCAATACACCCTATAACACCTATGGAACATGTACATTAGGTTTGATTTAGGTCAGGGACTTGATTTCACAAAGGATCACACAGTTTGGATTTCATCCGATAAAAAGTCAACTGTGCACAAAATCAAGTTTGACTTTTTGGAATTTTTCACAATTATGGTTCCTTGACCCTAAAACAATGTTAATATGTGATTTGAATCATCATTCATCAAGAAAAACCAAGGAAAGTGAGTTAACTTGTAAAAGGGGTAACCATAAAAAACTTAGAATTTTTCTAAGTTATGAAATAAAGTGGCTAGGGTACCAATTTCCAAGAACCATAACTTGAGATCAAAGCAACCATTTTGGCTGGTCCAAAGCTGGATTTGTAGCTCTCATTACACTCTACAAAATCTTCAACTACAGCTCATTCCAATTCCTCATGGATTTTTAGTTATGGAGTGATCAAAATGGCAAAAAAACATGAAAATTACACTTTTCCAACACTTAGTGAAAATCTGCCTAAATTGGCAGTCTTGAACATCAATGTTCATGATGATTTTTCAATTGGATCAAAATAGTTTCAAGACTAACTATGATCACACATGTGTTGTATCATATGAGGGCTTTCCAATGAGCCCAAAAACATGAGAAAACTCCACCTGGGCTAGGAGTTATGACAGCTGCAACATGCCTTGCTGCAAACTGTCTTGGCAAGGCAGATTTGTGCATAAGGGCTCGATTTGATCAAATTGTGCAACAACAAGCATGGTTATCCATCTGCACACCTCAAGGGGGAACAACCAAGGGGCAAACACTGATCTACCAGCCTCACAAGTCCATGGATCAATGTTTAGGCATGACACTCCTAAATTCAAAGATGCTTCAAATATTCAATTTTGTTTCAAAGCATTTAACTGATGCATAGATGTGGCATTTATCAAGACAATATTATACAAGTTCAGTCAAGACTTATCCTTGAACCAAAGAACCTTAGGCATGTGCTCTGACCTCAAGTCAATGGCTAGAGGAGACTTGAGATTCAATTTGATCACAATTGGCCACAGACCTGTACCAGTTGCCATACACTATTACAGCCAAAACAAACTTATTGCACTATAAATAGACCTCATTTGTGATTAGTTTGAGTACACCAAAGCACCCAAACTGATGCTTTCCTCAAAATCACCTCTTTCACTCCAATTTTGCCTTCTAACTCAAGTCACTATCGGGTTTTGAGTTTGAGAGCAATTCCAACCAAACCAATCACACACACACACCTCACATATAACATATAGAAGTGATCTAAACCCTCACATAACATCTGGAACACCAATTTCACAAAATCACCAGCCATCTGCACAAGCTTTTAATAGATTTGCAGTTGAGGTGCCAAATCAAGTTCCAGCTCAATTCAATCCACTCCAAGCATTCAGACACACTCCATAGCACCTAAGGAAGCTGTTCAGATCATCACAACTCATCTGTAACACCTCCAACTCAAAAATAAAATTGCTCTTGCTGCCACGACATTCAAGTAAGCCTAAACTTGGTCATCTCATAATTCATGCATATTTCCTCGCACAATAATTTTGCCATATGTTCATAATCATGTATAGAGTGTTTCCCCTCAATTGATTGCTTTGTATGAATCATGTATGGAATTTCTTAGCCTTAATGCAGAAATTAGGGTTCTTGAGGTTTCTCTTTTTGATTTCTCATTCCATACTTAAAATAAATGAAATTAAAGACCATAAACATGATCGTGAGTTGAAAACGAGCAGGTTGATATGTGGATTGTGTGATTTCATCAAGTATTCAGTGAGATTGATGAGAAAATGCAAATCAGACAAAAACAGTGCATGCGGGCAAGAACAAGGTGTTCTTGGCGCCCTTTTTCAAACTTTTGAATTTTTAAATTTTTATTATTTTATTTAATTGATTCAAAAATTAATTTCGCTCTGAATTTTAATGATTTTGAGTTGATTCTTTTTTTCAAAATTCACAAAAATGTTAAAATATTTTTATTTTACAAAAATTTCCCAAAAATATTATTTGTTTCATATATTTGATATTTTTGCAAAGAATTAATTTTTATTTGTTTTTTAACATTTTAAAAAAAAAATTCTCTTGATTTTCCAAACTTAAATGGTTTTCAATCATTTTGTGGATAAAAACATGATTTTTGAAACATTTATCCAACATCACAACTCATTTCTCACATGTTTTCAATGATTTTATTAATTTTTAATCAAAATTAATTCCACTTTTAACAAAATTAGGGTTTTGATTAATTTCACCCTCATCCATCTTTTTCAAAACACTCTCTGGGCCTCTAATAGAGTGTAAGACCCAACCCCTTTGTAAATAGACTATTTTGGGCCTCACACATTTTATAAGTCCCTCTGTATATGTTCAAAAGTTCGGCGCGATCGTCGCCTTTTTTAACAAAATCAACTGGGATTCTCCTTGAGTTATAAGACCCATCTTTATTCATTTTCAAACTCTTTGGGCCTCTAATAGAGTGTAAGACCCATTCCCTTTTTGAAACCAAAATAACTTGGGCCTCAGTTATTGTATAAGACCCACTATAATTTCAAAAATCTCGGCGCGATCGCTGTTTTCAAAATATTTTCATCTGGGCCTCTCCTTGAGTTGTAAGACCCATCCCTTTGTACATTAAACCTTTTTTAGGCCTCAGTCGTTGTATAAGTCTCGATACGATATTCAAAACAACGGTGCAATCACTGTTAAACCCTGGGCCTCTCCTTGAGTATAAGCCCCACCATCTCTTCAAAACAGCTTCCTTTTGATTTAGATTCAATATACATATTGTTATCAAAACTTTCTTTAATTTCTTTGAACAACTAACAATACAGCATGGAAGCTTGCTCACCTGTAAGTTTTAGATCGCTTTCATTTACTCGCTTTCATATAAATATAACTGTATTGTGGGAAGCTGCGCACGGTAAGTCTTCTTTCGTATCCTTTTAAATACTTGTCATATATCAATTGTATATATACTTGTCGTTATGAGAATTGGATGCCAAGCTATTATATTAACTTGGATCACATTTCTTTTTATTCACCACCGTCTTTGATTTATCAAAGGGAAGGGAGAAAGATCGAATACCCACAGTATGCAATGTAAATGCAAACTAAGATTCTAAGGTTCGGGGGTTGGTTATACCTAGGGAAGGTGTTAGCACCCTAGATATCTGTAGTACTCTACAGGAACCTCTTGTTTTACTTATGTTATTTGTTTTTGTTGTTTTCTAAGGGTTTAAGGGTAGGAAGACCTAAGATTCTATTCCTAAGCGTGCTCGACAAGATATCGCATCTTGTGCCTACATATCCTGTCGGAAAAGGAATCAGAGCACATGTAGTTCCTCTCTGAAGGATACTAAAGTTTAAATTTTAGGAGAGAAGATGAGTCATCATCTAAAGAAACCACCACAGTTTTGAAAATTGTTTGTATTTGTGGGGTATGGGATTGTATGTCCCTTCTTTGAGATGATTCACATCTAATTCTCTTGTGTGGAGAATTAGGTGAGCTAAAGTTTGATTCAAAAAATCAAAATTAAGGGGGACTAACTTAGGAAGTCTATCCTAAAGTTGTCTAATAAACTTATCTTAAGGGTATCGAGACCTATAGGGAAGTATGATGCAAATGAAATGCACCATGCACAATAATTGATTATCATGCATGGGATTTTCCCTTGGATATTAATGCAATTGATTATATTAGATTTAAACGATAGTGCTAGCAAAGTGGTGCTAGTCTTGTGTCTAGTGACCTAAAGGTTGAATGCGACGCCTAAAGGCAATCGACTTACATGGGTAGAAAATGGGCTCGGCGTTGGATCGAGAGTTTTAATGTTTTGAAAAGGTTTAGAACAAAATAGAATGCATACATCACAAACAAAAGCATAAACAAAGTATAATATCACACAAGACTAAACCTATTCCACACAAACGTATGATTAAGCGCTAAGGATTCTAACGGGGAACGATTTATTGGGAAAAGAGTTTTATAATTTTAGGAGAATTAATAAAAGGTTTATAATTACTTAAGAATTAAATATGTTAGAGATTATTAATTTAAAAATAGTTTAAAGGTTTCTTATTAATAAAAAAAAGCTTTAATTATAAAAAAAAAAAATCCTTGTTATTATTTAGTTTAAAGTTAAATTATAGAGAATTATTTAAAGAGGAAAAAAGAGTTTTTCTTATTAATTAAAAAAAGTTTTTTTTTTTAATATTATTAAAAGTTCTTATTATTATTATTATTAGTTTAAAGAAAAGAGTTTCTTATTAATTAGAAAAAGATTTTAATTTTGTATTTTAATAAAAGTTTTAACAAAAAGTTTTAATTTACTTAGTTATATTTAATAAAAGGTGATATTTTAGAATATAAAAGAAATTATTTTTATTAAAAAGGGTTATTAAAGAGAAACTCTATATTTTACTTTTTTTATATATAAAAGAATGGTTATATTTTAATAAGAAACCAAATTAATTATGATGAATTTATTTAATAAAAAAAGGTTAAATTAATAAAAAGATTGATTATTCTAAAACGGAGGGATCAGGTAGTTTGCAACGGGAGAGGGTTTATCACAGACCCTCAAACTGTGGTCGCGTGATGAGATCGTGACTGATCCAAGGGCCCAAAAAGGAGGGTGCACAGGATGAAGTGTGTGTGGCATGTACAGGATAAAAAACCACAAACAAGAGAAAGAGAGACAAACAGACACGACTCTCTTCTCACTCTTTCAGTCTATCTCTCTCGTTCTCCTTCTCTCAACAACTAGGGTTTGGAAAACCCAAATCGCTGCCGCCACTCGTCTTCTCTGTTCTCTCTACCTCTCTCGATCGATTAAACAAACACAACAAAACCCTAACCCCACACAGTCCTAATACCTCAATTCACTATAAGTTTGATTACAAATTACAATGATAAAGGAAGAAAAACAGCAAAATAATGGAGGAGCTGGAAGCGAGGCGATGCGGCGCGACTGGATCTTCAGGATTTTCTCACAGATAAGTTTTCAATTTCTCTTTCTGAATCCTTCCCCTTTTTGTGCTTTGTGTTGTCGTCCCTGGTGTGCGTGTGATGTGTTCTTGGTTTGATGAATTGATGCCAAGTTTGAATTTTGAGGTGTATGATTTGTTGGATTTCTGGTTTATGGTTTGGGGAATCTCTGGTATATGATCTGATTTTCGAATGTTTGGTATGATGATAATTTGTAAGTTTTGTTTTCTACTGTCATGAACGGTTTGTTTTGTTGTAGCTTCATGGTTTACTGATGTGATTGGTCTTGAACAGTTTGGTAATGTGTTCTGGTATGAGTGTTTTATGGTATATGTTGTTTTGGTAAATTTCTGGAGTATAGATTGGTTTGACGATTGGTTGAATATTCTGATGGATGGTTTGTGAGGATTTGCTGAATTTGGTTTTGAATTATAGTGTTTGGTTCGTGACCCTTTTTTTTGGTGTTAGGTTTAAATGATGAATGGTTGTAGTGTAAGGATGTTTGGTTGATATGGTGACTTGGTGAGAGTTTTTTTAGTTGATTTTGTGATGATTTGTAAAGGTTTTAAAATTCTGGTAGTGGAGGCTGGTTATTGCGAGAACTCGCTGTGTGTTGACCCCTCCTGCGAACTGTGTGGATGATCCTTATATAGGCCAATGATGAAAGAAGAACCAAGGAATTTGTTTTGGAAAATCGTTAATGCTGTCTAAAATGTTGTCTGATATGTTTATTGAAAGGTTTAAAGATGTTGGGACATGTCTATCCCTGCTAGGAAAGTTTTTTTTTAAAGCCTGCCATGAACATGTTGCTTCAGTTTGGAAACCTTTGAAGACTTCCTTGTTGTCTTGAAATGTTTTTTTTTTATGTTGAAAAAGCCTGATTCTTGTCTGATACTTGTTTAGGAAAGAATCTTAGAATTATTTGATAATATCCTTTCTGGTTTAAGAATATTCTGTAATCACTGTGGTGTTATCTCATAATTTTTTGTTTGATTTGAAAATGATGACAATTAAGTCTGATTTAAAAAAGTATTCTGAGGCCTAGTTTAAACTTGCGCATAGTTTCTCAATCAATGCTTATGATTTTTGAACCGTTGCCAGCTTGCTCTTTTTTGAAGGCTGCTATTTGACAAAGTGGATTTAATAACATCAATTATATCTTAGAATTTGATACTCTTGAAATTGTGTGAGGGTGATTCTTGGGAGGGGCCCCTACTTTAATCAATGCTAGCTTCCAAATGGAGCTCTTACAGTGCTGGTTGTACGAAAAGAAAACTAGGGACGTCATGTTGTTGTCTTAAGGATAACTTCATTGATTAATTAATGGTTGTAGTCTTATTGATGGTTTGTACTCTTGTCAAGTGTCTTGTTATAACAGCCATGTGATATGTACTCTGATTTGGGCCTTGGTCACACATTATTATCATCAATGACTTTCTTTAGCTATTTTCTCATGCTCGCCACTCTCACTGTATTTGAAACAATAACCTTTGAAAGAGGTTTACTTCTATGTAAATGTGAACTTTTATCTTTGAATATTTTCTTGAATTGAATCATTTTGATTCTTGTGCTTTTTCCAAGAGTGGTATATCCAATATAACAATATTCTGACCAAAGTACGCCACAGTAGCCTCTAAGTCAGTAAGACGTGATTAAAAATACACCATTGGGATACCACTACAGTCAGTTACGAAAAAAACTCCTAAGATCCTTGTCACATGACTAAAAATGGACCCTACACATCATGCAAAATACTGCCATTTGACTTTGAAATCGTAAAGAACAGATGGGCTTAATGTAACCTTAAAAATAACTTTCCTTGTAAACTTGGGCTTTTTAGATAGTAATTAGCAAAACTTGTTCCCTTTTAGTTTTAATCACATGAAAAAAGATTGGCGAACTTGAAGTTATTCTTGATAATATTCTTTGAATTGATGCACCTCTTTATGAATTCCTTTTCAAATTCCTTTTGTCTTAAAATCAGAATCAAATATTGCGTTCAAACCTTGAACTTGTGACAATTTGTAAATTTGATGATAAATATAAACCTTGGAAAGTGCTTGGAAATTCAATATAAATTGAATTCAATTTAACCTTGCATGCCTTGACTTTAAATTAGAAGCTTAAGCCTTAAAACTCTCTTGATCCATAAGTGAAAGAGATGGCTTGTATTCACTATATGCACCTTTTGATATTTAGGACCTAAAAACACAACCAAAATGTGTACGGGATAACTGAATTAAACCTTGCTATACAACTCGAACTTGTGTTTGATACCTAGATCTTGAGTTTGGAAAATCTAAACTTGGATATTGAGTTTTGTGACCCAGTCTTGAGAATTTGTGAGAGTTTCAAACTCCGGCCAATGGTCAAAGTAACTTGAGCATTTCACAAACCCATTGATCTTTAAGCTTGCTTGAAGAAAATCTGACAGTTTCAAGAATGTAAAATTCTCCTTGAAGCAGAGGGCATGATCTTCATACTGGAACCGAATGTGAATTAGAATCATAGGAATGATGGAGGAGCTTCAAACTAGGTCTTGTAAACTTGTGACAACCATGGGCTTGAATTTACATCTTGCAATCCGAACTTCTAATTCCTTCCAAAGCGAATTTTCCTTGATGGGCCAGTATTTAAACACAGAGCTCACACATCTCTTGAGTCTTGAGGAGCTTACGAAAGGGGGGAAGACGCCATCTTGCGATACAACGTAATACACAACCAATAACCAGTCTTGAGGGACCAATTCCAAATCAGAGGGTATAAGGATTTAGTATTTTGTGGGGGAAAACTGAGGAGTCTGAAGGAAGAAAATGTTTGGTAATGGTTTAGGGATAAAAAAGGGTGAGGGCACAATCTCACAGGAATCCGCACAACTGGTCAAGACCAGAGAACCCCCACAAACACACGCACGACATAGCCTTCAGGACCTTGAATCTTCTGCAGCAGCACCTATCCTTAAAAAAACAGACAAAGCTAGATAAAACGGTTAGCTACGCATGAATGATTGGCCTGATGTTATGCAAAAAGAAAAGGGATCTTAGGGTCAAAATTAGGGTGCGACAGATGCCCCTATTTAAGTTTCTCCTATTCGGAGATATGGAAATTGAAATCTTCGTCTCGACGAGATAGGAGTGACTTAAATACAAACATGCACGAATTTTTGGCCCTAAGATGCTGCAAAATGCACATGTCATGGTATGAAATGATATGATATGCAAGACAGAGATCCTGTGAGGAATAATGTCACAGGGGATAAGCGATGTTAAAACACAAAGAAAGAAAGACCCGACGAGGAACAACTTAGCAAAGCAAAACTCCACGAGGAAGGAACTAGGCCCACCGGGGGAGAGAGACTACCAATCTGACAATCACAAGGTACTTTGAGCAGTTGGGTGTCCTCCAGCGAGAAACAAAATTGCATATTGCAAAGATTATAAGCAAAACACGCTTCTCGGTATGGTTCAATTTATTGTGTAAAATCTTGAAATAAAGCGCTACGAGGTTGTCTGCCTCGAGCAAAAACTTGGGACACACGCTATGAGGTTGTCTGCCTCGAGCAACAAAGCTTGAAATCGAATACTACGAGGTTGTCTGCCTCGAGCAACAAGTATTGAAACCAAATGCTACGAGGTTCTCTGCCTCGAGCAACAAATATTGAAACCGAATGCCATGCGGCTGTCTGCCTCGAGCAAAGTCTTGAAATAAATGCTGCGAGGTTGTCTACCTCGAACAAAAACTTGAATGAAAGCTATGAGGTTGTTTGCCTCGAATAACAAAACTTGAAATTAAATACTGCAAGGTTGTCTGCCTCAAACCAAAATCTTGAAATCAAATGCTATGAGGTTGTCTGCCTCGAACAAAGTCTTGAAATAAGTGTTGCGAGATTGTCTATCTCAAACAAAGCCTTGAAATCTGCGAGGTTTGTCTGCCTCACACGAAGTCTTAAAATCTGCGAGGTTGTCTGCCTCGAACAAAGTCTTGAAAGTTGTGAGGTTGTCTGCCTCGAACAACAAAGCTTGAAATTGAATACTACGAGGTTGTCTGCCTCGAACCAAAGTCTTGAAATCGAATGCTACGAGGTTGTCTGCCTCGAACAAAGTCTTGAAAGCTGCGACGAGATTGTCTGCCTCGACCAAAGTCTGGAATAAATGTTGCGAGGTTGTCTACCTTGAACAAAGTCTTGAAAGCTGCGAGGTTGTCTGCCTCGAGCAAAAGTCTTGAACTCCTCCTGGAAAGGTAACTTCACAGGGGGTTGGGATTTTACTGGAGATCTTGTGACTTCAGCTAGAATCCATAACTTGTTGGAGATTTGGAAGTTTCACCAGGGATCTTCAAAAGAGATGCGGGCCGGCTGACTTGTAAACATGTCTTCTCAAATAAAGAGAAAGACCAGTTGAATCATCATCAAACTTCTCGAAGAGATACCATTTGACATAACCAAATTGAATTGTGGGCTCACTGGGGAGAATGCCACTGAGAAGTAAAATCGATGTTGCTGAAAACAGCATTGAAGCTAATAAAATTCTTGTAATAGGGATTCTCAAATAAAGAGAATACTTGTAATGTCTTCAACAACTTTCTCTGGAGAATAAGCTGATAATCTTGACAACTTCACCGGGGATAGACAAAATGTCTTGAAGAGATTTCCATTCGTCATCCGGATAGAAAATTGAGCTCGAATAAAGAGCTACCACTTGTTGTCTGGTTTTAACTCCCACAAAAAGTTGAAATGATACTGCTGGAGAAATAATTTCCTATCTTCCATAGAGATCTTCAAATAGGTTCTTCCTGGGGAGACAAAGTGCAAAATAAATGCACGTTCGATCTAGGTTCAAACGTCTAGAGATATCCAAAATTGTGATTGTCAGGGAGCAAAGTTCAATCCAGGAAATCACTGGAAAGAAACAGTCAAACAAGACTCCATCCAATGAGGAACGAACTCAACCGGGGTTTATATTTATCCAAAAATGGAAAAAAAAAAACACTAAAGCAAGCATCTTCCACGAGGATCGAACTCAATGGGGAATTAGAAATGATGTGCTCTTTATGCCTAAGGCTGACAATTTTACTTGGAGGGAGCAGACAAAACCCGATCACTAGGGGATAAGCGCAACCAAAGTGAAATATCAAACAAACAAACACAAAAATACAAGATGCAAAAATGCCATGAATCTAAATGAATGAATGCCATGTTATGCCTATGCTTATGCTGACAAAACAAAACAAGAAGCAAACTAGAGACGAAAACAAGCATCTAGATACGGATACTCGGCCGATCTTTGCAATATAAGAAGCATCGTTGGGGATGCATGGAAAGTCATATATGGGATCACAGTCCTACTTCAAGGCTTCAAACTTCTCTGGGGAAAATAGAGCACTCCACTTGGGGATGAACATCATGACTTCACTCAGGATTGTCAAGATGAACCTTGTGATGCTGTTGGGGATGAGGAAGATTCACTGGGAACGAATCAAACTCAATGATCGAAAAGACTTCATGGGGGATAAAATAAATATCCGCTGCGAACTGAAATAGTCTGAATAAAAGTTGTAACTGGATAAAATAAATATCCACTTCGTCGGGGAAGCTTGGATCAATACAGTAGTCAGGAGATAACTTCTTGGGGATGAAATAAACATCTGCTTTCACCGGAGAAGATTGCGATAGTGAGAAAGTCCAATGAGGAGTGAAATAAACACTCGGTTCGCTGGGGAAGGTTGAAACCAAAGAAAATCACTAAGGATTCTTAGGTTACCGACTGGAGAAATCTTGCGTCAAATGTACCGTAACTGGTCGAAGTAGAGATTCACCGGGGAATAGTCGTGACCGCTGAAGTAGAACTTACTGGGGAGTCGTCACATTACTTGGGATAGGAACTCTTTGAGTCACAGATTACAGAGACTGTTGTGAGACTGATGTAACTCTGTATTGTTGAACTGCAGGGTACACGTCATTTTGATCAATAGTTGTTGTGCACTGATGAAATAATCTTCAATTCTCAAATGCCCCGGGTCACATGGTTTATGAGAATAAGTGATCCCAAGAGGATTTTACAGAAAACTTGGCATTCAACTGTCCCAATGTATTCCAACTCTTAGAGAGATTTGTCAAATCTCGACGTAACTGCCCCAGATTGACGGTGTTTCGAGTCTTGAAACTTGCCCCTTGGGGTCAGACTGTGAAAGAATCAATTGGGAAACAACTTGCCCCTGCTCAGTAAAGTCTTCAAGTATCATGCCCCTGGGTATAGTCATCCTTTTGAAATGATTCGCCATTTACTCATCAGATATATCTCATCGCTGATGCTCGTATGCTAGCTTCTATGACGTAAAGCAATGTTAACAAGTAGAAAAACGTTAATTCTGAAATTAATATTGCAACTTATGTTTGTCTTGAAAATTTTATTAAAAGATTTTGGTGGTCGAATTATCGATTTTATAATGCCAAAGCAAATTTTGGGCACAGCTCATAGGAGTCAGGAAACGATACCTCAATGAGCATGCCTTTGAAATAAACTCTGCTTCACTAAGGTCTTTTGAGGGTTGTATCACGGATTGGTTCACGGTTTAAGAAACAAAGGATATAAGGCTCAAAGTTTGTTTGTGCCCACCCCATCTTCGTGATATTTTACTCCATTTTTGTTAACTGAAAATTACCCTGCCCCAAGTTAAGAACGAGGGTTTTTGATTCGGAAGGAGAAAACTCCTACTTTAAAGGCTAAAAAAGGGTTAACGAGGGTCTATCTCCCTTATATCTCCGGTGTTTGTGGATTTGAAACAATGCCTTACATCACTAGCAGAGTTTTATTCAAAAGCATACGACAGGAGAGATTGCGCTTGATTTCGTCATCCTCCATTCAATTCTCTGCCAAGGCAAGAGATTGGGCAACATTGGAATTATAAAATAGAAAAAAGCATTTTAAAAAGAGTGAAACGAATGGATTTCTTCATGACAAACATATTTATTCCATTAATTATTCGAAATAACAAGTTCTTGCATGTAAACCAAACTTTTACAATCAAAGAAATAGTCATAAGTGCAAGCAAATAAATAAACAACCTGATGAGCTCGGGAACGAGCTCTCCTCTTGATTTCGCCGGTTCGGAACTTCTCTAGTCTTCACCTGCAGGACATTCTTATATCATGTTCCCATTGGCCGCTCCATGTTGCGGTAAAGGGTTATTTTGTACATTTGGGTTTGAATATTTAAAAGTTAAGATTCCATTTTCAACCAATCTCTGAACGTCGGCTTTCATCCCATAACAACTTTCAATATTATGACCTGGCGCCCCTTAATGATAAGGGCAGAATAAGTCAGCTCTGTACCAGAAAGGCGGGTTCTTAGGCACCGCTGGTGGGGACTTCGTCTGAATATGCCCCTTGCGTAACAATACTGGAAAAAGTTCTGCATACGACATAGGAATCGGGTCAAAGTTTGGTTTCCTCAGTGCACGACTTGGGTTGTTGAACGATTGTCGGGCTTGTTGAGGAGGTTGCTGATTTTGCTGATGATATTGCTGTTGTGGTGAAGCAGGTGGAGTTTGAGGTGGTTGCGTAAACTGTGGTCGGTAAGTTGGAGCATTGATAGTTGGTATCACAGCAGAAACGTATCGGCGTGGGTGATACCTTCCTTTTGATCGCCCTTGATACACAACACTAACTTCTTGTTCCTTTTTCTTTCTGAAATTACTTCCATACTTTTTGACATTGTTGGAAGTATTCCCTTCCTTAGCTAGTCTTCCTTCACGGACGCCCTCTTCCAAGCGCATCCCCATATTCACCATCTCGGTGAAATCACTTGGAGCCCTTGCCACCATTCTCTCATAGAAAAATGGGCTCAGTGTTTTTAGAATAATTCTGGTCATCTCTTTCTCCCCCAGAGGTGGAGTGACTTGAGCAGCTAGTTCACGCCGACGCTGGGCGTACTCCTTAAAGTTCTCTCTTTCTTTTTGGGCCATGGCTCTCAGCTGGTCTCTATCTGGTGCCATGTCGACATTATATTTATATTTCTTAATAAAAGAGTCACAGAGATCATTAAAGTTGCGGATCTTTGAACTATCTAACCCCATATACCACTTGAGGGTTGCACCAGTCAAACTATCCTGGAAATAAGCAGACATCTTCCGTGCATACATAACTATATGACTATGTGGGCAAGAATTTCCCTTATACTTCTCAAACTCAGGGACTTTGAGCTTTGGGGGAACCTTAACATTTGGAACCAAACACAACTCAGAGGCACTCTTTCCAAACATCTATTTCCCGCGAAGGGCTTTGATTTCTTTCTGTATCTCTAAAAACTTGTCCTGGAAATCATCCATTCGTTCTTCCATCCCAATACTTTCACTAGGAGCGGCATGAAAGACAGGTTCTTCTAGATGAAAAGGAGTAGCACTTACCACGGGTGGTGGCACGATCATTACAGCAGTTGTGGCAATAACTTGAGAAACAGGTGGGCGGTATCTAGCTGGAGTAAAGTTAGGAGGCATACCCCACGGATAACCAGAAGGCATGGAGTACTGAACTTCACCTGTAGTGGGAACCACTGGGATCGGTGCAGATATTATCTCAGAGATAATAGTGTTGTGTGATGGCGTGTTATGTGATGTCTGGTTCTGAGCGGCCATCAATGCTTCCATCATCCTATTAATCTTCTCCAGACTTTCCTTCAGTGTTGAAACCTCTTCCCAGAGTGCCATGTTTTCCTGTTTAAGTTGATCCATTCTTTTCTTGCGACCGGTTCGAGTATTGTATCGATGATTCAGCTTGACTGAGAAGAGAAACACAAATGAGAACCTGGAATGCAAAGGAATGCAAATGCAAATGCGATGCAGCAAGATTCATGGAACTCAGCTATTTATAATCATTAAGGAATATCAACAGGCTCGCTTATTAATCATGAAAAAGCGGTTACAATCATTATTATCAGAATACTAAAAATTGATTTAATACAAAATTAAAACGCGTATGTATGCCTTACAACAGTCATAATGTAAAGCTAAATAAAAGCTAATAATGATAGATCTAAGGAGACTCTTCCAACGGTCTTCTTTGAGTCATTGACTTTTTTCCAACCGAGCTTCGTCTAGAATAAGCTTGTCGACGAAGTGTTGACTGATGGGATAAGACGTCTTGAGCTTTCCGTTTCTTGCAATAAGTAGCTTTTTTTCCAGAAATTCTCCTTTTGTAGTCATCTTAGCTTGAATATTAACCGAAGATAGGAAATGGACGCATATTTTAAATTAGTAGCTCTATTAGCTGGGAATATTCTTTATGAGTTGACAACAGCTAGTAATCAGGAATAGTGATAGGCTGCAGTAGAACGGAGATGATAGCTTCCCAATTTGGTTTTGAACCTTTCTTCATTTGTCAGCAAGGTCTCCAGTCTCCTTAGATCGTACAAATCACGACTCTTGTAAGGGCACTTCAGCGTTTACCCTTTTTTTTTCAAAGTCCATGATATCCTATGATGTTTACAAACAAAGCTAAGTTCCATGAAACTTTATGATATGATACTAATGAATGCAGGGATGCAAACACACAAAGCACAAACAACAAAGCACACACAAGCAATCAAACAGACAAAAAAGTCCTAGGTTTGAAAGGTCACAGCATGGAGCCAAGGTCTAACCATTCCAATAGGCGTGTACTATGGTTTCAAATGTACCTGCCGAACGGGTTCTAAAAGTTCTCAGAGTCTACAACCCATCTTTCGGATATTATCGATCTTCCAAATGACTTGGGGGTCAATAATATTCTCAAGAGGATCTCGTCTGAGTGTAGTATCGTGTATCAACTATTTTGGAAATAGATTCCCGTATAGTCACCGCACTACATCCTAAAAGGCCAAGTGGGGTTAAAGGTACTACGGTCCTCAGTCTCACGAATTCTTGTTCGAAATGAATATCATTTTCACGAGTGGACTCGTTCAAACAACATTAAGTTCAAAAGAACCTAAACTGAGCGATGATTTTCTCAACTCAACTTTTCAGGAATCGACTCCGTCAAAGTATCCTTGAACATATCATCTCCTATCATAATTGCACTCAAGTCCGGGTATAGGACTCCTCACCACTCAAGAACCCCTGCACACAGCAAAACCAGGCACAGCGGATAACAGATATATAACAAATAACATAAATAATCAAGTTAGGGGGAACCCTCTTATGAGAGTCCCCAGTGAAGTCGCCATTTCTGTCGCGGTGAGAATTGGATACCAAGCTATTATATTAACTTGGATCACATTTCTTTTTATTTCACCACTGTCTTTGATTTATCCAAGGGAAGGGAGAAAGATCAAATACCCACAGTATGCAATGCAAATGCAAACTAAGATTCTAAGGTTCGGGGGTTGGTTATACCTAGGGAAGGTGTTAGCACCCTAGATATCTGTAGTACTCTACAGGAACCTCTTGTTTTACTTATGTTATTTATTTTTGTTGTTTGCTAAGGATTTAAGGGTATGAAGACCTAAGATTCTATTCCTAAGCGTGCTCGACAAGATATCGCATCTTGTGCCTACATATCCTGTCGAAAAAGGAATCAGAGCACATGTAGTTCCTCTCTGAAGGATACTAAAGTTGTTTAAAGTTTAGGAGAGAAGATGAGTCATCATCTTAAGAAACCACCACAGTTTTGAAATTTGTTTGTATTTGTGGGGTATAGGATTGTATGTCCCTTCTTTGAGATGATTCACATCTAATTCTCTTGTGTGGAGAATTAGGTGAGCTAAAGTTTGATTCGAAAAATCAAAATTGAGGGGGACTAACTTAGGAAGTCTATCCTAAAGTTGTCTAATAAACTTATCTTAAGGGTATCGAGACCTATAGGGAAGTATGATGCAAATGAAATGCACCATGCACAATAATTGATTATCATGCATGGGATTTTCCCTTGGATATTAATGCAATCGATTATATTAGATTTATACGAGAGTGCTAGCAAAGTGGTGCTAGTCTTGTGTCTAGTGACCAAAAGGTTGAATGCGACGCCTAAAGGCAATCGACTTACATGGGTAGAAAATGGGTTCGACGTTGGATCGAGAGTTTTAATGTTTTGAAAAGGTCTAGAACAAAATAGAATGCATACATAACAAACAAAAGCTTAAACAAAGCATAATATCACACAAGACTAAACCTATTCCACACAAACGTACGATTAAGCGCTAAGGATTCTAACAGGGAACGATTTATTGGGAAAAGAGTTTGATAATTTTAGGGGAATTAATAAAAGGTTTATAATTACTTAAGAATTAAATATGTTAGAGATTATTAATTTAAAAAAAGTTTAAAGGCTTCTTATTAATAAAAAAAGCTTTAATTATAAAAAAAATCCTTGTTATTATTTAGTTTAAAGTTAAATTAAAGAGAATTATTTAAAGAGGAAAAAAGAGTTTTTCTTATTAATTAAAAAAAGACTTTTTTAAATATTATTAAAAGTTCTTATTATTATTATTATTATTATTATTATTATTATTTTAAAGAAAAGAGTTTCTTATTAATTAGAAAAAGATTTTAATTTTGTATTTTAATAAAAGTTTTTATTAACTAAAAAAGTTTTAACAAAAAGTTTTCATTTATTTAGTTATATTTAATAAAAGGTGATATTTTAGAATATAAAAGAAATTATTTTTATTAAAAAGGGTTATTAAAGAGAAACTCTATATTTTACTTTTTTTATATAAAAGAATGGTTATATTTTAATAAGAAACCAAATTAATTATGATGAATTTATTTAATAAAAAAAGGTTAAATTAATAAAAAGATTGATTATTCTAAAACGGAGGGATCAGGTAGTTTGCAACAGGAGAGGGTCTATCGCAGACCCTTAAACTGTGGCCGCGTGATGAGATCGTGACGGATCCAAGGGCCCAAAAAGGAGGGCGCACAGGATGAAGTGTGTGTGGCGTGTACAGGATAAAAAACCACAAACAAGAGAAAGAGAGACAAACATACACGATTCTCTTCTCACTCTTTCACTCTATCTCTCTCGTTCTCCTTCTCTCAACAACTAGGTTTGGAAAACCCTAATCGACGCCGCCGCTCATTTTCTCTGTTCTCTCTACCTCTCTCGATCGATTAAAGAAACACAACAAAACCCTAACCCCACACAGTCCCAATACCCTAATCCACAATAAGTTTGATTACAAATTACAATGATAACGGAAGAAAAGCGGCAAAAAAATGGAGGAGCTGGAAGCGAGGCGATGCGGCGCGACTGGATCTTCAGGATTTTCTCACAGATAAGTTTTCAATTTCTCTTTCTGAATCCTTCCCCTTTTTGTGCTTTGTGTTGCCGTCCCTGATGTGCGTGTGTTGTGTTCTTGGTTTGATGAATTGATGCCAAGTTTGAATTTTAGGGTGTATGATTTGTTGGATTTCTGGTTTATGGTTTGGGGAATCTCTGGTATATGATCTGATTTTCGAATGTTTGGTATGATGATAATTTGTGAGTTTTGTTTTCTACTGTCATGAACGGTTTATTTTGTTGTAGCTTCATGGTTTACTGGTGTGATTGTTCTTGAACAGTTTGGTAATGTGTTCTGGTATAAGTGTTTTATGGTATATGTTGTTTTGGTAAATTTCTGGAATATAGATTGGTTTGATGATTGGTTGAATATTTTGATGGATGGTTTGTGGGGATTTGCTGAATTTGGTTTTGAATTGTATTGTTTGGTTCGTGACCCTTTTTTTTGGTGTTTGGTTAGAATGATGAATGGTTGTAGTGTAAGGATGTTTGGTTGATATGGTGACTTGGTGACAGTTTTTTTAGTTGATTTTGTGATGATTTGTAAAGGTTTTAAAATTCTGGTAGTGGAGGCTGGTTATTGCAAGAACTCGTTATGTGTTGACCCCTCCTGCGAACTGTGTGGATGATCCTTATATAGGCCAATGATAAAAGAAGAACCAAGGAATTTGTTTTGGAAAATCGTTAATGTTGTCTGAAATGTTGTCTGATATGTTTATTGAAAGGTTTAAAGATGTTGGGACATGTCTATCCCTGCTAGGAAAGTTTTTTTTTTAAAAAGCCTGCCATGAACATGCTGCTTCAGTTTGGAAACCTTTGAAGACTTCCTGTCACGGTGAGAATTGGATACCATAGTTATTGGTTAACTAAGATCACATTTCTTCTATTTCACCACTGACTTTGATTTATCCAAAGGAAAGGTTCAAAAGCGAAAAAACCTAAAGATCTAAGGTTCGGGGGTTGGTTACGCCTAGGGAAGGTATTAGCATCCTAAACGTTCGTAGTACCCTACGGGAACCTCTCGTTAATATTTATGTTATCTCTTACTCGCTTGCTAAGGGTGCTATGCTAAAGGTTGAAAAACCCTAGGGGTTAGTATCTAAGTATACTCGACAAGGTATCGTACTTTGTGCCTACGTAACCTCGGGAGTAGAATCAGAGTAATGCGTAGTTCTGAAAAGAGGAACTTCTTGACGGGGTCAAGGTTCCAAGGGGAGGTAAAGTCTTAGGCAAGACCTTACATAGAGTACGGTGACTCTAAAGTTGTAAGTTGGTTTAAGAAGGGTAGGCTTGTAAATGTTCATGGAGAAACATTTACTTGGAGTATGGATACTCCAATCCTAAGGCTAAGATTCTAAGTGTCTACGGAGAGACGTGGAGTACGAAGACTCCGAATCCTAAGGCCAAGGGTTCTAAGAGTTAGTCCTATGACGTTTGAGTCAATGTTAATAACCTTTCCTTTGGAGTGTCCAGGGGGACCAACTTAATGATTATTAGTGCGCACTAGCAAAGAGTGAGCTAGCTTTAGTGTATAGTGTCCAAAAGGTTGAATGCGATGCCCAAAGGCAATCGACTTACATGGGTATAAAAGGGGGCTCGACGTTGGATTGAGATTATTTTATGTTTTAAAAAAGGTTTGGAACAAAAGGCATGCATACATCACATATAATAGCATAACAAAGTATAATATCGACTAAGGTTCTAATATAAATCACTCAGGCGTATGATTTTATCGTGAAGGATTCTAAAAAGTCAACTTATTAAGAAAAGAGTTTAATAATTTTAAGGGAAATTAATATTTATTTTTATTTGTAAAGATATGAGGTTAGAGATTTTTTTATTTAAAAGATTAAAAATTTCTTATCAAAAGAGTTTTAATTATTTTGAAGAAAAATTAGTTTTTAAGTTATTTAAAGGAAAAAGAGATCAAATTTTTAGGGAGATTAAAGTAGGAGTTTTAATATTATTTAGGAGATAGGTTAGAGGTTATTACTTAATTTAAAAGAGTTTCTTTTGATGAAAGTACTAATGATATATTTTAGTTTTTTATTAGTTTTTATTACTATTTTAGTTTTTTTTAAGTTATAAAGTTAATAAATAAAAAAAGGTTTTCTTATTAAAAAGTTTTAATATTATAAAAAGTTCTTAATTTTTTAGCTTAGAGTGATGAAAGGAAAAGTTATTAAGAGTTCTCAACAATAAAAAAAGATTTTAATTTTTAGTATTTTAATAAAAGATTTTTTATTATTAAAAAAAAGTGTTTTACTAAATTAGAAGGGTTTTAACAAAAAGTTTTAATTAGTTAATTTTTTTAGTTATATTTTATTAAAAAAAGGGTGATATTTTAAAAAGAAGCTATTATTATTTTTAGGTTAAATAAAAGTTCTACACTTATTTTAAGATTAGTCGTTTATAAAGAAAAGCAAATTGATTATTAAAAAAATGAATTACTTAAAAAAGGTTAATTAATTAACGGAGGGATCCGGTGAGTGCCAGGAAGAGAGGGTCCATCGCAGACCCTCAAACTGTGGCCATCTGATATAATCATACTAAGAGGAGAGGGTAAAAAAGTGAGGGTGTACGGGTGATATCGTGAACGTGCGTGTACGGAATCGTAATGAAATAAACAAAGAAGAAAGAAGGAGAACGCCCTCCCCACTCAGTCTTCTCCATCTCTCGTTCCTTTCTCTCTCTCAAAAGTAAAAAATAGGGTTTATGAAACCCTAGCGGCGCCGCCGCTCACTCTCATCTCTCAATTTCTCCTTTCTCGATTCAAACATCATCAAGCAACAAAACCTAACTCTACCCTAATCCCCAATCGAACCCGATACCCCATTTCATTATGATATCACAGTTTACATATTACAAATGTGATGGTTAAAGCGTAAGAGGGAAAAGGAAAAGATGGTCGGCGATGACGGCAAATTCTTCGTAGATCCTCGTTTAGGGACGATTCCTTCTCTCTTTACCTCTTTGTGTGATCTTGTTAATTGATGAATGGTTTGTGTGTGCTTGATATGATGAATGTTTGTGAATGTGCTCTGAAGGACTGTCTTGTTTTTCTTCTCGTTCTGTTTCCTGCTTGAATGTTTGGATAAGTGGGTAAGCGATGAAGAAACTCGATCTATGAGGTTCTAAGTTTTTCGAATTTGTGCATCGTTTTTTCCTTTGGCTTATTGAATGGTTTGTGTCTATAATGATTTAGAGGTTTGAATTAGGACTTGATGATTGGATTGGTGTATCTGGTTTATGATTTTTGTGAAGGGTTTGATTGGAACTTTTCTGATGGAATTGAATGGTTTTTTTTCTGATATGATGAGGGAATGTTTGTGGTATACGAACTTGATGATGGCTCTCCCCTATTTCCTGTAAGAATCGTCCTCTTATATAATGGGCCAATGATGATATCTCTTTAATGCTGCTTGAACTTATTTTGGAAGAAATTTTGAAAACTGTCCGAATTTGTTTGGGAAGGTCATAATTGTGTTGTTATTGCCATGATTTTGGAATATACTGTTGTTTTGATCTGGTTTTCTCAATTTGGAAAGTTTGAAATTTTGGAACCTTCATGACCGTCTTGAAAACGTGATTTCATATCCTTGTTTGATTTTCTGTTTATCCCATTTGGGAAAGAATTGATTGCTGGTGATGTCTTTTGACGTTGCCCACAATTCTTAATTGAAAATGACGAAAAAGTTTCTGATTCTTAAAAAACTCTAAGGCCAAATAGGAAAGTTAATAATGTCTGGAATCAATGATGATAATTTGATCATGTCGTGTACTCCTTTAATTTTTCCTTTTTCGATTTGTATGATTAATGATGAAGTCCCAGTGTTATTTCTGTTAACACGCTTGACAGTGTTTCCACTATTTGGAGATAATTATTACTGATACGAATTTGTTGTGGAAAGAACCTGATTTATTTCCATTCTAATCCAAACGTGTTTGAATGTGTTCTGATTCTGCTTAATTCTCAAATCTTGCCAAAACCGTGAACATTGATGTAAACCCCTTGAACCTCTCCCTTTCAACTTATTGTGTCGGATTACCAATGATAGTCTTGATCCTGGTTTTATCTTTGGCAGGTTAATTACAAGTTAACGGAAACTCTGGCTGATTGGGATGATGATTGGCCATGTGTGAGTTCAAAAGTCTTGTTACGTGGATGGACGTGACTAAGACTGCCTGGTCCTAAGCTTGAGTGTGAGAAGAATGATAAATTCATGGGATTTGAGAAATTGTGGTCCTGTACCGTTTGCACTCTTTCCTTGTCAGCGTACGTCTTTCAATCTTATCACTTTCTCTCTTTTACTATAGCCTCCACTGATGCCTCTTACGCTTCTTCTACTATTTTAGGTGTTATGATGTTATAGAGAGTCGGGAGGACGATTGTTGGTGGTTGACAGGAAACTTGTAATCAGCATGACTAATGCGAAATGCAAGGTGAATACTGCTGGTATGATTCAGCGCCCCAGTTGTAGGTTTTTTATTTGTTCCATCTGTAATTGACTTAAGTTCCTCTTATTATAATCACGAGCAAATGGTTGTGGACTTGTAGGAATGGGATCTTGACAATCAAGAAGGGCATGGCGATGGAGTTTAGCTCAAAATTTAAAAGGTTTTGGTAAGAGCTGACTTTGGTTAACCTTTAGGATTAGGATTTGGGATTTGGATGCAAGATATGTTAGGAGTTGCATTTCTAATTTGTAAATTTTGGATGGTTTAGAGGTTTTGATGTTAAACTTAATTTGTGCAGGTGTGTTAGAAAAGTTTGGGGCACCAGAGAAGTAGCATCCACTACAGCTAATGGATTCACGTTGGATGAATCATGATGGTGACTATGGTAGAGCTTATTGCCCAAGGAAGAGTCCAAATCTTCTAACAGAGTTTTCGGGTCCATGAAGTTAGCGTGTGAAGGTTATTTTCTATGTTGTAATATTTTCCATCAACAGTAGTCAATGTTCCATGTTGTAATGTTTTCCATCAACAGTAGATAATGTAATATTTGGCATGGAATTTGTGTAGTGCACCCTTGTATATGAAACTGGAATTTAAACACATTCAATAATGTCAATTTCAAATTAGTGCTTGAACTCATAATTTTGCACTAGAAATTTGGTCTTTATGCACTTGTTATTTTGTAGGTGGAGGACTTGGTGAATTTTTGGCCATGGCAGGAAGATGAATTGTAGATGATGGCAACTGAAAGATTGATGGAATCTTAGACAGCGAAGCTTAATTTTCTTTAGGTTAACTTTGCTGTAGAATTAGGCATGTGTTTACTAATAACAAAACCTCTTGCTCCTATTATATTGAGCCAAGATAGAACTTCTTTTAATGTATTCTAACAAATAATTGTTTTTGTATTTGTTTTGGGCTTGTAATGACTATGCAGCAATATTAAATTTCTTGCCAATGAAGCAATAACTTAAAACTTTTGTTCATTCTAACTTTAGTTCAAATAAATAGATACTTGGTTTTGGAACTTCTCGTGATTCAAACAATGAAGTCTCTGCCACCTCTTTTATTCCTTCATGAACCTTCAGGTCTTCGAACTTGACATCTTACTTGAATTGAATTGGAATACTGAACTTGAGCTTGGCGCGTGAATAAATATTAGAACTTTTGAACTTTGAACCAAAGCTAGTATTTCCACTTTCTTCCAATTATTTCGAATCTTTTAAAAATCCCTCCGGAATCTTGAATAATTAACTTGTAGTCTTGTACTTTGTAAAGAACGTGTCATGGGTGGACTTTGTGAACATACTTTCTTGAACTTTAAATAAGAAATCCATTGAACTTATGGATTCATTTGTAATAACCTTCAAACCACACTTTAATTCCATTCCTCTGTCAAAGAAAAATAACATTTCAAGGTGCATATTTTGCAAACTAATGAAAGCCCAAACTTTTCCACTTAAAACTAAGATTCAACTTCGCGGACAAGACCAATCTATGTTATGAGAAATCCTTGAGAGTAAGGATACCGCATGTAGTGTAACTCAACACGAGATTCAAACCAGCTCCCAAATAGCCATACTCAAACCAAAGGATAGAAAACTGTAATCCTCCTTGGGGAAATCTTTGAGGAATCTTGAGGAAAGAACCTGTACTGACTGAGGGGCCATTTCCAATATCAGTGGGTATAGAGACCAAATCTTCTGTGGGGAGACTTCTGAGAAATCTTGAGGGAAGAAAGGTTTTGTAGCGGTTTAGGGATCAACATAAAGAGGACGCAATCACACAGGAGTCTAACACAAATTCGCAGAGCCCAGAGCAACCTCCACAAACACACACAGCACGACCTTCAAGTCTTTGAGCCTTCTGCAGCAAAATCTGTACTCATAAACGAAACAAACAGACAACAACTAGGTAAAGTGGTTAGTTATGCACGGATGATTGACTTAATATGTTATGCAAAGAGAAAAGAGATCTTAGGGTCAAAAATTAAGGCGTGACAAATGCCCCTATTTAAGTTTCTCCTATCCGGAGATATGGAGATCGAAATCTTCGTCTCGACATGATAGGAGAGACTTAAATACAAACATGCACAATTTTTGGCCCTAAGATGCCAGCAAAATGCACATGCTATGATATGATATGATGCTAAATGCAAGACAAAGAAAACTGAAACGCTGAAACACAGCTAAAGAAAGGAAGACCCGACGAGGAACAGCTTAGCAAAGCAAGATTCCACGGGGAAAGATCATTAACTCCACTGGGGAAGAGATTACAATGACAATCACAAGGTATCTTAAGCATAGGGTGATGAACTTGCGACCAAATCCTTAACAAAATCCACTTGAAGAACCTGTTATCGTGGTTAACCGGAGGAATCTTCAAGAAATATCAACTGGAGGAGTCTATTGTCGAGACTTAGAACCTCGTTGAGAATACCTTCATCCAAGGTTTTATCGAAGGATATGTCTGTTATCAAAGTATTGAGGAATCTGCTGAGAAAAGCAATGAATGTCTGTCAAAGTTTATAATTAACCAGGGAATTTACTGCCGAAATCCTGGAAAGAAAGTGACAGTTGGTCAAAATTTAAAGTAAACCAGGGAATCTATTATCGAGATCCTGGAAATAAACGACTGTTTGTCGAAGTTTGAAAGTAAACCAGGGAATCTACTACCGATATCCTGGAAAGAAATGCTTATTTGTCGAAGTTTGCTGGAGATCTACTGCCGAGAATAACCAGGGAAATACCTACTGTCAAGGTCTTCTAGAAATCTTCTGCCGAGAATAACGAGGGAAATACCTACTGCCGAGGTCTTCTGGAAATCGTTTGTCGAGAATAACCAGGGAAATACCTACTGCCGAGGTCTTCTAGAAATCTTCTATCGAGAATAACCAGGGAAATACCTACTGCTGAGGTCTTCTGGAAATCTTCTGCCGAGAATAACCAGGGAAATACCTACTGCCGAGGTCTGGAAGTTTCACCGGGGATCTTCAAAAGAGATGCAGGCCGGATGACTTGTAAAATATGTCTTCTCAAATAAAGAGAAAAAATCCTTTGAATCTTCCCCAAACTTCTCTAAGAGATGCCATTTGATGGAAGCAAATTGAATTGTGGACTCACTGAGGAGAATACCACTGAGAAGTAATATTGCTGTAGTTGAAAACTCTGTTGAAGCTAGTAAAATTCTTGTAATAGAGATTCTCAAATAAAGAGAAACACCTGGAAGGTCTTCAATAACTTTCTCTGGAGAATAAGATGATAATTTTGACAACTTCACCGGGGATAGACAAACTGTCCTGAGGAGACTGCCATTTGTCATCCGGATAGAAAACTAAGCTCGAATAAAGAGCTACCACTTGTTGTCTGGCATATATTCCCAGGAAATGTAGTAATAACTGCTGGAGAAAGAATTTATGTCTTCCCTAGAGATCTTCAAGTAAATCCTTCCTGGGGAGACAAAAGTACAAAATAAATGCATGCTTAGTCCGGGTTCAACATCTCAGAGATGTTCGAAATTTGTGATTGTCAGGGACCAAAGTTCAATCCAGGAAATAACCGGAAAGAAACGCTCGAACAAGACTCAATTCAGTGAGGAATGAACTCATCTGGGCTTTATCTTTATCCAAATATGGAAAATAAACTAAAGCAACCGTCTTCCACGAGGATCAAACCCAGTGGGGAATTAAAAAGGGTGCGCTCTTTCTGCTTAGGGCTAACGACTCTACTTGGAGGGAGCAGACGAAACCCGATCACTTGGGGATAACCACAGCCAAAGTGAAAAAACAAAACAAACAAACACAAAACATGAAAAAAAAACGCAAATGCCATGCATCTAAATGAATGAATGTCATGCTATGCTTATGCTTATGCTGACAAAACAAAACAAGAAGCAAACTAGAGACAAAAGCAAGCGTCTCGATACGGATACTCGGCCGATCTTTGCAATATAAGAAGCATTGCTGGGGATGAATGGAAAGCCATATATGGGATCACAGTCCTACTTCAAAGCTTCAAATCTCTGGGGAAAATAGGGCACTCCACTTGGGGATGAACATCATGACTTCACTTGAGAATTGTCAAGATGAACCTTGTGATTCCGTTGGGGATGAGGAAGATTCACTGTGAACGAATCAAACTCAATGATCGAAAAGAATTCATGGGGGATAAAATAAATATCCGCTGCGAACTAAAATAGTCTAAGTGAAAGTTGTAGCTGGATAAAATAAATACCCACTTCGTCAGGGAAGCTTGAATCAATAGTAGTTGAAAATATCTGAGATAAAATTTCGAGAGGATGAAATAAACATCCACATTTACTGGAGAAGATTGAGATAATGAGAAAATCCACTGAGGATTCTTGGGTTGTCGAATGGGGAAATCCTGTGTCAAACGTACCATAACTGGTCGAAGTAAAGATTCACCGGGGAATAGTCGTGACTACCTGAAGTAGAAACTTACTGGGGAGTCGTCACATTACTCGAGACAGAAACTTTTTGAGGTATGAGTGAATAATGTCGTGAAACTGACGTAATTCTGCATTGATATTGTATGGTAGTCGCCATTTTGAACAATTGTTGTTGTGAATGGATCAAAAGTAATCTACACTTCTCAAAATGCCCCAGGGTACATGGTTTATGAGAAGAAGTCATCTCAAGAGGATTTTACAGAAAACTTGGCATCCAACTGTCCCAATGTTTTCAAACTCTTGGAGAGATTGTCGAATCTCGACGTAACTGGCCCGGATTGATTATGTTCTGAGTCTTCAAACTTGTTTTTCAGACTGTGGAGAGATTTACCAAATCTCGACGTTACTGCCCCAGATTGTCGGTGCTCTGTATAACCGAGTCTTCAGACTTGCCCCTTGGTGTCATACTGTGAAAGAAACAACTGGGACCACTTGTCCTTGCTCAGCGAAGTCTTCAAGTATTGTGCCCCTGGGTATAGTCATCCTTTTGAAATGATTCGCCACTTACTCATCAGAGTTTCAAATCTCAAAAGATCTAGCTCATCGCGGATGCTCGTATGCTAGCTTCTATGATGTGAAACAATGTTAGCAAGTAGAAAAATGTTAATTCTGAAATTAATATTGCAACTTATGCTTGTCTTGAAAATTTTATTAAAAGATTTTGGTAGTCGAATTATCGCTTTTATAATGCCAACGCAAATTTTGAGCATAACTCATAGGAGTCAGGAAACGATACCTCAATGAGCATGCCTTTGAAGTAAACTCTGCTTCACTAAGGTCTTTTGAGGGTTGTATCACGGATTGGTTCACGGTTTAAGAAAAAATGATATAAGGCTCAAAGTTTGTTTGTGCCCGCCCCATCTTCGTGATATTTTACTCCATTTTTGTTAACTGAAAATTACCCTGCCCCAGGTTAAGAACTAGGGTTTTTGATTGGGAAGAAGAAAACTCCTACTTCAAAGGCTCAAAAAGGGTTAACGAGGGTCTATCTCCCTTATATCTCCGGTGTTTGTGGATTTGAAACAATGCCTTACATCACTAGCAGAGTTTTATTCAAAAGCATACGACAGGAGAGATTGCGCTTGATTTCGTCATCCTCCATTCAATTCTCTGCCTAAGCGAGAGATTGGGGTAGCATTGACATTATAAAATAGAAAGAGCATTTAAAATGAGTGAAACGATTGGATTTCTTCAAGACAAACATTATTCACTGCATCAATCGTTTAAAACAAACAGGTTCTTATTCGCAAAACATGCTTATAATCAAAGAAATAACAATAAGTGAAAATAAATAAATTAACAATATGATGATCCGGGGACTGAGCTCTGCTCTTGATTCCATCAGCTTGGGAAGAACTTTTCTTGAGTCTTTATATCCATTAGCATAAAGGTGTTCCATTCACCAATGGGTTTCGACTCTTGAAAGTCAGCACTTCATCGTCGATCATTTCTTGGACCATTTCTTGGAAAACTTTACAACCTTCAATCGAATGCCCCAACACTCCATCATGAAACTCACAATTGGTATTTGGATTAAACCAAGGAGGGCGAGATTTCATAACTCTGGTCTTCCTGGGCGCCATCACTGAGTTTCGGGCTAAGTAAGACCATAATTGACTGTAAGTCATTGGGATTTGGTCAAACCAACGGGTCCTTTCTTCTAGACTATTCAGAGGTCTCTGCTGATCCTGACGCTGATTCTGGTGATTTATGTTCTGAATTCGTGGATTTTGACGTTGATTCTGAGGAGTCAACTTTCTTCGTTTGTACAGACGTCCATGAGGTAGTGATTGCGGGCACTGAACAGGCGCTGCATACCGACGTTTGTGATAAGGCATCGGAACTGGAGCTTGCAAGGTCTGAGGAGAGTCCAAAATTGCATTAACTTCAACACTTCTTTCCCTTCAAGAGTCACTAACAAATTTCTCTTCCTCAGCTTGACTATTCGAGACATCTTGGATCTTTCCACTTTTGAGTGCATTCTCGATGTTTACCCCGACTTCCACAATTTTAGAGAACTCTAATGGCACAACACCTATCATTATGACATAATAAGAGTCTGACAGTGTTTTTAGAAACATCTTGGCCAGCTCCTTCTCTTGGAGTGGTGGCTGAACTTGGGCTGCCAATTCTTTCCACCGTTGTGCATATTCCCTGAAGGACTCGTGATCTTTCTGACTCGTGTTCATCAATTGGTCACTGTCTAGAGCCATGTCCAAATTGTAATTGTATTGCTTCATAAAAGCATTAGCTAAGTCTTCCCAAGACTGAATACGATTCCTTTCTAGCTTCATATACCACATCAAGGATGCTCCAGATAAACTTTCTTGAAAGCAGTGAATCATCAGCTTGTCATTGTCGGCATACATAGTCATTTTTCGACAAAACATTGTCAAATGGTACCTTGGACAACTAACACCCTTGTATACTTCGAAGGCATGCATTTTGAACTTCGGGGGAAAAACCACGCCCGGAACTAGACATAAGTCAGGAGCTTTAAGACCAGATGCGTTATGTCCTTTCAACATCTTCAATTGTTCTTTGAGGTAACGAAATCCTTTTTCAATTTCTCCCAATCTAGGATCATTCACAGTTGTCACAGGACGTGCGTTTTGAGAATTTTGCATATACCTCAGAAAACGGGAATCTCTTCCATTAACTTGACTAACCAGATTATCTTGCACAAGATGAGATTGAGTAAGGAGATCCACTTGCGGGACAGTGTCGTCAGGAGGAAAATCAAACATTGGATTAGTCATCACTCTGAAGTTTGACATGGGATCCACACTTTGTGTTCTATCCATTATCCCCAGTAACTACTTCAAGTTCGGTACGAATGCCATAAGATCAGCTGATCGACACGAAGATAGAAGACTGAATATGATGAGGTAGGGAAAAGACGTATGCGAAAAGATACAAATGCAAATGATGCGTATGATGCAACAAGATTCATGGAACTCAGCTATTTATAATCATCAAGAATATCCAAAGACTCATTTAAAAGGAACAGTTACAATCATCAGTATCAGAATACTAAAAGATTGATTTATTAAAATTGATTATAAACGCGTCTGTACGCCTTACAAGAATCATGTCATAAAAGCTAAATAAAAGCTAGTAATGATGGATCTAAGGAGACTCCTCTGAAGGTCTTCTTGAGTTATTTGACTTCTTCTTCCATTTGAGCTTTTTCCAAGATGAGCTTGTCGACAAAGTGTTGACTGATAGGATAAGACGTCTTGAGCTTTCCGTTTCTTGCAATGAGTAGCTTTTTTCAGAAATTCCCCTTTTGTAGTCATCTTAGCTTGAATATTAACCGAAGATAGGAAATGGACGCATATTTTAAATTAGTAACTCTATCAGCTGAGAATATTCTTTATGAGTTGACAACAGCTAGTAATCAGGAATAGTGATAGGCTGCAGTAGAACAGAGATGATAGCTTCCCAATTTGGTCTTGAACCTTTCTTCATTTGTCAGCAAGGTCTCCATTCTCCTTAGATCGTCCAGATCATGATTCTTGTAAGGGTACTTCAGTGTTTACCCCTCTTTTTTTTTCAAAGTCCATGATATCCTATGATGTTTACAAACAAAGCTAAGTTCCATGAAACTTTATGATATGATGCTAATGAATGCAGGGATGCAAACAGACAAAGCACAAAGCACAAAGCACACACAAGCAATCAAACAGACAAAAAGTCCTAGGTTTGAAAGGTCACAGCATGGAGCCAAGGTCTACCCATCAGTGCACTATAGTTTCAAATGTACCTGCCGAACAGGTTCTACAAAGTTCCCAGAGTCTACAATCCATCTTTCGGATATTATCGATTTTCTAAATCACTTGGTGGTCAATAATATTCTCAAGAGAATCTCGTCTGAGTGTAGTATCGCGTAGCGACTATTGCAGAAATAGACTCCTGCATAATCCCCGCACTACATCCTAATAGGCCAAGTTGGGTTAAAGGTAACTATGGTCCCCAGTCTCGATGGCCTTTAGTTCAAAATAATATCGTCTTCACGAATGGACTCGTTGAACAATATTGAATTCGAGAGGGCCTAGACTGAGTGGTGAAGTCTCAATTCAACTTCTTCAGGAATCGACTCCCTCAAAGTATCTTTGAATTCTCACCGTTCCTATCATAATTTTCACTCTAGTCCGGGTGTAGGACTTTGTCTCACCATACAAGTAATAACCCAGAAAACCAGCCTAGATAATAAGCAAATAAAGCAAGTAAATAAAGAGAGATAACATAAGTAAAAACAAGATAGGGGAAACCCTCGATTCTCCCCAGTGAAGTCGCCATTTCTGTCGCGGTGAGAATTGGATACCATAGTTATTGGTTAACTAGGATCACATTCACTACTACAAAAACCCCATTTAACGACGCCAGCTTTACCACGGTTTCGTATCCCACCGTTGTAACAGGATTAAAAATTTATAACGCCATATTTAACGACGGTTGTATTACATAACCGTTGTAATACAAGTTGTGTAACAAGCTTCGATTCCCAGCTCTATATTTTTTTTCCATATTTTTACATTTTAACACGCTTGTATTAGAAGACCGTTATACTACATGTATCACGCTTCGATTCACATCAATGTATTCTTTAGTATTTTTAAGTGCAATAGAGTATATTTATAACTTTATAAATAAAACTGTAAGAGATGAACATATATAGACATAATTTTATTTTAATATTCCATTGAGAGTACATTGATAAACATATTACATATCAAGATCATTGTTGGAGCCCATAGCATAAAATGCATCTTCATAATCTAGACATCTATCCTCACTCCCCTCATCGGAATCATAATATACAGGCCTCCTTTTCTTCTTTTTCTTCTTCTTCGGCTTCTTCTTCTTCTTCTTCTTATCCTTCCTTACCCTTAAGGCATCCCTGAAGTTGGCAGTTGCAGGTTAGACGACTTCCTGGATTGGCGCCTGACGTTCCTCATTGAGGTTTCTAGGATTCTCATTTATTAAACTCATTGTTACGAAGAATATATTATTTAGATATGTAAAATTGTCTATTTATAGATGAGGTTGAAGATGAAAAGACTAATAGTTTAATGCTTGTAATGATGATAACTTGTAAACCGTTCATATTCTGGAACTATATTTTCTTGTAAACCGTTCATATGTTGGGAAGTGCAACGGTTAATAATATCACGACGGTTATAAGTAATGACCGTAGCGATATCACTTATAATCCAGGCGTAATTTTAGGAAAATGTTGTTGCCTGGTGTCGAACCTTGTACCACGTATAAGGGGTATCGCTACGGTTATTATAACTAACCGTTGTGATATTATTAAATTAATACATAATCTATCATAACGGTTATTTAAGAAAACCGTTGTGAAACATTTACCTATATAAGAGAATTAACTTTCCCTTTTTGACAGTCGCGTCGTTTCCTTCACAGCAAAACCCTAGCACCCAAACTTCATCTTTTTTTAGAATCTGCAAGAAGAAATACAAGAAGTATGAAGCTTTTGATTTAAGCTTCTTCCTCCTTGTAGTTCTTCCTGTAGAATCTAAAACTAGATGAACATGGTGATGATGTTGGCGGTAGCAAGCGTAATGTACATATTGTTTATGGAAAATAAGGTAGTCTTCTACTTCAATCTTTTTGTTAAATAGTTCCCATTATCTCGTTTGCTTCATGTTGTTTTTGTTGATTGTTCTCATTTTGTGCATATTGGACTTCAATGCTTCACAAGCAAGGTGAACTTCATTGTAATGGTACAGTCCCACTTCTTAGGGTTTTATTTCAACTTTTGGTTGTTTTATTTTGAATACTAACTAATTTTCTTCATTGTTTCCCACTTCTTAGGGTTTGTTTCACATGGTGATGATGATGGTGGTATATATATATATGAATTCATTCTGATAAAGTACATATATATGAATTCATTCTTATATTGTATATGAAATTTAGTTTATTATATACTATGTACATTGTTTGTTTTACTATCCTTTTATTGAAAATGCAATCAGTTAAATTGATATAGAACATTAGTTTATTATATATATACTATGTATATTGTATATAGTTAAATTTAATACTAACTAATTTTCATCATTGCTTCCCACTTCTTAGGATTTGTTTCACATGGTGATGATGATGGTGGTACATATATATGAATTCATTCTGATAAGGTACATATATATGAATTCATTCTTATATTGTATATGAAATTTAGTTTATTATATACTATGTATATCGTTTGTTTCACTATCCTTTTATTGAAAATGCAATCAGCTAAATTGCTATAGAACATTATAATCTGAAAATTAGGATGTATTTGAAAACCAACCTTTATCATGTCAATGTTTTCCGAATTGCATCCATTTCATTCCGCACATTTTATGTTCCTTAACATAAAATTTATGGTTCGATGGTCGGTTTCCTTTAATCCATCGATATCTTTTATTATAGTTTACCTCATCGTCGTCACTAATCGTCGTGGTTCTTAAGATCATGATCATTGTTATGATGATAAAATCGTGGCGATTTTTGGCGATGATGAGGTAAACTATAACAAAAGATATCGATGGATTGAAGGAAACTGACCATCGAACCATAAATTTTATGTTAAGGAACATAAAATGTGCAGAATAAAATGGATGCAATTCGGAAAACAGTGGTGTGTTTAAGTTGATTTTCAAGAACAGATTAATTTTTAGATTATATAGTTCTTTACCAATTTTAATGGTTGTATTTCGTTAATAAGGTGGATGGTAAAACAAGCAATATACATTTGTATTTAATAAACTAAGGATACATTCCACAACGGTTGAGACAAATAACCGTTGTGATAGTTAACATATATGACAACGGTTCATACTGATAACCGTTGTGATAGTTAATATATATTACAACGGTTGAAATACCTAACAGTTGCAATATATCGCGCGCTTCCAGAATACAACAACGATTTCCAGACCGTTGTAGAAATGACGAACTTACAACAACAATCTACATAACAACGCCTTCGCCCGCGTCATTATATGTCATTCCCAACCGTTGCTAAATGGGTTTTTCGTAGTAGTGATTTCTTCTATTTCGCCACCGACTTTGATTTATCCAAAGGAAAGGTTCAAAAGCGAAAAAACCTAAAGATCTTAGGTTCGGGGGTTGGTTACGCCTAGGGAAGGTATTAGCATCCTAAACATCCATAGTACCCTACGGGAACCTCTCGTTAATATTTATGTTATCTCTTACTCGCTTGCTAAGGGTGCTATGTTAAAGGTTGAAAAACCCTAGGGGTTAGTATCTAAGTATACTCGACAAGGTATCACACCTTGTGCCTACGTATCCTCGGGAGTAGAATCAGAGTAATGCGTAGTTCTGAAAAGAGGAACTTCTTGACGGGGTCAAGGTTCCAAGGGGAGATAAAGTCTTAGGCAAGACCTTACATAGAGTGCGGTGACTCTAAAGTTGTAAGTTGGTTTAAGAAGGGTAGGTTTGTAAATGTTCATGGAGAAACATTTACTTGGAGTATGGATACTCCAATCCTAAGGCTAAGATTCTAAGTGTCTACGGAGAGACGTGGAGTACGAAGACTCCGAATCCTAAGGCCAAGGGTTCTAAGAGTTAGTCCTATGACGTTTGAGTCAATATTAATAATCTTTCCTTTGGAGTGTCGAGGGGGACCAACTTAATGATTATTAGTGCGCACTAGCAAAGAGTGAGCTAGCTTTAGTGTATAGTGACCAAAAGGTTGAATGCGATGCCCAAAGGCAATCGACTTACATGGGTATAAAAGGGGGCTCGACGTTGGATCGAGATTTTTTTTATGTTTTAAAAAAGGTTTGGAACAAAAGGCATGCATACATCACATATAATAGCATAACAAAGTATAATATTGACTAAGGTTCTAATATAAATCATCAGGCGTATGATTTTATCGTGAAGGATTCTAAAAGGTCAACTTATTAAGAAAAGAGTTTAATAATTTTAAGGGAAATTAATATTTATTTTTATTTGTAAAGATATGAGGTTAGAGATTTTTTTATTTAAAAGGTTAAAAATTTCTTATCAAAAGAGTTTTAATTATTTTGAAGAAAAATTAGTTTTTAAGTTATTTAAAGGAAAAAGAGATCAAATTTTTAGGGAGATTAAAATGGGAGTTTTAATATTATTTAGGAGATAGGTTAGAGGTTATTACTTAATTTAAAAGAGTTTCTTTTGATGAAAGTTCTAATGATATATTTTAGTTTTTTATTAGTTTTTATTACTATTTAGGTTTTTATAAAGTTATAAAGTTAATAAATAAAAAAAATGTTTTCTTATTAAAAGGTTTTAATATTATAAAAAGTTCTTATTTTTTTAGCTTAGAGTGATGAAAGGAAAAGTTATTAAGAGTTCTCAACAATAAAAAAAGATTTTAATTTTTAGTATTTTAATAAAAGTGTTTTTATTATTAAAAAAAAGTGTTTTACTAAATTAGAAGGGTTTTAACAAAAAGTTTTAATTAGTTAATTTTTTTTAGTTATATTTTATTAAAAAAAGGGTGATATTTTAAAAAGAAGCTATTATTATTTTTAGGTTAAATAAAAGTTTTACACTTATTTTAAGATTAGTCGTTTATAAAGAAAAGCAAATTGATTATTAAAAAATCTGAATTACTTAAAAAAGGTTAATTAATTAACGGAGGGATCTAGTGAGTGCCAGGAAGAGAGGGTCCATCGCGGACCCTCAAACTGTGGCCATCTGATATAATCATACTAAGAGGAGAGGGTCAAAAAGTGAGGGTGTATGGGTGATATCGTGAACGTGCATGTACAGAATCGTAACGAAATAAACAAAGAAGAAAGAAGGAGAACGCCCTCCCCACTCCTTCTTCTCCATCTCTTGTTCCTTTCTCTCTCTCAAAAGTATAAAATAGGGTTTATGAAACTCTAGCGGAGCCGCCGCTCACTCTCATCTCTCAATCTCTCCTCTCTCGATTCAAACATCATCAAGCAACAAAACCTAACTCTACCCTAATCCCCAATCGAACCCGATACCCCATTTCATTATGATATCACAGTTTACATATTACAAATGCGATGATTAAAGCGTAAGAGGGAAAAGGAAAAGATGGCCGGCGATGATGGCGAATTCTTCGTAGATCCTCGTTCAGGGACGATTCCTTCTCTCTTTACCTCTTTGTGTGATCTTGTTAATTGATGAATGGTTTGTGTGTGCTTGATATGATGAATGTTTGTGAATGGGCTCTGAAGGACTGTCTTGTTTTTCTTCTCATTCTGTTTCCTACTTGAATGTTTGGATAAGTGGGTAAGCGATGAAGAAACTCGATCTATGAGGTTCTGAGTTTTTCGAATTTGTGCATCGTGTTTTTTCCTTTGGCTTATTGAATGGTTTGTGTCTATAATGATTTAGAGGTTTGAATTGGGACTTGATGATTGGATTGGTGTATCTGGTTTATGATTTTTGTGAAGGGTTTGATTGGAATTTTTCTGATGGAATTGAATGGTTTTTTTTTTTCTGATATGATGAGGGAATGTTTGTGGTATACGAACTTGATGATGGCTCTCCCCTATTTCCTGTAAGAATCTTCCTCTTATATAATGGGCCAATGATGATATCGCTTTAATGCTACTTGAACTTATTTTGGAAGAAATTTTGAAAATTGTCCGAATTTGTTTGGGAAGGACATAATTGTGTTGTTATTGCCATGATTTTGGAATATACCGTTGTTTTGATATGGTTTTCTCAACTTGGAAAGTTTGAAATTTTGGAACCATCATGGCCGTCTTGAAAACGTGATTTCATATCCTTGTTTAATTTTCTGTTTATCCCATTTGGGAAAGAATTTATTGCTGGTGATGTCTTTTGACGTTGCCCACAATTCTTAATTGAAAATGATGAAAAAGTTTCTGATTCTTAAAAAACTCTGAGGCCAAATAGGAAAGTTAATAATGTCTGGAATCAATGATGATAATTTGATCATGTCGTGTACTCCTTTAATTTTTCCTTTTTTGATTTGTATGATTAATGATGAAGTCCCAGTGTCATTTCTGTTAACACGCTTGACAGGTTTTTCACTATTTGGAGATGATTATTGCCGATACGAATTTGTTGTGGAAAGAACTTGATTTATTTCCATTCTAATCTAAACGTGTTTGAATGTGTTCTGATTCTGCTTAATTCTCAAATCTTACCAAAACCGTGAACATTGATGTAAACCCCTTGAACCTCTCCCTTTCAACTTATTGTGTCGGATTACCAATGATAGTCTTGATCCTAGTTTTATCTTTGGCAGGTTAATTACAAGTTAACGGAAACTCTGGCTATCGTTGATTGGGATGATGATTGGCCATGTGTGAGTTCAAAAGTCTTGTTACGTGGATAGACGTGACTAAGACTGCCTGGTCCTAAGCTTGAGTGTGAGAAGAATGATAAATTCATGGGATTTGAGAAATTGTGGTCCTGTACCGTTTGCACTCTTTCCTTGTCCGCGTACGTCTTTCAATCTTATCATTTTCTCTCTTTTATTACAGCCTCCACTGCTGCCTCTTACGCTTCTTCTACTATTTTAGGTGTTATGATCTTATAGAGAGTCGGGAGGACGATTGTTGGTGGTTTGCAGGAAACTTGTAATCAACATGACTAATGCGAAATGCAAGGTGTATACTGCTGGTATGATTCAGCGCCCCAGTTGTAGGTTTTTGATTTGTTCCATTTGTAATTAACTTAAGTTCCTCTTATTCCAATCATGAGCAAATGGTTGTGGACTTGTAGGAATGGGATCTTGACAATCAAGAAGGGCATGGTGAAATTCTGGTACAGATGTGTGATGTCTTGTGCAATGTCACAACATCGCAATCTGCTGAACAAGGCAATAATAGAAACAGTAAATGAACACAATCAATTGTTCACCCAGTTTGGTTCAACCAACCTACATCTGGGGGCATACCAAGCCAGGAAGGAAGTCCACTATTAGTAGTATCAAATTACAGACTCAACACACCAGTTGACAATCTACCTAATTCAATCACTACCCAATGACCCTTCTACCTAAGTCCTCCCTAGGTAAGAGACTCCATCTCACTTCCAATCATCTCGATGATGTCTAGCAGTCAACTACACCGTCACTGCATCAACAGCTTGACTCCTTAAACTTTTCTATTACATAGACTTTGGAAGACACACTTCCATGACAATACCTAGACATGACCCTCATGACTAAGACCAATACTTTAGAGTTGCTTAACAGCTTCCTCCAAGAACAATACATCTCTTACCTACAGGCTTCGAGATAACCTTAGTGACCATCTCACACCCCGAGTGGTTCACTAGACAAAGCCCTAAGGTTCTACATCTTGGACCCGTGCTCATTCTAGGTTACAAGCACTCTATTTATAATATCATCCCAGTTGAATTTGGGCCTTCAATCATATCATATCAGCTGTAACAAATCTGATCATATCTTCAAATAAATCTTCATTTATTAGATCAGAATCTTCTCCATATCTTTATGCTTTAGATTCGTAACAATCTGATCTTCATAACAGATTGTAACAGAGTATATATCTCCCTTGATTTTCGCCTGCATTCTCTGAATCTCTTTAGCAGAAAATCTCAAACACACCAGAACCACGTGCAGCCCTAAACACATTAAAGTCTGATGTTCTGGTATAGTGATGTTACGACATCGCATGTGACATCACTCTTCAGCACTTTAATTCTTCAACAGCAAACCAGAATGTTAGTTAAAACATACCTATACTGTTAGACGCTCATGTTGTAACATCAACCATGACAACACATTGTTTTAACAAAATTACAGCCAATTACAAGAACTTACAATCTCCCCCTTTGGCTAATTTTGGCTAAAACACATACATAGATATTACAACTCAGATTACAGCAGTAATTACAATCCTACACTACTGTTGGGTGTTATCTGATCCTAACAGTGTACTGCATTCATGGGGAATCCTCTTCTGACTGATGTTAGGACATCACCATACGACATCAGCTCCAGGCAGCACACCAGGAGGTGCACATGAGGAAGAAGATATCCAATACTCCCCCTTAATACAACAGATTCCTTTTACCTTTCAACTCAGACCCGGAGAGGATGTAGAAGACTCCTCCAGAAAAGAAATGCTTGTCTAGACATCAAAGACTAATGGTGGCATGAGAGAATTATGCACACCTAAATTGATCAGACGCCCCCAGTCGACCTATGGCATAAGATGAAACTTAAGACGTGCCAATCTGCCAACTCATGTAACTCAGAACACAAGTCACAACTGTGTTCATAACTCAGGACACAAGTCACAAAGACTCAACACCAACTATGGCTGAGACCTCGTTCTGCAATAGCTGGGACTGCAGACTTCAGGCAAAACATCTGTGCAAACCATTTAGCCCATCTCTCACTTTTCTCCCCCTTTTTAGCCACAAATTGGCAAAGGAAGCCCTCACAAAACCAGTTCCAAGAAGTACTCACCCAAAGGCACACAAAAGCCAAAAAACTTATGAACCAAGAACACTCACGAGTTGAAGGAGAGAAGAATTGCCCCTATATATATCAGATCAGTTACTTAGGAATTAACGAGCTTTGAATATTTCAAAGTTCTTGGTCAAGGAAACGCTATTTTAGGAACTAAAAACTCCATCCAAATTCAATGTCTTCCGTCCAAAACAGTCTTGACCAGATTTATTGTTTCCTAACTGATATATACCATAAATTGTGCCAAAACAATTCCATGCAGAGTCGGATCCACGTGTTGCACCTCACCGTCCAAAATAATTCCTTGTTTGGCCCAAGAGAAACATGTCCTATCCCATGTTCTGACATCTCATCAGACATTGTCTACTGGTTCATAGCACAACCAATCCAAGACTTCACAGTAGATTCCAAGACACAACCAATATCAATCACATCCTAAACTTCACAAGGCTAAACTCCTCCTAAAGGCAGGAACCGGCTTTACAAACATGCGCACTCCCCCTCAATCCTAGAGCCTTTTTAGTCAACACACATTGGCTATCTCTCCCTCCTTGTAGCCACAATAGGACAACCAAGTACACACAATTCCAAAGACAACCTCTCAAACATCCAACCACCATACTCACACAATGAGGTAGATGTACACTACTGGTTCAATCAGGTCAAAATTGTCATGTCCACACCAACATGTCATAACATGTTGTCTGACATTATATCCAGTCTTCTTGATCAGCATGCAGTCTTCAGAAACATCAGCAATAACTTCCTCTCAACATCTGAACCATATCAGACAAGGTCACACACCTACACACCTAGGCTAACTCTCCACACGCTTGAACACCCTGCAAGCTTCACACTATGTGCACCTTTGCAGCAGAAACCATAGCCAAGTACCCCAATGCATTTGCCCACTACTCCACATATCTACTGAACCTCTTGGTTAGTTCACTTCACATGCTAGGCTGATTAACTTCTCTCCAGCAGGACTTGACCAAAGGGCTAAATCTCCTTCACAGGCATTTCTTCACTGAAACAATAGGTGAATAACCCTTTTCAGACTCTCAAGCAATCAATCCTGGTCTACTTCAGTCTTCTCTACATACTCCATCTAAGGCAGACCTTCTACTTCATCATTCTCCCGTATGACTATGTAGACGCTCCTTAGGCATAATGTAGGCACCAAGCTCGTGACCCAGAGCATAATCATCCTTCACCAAGGATATCCAAAATAGTGTCCCAACATAAGTTAGAACGCCTGCCACACACCAAAACATCATCACCATGATTCTTGATATGCTCCACCAACTGGACTTACTCTAGCAAAGTAATCCAAAGAACTAGAGAGTAACCTCTCATCCACCTTCAAGAAGAATAATCTCCTTGAGTCTTCAACCCATCACCCTTCTGCCCAAGAGTAACTTGTTCCAAGACAAACCTCAATAATAACCAGCTGCCACTCTCTGATTATTTTGATTCCTCGACTCCACTTCTGAGATCAACCACATGCCACAGTTTGGTCACCTCATTCACGAATCCTCATATGAAACCAGTCAAATGCCACATTTTGACCTTTTTCACGTTTGTCAGAACTCTCACAAAGGTATCTACCAAGGAAACTTGATCTTCAAGTCACATGATCCACTTGCTCAAAAGCAAACCCACTTAGACTCCCTAAGCCATGGTCATGTACCATCTTCTCCTTCCTGCCGCTCCTGCAAACTGTCATGAGAACGATTTTTTAAAGCCCCCTATCATTCCTGTAGATCATCCTATCATTAGCTGATGTGCCACATCACCAGCTGAGACTCCTGATGTTGAGCAAGATGTCAGAACATCTAACTGTTGAATTCAGCTCAACCTTCTGCCACTCAGAAGAACCTCCTCCCTTTGCAGAAACAGATTTCCATGCTCTCATAGGCTTGATTCAATAAACAAGTTTGAGTAGACAACCTCCATCCTGCTTAAAAACTCCAAAGACTTCAAACCTACCACATCTGAATCTTCAGAAAATAAGTAGTCCAAGACTACCCCATAGCTATACCAAAGAATGCCACTTCCCTTAGTAGAGCCGTCGGTAGAAAGCCAGAGATAACTGCCACTTATCCTAGACCTTCACAACCAGAGCAACCACCCTGCTCCAAACCACTTAGATCAGAAATAAACTGATCCAAGCTGAAACCCACAAGACTATGATGTCTTCATATCTTTAAGCCTTAAACACATCAGCTTGTCAACATTCCTCAACACTCTGCCTCTTCTAATTCAAACTTATCCCAGATAATTTGGATGATGCTCCAAGCACACAGTCACCAATCAACCCCACCAGATGATACATTCTCACACCACAAAGAGAAATAACCAGCCACATAGAGAAAAATAAATTCTCAATACTTGCAGTCCTGCACTTGTACATAGTCTCCCGTCAATGTATATTGTCATTAGTTGAAGACAGACAAAAACTCAACATTTGATCTGGTCTGAAACTTGAGGCCCTAGCTGATCCCTCTTCTGCTAATCCACATCACAGATCACTATGTTTCCCCAAAACAAAGGTATGAGATAATCCTCAATAATCTTTGATCTCTCAAACCAACCAGTTGAAGTTGCCTAGCACCAACTACCACGTCAGAGACCAACCTGCTGAGGAGACCAACCCTTAATGTCTTTCCAAGAGAATACCTTCCTAGAATCTCACCACCAGAGATACGAGAACTAACCAGGGTTACCTGCAGCGGAACATACAACGACTCCTCAACAACCTTCAGGTGCTGCTCAAAAATCCTTGCTTGTCACCAAGGGTCAACACTCTCACAATGGCAGCTCTGATAAATAGTCCATCCTTTACTTCAAGGGATCCTACACCCAACCGTATGAACTGGCCTAGTTCACAACTCAGCAACTATCTTCCTTGCTCACGAACCAGAAAGTATCTTCCCTAGATCTCATCCAGAAACAGACAGGATGCCCGCTCTGATACCAATTGAAATTCTGGTACAGATGTGTGATGTCTTGTGCAATGTCACAACATCGCAATCTGCTGAACAAGGCAATAATAGAAATAGTAAATGAACACAATCAATTGTTCACCCAGTTTGGTTCAACCAACCTACATCTGGGGGCATACCAAGCCAGGAAGGAAGTCCACTATTAGTAGTATCAAATTACAGACTCAACACACCAGTTGACAATCTACCTAATTCAATCACTACCCAATGACCCTTCTACCTAAGTCCTCCCTAGGTAAGAGACTCCATCTCACTTCCAATCATCTCGATGATGTCTAGCAGTCAACTACACCGTCACTGCATCAACAGCTTGACTCCTTAAACTTTTCTATTACATAGACTTTGGAAGACACACTTCCATGACAATACCTAGACATGATCCTCATGACTAAGACCAATACTTTAGAGTTGCTTAACAGCTTCTTCCAAGAACAATACATCTCTTACCTACAGGCTTCGAGATAACCTTAGTGACCATCTCACACCCCGAGTGGTTCACTAGACAAAGCCCTAAGGTTCTACATCTTGGACCCGTGCTCATTCTAGGTTACAAGCACTCTATTTATAATATCATCCCAGCTGAATTTGGGCCTTCAATCATATCATATCAGCTGTAACAAATCTGATCATATCTTCAAATAAATCTTCATTTATTAGATCAGAATCTTCTCCATATCTTTATGCTTTAGATTCGTAACAATCTGATCTTCATAACAGATTGTAACAGAGTATATATCTCCCTTGATTTTCGCCTGCATTCTCTGAATCTCTTTAGCAGAAAATCTCAAACACACCAGAACCACGTGCAGCCCTAAACACATTAAAGTCTGATGTTCTGGTATAGTGATGTTACGACATCGCATGTGACATCACTCTTCAGCACTTTAATTCTTCAACAGCAAATCAGAATGTTAGTTAAAACATACCTATACTGTTAGACGCTCATGTTGTAACATCAACCATGACAACACATTGTTTTAACAAAATTACAGCCAATTACAAGAACTTACAATCTCCCCCTTTGGCTAATTTTGGCTAAAACATATACATAGATATTACAACTCAGATTACAGCAGTAATTACAATCCTACACTACTGTTGGGTGTTATCTGATCCTAACAGTGTACTGCATTCATGGGGAATCCTCTTCTGACTGATGTTAGGACATCACCATACGACATCAGCTCCAGGCAGCACACCAGGAGGTGCACATGAGGAAGAAGATATCCAATACTCCCCCTTAATACAACACATTCCTTTTTCCTTTCAACTCAGACCCGGAGAGGATGTAGAAGACTCCTCCAGAAAAGAAATGCTTGTCTAGACATCAAAGACTAATGGTGGCATGAGAGAATTATGCACACCTAAATTGATCAGACGCCCCCAATCTTGAGGGAAGAAAGGTTTTGTAGCGGTTTAGGGATCAACAGAAAGAGGACGTAATCACACAGGAGTCTGACACAAATTCGCAGAGCCCAGAGCAACCTCTACAAACACACAGAGCACGACCTTCAAGTCTTTGAGCCTTCTGCAGCAACATCTGTACTCATAAACGAAACAAACAGACAGTAACTAAGTAAAGTGGTTAGTTATTGATAAGTGAAAATTGTAGCTATTTTTGTATATAAGTTTTGTTGCACTTATCATTACTTTGTGTTAAAATTGGTTGAATAAACCCCGCTTTGTTCGTAATTACGTTTACTTTACGTTTTCGTGTGTATAGTGCGTTATCGTGTAAATATCATTGAGTTTAATTGATTTTCATTTATTTTTGCAGGTGTTCCAGCAATGGTATTTTGGTATTTTTGTATAGAGCATTGAATAAGCTTTCCAGCGCTTCAAACCGTGCGTCAATCGGAGTTACGGTTCAAAAGTTACGAATAAAACAGTGCAGAATTTTCTGGTGTGATTCGCCCCTGCTGCGTTGGGTGGAAATTCCGCCGGGCGAAACTGCAAAAGCGTCGGGCGATGCCAAAATTCCGTCGGGTGAAGCACATGCACAGCAATGTCACAATTCTGGAACTTGCAAAAATAAACCGCCTTTCTCCGCCTGGCGAAGCCAGAATTCCGCCGGGCGAATTTTGACGGGCTGAAACTCCATTAAAGGTCCAAAAACACAATTTTTAGGTATGGGTTTGATATTTTTGGTTCCAAATCCATCCAATAGCATTTTTTGACCAGAATTAGGCTAGAAAACACATTGGAGCATGCATTAGGATGATCTGGAGTCGAATCCTTCATCAATCGGAGCCGACAACTCAAGAAATGTTTGTTTTTTCTCCATTTCTTCTCTATGTTTTTCTCTATTTGTTGGGTTATGGTTGTATTGTTACTCTAAACCTATGTACATGTATTGATCATGTTTGTATAATATATATGCTTTACAAATCATTATCTATGTCTTCCTTGATCTTTTTGCATTTATGTTTGGATTTATGTTGTGTTAGAGATAAACATCACGAATCTTGATTAAGGATGGATATCTATTGTCTAGATGCTAGAGATAGATTTAGATAATAATCTTTATGGTGTTGGAACTTAATGTCTTCCGTGTTTCGAGGCGTCGTGCGCGAGAGTGACAACGAGAGTGATACGGTTGATCTCTCAGCTCAGTGTTCCAGAGATGGACATTGTTGTGAGCGATACGTGATGATTTTGATGAGTATTGTATGTTGAATGCGACCGATCGATAGGTTTACGTTTGTTCTGAGTAGTGTATATTCATGCTTGATAGGTTTCTTCTCTTCAAAGAATGTACTCTTTTTATGTTCATATTTACTTTTCCGCATTTAATTCAAACCATTTAAACCCAAACTCATTAACAATTAAATTGTCGAATGGAAATTCAGTAGCACCGATCTCTGTGGACACGATAATTCCCAGAAAAATACTTCCAAATCTTTTTGTTTGCTTGCCTCTATGCCGCTCCAACAGTTATGCACGGATGATTGACTTAATATGTTATGCAAAGAGAAAAGATATCTTAGGGTCAAAAATTAAGGTGTGACAGATGCCCCTATTTAAGTTTCTCCTATCCGGAGATATGGAGATCGAAATCTTCGTCTCGACGTGATAGGAGAGACTTAAATACAAACATGCACAATTTTTTGCCCTAAGATGCCAGCAAAATGCACATGCTATGATATGATATGATGCTAAATGCAAGACAAAGAAAACTGAAACGCTGAAACACAGCTAAAGAAAGGAAGACCCGACGAGGAACAGCTTAGCAAAGTAAAACTCCACGTGGAAAGATCACTAACTCCATTGGGGAAGAGATTATACTGACAATCACAAGGTATCTTAAGCATAGGGTGATGAACTTGCGACCAAATCCTTAACAAAATCCACTTGAAGAACCTGCTATCGTGGTTAACCGGAGGAATCTTCAAGAAATATCAACTGGAGGAGTCTATTGTCGAGACTTAGAACCTCGCTGAGAATACCTTCATCCAAGGTTTTATCGAAGGATATGTCTGTTATCAAAGTATTGAGGAATCTGCTGAGAAAAGCAATGATTGTCTGTTAAAGTTTAGAATTAACCAGGGAATTTACTGCCGAAATCCTGGAAAGAAAGCGACTATTTGTCGAAATTTAAAGTAAACCAGGGAATCTACTGCCGAGATCCTAGAAATAAATGACTATTTGTCGAAGTTTGAAAGTAAACCAGGGAATCTACTACCGATATCCTGGAAAGAAACGCTTGTTTCCCCGACAACTAGGTCTAGAACTAGGTAAAGCCATGTTGGTCACTCTTGAATACAATCAAAACTAGATCTCCATAGAATTTTTGGATACAGTCTTGCCTTCTCTTGGGCTTAAACAATATGGAACAAAGAGAAAGGCAGTATTCTTCGTGAACCTTTTCTCAGACTGTCACCCCTAGAAATTGTCAAAGAAATTCTACTCCCTAGAGTTGATCTATTCTCGGTGAATAGCATCTCTTGAATTTCTTCAAACCTCGGGACTTTCACTAAATGATCTATTCTCGGTGAATAGAATTTCTTAAACTTTTCTTGGTTTGGGACCCACAGGCTTCCTAAAAGCATCCCCGCCTCCTCTTGGGCTTTGTACAAGGACCCTTCGGCTTCTTAGAAGTTCTCATGCCTTCTCTTGGGCTTAATACAAGGACTCTAAAGACCTGTTAAAGGTATAAGACAGAACTTAGTCATCCTTTGCTAGAGCAGTCTTTCCAGTGTCAAATCACATACCAATTTAGGGTTGATTCTCATCCCTTAATACACCCGCCTCCTCTTCGGAATCATACAAAAGATAAAACTCTTCTACACCAATAAACTTGGACAGTCTAAATCCCCTTGAGTCTCAAAGACATTCTCAAGTTCCCTACAAACATAGGAGAAACCCCGGTTACTCTAGATAAATATCCAGCTGAGTTAAAACCCATGGGTCCTAAAACCCAGTCTCTCTCCCAAAAATCCCCAAACTAGGGTCAGTTTATCATCAGTATAACACTATCCCAAATCAGAACCTCAAGGCATCTGATATCTCAACTCTTTTGGAACCCTCAGCAAGAGTTGAATCCCCATTTGGACCTGCTTCGGGATCTCAATATTCCTCAGCAGCAAAAGATAGCCTCCTCTTAGGCTTTGTATAAGGACCTTTCCTCAGCAGAAAGCTAGCCTCCTCTTGGGCTTTGTACAATGATTCTCCCTAGCGGAGCTAACCTTTTCAGACTCTCTTGTTGAGTCAATCAAACTTTTCAGACTCTCTTGTTGAGTCAATCACTGTTCAGATTCTCTTGTTGAGTCAATCACCTTTTCAGACTCTCTTGTTGAATCAATTAATTTCTCAGACTCTCTTGTTGAGTCAATCACATTTCAGCACTCTCTTGTTGAGTCAATCTTTTTAGCCTCAATCTTGGGCTTTGTACAAGACAGATAAAAATACTCTCTTGATGAGTCAACCTTTTTCATGCCTCCTCTTAGGCTTTGTATAATGATTTCCCCTAGCAGGAGATAGCCTCTTCTTAAGCTGTGTAGAATGATTTCTCCAGCTTGTCCATCCACAATCCTGGGCTTTGTACAGGACAGATAAAAGCACTTTCTTGTTGAGTCAAACCCTTTTAGCCTCAATCTTGGCCTTTGTGCAAGACATAAATCTCCATCTCTTAAACTGGGGACAGATATCTTCCCCAACCGAGTCATTTCCTCCCAGCCTTCATTTAGGCTTTGAGGAATGATTTCCCAAGCAGAGTCAAACTCATTGCAGCCTCAATCTTGAGCTTTGTACAAGACACATAAAAATATCCTCACCAGAGTCAGTTAAATTTCTCATTCCAGCCTCAATCTTGGGCTTTGTATAAGACACATATAAACCTCCCCGGTGGAGTCAAAACCTTTTTCAGCCTCCTCTTAGGCTTTGTTTAATGATATCCCCAAAGTCAGTCTCTTTTTTTTTGCCTCAATCTTGGGCTTTGTTCAAGACACCAATATATAGCCTCTCTTGTTGAGTCGGTCTTATCCAGCCTCCTCTTACGCTGTGGGTAAGGATTTCCCCAGTGGAGTCAATCAACCTCTTAGCTTCAACCTTGGGCTTTGATCAAGGCACACAAAAATCAACAATCCCTCTTTAGAGATGACAAATTCTCTCTCAGTCAAAATCTTTTAGCTTCAATCTTGGGCTTTGAACAAGACACCAAACATATTTCCTCCCATAGAATAGGAGGAACTACGATTGCTATGATTTCCCTGTTTCATTTAAACGGGAATACGTAGGCATAAGATTGCGAAATCTTAGTAAGCATACCAAACAAAAACTCTAGGTCCAGTACCTTCACATATCCAGCAAAACTTAGGTCTAGTACCTTACCAAAAACATCGGGAAAACCCGAACATCAACAAAAACTCACTCACTCACTCATACTTCCCAAGAAACTTTCCCAACCCATTAACGGATAAACACCATCAAGTATAAAGCGAAACCTAAAGCTAATATCTTGTGGATAACCACATATAGGATGGGCAATTAACAACTCCCCATTGTATAACCTGGCCCCGGACCCCCCAATCTCTTTAAAGCGGTTGTTCAGTTAAATATTCACGTACAAGGTTAGTTTTAGATAGCTTCCCTTTACCTTCCAGCTTCACGGGATAAATAAGAAATCAGAAAGTAGCACCCTCCTCCTCATTGCAGTGAGGAAAACCCAGCGATAAGGTGGTCGTGTCACCGACAACAATATTGCTCGCTACAGGTATGGGTAAAATTTTCATCCCAACTCTTGTGCTATCTTTCTAACCATATCCTTTTAAATTTCGCAATTTACTTTCAGTACTTTATTTATGCTGCAAATTACTCTATCAAAATTACTAATTCAATCTTAATTGAGAAAGGTGTAAAATTAATCATGAATTTTAAATACCACAATTCATCCCCCTCCCCCCTCTTGTACTTGAAGTCACTTGTCCAACAAGTGGCATCCGAGCATAACTCTTACAAGGACTAATCGTCTCAGGAGGAAAAATGACTTCAAATTATTCACTAAAGAAACCCTCATTATTTAATGGAGAGGGGTATAGTTTGTGAAAAGAAAAAATGAAGTTTATTATAGAAGGGATTAATCATGGTATTTGGAAGTTTGTGGACAGAGATCCATTTGTTCCTACATACAAAATTAATGGTGTTGTAGAAAACAAACTCGGAAAGGATTGAATCAAAGATGATAAAGAAAATGTGCAGCGCAGTTTGAAGGAAAAAGTTGTCATCACCACCGCTCTCAATCTTGACGAATTTTTACAATTTTTTCAATGAAAAACTGCCAAACAAATGTGGGACATACTCCAAATTACCCAGGAAGGAACTACCGAGGTAAAGAGGGCAATACTGGGCACATTAACCCATGAGTATGAACTCTTCAAAATGAATTCAGAAGAGGGCATAAATTAAATGCAAATACGATTCACCTATATCATGAGTCATATGAGAACTTTGGGAAATAGTTAATAGATGTTGTTAACTGTTAGTTAATAACTTGACAGTCAGGGTAATTGTTTGTTAGTTGTTAGGTTAGTGGTAGTTAATAGATTAACTTAGGTATTGCCATGACAGTTTTGAATTGTATGACAAATTTGGTTATGTGAAATGTTAGAGCAGGGTGGTTTCATGTGTGCATTGTATGTTGAACTACATACTTGAATAACATTGATTATTTTAGATTTATGAACTACTGATGTGCGCTGCTATGCTAGTTATGTTTGTAATGAACTGATATGATGATATGTATGTGTGATGGCTTTTGTTGTATGAGCTGTTAGGGCAAAGTGATTTTCTTATGTGTGTATTGTATGGACATGGTTTGTACTGGTGTATTGTCATGTATGTAACTATGTCAGTAGGGTTATAATCTATGTGTATATGTTTGTATGATGCTATTTTGAGGTTGCACTACTTGTCATGACAGATAGGCCTTTGATTGAAGGTGTTTTTTTTATGTGTATTGCTTATGGTCTGTCTCTTAATGTATGCATAACCTATATGTTTGGAATAGAATTGTGTGAATGATGCTGATGTTGTTTGAATGTTACAGGGCTGTTTTGGCATAGCATGGTGAAAGAGGGAAGTTTTGGTCATGGCATGACATGAAGGTTTTGGCATGAAACTTGGACATGAAGATTGAATCATGGAGTTTGGTCATGGATGTTGGTGCAATGAAGCTTAGACATGAAACTTGGACATGCAACTTGGAGATTAGTATGTGTAGCGAGCGATTTTGGATGCGGTTCTTAAGCGCTGGTCGCTCTCTGCGGTTGAGCTTAAACTACAGGTCGATTCATTTTTTATCCTATTGTGAGCTGATGAAGGAAGGGAAATAGATGTCTCCAATTAACCCTGCTTTGCATATTGAGTTTAAACAACGGTCTGTTAGGTTACGGATGCTATCAATGTGGGGGGGCCTTTGTACTGGTTATTTGTATTTTCGCCAATACTGTTTTCTTTCTTTTTACCTTGACAGAAGGTTTCTGGCGGGGAACAAGGATTAGGATGTTAGGACTGATGTTTTTGAATTACTGCTTTTGATTGATGGAGATATGGGATTTGGGTTTTTTGTTTAGTGTGCTCGCTAAGATCTTTTCTTTTGATCTTATGCCTACATATTCCCGTTTACCGAAACAGGGAAATCAGAGCGTTCGTAGTTCCTCCTATTCTATGGGAGGAAATGGGTGTTTTGGTGTCTTGTTCAAAGCCCAGGACGTGAAGCGAAAGGTGGTTTGTATCTTGTTTAAAGCCCAAGATGTGAAGCTGAAAAGTCTATTTGTGTCTTGTTCAAAGCCCAAGACGTGAAGCTGAAGGACCTCGACTTTAGAGAGAATTTGTCATCTCTAAAGAAGGGTTTGTCTGTCACAACTGTTGGGTGACTGGTTATAAAGGAGAATTACTCTAACCGAGATATGCGAATCCTAGTAATGTCATAATTTCCGTTATAGGGGGTTTTAACCTGAAGGAGAAGACTTTAACTCAGTGTAGAGCAATGTTATCTTTCCTTAGGAATTTCTCATGCTAAAAGAGGGACAGTGGCATGGATGTAGATGATCCAGAGGCTTGCCGCTTACAGCGATTAGATGAAGGGGAAAGGAGTTGTTGATGTTTGTATACTGTGAACGAGGCACAGTTTTGATGCTAAAAGGTTGATTGGATCAACCAGTGGTTTTCTTATACAAAGCCTAAGAGGAGGCTAATGGCCCAACAAGAGGGAGTTTTTATGTGTCTCGAACGAAGCCCGAGAGAGAGGCTAAAAGGGTTGACTCAACAGGAGAATCTTTTATACTCAACAAGAGAGTGTTTCTGTATCTCGTACGAAGCCCGAGATGGAGGCTGAAAGGGTTTGACTCAACAAGAGAGTTTTTTTATACTAAACAAGAGAGTGTTTTTGTATCTCGTACGAAGCCCGAGATGGAGGCTGTTGTTTGTTTGGCTCAATAAGAACCCTTTTGTATCTCGTACAAAGCCCGAGATGGAGGCTAAAGGGGTGATTGACTCAACGAGAGAGTCTCTTATGTGTCTCGTACAAAGCCCGAGAGAGAGGCTAAACGTTGTTTGACTCCACTGGGGAGAATCATTTTACAAAGCCCAAGAGGAGGCTAAGGTAACTGTTTAAGTGACAAGTCCAGTATACTGATTTTGAAAGAGAAAATCAGTTCTTATATGAGCAACACTATACTCCTGGACTTGATTCAAGGATCCGGGTTATTCCTGTTCTTTAAGGAAGCGGGAAATCCGAAGGGTAGTGAGACTGTCCGAGTCTGCGGGTTTCCTTCCTATTTAACGAAGGGGGCACTTGAGAATGTCTTTGAGACTCAAGGAGATTAGACTGTCCAAGTCTAGAGTTTCATCTTTTTTACTATGCTTTGAGAAACAGTAGTAGACTCTTTGAAAGAACTGTTCTATTAAGATGATTAAGTTCTGTTCCTATACCTCTAGGAGGTCGTCGGGACAATTTGTACGAAGCCCAAGAGGAGGCTGGAAACTTTTAAGAAGCCGACGTGTCCTTGTACTAAGCCCGAGAGGAGGCTATCATTCCCGGAGGAAGAGATCATTATACGAAGCCTAAGAGGAGGCTGTGAATACTTCTAAGAAGCCGACGGGTCCTTGTACTAAGCCCAAGAGGAGGCGGGTTGCTTTTAGGAAGAATACATTCATCTCTGGGAGTAGAGTTTCTTGACAATTCCTAATGAGAACAGCCGAAGAGAAGACTGTATCTGGTGATCCTATTGGGGATCTAGTTGTCTATTTCTACGAATAAACGAAACGGCGTAATCTATTTCTAGACGTAGTTTCCAGGGAAACTCTAAATATCTATATTATTATTACACAGTTGATATGAGTTTATGAAAGAAGACTTACAGCGAAACAGCTCCACAATACAGTTATATGTATATGAAAGCGGTAAATGAAAGCAATAACCACTTACTCGGTTGTAGAGCTTCCATGCTGTTTGGTTAGTTGTTCAACAAAGAAAGATTGAAAACAACAGTATATTCAAAATCAAAGGAGAAAGTGCTTTGAAATAAAAAGATTTGGGGCTTACAGCTCAAGGAGAGGCCCAGGGTTTTATCAGTGAGCGCACTGTTGAATTTGTACAGAGGGATTTATACAAGTGACTGTGGCCCAAAAAAGGTTTTCTGTACAAAGGGATGGGTCTTACACTCTCTCAAGAGGCCCAAAAAGTTTAAAGAAAAAGAAATGGGTCTTACTACTCGAGGGTAGGCCCAGTTGGATAATTTTAAACTGGCGACGATCGCGTCATTTATTTGAAAATGTACAGAGGGACTTATACAACGAATGAGGCCCAAAAAGTTTTATGTACACAAGGGGTTGGGTCTTACACTCTGATAGAGGCCCAAAAGTTTTGAATGAGTCTTATAGCTCAAGGAGAGGCCCAAAGTTTGTTTTTCAACGGATGATGATCGCGTCGAACTTTTTGAAATACAACGGGACTTATACCATAAGTGAGGCCCAAAATGGGTTGTATTTACAAAGGATTGGGTCTTACACTCTATTAGAGGCCCAAAAGTTTGAATGGGTGTTATAACTCAAAGAGAGGCCCAGTTGATTTTTTAAAAGGCGACGATCGCGCCGTTTACTTGTACAGAGGGACTTATACAATAAGTGAGGCCCAAAATGGTTTTGGTTAAAAGGGGGTTGGGTCTTACACTCTATTAGAGGCCCAAAAGTTTTGAATGGGTCTTATAGCTCGAGGAGAGGCCCAAAAGGTTATTTTTCAAAAGGCGACGATCGCGCCGTTTGTTTTTTACGGTATCAGGTCTTATACAATACACTGAGGCCCAAAAATGATTTGGTCAAAAAAAGGATTGGGTCTTACACTCTATTAGAGGCCCAAAAGTTTGAATGGGTCTTATAGCTCAAGGAGAGGCCCAGTTGATTTTTTAAAAGGCGACGATCGCGCCGTTTACTTGTACAGAGGGACTTATACAATAAGTGAGGCCCAAAATGGTTTGTACAAGGGGGTCGGGTCTTACACTCTATTAGAGGCCCAAAAGTGTTTGAAAAAGTTTGATGAGGGTTGAATTAATCAAAAACCCTAATTTCATTTTTTAAAGGGCATCTTTCAAAGAAAAATCAAGTAAAAAATGATAAAAATATCAAATAAAATCATTAATCATGTTATAAACAGTGATTAAGGTTTATGAAAAAGTATTTTATCCACATGAATATTTAAAATCATTTTGGTTTTAAAAATCAAGAAAAAGAAATCATTTTAAAAGCATTTAAAACAATTTAAAACAATATTTTTGAATATATTAAAAATATATCAAATAATAATATTTTTTGTGATTTTTTGGTGGATTAAAATATTATGGAGTATGAATAACAAGTGTGTAAAATAGATTTTGAAAATGATAATTTTTGCTATGTGAAATAATTGGTTGAGTTTTGAAGATAAACTAAGAAAAAGAGGAAAGTGATGTCACAACATCACTCATGAGACATCACTCATGAGTTTTCAACATCTTTTTTATCAAACTTCCAACACCCATAACTTTCTCAAATCTCAATGGTTTGAGACAAAATTTATATGCATCTGGCCCAGAATTTCACAAGGAATCCAATGGTGGTGGTAGTTTTTTCAGATCACACTCCCTCCTCAAAACCCGATAGTGGTTTTGAAAAGGACCTATAATTGCATTTTCTGTGCTACACTTTGATACAGGCATGGATTACATGGTGAATTAGCCCAAACACAACATATACAACATGTATGAGATGTGTATGATCAGTGGACTTCAAAGCAATGCATGATTTCAAGGATTCCAAGTTGTGATGCTTACCTCTTTTTGAGCTTTTTGGAGTTTTTGTGCAATCTGTCAAGCCTCTTGTTCCAGAAATGATTTGATGCTTTAGACACACTCAAATGATCCCTTAGAAGCTTTTAGGATGATTGGAATCAACTGGTACCTGCAAAAACACAAACTGTCCCTTTCTTGCAAAAGGGGTTAAAAGTGACCAAAATAGCAACTCTCTCAAATGGTGTTCCAGATGTTGGGAACCATTTGGGACAGTTCAAGGATGATATTTGGAGTGTGTTTGAGGTTTTATCTGGTTTGGAAAGTGACTGAATCAAGACATGGCTTGAAAAATGCAAAAAAGTGTCATTTTGAGGTTTTGAGAAGTGACTTTGTGATTTTGTGATTACAGGTCACTTGTGATAGTTTGCACAGCTTACATATGATATATATGAGGTGTGTGTGTGATTAGTTTGAGTGGAATTGCTTTCTAACTCAAAAACTCAGAATTACTTGCTTTGGAAGGCAAATTTGAGTTGAAAGAAGAGATTTTGAGGAAATCATCTGTTTGATGGCTTTGGTGTACTCAAACTGAGCACAAATGAGCTCTATTTATAGTAGAGCAAGTTTGTTTTCGCAGCAATAGTGAATGGCAACTGCAGCAGAGGTTTGTTCAATGTTGGCCAATGAAAATCCAAGTCTCCTCTAGCCATTGACTAGAGGTTAGAGCACAAAGCTTTGGTTCCCTACTTGTTGGAGGAATGTTGATTGAATTCAGTTGCAAATGTGTCAGTTCATGCCACCTCTAAGCATCTATTAAATGCTCAAATCCAAAATTGGAGTCTTGTCCCTCTTTTAGGGATTTTTAGGAATAACATGCTACTTCTTGTTCCAAGGACTTTGGAGGCTTGGCTCAGTGATTGTCCCCTTTAGATTTGATCCTCAGAGGTGTCAAAGTGATGACAAGGCTTGGAAATTCGTGTGGCACAAGAAGTGTGCAAATCTGTCCTAAAACATGTCTTAAAAATCAGCTGCAGCAATCCCTGTTGTAAAATTCATAACTCCCTGCTCGAGTATGCTATATGGACGTTCTAGGACTTTCTGGAAAGCTTAGATGACGTACTTCAGCTTTGATGTTTGACTTTGGTCTTGGTTCAGCTTGTAATGTCATCAAAAATGGTCTTGAACTTGTGTAGTCAAATCTGTCCTAAAAGCTGTCATGAAAATTCTGCTTTATCAATGCTTTTTGCGAAAATCATATCTCCCTGCTCGAGTATGCTACAAGGACGTTCTACACCTTTCTGGAAAGCTGAGACAACGTACTTCAACTTTGATGTTCAAGGTTTGGCTTGAATCAACTTGGATCATGGAGAAAAACATCCTTGAAGTTGGGACATTCTTGCTGGAAAAATATTGATGATGTCCCATGAAATGTTGAAACATTTGACAACTTTGATCATTAATAATTCCAAACTTTAATCACTTGTATATTTTAATCCACTATGATATTTTGAATTGAAGTGAATTGCATCTTTGATGCTTGTCTTGCATGGTGACAAAGCTTGAAAATTGGGTGGCACAAGAAAAGTGCACAAAATCAGTCCTAAAAAATCAGCTCGAGCAAGGCCTGTTGTGAGGTTCATAACTCCTTGCTCAAGTTGAATTAATGGGAGTTCTAATACATTTTGGAAAGCCCTAATGACATACTTTAACTTTGATGTTTGACTTTGGTCTTGGTTCAGCTTGCAAAGTCATCAAAAATGGTCTTGAACTTGCGTAGTCAAATCTGTCCCAAAAGCTGTCATGAAAATTCTGCTTTATCAATGCTTCTTGCGAAAATCATATCTCCCTGCTCGAGTATGCTACAAGGACGTTCTATAACTTTATGGAAACCTGAGATGACGTACTTCAACTTTCATGTTAGACTCCTGACCTGGTTCAACTTGGATCATGGAGAAAAACATCCTTGAAGTTGGGGCATTCTTGCTGAAAAAATATTAATGATGTCCTATGCAATGTCAGAACATTGGACATTAAGAATTCCTAACTTTGATCACTTATATCTTTCAATCCTTATGATATTTTGAGTTGATTCCCTCTACAATGTTGAAGTATCAAATACCCTCTTTAAAAGTAGCTCTTACTCAAAATCAATGGATGCTTGGATCAATAGTTACAACTGTAATACCCCAAAATTTGCTCTTCCCTTTTGGCATCATAGCATGGCATTATCATTTATCATATCATATCCATCTCATTAGCATTGCATTGCATTTAACATAGAAAAATGAAGCATGGCATCCTTCTTACCATCAGGGCATGTGATCAGGTGGAAGGTGGACAATCAAGGGATCATTCAAAGCACAAAAAGGTCAATCAAGTTGGCTCTAGGCAAGCCAAGAGGTCTCTCATGTCTCATACTATCTCAATTGATCTTCCAAAACCTCAAGGAAGTGAGATTCAATGGAAGATTGAAGCACTACATCTTTCACTATGCAAGAGATTCAAAAATTGAAGGAAAACCCTCAAAAGAGATAGCTCATTGATTCAAAATCATTCTCAAGTGGCATTTCTCATCATCCTTTAAGAGGATACACAACATACTCTGAGGAATTTGGATTTGGAAGATGTGCAATTTCCTCCTAACCAAAGGGGGTCAAAACTAGGGTTTCCCATTAAATCAGGGAATCTTTGATTTTTTGGACAAAGCTTGTTGTCATGGTATTCTACATGTTCTTAAGTGTATGTGTGTGGAAGATTGCATCTCAATTGGTTTTAGAAGTGGTTCAATTGGAAGAAAGATCAAGAATCAGAGAAATTGGGGCAAAGTCAAATAATCAGAGGAAAAAGTCAACTCTTGACTTTTTGAGGCCAAATTCATGAAATTCATGTTACATATGTCCAATGTACAAAATTTGGTCAAGAAATTCCAAAGGAATCATGAAAAAATCAAGATGTAAAAAGTTGCCATTTTTGGATGAAGTAGGGTTGCTAAAAATAGCAAGTTTTGGCCATTTTGCATCAGAATTTGAACCAAGGCCATTTAAATTTGGAGCACCAAATGAAAAATCCACTCTACCTCAATGAAAGATCTTGTTTTAAGCTTCAAATCCATGTGTAGAACATCTCCATTGGATAAAAATTGAGAGAGATATGATTGATCAAAGTTGGAGGAAAGTAGGTTCAAAACTAGGTCATGACCAAGATTTTCAGGTCACGCGCGCAATCATTTTAACAAACAGTTGGTGGGCCAAATGTCCACTCATTTTTCTCATGGTTAAAGGCCTCAAATGAAAAACTTTTCAACATCAAAGTTGTTCCTTGTAGTGTCCTCTTCAATGTTGATGTTGTGAAAATTTTGATTTAACCAAGTTATGAGATAGTTTGGAGGGTTCAAAGTCATGTTGTTTGTGCTGAAATTTTGTGTGCCCAGTTGCCATGCCAGCCAACCTCTGGCCATGCCCACCAACCAGTTTTGAACCAATGCATTCATAGCTGTTTTTAGGCATATTTGAGACCTCATTTTACTTCAACTTGCAAACCAATGTTGTTCCCCAATGTACCATCTTTCTAATGACATCAATGTTTCATTGTTTCATTCACTAACCATGGAGAAATTCACCCTCAAACACCCACTGTTACCATGATGATTTGCTGCATAATATTTTGGTTCAAACATACATCAAGTACATGACAGAGGTTTTATGTGTGCTGCCTCATTAAGACCAACACATATCTGCACCTCTCACACCCTTGCTCGAATTATACATGAAGAGGGAAAGGTTGGAAGCGTGCTATAGAAGTTTAGCAGCAAGAACATGGTAACACATCATAAACCAGCTGCACCATATCATTGCTCTCCCTAACTAACTTGACTCAGTTAGTTAGGGATGACTCATTTAACTCCACATAACTCAGTTAACTCACTCATTAAACCATGGTTAGAGTTTACTATAAAGCAAAACCTCACTCTCTAATTTCATTTTTCAACTTCATTCTTTCACATTCTCTCCAAAGAACTCTCTCTGCTTTACTCTCAACATCACCATTGCCAAGAATTTTCGAGCTCATCTTGCTCATTCCACTTCAACACTTTCCTTGTTTCTCTCAATTTCACAACAGTGCATTTGTTCTTGAAGCTTGGATTTCGCTCACTTCCATTGAATCATCATCAAGTTCTACATCTCAGCCTTTATTTGGCCAAGTGAAGATTGTAGAAGAGACAAGATCTCTGGTTTTCTGAAGAGTATCTCAAGGTCACAAAACTTCAGGTACGAATTTCCACCATTATAGACATGATTTGAAGATGTTTTCAGGTTCTTGAGGCTTCTTATAAGCTCAAGAACTTGTCTGGCTAGTTGATAGGCCTTTAGAGGCATAGTTGAAAAGTTAGGGCAAACTTTCCTCTGTTCGATTCTCTCATTTCATGAACTTTTTGTGTGTTTTATCACTGGATCCATGTTCTCCTTTACTTCCTCTTCATTTTGGTATATCATTTGTGGAATTCTGGAAGATTGGAGGTTGCAGACGGTGGAGGTGTGACCGGAGAAGGTGACCGGAGGTCATCTCCGGCCGGTGACTGTAATTGCTAGGGTTTCACTATGTTTTAATCGTGGCCTTTGATTGTTCTTAATCCTACGTTCCAAAATGTGCCAACACATAAAAAAAAGCGTGCAAGTCACATGCCAATTTTCTGAACTCACTTAAACGTTGTATGGCATGGTACACGATAGGGAGTGTGGACATTCACATGTGCGCGTTGATGTTGTTTACTTTGACTATGGTTTGACTGTGACTTGATCCAATGGCCATGAGTGAGTCAATTTTGTTGACTGAGATTCCATGCTTGTTAGTATGTTCTGCGTGCTTATTGGACCTAAGACAGATTGTTATTTACACCCCACGCTTCTAAGGCCCAAACGAATTGAACTATGGATTTGCTATGGTTGCACCCCATTCATATTGCATTTCATATTTTATTTTCATTTTTGCTACACGTTTCATAATTGATTTTTAAAAATATCAAATGATATTGGAAAATTCTACAAAAATTCATGTGTATTCTTAAAACATTTAGGAAATTTTTCATGATTTTATTTTCTGATTTTATGACCATTTTGCCCCTGTTCCATTATTTCTTTTGAATTTCCATTTGCATGCATACTTAATGTGACATATGATTTTGTGCATTTTTGTTCTTGATCATAAAAAATGATTTTGATGCCTTTCTTTTTGCATTGTGGTCACAATATGTTGAGGTATGTTTGAGATTTATGAGATGATTTTTAAGTCTTTTTTGGATGACTTTTGATGTGTTGCTTTGAGCATGAATGCATGAAACTTCCATGAGACTTTGACCTAATTGTTGAGTGACTTTGGTTCTGATTCATTGCTTGTGGACTTGATATGTTAATGGCATGTGTTTAAGGTGTTTGATTGGTGAAAGTCATAATTTTTGAAGTATGTTTGCTATTTGTTTGAAGCATGAAGTTTAACTTGTTCATTTTGTGAATGCATGCCTCATGTTTGGTTTGCTTGATCATGAAGGCACTTGTGCCATGAGTTGTGGTTTTGTTTGAGGATGTATAGCATGTTAATTGACTTCTGATTGTGACATTTGGGTTTCATCTTTGCATGTTTGATGTTTATCTTGCACCTTAAGTCACTTGTTTCACAAGTATGAACCACATTCACATCACTTCACCTTTTCTTCTTTGCTTCTTGTTGGATTGAGATTTTGTTTGCATGATTTAGTATGCCCATTTAGGATAACATTAGGTTGTGTAAATATGAGTTACATTCTGACTTGGAAGCATGTATAGCATTCAATCTCATTTCACTTTGTTTGTCAACTTGTTTGAATTTGATTTGTTCATTATATTTTCTTACTTTACTTGTAAGTGATTGTGCTAACCATGTAGGGGCTTTGGTAAGTTTCAATTGAGTGTGGATAAGGAATCCACATTCAACTTCTATCCTTTCTCTTTTACAATTCCATGTTTTGTTAAGCACTTATGTGCTTTCTTTTAATAACTCATCACTTTCCCTTTGTGAATTACAATTCATCTTCTACTTTAGAAGTGAATTGTTTAATTCATTCTTTCTTTAGACGTTAGGTTGAAACCTCACAAACCTTAGGATCACTCCCTTAACTAATCAATTAGGATTGAGTCTTAGTCCATATAGATTTTTACCTTTATCCTCCCTTGAGTCCCTTTTCTCATCTCAAAGAAAATTCAAAACATATAATAAAGGTAGGCATTTATTGCATTTAGGCCTTTCATATAAAGAAAAGGTTATAAGGGGTCTTCTCTTATAATCTTAGAATGTATAGCATATAGCCCATCTTGGGTCAATGTGTTAAACATTTGATCTTGTATGAGGGACTTAAATGCAATACTTGTTGAAGGTGCAAATAATAAAGAACACTTCTTCATTTCTTAATCAACAAAACACTTAATAAACACAAGTATGCTAGTGTGTTTGAACCTTGACAATTGGAACTAAGTGTGGGGGTCTTCTTCACTCTTAGTGTGCTTTCTTACCCATTCCATCTTGGAATGTGAGGATGTACACATTCCAATGACTAAGATTCAGATACACTATCATATGCAAACAAATGAAAAAACTCTTAAAAGACAAAAACAAACAATAACGTCTTTCCTTCGGGAATTCTTTTCTCACCTCATTCACTCTCAACGCACGAACGCGCTTCTACTCGTTCTCTTGCAAGATGGTAACGCACTCGGACCAGCGAGCCTGCAACACCTGAGCTAGCACGTCAGCCGTTCTCTAAAAAACACAAACAATTCATCCCTAGTGAGGGGAACTACGTCGCTCTGATTCTCATGCTCCTGATGAGATACGTAGGCAGTGGGGTAGGGCCCATGCGAGCACTTCTTTTATTTTCCCTACATTTGTTTCTCTTTCTCCTTTCCTTTTTCAGTTCTTTCTCAGTATTCCTTTCTTTACACCCTTTGATCGAGACAAGCAAGCGTGGATCCCATCGGGTACGATGGACGTGAGGGGGTGCTAATACCTTCCTCTCGCGTAACCGACTCCCTTACCCACTTCTCTTGGTCGTAAGACCATGCTTTTCCTTTCCCTCAGGTTTACGCGGTGTTTCCTTTCCCTCTCTTGGGATAAATACACATTGCTGGCGACTCTGTTCGGTGCCACTTTCGCGTTTGTACTTGGATGAAAATCCCGGGAGCGACAGCTGGCGACTCTGCTGGGGAGTATTGCGGTTGACCTATTGCTGGTCCATCCCTAAGCGAGTCAATCCTAGCACTTGTCTGTTTTTCTTTCATTGGGTGTTTACTGTTGTGTTGTATTTACTGTTTTATTGTATGGTTATTTACTGCTTTACTGTACATTACTGTATTTACCGTATTTTAGCATTTTCATTTCATATGATATATTATGCTATACTGGACTGTGTTGTTTTCTGTTTGGCGGGCGGGATTTCTGAGAGATAAGCCCATTACACAGGCTTGAGTATACACTTAGAATTAGAGTGGAGAGTAGTGGGACCTACGTGCCGTTTGGAGTGCGTTGGGTGTTCACGAAATTCACAGCTAGATGAGGCTATCTTGGGACACGTCGTGGCATACGCATCTTGCGTATTCCAGGATGTAGATCTAGAGAGCTGTCGACTCTAGTGACCGATCATGAGGACCTTAGTGGAAATATCCCTCTTTAGTGGTGACAATGGCAGACCACATTCTGTGGCAAACCCATTCGCACCCGAGGGCCCACTTTGGAACTTGCATAGGATGACTTTTATTTTCTAAGGGGAGTCAGTGGACGACCTCTTTGATTGGCATAGCATTGTATCCTACGGGCTGAATGTGCTATTGCTTCTCAAACCTCTGAAGCTGACAAGCCTTATTTTCTAAGAACCACATGTGAGTATGGGCGGGATGTTTACAGGTTTGCAGGAAACCCAGCCTCCTACCTACCTTACTTGTGATTCTATGATGATTTCAGACATTGTATCCTATGACAGTGATTTAAGTGTTCATCTCAGATATTGCCAGACTCAGTACAGAGACACAGTGCACACAGTTCATTACAGACACCGACACTTGATTACCTGATCACATGCCCTTTTGCATTGCATTATCATATCATAACAGTTATGTTTGTCATTTTCAGGTGCATAATACATTTCTGATTCCAATCCATGGGTTCAACAGAGATCGTCGCCGAGAGAAAGAACAATGTGTCTTACAAGTTTCCAGATCCTGTCTTGGATTCATTGCTCAAAGTTATAGATATGGCTGGTCCGGGTATTCTTGATAGGTTTCAGAAGAGCTACGGGAATTTGGTTGGGATGGTCCGTACAATCACCAAGTATGAGCATGATGCTTTACACACTCTGCTGCAGTTCTACGAGCCTTCGTTGAGGTGCTTTCTTTTTTCAAATTACATTTTGATGCCAACACTGGAAGAATTCTCATTTATTTTGGGAATTCCGATCACGTCGGCAATACCATTCTTCTCTGGTAGTTCTCCCAGCGTAAAAGAAATTGCTGCTGCTTTACAAATGGATCAGACATTGATAAAGAGCGGTGTGAGCAGCAAAAATGGAGTTAGCGGATTTCATTTAGAATTTCTGGCTGGACAGGCCCAAGAGGCTGCAAGTGCTAAAAATTGGACGGTTTACAATTCCATTCTGGCTCTCTGCATATATGGCCTAGTTTTCTTTCCCAATCAGCAAGACTTTGTGGATATGCAAGCAACGAGAGTTTTTGTCCTTAAAAATCCAGTCCCTACTTTGTTAGGAGATTTTTATCATTCCGTGCATTACAAGAATGAGAAAAGGAGGGGAGGATCTGTTAGTTGTTGCACTCCACTGCTGAGTCATTGGTTTTTCAAACATTTGCCTCAGACAGGTGCCTTTGTGGAAACCAAAGATGTGGCGAAATGGTCTAAACGATTGATGAGTTTAACTGCTGATAACATGGTATGGTTTGATCACCGGTTGTTGAGAATAGAGCTTGTCACAAGATGCGGAAATTTTCCAAATGTGCCTCTGATTGGCAGAAAAGGAGGGATTAATTATAATCCAGTTTTGGCCATCCGACAGTTTGGGTATGCTTCCAGATATCCTCCTACAGAGCAAGATGTGGAAGAATCCTTATTCTTTACAGGAACTAAAGATGCAAAGGTGGTAGAAGTAGTGAATGCTTGGAAAGATAAGCACAAAATTGGAAAAGCAGTTTTTGGAAAAGGAGATTGTAGATCTTATCCTGAATATGACAGGTGGATTGAGACGAAAGTAAAGGAATTGCTTTTACCCTTTTCAAGGGGACCTCTTTTATGTTCAGCACAGCCAGAACAACCCACTATGGTGGCTATTGAAGAATGTGAGAAGTGGAAGAAAATGGTCAGAGAGCTGCGGATAGAAAATTCTGGAATGAGCAGATGTCTTCAGAAAGCTCTAGCTGACAACAAAGAGTTGGAAAAGAGAGCCTTGAAAGCGGAAAAAACCTTGGCTGACAAAGAGGAAGATTTTGATGACCGAGCTCGGTACTTTCGGAAACTTACTCTGGGAGCAGATGACACTAGTCAGGCTCACAAGATTACAAAACAGGCTTTAGCCCGAAGCAAGGATTCATTAGCTCAACTTCGTCAAGCTTGGGATGAAGTCAGAATTGAAAATGCCGAGTTAAAGGATCAGTCGAAGACTAAAGACGAGGAGCTTAAAAAGGCACATGAGCAGAGGAGAAAGTATCGGGAAAGTCTCGATAAAAGTCAAGAACAGTTAGAAGAAGCTAGAAGCCAGTTGAAGAATACCAAGAAAGAGCTTGAAGAAGTCATGATAGAAAGGGAGATACTCAAGACGCAAGCTGGCATAAAGAGACACAAAGGAGTGTGTGATGACGAGGCTCTGATGCTGCATATGGGTTCTTTAACTGAAGCTCTTGAGAAAAGGGATGTCTTGATCAAAGAAATGATTGAAAAGCCGAATCACCAGCGTACCCGTATACTTTTTGAGGAGATCAAATACTCAAGTGATAAGCTGAAGGGTGTGGAATTGTCAGACTGATGTTCTTTTCCTTATATTTTGTTGTTAATGGTTACCATCAGGCTTGTTGATGGATCCATTTTTCCTTGTATTGCATTTGCGGTTGAACCTTTCTTAAATATACTTGATTACTTCGTTGAATGAGTATGAGCAGTTTTATTCAGAATTATTCCTTATCAGATAGCTGCACACAAGCACATGACCACGACACGTCTCTTTATATCACAATTTCTGGTCTTCAGATTTCTGTGGTGGGATTGGAATCAGGGTATAAAGCACCTCGGAAATGACAAACATGGCATTGCATATCATTTTGCATTTTTGTTACTTGCTTTTCAGGTACTCGTTGCGGGGTCTCTAACCTTTATTTGGTTTCAGGCATTATAGCGGAGAGTCATATTCACCGATATTCGACGCGAAGGAATCAAGTAAGAATCATGGATCAAGTGCAAAGTGATTTGGCTGAAATGAGGGCGCGTATGGACCAGTTCATGACCCTCATGACTGGCATGGCGCAAAATCAGGAGAGACTGAGGCTTCTGGTAGAGCGTCCCGACAATGGGCCCGAAGGTGATCATCATGACAATTCACAGGGACATGGCATTCCTCCCCCCGGTGGTAACCCTCCTCCTGGTGGTAACAATCGGGGTAATGGAAATGGTAGGCATGCTGGTGTTACTCTTGAGGATACTCTGGAAGACCAATTTACTCTGCTGGATGCTGATGTGGGTAATCAAGGTGATCGAAGGTATGATGAGTTAGCAGAGAAGATCAGGGCCATAGAATGCAAGAACTCTATGGGTATTGATGTTACCAGCTTGGGGCTGGTCTCAGGAGTCAGAATTCCCCCTAAATTCAAGCCTCCCACTTTCGATAAGTATCACGGCAATGCGTGTCCCCAAACGCATCTTCAAGCTTACTTTGGGAAGATTTCAGCCCATACGGATGACGAGAAGCTATGGATGCACTATTTTCAGGACAGTCTGGCTGGGGCGTCCTTGACCTGGTATATGAAGTTGAATAGAGCTGCTGTGAAGAATTGGAAAGATCTGGCAGAAGCGTTCCTGAAGCAATACCAATATAATATTGACATGGCGCCCAACCGCACCCAATTGCAGGGATTGTCACAAAATGCCAAGGAGAGTTTCAAAGAATATGCACAGAGGTGGAGGGAAATGGCTGCCCAGGTTCAACCTCCCTTATCAGACAGAGAAATGGCAGATATGTTCATGGGCACTTTGCAAGGGGCCTATCTGGATAGATTAGCTGCTTGTCCGTCAACTGGATTTGCTGATATTGTGATTGCGGGAGAAAGAATAGAAAGTCTGTTAAAGCTTGGAAAGATCCAGGATGTGAGTGGGGCTGGCTCTTCGGGGACGAAGAAACCGTTTGCTAGTAACCAGAAAAGACGAGAAGGTGATACGAATGCTGTGTTTAGAGGACGAGGCAGAGGGCGTTCTCGAGCTTATTATCAGGTAGATGCTGTAACAATCCCCACACCGTCTGTTCAGAAACAACAACCCCAACAACAAGTTCAACAGCAACAACCTTTTTTCCAGCAAAGGTCTAGACAGAGGGATCGTAAGATGGATCCTCTCCCTATGACTTATGCCGCGCTGTTGCCCCGGCTACTCGAGTTAAAGTTGGTAGAACTCCGTACTATGAAAGCTCCGGTTGCTGGAAACCTGCCACCTAACTTCGATGCTAATGCTCGTTGTGAGTTCCACTCAGGTGCTCAGGGGCACTCCATTGAAAAATGCTGGGCTTTCCATCATAAAGTACAAGATTTGATTGATGCTAAAGCCATCAATTTCTCTCCCGCTCCTAATATTACTCAGCATCCCATGCCTGATCATAGCGCAGCAAATGTGTACGCTATTGAAGATGGGAGGAGATTGAATCTGGTGACAGATATCCGTCAAGTGAAAACTTCTTTGTTGGTTGTAAAAGATCGTTTATTGAAGGGACAGGTGTTCCCGGGCTGTAATCAAGATTGCTTTGAGTGTATGAATCAGGAGAACGGCTGTGATAAGTTGAAGATGGGTTTACAGAATCTGATCGATGAAGGATGTCTACAGTTCGACAGAGTCGTGAAAGACACTGATGAGATATCAACCGTGACCATCTATTACACTCCCGCTGAGATTCAAATGCCGGTCAATGCAGTTCCCGTGGCGAGTGTTGCGCCAGAAGGGCCCAGTCCTGTCACTATCACGGTGCCAGGACCAATTCCGTTCACATCCACGAAAGCTATCCCATGGCACTATGGGGCAGATGTATATTACGAAGGTAAAAAACAGGAAGTTGAGTCATCAGTCAGCCCAAATGTTGATAACGTAGGGGGTGTAGGGGGCTTTACAAGGAGTGGAAGGTTGTTCGCTCCCCCAACCTTGAGAAGTGATAAGGAGGTAGAAGCTGCAGCAAAGGATAAGGGTAAACAGGTGGTTGAAAGTGCACCTACACCTGAAGCAGAGACAAAGATTACTTTTGATAAGGAAATGGAAGAATTTATGAAGATAATCAAGAAAAGCGATTATAAGATTGTGGACCAACTGAATCAGACCCCTTCAAAGATTTCAATCCTGTCACTATTGTTGTGCTCTGATGCGCACCGACAGGCGTTGTTGAGAGTGTTGAAGAGTGCGTACGTGCCACAAGAAATTACTGTTAATCAGCTCGAGGGCGTAATCTCCAATGTTAATGTCAGCCATGGCTTGGGCTTTACAAGTAGAGATTTGACTGTTGAAGGAAGAAACCATAATAAGGCTTTGCATATCACGATGGAGTGTAAGGGCGCAGTGTTATCTCATGTACTGGTAGACACTGGTTCGTCACTCAATGTCTTGCCCAAGAAGGCATTGATGAAGCTGGAAGTTGATGGTTTGATCTTAAGGCCTAGTGAATTGGTGGTCAGAGCATTCGATGGGACCCGACGATCTGTGTTTGGTGAGGTGGAATTGCCCGTACAAATTGGACCACAGGTATTCAAATCCACGTTCCATGTAATGGACATACAACCTGCATATAGCTGCCTATTGGGACGCCCTTGGATTCACGGAGCCGGGGCTGTTACTTCTACTCTACATCAAAAGCTGAAGTATGAGTTTGAAGGGCAGGTTGTGACAGTGTGTGGGGAAGAAGACATCTTTGTGAGTCACTTGTCCACGTTCAAGTACATTGAAATGGATGGGGAAATTCATGAGATGCTGTGCCAATCATTCGAAGCAGTCAATATTGACGATGCACCTGAGTCTTCTTCTGTACCAGTTGGGGCTGGTACCTCCATTTCATCTTACAAACAAGCTGTCGAAGTCGTCAGGGCAGGCAACGCCCAAGGTTGGGGCCGGTTGATAGAGACCCCAATGAAGGAAGACAAATTTGGTATTGGTTATCATCCCTCTACAACTTCAGATGCGGGGAGCAGGGGACCCATTACTTTCAATAGTGGGGGAATTATCTACATGGACCAGTCTTGTGCAGCCACGGAGGATAGTGTTGACAGTGATTGTGACTTGGACAACTGGGTACGCCCTCATGTTCCGGGACAACAAGTGCAAAACTGGTTCGTTGAAGAAGTCATCCGGGTTACTCTTCAGACAGAGTAATTTTTCTTTGTTTTTTCTAACCATAATGCATGACAAAATCTTGCGCTCTGCCCAAGGCGTATAGATTCATTTGTAGGGCCACCATGGTTGCATTTGCAATGTTTAATCATTAATAAAGGACGTTTTGCAATCAAATTTTGTTCTCTGTCTTTCAGTTTTTATTTTTGCACAAAAAATATAAAATGGCAATGTTTCATTTTCTTTTGTTTTGCTTAAAAATAGATTCTAAAATAAGGCATGAACCCGTTCATGCAGACTTGATCCTCCGGATACCACTGATAACGATTTTGATATGGCCATGTATGACTTTGACAATCCGATTTATCAAGCCGAAGAAGGGGATGAGAAAGATTGTGAACTCCCTGAAGAACTGGCCAGATTGTTGAAACAGGAGGAAAGGGTCATCCAGCCTCATCAGGAGACTGTAGAAATCATCAATATTGGTACCAAGGACGCCAAGAAAGAGATCAGGATTGGTGCCAGCTTGCAAGCAGATGTGAAGCAAACTTTGACGGAAATGTTGCGCGAGTATGTTGACGTCTTCGCCTGGTCGTATCAAGACATGCCGGGGTTGGATACGGATATTGTCGTGCACAGGCTACCATTGAGAGAAGAATATCCGCCAGTCAAGCAGAAACTTCGTCGGACTCACCCCGACATGGCTTTAAAGATTAAGGAGGAAGTCCAGAAGCAGTGGGACGCTGGTTTTCTTGCTGTGACAAAGTATCCTCCATGGGTAGCCAACATCGTGCCAGTACCGAAGAAAGATGGAAAAGTGAGAATGTGTGTGGATTATCGAGATCTTAATAAAGCTAGCCCGAAAGATGATTTTCCACTACCTCATATTGATGTGCTGGTCGATAATACAGCTCAGTTTTCAGTGTTCTCATTTATGGACGGTTTCTCCGGGTACAACCAGATCAAGATGGCACCTGAAGATATGGAGAAGACCACGTTCATTACTCCGTGGGGTACATATTGTTATAAAGTAATGCCTTTTGGGTTGAAAAACGCAGGGGCAACGTACCAGCGGGCGATGGTGACATTGTTTCATGACTTGATTCATAAGGAGATCGAATGTTATGTAGATGATATGATTGCCAAGTCGAGAACAGAAGAGGAACATCTGGTTAATCTGAAAAAGCTGTTTGAAAGGTTGAGAAAGTTCCGTCTGAGATTAAATCCAAACAAGTGCACGTTTGGGGTGCGTTCTGGAAAGTTACTGGGCTTCATTGTGAGCGAAAGAGGAATCGAGGTTGATCCTGCCAAGGTGAAAGCAATACAAGAAATGCCTGAACCGAGAACAGAAAGAGAGGTTCGTGGTTTCTTGGGTAGATTGAACTACATTGCGAGGTTCATATCTCACCTAACAGCCACGTGCGAACCAATATTTAAATTGTTAAGGAAAGATCAAACGGTCAGGTGGAATGACGATTGCCAATTGGCATTCGATAAGATAAAAGAATACTTGCAGGAACCTCCGATTCTAATGCCTCCAGTTGAAGGGAGACCGCTGATAATGTATCTGACAGTGCTTGAAGGTTCCATGGGTTGTGTTCTCGGTCAACATGACGAGACAGGTAGGAAGGAGCATGCTATTTACTACCTGAGCAAAAAGTTCAATGATTGTGAGTCCCGATACTCAATGCTTGAAAAGACATGCTGTGCGCTTGCATGGGCCGCTAAGCGATTGAGGCAATATATGGTTAGGCACACGACCTTGTTGATTTCAAAAATGGATCCTATCAAGTATATTTTTGAGAAACCAGCATTGACAGGCAGAGTTGCACGGTGGCAAATGGTCTTGACAGAGTATGACATTCAGTACACTTCACAAAAGGCCATCAAAGGAAGTATCTTGTCCGACTATCTTGCGCAACAGCCGATTGATGATTACCAACCCATGAAGTTTGACTTCCCTGATGAAGACATCATGTTTCTCAAAGCTAAAGACTGCGAGGAACCACTTCCGGAGGAGGGGCCAGACCCTGAATCCAAATGGAGTCTGATGTTTGATGGGGCTGTCAATATGAATGGGTGCGGAGTTGGAGCAGTTCTTATCACGCCGGAAGGTGTTCATATGCCGTTCACTGCCCGAATAACTTTCGGATGCACCAACAATGAAGCAGAGTACGAAGCTTGTATAATGGGGATCGAGGAGGCGATTAATCTACGGATTAAAACCCTTGATATATTCGGTGATTCAGCTTTGGTAATCAATCAAGTGAAAGGGAGTTGGTACACGCACCAAGCAAATCTAGTGCCGTATAGAGATTATACGAGGAGATTGCTGACATTTTTCACAACAGTGAAACTGTACCACATTCCTCGAGATGAGAATAGGTTCGCTGATGCCTTGGCCACTCTGTCTTCCATGATCAAAGTGCAAGGATGGAACCATGTACCTAAGATTGAGGTATCCCGCCTTGACAGACCAGCATTTGTGTTTGCGGTCGATGCAACGTCTGATGACAAGCCATGGTTTCATGATATTAAGTGTTTCTTGAAAAGTCAAGAGTACCCGTCAGGGGCATCGTCCAAAGACAGGAAGACGTTGAGAAGGTTAGCTGGTAGTTTCTTCTTGAACAAAGATGGCGTGCTGTATAAAAGAAATTTTGACACGGTCCTGCTTAGATGTGTGGATAGACATGAAGCAGACTTGTTGATGATTGAAGTGCACGAAGGCTCTTTCGGTACTCACGCCGGAGGGCATGCAATGGCTAAAAAGTTGTTAAGATCGGGATATTATTGGTTGACTATGGAGTCAGATTGTTGTAAATATGCCCGCAAATGCCATAAATGCCAGATCTATGCAGACAAGGTGCATGTGCCTCCAAATCCGTTGAGCATCATGTCGTCGCCTTGGCCGTTTGCCATGTGGGGCATTGATATGATCGGAAAGATTGAGCCTACAGCTTCCAATGGTCATCGTTTCATCTTGGTGGCAATTGATTACTTCACCAAATGGGTTGAAGCCGCATCCTATGCCAATGTTACAAAACAAGTGGTCGCTCGTTTCTTAAAACGGGATATCATTTGCCGATATGGAGTTCCCGAAAGAATCATTACTGATAATGGTTCTAATTTGAACAATAAGATGATGGCTGAGTTATGCCGGGACTTCAAAATCGAGCATCACAATTCTTCTCCGTACCGCCCAAAGATGAATGGCGCGGTCGAAGCGGCCAACAAAAATATCAAGAAGATTGTACAGAAGATGGTTGTCACGTACAAAGATTGGCATGAGATGTTACCATTTGCTTTGCATGGGTATCGAACGTCGGTACGCACGTCCACTGGGGCAACCCCATTCTCACTTGTATATGGTATGGAGGCAGTGCTACCGGTTGAAGTAGAGATTCCGTCCCTCAGAGTCATGATGGATGTTAAGCTAGATGAAGCTGAATGGGTACGAGCCAGATTTGATCAGTTGAGCCTTATTGAGGAAAAGCGATTGGCGGCTGTATGTCATGGGCAACTATATCAGCGCAGAATGAAACAGGCATTTGACCAAAAGGTGCGTCCTCGGGTTTATAAAGTCGGAGATGTGGTACTCAAAAGGATCCTTCCTCCCAATACAGATCACAGGGGCAAATGGACTCCTAATTATGAAGGTCCATTCGTGGTTAAAAAGGTCTTTTCGGGCGGAGCTTTATTGCTTACAACCATGGATGGCGAAGACTTTTCATCCCCTGTCAACTCGGACGTAGTCAAAAAATACTTCGCATGAATAGACCCGCTGGATAATAAAAATAAAAAAAAATCCAGGCAAAAAAGGGCATCCCGGCGAACCAAAAACAGAATAAGGTTCGGGCAAAAATTAGGGATATAATTGAAAAAATTTTGTACACCCGGTAAGTTGAAAACCCGAAAGGGCAACTTAGGCAAAAAAGGGTATCCTGGTGGATCGAAAACCTGAAAGGGCGGTCCACACAAAAGAGGGATTTAAGCGAATGACTACGGTTTGAGTTATCTGTACCCTATCACCGTTTGAACAACTGACGTTCTGAAGGATAGGAATCGGTCTGATCATTCCTCAGAAGGCAAGGTCGGGGAGTTTTGAAGACATACTGGTCATAACAGAATGGAAACTCAGTGGAATTCCGTTTTCACATTGCCATTAGGATAGTTTCTTTTCTCAATTTTTCAGCAATCACCTCTTTCCAGGGATTGCTTCCAAATGTAATTGCCTATTCTGGGCTCTCAGTCAATAAATTGAATTTCAGTAAAAAGCTTTCTATTTTTGTTTTATTGCTTTGTTTGCAAAAACGTCCTAATTGTTGATAAAACATTGCATTTGAAAACATGGCAGCCTTGCAATAACATGCGCAGAAAAAATATTTGAAATTACTTCGAATGTTGAATACTCCCGGATGGTGGATTCTAGCCACGCAATATTCGGGGCATGTGGGCATATTCTTTTGTTGCAGGTAGCAGGTGCAGATGATTTTAAGCACAAGACCAGCAATAAATCACCCCACGCAAAAGACTGGGGCAATTATGGGTAAGGAGATCGGCGTTCATCGTTCGGTCGACGATTGTTCATAACGGGTCGATATCAGTGAATTAAGTTCAACTGGGTACCGTTGCATCTTATTAAGTCGATTCTCTCATTCAGTACTTCCAACAGCTACAAGCTTTTCTATATCGATAACGGTCACAGGTTCCCCAAAAGAGTGGTCTCGTCGACACCGAAACTGATGGTCATTATCCCCAGCAAAGTCACAAGAGTTTGAAGAGGCTAGATCTTCTGTAAAATCCTCTTATGACATCCTTTGCGGGGACGAATTGTTGTGTTGTCCAAGCATGGGGCATGATTGTTTCCCCAGCATGAAGTGTTGGTCACCCCCAGTAGAGTTTGAGGACAGTTGGTCTTCTGTAAAATTCTCTCAAAAGGCATTCCCCAACACGAGACGCTTTAAAGCAGTTTTCTCCAGCAGAGTTTGTTATAAACTCGTCATCCCCAACGGAATTGTCCAAAGGGAAAGCTCGCCTAACATGGGGCATTGTGGTACTCATCCTAAGCTTGACAGTCATATTCTTCAGCAGACTACTGTGGATTTGCTTTGGGTTTCCCCAACAGATCTCTAAGGACACTTTCTAGCAAGTTGCAGTAGAATGTTCTAACCAGGATTTGCATATCCCTGGCAGAGTAGCCCTGATACCCAGCAAGATCGTATCTCTGGTCATGGTATCCCCACAGAGGTCAGCATCGAATCTTGTCAGCAACTTCCAGCTGAGTTGTTGTTCTCTCCGCAGAGGTTTATCAGATCGACAGAATCTATTCCTCAACAAGGATGGTACAGCCTTTCCCTAGCCGGGTCAGAAGGTTGATAATCCCTATAAAGGATCTTGGGTTGAATAAATCCCCAAGCAGAGTTTTAATGGCTCATTTCCCCAGCAGGACGTCATTTAAAAATTCTCATCCCCAGCGGGGTTGCTGTGACCAGAATCCAGCCCCAAACAGATGGAATAATTCCTGCCAGAGTCGTCATTCCCTCATATCTTAAAGTCCAATTTATTTTTGGCAAGCTTGACAATTCGAAGCAGACGGATTGTTCATCCATTCGCCAGCAGAGATATTATCCGTTTAGGAGTCTCCGAGATTAAATCATTGATTGTGGTTCCTCAGCAGAGTCGGCAGAGATGTCTGGCGCAGAGGCAGAGAGTAATTCGATTTTAAAATTCCAAAAGTCCAACAGTGGATTGGCAAAAGTCCGTCTTCGGGTGGAAAAAGTCCAACAGTGGATTGGCGAAAGGTCCATCTAAGGGTGGCATATTCTAAAAGTCCAACAGTGGATTGGCAAAAGTCCGTCTTCGGGTGGCAAAAGTCCAACAGTGGATTGGCAAAAGTCCGTCTTCGGGTGGCAAAAGTCCAACAGTGGATTGGCAAAAGTCCGTCTTCGGGTGGCAAAAGTCCAACAGTGGATTGGCAAAAGTCCGTCTTCGGGTGGCAAAAGTCCAACAGTGGATTGGCAAAAGTCCATCTTCGGGTGGCACGAAGCTGCAAAGTCCACCAGTAGTGTGGCAGGCCAGTAGTCGTCTGGAGTTGCATAAAAGACATTATTAAAGTCCACCAGTAGTGTGGCAGGCCAGTAGTCGTCTGGAGTTGCATAAAAGACATTATTAAAGTCCACCAGTAGTGTGGCAAGCCAGTAGTCGTCTGGCGTCGTTCAAAAAGACAGTATTAAAGTCCACCAGTAGCGTGGCAAGCCAGTAGTCGTCTGGCATCGTTCAAAAGACAGATCTCTCCGACGTTTCATCGAGGACTCAATCCAGCAGTCTCGTTGGGTTTATATCCCTGTTATTCTTCATCATCCAGAGCAAATTTTTGGTTATATTTGGTATTCAATCACTATATACCTTGAAAGTCCGAAAGCAATTGCTTTCAGGCATTCAGGTCTACAGCGCTTGAATAGGGGCAGCTGTAATACCCCAAAATTTGCTCTTCCCTTTTGGCATCATAGCATGGCATTATCATTTATCATATCATATCCATCTCATTAGCATTGCATTGCATTTAACATAGAAAAATGAAGCATGGCATCCTTCTTACCATCAGGGCATGTGATCAGGTGGAAGGTGGACAATCAAGGGATCATTCAAAGCACAAAAAGGTCAATCAAGTTGGCTCTAGGCAAGCCAAGAGGTCTCTCATGTCTCATACTATCTCAATTGATCTTCCAAAACCTCAAGGAAGTGAGATTCAATGGAAGATTGAAGCACTACATCTTTCACTATGCAAGAGATTCAAAAATTGAAGGAAAACCCTCAAAAGAGATAGCTCATTGATTCAAAATCATTCTCAAGTGGCATTTCTCATCATCCTTTAAGAGGATACACAACATACTCTGAGGAATTTGGATTTGGAAGATGTGCAATTTCCTCCTAACCAAAGGGGGTCAAAACTAGGGTTTCCCATTAAATCAGGGAATCTTTGATTTTTTGGACAAAGCTTGTTGTCATGGTATTCTACATGTTCTTAAGTGTATGTGTGTGGAAGATTGCATCTCAATTGGTTTTAGAAGTGGTTCAATTGGAAGAAAGATCAAGAATCAGAGAAATTGGGGCAAAGTCAAATAATCAGAGGAAAAAGTCAACTCTTGACTTTTTGAGGCCAAATTCATGAAATTCATGTTACATATGTCCAATGTACAAAATTTGGTCAAGAAATTCCAAAGGAATCATGAAAAAATCAAGATGTAAAAAGTTGCCATTTTTGGATGAAGTAGGGTTGCTAAAAATAGCAAGTTTTGGCCATTTTGCATCAGAATTTGAACCAAGGCCATTTAAATTTGGAGCACCAAATGAAAAATCCACTCTGCCTCAATGAAAGATCTTGTTTTAAGCTTCAAATCCATGTGTAGAACATCTCCATTGGATAAAAATTGAGAGAGATATGATTGATCAAAGTTGGAGGAAAGTAGGTTCAAAACTAGGTCATGACCAAGATTTTCAGGTCACGCGCGCAATCATTTTAACAAACAGTTGGTGGGCCAAATGTCCACTCATTTTTCTCATGGTTAAAGGCCTCAAATGAAAAACTTTTCAACATCAAAGTTGTTCCTTGTAGTGTCCTCTTCAATGTTGATGTTGTGAAAATTTTGATTTAACCAAGTTATGAGATAGTTTGGAGGGTTCAAAGTCATGTTGTTTGTGCTGAAATTTTGTGTGCCCAGTTGCCATGCCAGCCAACCTCTGGCCATGCCCACCAACCAGTTTTGAACCAATGCATTCATAGCTGTTTTTAGGCATATTTGAGACCTCATTTTACTTCAACTTGCAAACCAATGTTGTTCCCCAATGTACCATCTTTCTAATGACATCAATGTTTCATTGTTTCATTCACTAACCATGGAGAAATTCACCCTCAAACACCCACTGTTACCATGATGATTTGCTGCATAATATTTTGGTTCAAACATACATCAAGTACATGACAGAGGTTTTATGTGTGCTGCCTCATTAAGACCAACACATATCTGCACCTCTCACACCCTTGCTCGAATTATACATGAAGAGGGAAAGGTTGGAAGCGTGCTATAGAAGTTTAGCAGCAAGAACATGGTAACACATCATAAACCAGCTGCACCATATCATTGCTCTCCCTAACTAACTTGACTCAGTTAGTTAGGGATGACTCATTTAACTCCACATAACTCAGTTAACTCACTCATTAAACCATGGTTAGAGTTTACTATAAAGCAAAACCTCACTCTCTAATTTCATTTTTCAACTTCATTCTTTCACATTCTCTCCAAAGAACTCTCTCTGCTTTACTCTCAACATCACCATTGCCAAGAATTTTCGAGCTCATCTTGCTCATTCCACTTCAACACTTTCCTTGTTTCTCTCAATTTCACAACAGTGCATTTGTTCTTGAAGCTTGGATTTCGCTCACTTCCATTGAATCATCATCAAGTTCTACATCTCAGCCTTTATTTGGCCAAGTGAAGATTGTAGAAGAGACAAGATCTCTGGTTTTCTGAAGAGTATCTCAAGGTCACAAAACTTCAGGTACGAATTTCCACCATTATAGACATGATTTGAAGATGTTTTCAGGTTCTTGAGGCTTCTTATAAGCTCAAGAACTTGTCTGGCTAGTTGATAGGCCTTTAGAGGCATAGTTGAAAAGTTAGGGCAAACTTTCCTCTGTTCGATTCTCTCATTTCATGAACTTTTTGTGTGTTTTATCACTGGATCCATGTTCTCCTTTACTTCCTCTTCATTTTGGTATATCATTTGTGGAATTCTGGAAGATTGGAGGTTGCAGACGGTGGAGGTGTGACCGGAGAAGGTGACCGGAGGTCATCTCCGGCCGGTGACTGTAATTGCTAGGGTTTCACTATGTTTTAATCGTGGCCTTTGATTGTTCTTAATCCTACGTTCCAAAATGTGCCAACACATAAAAAAAAGCGTGCAAGTCACATGCCAATTTTCTGAACTCACTTAAACGTTGTATGGCATGGTACACGATAGGGAGTGTGGACATTCACATGTGCGCGTTGATGTTGTTTACTTTGACTATGGTTTGACTGTGACTTGATCCAATGGCCATGAGTGAGTCAATTTTGTTGACTGAGATTCCATGCTTGTTAGTATGTTCTGCGTGCTTATTGGACCTAAGACAGATTGTTATTTACACCCCACGCTTCTAAGGCCCAAACGAATTGAACTATGGATTTGCTATGGTTGCACCCCATTCATATTGCATTTCATATTTTATTTTCATTTTTGCTACACGTTTCATAATTGATTTTTAAAAATATCAAATGATATTGGAAAATTCTACAAAAATTCATGTGTATTCTTAAAACATTTAGGAAATTTTTCATGATTTTATTTTCTGATTTTATGACCATTTTGCCCCTGTTCCATTATTTCTTTTGAATTTCCATTTGCATGCATACTTAATGTGACATATGATTTTGTGCATTTTTGTTCTTGATCATAAAAAATGATTTTGATGCCTTTCTTTTTGCATTGTGGTCACAATATGTTGAGGTATGTTTGAGATTTATGAGATGATTTTTAAGTCTTTTTTGGATGACTTTTGATGTGTTGCTTTGAGCATGAATGCATGAAACTTCCATGAGACTTTGACATAATTGTTGAGTGACTTTGGTTCTGATTCATTGCTTGTGGACTTGATATGTTAATGGCATGTGTTTAAGGTGTTTGATTGGTGAAAGTCATAATTTTTGAAGCATGTTTGCTATTTGTTTGAAGCATGAAGTTTAACTTGTTCATTTTGTGAATGCATGCCTCATGTTTGGTTTGCTTGATCATGAAGGCACTTGTGCCATGAGTTGTGGTTTTGTTTGAGGATGTATAGCATGTTAATTGACTTCTGATTGTGACATTTGGGTTTCATCTTTGCATGTTTGATGTTTATCTTGCACCTTAAGTCACTTGTTTCACAAGTATGAACCACATTCACATCACTTCACCTTTTCTTCTTTGCTTCTTGTTGGATTGAGATTTTGTTTGCATGATTTAGTATGCCCATTTAGGATAACATTAGGTTGTGTAAATATGAGTTACATTCTGACTTGGAAGCATGTATAGCATTCAATCTCATTTCACTTTGTTTGTCAACTTGTTTGAATTTGATTTGTTCATTATATTTTCTTACTTTACTTGTAAGTGATTGTGCTAACCATGTAGGGGCTTTGGTAAGTTTCAATTGAGTGTGGATAAGGAATCCACATTCAACTTCTATCCTTTCTCTTTTACAATTCCATGTTTTGTTAAGCACTTATGTGCTTTCTTTTAATAACTCATCACTTTCCCTTTGTGAATTACAATTCATCTTCTACTTTAGAAGTGAATTGTTTAATTCATTCTTTCTTTAGATGTTAGGTTGAAACCTCACAAACCTTAGGATCACTCCCTTAACTAATCAATTAGGATTGAGTCTTAGTCCATATAGATTTTTACCTTTATCCTCCCTTGAGTCCCTTTTCTCATCTCAAAGAAAATTCAAAACATATAATAAAGGTAGGCATTTATTGCATTTAGGCCTTTCATATAAAGAAAAGGTTATAAGGGGTCTTCTCTTATAATCTTAGAATGTATAGCATATAGCCCATCTTGGGTCAATGTGTTAAACATTTGATCTTGTATGAGGGACTTAAATGCAATACTTGTTGAAGGTGCAAATAATAAAGAACACTTCTTCATTTCTTAATCAACAAAACACTTAATAAACACAAGTATGCTAGTGTGTTTGAACCTTGACAATTGGAACTAAGTGTGGGGGTCTTCTTCACTCTTAGTGTGCTTTCTTACCCATTCCATCTTGGAATGTGAGGATGTACACATTCCAATGACTAAGATTCAGATACACTATCATATGCAAACAAATGAAAAAACTCTTAAAAGACAAAAACAAACAATAACGTCTTTCCTTCGGGAATTCTTTTCTCACCTCATTCACTCTCAACGCACGAACGCGCTTCTACTCGTTCTCTTGCAAGATGGTAACGCACTCGGACCAGCGAGCCTGCAACACCTGAGCTAGAACGTCAGCCGTTCTCTAAAAAACACAAACAATTTATCCCTAGTGAGGGGAACTACGTCGCTCTGATTCTCATGCTCCTGATGAGATACGTAGGCAGTGGGGTAGGGCCCATGCGAGCACTTCTTTTATTTTCCCTACATTTGTTTCTCTTTCTCCTTTCCTTTTTCAGTTCTTTCTCAGTATTCCTTTCTTTACACCCTTTGATCGAGACAAGCAAGCGTGGATCCCATCGGGTACGATGGACGTGAGGGGGTGCTAATACCTTCCTCTCGCGTAACCGACTCCCTTACCCACTTCTCTTGGTCGTAAGACCATGCTTTTCCTTTCCCTCAGGTTTACGCGGTGTTTCCTTTCCCTCTCTTGGGATAAATACACATTGCTGGCGACTCTGTTCGGTGCCACTTTCGCGTTTGTACTTGGATGAAAATCCCGGGAGCGACAACAACCTTGAAAAGTTGTGCACTTGAACATGATTTTAACTTAGAAAAAATTTCTAAGTTTCTTTCAATTTGATCAATTTTGCAATTTTGCATGATTTCTTGATTTAAATTTGATCAAATTAAATCATCCATCATATTTTCTTGAGTAATGGCTCGTGAAGCTCAAAGTTGACCAAAAAGTCAAACTTTGACTTTTTGCGTCAGTTGACTTTGTATTAGATGAACTTGAGGCTTGATCCACTTGAAATGTTGCACTTCTGTGCCTAATTCTTGATGTGGGAGTCCTCTTGATCCTTTGTAGATGTTTAAGAGGTTAGAAAAGTTGAAGATCATGGCATTCCTTGATTGATCCTTTATCTAAAGCTCTGAGAGGGCTTGAAACCCTAAGCTTGATTGTAGTGAATGCTCAACAATTCCTTGAGGAGATTGATGAGGCACAAATGTACATCCATATTGTGATGATGATTTGCACAATGATGGGAATCTTAGTGGTCAAAATTTGGGGTATGACAGATGCCCCTATTTAATCTTCTTGGACCCGAAGGTGTGAATGACAAAGGTATTCGGGCATTCGGGGTGCAAGAGGATTGAATATCGGAATACCCAAAATTTTGATGGCTATGAATGGCAGCTTGCGCATTCATCTTCTTTTGCTAAGCAATGATGCTTAGAAAAGGTGAACTTCCCCTCGATCCTGGCCTTCAGCCAAGGAGCTGGTCTTAGTTTCTGAAGTAAACTTCCCCTCGATCCTGGTTTCCTACCACGGATCTGGTCTCGATTTCTGATATAAACTTCCCCTCGATCCTGGTTTCCTACCAAGGAACTGGTTTTAGTTTCTGATTTAAACTTCCGATCGATCCTGGTTTCCTACCAAGGAACTGGTCTTAGTTTCTTTTGTCAATAAACTTTCTTGACAATAGACGCTATTTGTAGCGGTTTTCCTCAAACTTCTCGCCGAATTTTCCCGGGGAGATGCCATTTGAGTGGAAAAAGTTTTGATGTCAAACTTGCTAGGGAACCCATTCATCTGAATTGTAGAGGTACACAAACTTCTCTGTTTTGGAGATGCCATTTGTCGATTCTACTGGGGGGAAAGCAGGTCTCTTGGGAGACTGTTGTCGCTTGGGATCTTACATCATACTTTTCTCGGGATCTTCCCGGAGAAATGCCATATGATGGGGTCCAATTTTGAGGTGCCGAGGACCTTTTCATTAGCGATCTTTTCGGAGCAAAACTGGCATGCTGCCGAATCTCTGATTACGAGGCTTTCTCTAGGGATTTTCCTTAATCCGGGAAAGCAAGGATATCATATTCAATGGCGAAGAGTGATATTTGTTAAAAGTTCTCTGGTTCTTAAGAGGTTAAAGTTATCAAAGTGGTCAAGGACCGACTTCATTCCAGAAGTAAACTGGAGGAAAGAGATTGTTCAGACACAGTATTTCCTGACGAGGCAGGAACTGACAACTCGATTGAGAGGACTTCTACCACTAGGGGATAAGACCGACTAGAGTGATAGTGATGCAATATGAAATGTGAATGCAAATCAACGATGCATAATGTACGCATGTTTATGCTGACAAAACTGACGCGACATACAAACTAAAAGATGAACATGACGGGATACTCGGCCATCGCGGGGCGTGTAGAAATATCGCTGGTTCAAGATAGCAATTCTGCCTTGCTTAGGAGAAACGGTCCCTGTTGGGGGTGACGCTGGTCGGGCTTAGGAGATGAGAACTCGGCCGAGGATGTCAGATGAAACATGGTCTCTGACATTGTTGATCCTTCATTCAGGCGTAATGGTCTAGAAGGAGTACTTTGATCCTGCACTTTGAAGTTTGCTTACTTCTAGAGAAGCGGTTGATGTTCCTTTGATGTTCAACAGTCAAAAGAAATTACCGTATTTATTTTAAAAGCAGAAAAAGTTTTAACAAGTAAATTCATTTTGTTTTATTTCAAGAATCGTTAATCATATTAACAACGTCGTTCTGTAAATCTAAAACAAATAAGAATTACAAACAAAAGCACAAAGGCTCAAATTTTATTGATAGGATGGAGATCAGCCAAACGCGTGATTCCAAAGAGTATATACAAAGTTAGAAAATGGTAATTTACAGGGAAAAGGGCTACGTTGAAACATAACGACCACTGTCCTTCTACCAACTTTGAATTCGGGGCATCCTGAGCTTCTGTCGAAGATGACCTTGACTGGAGTTTTCCTCCGATGGACGATGTAACTGTTGCTGCTGCTGAGGGACTTGCCTCTGTTGAACATAGTTACTTGCCATTATCCCTAATTTTAGCCTAGATTGTACTGTGATGTTTCCAATCCACCGGGATGATTTTTTTTTCTGTCTCTAACTTTTGCCTGGACCGCCCTTTCGAGTTTTCAATCCACCGAGACGTTTTTTTTTTTAGTTTAGGCGAAGTATTTCTTGACTACATCAACATTCGTGGGGTAGGCAAATTCCTCTCCGTCCATGGTTGTGAGTCTCAAGGCGCCGCCTGAGAAAGGTTTCTTGACCATGTAGGGGCCGTCGTAATTCAGAGTCCATTTGCCTCGCGAATCAGTAAGAAATAATTGTATCTCCTTGAGCAGTTTGAAGATTGGCGAGCAGGTCGCGATCATGAGGAATGTGAATCTGGAGATGTAGTTCAAACGTCCCAGGAATCCTCTGACTTGTTTTTCAGTTTTCGGAGAAGGCATTTCTTGAATGGCCTTGACCTTGTCAGGATCAACCTCAATCCCTTTCTGGCTGACGATGAACCCTAGTAGTTTCCCTGAACGGACACCGAAGGTGTACTTGTTAGGATTCAAGCGAAGTTTGAATTTTCTTAGACGTTCGAACAATTTTGACAGATGTTCAACGTGCTCACTCTCTGTTTTTGATTTTACAATCATATCATCGACATATACCTCGATTTCCTTATGTATCATGTCATGAAACAGAGTAGTCATGGCCCTTTGATAGGTTGCCCCGGCGTTCTTTAAACCGAACGACATTACATTGTAACAAAAGGTGCCCCATGGGGTAATGAACGAAGTTTTCTCCATGTCTTTCGGCGCCATTTTGATCTGGTTATAGCCCGAGAATCCATCCATGAAGGAGAAAATTTTGAATTTTGCTGTACCGTCCACCAGCATGTCAATGTGTCGTAAAGGAAAGTCGTCCTTTGGCCTAGCCTTGTTCAGATCTCTATAGTCAACACACATTCTGACCTTTCCGTCCTTTTTGGGAACGGGTACGATGTTGGCTAACCATTGAGGATATTCAGATGTAGCCAGGAAACCCGCGTCGATCTGTTTCTGTGCCTCCTCTTTGATTTTGATGGCCATGTCCAGATGAGTGCGTCTCAACCTTTGCTTTACTGGCGGACATTCCGATCTCAATGGTAAGTGATGTTCCACGATGCTGGTATCCAACCCTGGCATATCCTGATAGGACCAAGCGAATACATCGGGAAATTCTTTGAGAAGCTTTATCAAACCCTCTCTGGCAGTTGGACCGAGAAGTGCCCCAATCCTGATTTCTTTTCTCTCTTGCTCTGAACCCAAGTTTACCGTTTCTAACTGTTCTTTGTGAGGTTCAATGGACCTTTCCTCTTGTCTGAGTAGTCGGGAGATCTCTTTTGGAATTTCGTTGTCATTTTCTTCTTCAGCCTCGAATACCGGGAACTCAAAGTTGGGAGAAGGCATCAGATCGTATGTTTCAACGGGGTTTAAAACAAGCAATCTGCATGACGTGATGATTCGTGTTTAGAAGAGATAGAGAGAATGCAAGAGTGTGTGCAGTGTATTTCTTTTACTGCTTATTTTTATTTGAATTGTTTTTTAGGATTACCATTTTCTGAAAAAGCAAAAAGAGAAAACAACAATTAATGCGGAAATTACAGAACGACATTATTTTATTAATGAACAAGTCGATTCTTGAAACTACAGCCCTATAAAACAAAACTCTGTCGCTTCGGGCAAAGCGAAGAGGGAAATTTTACAGAAAGCGAGCCCTATCAAAACATCCGTTTCACCTGGGCAGGGTGAAAGGCTAAAGATGGAAATTACTTTGACTGATGAACGACCTTCGGAACCTCGACGGCAACCCATTGGCGGCGAACTCCTCGGTGAATCACAAAGTCTGGCACCTTCCTCGATTTGTCTTCAGAAATGACGCTGATTTCTGGTGGAGCAGGATCATTGGAATCTGTCTCCCAGGCAGAGTTGTCGTAGGAGAATTCCTCTATTGCATTTTGCATAGCATTTGTGATCTCAGCTGTATCTCCCCATCCAGTTGGCTGGATGTCTTCGAACCTGATACGAGAGCTTTCGGGAGCAGTGTACTTGACCATATAGTCGTATTTCCCACTCGGTTGTCCCAAGGTGTCCCACACTTCTTTGGAACTGGAGGAGTCATCTCTCTCGATGACGTTGACCTCGGGAAAAGCATAGTTGATGACCTGAGTGTTGATCCCATGACATGGTGGGGACACAGGTATTCTATTCAATGAGACTTAGCTGATTTTCATCATTCGGCTGACTTTCTTGCCTCAAATCTCCTGGATAAGGTTGCCACAGTGGCAGACCATCCATTGGGCCATAGTAGTTGTAGTCAAAATTGTCTTTCATCGGAGTGTCTTCCTCTAATGAATTTGGCGGAGCACGGCATCCTTCCAGATCACAATCCCCGTATATCATTTTGACGTCTGATCTTGGTATAAATCTCGGACTTTCTGTAGGAACGCAAAAAGGCATTTGCGTTTCGTCCATATAGATTGGAAGCCACCAGTGATTTAACAAGTGCTGAAGTGCCTCCTGGACAAGGGTACAACCTCGATCTTTTTCGCAACCCGCTTTACAGCTTTGGTAATCATGTGATATTAGGAATTCGAGTCGGACCTGCTCAGCATGTAACTCTACCAGGTTGGCATTCATCACGCTATCGAAGATCTGAACCATGTTGATCTGATAAGGGTTCCTATCATGGTAGTCTTGGATCCATCCAAGATTCATCTGATGCTGGAGAGCCTCTTGTATGAAAGAGCATCCCTGTTTGTTTACCGAGCAAGTCAGACAGGAACTATAATCGTGCCGCGGCAGGTTATGATACTGGCTTTGCCTTGAATGCATTGCCACCAAGTTGGCATTCATCGCACGGATGTCATGGTTTTGAATGACGTTAGAATTCGTGTAGACCATGTTAACTTCACAAACTCGGTGCTCTTGGATCCATCCGAGATCCGTCTGTTCCTGTAGAGCTGATTGCACTACCGAACATCCTTGATTGTCTTTAGAGCAGATATCACACTGATGATAGTTATGAGGTGGCACATGGCCATATCCACTCTGTCTACAATGCATCTTAACCAGATTGGTTTTTAACAAGAGTACATCGTGAATTTGATAGACATCGTTAGTCTCTCCTTCTATCAAATTGACTGCAGCTTTCTCATGTTGAGGCAGCGGGTTCGTAAGAACATTGGGATTCGTATCTTTGAAAGATAAGAGCCCGCTCCTAACAAGTTTTTGCACGTCGGATTTGAAATTGAGACAATTCTCAATGTTATGCCCTGGTCCTCCTTGGTGGTAAGGGCAAGATTGATCCGCCTTAAACCAGAAAGGCGGATTTTCTGGTACTGTAAGAGGAGATTTAGTATGAATGTACCCCTTAGCTAACAGTAATGGAAACAACTCTGCGTACGACATAGGTATAGGATCAAACCCTGGTGGATGTGTTGTACGGTTGTTGTTATATGGAGGACGAGCCTGCTGAAGAGGCTGTTGTGTCCTTTGTTGATTAGGTTGGCTCTGTGCAACCTGAGGTTGATACGTAGAAATAGGCGCAGGGTTGATAGCGGGAGTTACAGCTGCTACCGGCTGATATCGACGCCTTTGCTTTTCGAGAGAGATATTCCCAATATCTTGCTCTTTTTTCTTAGGGAGAGCACTACCGTATTTTTTAGTACTGCTCGTCGATCCAGTGTCTTTTACCAAACGTCCTTCTCGGACGATTTCCTCAAGACGTACGCCCATGCCGACCATTTTGGTGAAATCACTGGGCGCACTGGCAACCATTCGGTCATAGTAAAATGAGCTTAAGGTCTTTAAGAAGATCTTTGTCATCTCTTTTTCCTCAAGAGGTGGACAAATTTGAGCGGCAATTTCACGCCACCTTTGAGCATACTCCTTAAAGGTTTCCTTGTCCTTTTGCGACATTGATCTGAGTTGATCTCTGTCGGGTGCCATGTCTAAATTGTATTTGTATTGTTGGACAAAGGCAGTGCCAAGATCTCTGAAAGTGCTGATCGTGGCATGGTTTAAACCCATGTACAATTTTAATGCGGCACCGGTTAAACTATCCTGAAAGTAGTGAATCAGTAGGTCCTGATTCTTCGTCTGAGCTGACATTCGCCGGGCGTACATCACCAAGTGACTCTGAGGGCAAGAGTTACCCTTGTATTTTTCAAAGTCGGGCACTTGGAATTTGTGCGGGACTTTCACATTGGGGACCAAGCAGAGGTCTGCGGCGTCCTTTCCAAATAAATCCTGACCGCGAATGGCTTGCAGTTCTTTCTGCATTTCCAAGAACTGTTACTGGAATTCCTCCATTCTGTCAAACATAGTTTCCTTTTTATCAACAGGTATTGGTGGAATCTGTCCTTCCGGGACAGTGTGCACCACAGGGGGTGGTACCGTGACTACGGTAGCGAATCTTTGTGTTTCCCGAAGTTTGTAACCTTCAGGAGTCTTCAGTATTCCCCTGGCATCTTCGCTTTCCCGAAGTTTGTAACCTTCAGGCCCAACGGCTTCTGTTGTGATTCCCTGATCTTCAGCGATCGGCGGAACATATCCTCCCGGGATATAGTTGACAGGCATGCCCCAGGGACGATCTTTTGGCATTTGATACCTAGGATCATACTTCTCCACGATGGGCGTTGAGGCGATCTCTTAGATCACAATTCTTTGTAGCTGAGCTTCTGCCATGGCTTGCATGTCGTTACGAAGCTTTCTCATATCCTCTCTCAGAGCGTCGATCTCTTCTTTCAACTCTCTGTTTTCTTCCTCAAGATCATCCATCTTTTTCTGACGACTGGCCCGAGTATTGACGAATGAGACAGTTTGACTCTAGAACCGAGACACAAACGTGAGATTCGTAGGGAAGAAGAATACGCGATGTGAGAATGATGAATGCAATGATTATATTAATTGTTTTTTGGTTTAATCAAAATAAACTTCGATAATTAGATTGCAAATATCAAACAGTGGGGAAACCCTTTTTTATTGAAATTCAAAGGATTACAGAAATGGAAATACAGTAGATTACAAGGTGCAGAAACATAAGCCTAAGCTAATGGGTCCCGAGTCCTCTCTGAAGAGAAATCGGGTGCTGATTCTGATATCTTCCTTTTCTTTGACCGGGGCTCTTGGGCCGTTGTCGGGTTGTCGTTCCTTTGCCAAGTGAAAGGAGTGAGCAAATTCCTTTGGTCATCTTGATTCTCCACAGCATGTTGCTCCAAAATTTCAATCAGAGCATCTTTCTCTTTCAGTAGTTGCTGTATTCTGATGCACTCTACGTCGAGGGTGCGGTACTTGTTCTTCCAAGACCTTCTCTCCTTTTGAACTTTGTTGAGAGTAACCTGAAGCTTTTCAGTTTCCGTCATAAAGTACATGACAGATTCCCTCGGCGGGAGAATTTCATAACGAGGATAAGGCATCTTTAGCTTGAGAGCTCTAGTTTGTACCCAATAGAGATAAGGCTCCACCGAGACACAGTTTGGTTTTCCTAGAGACTCTCGTCCTTTCTTAAGAACATGTTTCCAAGCATGCACTATTTGCATTTTTAGTGCTCTGTCACTTTCTCCTTCCTTGAAGAAAAGACCTTCCAGATGAGCGTTGTGCGGAACAAGCCTCATCGGGTATCCAAATTGACGACGAACCAATACCGGGTGATAGTTGATTCCTCCTTTAGTTCCTATGAGGGGTACGTTGGGGAAGTTTCCACAACAATCAATGATTCTGATTCCATCATAGATCCTATTACACCAATCTATATCAGAGTTGGTGAGAGACATGATCTTCTACGACCAACGTAAAGCACTCTTGCAATCCCAAAAAGCAACAGACTTGGACAAGTGGGAAATGAACCATTTGTAAAGCACAGGTACACAACATGTGATCTCCCCTCCGCTGTACAAATTTCCCAAGTGTACAGAATGATACACATCTGCGAGCAAAGTCGGCACATGGTTTCCAATGAGAAAAACCTTAATGGAGTTAATATCGACGAAGTTATTGATGTTGGGAAACAAAAATAACCCGTAGGTGAGAAAGATAAAGATGCTTTCAAAAGCAGCCACATTCCCTATACTGGCAAAATACAGGGCTTTCTTCGTCAAGAACTGGGCTGGAAAACCTTGGATGCCACCTTTAGTAGTCATGTGAGTCCTGACCTCAGACTCGTCCAAATGAATTGCTCTTGCAACGGTATGATTCTTTGGAATTTCTTCCAGTCCAGAAAATGGAGCTCGATCTGTAATGTGTAGATCGATCAGATAAGAATACTCCTCCAGCGTTGGTGCAAGCTGGTAATCCGGGAATGTGAAACAGTGATAAACCGGATCGTAAAACTGAATGAGCGCATCCATGATTCCCTCAATCACATGGACTCTTAGCAGTGGTAGCAAACCTCCGTGCTTGGCTCTGAAAGCCTCTTGGTTTGTGATCATCCTTGCTAACCTTCTCAAATCCCCTAGTTTTGGAACCTTGAAGGTGTACGTATGAGTTCTCCTTCTACCGAAATCCATTAGCGTAATCCTCTTTTCTGATATTTGCAATCACAGTCTTAGTTTAATTTGAAAAACAGAGAGACTAGAAGAGAAGTTTTTTGAATGTTTTAATGTTTTTTTAAATGAATGCATGAATGCAGCACACAAAAACATAGAAAAAACATGGGGTCAAAGGGTCGTTGTCATGAAGTCAAGGCTCTACCCATCCCCAAAGGTTTATACTAAGGTGATTTTTGTACCTGTACTCATTATCATCAACTCCTCCCAGGAAAGCAAAACAACAAGCGGATCGCCAGCGAGTTATAGATCAATCTTAGAGTAAGTGCCATTCACCGAGAATAGATCACCAGCCTCAAATGAGGGTAGTATCGCGTAACAACTATTTCCGATAGTTTCCGCACTACGATAGGGTTTGGCTCCTCAGCTTCTCAGGCATCACAACCGACCCATTGTCTAGGTGAGAGAATGGTTACATTAGGATGCCTCCACTGAGGTTGATGGTCGACCCCGTCGCCATCACTTATCTTAAGTGTATACTCAATCTCACCACATGCGGCATCACACGCATTCCCATTAGCAGAAAAATAAACACGTATAGCAATTAGGAAAAGCAGTATATATATTTGTCTTAAACATCCTAGACCTTTAAATCTATGAATCCTAAGTTCTTGACAGAAAATGGGTTTCCCAGCGGAAGCCCCAATCTGTGGTATTCACACAAGAGATGAAAAGGAAAAAGAGAACTACAGGCCCCACGGTGGGCGCCATTTTTCTGTTGGCAGCCACCGCCATGAAAATGACTTACTCAAGGTTTAAATTGTAAGAAAGAAAGAACGGGCCCCACTGTGGGTGCCATTTTTATGTAGCGAGCGATTTTGGACGCGGTTCTTAAGCGCTGGTCGCTCTCTGCGGTTGAGCTTAAACTACAGGTCGATTCATTTTTTATCCTATTGTGAGCTGATGAAGGAAGGGAAATAGATGTCTCCAATTAACCCTGCTTTGCATACTGAGTTTAAACAGCGGTCTGTTAGGTTACGGATGCTATCAATGTGGGGGGGCCTTTGTACTGGTTATTTGTATTTTCGCCAATACTGTTTTCTTTCTTTTTACCTTGACAGAAGGTTTCTGGCGGGGAACAAGGATTAAGATGTTAGGACTGATGTTTTTGAATTACTGCTTTTGATTAATGGAGATATGGGATTTGAGTTTTTTGTTTAGTGTGCTCGCTAAGATCTTTTCTTTTGATCTTATGCCTACGTATTCCCGTTTACCGAAACAAGGAAATCAGAGCGTTCGTAGTTCCTCCTATTCTATGGGAGGAAATGGGTGTTTTGGTGTCTTGTTCAAAGCCCAAGACGTGAAGCGAAAGGTGGTTTGTATCTTGTTTAAAGCCCAAGATGTGAAGCTGAAAAGTCTATTTGTGTCTTGTTTAAAGCCCAAGACGTGAAGCTGAAGGACCTCGACTTTAGAGAGAATTTGTCATCTCTAAAGAAGGGTTTGTCTGTCACAACTGTTGGGTGAATGGTTATAAAGGAGAATTACTTTAACCGGGATATGCGAATCCTAGTAATGCCATAATTTCCTTTATAGGGGGTTTTAACCTGAAGGAGAAGACTTTAACTCAGTGTAGAGCAATGCTATCTTTCCTTAGGAATTTCTCATGCTAAAAGAGGGACAGTGGCATGGATGTAGATGATCCAGAGGCTTGCCGCTTACAGCGATTAGATGAAGGGGAAAGGAGTTGTTGATGTTTGTATACTGTGAATGAGGTACAGTTTTGATGCTAAAATGTTGATTGGATCAACCAGTGGTTTTCTTATACAAAGCCTAAGAGGAGGCTAATGGCCCAACAAGAGGGAGTTTTTATGTGTCTCGAACGAAGCCCGAGAGAGAGGCTAAAAGGGTTGACTCAACAGGAGAATCTTTTATACTCAACAAGAGAGTGTTTCTGTATCTCGTACGAAGCCCGAGATGGAGGATGAAAGGGTTTGACTCAACAAGAGAGTTTTTTATACTCAACAAAAGAGTGTTTTTGTATCTCGTACGAAGCCCGAGATGGAGGTTGTTGTTTGTTTAGCTCAATAAGAACCCTTTTGTATCTCGTACAAAGCCCGAGATGGAGGCTAAAGGGGTGATTGACTCAACGAGAGAGTCTTTTATGTGTCTCGTACAAAGCCCGAGAGAGAGGCTAAACGTTGTTTGACTCCACTGGGGAGAATCATTGTACAAAGCCCAAGAGGAGGCTAAGGTAACTGTTTAAGTGACAAGTCCAGTATACTGATTTTGAAAGAGAAAATCAGTTCTTATATGAGCAACACTGTACTCATGGACTTGATTCAAGGATCCGGGTTATTCCTGTTCTTTAAGGAAGCGGGAAATCCGAAGGGTAGTGAGACTGTCCGAGTCTGCGGGTTTCCTTCCTATTTAACGAAGGGGGAACTTGAGAATGTCTTTGAGACTTAAGGAGATTAGACTGTCCAAGTCTAGAGTTTCATCTTTTTTACTATGCTTTGAGAAACAGTAGTAGACTCTTTGAAAGGACTGTTCTATTAAGATGATTAAGTTATGTTCCTATACCTCTAGGAGATCGTCGGGACAATTTGTACGAAGCCCAAGAGGAGGCTGGAAACTTTTAAGAAGTCGACGGGTCCTTGTACTAAGCCCAAGAGGAGGCTATCATTCTCGGAGGAAGAGATCATTATACGAAGCCTAAGAGGAGGCTGTGAATACTTCTAAGAAGACGACGGGTCCTTGTACTAAGCCCAAGAGGAGGCGGGTTGCTTTTAGGAAGCCTGTGGGTCCTTGTACAATGCCCAAGAGGAGGCCGATGCTTTTAAGAAGCCCGTGGGTCCCCAAACCGCGAGAAATTCAAGGCAAGCTATTCACAAGGAATAGATCAAGTCAGGAAAGTTCGAGAATTTGGAAGAAACTCAAAGATGCCATTCACGGAGAATACATTCATCTCTGGGAGTAGAGTTTCTTGACAATTCCTAATGAGGACAGCCGAAGAGAAGACTGTATCTGGTGATCCTATTGGGGATCTAGTTGTCTATTTCTACGAATAAACGAAACGGCGTCACCTAGTTCTAGACGTAGTTGCCGGGGAAACTCTAAATATCTATACTATTATTACACAGTTGATATGAGTTTATGAAAGAAAACTTACAGCGAAACAGCCCCACAATACAGTTATATGTATATGAAAGCGGTAAATGAAAGCAATAACCACTTACTCGGTTGTAGAGCTTCCATGCTGTTTGGTTAGTTGTTCAACAAAGAAAGATTGAAAACAATACTATATTCAAAATCAAAGGAGAAAGTGCTTTGAAATAAAAAGATTTGGGGCTTACAGCTCAAGGAGAGGCCCAGGGTTTTATCAGTGAGCGCACTTTTGAATTTGTACAGAGGGACTTATACAAGTGACTGTGGCCCAAAAAAGGTTTTCTGTACAAAGGGATGGGTCTTACACTCTCTCAAGAGGCCCAAAAAGTTTAAAGAAAAAGAAATGGGTCTTACTACTCGAGGGTAGGCCCAGTTGGATAATTTTAAACTGGCGACGATCGCGTCGTTTATTTGAAAATGTACAGAGGGACTTATACAACGAATGAGGCCCAAAAAGTTTTCTGTACACAAGGGGTTGGGTCTTACACTCTGATAGAGGCCCAAAAGTTTTGAATGGGTCTTATAGCTCAAGGAGAGGCCCAAAGTTTGTTTTTCAACGGATGATGATCGCGTCGAACTTTTTGAAATACAACGGGACTTATACCATAAGTGAGGCCCAAAATGGGTTGTATTTACAAAGGATTGGGTCTTACACTCTATTAGAGGCCCAAAAGTTTGAATGGGTCTTATAGCTCAAGGAGAGGCCCAGTTGATTTTTTAAAAGGCGACGATCGCGCCGTTTACTTGTACAGAGGGACTTATACAATAAGTGAGGCCCAAAATGGTTTTGGTTAAAAGGGGGTTGGGTCTTACACTCTATTAGAGGCCCAAAAGTTTTGAATGGGTCTTATAGCTCGAGGAGAGGCCCAAAAGGTTATTTTTCAAAAGGCGACGATCGCGCAGTTTGTTTTTGACGGTATCGGGTCTTATACAATACACTGAGGCCCAAAAATGATTTGGTCAAAAAAAGGATTGGGTCTTACACTCTATTAGAGGCCCAAAAGTTTGAATGGGTCTTATAGCTCAAGGAGAGGCCCAGTTGATTTTTTAAAAGGCGACGATTGAGCCGTTTACTTGTACAGAGGGACTTATACAATAAGTGAGGCCCAAAATGGTTTGTACAAGGGGGTCGGGTCTTACACTCTATTAGAGGCCCAAAAGTGTTTGAAAAAGTTTGATGAGGGTTGAATTAATCAAAAACCCTAATTTCATTTTTTAAAGGGCATTTTTCAAAGAAAAATCAAGTAAAAAATGATAAAAATATAAAATAAAATCATTAATCATGTTATAAACAGTGATTAAGGTTTATGAAAAAGTATTTTATCCACATGAATATTTAAAATCATTTTGGTTTTAAAAATCAAGAAAAAGAAATCATTTTAAAAGCATTTAAAACAATTTAAAACAATATTTTTGAATATATTAAAAATATATCAAATAATAATATTTTTTGTGATTTTTTGGTGGATTAAAATATTATGGAGTATGAATAACAAGTGTGTAAAACAGATTTTGAAAATGATGATTTTTGCTATGTGAAATAATTGGTTGAGTTTTGAAGATAAACTAAGAAAAAGAGGAAAGTGATGTCACAACATCACTCATGAGACATCACTCATGAGTTTTCAACATCTTTTTTATCAAACTTCCAACACCCATAACTTTCTCAAATCTCAATGGTTTGAGACAAAATTTATATGCATCTGGCCCAGAATTTCACAAGGAATCCAATGGTGGTGGTAGTTTTTTCAGATCACACTCCCTCCTCAAAACCCGATAGTGGTTTTGAAAAGGACCTATAATTGCATTTTCTGTGCTACACTTTGATACAGGCATGGATTACATGGTGAATTAGCCCAAACACAACATATACAACATGTATGAGATGTGTATGATCAGTGGACTTCAAAGCAATGCATGATTTCAAGGATTCCAAGTTGTGATGCTTACCTCTTTTTGAGCTTTTTGGAGTTTTTGTGCAATCTGTCAAGCCTCTTGTTCCAGAAATGATTTGATGCTTTAGACACACTCAAATGATCCCTTAGAAGCTTTTAGGATGATTGGAATCAACTGGTACCTGCAAAAACACAAACTGTCCCTTTCTTGCAAAAGGGGTTAAAAGTGACCAAAATAGCAACTCTCTTAAAAGTGACCAAAATAGCAACTCTCTCACTTGTGATAGTTTGCACAGCTTACATATGATATATATGAGGTGTGTGTGTGATTAGTTTGAGTGGAATTGCTTTCTAACTCAAAAACTCAGAATTACTTGCTTTGGAAGGTAAATTTGAGGTGAAAGAAGAGATTTTGAGGAAAACATCTGTTTGATGGCTTTGGTGTACTCAAACTAAGCACAAATGAGCTCTATTTATAGTAGAGCAAGTTTGTTTTTGCAGCAATAGTGAATGGCAACTGCACCAGAGGTTTGTTCAATGTTGGCCAATGAAAATCCAAGTCTCCTCTAGCCATTGACTAGAGGTTAGAGCACAGAGCTTTGGTTCCCTACTTGTTGGAGGAATGTTGATTGAATTCAGTTGCAAATGTGTCAGTCCATGCCACCTCTAAGCATCTATTAAATGCTCAAATCCAAAATTGGAGTCTTGTCCCTCTTTTAGGAATTTTTAGGAATAACATGCTACTTCTTGTTCCAAGGACTTTGGAGGCTTGGCTCAGTGATTGTCCCCTTTAGATTTGATCCTCAGAGGTGTCCAAAGTGATGACAAGGCTTGGAAATTCGTGTGGCACAAGAAGTGTGCAAATCTGTCCTGAAACATCTCTTAAAAATCAGCTGCAGCAAGCCCTGTTGTAAAATTCATAACTCCCTGCTCGAGTATGCTATATGGACGTTCTAGGACTTTCTGGAAAGCTTAGATGACGTACTTCAACTTTGATGTTTGACTTTGGTCTTGGTTCAGCTTGTAAAGTCATCAAAAATGGTCTTGAACTTGTGTAGTCAAATCTGTCCTAAAAGCTATCATGAAAATTCTGCTTTATCAATGCTTTTTGCGAAAATCATATCTCCCTGCTCGAGTATGCTACAAGGACGTTCTACACCTTTCTGGAAAGATGAGACAACGTACTTAAAATTTGATGTTCAAGGTTTGGCTTGAATCAACTTAGATCATGGAGAGAAACATCCTTGAAGTTGGGACATTCTTGCTGGAAAAATATTGATGATGTCCCATGAAATGTTGAAACATTTGACAACTTTGATCATTAATAATTCCAAAATTTAATCACTTGTATATTTTAATCCACTATGATATTTTGAATTGAAGTGAATTGCATCTTTGATGCTTGTCTTGCATGGTGACAAAGCTTGAAAATTGGGTGGCACAAGAAAAGTGCACAAAATCTGTCCTAAAAAATCAGCTCGAGCAAGGCCTGTTGTGAGGTTCATAACTCCTTGCTCAAGTTGAATTAATGGGAGTTCTAATACATTTTGGAAAGCCCTAATGACATACTTTAACTTTGATGTTTGACTTTGGTCTTGGTTCAGCTTGCAAAGTCATCAAAAATGGTCTTGAACTTGCGTAGTCAAATCTGTCCCAAAAGCTATCATGAAAATTCTGCTTTATCAATGCTTCTTGCGAAAATCATATCTCCCTGCTCGAGTATGCTACAAGGACGTTCTATAACTTTCTGGAAACCTGAGATGACGTACTTCAACTTTCATGTTAGACTCCTGACCTGGTTCAACTTGGATCATGGAGAAAAACATCCTTGAAGTTGGGGCATTCTTGCTGAAAAAATATTAATGATGTCCTATGCAATGTCAGAACATTGGACATTAAGAATTCCCAACTTTGATCACTTATATCTTTCAATCCTTATGATATTTTGAGTTGATTCCCTCTACAATGTTGAAGTATCAAATACCCTCTTTAAAAGTAGCTCTTACTCAAAATCAATGGATGCTTGGATCAATAGTTACAACCTTGAAAAGTTGTGCACTTGAACATGATTTTAACTTAGAAAAAATTTCTAAGTTTCTTTCAATTTGATCAATTTTGCAATTTTGCATGATTTCTTGATTTAAATTTGATCAAATTAAATCATCCATCATATTTTCTTGAGTAATGGCTCGTGAAGCTCAAAGTTGACCAAAAAGTCAAACTTTGAATTTTTGCGTCAGTTGACTTTGTATTAGATGAACTTGAGGCTTGATCCACTTGAAATGTTGCACTCCTGTGCCTAATTCTTGATGTGGGAGTCCTCTTGATCCTTTGTGGATGTTTAAGAGGTTAGACAAGTTGAAGATCATGTCATTCCTTGATTGATCCTTTATCTAAAGCTCTGAGAGGGCTTGAAACCCTAAGCTTGATTGTAGTGAATGCTCAACAATTCCTTGAGGAGATTGATGAGGCACAAAGGTACATCCATATTGTGATGATGATTTGCACAATGATGGGAATCTTAGTGGTCAAAATTTGGGGTATGACTGTATGTTCATAGGTCTAGGGTTAGAGGTTTGACTTTAGTTAACTATTTGACCAAAAGTCGACTATAGGTCAAATTTAGGGTTATTCTTGTAATCTTATTTCTGACTTTTTGGCAATGTACTTTTGATGAACTTGACCTTGTGCGTTGACTTGTATGTCTAAATTGTTCCTTAAGTAAATGAAATTTCCCTCAATTTTGCATAATTTGAAATTTTGAATTTTTGGCTCCTTTGAATCCAATTTGGAATGCTTTAATTAAGAGATCAATAACTCATCTATAACTAGATATGTGAAGACCTCACAGAACTTGGTAAACAAATAGTCAACCTTCAAAGGTTGACTTTGTTGACCAAAATTCAACCTTGTATGAATGGACTACAAATCTTCTGGCTTATGTTATGTACCAATTCCAAGTTGACTTTGACCAAAAAGTCAACTATAGCACAATGATTCCACAAGTTGTTTCACAAGTGTACATTATAAGCAAACCCTAATCCATGAAGATTAGTAGCATTTTTGGCATAATTCAACATCTTGTACCAAAAACAAAAAGAATCATTTGAATAAAATGATGTTACATGCAAATGCTAGTATAAATGAATGATCCTACAAATGAATCACTGGGATGGATGTATGTAGATGAATCATAAGTCATAAGCCATATGAAATGGAAATAGGTAGGGCAAATTTTGGGGTATGATAGATGCCCCTATTTAATCATCTTACATTTGAATGTATGAATGGCGACAGCCTTCGGGCATTCGAGGTAGAAGAGGATTAAATACAAAGACCTAAAAATTTGTTCTTTGAGAAGAGAGTAGATGTAATGTAATGAAACTGGTTGTATTATCGGGAGTTTGTTTGTTGGGGATATGGAATAGAAGATAAACTTTGTGGGGACTATTGACTGAACTATATGGTTGAGGAATAGATCAATTGTAAAAGAGACATTTGTTATACATTATGAATGGAATGCATATGCTTGAATATATGATGCATGCAAAATATTTTTGTGAAAGAAATTAATGTTATCTACAAGAATGAGACTCTGGTTCTGTTTTTTTAGTATGGTGGTGAACTTTGATTTTTCGACATCCGATAACTAGACCAAAGAGCTTGTAGAACTTCAGGTTACCACAACAGCTGGAGACTTCATTTTGATTCCTACTGAAAGAGAGGGAGATAGATAGATAGAGAGAGAGAGAGAGAGAGAGAGAGAGAGAGAGAGAGTGAGAGAGAGAGAGAGAGAGAGAGAGAGAGAAAGAGAGAGAGAGAGAGAGAGAGAGAGAGAGAGAGAGAGAGAGAGTAGCCTATGACCTGATTGGACGACCGTCGAGATGCTTTTATGTATTAAGAGTACACTATAAACTAATGATCTTTCTTTAGATTTTCCAAGTGATCAGGGCAATGCAAAAGTTTTTCTTTTAGCTTTTTATTATTCTCAATGTTTTGCAGTATTATATATAAAAGATAAGCAATATTTTGCAAACAAAATACAAGAAAGGAAAATTGATAGGAGACAAAGGATTTTATTGAATGTAAAAAAAGTTTGTACATAAGATGTGAGTACAAGGATGCAAACTCCTGGGTTGGAATTTACAAAAATTGAAAAATAAGGTAAATGGAAATGGGAAATTTATATGAATTTCCATTGATTACAATATATACTATTATCCACTGTAAGATCTGAATCCTAATACTTTTCTTTTTTCGACGATGTTTGAACCAATCCTTTCTGTCTGTATTCTAGCAGTGATGAAGTAGGCTCAAGTGTTGCAGTCAAATGCCTTTATCCCTAACTTTTGCCCGAACATATATCATTTTTTTGTCCACTGGGATACTCATTTTTGCCTAAGTCGCCTTTTCAGTACATAACAACTGTCTCTCTCAAAACAAAACTCTAGCATATCTCTCATTTTTCTCTCTCATATATCCTAATCTCCATTAACGTTTTAATAACCTTTCTTCACTAACATGCAAAATGGAAACACCAAACTCATGCAGCAAACTTGTTTTCTTTGAATGGTTAGCTTTGTTGCATCAAAGCCTACAGAATGTGATTTAACTCCATCAAATCTTAGGAAATGATTCTGTTACATGTTAGTATTCACAATATATAATATAGGTTCTTACATGGTTCAATAGTTTGTGTTTCCAAATCTGTTTAGAGGTTAACTTAATATGAGTGAATGTATAACCTAAGAAATGAACTATGTTGTTTATGTATCATCCTGTTCGTAGGATAATATGACATGTATAACTTAAGATTAGTGAACTTTCTGTTGGTTTATGGATTATAGAAGTGTATGGATTATAGAAGTGAACATTTTGCATCTGTTATAATTATAATATCATGGTAATACATTTTGACTTGTAGGTATGAAGGGTGAATAAAAAATAATTAAGTCAAGAAACCTCATACTATGGGTGTGGTTCACAAATTCTTTGTGTTGCTATGAAGAAAAATATAATGAGAATAAAGCTAAAGTGAGCGATGCAAACTTGTGTGCAAGACCCAGAATGATATCCATTCAAATTTAACACAATTTTGCAGCTCTCACTTCAGCTTCATCCTCTTTTCATTGTGGATGCCATTCTGGCACATGTATGTTCGTGAAAATTTTTATGAGTTTATATGTTATTATTGTTGATAAAAGTTGTTTGTTGTTAGTAATAAAAGTTGTAAGTTGTATGTTATTTAAGGTTTGTTGTTGATGAATGTTATTGTTAAGGTTTGTTTAGAATATAAATTTATTATATCTTATGTGGTTTAGGTGTTTTTCCAACCCCTTATCGAATATATAACTTTTCGGATTGAATTAGAAAATTATAATATGAGATATTAATTTACATTAGAAAACAAATTACACTTATCTATGTTATACAAGATTTCTTTAGTCCATTGTCTGCATTTCGCTCTTTAATAGTTAGAACTTCGTTTAATATTTCTAGTTCTTCAACTGCCCATTTCTCCACCTCTAATTTTGTTTGCAAAGTAAGTAATATTTTGTAAAATGAACTAGAGGTGAAGGAATGAGAGGTTGAAGAACTAGGAGCATTTAAACAAAATATAACCGTTACAAAGTGAAATGTAGATAATGGGCTAAATTTTTTTTGTATAACATTGATTAGTGTAACTTGTTCTTCTAATATAACTTAATTTTTCATATTATAATTTCCATATCAGATTGAATGGTTATATGTTTAGTGAGCACTGACGAAATAAGTATTCCACATAATTTATAGTAAACTCAGGAGTATATATCATAACAGTTTTTTAGCATAACCATTGATAAATGTTAAGCGTTAAGAATTTCACTATGGTTGTTTAATGTAAACGTTGTGAAACGTAACACGCTATGTAACACCCCAATTCCCATCGCGAATAAATAATACATGTATAAATCAGAGTAAATAAAAATTTATTTTTCCGATAGAAAATAGGGAAGTCACAATTAAAGAAAGAAAACGCAATCCTTGCTCATTTATTTGATACATAACACAAAATGGAATAACCTCAAAGGGAAACTTTTTCCATACAAAAGGAAAGATCAATTATGGAATAAAGCAAAAAATCCATAACTGAATTATTTTACAAAATGAATTGTTTTATAACATCAAAATATACATACAAAGGTAATACCAGATAAATCCAACAAAGGTATACATATATATCATAATCGTTCCCCGACTCCCGTGCTACGTATCAGAGCAGACACCAAGACCGACAAAAGAATGGAGAACTAATCTTCACAAAAGCCTCCAAGACTACTAATCTGCAATTGCCTCATAGAGCAACAAACCACAACAGAAAGGTGAGAAATAACAACTAAATCAAGATTGCATAATAATATGCAAAACATATAAATTCACATACATAGTTATTCTCACCACAAGCATCACATATTAATACACGTAACATATACCAATTATACTAACATAATCACATATTCACACATAAGGCACACCATAGTCATAACATATGAAAACACACCACCACATCACATAGCACATGTCTACACATAAGACATATTATCCACAACCAATGCATTTATCACATATGCACATCAATTCACCAATTCAAACATAAATCTCAACACATAATCAATCAATTCATGAATTTCCACACATAATCAATCCATTCATGATTTTCCACATATAATGCATCCATTCACAATTCTCACACATAATCAATCCATTCATGATTTATGAAAATGCACAGAGACCGACACAACGACTCTATGCAATGCACATGCGGTACCATCCATCCATCATTTCTCAACATTAGTTCACTCAGGAACTATTGGAATCATTGCTTGTTACTTAGTGTAACTCTCCGTCGGGAAAACGATGTTCCCCGTCGCTTTAGGTCCTCTTTGTATAAGGCTCACGACGTTTATAGATTGCTTTAGGTCCTCTTTGTATAAGGCTCACGATCGTCTATAATCATTGCTTTAGGTCCTCTTTGTATAAGGCTCACGATGTTATAGCGGATTCCCTCTGGAATCGATTCGTCGCTCACACCCACTAGGGCACACGACATCACAAGATGCATATCATGATGCTTGACACACAAGATCTCATGACAATCAAATGCATCTTCACACATATATGCAACCATAATCATACATATATTTCAACTCATCAATTCCATACATTCACAATTCAACAATATGAATTATCTCATCATCAATATTCATGCATTGGAAACCAATTCAAACAATGCATTTCATCACAAACCACAACAATCATGCAATCACAATTACTTCCACAAGGAATTCACACCACAAAGGATACCCACAACACATCATAACAACATACATTAATATTCAATCCAACAATGTATTTTACCACACAACAACATCATTATCATACATTGAAATCAAACCCAAAACAACACATTTATTTCTCCATAAGACCACAAACCAACATCACCAACACTCATCATATATATATTCACCTCATATAACAGCACACAAGCTATACGATACATATTAAAAGCATGTCACATGATAACACGTCAATCACATACAATTACGACGGTAAAAGTCGACCAACGACACATTTCCAAACCCCCGACATAATTAAATCGGTCAACCAATATCAAACCCATTTAATAAGAAAGAACAGATCATAAGCTTTCCAACGCATCAAACCGCGCCTCAAACCGACTTACGAATCAAAAGTTACAAAGAAAACAAATTGGAAACACTGTCATGTTCGCAATGCGAAGCTCCTAGCGAGTCCTTCTCCCCTTCATTCGCAGTGCGAATACCCCAGCGAACCATGGCAGAAAGGAAAATAGCCTACAGTTCGCAGTGCGAACTCCAAGCGAACCTTCGTTGTCCCCTTCGCAGTGCGAATCCCCCAGCGAACCGTGGCAGAAAGAAAAACAACACAACGTTCGCAGTGCGAACCTCACGCGAACGTTCGCTTTTCCCTTCGCTGGCCATTCGCAGTGCGAACCTGCGAAACCAGAAAAACCCAGCAGCGCTAACATAGGTCATTTGGGTCCAAATTCATTATTCTCCCACCCCAAACACTTCCAATTCATACTATAACGACCAAAACATGATCCAAACCTAATAACAAGTATTCTACTCAATTTTTACCAAATTTCATTCGTGAAAACATCGATTTCTATAAATCGTTCCTAATTTCAATCGATAAGAAAAGTCGTGAAACAACCAAAACAATTACAACAAACAACACATATACATACACAAGCAAGATATAATTGAAACTTCTCACCCTTACCCGATTAATCGCGCTCGAAACGGATTTTTCCCAATTTTTTCTCTTTCTCCTCTTCTCTCTTTCTTTCTTCTCCTTTTCTTTCTCTTCTTTTTCTTTCCACTTTCTATTTATATAAAATATCTAAACCCCTAAAAGACTATTTTACCCCTCAGCTCAATTATCTCGCAAACGCTCCAAAAACGAGATAAAACATAAACAATGATGAAAAATAATATATTGTCAAATAAAAGTCAAGAATAAAATAATATAAAACAAAAATAATTAAATCGACTCAATTAAATAAATAAGGCAAAACCGGGGCGTTACAATTCTCCCCCACTTAGACATTTTCGTCCTCGAAAATATACTGAGACGAACAACCCCGGACACGACTCTCGCCACCGACCAACAAACTAACATGCCAACAAGAGACACCCCATGAATAACACAAACTGACAAACTACCTCGCTAACAACAACTACTACAACAACACGACACGACGACAACTACAACGACAAGATGCAAAGCCCATACAATGCACTTGACGACCAACTCACGACTCAAAGAATTACCAAGTTACAAACACATAAGTTCACTCTTGAACCGAAACACAACAAGATCATTACCATCACCGTAAGTAACACTCCTCTAATTCCCCACAAAGGAATTATCCACTCGCACTCGAACCATCACCATGGAAACGAGGCAACCACACAAACAAGAACATAAAGTTCCACGACACAACATCGTTTCAACAACTTCTACATACCCACAATACCAACGTCCTTGTCACACAACGGTATTACAACAATGCTACGCTCCAACAATCAAACACATAACCAAAACATCCATCTACATAGTAGCCCATGAATAATATTTAAACCTTTCACTTAACACTGCCATTCTGAAACGTCCAATAGTCTCATTATTCCTACATGTTTCCAATGTTCAACTTATGAATTCTTACCAGCCACACACATAGATATAAAATGTACCACATCACGCTTCCGCTGCGCACTCTGATTACTCTTAATCATCAAAACAGCCATGCATAAAAATTTTCGACTTAACTTTTCAGGCACAACATCAGCTTTTCCCCGAAGGATAATCCAAGCCAAATTCATAACTCATCACGAATTCTAACCATCCTCGTTGTTTCATACTCTATTCCTTCAGACCAAACAAGTACTCTAAACTCTTGCGATTACCAAACACTTCGAACCTAGAACCATAAAGATAATACCTCCAAATTTTCCAACACCATACAACCGCAACCAATTCCAAATCCTGAATAGTATAGATCCTTTTATGAATCCTCAATTGTCGTAAAGCGTAAGCCACGACTTTACCCTCTTGCATTAACACACTGACTAAACTCATCAAAGACACATCATAATACCTCACAACCGATTTATTAGGATCACACAGAATCAAAACTGAAACCGTAGACAACTTCTACTTCAGCTCACCAAAACTTACTCACAACGAACATCCAAAACAAATGACTCACCCTTTGCAAGCCAACTGAGATACCAGAAGTACGAACTCAACAAAGTCTTCCATAACCTGCAATAACAACCAACTGAGCCCAAAAGTTTCTAATCTCCTTAACCAATTTCGGAGCCTCTCTTGTAGAACTACATCTACTTTCGATGGATCCATAACAATACTCTCATCTGAAATAACATATCCAAGAAAACTAACCCTTTTCAACCAAAATTCTCACTCGAATAACTTAGCATAAAAATTCCTTCCTTTTCAACACTTGCAATCTGATTCTCAAACTCTCTACCTGTTCTTCCTCTGAGTTTATAACAGATCCGAATATCCTCAATCAAAACCACCACGAACTTATCCAAATAAATATAGAAGATACATTTCATATACTCCACAAACATTCCTGGCGCATTACTAACACTAAATAACATCACTGCCCATTGTAATGCCCAACCAAAATCCAAAAGATATAATTCTTAAAGCTTTTAAAAAAATTCTGACTGGGTAACTGGTTACTCACATACAAACTTAACCGAGTAAATAATAGCCTAATCCGATGATAACAAACCTAACCAGTCACATTAAATAGATTAAAGCCTCAACTCACAAAATTCATTATCCTTATCAAACGTTCCAAACAAATGTAATTTCAATCAAACTCAACCAAACCATTCCAATCATCTATTCCCGAAAGTGGACACTTATTCTCAATCGTTACCTTATTCCACTGTTAGTAATCCATACTCAAGTTCTTCTCTTAACAATCCAAATTCCATAAATCCCAACATGTCGCAACAACCAGCCGAAAAGAACTCTTAAATATTACATCCACACCTAAGGGTTCTCTCAAAATTTCCATTAATGCTCTAGAATTCCAAAGACTCCAAACCTCACCAGAACTCTAAGTTTTGCTTTCCATAGTCTCAATACCGTCATACACATCATGCTTATTATTCCATTCAATCATCATTCCATTTTATTACTATCAATACTGGAGCTCTCTAAGACGACACACTTGGTTTCACAAATCCCTTTTCCAGTAAATCTTCCAACCGCTCTTTCCATCTGAGTTTCACTTCCTAAAAGTTCTTCTACTTACTTAGCAGATCCAAACCTCACATCTTCACCTTTGCCAAATTTGAGTTCACACTCTACTCTCTGAGAACAACCTTTAACAATACCCAATCGTTCTCTCTCAACGACTTCCCAACTGGACCAACATACCAAAGCCTCTAATCCGTCTCATCTTCCAGTATTAGAATCTTCATCGACTCAACAAAACAATCCGTAAGCACTTTCTTAATTCCAAACAATTCATTGCACACACTATCACAGCCGGAAAGACACGTCTATTCCATCCAACATAATTCCTGTCTACTATCAACAAGAGATTAAGGGTGATCAGTTCCTCAATTTGTCAATAGACAGCCGACAATCATGATGGGGCATAAACCCTCTTTACCAAACTATAATAGCATTCCTTACATCTCATGCACAAAACTACCTAAGGCACCAATCCTTAGTCGACATAAACCTTACTTCCGCATTCCCTCCGGAATCGGGAGCAACACTGTCCAAACAACACTTACAATCTTGCAACCAACGACACACTGAGCCAACGCTCCACACTTGAAGCAACCTGGAGAAGTACAAGCTCCTTCCCCACTTATCTCATTCTCAATCCTGAAGACAAAAGATTAGGAAACCAGAAAGTACTGACAGTGCTCCACACACATATCACGTACTAAGGGACCAACAACATCGACAGTATTCCACTGTCACACCAACTAACTCAACAACATGGCCGGACGGACCGACCTGCTCTGATACCACTATTGTAACACCCCAATTCCCATCATGAATAAATAATACATGTATAAATCAGAGTAAATAAAAAATTATTTTTCCGACAGAAAATAGGGATGTCACAATTAAAGAAAGAAAACACAATCCCTGCTCATTTATTTGATACATAACACAAAATGGAATAACCTCAAAGGGAAACTTTTTCCATACAAAATGGAAGGTCAATTATGGAATAAAGCGGAAGATCCATAACTGAATTATTTTACAAAATGAATTGTTTTATAACATCAAAATATACATACAAAGGTAATACCAGATAAATCCAACAAAGGTATACATATATATCATAATCTTTCCCCGACTCCCGTGCTACGTATCAGAGCAGACACCAAGACCGACAAAAGAATGGAGAACTAATCTTCACAAAAGCCTCCAAGACTACTAATCTGCAATTTCCTCATAGAGCAACAAACCACAACAAAAGGGTGAGAAATAACAACTAAATCAAGATTGCATAATAATATTCAAAACATATAAATTCACATACATAGTTATTCTCACCACAAGCATCACATATTAATACACGTAACATATACTAATTATACTAACATAATCACATATTCACACATAAGGCACACCATAGTCATAACATATGAAAACACACCACCACATCACATAGCACATGTCTACACATAAGACATATTATCCACAACCAATGCATTTATCACATATGCACATCAATTCACCAATTCAAACATAAATCTCAACACATAATCAATCAATTCATGAATTTCCACACATAATCAATCCATTCATGATTTTCCACATATAATGCATCCATTCACAATTCTCACACATAATCAATCCATTCATGATTTATGCAAATGCACAGAGACCGACACAACGACTCTATGCAATGCACATGCGGTACCATCCATCCATCATTTCTCAACATTAGTTCACTCAGGAACTATTGGAATCATCACTTGTTACTTAGTGTAACTCCCCGTCGGGCAAACGATGTTCCCCGTCGCTTTAGGTCCTCTTTGTATAAGGCTCACGACGTTTATGAATTGCTTTAGGTCCTCTTTGTATAAGGCTCACAACCGATCGCTTTAGGTCCTCTTTGTATAAGGCTCACAATCGTCTATAATCATCGCTTTAGGTCCTCTTTGTATAAGGCTCACGATGTTATAGCGGATTCCCTCAGGAATCGATTCGTCGCTCACACCCACTAGGGCACACGACATCACAAGATGCATATCATGATGCTTGACACACAAGAACTCATGACAATCAAATGCATCTTCACACATATATGCAACCATAATCATACATATATTTCAACTCATCAATTCCATACATTCACAATTCAACAATATGAATTATCTCATCATCAATATTCATGCATTGGAAACCAATTCAAACAATGCATTTCATCACAAACCACAACAATCATGCAATCACAATTACTTCCACAAGGAATTCACACCACAAAGGATACCCACAACACATCATAACAACATACATTAATATTCAATCCAACAATGTATTTTACCACACAACAACATCATTATCACACATTGAAATCAAACCCAAAACAACACATTTATTTCTCCATAAGACCACAAACCATCATCACCAACACTCATCATATATATTCACCTCATATAACAACACACAAGCTATACGATACATATTAAAAGCATGTCACATGATAACACGTCAATCACATACAATTACGATGGTAAAAGTCGACCAACGACACATTTCCAAACCCCCGACATAATTAAATCGGTCAACCAATATCAAACCCATTTAATAAGAAAGAACATATCATAAGCTTTCCAACGCATCAAATCGCGCCTCAAACCGACTTACGAATCAAAAGTTACAAAGAAAACAAATTGGAAACACTGTCATGTTCGCAATGCGAAGCTCCTAGCGAGTCCTTCGCCCCTTCATTCGCAGTGCGAATACCCCAGCGAACCATGGCAGAAAGGAAAATAGCCTACAGTTCGCAGTGCTAACTCCCAGCGAACCTTCGTTGTCCCCTTCACAGTGCGAATCCCCCAGCGAACCGTGGCAGAAAGAAAAACAACACAACGTTCACAGTGCGAACCTCACGCGAACGTTCGCTTTTCCCTTCGCTGGCCATTTGCAGTGCGAACCTGCGAAACCAGAAAAACCCAGCAGCGCTAAAATAGGTCATTTGGGTCCAAATTCATCATTCTCCCACCCCAAACACTTCCAATTCATACTATAACGACCAAAACATGATCCAAACCTAATAACAAGTATTCTACTCAGTTTATACCGAATTTCATTCGTGAAAACATCGATTTCTATCAATCGTTCCTAATTTCAATCAATAAGAAAAGTCGTGAAACAACCAAAATAATTACAACAAACAACACATATACATACACAAGCAAGATATAATTGAAACTTCTCACCCTTACCCGATTAATCGCGCTCGAAACGGGGTTTTCCCGATTTTTCCTCTTTCTCCTTTTCTCTCTTTCTTTCTTCTCATTTTCTTTCTCTTCTTTTTCTTTCCACTTTCTATTTATATAAAATATCTAAACCCCTAAAAGACTATTTTACCCCTCAGCTCAATTATCTCGCAAACGCTCCCAAAACGAGATAAAACATAAACAACGATGAAAAATAATATATTGTCAAATAAAAGTCAAGAATAAAATAATATAAAACAAAAATAATTAAATCGACTCAATTAAATAAATAAGGCAAAACCGGGGCGTTACACGCTACCTATTCTATAATTACGATCATACGACCGTGGTGGAAAGCATCGTACTTACAACCACCCCTTACCTCACAACGGTTGGTCAAACATGGTGGTATCCCTTTTCCAACCGTGGTAAAATGTCTTTTACGTAGTAGTGTGTGTACATTTTATTGGGTCTCTCTACTGATGATAAGGCGGTTAACGAAAAAACCAACTTAGCCAATTAAATATGTGATACACTTTTGTGCGCCGACTTGTTAGATGATAACCCGAGGAGCCAAGGTATTTTACTTTCACGCTTAAAAATTATTACATCAATATAACATTAGATGGAAATTCTACTGAGGAACAAATGAAAATTAAAACTATATGTTATATTATGCTACTAATTACTTCATTTTTATTTCTCGAGGGTACTGGTAATAATGTACATATTATGAATTTACCCTTATTAAAAAATATAGATGAAATAAGAACATATAGTTGGGGTTCGCCTTGTTTGTCCTATCCGTATAACTCTTTGTGTAAAAATGTAAAAAAAAGACACATCTACATTTTATGGATGTCGTTTTTCTCCAAGCATGGAGTTTCGTCCCTAGCTCCCGTCAATCGCAACAAATTCACATTCCCATACACAAAAAGTAAGTTAATAACTTTATTTCCATTAACTTACTTTACTTTTATATTATTTCTAAATAATTTATTTTAACTTTTTTGACTTAGGTGGTCGCCTCGTGGGATGAATTACAATAGATGTCATAGACACTACATCACGGTCTATCGAAATCTTTTGGATTACCTAACACCAAATGATGTATTTCCACAAAAAGAATCATTTCATAACAATTTATTTTTAATATTACCCATTTACTAATTTAATATATTTTTTCTCTACAGTTTATTTGGAGGCCATATATGGTTCTGAAACATCATCATGAAATCAATAAAGAAGGTTCAACCATTTGAAATACAACACCATTGATCCTCAGGTTCTTCACTATGGAGATGCACCATATTGACCATGTGAAACTGTAGTTCGACATGCATAAACAAATCCCAGATCCCTCAATGTGTCTTGGGCAATGACATCAATTTAAAGTTAATGAACAATGGGACTTTGGCGATTGGAAAGACTTCGTTAAAGCTGGGTGTCGTTAATGGAGGCGTCATCATCAACGAGTCTTAACCGACGCTGACATGCCAACCGAATCTAAACCAACTAATAATTATATGGATGGGTATACATCAATTACAATTGAGTTTTTCTTCGAAGATAGGTATTCATACGACTCACGCCAGACCACTTACACACAAGCTTTAACATCTAACCACCAACAAAATTATCAAACAACTCACACATAACACTCTACCAACAAAATTACTAACCAACAAACACCTAAACCCATAGCCAATATATGCAACATACCTAACCCAAAACCAAGAGCATACCTTATACCACAAACAACAACATGATTATTATCAAAACACCCAACAAACATATGTTGACAATACATCCTCCTACCATAGGCAAAACACCAAAAAAAAAATGACACTAACACTTCCTACAATAGCCAAAACACCTTAAAATCACAACGCCAAAACATCCAACAAACATATGGCTATCAAACACCACAACAATCATTTCTTTATTTCCTTAACAAAGCATTCACACCAATGTCGCCATTCAATCAACAAGGTCGCTCACCAATAACTCCATCAACCCAAATAACACAACTCAGCTTCTACGACATAGGCAACGAACTCAGTTACGACAGTGCGTCAATACATAAACCAGACTACGTAGAATTATACTCCCTCCGTCTCACAAAAAGTGTCTCATTTGCACTTTTTTCATGTCTCAAAATAAATGTCTTTTTAGAATACCAATACAAGATTTATTATTTTTTTTTCACTACTATACCCCTATTCATTCACTTTCACGTTTTTCAACTACTCCAATAACTATATTTAATAAGGATATTTTAGTAAAAGATACTAATTTTATCATTAAAATCAACACATCTAATCATTTTCTTAAGAACCGCGCATAGCTCAAACAAGACATTTATTATGAGACGGAGGGAGTAATAACTTATTTGGGAATCTGGTGATGGTGGTGTTCCAGGGACCTCGTTTCAAACACCTGAGATGAACCAACAAAGATCGGTACGAGAAAAGGTACCTAGGAGGCGTGGAGCCGGTGACATTTATGATCAAGTGGGTTGTCGTCGTTAGTGTAAAAAATGTTTTTGTATGTAATCCGATTTAAATTAAATATTATTAGTTTTTATTCAATTGTTTTTATTAATTAATTATTTTTATTCAATTGTTTTTATTATTTGTTTTTATTAATTAATTAAAATATACAAAAATCCACAACACGTAAGAGTCGATTAAATTGGCGACTGTTCCTCTGAATTGTACATTGTCACAAATTTAATTGACTAGAAATAATACAGTCGTTGATTCAATTGACTACTACTCTTACTACTTTTCAATGTTGTCGATAATTGGTTTGGCTAGTGCTTTACAAGACAATTTCTTTTTTTCTTAAAAGATAGATGCTTTGAAAATTAGTTGAGAAAAATGGTTATTTGAGAATTTTTATTGTAAAACATAATTAACAAGAAAATGACACTGGATACTACTACTCGTTTAGGCGGGAATAAAATTACCTCTTTTTTGAAGACATTATTCTTCAAAAATTGACTAGAGTATACATTTTGCATAAGCTTAGACTTAGTCATTAAGTCATCTTTTTTTTACACAACTTTTAAGGTAAGTTGATTTTATACGTACATCGCACTCAAATCATTGTCTTTCAATTGGTCAAAAAGCGCAATTGCTAATCATTATACATTGATTTTTACAATCACACTGACACTTTCTTTTACAAATTTTACTATTTGAAGGATTTCTTTTTCAAAGTTGCTAGTGTAAACAACTTTTTTAATTGGATTATATAGTTTCAGAACATGTTTTAATTGATATATATTTGCATGGATCTTTATATTACTCAACTTATGAGTTATGAGTTATGACAAATTTTTAATCTCTATAAAACAGATAATTAATTATGATAACATCTTATAAACATTTTTATTTTTATTATAAAAATGTATCTGGTATAAAAAAAAACTAATTATGATAAAGTGGAAGGTGTATATGATAAATATGTATGCATTAAATATTTAATTAAAGCATTTATCCAAATAGTTTTCTCTTCTTATTTTTTATTTAGCAGAATAATTGTAAAGGAAAAGAGAATATTTTACTTTTTATTCATTTTTTATTAAATAATACTCTCTCTCCATTCTAACATATATGTAAAAAAGTTCACTATTCTTTTCTCAAATTATAAGCAAAAAAAAAATTATTATTTTTTGTATCTTTTCTAAGATAAAATTAAATTCAAATTAAATTAAATTTACTCTTATTTTTTATAACTAATAATTAATTAAAATTATTTTTATATATTTTTTAAAATAAAATTCTTTATTGAAAAATCAAATAAGAAAAAGAAATAAATAACGAAATAAAATTATTTATAAAAATCAAATTTTTTTTATAGCTCATGTCTTATAGCTTATAAGCTCATAAAACAATAAAAGACATGTTTGGTAACAGTCTTTTCATCACGAGCTAATAACTTATTTTATTAGCTTATAGCTTATTTTTCAGACGCTATTTTAAATAGTATAACTTATTATTTTTTCTTCCACTTTTACCCTTATTATTTTAACTAAAATCCACCAATATCCTTTATAATTTATTATCATTTAAATTAAAATAATAATTATTAAATATTTTTTATGTCATTTTATTTTATCACCGAATTAAATCGTTAATTTTATCAAACACTTTAATTAACTTATCAGCTATAAATCATTAGCCATCAGCTATATGCTAGTATAAGCTATCAATCACCAACTATCAGTCATAAGCTATAAACTAGTATCAACTAACTTATTAACCAACCGCTATTTTTACCAAACATAAACTAATAAACTAATAAAAAAATTAATTAGCTAAACTAAAACAATATTTAAAATAATTATTTCAATCAAATATGTTGTAGTAAAGTAGTACTCTACCACGGGTCATGATTCAATTTATCCGCACATATATTGTCTTCATGAATGAGAGATTTTTATTGTAGAAGACTTAAGTTATAATGGTTCAATCACTCTATAATCATAGTTAGTAGTATTATTATTATATTTTTTTGAAATCTGGTTCAATCTCCTTGTATTTGCATGGTAGATGGCTAACTTAATGTCATGCGATTCCACTTGAAAAGAAGTAGTTATTTCAACCTTAGCCGAAAAATCAGTAAGGAAAGTGTCCGAGTAATATATGAATATGCCTACTCAATGCCCCCAATTTTTTTTCTAGAAAATCAATATAGATTGTACTTGATCCAACTAAGATTAGGTTTAACCAATTTTTTGAAGAATATTTTTGTGACGGTGGATACTTACAATTTATGTCAAATGCTTTAATAATTACAATTTATTCCTTCTATCTGATTTCAAAGTTGCATAGTGAAAGAACATATTAAAGAAAGAGATAATCTGCATTTTTTTATATAATTTTGATATAATGAATATCAAAGAATTAATCACATATCTTCTAACCAAATTGTCATTCATTGCAATTATATTATGAAGCAGATTTCATTTCAACTCAGAAGAGACATAATAGGCGGAATATATTTCATTTTTTTACAAAACTTTTTTTTTTTAAAAAACACAAAAAGTCATACTCAAAGTGTTAAAATTTCACTTAAGGAGAATCTAAATTTAAATTTTGGGTGTAACAATCTTTTATAAAACAATACTAATCTAGTGGCTAAACTCTTATATTATGACGACTCATTCTTTTAAAATTGAAGAATTAACATATAAAAAAATATCAAATTCACTAAAATCTTAGTAAAAAATTTCTAACAAAAAAGAAATCTAAATCTCTATTTGAAAATCAAATTAATTTTAAAAACAATCAACGAATTCAAAATCAATCTTTCATATATTTTTGTGCACACTTAAAAACTTATTGTGTCCTTCAAGATAAAATAATAAAATAAAATAAAATAAAATAAAACTTAATAAAGAATTTGCGTTGAGGCCTGCTCTGTCAATTGTATGATAGAGGGGAAAGGAATTTATCGTTGTTGAAGAATTAAAGAGAGACAAATCGATTATTTTTATTCAAAACTGAAGACAGATAGTAATATTTATTAAAAAAAAAAAAAAAGAAGAATAATAAACAAAAATATTGATAGTAACCTTTGTGATGTTTTTTAAAATGTACTTGTCACTTGACTCCACAGACGAAAAAGTTGTGAAAAATAGAAGCCGTAGCGGACAAGTAACTGTCTGAATGGTCCCAACCATATCCATTGAGACTGCCTTACGTTAAAATATGTTTTTGTTATTTGGAATATTTTTTTTAATAAATCAATTATTTTTTACGAACAATAAATGGTAAAATTTATCTCAAAATATTTAATATTGTTGCATATTTTTAAATTGAATTCGAATCCAAAATGTCGGATTAAATTGAAAGAAACCCTTGCTATTTTAATCAAGCATTCTTAGATATTTTTTTCTTTTAAAAGTTCGTTATAATTAAAAATATTTATGTTTATAAACTTTTTTAAGATAAGTCAAAATCCATTAAAAAAAAAAAAAGATAACAGTATAAGAGAGTGGGGGGCATAGAACCTAACTTAGTGAAATAAAAAATTAAAACAATCTAAATTAAAAACATACATTCATACATCACGTGTACAATTTAGCGAACCACTTACGGCGCGATATTAAATTGTAAAAAATATAAAATATCAATTGATCGTCACTAAACTCAGATTATGAGAATAGTGAATTAACTTGATCGTCTATGCAATAACAAATTCATTGACCAACAACTTATGCACAAACTACAATAAGTAATCACGACCATTTATGGCCAAACAATATAAAATCAATTACATTCGACTGAAGCGGATTCTAATACTGCAGAGGTAGTAAACTCGAACCATATATGGATAAATTAATCTATAATACTGTCACAATACAAAGTAACAAAGGATAATAATATTTGTTCTGGACTGGGCCAGGACCTGCCCACCAGTCGGGCAGGCCCAACCCAACGTCACATTGGGAAGGACCAACCCTCCCCCTCATCGGGCACGTTTAGCACTCACTAGGGTCGAACAGGTCACTACCTGGTATGGGGAGAGGCCACACGTCTTCCCCAAGGACTCCATGTGCCCCCTACGCGGGGACACGTCATCAGTCAACTACCCACTTCCTGAAGAACTAGTCAGCCCATCTTCTGAAGATCACGGGGCAGTTGCTCCAGAACAAAGACCACGTGCTGGTCTTTCCTACGCCACGTAAGCCCTGGCAGTTATCTGCATTAGGCCTGGTGATTCAACCCAGTGCAGATGACCGTTGGCCCAGCACTGGAGGTACACTATAAATACCCTCTATCACTAGAGGGTCAGGTATTCTGAACCTTTACTCTCACTACTACCTTTCTGTTCTTGCACTCTTTTACTTCGTCTCTTACTTTGGGATTGGAGTATCTTGCAGGTACACCCCCCACTTTCTCACCACAACCGGAGTGTAACGGAGCTCACGACGTGTTGCTAGCCACCGTTCTATTTCTGATCAGGTACGATCAATGGCGCTGTCTGTGGAAACCCTTTGCTTCTCCATTCTTCCTCCTGTAGAAACTCAAGAACCAAAGCAACTTTCAATCTCATGGCCAGCTCTCGAACTGATGCCAATGCTCCGGACTGTAGCGAGCGATTTTTTTCGGTGACACGACCACCTTATCGCTGGGTTTTCCTCATCGTAATGGTAGGAGGGGTGTTACTTTCTGATTTCTTATTTATCCCGTGAAGCTGGAAGGGAAAGGGAAGGTATCTAAAACTAACATTGCACGCGACTGTTTAACTAAACAAACGCTTAAAGAGATTCGGGGAGTCGGGGTCAGGTTATACAATGGGTAGTTGTCAATTACCCATCCTATATGTGGTTATCCACAGGATATTAGCTTTAGGTTTCGCTTTGTAATTGAAGTGTTTATATGTTAATGGGTTGGGAAAGTTTCTTGGGAAATATGATAGAGTGAGTGAGTTTTTGTTTGATGTTTTTGGTAAGGTACTGGACCTAAGGATTGATTGGTATGAAGGTACTGGACCTAGAGTTTTTTTATTAGTATGCTCGCTAAGATTTCGCAATCTTATGCCTATGTATTCCTGTTTAAACGAAATAGGGAAATTAGAGCAATCGTAGTTCCTCCTATTCTAAGGGAGGAAAAATATATTTTTGTGTCTTGTTCAAAGCCCAAGACAGAGGCTAAAAGGTTTATGTGTGTCTTGTTCAAAGCCCAAGATTGAAGCTAAAAGGTTTGACTGAGAGAGAACTTGTCATCTCTAAAGAGGGATTGTTGATTTTTGTGTGCCTTGATCAAAGCCCAAAGTTGAAGCTAAGAGGTTGATTGACTCCACTGGGGAAATCCTTACCCACAGCCTAAGAGGAGGCTGGATAAGACCAACTCAATAAGAGAGGGTATATATTGGTGTCTTGTACAAAGCCCAAGATTGAGGCAAAAAAGAGACTGACTCTTTGGGGATATCATTATACAAAGCCTAAGAGGAGGCTGAAGGAGACTTTTCCAGGGAAAATGTTCTATCTGTCTTGTACAAATCCCAAGATTGAGGCTAAAAGGATTTTGACTCCGCCGGGGAGGTTTATATGTATCTTGTACAAAGCCCGAGATAGAAGCTAAAAAGAAGACTGACTCTGCGGGAGAGAAATCTTTATCTGTCTTGTACAAAGCCCAAGATTGAGGCTGAAAGAGACTTTACTGACTCGACTAAGGATATTTTAGGTATCTCGTACAAAGCCCATGATAGAGGCTGAAATGAGTTTGACTCTGCTTGGGAAATCATTCCTAGAAGCCTAAAACAAGGCTGGGAGGAATTGACTCTGCTAGGGAAGTTATTTGTCCCAAGCTTAAGAGAAGGTTATGAAATTTTATATCTCGTACAAAGCCCAAGATAGAGGCTAAAAAAGGGTTTGACTCAACAAGAGAGTGCCTTTTTATCTGTCATGTACAAAGCTCAGGATTGTGGCTGAACAATTTGGAGAAATCATTATACCAAGCCTAAGAGGAGGCTAACTTGTACTAGGGGGAATCTTTTACCAAGCCAAAGGGAGCCTAGAAAAGCTTGACTCAACAAGAGAGTATTTTTTATCTATCTTGTACAAAGCCCAAGATTGAGGCTAAAAGGGTTGACTCAACAAGAGAGTCTGGAACGTGATTGACTCAACAAGAGAGTCGGACAAGTGGTTGACCCAACAAGAGAGCCTGAAAAGGTGATTGACTCAACAAGAGAGTCTGAAAAGTGGATGACTCAACAAGAGAGCCTGAAAAGGTGATTAACTCAACAAGAGAGTTTAAAAAGGTTAGCTCCGCTGGGGAGAATCATTGTACGAAGCCCAAGAGGAGGCTGATTGTGCTGAGGAAAAATCTTTATACAAAGCCTAAGAGGAGGCTATCTTCTGCTGTGAATTATTGAGATCCAGAGGCAGGTCCAAGTGGGGAGTCAACTCTTGCTGAGGATTACAGAAGAGTTGAGGTATCAGATGCCTTGAGGTTCTGATTTGAGATTGTGTATACTAGTGATAGACTGACCCTGGCTGGGGGATTTTAGGAGAGATACTGGGTTTTAGAACCCACAAGTTTTAGCTCTGCTGGAGATTAATCCAGAATCCGGGGTTTCTTCCTATGTTTGGAGGGAACTTGAGAATGTCTTTGAGACTCAAGAGGATTGGACTGTCCAAGTCTACCGGTGTGGAAAAGTTTTATCTTTTGTATGACGCCTCCAGGAGGAGGCGGGTGTTTTAAGGGATGAGAATCAACCCTAAAATTGGTCAGAGGTTTGACACTGGAGAGACTGCTCTAGCAAAGGATGACTAAGTTTTGTCTTATACCTTTAAGAGGTCGTCAGGGTCCTTGTATTAAGCCCAAGAGAAGGCATGAGAACTTCTAAGAAGCTGAAGGGTCCTTGTACAAAGCCCAAGAGGAAGCGGGGATGCTTTTAGGAAGCCTGTGGGTCCCAAACCAAGAGAAGTTCAAGAAATTCTATTCACTGAGAATAGATCATTTAGTGAAAGTTCTGAGGTTTAAAGAAACTCAAGAGATGCTATTCACCGAGAATAGATCAACTCCGGGGAGTAGAATTTCTTTGACAATTTCTAGGGGTGACAGTCTGAGAAAAGGTTCATGAGGAATACTGCATTTCTCTTTGTTCCATACTGTTTAAGCCCAAGAGAAGGCAAAACTGTATCTGGAAATCCTATGGGGATCTAGTTTTGACTGTATTTAAAGAGTTACCAACATGGCTTTACTTAGTTCTAGACCTAGTTGCCGGGGAAAAATCTAAATAACTATACTGGTATATATACAGTTGATATATGACAAGTATTTAAAAGGGGTATGAAAGAAAACTAACCATACACAGCTTCCCACAATACATTTATATATATATTTGACATGTATTTAAAAGAATGAAAGAAGACTCATAGTGTGCAGCTTCCACAATGCAGTTATATATATATGAAGGCGAGTAAATGAAAGCCGATAAAAACTTACAGGTGATCAAGCTTTCATGCTGTATTATTAGTTGTTCAAAGAAATTAAAGAAAGTTTTGATAACAACTGTATATTTGAACCTAAATCAAAAGGGAAGTTGTTTTGAAAAGATCGTCGGGGCTTATACTCAAGGAGAGGCCCAATAGGTTTTCTGTACAAAGGTATGGGTCTTACAACTCAAGGAGAAGCCCAGAGAGTTTGAAAATAAATAAAGATGGGTCTTATACCTCAAGGAGAGGCCCAGATGATTTTGTTAAAAAGGCGACGATCGCGCCGTTGTTTTGAAAATATACAGAGAGACTTATACAATGTGTGAGGCCCAAAAATGTTTTATTAACAAGGGGGGACTTACACTCTATTAAGAGGCCCAATGATGTTTTAAAAGAAAAGAAATGAGACTTACAACACGAGGGTAGGCCTAGGTTAATCCGTAAAAAAGGCGACGATCGCGCCGGGGTTTCGAAAAGTACAGAGGGACTTATACAATGACTAAGGCCCAACACTATTTATGTACAAAGGATTGGGTCTTACACTCTATTAGAGGCCCAAATATTATTTAAAGAAAAGAAATGGGACTTACAACACGAGGGTAGGCCTAGTTTACTTGATTTTGAACTGGCGATCGCGACGAGGTTTTTTTTAAAATGTGTTGGGACTTATACAATACCTGAGGCCCAAATTATTTTGGTTTTCAAAAGGGGTTGGATCTTACACTCTATTAGAGGCCCATGAGTGTTTGAAAAAGATTGGTGAGGGTGGAATTAATCAAAACCCTAATTTGGTTTAAAAATGGGATTAATTTTGTTTTAAAAATTAATAAAAATTATTGAAAACATGTGAAAAATGAGTGGTGATCTTGGATCAATGTTTCAAAAATCATGTTTTTATCCACAAAATGATTGAAAACCATTTGAGTTTGGAAAACCAAGAAGGAAAAAATATTTTAAATGTTAAAAAACAAATAAAAATTAATTCTTTGCAAAAATATCAATTATATGAAATAAATAATATTTTTGGGAAATTTTTGTAAAATAAAATATTTTAACATTTTTGTGAATTATTAAAAAAATAATCAACTCAAAATCATTAAAATTCAAAGAGAAATTAATTTTTGAATCAATTAAATAAAATCACAAAATTCAAATATTTGAAAGTTTGAAAAAGGGCGCCAAGAACACCTTGGTTTTGCTCGCGTGCTCTGTTATGCCAAGATTTGCATTTTCTCATCAATCTCACTAAATACTTGATGAAATCACACAATCCACGTATCAATCTGCTTTTTTTCACCTCACGATCATGTCTATGGTCTTTAATTTCATTTATTTTAAGCATGGAATAAGAAATCAAAGAGAAACCTCAAGAACCCTAATTTTTGCATGAAGGCTAAGAAATTTCATACACGATTCATACAAAGCAATTAATTGAGGGGAAACATTTTATACATGATTATGAACATATGGCAAAATTATTGTGCGAGGAAATATGCATGAATCATGAGATGGCCAAGTTGAGGCTTACCTCTTGCAGCTGGTGATTAAGTTCTAGGTTGGAGGTGTTACAGCTTAGTTCCAAGGATGTGGATAGCTTCCCTAGGTGCTATGAAGTGTGTATGAATGCTTGAAGTGGATTGAATTGAGTTGGAACTTGATTTGGCACCTCAACTGCAAATCTGTCAAAAGCTTGTGCAGATGGCTAGTGATTTTGTGAAATTGGTGTTCCAGATGTTATGTGAGAGTTTAGATCACTTCTGTATGTTATATGTGAGGTGTGTGTGTGATTGGTTTGGTTGGGATTGCTCTCAAACTCAAAACCTGATAGTGACTTGAGTTAGAAGGCAAATTTGGAGTGAAAGAGGTGATTTTGAGGAAAGCATCAGTTTGGGTGCTTTGGTGTACTCAAACTGATCACAAATGAGGCCTATTTATAGTGGAGCAAGTTAGTTTTGCAAGCAATAGTGAATGGCAACTGGTACAGGTTTGTGGCCAATTGTGATCAAATGGAATCTCAAGTCTCCTTTAGCCATTGAGTTGAGATTAGAGCACAGGCCTATGGTTCTTTGATTCAAGGATAAGGCTTGACTGAAGTGTTCATCTTTGCTCTGATACATGCCACCTCTAAGCATCCATTGAATGCCTCAAAACAAAATTGGAGTCTTGAGGCATCTTTAGCTTTTAGGGGTGTCAAACCTATATATAGTTCCAAAGACTTGGGAGGCTTATGGATCAGTGATTGTCCCTTGGTTGTTCCCCCTTGAGGTGTGCAAATGGATAACCATGCTTGAAGTTGCACAATTTGAGCAATTCGAGCACTAATGCACAAATCTGCCTTGCCAAGACAGTTTGTAGCAAGGCATGTTGCAGCTGTCATAACTCCTAACTCAAGTGGAGTTTGAGGGAGTTCTAGGGCATTTTGGAAAGCCCTCATATGACACAACACATGTGTGATCATAGTTTGTCTTGAAACTTTTTGGATCCAAGTGAAAAATGCCCCTACATTTTGAAAAAAATCAAGACAGATTCTGACTTAGTAAAAATTTCACTAAGTGTTGGAAAAAGTGGCATTTCATGTTTTCAGCCATTTTGATCACTCCATACCTAAAAATTCATGAGGAATTGGAATGAGATGTAGTTGACACTTTTAAAGTATGCCATGAGAGCTACAAATCCATCTTTGGATCATCCAAAATGGTTGCTTGGATCTCAAGTTATGATCCTTGGAAGTTGGTACCCTAACCACTTTGTTTCATAACTTAGAAAAATTCTAAGTTTTTTATAGTTACCCCTTTTACAAGTTAACTCACTTTCTTTGATCTTTCTTGATAAATGATGATTCCATTCACACATTAACATTGTTTTAGGGTTGAGGAACCTTGGTTGACCAAAAAATCAAAAAGTCAAACTTTGACTTTTTGTATAGTTGACTTTTTGTCAGATGAAATCCAAACTGTGCGGTCCTTTGTGAAATCAAGTCCTTGACCTAAATCAAACCTAATGGATGGACTCTATAGGTGATATAAGGTGTATTAAATCATGTCCCAAGGTTTGGGAGCATGTCTTGGTCAAAAGTCAAAGGTACAGTTGACTTTTTCCCCAAAACCCTAATTGTGGTTCAGATGAAATTGAAACTGGTGAACCAAGCTTTTTGGATCAATCCATTGTTGCAAATGGATCAATGTAGTGTATTGGAGGCCCTCAAATCATTTCTTGAGGTCTTGGCTCATGTTTTGTCCAAAAGTCAACTTAGGGGTGAATTAGGTCAAGAAACCCTAATTCCTGATTTTTGGTAAATGCATCCCCTGGGGTTAAATTGACTTGATGATTGAGTCCATGAGGCCCCTTGGAGTATCATAGGTTATTTTTTGAAGCATTAGCTCATGCGCAGATGAACATTTCCACTTGGAGCCTCTGGTCGACCAAAACCCTAATTTGGTGACACTGGCGATCTTGAGGCTTGATCCACTTGGAATGTTGCAACTTTTTGCTTGATTCTTGACGTGGGAGTCCTCTTGATCTTTTATGGGTATTTGATAGATTAGACAAGTAGAGGATCATGTCATTTCTTGATTGATCCTTTGTCTAAGTGCCCAGAGAGGGCTTGAAACCCTAACTCTTGTTTGTGGTGAATGCTCACCCATCTTTGGGGAGACTGATGAGGCATGATGGTTCATCCATATTGTGATGATGATTTACACAATGATGGGGAAATTTGGTGGTCAAAATTTGGGGTATGACACAGACACCGCCTTCATCACATTCAACAACGGAGACGACCACGACCCCAACGTGGTCGTTCACGTCGAAGAAGGCGACCACAGGGACGAGCACACCGCCTCTCCCTCGGCTGACGACACAGCCTTCAACACTACCCAACACGCTGATAGCCCGTCTGTCTACCAGCCGATCTCCGCGCCACCTAATGTTGATCCGACCACGGTGGCTCTATTCGCAGCGATCAATTAGACCAATCTGATGATCTTCCAATAGAATGAACGGATAGGAGTGCTCGAGAGGAAGCGACAACAACGCTCTCCCCCACGCAGACATCGTCGCCCCATTTCTCGCAGCCCCTCTCCTCCTCTGCGGAGGACGCGACATGATGGCTCTCGAAGCCCCTCTCCCCGAATGCCTAGGCGCCGTCCGTGTCTGTAATGACCCCAACCCGTGGTCGCCCAGAAGCGTGACCGGTCCCCCCTTGGAAGGAACGACGTTCCCCCACTCAAAAGATGAGTAAGGCTGATGGGTACGGCGAGAAGCCAAAGAGTAGACCAATGAGTCCTCCTCGCCGAAGCAGGAACGGCCGAGGCGACCAGTCCTAATCACCCGTCAGGAGTGATGGGGAAGATCAGCGACCCCGCTGTCAAGGGACATCATGGAGACCCCCTTGCTTGTAGGGATGTAAAAACCCCCACCCTTGGAAATATATGATGGTACGGCTGACTAGACGACCACATCAAAAGCTTTGACGCGATGCTCGATTATCAGAACGTTCGGGGAGCCATCAAGTGCAGGCTCTTCCCCACTACTCTCCAGAAGGGTGTCATGGCGTGGTACAAGAGCCTCGCACCTGAGTCCATCACCGCCGGGAAAGAACTAAAGAGACAGTTCTCTAGGTATTTCACCGCTTCCCGACGCCACCCGAAGACGGAAGCATCCCTGGAAGCCATCATCCAGGGAAAAGTCGAATCTCTCTGTAACTAAATCGAGAGATTCAACCGAGAAGCCATCCAGGTGTCCACCTCGGACGGCATGAAGAAATTCTTGATCGAGCGAGGACTTCGACCTCGCACCGAGCTCGCTAAGGCCGACTGAATTGAGCGACCAGGCACCTTGGAAGCGCTCCTTCACAAGGCCCAAGCATACATCCAGTATAAGAAGATAGAGGCCACCAATTGTGCCCGCGATACGCGAAATCAAGAGGGCCCCAGAAGCTCCAGGCACGAGGACTCCACAACCCCCCGACGAGGGGAGGAATAAAAAAGAGAAGACCGGCCCCGAGACTCTCGAGAGCTAAGAGGACCAGCAGGTCGGTTCATAGAGTACACGCTACTCACCGCTCCCCGCGAGCGAATCCTGGCCGAGTGCATCAATTCGGAATTCCAAAAAGAAGGTGTCCACTTCCCAAAGCCGACACCTCCTAAACCAAATGTTGACAAGTCCAAGTACTCCAAGTTCCATAGGAGTCACATGCATGTCACAGAGGACTGCATCCACCTCAAGGATGCGATAGAAATCCTGATTAAAGAGGGGCACCTCAAGCAGTACACGAAGAGGAACGACGCCCCCCGACAAGAGACCCGGGAGACGAAAAGGGTCGAGGGGCGACCCCATCCCCCGGCGAGAACGGACTACAAGTCACCCTGTGTGTCACCCGACCAGAGCACTTCTACTTTCATGACGAGCCTGACATCCCTGTGACCGCTCGCAACCCGTGGGAAAGTTTTCCCGTCGCCATGGTCATATTCGACAGAGGATTCAACAAGGTCTCGGTGGGGTCGATCAAGCGGAAGTTTGACGAGTTGATAGAGACGAGCTTGGCGCAGACCGCCACTTTTGAGAAGGTCCAGGGAAGGTCTAACCCCATCACCTTCTACCTAGAAGAATTGTTGGGCGGCGCCCCCAACTCCAACATCCCCCACTTGATCAGAGCGCAGATGGCGAACTTTGATATCTGCCGCATCTTGGTCGACCAAAGGAGTTTGGTGAACATCATGTACGCCCACCTCTTCACGACCCTCCAGCACAATGAAACACATATGACCCCTTACGTGGGCTCAGACCTCCAGGGTTTCAACGACACCACCATAAGACCGTGGGGCTACGTCAAGTTAATGGTCACTTTCGGGAACGATGACACTTCCCGACAAGTTAAGGTCTGCTTCTTGGTGGTGGAGTGCCCTTCTTTATACCAGTGCAACCTAGGAAGGCCGACTCTTGCCGAGCTCACGGCGGTACCATTTACAGTCCAACTGAAGATGAAGTACTACACGACCAGAGGTCGGGTCGTCACCCTCCACGGGGATATTGAAGATGCTAGGAGATGCTTCGAGGCTGTAACCAAGGGTCTAAACTCGATCAATATCAAGTCCAAGACCACAGAGAAGCCAACCCTGGATGAAGAGCAGAAGCCACTCCTGTGCGTTAATGCGGTCGACCTCGACAGCCGTCTCCCCAACAAGCAGGAGAAGGACAAGGTAGCAGAGCACACTACTCGAGCTGAAGGCAATGGGAAGCCTCTTCACCTAATGTGCCCTGTTTCATATGGAGACTTCGAGCTCATTGCCCTCAGAGACAACCCATACAGGAACGTGAAGATTAACACAAGCCTCCCCGACCTAGCAAAGAAGCAACTGAAGGCCTGCCTCCGGGAGAATGCTGACCTATTCGCATAGAGCACTGCGGAGATGCCCGACCTCGACCTAGATTTGGCATGCCATCAACTCACAATAGATCCGACCGCTAGGGTTGTAGTGGAATGTAGGCGTAGGCAGTCTCCCGAGAAAGCGGAGGCTATTGAAAAAGCTGTAAAAGACCTCTTAGAGGCGAATTTTATTTCGGAAGCCCGGTACACAACCTGGCTATCCAATGCTGTACTTGTTAAAAAGAATAAAGGAAAATGGAGAATGTGGGTTGATTACACCGATGTTAATCGGGCATGCCCGAAAGATGCTTATCCACTGCCTAACATCGACAAACTGGTCGATAATTCTGCAGGTTTTAAGTTGTTGTTTTTCATGGATGCATACTCGAGGTACAACCAAATCCCCATGGCGAAGACCGACAAATAGCATACACCTTTCATGACCGAGTCGGAAAACTACTACTACAACATAATGCCCTTCGGCCTGAAGAACGCCGGCGCGACCTACCAGCGGATGATAAACAAAGTCTTCCGGGGAGAGATCGGCGACATGCTCGAGGTCTACATGGACGACATGATCGTGAAATCACAAGAAGAGGTCGACCACACTACCCACCTCAAAAGAGTCTTCGACACGGCAAGAAAATGCAAGATGAGGTTCAACCCGGAGAAATGCATATTCGGCGTTCGGGCAGGTAATTTCCTCGGTTTCTACCTCACAGAACAAGGGATCGAGGCAAACCCTGACAAGTACAGGGTGTTCTCCGAATTCCCGACGCCGAACTCACAGAAATCAATACAATCGCTGAACATGATGCTCACCTCGCTGCCCCGCTTCGTGGCTAAATCGGTGCAATACGCACTTCCATTTTTCAAACTCCTACACAAGGAGGCCATGTTCAAATGGACTGAGGAGTGCGAACATGCGCTCCTCCACCTCAAACAAGTCCTCTCGCAACCCCCGGTCCTCTCACGACCAGAATACGGGGAGATATTGTTCCTGTACCTCGCCGTCACGAGCGAGGCGGTCAGCGCGGTTCTAATCCGAGAAACCCCCGACGGGCAGAAGCCGATTTACTTCACCAGTAAAGCCCTCCAAGGTCCCAAACTTAGATACTAATAGATCGAAAAGGTCGCCCTCGATCTCGTTACCGCGGCCAGGAGACTGCGACACTACTTCTTGGCCTACATAATCGTGGTGAGGATGAACCAACCAGTGAGATAACTCCTCGGCCGACCTGACATGGCAGGCAGGATGCTTAAATGGTCGCTCGAACTCTCCGAGTTTGACGTACAATATAAGGGTAGGAAGGCCCTAAAGGCTCAAGTACTGGCCAACATTGTCGCGGAGATGACCATCGCGGAACCTTCGATCGACGGATCCCAAAAATGGACGATCTACATCGACGGAGCATCCAGCTCGATGGGAAGCGGAGCTGGCATCATTTTTGAAAACGAGGAAGGCATCCTGATCGAGGTCTCCCTCACACTGTCCTTCCCGATATCAGACAACCAGACTGAATACGAGGACCTCGGCGCCAAAGAAGTAAAAATATTCACCGACTCGCAGCTCGTGGCCTCCCAGGTATAAGGAGAGTACCAAGCCAAGAACGACAACCTCATCGAATACTTGACCTTGGTGAAAGAAATGGTGAAAAAATTCACCTCGGCGGAAGTGAGTCACGTCCCACGCGAACACAATACTCGGGCGGACCTCCTATCCAAGCTCGCGAGCACAAAGAAAAAAGGCGGGGACAAGTCTGTCATCCAAGAAGTGATTCCGCGTCTGAGCATCGAGAAATCCATTCCCACGGCCGACGTGCATGCCATCAGAGACAACCGCTGCTGGATGACCCCGGTATACAAATACCTCAGCACGGGAAAACTACCCGACGACCCCAAGGAAGCTGGCATAGTTAGGCGGCGTGCTTGCTCATATATTATCGTTGAGGAAAAGTTATATCGGCGAGGCTTCTCGATCCCCCTTCTCAGGTGCGTCGAGGATTCTAAGGTCCCCCGACATACTCTAAGAGATCCACGAAGAGATCAATGCCCAACACCTCGGTGGACGGTCCCTAGCTCATAAAGCATTGCGAGCAGGGTACTACTTGCCCACCATGCAACAAGACGCCAAAAAGCACGTCAAGAAGTGTGACAGATGCCAGCGACACGGGGACATACACCTGGCCCCACCTAGTGAACTCAAAACTCTTTCATCCCCATGGTCATTTTCCTGGTGGGGGTGGACATCCTTAGACCCTTCACCGTAGTAGGATCGTACCAAAATAAGTACTTGATTGTCAGCATTGACTACTTCAGTAAGTGGATAGAGGCCGAAGCCCTAGCTAAAATCACGGCCCACAACATACTCCGTTTCTATAAGAGGAATATACTTGCCCGGTTCGGCGTACCCCAAGCAATCGTCACCGACAACGGGACACAGTTTACCGACAATAACTTTCAAGACTTCGTTACCAAGGTGGGCACGAAGCAACATTTCACGTCGGTCTAGCACCCGCAAACAAACGGGTAAGCCAAAGCCGCTAACAGGGTGATCCTACGAGGCCTAAAACAAAGACTGGGCGACACCAATAAAAGGTGGATTGAGGAGTTGCACAACATGCTCTGGGCCTATAGGACGACCGCGGACTCGACTACCGGGGAAACCCCATTCCGACTGACTTACGGAACTGAGGCAGTAATCCTAGTAGAAATAAGGGAATCCTCAAGAAGGACCGAGTCTCCCCTCTACGAGGAGATGAATGATGAGGCCCTAAGGGAGGAGCTCGACCTGGTCGAAGAGATACGATCGGGCGCATCCCTCCGTGAAGCCTCGCTCAAACAAAAGATAACTTTACACTATGACAACAAAGTTATCAAGTGCGAATTTCAGGTAGGCACCCTAGTCCTACGTAGGAACCAGAAAGATTCGCGCGAAGGCAGTCTCGCCGCGAACTGGGAGGGCCCTTATCGCGTCCGCACGAAAATGGGGACGGGAGCCTACTACCTCGAAAATATGCACAGGGAGGAAACTGCTCGACCATGTAACGATGAAAAACTTAAACAGTACTACAGTTAAACACTATCCGTGACCTATCCGCGTCGCGACCACACGAGCGCACTAAGGTACAAATGCGACTCCCTACCTCGAGACAAGAAGACAAGGACCCGCTTTGTGTGTGCGCGAGGACCCTTGATCCGACGGGGACACCTCTACCGAGCTCCACCGTTGCCATACCAACTAGGCAGAATGCCTAACTCGCGATGGGAAGTTCACACCTCGGAGCTAAGACCTCGACCAACCTCTTAACTTCGTTAAAGGTCGAAATACGACTCCAACCACTCGACCAGTTCCCTACACCATCGAGAATCAACAACGTCGAGCAAAGGCCCCAAATATTTAGACAAATACATAGATAGCAAATATATAGTCAACATACAAACAACACACACAAGATATGTAAGACAATGCATTAAAACGGGCAAAATCCCATCGTTCGAACATTACAAAAAAGCATCAGAAACTCCTGGCACACAGACCGCGCAAAAGTCAGTTTACAAAATCACGGCTCGCAGGCTAAACAGGCTGAACAAAAGAAAATCGAGCTAGACAGCTACACCCACCTCAGGTTGGTCGCCCACCATGGTTTGGTCATCTTCTTCCTCCTCTGTTTCAGGCGCGACCTCCCGACCTTCGACCACCTGTTGGTAAGGGTCTGTTCCCTTGGTGATAAACTGCACACCAAGATTCACGAGCCGGAGCTGCTCCACAGCGGCAGCAAAACCCACCTGACAGTCCCCAGGCAATCCTGCTCGAGCAGCCAGATCTTCGATACCAGGTTAGCCCGAGAATTCAAGAGCTTCTCCTCGGCGGTCTCATCATCGACAGGCCTGGCAGCCGCTTCCAGTTCAGAGATCCTCGTTAAGAGATTCTTCCTCTCCTCGTCAGCGTCTTTCACCTTCCTCTCCATCTCCTCGTGAAGCTTGACCTGGGTCGCATTCTGCTTCTTGTACTCATCCAGTTTAGTAGCTAGCTTTTTCATCTCAGCCTCGACAGACGCGAGGTTATTCTGCAATTTGGTCTGGTCAGCCGAGGGGCAGGTCTCGTCGTTGAAGACCAAAGCCGTTTCAAAGACCCGCATCATTGCGGCCATATCTTCTGACAAGGTTTTCCTCTTCGCAGTCCTGTCAACGCCCAAGATAGCCTTGGACTCGGCAACACTCACAGTCGGGGAGTTGGCCCTGGAGAGAAAGCAGGTTGTAGGAAGAAGGGTGGGAGCACGTATTTCTCCTCAAACGTGTTATCGGTGAGATCGACATGCACGGGCTCGTTGACGCACTGCCTCTTAGGGGAACCATGCGACGTCAGAGATTGGCTCCATTGGGGGGAAGAAGACGAGCCTCCGGGTGTCGAGTTGGGGCCTTGCATATGCTGAACCTAGACGACTCGCCCCTTGCCAACCTTCTTCGGACCTCTGGTGGCCGCCAGCTTCTTCACGTGTTCTTCCAAGCTCGACATCCTACCTGTAAAAGAAAAAAAAACACGTCAGCGAACCAATGATAGAAACATAGGTGGGGCCCGAATGAGATGTCCGCTACCTAAGAATCGGATAGCTTCCTCGTCGGACTCGCGCTCTAGGAGGGCTTTCGTGTTTATCAATCGGGCCTCCTTTAAAATCTCCCAGTGATCGTCGCAGATAAAGTTCCTGTCTGGAGTCACCAGTTTCGCGGGGGTGTAGCCGGAGACAAACTTGACCAACTGCTGGTAGGCTAGCCGGTCCTCTTCGTCCAACGCACCAGGGCTGACTATGTAACTGTCCGTGCTCCTTTTGAACTGCGCATTCGTCCATTCCAATGGAAACTTTGATTCTAGGACCTCCTCCCGCCGTCCATTTTTCTCCTTGAACACACGGTCGTACCATGAGTCGACAACCACATGGGCGATGGGCTTGACGATGAAGTACCGGTATTTGAAATTGCAGACAGAATCTAGGTAAGCTCGAAACAGTCTCCTCGGTTGCTTAAAGGACACCCAGATGTGCCAGCCCTCGACCGTCAATCTCTGCAGATGGAAGACGTGGAAGAAAAGAGATATCGTGGCCCTGACGTTGAGGTACTAACATACGAGCTCATATGCCCACACGAACGCGGTCACATTTGGATGGAGTTGCGAGGGCGCCAGGCGCTGCCAGGAAAACGCCTCCCGCTGGAAATCACTGAAGGGCAGAAGCAGACCCGCTTCCAGGAAGGTGAATTAGTATAGTGGGAATCTCATTCCTCGAAAACACGAGCATATTCGATGGTGTTCCCGGGGCTTGTACACCTGTCAGTTCTGAGGGGATCCCTCATAACGGTCCTCTACAGTAGCGTAGGCGTATGAGTCGTTCACGACAAATAAAGAAGGGACTCCCAGAGGCTCCTCCCCGGCTCAATCCTTGGAAGTTAGTTTCTGAACACCGCTGGTCTGCACTACCGGTGAGTCTGGCTCGTCATTAGTCTCAATGACCCCTTAATCCTTGCAGCCATTTTTACCTGAAAAGCAGAGGAAAACGGTGAATTCGACATTCCAGATCAAATCCACCCTTCCACTGCAAATCAAGTGAAAGTCCTTAACTAAAACCTTCATCGGGAAACTCGTACACACGAGGAGACTCTGCTCGACGCATAGTCGTAAACCCCTTCCTCGGGAGAAGGGCTCATCGACGCTTATACTCCCTTCGGCCGAATTTCCATGTTGCTACAAACCCCGGAGGGGCCTCCTGCCCAGGGTCACCACCGCGTCAACTAGAAATCGGGGGCATGACCCCCCCCCCCGAGACCATCAGCAAAGGTCCTCGAGACCTCCACCAAGCATCCCCGGGACCTTCATCCCAGGTCCTCGGGACCTTCATTCCACGTCCTTGTGACCTTCATCAGGTCCTCGAGTCCTTTATCCTATGACCTCGGGGTGTTCATCCTCAGGTCCTTGAGTCCTTCAACTTATCTCCTCGAGGCATTCATCCCAGGTCCCCGAGACATTCATCTGAAGCTTAAGGAAGTTCTGGCGTTTTCGCCGGAAACTCTGTGGTTTCCCCGAGAACTTCATCAATTCACCGAAGGAACCACCGGGAAACACATAAAACAAAGATGACGGGGCTAAAAACTTACTTGGACACGGCGGTTGCTGAACGCCGGTATGACGGCGTACGGTGGACGAACGAAAATGGAAGCTAAAGAAGCGAAATGAGAGTGGGAAAACTTCTGAGCAGAAAAGCGAAAGCGTGCAAATGGCACGGACTCACCACCTATTTATAGTCCTGGCACAGGACTCGAGGTGTCCCTAGGCACTTGAGTGCCCCTACTCCTAGTCGCCCTATGCATTGATGACGCGTGACAAGTGGCGCTTGGAGACCCTGTGTGCGTCCTCTCAACTTCCCTTCATGCCCGAGTGATGGGCACATCCGTTTTTTTTTGTCTTCCCCACGTCATCGACCAAGGCACCGAACAGGGACACGCCCCGACAAGAGGTGGCTTGTAGGGCGCCTGACGGACAGACGTCCCCCGCGATTCCTGTCTCGTCAAACATCACCTACTCCTAGCCATATGCATCCTCCATCAACTCAGTGTTTCGGGTACGCGGCGCCCTACTGAACGGGTCCCCGACGAATGGGCTAACCCTTAAGTCATTACTCCGACGCTTCGGAGCAACAACTTGGGGGGCTCCTGTTCTGGACTGGGCCAAGACCTGCCCACCAGTGGGGCAAGCCCAACCTAATGTCACATTGGGAAGGCCCAACCCTCCCTCTTGTCGGGCACGTTTAGCACTCACCAGGGTCGAGCAGGTCACTACCTGGTACAAGGAGAGGCCACGTGTCTTCCCCACAGACTCCACGTGCCCCTTACGTGGGGACACGTCATCAGGCAACTACCCACTTCCTGAAGAACTGGTCAGCCCATCTTCCGAAGATCACGGGGCAGTTGCTCCAGGGCGAAGACCATGTGCTGGTCTTCCCTACGCCACGTAAGCCCTGGTAGTTATCTGCATTGGGGCTAGTGATCCAACCCAGTGCAGATGACCGTTGGCCCAGCGCTAGGGGCACACTATAAATTAATCTATAATACAGTCACAATAACAAAGTAACAAAGGATAATGATATCCATAATTCATAATACAATTACTACATAATACAAATACTACATTATTGCATATGTTGAACCTGATGGGTCATCATGAGGGGGAAGCATTCACATTGGGTCAGACACTCACCTAAAGATCAAAGACTCACCCAAACAAGTGAGAGAGACACCGTATATTCACCCAAAACCTTAAGGTGATAGGTGTATGGGTCCTCTTACTTATAAAGTGCTCAACCTTCACTTTTCAAAGCAATGTGGAACTTAGAACTCACACTTGTTTCTCCACGTGCTTGTACCGCCATTGAGAGACGTGTTTATCTTGTCATGGGCACTTCAGCATAACACGTTGCTTGACCACCATGTTTGGAAAACTTTCAACACAACGAGTCGGTCCCTTACTCAAACAAAGGTTTTGATACCACTAATGGGTCATCATGAGGGGGAAGCATTCACATTGGGTCAAATACTCACCTAAAGGTCAAAGACTTTGCTAAACAAGTGAGAGAGACACCACATATTTACCCAAAACCTTAAGGTGATAAGTTTATGGATCCTCATATTTATAAAGTGTTCAACCTCTAATTTTTTAAGCAATGTGGGACTTAGAACTCACACTTGTTTCTCCATATAACTCACACTTATTTCTCAATAGAACCTTCATGTTCCTTTGCTGCCTCATGTACTGAAGTGCCCCCCGCCTTAGTAAGAGTGACATCTACAATGTTGCTTCCAGGAAAGCCTTCCAGAAAGACTCCTCTACATATACCCGTTTGCATAAGATTTATTATACATTAACATCTAGGAAACACATCAACAACATGATGTGCTCTAGCCTGCTCCTCATATAATATCTCCTGATGAGATGACCTAGGTGGATCTCTTGAAGCATCCAATGTCATATAAGGACGTGTCATTTTGAAATACCACTAGACGTAGTTGTATGCATAACTTTGGTCGCTATGAGCTAGGGTACCCCATTTGTCATCCGATACTAGATGATTAAGATAATCATCATACATGGAATCTAAATATGTGCAAACCATAGTAGGAGAAGCATAATCAAAGGGATATCTGGGAATAAAATTCATATACCCGAACTAGTGCATGATGCGCTCAAGCATATATGGACACATTAGACGTGACCCACAAGCCAACCATCCAAAGTAGAAAGTTAAGTCGTCCATTAGACGCATCTGATGGTGGTCTAAATACGCCTAAAAATGTATGTCATCTGCTACCATGCGGCTAAGATACACTCTGAGAGGCTCTGTCACCTTATTCTCTCTGAGCAAGATGGACGCACAAGTATATGGCATATCTTAAGTGTAGTTATCAACATATGACCAACTAAATATGTGTGTGAAGTGATGGATGATCCATTCCTGAAATGGTATATATGAATTCTTTGAAATGACATATAACGAGTGTTATGAAAATGGTACAAAAAAAGTAAAGGATGACATTATATTATTGTCAACAGAGTGCAAATAGTTGTCATTTGTTTGGTCTTCCACATACAACCTTCAGCTAACTTGGATTATTGGTAGATCAAACAAGCGACCCCCAACTGTACTCATGAATTTGCTCAAAGTCAACAAAGTATTTGAGGTAAACCACATCCACGTAATAAACAATCTTGTCCACAAAAATGGACATGCCAAGAAAGTATAACATATGTGCTCTCAATGCGTATGCTATATTTTTCATAATCTGCTCATCACCTCCAGAGGTCTTTGTAACACCTCAAAATTTGCCCTCTTACTTTTAGCACTAACTGGCTTATGCTTCATTTCGTTTGCATCCTCATTTCTGCATTTACATGGTTCTTCTGGGCATGGGATCAAGGTATTTTCCGGCAGCTCCTGGCGTCATTAGTTCCAGTATCATTTTCCACAATGTTCAGAGCCAAGCAGATAGCTTTCAAAGGCTTTTTGAGCATTTATTTTGCTTTCTAGATGATTTGATAATCAGAAGCTCCGGCGGCCATTTTTTTTATCAACGATTCAGCACCAGACAGTTGTTTTCAGCAATTTATTCCGAGTACGAAACACATTTCACAGCATATTTCAAGAGTGTATCAGTGGTGATATCCAATTGCAAGCTTCAGAGGTCTAATGTAGCTCAGAACAGGTGGAATCAGGCAATTCTCCAAGTTTCCCTCCAAAAGGCGCCAAATTCAAATTTTCCTCGTGTTAACCGGTTAACACAATTTGTACTAAAAGTGGTTAACCGGTTAACCATTATAAATTTTGCCCAAATACTTCATTTTCAGCGTTGTTTCTTTGGGGTTCAAATTTTAATCACCAAGCTTGATTTTTTGCACTAGTGGAAGGATCTAGAGAAAATGATTTTCCATCCAAATTCAAATTCTTCCCACTCTAATTCCTCATTCCCTTTCCTAATTCATTTTTCACTCCCATTTCCACCCACTAAACTTCACTCCAAACCCAAACTTAACTCCAAACCTAGGGGTTATTTAAACCAATTTATTCCAAACCTCTAGAAGGAGATGATTTTTCACTCTCATTTTTTAGAATTTGCTCTCAATTCTCTCTCACTTTTTCATTCTCCATCTTCATCTTCAACCTCTCACCAAAGCTCCATATTCATAGATTCACAAATTCTTCATTGGAATTTTTGAATTCTTGAGCTAAACCTCCATCACATCCTCATTCTTGGTTCAATTCTGCAGTAGCTACTGGTTTAGATCTTGAATTAAGTTATTGGAATCACTTTTGGAGGAGCTTTTGCTTATTTGAGGTGTTCTTGCTTGGATCTTCAAGTGTTTTTGATAAAGCTTCATAGATCTCTGGTTTTCTTGCTTGGATCCACCAATTTTCGTTCACAAATCTTACCAAAGCAAATCTCAGCTTTGTAGGTTGGTTTTCCTTAGATCTATACTTGATTTAGCTTATTTGCAACTTATACAATGTAGATCTTTGGTTGTTCTTGATTTTGATCCATTTTGCTTGAATTTGATTCTTGATGTTGAGGATTATTGGATCTAAATCATGTTTGAATGCTGTGTTTGAGTTTAATTTTCGTGCATTGTTGATTACATGATCATTGGAGATGTTTGCATAAGTGATTTTGCTGCTGGAAGTGATTTTTCAAATTAATTTTTGCTGCTGTAACAGGGTTAACCGGTTAACCGATTGCAGTACAGGTTGGTTAATCGGTTAACTAGTGTATTTTGCTGTTTCTGCTGATTTTGGAGCTGTTAATCGGTTAACACACTTGGTTAACCGATTAACACTATTGCAGAGGGAATTTTTTGTGCATTTTTTAGCATGTTTCGATCCCATTTCATTTCTAATTTTCATGGATTGATATGATACATTTTTAAGGACTGTTTTGATGCTATTGCACCTCACACCATTGTATGCACACAATTTTCTGACACGCGACTCTTGGATTTTCACCGTTTATGATCGTGTTTGCGTTATTGCGTTCCCATTGCGATGAACACGTTGCACACGCTTCTTGAACATGTTGATTATGACTTGTTGTTGGTGTTGCTGGAGTTTTTGTTGTGAACATGATTACTTGCACTTAGCTTCATGAGATGCATGTTTTAACTTGACTTATTCATGTACCAAATGATATGCATTTTTTCATGACGATTTCAAGAGTTGTTTACCATGGTTCGTGGTTTGATTGTGATCATGTTTGATTGAGGAATATGTAATTCTTGATGCACGTTTGCTTTTCCATGAGTGAATCATTTTTGAATGCATGTTGCCCTGATTTTCTACTGCTGTTTATGCGCATACAAGTTGTTATATGTGCTGATGTTTGGCCTTTTGCACCCCTTCTTGTGCTGAATTGTGTGCTGTTATAAGCTGTCTTGCTTGTGTGCTGCCCTTTTACCGCTGTGCAGGTGCTGGAGCACTGTTGTAGCTGCTATTTTTTTGGTTTATTCATTTCTTATTTCTTCCTCTTCTTCATCTCTTTCACTCCTTCTCTTCCCATGAATCTCAAGACTTGTTTAAGTCTTGGATTTTCCCCCTTAGAGCTACCTAGTCCAACTTAATTTTCGATTAAGCTTGGAGTAGGATTAGCATTAGGCTTTCGTTTTGCATGCTAACTTAGGTAGGTGTTTCCCCTTTTGACCTCAACCTTAGGGCCATCTTTTGCATGACAACATTAGGATAGATTCCCTTTAGTCTTTTCTTTTCGACTTGAGTCTTCTCTTCTCATCTCATGACCACTTCTAAAACACTTAATAAAGTTAACATGTATTGCGCATGAGCCTTGTACATGGGAAGTGGAGAGTGAGGGATTTTCCTTCACTTTCCTAGGGTGTTTAGCGTACTTGCCGTCTTGGGTCGATATGCGAGGCATTCGATCCTTTGTCATAGACTTTAGTGCGATACGTGTCACAAACACAAAATAATCAAAACACTTCTTCTTAAAAGTCAAAAACAAACAAACAATTCTCTTCTCATCTTCCTCACTCCATTCATAAAGAATGTGTCACTTCCGTTCTACCGCAAACAGGTAAATGTCTAAGACTGCGTACAATGAGCTGCGACACCTAACTGCTGAAACGCAAACCTTGGCGTCTTCCGTTAAAAAAGACACAAACAAAGCAAAGCCATCCTTAGTAGGTCGAACTACGAATGCTCTGACTTCCTCCTTTTGGTTAGATTGAGGATACGTAGGCACAGGCGCGACGCTTGGTGAGCAACCTCCCCTAGTTCGTGTCCGAACTACGTTGACTCTGACTTTCCCGTACCCGAGGGAATACGTAGGCCTAGGACTCCGAGGATGTCCTATCGAGTCACATCTTTTTCTTTTTCTTCCTCGTTTCTTCGTTCTTTCCCGTACCTGTTACTTTTCCTTTCCAGTAGCAGCGGAGCTCCAGATGACGACACCCTTTGACTGAGACAACGAGCGTGGATCCCATCGAGTACGATGGACGCGATGGGGTGCTAATACCTTCCCCTCGCGTAACCGACTCCCTTACCCGTTTCTCTTGGTCGCGAGACCATGTTCTTTTCCTTCCCTCAGGTTTACGCAGTGTTTCCTTTCCCTCTCTTGGAATAAATACACATTGCTGGCGACTCTGTTTCAGCGCCACTTTCGCGTTTATACTTGGATGAAAATCCTGGGAGCGACAGCTGGCGACTCTGCTGGGGAAAGGTTGACCTCTTGCTGGTTCATTCCCTATGCGAGTCAATCTTAGTTCTTGGTTGTTTATTGTTATTGGGTGTTTATCGTGGTGCTTTATTTTGCTGTATTGTTATTTTACTGTATTACTATATTATTGCTTTACTGTATTACTGTTTTACCGCATCTATTACATTGCATTTCATTATTATACTGGACTGTGCTGTGCTGTACTGGATTTTTCTGTTTGGTGGGCAGGGTGTCCTGAGAGATAAGCCCATTACACAGGCTTGAGTGCACATATAGGACTAGAGTGGAAAGTAGTGTGGCCTACATAGCGTCTTGGTACATATGATTTACATGAAATCCACGCCCATACGAGGCTTTCTTGAGAGATGTTCTGATTTGTGCGTCTTGTGCATTTCAGAATATCAACCTAGAAAGTTGTCGACTCTGGTGACCATTCCCGAGGGCTTAGTTGAGGCACTCCTCCCGAGGGGCGATAATGGCAGGCCAGAAATGGCAAACCCATTACGCTTCTCAACCCGAGGACCCGAAACTGAGAATTTGTTATAGGATGACCTTATTTTTGGGGGAATCAGTGGACGACCTCTTTGTTTGGCAATAGTATTGTACCCCGAGGGATGAATGTATTATTGCTTCTCAAATCGAGAATCCAAAACTGAGGATCCTTCATTTTAGTACCCACATGTGAGAATGGGCGGGTGTTTACAGGTTTGCAGGTAACCGTAACCTTCAACCTACCAGGTATTTTGGTTTTCTTATCAGTGTGGACTTATCAGCCTGGTATTGTGGTATTATGATTATTCAGATATTCTGGTATTCCGATTATTCCGGCATCCTGATTATTTCGGTGTTCTGATTATTCTGGTATTCTGATTATGCCGATATGTTGGCCTTCTGGTATTCTGATTATTCGGATATTCTGGTGTTCTGGTATTCTCTTCAGAGCAGACCTGTGAACCTATTCAGACAGTAGCACAACACTTATCCAGAATTTATGGAAGCTTTGATCCCATGTCTTATTGCATTCATATTATTGCATTGCATTTGCATCTTGCATCATTTTGCGTATCTTTCTCCAGGCCAGACCAGTGAGCTCATCCATCCTTTGCCTCGACCTGCGATTGGTTTCCCGACTTTCGTATTGGATTTGAATCAGCTTCTGGGGGAATCTTGAATTCAGGAGAGCGGAATCAATTTGTGACTAGGGCCGATGTTGAATCGATGAAAACTCAGTTGGATCAACTAATGGAAGCTACGGCCGCCATGACAAGGGGAGGGGCCAATATTCAGAGAATTGAGAATGTCATTCCACCTCCAATGAACAATGTTGCTCAAGCTCAGCCGGTGTGAATCCCTGTTGAGAATCAAGTTATGCAAGGACGTCCCATTGTCCGAGGCAGACATTCATCTTCTCTTGATGCCGCTGATTATCATAGTTTTGCACTCTTTGTGCCAGATGTCCAAGGGGTAGTTCCAAAGATGAAGCCTAAGGACCCATGATTTGTTGAGTTTGATGAAAGATACCGTGTGTTGGACGAGAAGCTTAAAGCCCTGGAGAGGCATGATACTCTTGATCTGAATGCTTCGAGCATGTGTTTGGTGTCTGGCCTTGTGTTTCCACCAAAGTTTAAGACACTGATGTTTGAGCGGTACAAAGAGGATGGTTGTCCAATGCAACATTTGGTGATGTTTTGCCGAAGAATGACCTCTCATGTCCACAACGACAAACTCATGATTCACTATTTCTAGGACAGTCTGGGTGGGGCATCACTGTATCGGTACACGCAGTTAGAGAACGGTTGCATCCAATCATGGTCAGATTTAGCTAATGCCTTTGTGAAGCAATACAATTACAAGATTGACATGGCTCCCAGCCGCATGCATTTGCAAGACTTGTCTCAAGCAGATAATGAGTTATTCAAAGGGTATGCTCAGAGATGGAGAGAGTTAGCCGCTCGTGTTCAACCACCACTTTCAGACAGAGAATTGGTTGACCTGTTCATGGATACCTTGCAAGGTCCGTACTTAGAAAAGATGATTGTCAATGGGGCAGCAAAATTCTCTGACCTGGTAATAGTGTGAGAACACATTGAGAGCCTGCTCAAATTTGGAAAGATCCAAGGCTCCTAGAACTTCCAAGCTAAAGGAAAGTGAATCAGTTGCCAGTTCTCAAGAAGAATAAGAGGAAGAAAATAGTTCCATCCTGGAATCTACAGTACCTCATTCTCAGCACTCAAGTACTTCAACTGTTCAGAATCAGCAATCTTCTGAGTCTTTGTATCAAGGACAATATCTTTCTCCGAGTCAGGGACATCCTCATAATCAATGGTCATATCGCCATCAGTCGCGTCATCACGCCCGACAAAGGCCAAGAAAGCTGAAAGGCATTTCACTCAGTTGCCAATGTCGTACAGTCGGATGTTGCCAGATTTGATCAAAGGTGGATTAATAGTGTCGAAGAAATTGAAGCCAATGCCTTTTCCATTACCCATCAGGTTTTGATGTCAACGCCCATTGTGACTACCATACTGGGGCACAGGGGCATTCAACTGAAGGCTATAAGGTAGATGGGTCCATCAGTCCAAGTTATGGAAGAAGGCACCGAGAGCAGTTGTGCAGATGGTTATCAGAGTGACTTCAAAGAGCAATTCTGAAGACGGCTAGCTCATTAGCGAATCATGCTTGGAAAATCCCAATTACTCAAAGCTGGCAATCATTATATCATGTTACTTCTTTGCATTCGTAGTTTCTTTCCTGTTAAAGTGCAAACTCATTTGTAAAACTTGTATGTTTTTAATTGATAATGGTAATGAAATGAATATGCATGTTATGATTAAATCAAGTCGTGTTCACTCATATTTTTTATCGATATCATATGCTTGTTTAAGCAGGAGCCTAGGGAGGATGACGAAATCGAAGACGCAAAACTTCCGATTGTATGTTTTTGAACGAAACCCTGCTGATGATGTACAGGCATTGTTTCAAGTCCCTAAACACCGGAGATATAAGGGAGTGAAACCTTTGTAAACCCCGTTGAGCCTAGTAGTAGGAGTTTATTTCTGAAAACGAAAAAACCCTCAATCTTAACCCGGAGTAGGGTAGGTGTCAGTTAATTTGACTGTGCGTTCAAATTTCAAAAGGAGTGTCTCGTTCGAGGATAGATTACATCTACGGTTATCCCTCACCGACCGAAGAGTGAGATGGTCACAACCCTTTACAAGTCAAGACAAACCTGTGTCACACGATTGTTCAAAAAAAAGAGAATCAAAAGGAAAAAAAAGAAAGCCTGCTAAGTCAAAACTTGAAAACTAGTGACTTAGGCAAAAGGTAGGGCATCCCGCTGGACTTCAAAATCAAAAGATTCAAAAAAAAGAATCAGTACAGGAAAAAATTAGGGATATAAAAAAAAAAAGAAGCGAAAAGCGAAAAAGGATTACAAAAAGAAAAATCCTCGAGCAAAGAATAAGTCGTGTGACTACAGACGCCAAAGACAAAAGGGGTGACTGCCACTTCGAAAACCGTGTGGGTTCCTTTTATCCTCGTACCATGCAATAAGCTTTTTGAAAGGTGAGCGCTTATGTCGAATTAGCTGAACGTAGGACTGAAGAACATCAAGGAGAATGGGTGGGTTAAAATAAAACCTTGAGCCTTATATCCTTTCTTTCTCAAACCGTGAACCAGGCCACGTTACAACCTTCAAAAGACCTAATTGAAGCAGGGTTGTTTCGAAAGCATACTTCGGTTAAAATCGCGTCAGTTCTGACTCCTAGAAGGTTTTTCTTACCATTCATGTTGGTATCGATGTGACATACTGATAAGTGATTCGCTCACTACATGTCACAACATCTTTCAGTGAATAGACTTGGATTTCAAAACTGTCATATGCATTGCATTAAAAGTGTCATTTTCAAAATGAATTGTTTTACTTGCGAGTAAGCACTTGACATCAGGAAAGTTTCTACAATGGAGAGATTGATCAAGATAATATGCGAACACCAGAAGACTTCGTTGAGTAGGGGCAAATCATCAAATGATCACGCCAAATGGGCAATTCACTCCAAGATTCAGCTAGTCTGGAGCAGCCATGTCGAGGAATCTCTCTAAAGTTCAGCCAAACTAGGGCAATTATGTCGAGATCTGATAAATCTCTCCTCAAGCGTGTAATATGGGGCAATCACGTCGAGATTAGGCAAATCTCTCGAAGATCAATCAGTCAGGGGCAAAATCACTCCAAGACTCGTATCGAGGTAGGCTGCCTCAAGAGCACGAGAAGTCATCCTCCTCTAAAAGACGGTTAATCAAAATCACCTCTTCAAGATTCAGTATACTGGGGCTGAGTATTTCAAATCACTACGAATCATCTCGAGGCAAATTCTTTCATGAACTACGCAGTCAGGGGCAGTTACGTCGAGATCCATAAATCTCTCCGAGAGTTTAAATACCTTGGGGCATTTTGAATGTCGGGTTTTCTGTAAAATCCTATTGAGACGATTTCTCCCTGTGGTTTGAGACAAGTTGGGAGTTCTCTTGTGATATTTGGCATGCAGTTGATCAGCAGAAGCGTGAAGCGCCAAAGTAGTTCCCAGTATGGGGTTTCTCTTCCTCGGCAAGGCGCCAGAGGGTATCGTACCCCAGTGAGGCATTATAATTGCTAGTCGTCCCTGACAGAAATAGCCAAGATAATATTGTCCTCGACAAAGTATCCTCCCTAGCGAGAGTCCTAAGGTTTGGTTTCCTCAACCGGAGTTGGATTTGCCTCTCTCCAACAAGAGTTCAAGTCCCCAGACGAGGACAATCCTGTTTGTTATCCCCAATAAGAGGCTCGTTTGACCTCTCGTCCTCAGTAGAGTATGTCTCTCTAATATAGAAGAGCTAGGATCCTCAGCAGAGCACCGAGAACCTCTCTTTCCCTACCAAGAGTGTGGAAATTTGCCTTCCCCGGTCAGATTGGTTTATTACTCCCTATTGAGTGCTCAGAAATCAACCACATCAGAAAAGGCGACGTTGCAACTCCAACAGGAGACTTGTTTGGTGTCTCTCCTTTGTAGAGATCTATTTTCCCCACAGAGTCTTGATGACTCTTTTCCTCATCAGGACAAGAAGCGTAATTTCGTCAGCAAGGGTATGCTATCACCCCCAGCAGATGAAGGATATTTCCCCAGCAGCAGGTCAAAGGCAATGATATTCCCCGTCAGGTTTGGTATTATTGACTGCCCACCCCAAGTGGAGTTTGGTGTTCATCATCTCAATGGTTGGTCAACGGTGTTTGACATCCCCGGTAGATTCCAACTCCAAGGGTTATTGGCGCCTTTTTCGTATCAGATCTTTGGGTTCCATCATTATCAGTTGTCATTCTTATTCCCCAACAGAGTAGAAATTCTCTTCAGGTTTCATCTTCAGCAGAGGTTTGGATCGGAAAGGCTGCTCAATTTGTCTTCCTCAACACGATTTGCGACCACGAGGACAATCCAGTTTGTTATCCCCAGCGGAGTTTCCTTTATATCCTCAACATTTATTTTGTTGAGGAGCCTCCTTGCATTTTGCATATAGTAATCATCATTGCATTGCATCCTCAAAAACGCGTAGCATTTCCATTTGAGATGGAGCATTACGCCATGGAAAAATTCAAACATATGCATGCGAAGCATAAACCAGTTTTGGTAGCTCACACGAGAGCCCAAATTATTTTTATTCGACCAGATTGAGTTTTAAAGAAAAAAATACCTCGTTCATTCCCCAACAGACATTTCAAAGCAGTATTAGGGTTTCACCACTTTTCTCCTCACCAAAGTCCTATTTTTCGGTTTGTAGATCTTTTTGATCTTACATCTTAACCGTATACTTCATGAACCATTCCCGATAGGATAACTTCAGCCGTTCCCGACAGGTGACCTTTGAGTTTTGAACCTAGTCGTTCCTGACATACCCATTTACCATTCCCGATAGGTATGCCATAGGTTTTCAACTTTAGTCGTTCCCTACAAGCGACCCTTTAAGTTTTAAACCTAGTCGTCCCCGACAGGCCCATTTACCATTCCCGATAGGTAACCCATAGGTTTTCAACTTTATCCGTTCCCGACAGGCGCCCTTTAAGTTTTAAACCTAGACGTTCCCGACGGGCCCATTTACCGTTCCCGACAGGTATACCATAGGTTTTCAACTTTAGCCGTTCCCGACAGGCGACCTTTGAGTTTTAAACCTAGCCGTTCTCGACAAGTCCATTTACCATTCCCGATAGGTATGCCATAGGTTTTCAACCTTAGCCGTTCCCGACGGGCGCCCTTTAAGTTTTAGACCTAGCCGTTCCCGACAGACCCATTTACCATTCCCAATAGGTAACCCATCAGTTTTCAACTTTAGCCGTTCCCGACAAGCGCCCTTTAAGTTTTAAACCTAGTCGTTCCCGACAGGCCCATTTACCATTCCCGATAGGTAACCCATAGGTTTTCAACTTTAGCCGTTCCCGACAGGCGCCCTTTAAGTTTTAAATCTAGCCGTTCCCGACAGGCCCATTTACCATTCTCGATAGGTAACCCATAGGTTTTTAACTTTAGTCGTTCCTGACACGCGACCTTTAAGTTTTAGACCTAGCCGTTCCCGATAGACCCATTTACCATTCCCGATAGGTAACCCATAGGTTTTCAATTTTAGCCGTTCCCGACAGACGACCTTTAAGTTTTAGACCTAGCTGTTCCCGACATGCCTATTTACCATTCCCGATAGGTAACCCATAGGTTTTCAACTTTAGTCGTTCCCGACAGGCGCCCTTTGAGTCTTAGACCTAGCCGTTCCCGACTGGCCCATTTACCATTCCCGAAAGGTAACCCGTAGGTTTTCAACTTTAGCCGTTCCCGACAGGCACAATCTAGACTCCAACCGTTCCCGACAGGCCTTCTTTGGATTTCACTTGTTCTAAACTCTTTTCCTCAAATACCTCTCCATCATCACAACCGCTTTGTTTGTCATATATCTTTTCTCTTCCACCCACAGAGTGCAAATTTTCCGATTATTTGTGTATTCAATCCCTATGTACCTTGAATTCCTGACATCCGTTCGCTCTCATCCTTTCAGGTCCACAGTTGATTGAATAGGAGCAGCTGTAACACCTCAAAATTTGCCCTCTTACTTTTAGCACTAACTGGCTTATGCTTCATTTCGTTTGCATCCTCATTTTTACATTTGCATGGTTCTTCTGGGCATGGGATCAAGGTATTTTCCGGAAGCTCATGGCGTCATTAGTTCCAGTATCATTTTCCACAATGTTTAGAGCCAAGCAGATAGCTTTCAAAGTCTTTTTGAGCATTTATTTTGCTTACTAGATGATTTGATAATCAGAAGCTTCGACAACCATTTTTTTTATCAGCGATTCAGCACCAGACAGTTGTTTTCAACAATTTATTCCGAGTGCGAAACACATTTCACAACATATTTCAAGAGTGTATCAGTGGTGATATCCAATTGCAAGCTTCAGAGGTCTAATGTAGCTCAGAACGGGTGGAATCAGGCAATTCTCCAAGTTTCCCTCCAAAAGGCGCCAAATTCAAATTTTCCTCGTGTTAACCGGTTAACACAGTTTGTACTAAAAGTGGTTAACCGGTTAACCATTATAAAATTTGCCCAAATACTTCATTTTCAGCGTTGTTTCTTTGGGGTTCAAATTTTAATCACCGAGTTTGATTTTTTGCACCAGTGAAAGGATCTAGAGAAAATGATTTTCCATCCAAATTCAAATTCTTCCCACTCTAATTCCTCATTCCCTTTCCTAATTCATTTTTCACTCCCATTTCCACCCACTAAACCTCACTCCAAACCCAAACTTAACTCCTAACCTAGGGGTTATTTAACCCAATTCATTCCAAACCTCTAGAAGGAGATGATTTTTCACTCTCATTTTTCAGAATTTGCTCTCAATTCTCTCTCACTTTTTCATTCTCCATCTTCATCTTCAACCTCTCACCAAAGCTCTATATTCATAGATTCACAAATTCTTCATTGGAATTTGTGAATTCTTGAGCTAAACCTCCATCACATCCTCATTCTTGGTTCAATTCTGCAGTAGCTATTGGTTTAGATCTTGAATTAAGTTGTTGGAATCACTTTTGGAGGAGCTTTTGCTTATTTGAGGTGTTCTTGCTTGGATCTTCAAGTGTTCTTGATAAAGCTTCATAGATCTCTGGTTTTCTTGCTTGGATCCACCAATTTTCGTTCACAAATCTTACCAAAGCAAATCTCAACTTTGTAGGTTGGTTTTCCTTAGATCTATACTTGATTTAGCTTATTTGCAACTTATACAATGTAGATCTTTGGTTGTTCTTGATTTTGATCCATTTTGCTTGAATTTGATTCTTGATGTTGAGGATTATTGGATCTAAATCATGTTTGAATGTTGTGTTTGAGTTTATTTTTCGTGCATTGTTGATTACTTGATCATTGGAGATGTTTGCATAAGTGATTTTTCTGCTGGAAGTGATTTTTCAAATTAATTTTTGATTATGTAACAGGGTTAACCGGTTAACCGATTGCAGTACAAGTTGGTTAATCGGTTAACCAGTGTATTTTGTTGTTTCTGCTGATTTTGGAGCTGTTAATCGGTTAACACACTTGGTTAATCGATTAACACTGTTGCAGAGTGAATTTTTTGTGCATTTTTGAGCATGTTTCGATCCCGTTTCATTTCTAATCTTCATGGATTGATATGATACATGTTTAAGGACTGTTTTGATGCTGTTGCACCTCACACCATTGTATGCACACAATTTTCTGACACGCGACTCTTGGATTTTCACCGTTTATGATCATGTTTGCGTTGTTGCGTTCCCGATGCGATGAACACGTTGCACACACTTCTTGAACATGTTGATTATGACTTGTTGTTGGTGTTGCTGGAGTTTTTGTTGTGAACATGATTACTTGCACTTAGCTTCATGAGATGCATGTTTTAACTTGACTTATTCATGTACCAAATGATATGCATTCTTTCATGACGATTTCAAGAGTTGTTTACCATGGTTCGTGGTTTGATTGTGATCATGTTTGATTGAGGAATATGTAATGCTTTGTGCATGTTTGCTTTTCCATGAGTGAATCATTTTTTAATGCATGCTGCCCTGATTTTCTACTGCTGTTTATGCGTATACATGCTGTTATATGTGCTACTATTTGGCCTTTTGCAACCCTTCTTGTGCTGAATTGTGTGTTGTTATAAGCTGTCTTGCTTGTGTGCTGCCCTTTTACCGCTGTACAGGTGCTGGAGCGCTGTTGTAGCCGCTGTTTTTTGGTTTATTCATTTCTTATTTCTTCCTCATCTTCATCTCTTTCACTCATTCTCTTCCCATGAATCTCAAGACATGTTTAAGTCTTGGATTTGCCCCCTTAGAGCTACCTAGTCCAACTTAATTTTCAATTAAGTTTGGAGTAGGATTAGCATTAGGCTTTCGTTTTGCATGCTAACTTAGGTAGGTGTTTCCCCTTTTGACCTCAACCTTAGGGCCATCTTTTGCATGACAACATTAGGATAGATTCCCCTTAGTCTTTTCTTTTCGACTTGAGTCTTCTCTTCTCATCTAATGGCCACTTCTAAAACACTTAATAAAGTTAACATGTATTGCGCATGAGCCTTGTACATGGGAAGTGGAGAGTGAGGGATTTTCCTTCACTTTCCTAGGGTGTTTAGCGTACTTCTCGTCTTGGGTCGATATGCGAGGCATTCGATCCTATGTCATAGAATTTAGTGCGATACGTGTCATAAACACAAAACAATCAAAACCCTTCTTCTTAAAAGTCAAAAACAAATAAACAATTCTCTTTTCATCTTCCTCACTCCATTCATAAAGGATGCGTCACTTCCGTTCTACCGCAAACAGGTAAATGCCTAAGACTCCGTACAACAAGCTACGACACCTAACTGCTGGAACGCGAACCTTGGCGTCTTCCGTTAAAAAAGACACAAACAAAGCAAAGCCATCCCTAGTAGGTCGAATTACGATTGCTCTGACTTTCTCCTTCTGGTTAGATTGAGCATACGTAGGCACAAGCGCGACGCTTGGCGAGCAACCTCCCCCCTAGTTCGTGTCCGAACTACATTGACTCTGACTTTCCCGCATCCGAGGGAATACGTAGGCCTAGGACTCCGAGGATGTCCTATCGAGTCACTTCTTTTTCTTTTTCTTCCTCGTTTCTTCGTTCTTTCCCGTACCTGTTCCTTTTCCTTTCCAGTAGCAGCGGAGCTCCAGATGACGACACCCTTTGACCGAGACAATGAGCATGAATCCCATCGAGTACGATGGACGCGAGGGGGTGCTAATACCTTCCCCTCGCGTAACCGACTCCCTAACCCGTTTCTCTTGGTCGCGAGACCATGTTCTTTTCCTTCCCTCGGGTTTACGCAGTGTTTCCTTTCCCTCTCTTGGGATAAATACACATTGCTGGCGACTCTGTTTCAGTGCCACTTTCGCGTTTGTACTTGGATGAAAATCCCGGGAGCGGCAGACTTCTCTGCCGCTATCAACTGCTATACATATATCCTCTCCAGGAATCGAAACTTATCATGACACCCACTGGTGCCTTATATCTCCTTAAGGGCACCCATATGTCTGCCCCTAGATATGTCACCATCATCTCCACTGCCTCATCTCTGATAATCTTATCGTGGTCTAACAGTCTTCCCCTAATTTATAAATGCAGCAGGCAAGAGACATCGTCTACTGTGATGGACATCTCACCACGTGGAAGATCAAAAGATGATGTGTTAGAATTTCACCACTCAATGAACATGGTCATCATACCATGGTTAATAGTAGAATACCATGTCATGCATAAGTTTCACTACCCATATAGCTGCATCACATCGTGAAACCATTGCTTTTGAGGCTGAGGAAGCTTTGAAATCTTTAGGCTATGGTTAATGCATTTTAAAGCATCACAGTCCTACAGAAAAATAAATCATTATTAGAAACATCGAACATTATAACAAATGTGTTTCAAAGAATAAATACAATTGAATTTTGCCTCTCGATCATGTGTTTCAAAAAATGAATATAATAGAATATTATAACACATGTTTGGCAGCATGATCCACATATAAAGGCAGAAGTGACAAGTCAGACGAGCCTTTTCCACTTCTCTCAGGAATGACATTATCATGGGGTGCCTCAACCTAGACCGGTGGGGCTTCCGGTGCATTAGGAGATGAAACCTGCCTCCTCCAAAAACATGAAGCCGGAGATGTACAAACTCCAAGTTGATGCCTCCACATCAAACAAACTATAGTAACCGATTATTGCAAAATTCATGCATTTTCTCTACAAAGCGATGCATATTGTGTCACTCTGGCAAGTCTCATTCTTTCTTGATTATCCGCCTTAATCCGTATAACTAAACCATACAAGAATTACATCGCAGAAAAAAAAATCAATTTCAAATGAAACACAGAGAAAATCAAGGCAAACATTGCAGACATACCAAATACAAAAATTTATTTTCGAATTTCATTTTGGACAAATATGGAAATACATTTTCGTATTAACGCGCAACTCAGTAAACACAAAAATGGCGCAGCTCAATAAATACGAAAATGGCAGAAATGGATGGAAATCAAACTTTCTCAAAACACATTGCTAATCTAAACCACCTATCAAACATATTGCTAAGTCAAATAACCTATATAAACTACCTATTACATAACCTATCAAACACATTGCTAAATTTCTACAAATGTATAGAGAAATAAAAAATGCATAGAGAAATAAAAAACTTATCAAATGTGGGTTTGATTGTGATCTCTTTGATTGATTGAATGTTGATGGTAGAAACTTCGATGTGAGTTTAGAGAGTTTGAGGGATTTTGAGAATTTGAGAGTTTGAGAAAGTAAAAGTGAAAAGAGGAAGAAGAAGAGTTTATCGCGTTTTAGATTAAAAATACACCCGAATATGCATCTCTATAAGTTATACTGAAATGCATCTCCGTATTATTTTTTACATAAAATTAGGGATTTGATCAATAATAAAAAGATTGTATGTGAATCAGTTGTGTCCAAAAATATATTTCTATATTAATCATACTTTTTACTAAGAATTGTCAAATTTATGTTAGAGCTTGACGACACCATCTTCTTTGACCTGTACACACTCAAATTTGAGAATTCATATATGCCAATTTAATAGAGAATCAAGGTCTACTCACTAAATATTATGCATTTATTTTGTATGACCAAATATGTATTTATACAAGGTGAATTAGCAACAAGCTTCTCAAAACAAACACTTTCTTATTTAACTTAACTAACATAACTACTTTGAAACTATCTTGAAATGCACATTGTAATAAAGAAAAGTGTTATAAATAACAAGTTACTTCCTCTGTCTCATAAAAAGTGTCTCATTTGCACTTTTTTTTTGTCTTAAAATAATTGTCCATTTACATTACCAATGTTATAATTATTATTATTTTTTAACTACTATACCCCTATTTATTAAATTTCACTTTATTCAACTACTTTATCAACTACATTTAATAGGGGTATTTTAGTAAATGACATTAACTTTTTTACTACAACCAACACATCTAATCATTTTCTTAAGAACCGTACATTGCTCAAATAGGACACTTTTTATGAGACGGAAGGAGTAACTAATGTCTATCCTTAATTGTTGTTTACAATTACACAGTAGGTTTTATTATTTTTATCCCCACTTACTTATTTGTGTCTTATAAGTAAAACTAATACATTAGTGTAAATAGATACTTATGACAAAAAAATTATTTTCACTTGCTCTTTCACTTTAATCTATAACAGTTAAAAACTATTTTCCAAACACAAATTTTGAAAGCATTTTCCTTATAACAAATTAAAAATGTAAAGTGGCCGTAGCCCCGCTAGCGTTTTAAGTAATCTTTTCGTTTGTTTTCAGACAGAAAGCGTTATCCGTTTCCAACTATACGTTTGCTTCAAACCTGCAACTTCCACAGGTTCTCAAACTTAAACTAATAATAAATTAATACATGATTAATTAATCATTAGTATTAATTAATCTCTCTTTTCTTCTTCTTCTCCCTTGAATCTTGTTCCATAAAATCTCTGATTCTAATCATGAAACACAACAACCAATTTTCCTTTCTGTTTTCATATTCCTTTACTTAGTTTCTAATTTCACTTTCCCTTCTCACTCCCGAGTCCCACCGACGCACCAATGATATCCGCCGTTATTCTGTTCACCGTGACGCTTCTCTCGGCGGCGGCCGTTTCTTCATCTCCGATCACTCTTTCACTCGAAAGAGCTTTTCCGACGAATCACGGGGTTGAGTTGAGTTACCTCAAAGCATTGGATAGTGTCAGACATCGAAGATTTTTGCAGTCTACCAGCTATGTTGTTAATTTTCCTGTTAAAGGATCCTTTGATACCTCAAAGGCTGGGTAATTTCTTGTTGAATATCAAATTTGTGTGTTGCTTTTTATCTTTTTGCTGTATTGTTTTCTTGATGATGGAATTTTGGTGAATTTCAGACTTTATTTTACGAAGGTGAATTTGGGAACTCCTCCGAGGGAATTTTATGTGCAGATTGATACTGGAAGCGATGTTCTTTGGGTTAGTTGCGCTTCCTGCATCGGTTGTCCGCAAACTAGTGGTCTCCAGGTGAATTATCTGTTACCTTTTTGTTAATTCAGTTAGTTCAATGCTATGACAATGAGATCGAGAAACTTTGAGAGTTATGAAGTTTTTTTTTGTTACAGATTCAGCTGAATTACTTTGACCCTGGAAGTTCGTCAACGTCTTCGTTTATCTCTTGTTCTGATCAAAGGTGTAAGAATGGAGTTCAGTCGTCGGATAGCAGCTGTTCCAGCCGGAACAATCAATGCACTTATATATTTCAGTATGGAGATGGTAGTGGGACGTCCGGCTATTATGTGTCGGATTTGATGCATTTTGCTAGTATTTCTGAGGAATCGTTGTTGTCAAATTCATCGGCGCAAGTGGTTTTTGGGTGAGTTTGTAATTAGATTCATATTTAGACCTTGCTTAGATAAAAAAAAAATTAATTAAACACTTTTCTCGTAAGTGTTTGTGTGTGAGTTATTTTCTCATAAATTATAAGCTGTTTTCATAGGCTATCTTAGAGAGTTGGTTGAAATAATTTAAAAACAGCTTATGGACATGTCATAAATTGTTTCCTTAAGCTCTAGCAAATAATCTCGCAAGAGATAATGTTAGTAGATAACCCCAAATAAGTCAATCTCGGCAGTACCTTACGTTTTCTTTTTCTTCTTTTTCATATTTGTTGATTTGAATTTGGAAAGCATTGTCTTTTAAATTGTGCTGTGGAATGGAACAGTTGTAGCAACCAGCAGAGTGGGGACTTGACAAAGTCTGATAGAGCAATTGACGGTATATTTGGATTTGGGCAACAGGGTATGTCTGTGATTTCTCAGCTCTCTTCACAAGGAATATCGCCAAGAGTATTCTCACACTGCTTGAAAGGAGATAGTAACGGTGGTGGCTTATTGGTTCTTGGTGAGATTGTGGAGCCAAACATAATTTATAGTCCACTCGTTCCGTCACAGTATGTTCTTCCATTGAAATAAAATGCTATATTTTATGTATATATTCTCGTTGTTTATCATCTTAAAGCTCTGGTAAATGTGTTAATGTCAAAATTTTATTTGTATTGAAATGGCCATTTTCTTGGATTAAAAGTTGAAACATTAAGATTAGTTCTATGGTAAATATTTCAGGCCTCATTATAATCTAAATCTGCTGAGCATCTCTGTCAGTGGCCAAATTTTGCCGATTGATTCTGCTATCTTCGCTACATCAAACGATAGAGGCACCATTATTGATTCTGGAACAACTTTGGCATACATTGCTGAACAGGCTTACAATCCCTTTATCAATGCGGTGAGTTTCACTTAGGTAATTTCTTTTCGTCCAATTGATCAATAACGGATATTGCTTTGATTTATCTATATATTAACGGAAATGTTGTTCTGTGTAGATTACCGCTGCGATTCCACAATCTGTGCGCACTGTTCTTTCCAGAGGAAATCAGTGCTACTTAGTTACCACCAGGTTAAAATGGAAATCTTCTTAGATATTTAATGGATTATTTTATGACATATTTTCCTCCAATCGAATGCTTAAAATAGATGATCTTTCTCCGCCTCTTTCTGGCTATACTGTTTTAACAGCCTTGACATGTTTCCTCAAGTAAGTCTGAACTTTGCTGGTGGTGCGTCTCTCGTTTTAGGACCACAGGACTACCTTATAAAGCAGAACTATATTGTAAGTATTCAAACTTCGATTTCGAGCATCGCTGGTTTCTTTGACCAGATAAAATAAATGTTTTTTTTTGTCACAAACATCTTACTGATATACTTTCGATTTTTTTTTTCTATTATGAATGTTATCTCACTAGGTGAATGATATAATAAACCTGTTGGTTTTATAGGGAGATGGATCGGTTTGGTGTATCGGCTTTCAGAAAATCCCAGGTCAAGATGTAACAATTCTAGGAGGTAATTGTATAATGCCAGTTTGGAAACTTTATTTTCGGTCCTACTTCAAAGCTGTTCGTTTCTATGTACTGAAAATATACATAAAATAAGTTTTGCATTTGATTGAAGTCTGTTATACTAAAATAACTGAATCTTGAAGATTTATTAGAAAGATAGTTCTTTAGTTAATTTATGATACTACTAACAACACTATTTTTCTGGCAGACCTTGTATTAAAAGACAAAATTTTTGTCTATGATCTTGCTGGTCAACGCATCGGATGGGCTAACTATGACTGTAAGTTTTAGCTGCGCATCAATAAACGAACTGCACACATGGTAAATCATTGGGTTTTTTTTTTCTAATATGTTCGGCATAAAATGCATTAATCTAGGTTCATTGTCGGTTAATGTTTCTGCGTCAACTGGTAGCGGCAGGAGTGAGTTTGTCAGCGCGGGAGAGATAAGTGGAAGCACTTCTTTACGCGACGGATCTCATGATTTGATAAAGAGAAGATGGGTCTTTGCTCTCTTCATTCACATAACACTGATATGCTGTTTTGTATTCTTGTAGTATGTGAAATTGAAAGTAATTATATTCTTTTTTACTTTGATTATTGTAGTGTGCCTTCTACATGCACATTAGGTTTGTTTATTAATGTAAGGCACTCTTTATCGAAACTATGTTTCTTAGTATTGTAAATTCAATGATCACATTTATTGAATCACATATACAAGTTATACTTGGTTCTTTCGGATGATTTGTTTTGCACTTTTTTACAAGTTTGGTTTCTGCGTGAACGTTGTTGTAGGATTTGGTTTCTTTTAAGAACAGGATGAAATGTATTATTATCATTATCTGATCTTCCTAATTTGAAAATTTTCAATTTCAATGTTTTCAACATCCTTAATGCTGGTTCTTTAGTGTGTTTGTTTGTTGAATAAGAAGAGAAGAAGGCAACGAGGGAGTATGCTAGTTGTAAAAGTCAAGGCTTGATGGTGTCAACTTCATATTCTTGAAAGAGTCTGAGAAGATATTTAAGGCGATTTCATGAGATTATTGCAGGAGTTCTATAGAAATAGTAAAATTATGAAAGGCTCAAATTGTACATTTATAACTCTTGATCCCGGAGAACTTAATACTCCGTCCGTCATAAAATAATTGTCATAATTGATCAATGCATATAGATTAAAAAAATGTAATAAATAAAAGAGAGAATAGTACTATTTTTATCAAATTATCTTTGTTTACTATTGGTGTATTCAAATTATCATAAATGCATAGTAATAGAATAATAAATTGAAAGTATTAATTAATTAAACATTATAATTGCATTGGAAACTAAAATATTTAGGACAATGCTAAATTATTTTGGGATAGAGAGAATAGTATAAAAGATAAATTGAGAGCACGCAATAATTATGGGAAATTTTGGTTGGTGAATTCAAAATGGCTAAAGAGAGACTTAGGGCCCGTTTAAATTGTTAAATGTAATTCATAGTGTCGAAGTCGAAGTCGAAGCATTCATGTGCCGAATAGTTTCGACATATTCATTTTAGATTTGATTGGATTCTGTTAGATTAGATTTTATATGATTTAGATTAGATTTGATATTTTGGGCTTTTAGAGTTTTGGGTCTTTGTAAATCTAAATCTATAAATAGGGAGTTACCCTTGTACATTGTAATACAATTGCATTCACAGTTTGCAGATTAGCAAGTGAATAATAGCAATAGAAGAAATCCTACAGTTCGTGGGTAGAAACACTTTTCTCCAAATATTTCTCTTCTCTCTCTTTTCTTTCTTGCTGTTAGTTTGTTCTTTTTCTTTCTTTGTTCTTCATTGCCATTGCGTATTGTAGTGGGTTTTGTGTACAATCTTGAGATCAAGATTGAAGTGGAATTCTCATAGGGTGTGGTGAATTTTCAACATCTGGTATCTAGAGCTCCGGTTGCGATTCAAGGAGGAAAATCATGATGGCTATGAATCATTCAAATGGACACTTTCCGGCGACCCTACTAATTCTCAAGAAAGATAATTATGAGAATTGGTGCAAGCAGATTAAGGTGGTTTTCTGTTACCAAGATCTGTGGGATCTTGTGAAGGAAGGAGTAACACCGCTTGGGGAAAACGCGACGGATCAAGAAAAGGCTGCACTCAAAGATTTGAAGAAGAAAGATTATAAAGCGCTGTTTATAATTCATCAATGTGTTGATCCAGATAACTTTGAAAAAGTTAGCGATGCAGAATCAGCAAAGGAAGCATGAGAGATTCTTGAAAAGTCACTTGAAGGTGCAGAGAAGGTGAAAGAGGTGAGGTTACAAACTCACAAGAGAACCTATGAGTTGCTTCAGATGGAAGACAACGAAAGTATTACATATTTCTTCACCAAAGATACAAAACTGGTGAATCAAATCAAAGTATGTGGAGAAACGCTGACGACGAAAGCAGTAGTCTCAAAAAATTTGAGATCGTTGGCTCCTAAGTTCGACCACGAGGTAGTAGCAATAGAAGAGTCAAAAGACTTGTCAGTATTGACGAAGGAAGAGCTTCAAGGGACGCTTGAGTCTCATGAACAAAGGATGGCTGAGAGAGCTGCAGGAAAGTCGAAGAGTGATATGGCTTTGCAGGCGCAGTCAGAAAAGGAAAGGAAAGGCAAAGGAAACGTGAATGGCAACAAAGATAGAGGAGGCAGTAATTCGACTCAGAAGAAACCTTGGAACCAAGGCAACCAAAGAGATGGTGCTGCAGGTAGAGGAAGAGGTGGTGGTCGAAAGCCAGAAAAAAGTCACATTCAATGTTTCAATTGTCAGAAGTATGACCATTATGTTAGTAACTGTCCAGAAAAGAAGAAAAATCAAGAAACTAATGTCAGCTATCAATTTGGCGAAGAATCCAATAGCTCACGGTCGAAGCAAGCACATTGAAATGAGGTTCCATTATCTTCGAGAGCAGGTAGCAGAAGGGAAGATGAATTTGGAACACTGCAGAACTGAGAATCAGATTGCAGATATCATGACGAAGGGAGTGTAGGTCGAAGTATTCAAGAAGCTAAGATCGATGATGAATGTAGATAGTTTAGACACAATGAATTAGGTGGTGTGTTAAATGTAATTCATAGTGTCGAAGTTGAAGTCGAAGCATTCATGTGTCGAATAGTTTCGACTGATTCATTTTAGATTTGATTGGATTCTGTTAGATTAGATTTTATATGATTTAGATTAGATTTGATATTTTGGGCTTTTAGAGTTTTGGGCCTTTGTAAATCTAAATCTATAAATAGGGAGTTACCCTTGTACATTGTAATACAATTGCATTCACAGTTTGCAGATTAGCAAGTGAATAATAGCAATAGAAGAAATCCTACAGTTCGTGGGTAGAAACACTTTTCTCCAAATATTTCTCTTCTCTCTCTTTTCTTTCTTGTTGTTAGTTTGTTCTTCTTCTTTCTTTGTTCTTCATTGCCATTGCGTATTGTAGTGGGTTTTGTGTACAATCTTGAGATCAAGATTGAAGTGAAATTCTCATAGGGTGTGGTGAATTTCCAACATCTGGTATCTAGAGCTCCGGTTGCGATTCAAGGAGGAAAATCGTGTCTCTCACAAAGGTGTGTCCCTAGTAAGAAATGCTCATTCGTTGACCCCCTCGATTGTTCCGCTAACAATGGTATCATGAGCCTTTGGTTCGAAAAAGGGACCGGCTTACTTGTATCTAAAACACTTCCCGCAGGTGTGGGTAGAAGGTGTTCCGTTGAGTTCAACGGTGATACAAGTGTATGTGGAAGAGAGAGCTTCCACATGAGGGGGAGCATTGTGTATAAACTCACACTTGAGGGGGAGTGTTGAGAATCAAGTGTGAGGAAGAAGTTCCACATTGATTAGAAAAGAGAAGATTAAACACTTTATAAGTGGGAGAACCTACACACCTATCACCTTAAGGTTTTAGGTGGATATGTGGTATGTCTCTCACAAAGGTGTGTCCCAAATAAGAAATGCTCCCCCGTTGACCCCCTCGATTGTTCCGCCAACATAAATGAGTTTTACTTTTTAGTTTTTAAAAACTATTTTGTAAATGAATTTTAAAATAGGGTTTTGAAGAAAAAAAATAAAAGAAAACATGTTTGGTAATCTACTTTTTGAAAATTGTTTTAAGTTGCATAATATTATAAATTTGCCATTGATAAAAAATGTATCATTTTGTCTAAATCTTTTTACTTTACCTAATTTTCAGAACTAAAAACCAAAACCAAAAACTTCCAAAAACCTATTTTGATTATTTAGTTTTTAAAACACTCAAATAAAAAATAGTGTTCAAAATTAATTTTGTAAAACTAGACTACCAAACCAGTTTTATAATTTTTAAATTTTAAAATTTAAAAAACAGTTTTACAAAACCAAATCAAACATACTCCCAGTGTTTTAGGTTTGAAAGGAAGAGTCTGAGTTTGTTGAATATGAGGAGGTGGTACAAAATATTTAATAACAAAGACTCGCTTAATAATTAAGAAGGATTTTTCAAAAAAATAAAATTTAAGAAGGATACTTGCTCCAAATGCTTCCATGGTAGGATTTTTAAAAAAATTGATCGTGTTAATAGACCAATCTAGATGCGAATCTAATTAAATCATTTTTTTTTTTGGAAATAAAGATAACTTTATTAAACCAAAGTAGAGAAAATACAATGTGGCTAAAAGCACACCCACCACATAAACCCACTAAACAACTAATCTCTAAGTAGATTAGCTATATGTTTCCTGATTCTAGTATGTATCCAACCTCTATTAACAAGGGTTGCAATAACTATTTCTTCTATCTTCCTATTATTCACACTATCACCAAATACATTGTTGTTCCTATACTTCCATATTTCATAAACCGTTTCCGCCGCAGCACTACGAATCAGACACGCCCTCCATCCCTTGCCTTTTCCAACCTTGATGAACCATCTTAACTCATCTTGCTAACCACCTGGTTCATGTACAATTCCAAGCCACTCAAGAATATCCTGCCAGCACTTCTTAAATTGAATACAATAAAAAAAATAAATGATCCATCATTTCAGTCCGGCTGCAAAATTCACATCTATCATCAATAACAAAGGAAAACTTCTTTAACCTATCTTTAGTTGCAAGCCTACAATGACAAGCCAACCAAAATATGAACAAAGCCCTTGATCTAGCAATAGAGCTGTAGAACAAATGGTGCCAACCAACCTCCGGATTCTCATGCATTAAGTAGCCATAGGTTTTACTAATTGCAAACTTGTTGTTCATGGATTGCCAGCCCGACCATATATGGATAATATCACGCTGCCTCGGAATACTTTTCATTATCCATGACATCCCTTGCTTCTCCTGCACCTGCAAAATATCAGAATTTTTGAAGTAGTAAACATGTACCCACTTTACCCACAAAGCATCCTTTTTATGGCAAATGTTCCACAACAATTTCATGATACTAGCTTTATTCCAATTACTCAGGGATATTATATTTAAACCACCATTCCGCCTCGGTGAGCAAACCTTTTTCCAAGCAACAGGGGATTTGTTGGATTTCAGACTGTTTCCCGTCCATAAGAATGTCCTACACGCTGAATTAATAACCTGTATCACCTTTTTTGGAAAGGGCAGACAGTTCATCCAATACGCGGACATAGAAGAGATTGTGTTGTTTATCAGTTGAAGTCTCCCAGCATAACTGAGCATTTTTGCACTCCAGTGTCGAATCCGGCTAGTAATTCTGTCCACTAGGCTCATATAATGATGGCTCGACAGTCTTTTGCTAGTAAGGGGTATTCCCAGGTAGCGAAAGGGCAGTTTACCTTCCATAAAAGTAGTGGCAGCAAGGATCTTATTCCTGTCTTCAGTGTCCACACCACCAAAATAAACGTTGCATTTTGTCGGGTTAACCACTATACCTGTAGATTTTGAAAATTTGTGAATCCTATCCATAAGCAACTCAATAGATTTACAATCCCCACGAGCAAATAGTAACACATCATCAGCAAAACTCAAGTTTATAATTTGATGCTTTTCACATTTTGAGTGGAAGTTGAAATTAGGAATCTTACTCAACTGGTGAATCAATATGTGAAATTACTCCATGACCAACACAAAGAGGATAGGAGATATAGGGTCACCTTGTCTAAGGCCCCTTTTGGCTTTCATAACTCTAGTCACTCTGCCACCAATGTTGAATTTATAAGAAACTGTAGTCACTGCCAGCATGATCCATTTGGTGAACTTCTGAGGAAAACCTAACTCTTTCAATATACTTTCCATAGCATACCAATCTATAGTATCATAGGCCTTTTGTATATCAAGTTGAAGTAAGCATCTAGGTGTCCCACCCTTTCTACTGTACCCACGGATGAGCTCATAGGCAAGTAATATGTGATCATGTATGCTGTGAGCAGGAATGAAAGCAGCCTGGCTGGGATTCACAATGCTATTGAGGACCAAGTTTAATCTTCTAGTGAGGACTTTTGAAATAATTTTGTACAGGGTAGTACAACATGAGATGGGTCTGAAATCCTTCACACACTTGCCACCATTTCCTTTAGGAACTAAGGATACAAGGGTACAATTCACAGCAGGGTACATTTTGAACTCATTAAAAAACTCCATCACAGCAGCAATAGTGTCATCTTTTATAACAGGCCAAGCAGCTTTGTAGAACTTTGCCCCAAACCCATCCAGAGACAGTGATAGGACAGTCTAGCATGTTCCTTTGATCAATAGTCAGGTGAGGGCCATCTCTAATAGTAACCAGGTCAATACCCTCTAACTCCCTACTAGGGCTTCCCATGAGGGTACTATAAAACTTTAACACCTCATTATCTATGTCAGCAGACATGTTCAACACAGTACCATCATTCTTTTGCAAGTAAGTAATACTACTCAGGTTTTGCCTCACCTTCAGCTGAGCATGGAAATAACTGTTGTTTCCATCCCCCGACCTCAACCATTGAACCTTGGATCTCTGCTTCAGCATCTGCTCTCCAATCTCACTCCACTTGAAAACCTCATCCATTTTTTGCTTCACAAGATTGAGTAACTCAGTATTCTCAGGGTCATGCTTTATTTTATCTTGAATCTCTATCAATTGATTCCTAGCCAGCTTGAGAGAATGAGATGCACCAGCTACAGGTCTGCTCAGGTTTTTCACCACATCTTGAGTCCTAAAGTATATCAGTATGAATCTTAAGATTTTGGCTCCTGGTATCTCAGATCATGGCCTTCTGTACCTTACCAACCCTAGCTGTCAGAATCAAAGAACTTATCAGTTTAAATTCAAGAATGCTGTGGCAGATATGGAGGGATTTCATAAAGCTATTGATGAATCTTGGAGAGAGCCTATAAATGGTAGGCCTATGTTTGTAATCTAATTAAATCATTAATTATAAATAAAACATTAAAGTAAAGATTCTATGAAATTTTGATCGCGAACCTAAAAAATACTATCGTCATTATTTTTACGAAGTCTACGCAAATATGATAATTATGATTCTTAGAGGAGCTCCTCTATTTATATATAGAATTTCAAAAATCTTAATATTCTTATTTTAGACTTTTTTAAAACGAAATCAATCTTATTTATATTTAATTAAATAAATTATTAATTAAATTAAATCATAACTAATTTAATTAATTGTCAATTCTTGTTTATTTAATTAAATTATATTTAATCAAATAAATTATATATACATTAAAGTATTAAATAATATTAAATACAATTAACATATAATTAAATTTTATTTTATTTAATTTAACCACTTGCTCAACTATCAGTATTTTATGTGTCTGAGTATGTAGATTCTAATAACGTTGAAAATAATACTAAATCACATATTAATAAAAAATTAGCGGAATATTCGTGCTATCGCACGGGTCCTATATGTATTTACACGCTATGTTTCGAAAATCATTTATCAATTTTTCAATCTTTTTGGTCTCTAAAACTTTAATAATGTATCTAATATAATAAGTTTATAAATCCAACAAAAATAGTACATATACATTAAAAAATAGTACAACTTTAAAAAATAAAAATTAACTGAAAAATTATTTTTATAATTAAAAATTCAAATTTAATAAATTATAATATACTCCAATTATATGAATTTTTACTAAATCAAAACATGAAATCAAATATAAAAAAATGAGGACTATAAATTGATTAAATACATTTAATAATTAAAAATAAAAATATCATTTAAATTATTAGAGAGAAATTATCCATTGCAATTTAAGCCCACTTTCAAAAATAGGCCCACTTTGAGAAAGAAAGTATCCATAAAACACTTAACCCAATTTATAATAGTGTAAGCTCAAAAGCAAAACATACATGTATGCATCTAAATTTACATCGTTACTGCAAGTAAGTTTCTAGGTTTTGTTTAACAGTTTTCGAAAATTGCATGTTTCTTCAAGAGCTCGTGAAATACAATGAAGGCAACGAAACAACCAATTTCTGGAAGCGAGAACGACAACGGGCAGGCCCAGCCCACACGACCTAGGACGGCCCAACAAGGCCCATAAGCAATACCTGTGTCAAGCACGTGCCAACCTTCAGCAGTGACGGGCACGTGCAGTAGAGACCGTCGAACAGAGACGTAATGCCTCGCAGGGCACGTCTCTCCCCGACTCACAAGAACTCCTCCCCGCGAGGATGTGTTCTCTCGTAACCTCCCACTTCCGAAGGATTCGGTCTGCCCACCTTCCGGAGGTCTCGGGACCGTTACCCCAGGACGAAGACCTCGCGCTGGTCTTCACTATGCCACGTAAGCCCTGGCAGTTACTTGGATTGGGCCCTGTAATCCAGCCCAGTTCAAGTAACCGTTGGCCCCGCGCTAGGGGCTCTCTATAAATACCCTATTTCTTGAGAGGGTCAGGTTACTTCATATTCTAAACTCAGACCTATTTTTAGCACTTGGTTTTCTCTAACCTTACCTGACTTGAGCGTCGGAGTACCGTGGAGGTACACCCCCCACCGTCTTACCATCACCGGAGCTGAAGGTTTCACGACGTTGTTGGCCACTGTCTGATCCAGGTACGATCAGTGGCGTCGTCTGTGGGAACACTACTTCCCCATTTTTCCTTCAACGATAAACCAAAGCAATTTCTTCGTTCATCACCAACATGGCCAGCAACCCGTCTGCGAACAAAGCTCTGGATACCGTGCTCGCGCAACTCGAGAATGGAAACTACCGTGAGGACAACGCTGCCCTCAACGTCGAAGAAGGCGACGTAAGAGACGGGCAGACCGCCTCCCCTTCTTCCGAAGACACGGCACATGACGCCACCGAACAGGAAGTTCTGCCGGTTGTCTACCAGCCAGTCGCTCCTCCTCCAAATGCTGACCCGGGCACGGTAGCCCTGTTCGCCTTGGTCAATCAGACCAACCAATTGATCGCTCAACAGACTCTCGTAGCCCCTCCCCATAGCGTGAGGGCCGCCGACCGCGCTTGGAACGACCCCAACCAATAGTCGCCCAGAAGCGTCCTCGCTCCACTCCTCAGAATGAACCAAGGTCCTCCCCTACCATGAAGAGGAGTAAGGATGACGGCGAGAGGCTGAAAACCCATTCCAGAAGCTCTCCTCGGCAGCATGGTCCCGGTCGAGGCCACCACTCCCCATCAAGATCGCCGACCAGAAGCGACGAAGATGACCAAAGGACTCCTCTGTCCAGAGAAATTATGGACACACCTATCCCCGCGGGCATGGAGAAGCCCCCACAACTAGGGACTTACGATGGTACGATAGACCCTGACGACCATATCGAGAACTTCGAAGCCCTGCTCGACTATAGAAACGTCAGGGGAGCTATCAAGGGCAGGCTCTTCCCGACTACCCTTCGGAAAGGAGCCATGACTTGGTACAAGAGGCTTGCTCTGGAATCCATCACGTCCTGGAAACAGCTGAAAACGTAGTTCTCCAGGCATTTCACCGCCTCTCATCGACACCCGAAGACGATGGCCTCCCTGGAGGACATCTTCCAAGGACAGAATGAATCCCTCAGAGACTACATCGAGAGATTCAACGAAGAAGCCGTCGAGGTCCACGCGACTGACAACATGAAGAAGTTCCTGATCGCATGGGGACTACGCACTGGAACCGACTTCGCTAAGGCTGTGAGCATCCATAAGCCTCGCAACTTGGAAGACCTGCTCTTCCGAGCTCAATCCTACATCGAATTCGAGGAGACACGGGCCGCTCAGATAGCCTTCGACTCACGGAGACGAGATGGCCCCCGCGGCCACAAAAATGAAGACTCTCCTCCCCCCCGGCGTGGGGGAGAAAGAAGGAAGGAAGGACACCCTCGGGACTCTCGCGAACCGAGAGGGCCTGCGGGCAGGTTCACAGAATACACGCGGCTCAACGCTCCCCCACGCGAATTCTCTCCGAGTGCGCCAACTCGGAATTTCAGAAAGGGGGTGTCCGCTTTCCCAAGCCGACAACCCCCAAATCAAACACGGACAAGTCCAAGTACTGCAGGTTCCACCAGAGCCACGGACATGTCACAGAGGATTGCATCCATCTCAAGGATGAAATTAAGATCCTGATCAAGGAAGGGCATCTAAAGAAGTATGCCCAGAAGAACGACGCCCCTCGTCCCAGTGCCCGGGAAGCTCAAAGCGTCGAGGAGACGACACCTCCTCCCGACGAGAGTCGGCTGCAGGTCGCCCTCAGCGTCACTCGACCTGAGGACTTTTTTGTCCCCGGTGGCATCGAGGGCCAAGAGGCAGTTCACAGAATGTGGGCCAACTTCCCCCACGAAGAGCCCGCCACTGCCCGTAGCACGTGGGAGGGCTTCCCCAGGACGATGGTCATATCCGGAGGTGGTTACGAAAAGGTGTCTGTCGGGTCGATCAAGAGTAAGTTTGACGAACTGGAGTCCGCAACCTCGGCGAAGACCACCACTCTCGAGAAGGTGCAAGGGAAATCAAACCCCATCACCTTCTACCTCGAAGAACTGCCAGGCGGAGCGCCCAACGCCATTATCCTCCTCTTGGTCAGGGCACATATGGCAAATTTTGATGTTCGCAGGATCCTCGTCGACCAAGGAAGCTCGGTTGACATCATGTACGCTCACCTGTTCGAGACTCTCTAGCTCGACGAGAGGCATTTGACCCCTTACGTGGGTTCGGATCTACAAGGGTTCAACGACACGACCACTAGACCATGGGGCTATGTGGAACTGATGGTCACCTTCGGAACCGATGACACTGCTCGGCAAGTCAAGACCCGCTTCTTGGTGGTCGAATGTCCATCCCTCTACAACTGCATCCTCGGGAGGAACACTCTGGCTGAACTCACAGTTGTCCCATCAACGGTCCATCTCAAGATGAAATACTACACGGCCAGAGGCCGGGTCGTTACGATGCATGGGGACATAGACGCGGCCAGAAGATGCTTCGATGCCGCGACCAAAGGGCTGAGTTCTATCAACACCAGGACCAAGACTGGAGCCAAGCCATCCCCGGATGTTGAGCAGAAGACACTCCCGCGCGTCAACGCGATCGACCTTGACAGCAGATTCCCAGGCGAGCGGGAGGAAAGCAGAGCACCGGGTCACGACCTCCACGCGGAGACCAACGGGCAACCTCTCCACCCAGCGCGCTGATAAGTGCAAATTATACCTATTTTTGTATATATGTTTTGTTGCACTTATCGATTCTTTTTGGTAAATATTGTGCGAATAAACCCCACTTTGTGTGTAAATACGTTTACTTTACGTTTTCGTGTGTATAGTGCGTTACCGTGTAAATATCATTGAGTTTAATCGATTTTCATTTATTTTTGTAGGTGGTCTAGCAATGGGATGTTTCCATATTCATAAATAGCATTGAATAAGCTTTCCAACGCTTCAAACCGTGCGTCAATCGGAGTTACGGTTCAAGAGTTATGAAGAAAACAAATTCTGGTTTTCTGTCATGCTCGCTAGGCGAGCCCCGTAGCGAACACTCGCTAGCTTGTTCGCTAGGCTAACCGGGGCGAACGAAAAGTTCCAGAATCGTGAAAAAACTCAACAGAAAGGCGGTTTACGTTCGCCTAGCGAACGGGGACTCGCTAGGCGAACCTGGAAAAGCAGAATTGCCCATTTAAGCCATTTTTCATCATTTTTTAGTTATGGGTTTGATATTTTTAGTTCCAAATCCATCCAATAGCATTTTTTGAGTGTAATTAGGCTAGAAAACACATTGGAGCATGAATTAGGATGATCCGGAGTCGAATCCTTCATCAATCGGAGCCGACAACTTTTGAGATGTTTGGTTTTTCTCCATTTCTTCTCTATGTATTTCTCTATTTTGTGGGTTATGTTTGTATTGTTACTCTAAACCTATGTACATGTATTGATCATGGTTGTATAATATATATGCTTTACAAATCATTATCGATGTTTTCCTTGATCTTTTTGCATTTATGTTTGGATTTGTGTTGTGTTAGAGATAACCATCATGAATCTTGATTAGGGAGGGATATCTATTGTCTTGACTCTAGAGATAGATTTAGATAATAATGTTTATGGTGTCAGAACTTAATGTCTTCCGTGTTTCGAGGCGTCGTGCGCGAGAGCGTCGACGAGAGTAATACGGTTGCTCTCTCAACTGTGCGTTAGACATAACCTTTGTTGTGAGCGATACGTGATGATTTTGATGAGTATTGTATGTTGAATACGACCGATCGATAGGTTTACGTTTGTTCTGAGTAATGTATATTCATGCTTGATAGGTTTCTTCTCTTCAAAGAATGTATTCTTTTTATGTTTTAATATTTACTTTTCTATTTTCTTGTTTGAAACCATTTTAATCCAAACTCATAAACACGAGAGATTGTCGAACGACATTCTTTCCCTCGAACCGATCTCTGTGGACACGATATAAATCCCGGAGGGAATTTTTCCGAAAATAAATATTTTTGCTGCTTGCCCTATTCTGCATTCAACAAAATGGCGCCGTTGCCGGGGATTGGTTTTGATATTGAATCGCATTGCGATAGTTTCTTTGTTTTTGAGTTTTGTATATATCGTATATATTGTCTATTTCCATTATGTTTGTTCAAGTGTTGTATACATTTTGTTCCCGTAACCGTTTGTTCATATGTTTGGTTAGGACACTTACTTTAGGTTTGCGCGGTGAGGAATCACTATGGCATGAAGGAAGTGAGTTTGCTAGCTAAGCAATGTAAAGGCGTTGAGCTTACGACGTAAAACAAGCATGTTGTATTATTTTCTTTGGTTGTGTGGTGAACTTTCATTAAACAAGTTGTACTCGGATTTTTCGTAAACTTCCCAAATCTTCACTTTACAACTTGTTTAATGAAATTTCTCCCTTTCTTTTCGTTTGTTTATATTAATAATTCTTGTTCTCGCTAAGCGAGTTCTGGAGAAGTCACCAGCGAAGGTTCGCCTTGCGAACGTTGGCGAAGGTGCCAGCGAGGGAGTGGCAGAAAGTAAAAAAAAAACCTTCAGTAGGAAAACTGGGTAAATTCGCTGGGCGAGGGAGCCAGCGAATGCTCGCTGATGTGTTCGCGAGGCGAAGGTGCCAGCGAGGGAGTGCCAGAAACTTTCACTTTTGAAAACACCCAAACTTCGCTGGGGCGAAGGATGTAGCGAAGGCTCGCGTCGTGAATGATTTGGTTCGCCTAGCGAACCCACGATAACTTTTGTGGGAGGTTTAAGTTTGAGGCACTTAAAGTGCCATGTTTTAGTTCATTCGCTAGGCGAATGATTCCTTCGCTAGGCGAAGGCTGCTAAGATTTTGGTTGTTGTTTGCTCACAGATTTTGATTGATTTATTTGAGGATGCTTTTGTGATTTTCCAAGTTGGTGCATTTCAACTTGCGGATGTATGGTAATGATCTTTGTAAGTTTTGTACACGTCTGAGGTATGTATTTATCGCTTTCTATACTTTAGCATATTCATGATACTTAGGCATTTTACAAACTTCCATGTCGTCCATTCTTTTGTATACTTGTTCTTATTGTGAATCACTTTAGTTCCCACCTTTTTGTGAGGTAGCCTTCTATTGTTCATATATGCGCGGAGAACCAACATTCTTGTTAACTGGATTTTATTATGTTGAATCTTTTATTTGTGTTGATTATATGAATGCATGAAAAGGATCAAGGCAATTGTTTCATTTTGAGCACAACTACCTTAGCCAAATAGTCAATTCACCTTGTGAGTGTGTGATCATTTGTAACCCCTTTGAGCCTTTGGTCATTATCCATGTTGTTTGAGCTTGATGCTTGTCTATGAGTGTCAAATTCATATTTTTGTGTGGATCTTGATTGTTGTTTTTACTTGAGCCCTCAACTTTTTGTGTTGTTGTATGAATTTTTTCCTTGCCTTAGAAAGTAGGGAGTATTCACATGATGGTGCGGTTGAATTCAAGTTGGGGAGAGGATGATTGTGTGTACTCATTGGTTGAATTCTATGAGGATTGAAAAAGAAAAGAAAAAAGAGAAAAATATGACAAAGAAAAGAAAAGAAAAAAGTGAAAAAGAAAGAAAAAAGAAAAATCCTTGAAAAAGGAAACAAAAAGAGTTGCAATAATTGTGCTAAATAAGTATTGTGTGTTGTGTAGCACTTGGGATTTTGGAAGAAGTTGGTTGAAATTTTGTGTGTGAATCTTTGTGAGTTTTCACTCCCTTAGGTTTAGGCAAGTTTTTGTTTCAATTACCTTTAGAAATTGCCCCTTGTTTGTTTACCCGACCACGCTACAACCTTGAAAAGCCCTTGTGATTCTTGCCTTTGTATTTTCAATGTGAATTTGTGGATGTATGCATAATTTAGTCTTTTGTTTGCAAGATTGTTGTGTGAGTGAAAGAACCTCATTTTGTGTTTTTCATCTACCGATGATTGTTTTTGCTAGGTGTGATTCACATTTGAACTTGTGTTGTTTTAGAATTTTTGGCATGACTTTTGTACTTTGCTTTTGTTTCGTGACTATGTTATCGTTGCAGTTTAGTGGTAAGTATTTACTTTTTGTGTGTACAGTTTTCATTTGAACCATTCATTCGTTTCCGTTTTTCAAAACCTGTTGATTCGTCATTCTTTGGATATTTCTTGCGCATTTTCAAGTTTGTTTGATTCTTGTTTGTGGACAAACAATTATGTAAGTTGGGGAGAGTTTGATAAGTGCAAATTATACCTATTTTTGTATATATGTTTTGTTGCACTTATCGATTCTTTTTGGTAAATATTGTGCGAATAAACCCCACTTTGTGTGTAAATACGTTTACTTTACGTTTTCGTGTGTATAGTGCGTTACCGTGTAAATATCATTGAGTTTAATCGATTTTCATTTATTTTTGTAGGTGTTCCAGCAATGGGATGTTTCCATATTCATAAAGAGCATTGAATAAGCTTTCCAACGCTTCAAACCGTGCGTCAATCGGAGTTACGGTTCAAGAGTTATGAAGAAAACAAATTCTGGTTTTCTGTCATGCTCGCTAGGCGAGCCCCGTAGCGAACACTCGCTAGCTTGTTCGCTAGGCGAACCGGGGCGAACGAAAGTTCCAGAATCGTGAAAAAACTCAACAGAAAGGCGATTTACGTTCGCCTAGCGAACGGGGACTCGCTAGGCGAACCTGGAAAAGCAGAATTGCCCATTTAAGCCATTTTTCATCATTTTTTAGTTATGGGTTTGATATTTTTAGTTCCAAATCCATCCAATAGCATTTTTTGAGTGTAATTAGGCTAGAAAACACATTGGAGCATGAATTAGGATGATCCGGAGTCGAATCCTTCATCAATCGGAGCCGACAACTTTTGAGATGTTTGGTTTTTCTCCATTTCTTCTCTATGTATTTCTCTATTTTGTGGGTTATGTTTGTATTGTTACTCTAAACCTATGTACATGTATTGATCATGGTTGTATAATATATATGCTTTACAAATCATTATCGATGTTTTCCTTGATCTTTTTGCATTTATGTTTGGATTTGTGTTGTGTTAGAGATAACCATCATGAATCTTGATTAGGGAGGGATATCTATTATCTAGACTCTAGAGATAGATTTAGATAATAATGTTTATGGTGTCGGAACTTAATGTCTTCCGTGTTTCGAGGCGTCGTGCGCGAGAGCGTCGACGAGAGTAATACGGTTGCTCTCTCAACTGTGCGTTAGACATAACCTTTGTTGTGAGCAATACGTGATGATTTTGATGAGTATTGTATGTTGAATGCGACCGATCGATAGGTTTACGTTTGTTCTGAGTAATGTATATTCATGCTTGATAGGTTTCTTCTCTTCAAAGAATGTATTCTTTTTATGTTTTAATATTTACTTTTCTATTTTCTTGTTTGAAACCATTTTAATCCAAACTCATAAACACGAGAGATTGTCGAACGGCATTCTTTCCCTCGAACCGATCTCTGTGGACACGATATAAATCCCGGAGGGAATTTTTCCGAAAATAAATATTTTTGCTGCTTGCCCTATTCTGCATTCAACACGCGCCCCATCCCAGACGGAGACTTTGAGCTCGTCGCCCTCGGAGAAGATCTAGACCAAAACGTGAAGATTAACACCAGTCTCCCTGACCTGGCGAAGATGCAGCTGAAGGCATGTCTTCGGGACAATGCTGATCTGTTCGCGTGGAACGCCTCCGAGATGCTTGGGCTCGACCCCGAGGTGGCATGTCATCAGTTCACCGCAGATCCGGCCGCTAGGGCTATAGTTCAACGTAGGCGTAGGCAGTCTCCCAAAAAAGCGGAGGCTGCTGAAAAAGCTGTAAATGACCTCCTAGAGGCTAATTTTATTTCGTAGGCCAGGTGCAGGACCTGGCTGTCCAACGTTGTACTTGTCAAAAAAATAATGGAAAATGGAGGATGTGTGTTGACTATACCGACCTTAACCAGGCATGCCCGAAAGATTCTTATCCTTTTACTAACATTGACCAGCTGGTCGACAATTCTGCAGGTTTCAAACTATTGTCCTTCATGGATGCCTACTTGGGGTACAACCAAATCCCCATGGATAAGGCCGACAAACAGCATACTGCCTTCATAACCGAGTCGGGTAATTACTACTACAACGTAATGCCCTTCGGCCTGAAGAACGCCGACGTGACCTACCAACAGATAATGAACAAAGTCTTCTGAGCAGAGATCAACGACATGCTCGAGGTCTACATAGACGACATGATCGTCAAGTCCGCAGAAGAAGTCGACCACGCTGCTCATCTCAGGAAGCTATTCGAAACGGCGAGGAAATGCCATATGAGGTTCAACCCCGACAAATGTACCTTCGGCGTTCGGGCGGGCAAGTTCCTCGGTTTCTACCTCACAGAGCGAGGAATCGAGGCAAACCCCGACAAATGTAGGGCTTTCTCCGAGATCCCGACCCCTAACTCGAAGAAGTCGATACAATCTCTGAACGGGATGCTGACCGCCCTCTCCCGCTTCATCGCCAAATCCGCGCAATACGCCCTCCCATTTTTCAAACTTCTTCGACAAAAAGCCACGTTTGAGTGGAGCGAGGAATGCGAGCAGGCGCTCCTCCACCTCAAACAAGTCCTGTCGCGACCCACGGTCCTCTCACGGCCAGATAACGAGGAGACACTCTTCTTGTATCTCGCCATCACAGACGAAGCGGTCAGTGCTGTCCTCATTCGGGAAACTCTCGACAGATAAAATCCAATTTACTTCACCAGCAAGGCCCTCCAGGGCCCCGAGCTCAGGTATCAACAGATCGAGAAAGTCGCTCTGGCCCTCGTCACTCGGCCAGGAGGTTGTATCATTACTTCTTAGCCCACACGATTGTCGTAAGAACCGAGCAGCCAATAAGGCAGCTCCTCGGTCGACCAGACATGGCAGGTAGGATGCTCAGATGGTCACTCGAACTCGCTGAATTCGACATTCAATATGAGGGAAGGAAAGCCTTAAAGGCCCAGGTATTGGCCGACTTCGTGGCAGAGATTACCATCCCTGAACCTTCGACCAACGGATCCCAAAAATGGACAATCTACGTTGACGGGGCATCCAGTTCGAAAGGGAGCGGGGCAGGCATCATCCTCGAAAACGCGGACGACATCCTGATCGAGGTGTCCCTCGGATTGTCTTTCCCGACGTCGAACAACCAGGCAGAGTACGTGGCTTTCCTCACCGGGCTGAGGTTGGCCGAAGATCTCGGCGCCAAAGAGGTCAAAATCTTCACCAACTCTCAGCTCGTAGTCTCACAAGTCCGAGGAGAGTACCAAGCCAAGAACGATAGCCTCATCGAATACCTGACCTTGGTGAAAGAAAAGATGAAAAACTTCGCCTCCGCAGAAGTAACCCACATCCCGCGCGAACATAACACCCGAGCAGATGTCTTGTCCAAACTGGCAAGCACAAAGAAGAAAGGCGGGAACAAGTCCATCATCCAGGAAGTACTTTCTCGACTGAGCATCGGCAAGCCCGCCCCGCCGACAGACGTGAACGTCATTGGGGACAGTAATTGTTGGATGACCCCGGTATACGAATATCTCATGACGGGCAAACTGCCCGAGGATCCCAAGGAAGCGGGGATAGTCAAGCGACGAGCGTGCTCGTACACGATAGTCGAGGACAAGCTATATCGTCGCAGGTTCTCTATTCCCCTCCTAAGATGCGTTGAAGATACCAGGGTCCCCGATTTACTCCAAGAAATCCACGAGGGGATCAACGCCTAACACCTTGGAGGGCGATCCTTAGCCCGCAAGGCACTCCGGGCAGGGTATTACTGGCCCACCATGCAACAGGACGCCAATGACACAGGGACATGCACCTCGCTCCCCCTAATGAGCTCAAAACATTGTCGTCCCCGTGGCCGTTTGCGTGGTGGGGAATGGATATCCTCGGGCCCTTCGTCGTGGGGTCATACCAAAACAAATACCCCATCGTCGGCGTAGATTATTTCACGAAGTGGATCGAGGCGGAAGCCCTGGCCAAAATCACGGCCTTCAACATACTCCGCTTCTACAAAAGGAACATCCTCGCCTGGTTTGGCGTACCCCAATCGATCGTCACCGACAACGGGACACAGCTCACCGACAAGAACTTCTAAGACTTCGTCACCAAACTGGGCACGAAGCAGCACTTCACGTCGGTCGAGCATCCTCAAACGAACGGGCAAGCCAAAGCAGCGAACAGAGTGATCCTCCAAGGATTGAAACGTCAACTAGGCGACGCCAAACAACGATGGGTCGAAGAACTACACATCGTCCTCTGGGCCTACCGAACAACCCCACATTCCACCACCGGGGAGACCCCCTTTCGTCTGACCTACGGAACGGAAGCCGTGATCCCCGTGGGGATCAGGGAACCCTCGAGGAGAATGGAGGCCCCCCTCGACGAGGACGCGAAGAATGAGTCCCTGAGAGAATAGCTCGACTTCGTTGAGGAAATAAGGATGGGGTCATCCTTCCAGGAAGCCTCACTCAAGCAAAAAATAAATTTGTGTTATAACGACAAAGTTATTAAACGAGATTTTCAAGTAGGAACCTTCGTCCTACGAAGGAACCAGAAAGATTCGCGAGAGGGCAAGCTCGCTGCGAACTGGGAGAGCCCGTACCGCGTCCGCCCGAAAATGGGGACAGGAGCCTACTTCCTCGAAAATCTACACGGGGAAGAACTTGCTCGACCTTGGAACGCTGAGAAACTTAAACAATACTACAGTTAAACACTGCCCGCGACACGCCAACGTCGCGATTACGGGGGAGTGCTAGGGTACAAGCGCGACACCTCTATACAAAACACGATGATCAAGGGCCGCGTTGTGTATGCGTGAGGACTTTTGATCCGACGAGGATACCTCGATCGAGCTCCGTCATCGTCGTACCATGTATGCAGAACACCCAGCTCGCGATGGGAAGTTCACGCCACGAAGCTAAGACCTCGACCGAGTTCTTAGCCCCGTTGAAGGTCGGAATACACCTCCAACCACTCGACCAGCTCTCCACGCAGTCGAGGATCATCAAAGTCGAGCAAAGTCCCAGAATCATCAAATTACTTAGACAAAAATAAGTAAAGTATAGCAAATACACAAGCATCACACACAGATAAGCAAAAGAAAAAGTATTAAAACCGGTCAAAAGCCCATTGTACAAATGTTACAAACATGTCAAAAAGCCCCTGGCACATAGGCCGGGCAAAAGTCATTACAAAAAATGGCGCGCAGGCCAGACAAACCGAGATCAAAAGAAAGTGGCTCGCATGCCAAGCATAACGAATAGGTAAACACCTAACCGACCACATCCTCCTCTTGCTGCTCGTTTCCTGCAGCCCCTCTGCCGACCTCCGCTTCCTGCATTGGTTGCATGATCTGACCCTCAACCACTTTGTAGTCAGGGTCAGCCCCTTCAGTAATAAGACCAGGGTTAAGGACCTGCTGCTGCTGCACGGCGTTGTTGAAACCAATGTCGGCTGCCACGAGGCTATCCTGCTCGGCTTGCCTGAGCTTCGCTATCAGAGATGTCCGTGAGGTCAACAACTTGTCTTCCTCGGTTTCCTCCTCGGCTGGGTAAACAGCTTCCTCCAGCTTGGCGTTCCTCGCCAAGAGAACCTTTCTCTCCTCCTCAGCATTCTTAAACCTCTCCTCCAACTTCCCTTGAAGCTTGACTTGGGCCTTGTTCTGGTTTTTACAGTCAGTCAGCTCCCTGCCCACCTTCTCCATCTCAGCTGAGATAGACTTGAAGCTCTCTTGCAACCTGTTCAGCTCGGCAGCCAGGCATGTCTCGTCGTTCAAGACCAAGGCAGCAACGCAAACTCGCATCACCGTGGACACATCCTCCACCAACGCCCGTCGCCGAGAAACCCTCTCGACACCCAAGATGGTCTGAACTTCGGGTGCACCAACGCACAGGGAGTTGTTCCCCGTAAAGAAATTCGGCCTCGAATGACAAGGCGGGAGCACAAATTTCACCGCAGGAGGGCTCTCGTTCTCAGTGAGATCGACATCCACATGCTCGACGAGTCGTTGTCTCTTCGGTGACCCCTGACTGTCGGAAGACTGACTACCTTGAAGAGAGTTAGAAGAGCCCCCGGGCGCTGGAGTTGGGACGGGATGCTGCGTACAGATTTGCTCGACACGACTGCTCCAACATTTCTTTGAAATGCGGGCAGCCGCCAGCTTCTTGATGCGCTCCTCCGCACTCGACATCTTACCTGCAAAAGAGAGAAATATGTCAGTAAATCGATCCCAGAATGGGTAGAAAGAGTAAGTCGAGGAAAATTCCACCACCTAACAGCTCTATGGCATCCTCATCGAAAAATGTCTCGAGGAGGGCCCTCGTATTGATCAACCGGGGTTGCGTTAGGACCTGCCCATCATCACCCCGGACAAATTTCCCGTCCAGCATCACGAGCTTGGCTTTGTTAAATCCGGCGACGAACTTGACTATCTCCTCGTACGCCAGACAGTCCCTTTTGCAAAGTCGGCCAAGACTGATAATGTAATTGTCTGTGCCCCTCTTAAAATGCTCTTCCGTCCAGAATAAGGGGAACCTGTGTTCGAGGGCTTCTTCCCGCTGCCCGTCCACTTCGCGGAAGACCCGACGATACAACGAATTTACAGCCTCTAGCGAAACCGGCCTCACGGTGTAGTATCGGTATTTAAAGTTGCGAACATAGTTCATATAGGTCTGGAACAGTATGCTCACCTATTTGAAAGACACCCAGCCGTGTCTGCCATCAGTTGCCTGGCACTGCAGGTGGAAAATGCAGAAGAAGAGGGGCACAGTCGCCCCGATCTTGAGATATTTACAGACGAGCTCAAAAGCGCGGATAAAAGCAAGGGAGTTGGAATGGAGCTGCGAGGGCGCCAGCCGCAGCCAAACGAACACCGATTGCTGAAAATTAGTGAAGAGCAGGCGCCACCCCGCCTCATCGAACATAAATTCGTACAGGGGAAACCGCATCCCTCGGTACGTCGAGCAAATATGATGGTGCACTTGAGGCCGAAACACCTTGCATGTCTTCGATGAGCCCACCAACCGATGCTCGACGGTGCAGAATATGTCGTCCTCGTCCCTGTCGACGAACTGGGAAATCATATTTAGAGGCTCGTCGCTGACCCACTCCTCGAGCGGCCGTTCCTCGACACTGTGGATCGGCGCCATCGGGAAGTCAGGTTGGTCGTCAACGTCTAGAGATCCCATAGCCACGACCAAGGCTTCCATTTACCTGAAAAGTAGAAGGAAACGGTGAATTCGATGATCCATATCAAATTCACCCCTCCACTGCTGATCAAGTGAAAGGGCAAAGAATGAGCGTCCCCGGGACCATCCTCAGGTCGCCAGTACGCCACCCCGGGGAATATTGGTCCCACGGCTCGAAATATTGGTGAGAGCCTCGAGTTATTCATCTCGGGACATTCTTCTTGTCCCCGGGGAATTCATCCCATCTCCCCGCGAGGTTCAACAAACACATAGAGAAATTCTGTCGTTTTCGCCAGAAATTTCATGGTTTCCCCGAGAACTTCATCAGTTCACCGTAGGAACACCATATAAAACACCTTAAAGAGGGAAAAATATCAAGAAACTTACTTGAAAAATGGCTTACAGGGTTCCGGCGCGACGGTAGGTGGCGGAGAACGGCGGTGAAGACAGAGAAGGAAAAGAGAGAGAATCTGAGCGAGGGAGAGCGAAAAGTGAAAATGAGACGGGTTGGCCACTATTTATAAAGCCCCTCACGGGATCGAGGAGTGCCTAGGCACTCGATTACGCTACCCTAGACTAGCCTCCCTAAGTAATGATGGCGGGTGACACATGGCACACGCTTCCCCACGTGCGCCCTTTCGTTCTCCCACACGCGTCCTTTCACAATGTCTGATGCTCGACTCCACAACTTCTCGTATCCCCGTGGTGTCGCCCAACGACGACATATCAAACCCGAGCAGACGTCGAGGTTGCCCCGTTTGACATGCCTCGCTTGTAGTATGAACCCGTCATAACCGAAGAGGTCCCCACAACTGTTATCATCTCGGTTCCACGATCGAGTCCAATACGTCCTCGACACGATTGCTGACCCTTAAGTCATTACTCCGACACCTCGGAGCAACGACTTGGGGGGCTCCTGTTCTGGACTGGGCCGGAGCCTGCCCTCCAGACGGCAGGCCCAGCCCACACGACCTGGGACGGCCCAACAAGGCCCATAAACAATACCTGTGTCGAGCACGTGCCAGCCTTCAGCAGTGTCGGGCACGTGCAGCAAAGACCGTCGAATAGAGACGTAAAGCCTCACAGGGCACGTCTCTCGCCGACTCACAAGGACTCCTCTCCGCGAGGACGTGTTCTCTCGTAACCTCCCACTTCTGAAGGATTCGGTCTGCCCACCTTTCGGAGGTCTCGGGACCGTTACCCCAGGGCGAAGACCATGCGCTGGTCTTTACTACGCCACGTAAGCCCTGGCAGTTACTTAGATTGGGCCCTGTAATCCAGCCCAGTGCAAGTAACCGTTGGCCCCGCGCTGGGGGCTCTCTATAGATACCCTCTCTCTTGAGAGGGTCAGGTTACTTCATATTCTAAACTCACACCTATTTTCTGCACTTGCTTTTCTTTGACCTTACCTGACTTGAGCGTTGGAGTACCTTGCAGGTACACCCTCCTCCACCGTCTTACCATCACCGGAGCTGAAGGTTTCACGATGTAACACCCCATTTCTACCCAGCGAATATTAATAAAATCAGAGTTACAAAATTCCAACATACACATAGGATGCTACACATACAACTTATAACAACGACTTATAATCACATATAACATAGATACATAACACATAATATTAGTCTTTGAAACAAAACAACTTTTATAATTAAGCAGCGGATTCACAAACTTCAAATTAATGACATAACATCTTTATCTAGCTTAAAACAACTTCAAAAGAACAAGTCTTTAAAGAAAACAACTTAAAATTCAGCAACAATACTAAAATCAACAATAAAGAAACAAGCGTTCATCCCCCCCCCCCCCCCCCCCCCCCCGAGTGTTACGTATCAGAGCGACGACACCGACCCGAACTAATGAAGGTAGATAGCCTTCACTTTGGATTACCTGCAAGATGGCGTATAAACCGTCACCAAACACAGAAGGCGTGAGATATCAAATAATATAATCGGATGTATGATAAATAATATATTAGATCAGATTATAAAATCACCACTTCACAACCTTTCAATCAACATTAATCAACAACATAACAACAACTTTATGCAACTTGGAATGCGACTTGTAAAGTGCACATGTATGTGGTACCATTGGAGCAGAACTCCCAATTTAAAATTTGCCAATTAATAGAGGCATCAACTAGGCATAAGCATTCAACTTAATATTTTGCTAATCCAGGCCAACTTACTGAGCAGCAGCTCCAGCTTGATATGCGATGCAATGCGACTCAACATGGACGTCAGAATAACAACAATGATAGTTATATATATCAACACAACAACAAATCAACATTGGCCATAGGCCCACCACTTAATTCTTGCCAATAATTAGAGGCAATGCAACATATTTCACACCTGCAACTTTATAATTCCCAACAACAATATCACAGCAACTATAACATACTCTGTACCAACTAAAATATACTACAAGCAATCACGTCATTGTTCGATAGTTTTTGACTGAAAATCGGTTAATTAATTCCATTATCAATCCTCTGTCCAGTACTACTGACTTATATACCAACCTCTCAAACTAAAATTAAAATGGAACAGAACCAAGTGAAACCATAGCAGAAAGAATGAACAGAACGGAAACAAAAAGAATCACATAGCAGGCCCGTGTGACACTCGTCACCACACCCTGGCCCTCGTCACATGTGTGACGGTCGTAATACATGAGTGATGGTTATCACTCGCACACAACCTGTGTGACGCTCGTCACGCCCTCTATCACGGTCGCCACATCCCCCAATTCCCTTCGTCTCAGTGTATTACGTTCCAGTTCTCCCCAATTCACAAACCTCTCCCCAGATTCCAGACAATTCCAAATTCACCCATCACAGTGCAACATAAACGCAATAAAATTATACCTTAAAGCAACATAGACTAATTTTCCTACAACCAATTCACCAATAGCAAACGTATTTCAATATCCACGACAACCATTACAACACAGACAGAGGTAATTCTACAAACCCAACCCCACATATCATTCATCAAATACCCCATTATAGAGTCAGAACCCCACCCTTACCTTGGATTGAAGGTTGCTCTAAATCTCTGATCGACCCAGCTTTGCCTCTTTTCCTCTTCTATGTAACTTCCACGTTCTCCTCCCAAAACCTTATTTTCTCTTTCTCTGCAACTTCCACGTTCTTACCGCTACTTCTAATTCCTCAATATTTCTAAATGCCTAATATAACAACACTATTATTCTAGTAACTTTCATTTGGGCCAATTTTCTACCCCCCCCCCCCCCATTATTACTACTACACTCACCATCTAAATAAGCCCAATATTCTCTTATAATTCTAATATATTAACACTATATTATTTCTACAACTTAAATCATCTTAATTAAATTAATCCAACTAAAGCTAACACAACTTAAATCAATTAAATTAATTCAACTAAAACCGACATAGCAACTCAACACAATATTTTCGACAACCAACACAAATCAAACGAATAATACAAAGATATTTAATTAAATAATTAATTAAATAACCGGGCGTTACAACTCTCCCCCACTTAGGATATTTTCGTCCTCGAAAATTTACCTTGTTCAAACAACTCGGGATACGATTCCCGCATCTTGTTTTCCAACTCCCACGTCAGGCTTTCTCTGGCAGCTCCCAACCAAACTACTTTCACCAAAGCAATCTCCTTGCCTCTTAAAGTCTTCATTTCACGATCCGCGATCCGTACAGGCATCGTCTCAATAGTAAGATTATCCCGTACTTGCACATCATCCATATGAATCACATGAGATGGATCTGAAATGTACTTCCGAAGTTGTGACACATGAAACACATCGTGTAAATTCGAAAGATTAGGCGGTAAAGCCACTCTATAAACAACATTTCCAACTCTGTCCGAAATCTGATACGGACCAATAAAACGAGGAGTGAGCTTCTTAGACTTTAATGCACGCCCAACACCGGTCACAGGCGTAACTCTAAAAAACACATGGTCACCCGCTTGAAATTCTAAATCTTTCCTTCACTTGTCATGATAACTCTTCTGTCTACTTTGAGAAGTTTTCATCTTCTCTTGAATTAACTTCGCCTTCTCAGTAGTCTCTCAAACAATTTCAGGTCCAAGCACTACACCTTCCCCAGATTCATGCCAACATAAAGGAGTCCTACATCTCCGACCATATAACGCTTCAAAAGGGGCCATTCCAATACTCGAATGGTAACTGTTATTATAAGTGAATTATATCAATGGAAGATAAGTATCCCACGAACCTCCCTGCTCAAGAACACATGCTCTCAACAAATCCTCTAATGACTGAATAGTTCTCTCCGTCTGACCATCCATCTGAGGGTAATACGCTGAACTCAACCTCAACTTAGAACCCAACGCCTCTTGCAAACTCTTCCAAAAATCAGAAGTGAACGTCGGATCTCTATCCGACACAATACACAAAGGAACACCATGTAGCTTGAAAATTACATTGGTATAAATCTCTGCCAACTTCGATACTGGAAAACTAATGTTAATAGGGATAAAATGAGCCGACTTCGTAAGTCTATCAACAATCACCCAAATCGAATCATGTCCTCTTGAAGTATTAGGTAATCCCGTCACAAAGTCCATTGAAATGCTATCCCACTTCCATTCTGGAACTTCTAACGGTTGCATCAACCCCGCAGGCTTCTGATGCTCAACTTTCGACTTCTGACAAGTTAAACATGCATACACAAATCGTGCTACATCACGCTTCATCCCAGGCCACCAAAACAACTTCTTCAAATCTTGATACATCTTTGTAGCCCCCGGATGAATACTCAATTTACTCCTATGACTTTCCTCAAGAATCGCTTTCTTCATCTCCGCATCATCAGGAATACAAATTCGATTACAGAATCTCAACACACCATGCGCATCTAACTTGAAATCATCATTCTCCGACTGATCGATCCCAACCATCGAATCTACTAGTTTCACGTCTAACTTCTGAGCTTCCTTGATACTGTCTAGAAAATCGCTGTTAATCTTCAACATTCCCAACATAACACTATGCGATGTCACTTCGCAAACCAAACTCATATCTCTGAACTGTTCAATTAGTTCCAATTCTTTAACCATCATCGCCGACATATGCAAAGTTTTTTAGCTTAAAGCATCAACCACAACATTAGATTTTCCTGGATGATAGTTCAAACCGAAATCATAACCTTTTAATAATTCCAACCATCTCCGTTGTCTCATATTCAACTCCTTCTGATCAAATAAATTCTTTAAACTTTTATGGTCACTAAACACTTCAAATCTAGAACCATAAAGATAATGTCTCCAAATCTTCAGCACAAAAACAACTGCAGCAAGCTCTAAATCATGCGTAGGATAGTCCTTTTCATGAGTTCTCAACTGCCTCGATGCATAGGCAACCACCTTATCATTCTGCATAAGTACACCTCCTAATCCCATATTAGAAGCGTCACAATATACCACAAAAGGTTCTCCCGGATTAGGTAATGTCAAAACCGGAGGCGACGTCAATCTCTTCTTCAGTTCTATAAAACTTTCTTCACATTGAACGTCCCACACAAAAGATCTACTTTTATAAGTCAACTTAGTCAACGGAACTGCTAACTTAGAAAATGCTTCGATGAACCTTCGGTAATAACTGGCTAGTCCCAAAAAGCTTCTAATCTCGGTAGCCGACTTTGGAGTTTCCCATTGCAACACAACATCTACTTTAGATGGATCCACAACAATGCCACTACCTGAAATGACATGACCAAGAAAACTAACTTCCTTTAACCAAAATTCACACGGCTTTGCATATAACTTTTTCTCTTTCAAAACTTGCAATACTAGTCTTAAGTGTTCTGCATGCTCTTCTTCCGATTTAGAGTAAACCAGTATATCATCAATGAACACCACCACAAACCGATCCAAGTAAGTATGAAAGATACGGTTCATGTACTCCATGAATACTCCCGGCGCATTAGTAACACCGAACGACATCACTGAATACTCATAATGTCCATAACGCGTTCTAAAAGTCGTCTTTTGGATATCATCATCTTTCACTTAAATCTGATGATAGCCTGACGTCAAATCAATCTTGCTAAACACACAAGCACCTACCAACTGATCCATCAAGTCATCTATTCTCGGAAGCAGATACTTGTTCTTAATCGTCACTTTGTTCAACTGTATATAATCAACACAGAGCCTCATACTTCCATCTTTCTTATTTACTAACAACACTGGAGCTCCCCACGGCGATACACTTGGCCTTACAATCTTCTTCTCAAGTAAATCCTCCAATTGCTTCTTTAATTCTGACAATTTCGATGCAGACATCCTGTATGGTGCCATAGAAACAGGTCTGGTACCAGGTACAACGTCAATCGCAAATTCCACTTCCCTCTCTGGCGGTACGTCAGGAATTTCATCAGGGAAAACTTTAGGAAATTCACGCACCACTTGCAACTCCTCAATTATAGCTTGATTCTCTTGCGATAAGACGCCATTAATGAGAACACCTGAGCTTCTTCTTGCATCAACTTTCGTAACTGCCTAAAAGACAACAACCTAACTCCTTCCTCTTCTTCAGGAGTAGAAAACCTCACCGACTTTCTCTGATGAGTCTGTCCTCACTAGTTATCCGAGTCCCAGCCAACGCGAACACTTTCCCACCGGTTTGCGCTTTCTTTGGTTTCTGACACTAACTACCAATGTGTCCTTCTTCACCACAGTTGAAGCAAATCATCTCTTTATGCTTGCACTCAGATATTGCATGCCCAGTCTTACCACAACGGAAACACCTCTTTACCTCAGCAGTACACACGTTACTCTTATGACCAGGTTTCCCACATTTGAAACAAACTACACCAGCAGGAGCATCTCCCCCACTAGTTCTCTTACCATCAGCCACTTCCTGTTTGCCTTTACCAGCTGGAGCATCATAAGACTTGCCATGATTCTGTTGGTGCTTGCTCTTTCTCTCATTAATGATCTTGTAATGAACATTATTATCCTCTTCATAAATCCTAAAGCTATCAACTAAATCAGAGAAGACACGAATCTTTTGATATCCAACTGCCTTCTTGATCTCTGGACGCAATCCGGTCTTAAACTTGATGCACTTTGAAAACTCAGCATTCGCCTTGTTATAGTGCGGGTAAAACTTAGCCAACTCAATAAACTTTGCAGCATAATCAGTCACCGACATATTTCCTTGCTTCAGCTCAAGGAATTCAATTTCCTTCTTACCCCGAACATCTTCAGGATAATACTTCCTCATGAACTCTCTACAGAACACAACCCAAGTGATTTCTTCACCTGCAGCTTCCAACCTCTGGCGAGTCTCTAGCCACCAGTCATCAGCTTCGACTGCTAGCATATGAGTCCCATATCAAACCTTCTGCGCTGGAGTGCAGTCTATCACACGGAAGATCCTCTCCATCTCTTTCAACCAGTCCAACGCTCCATCAGGATCATACTTACCCTTGAAGGTAGGCGGATTCTCCCTCTGAAACGTCGCCAAACTACGAGATCCAGTATTCTCGTCAGCATTCGGTTGATTCTGCATAGCCTGAGCCATTGCTTGCATAGCAGCGGTAATTACAACATCGTTCCTTCCAGCCATCTCAACTTATCACTACAACATAAACAAAGGTTAGAACTAGTTAACAATACTCGATTGTTAAACAAAGCTACGAGTCGACAACTTGGCCGGACGGACCGACCTGCTCTGATACCACTAATGTAACACCCCATTTCTACCCAGCGAATATTAATAAAATCAGAGTTACAAAATTCCAACATACACATAGGATGCTACACATAGAACTTATAACAACGGCTTATAATCACATATAACATAGATACATAACACATAATATTAGTCTTTGAAACAAAACAACTTTTATAATTAAGCAGCGGATTCACAAACTTCAAATTAATGACATAACATCTTTATCCAGCTTAAAACAACTTCAAAAGAACAAGTCTTTAAAGAAAACAACTTAAAATTCAGCAACAATACTAAAATCAACAATAAAGAAACAAGCGTTCATTCCCTCCAAGTGTTACGTATCAGAACGACGACACCGACCCGAACTAATGAAGGTAGATAGCCTTCACTCTGGATTACCTGTAGGATGGCGTATAAACCGTCACCAAACACAGAAGGGGTGAGATATCAAACAATATAATCGGATGTATGACAAATAATATATTAGATCAGATTATAAAATCACCACTTCACAACCTTTCAATCAACATTAATCAACAACATAACAACAACTTTATGCAACTTGGAATGCGACTTGTAAAATGCACATGCATGTGGTACCATTGGAGCAGAACTCCCAACTTAAAATTTGCCAATTAATAGAGGCATCAACTAGGCATAAGCATTCAACTTAATATTTTGCCAATCCAGGCCAACTTACTGAGCAGCAGCTCCAGCTTGATATGCGATGCAATGCGACTCAACATGGACGTCAGAATAACAACAATGATAGTTATATAACAACACAACAACAAATCAACATTGGCCATAGGCCCACCACTTAATTCTTGCCAATAATTAGAGGCAATGCAACATATTTCACACCTGCAACTTTATAATTCCCAACAACAATATCACAGCAACTATAACATACTCTGTACTAACTAAAATATACTACAAGCAATCACGTCATTGTTCGATAGTTTTCGACTGAAAATCGGTTAATTAATTCCATTATCAATCCTCTGTCCAGTACTATTGACTTATATACCAACCTCTCAAACTAAAATTAAAATGGAACAGAACCAAGTGAAACCATAGCAGACAGAATGAACAGAACGGAAACAAAAAGAATCACATAGCAGGCCCGTGTGACGCTCGTCACCACACCCTGGCCCTCGTCACATGTGTGACGGTCATAATACATGAGTGACGGTCGTCACTCGCACACAACCTGTGTGACGCTCGTCACGCCTTCTATCACGGTCGCCACATCCCCCAATTCCCTTCGTCTCAGTGTATTTCGTTCCAGTTCTCCCCAATTCACAAACCTCTCCTCAGATTCCATACAACTCCAAATTCATCCATCACAGTGCAACATAAACGCAATAAAATTATATCTTAAAGCAACATAGACTAATTTTCCTACAACCAATTCATCAACAACAAACATATTTCAATATCCACGACAGCCATTACAACACAGACAGAGGTAATTCTACAAACCCAACCCCATATATCATTCATTAAATACCCCATTATAGAGTCAGAACCCCACCCTTAACTTTGATTGAAGGTTGATCTAAATCTCCGATTGACTCAGCTTTGCCTCTTTTCCTCTTCTCTGTAACTTCCACGTTCTCCTCCCAAAACCTTATTTTCTCTTTCTCTGCAACTTCCACGATCTTACTGCTACTTCTAATTCCTCATTATTTCTAAATGCCTAATATAACAACACTATTATTCTAGTAACTTTCATTTGGGCCAACTTTCTACCCCCCTCATTATTACTACTATACTCACCATCTAAATAAGCCAAATATTCTCTTATAATTCTAATATATTAACACTATATTATTTCTACAACTTAAATCATCTTAATTAAATTAATCCAACTAAAGCCAACACAACTTAAATCAATTAAATTAATTCAACTAAAACCGACATAGCAACTCAACACAATATTTTCGACAACCAACACAAATCAAACGAATAATACGAAGATATTTAATTAAACAACTAATTAAATAATCGGGCGTTACACACGACGCTGTTGGCCACTATCTGATCCAGATACGATCAGAAACGATGAGGTAAATCTCATATTCTTGTAATTTCGTTCAAAAATAAAAAATTAGTCCAGGTTTCTATTGATTTGTTGTTGTTCGGTAGGTTTATTGAATTTTATTTTTGAATCTTAACATATTTGTTTTAAAAGCACCGAGTTTTATTGACTATTAGGTAGAGATTTTGTTATTGGTTTTAAAAAAGAAATATTCATATTTAGGGTTTGTCAACAAATCACAAATGATTTGCTTAACTAAGAAAGATTGTATTCGGATTATTAGTTATGATACAGATAAATACCATTGTTTATTAATTTTTGTAAGCCATGAATCTGCAATGGAGGTAATCAAGGGATTGGTGATGGAGATTGGTGCAAATTCATCTTTTAACAAAGTTGTGAACAAACGAAAAAAAAAAGTGTAAATCGAAGAACAAAGTTGATGATAAAGTAATTGAGACTCCAACTAACACTGTTGTTGTTAAAGAAGATGGTGAAATTATGGAAATATCTCAGGATGAAATTCATTTGGTTAGGAAGGCAAAAAATGAGTTGGTATAGTAACTTTTCCGAAGTCTTAATTATTTTAATTCTCTGTTAACTAATTTTAAAAAACCTAATTATTCTTTGTTTATTATAAATCACGCAGAAGGTAGCTAAAGGTAAGAAGAAGATGGTTGTAGCTAAAGGTAAGGAGAAGATGGTTGTAGCTAAAGGTAAGGAGAAGATGGTTGTAGCTAAAGGTAAGAAGAAGATTGTTATTAAAAAGAAGTCTGTTAAGAAACCGGTGGAAGGTAATGTAATTCGGTCGAAAGAGAGAAAATAATCTGATTTGAAAACAATTGTCTCAAATAGAGTATATTAAGAAATGGTAATGGGAAACAAAGTATATGTTTGGGAAAGCATTGTATTAGATGCAAAACGCAAAGTCAGAAACGTACTAGTAAGCTTATAAGCATACATTGTGTATTCTTTTAGACCCTATATTTTGCTGATCATATGTTATTTTCGTTATGTTATATTTTTACAGCATTTTCCTAGATATATGGGTAAGAAATGCCTTCAATTTAATCAGAATGATATCAAAGTAGTTGATGTTGAAAGTGATGAGACATTCAAATGGAAAATTCACACGGCCAAACGGGATAATAGACCAAATCCTTATGAGAAGTTTTTTTCTCAAGAATGGTATGATTATGGGAGAAAGAAATTTTTTTTAATGGGGATATATTGATTTTAAAGATGATGTGTTTTTCCCCATACCTCTATCTAACAATAAAGAGGTGTTGATGTGTTTGGGGTTTTTTATATCAACTTTTTTTTTGCTTATCAGTGTACTGATGTATGGAATATGTAGCTGCATAACAAGACTTTTTGGTTTGTCCAAAGTTAAGGGTTGTATAACTTTATCAACTTTGCTGAATTAAGTAATTATATATATATATATATATATATATATATATATATATATATATATATATAGAATGATCATATTGTCACATTCTTTTTGTTGTAATTATGTAGTAGATAATATATATATATAGAATGATCATATTGTCACATTCTTTTTGTTGTAATTATGTAGTAGATAATCTTAGTATTCAGTGTTGTTAAAAAATTGCCTATGCAATTTAAGTTGTTGGTATAAAGTTTTTATGTCATTATAACTATTATAAAACATATATTCCTATTAATATTTTAAATTCATGTTCAGAATAAAAACATAAAAATCAAATTAAGTTTATGAAAAAGGCAAGAGTATCTTGTTTGGAGAGTTAGTTGTGATATGACTATTTAAGGTTTTGATGTTGGCGTTTCAAGTTGCTTTATTGGCAGGAAGCATTCTTTTGCTGTTTTGGCGATTCTCGTTGGGGCGCATATCTCTTGTGGCACAAGAGTCTTTATCAAAATCCAGATTATTTTGGTAGGATGTTGTATGTGGTGCCTTGATTTTGAGGGATTGGGGTTGCAGCTCTCCACCAGCGGCAAGTGCCTTAGATGTTAGTTTTGTGGAAGTTGTGTTCTGGCTGGTGAAGGTTCGTGCACCTGAAGGTGTAGTCCTTGAGGTGTTGGGAACCCTTGGAGGTTGACAATCTGCTTTTAATCCGGGGAGTGTTTTCCATTGGTATTCTTTGCCAACTCGTCTACCGTGAGAGTGTTTTACGGGAAGCTAAGCGTGTTTTGCATAAACAGTGTGTGCCGATGATCATGGCTAGTTTGGTGGTTACTCCGCAATCTGTATGTGGAGCATTAGCCCGGTCATTTAGCGGTTACGTTGCAGCAGTAGTGCTTTCTATCAGAGGCGTTTTAGATCAATTCTGAAAGTAGTTATTTGGTCAGTTATAGTGGTGTCGGCCTGTAGTGTTTTGCAATTGTTTTCGTTTTGTGCTTAGTTTTGGCAGTGTTATTTGCTTCAGGTATTTAATGGTTTGTAATGGTTTGTAATTTAACCTTGTTGTTGTTTGCCAGACTTGGCTTGGTGGGTGCCTACATAGTCTTTTCGCAGGCTTGTTGCTTTTGGCCCTTTGAACCTTATTGGTCTGCATTGAACTTTGTACTAGTGCTACTCTTCTTCTGCATATCTTATGGCAGGTTGAGCTGTTTAATACAATATTTTAGCCTTTTCAAAAAAAGAGTTTATGACAAAGGCAAACATATTTAGTATTATGGTGGCTTGTGAGTGTTCGATGTTCGTTTCCAAATAAGTTCCTGTAACTGAGCAAGTGCAGCAACAGGATTCTTTCAAACATAGATATAAAACTTAAATTTCTTATGCCATGGCATGTGTCAAAACGGTATTCCAATATATCAGATGAAAAAACTTAACACGAAACTATGAAATTTTGTTGGAACATAAAGTCAACTTAAACTAATACTTAACATAAGAAATACAAAGCTTTCCATGATATACATAAGCAATACAATCCTTTTGACATCCGCCAGCACCAAATTTGCAGCTTAAGGACCATAATCCGCATATTGTCCAATGGTTCCTGCAACAATGTTCCAACAATTAATTATAAATATCATTATAATAAATATAAAATAAAATTCCATAATTTAAATAGTATAAATTAACGTTTAGAATCAAAAACAAAAAAAACGAAGTGTGTGCCATGAATATATAAAGTAAAATGGAAATTTAACTTGTATCACAATAGTATAAGATAAAAAGTTTACCGAGTAACAAAGTGCTTCGAAGACCTCCTTGTATACAACATTTGTAGTAGTCGAACACGGTGCATTCTCCTTGTCATGTATTAGGAAATTTAGCCCACTTTTGCTCTTAACTCTTGAAATAGCAACATACAATTGACCATGACTAAACACGAGAGTAGACAAGTACAGTCCGACACTATCAAGTGATTGGCCTTGGGATTTATTAATTATTATTGCATAGGAGACAATTATCGAAAATTGTCTACTAATCAACTTGAATGGCCAAGGTGAATCGGAAGGTGACATAGACATTTGGGGAATGTAAAAAATGTTACCTATGTTCTTTCCAGACATGATCTTTGCCTCTATGACATGATTTGCTAACCTTGTAACAATTAACCTTGATCCATTGCACAATCCTTCAGTCTGGTTTAAATTTCTCATTAGCATAATAGGTGTACCAACTTTCAATTTTATCTATAATTTGGAATTTCTGAAGTTCTTAATTTACTAAAAAATTCAGGAGTTAAAAGTTCATGAGTTTCATTATAACTTATATCTATTCTATCAATTGAATCTAAACTCAAATATTATTTCTCTTCTCCTAAAAACACCGAATATGATAATTATGATTTTAGAGGAAAGAGCTCCTTTATATTATTTACATATAGAATTTTAAAAATCTTAATATTCTTACTTTAGATTTTTCTGAAACAAAATCATTCTTATGTATATTTAATTAAATAAATTATTAATTAAATTAAATCATAACTAATTTAATTAATTGTCAATTCTTGTTTATTTAATTAAATCATATTTAATCAAATAAATTATATATACATTAATGTATTAAATAATATTAAATACAATTAACATATAATTAAATTAAATTTTATTTAATTTAACTACTTGCTCAATTATTAATATTTTATGTGTCTGACTATGCATATTCTAATAACGTTGAAAATAATACTAAATCACATATTAAATATTTTTAAATAACATATTAATGTTAAGTATTAAGAATAATAAAAACTGTATATTCTTAGTATCCTTGTCAATAGCGTGCGAAAGGAAAGGGTGGAATGAATCTGTTGTTAAAGTATTTACTCAATTTGCAAATTACTTTACTTCTACTGAGACCAATAGACCTAATTCAGAAAACTTCACTTTCAATGTTTTCAACATCTTTGATGCTAGTTCCTTGGTGAGTTTATCTGTTGAAGAAGAAATGAAAAAGACATTGTGATAAAATGCTACTTATAAAAGTCCAAGGTTTGATGGTGTCAACTTCGAATTATTGAAAGAGTTTGGGAAGATATTAAAGGTAATTTGTGAAATTTTTGCACGAGTTCTATAAAAATAATAAATTATTAGGGGTATTCATGGGTGCGGGTCGACCCACGAATCCGTTGACCCAAACCAAACCAACCCATAAATTACCCTAATCTATTTATTTACGGGTATACCCTACCCAACCCATAACAACCCGTATAATTTTTGGTCGGGTATTGGGTTTGACTTTTGTAACCCGCAGACCTACTAATCCAACTCATTGATGTGACTTTAGTAATTTTTTATTATATTTATTTTTATTTTCAATAAAAATATAAAACTAATATCTCACTAATAACCATAATTTTTAAAAAAAAAAATAGTATTCTGCTCCAATAATACTACTAGACGAATGAGTTTACGTAATTCTAATTTTAAGTGTTATTTCTTATTTTCTTTTGTATCATTTCCAACTTACATATTTTATGGAAATAACGTGTTTTGTTGAATTTTATACTAATATCAAGTGTTATGTCGTGTTGATGAATTTTATTTGATATTTTATGATGTGTTTCATCAAATTTGAGGGTTATATATGAGTATGATTGTATTGAGTTGTGTTACATTTTTTTAAACCGACAAAAAGAATCATAAAAATATATATATTTTATTTGAAATACAACCCGCGAATCCAACCCAACCCATAAATCAACGGGTCGGTTCGGGTCGGTTTTGTCAATGAAATTGCGAGTTGGACGACGAATCCAACCCATTAAAGTTTGAACGGGTTGGGTAACGGGTTAGGTCAAATCCGGTCCAACCCAACTCGCGTACACCCCTATAAACTACTATCCCCGTTCTTTTATATAAGAGACAACTCAGTTTTTAGATTTATTGAATAATCAATCTATCTAATTTATAAACCGATCAAATACATTGTTTATTCAATGAACCTAAAAAGTGAATTGTCTTTTATATATAAAGGAACGGAAGTAGTATGACATATTAAAAGTACACATTTATAACTCTAATCCTGAAAAAAATCAGCCCACAAAGTCTTTCTAATTACCGCCTTATTTCTCTGGTCAAGTGCAAGTACAAAGTTCTTGGCAAAAGATTAAAGAAAGTAGTTGGTAATCTCTTGTAAAGGTACTCAATTCACTTTCGTGAAGTGTTAAAAAATTCTAAACTAATTCTTATTGCTAATGAAGTGATTGACAACGCTAAAAACATAATTGCTAATGAAGTGATTGACAACGCTAAAAACATAATGAAACTTATTTTTTTTAAGGTAGGCTTCGAGAAGTCTTAAGACTCTATTGAGTGGTGTTATTTGAAAAATATCATGGTTTAACTTCAGCATTTGATTTAGTTAACGATTGTCTAACAAGATTTTGAGTTAGGAAGAGGGTTGAGGCAATGTGATCTTGTTTCTCTATTCTTATTTATCATAGTTGCAGAAGTTCTTAATTTTATGTTGAAAACTTCCATATATCATGGGTTTAATTTGGGTATCACTTTGAGGCAATCAATCATACTAGGATATCGTAGTTACAATTTGTAGACAACACATTGAATTTGGGTGAGTAAACAAGGCAATCATAGGAAAAATCAAAGTCAAATTGAGATTATTTGAGTTGTTTTCAAGAATTCCGATCAATTTTCATAAAAACATTGTGGGAGGTGTAAAGTGTTCCTAATTATTGGATGGAGGAGATTCACCATTTACATATCTTTGCCTTCTGATAGGTGATAATTCTCACAAAATATCGTTTTGGAGGCACATGATTGGTAGAATCGGAAAAGGCTCCCATGGTGAAAATATCGTTAGTTATCTATGGGTGGTCGATTTTATGTTTTGTCTTACTTCTAGTTTACATTATTTTTTCTTTTTTAAGGCTCCAATATGTGTTATTTTGAAAATTGAATCTCTGTTCAAATATTTTATTTTGTGGTGGTGGGGTAAGGAATCTAGAAAGGTTGATTGGGTGAACCGAAACAAAGTATACTACTATAAAATTCACGTTTACCCAATTGAATTAGAGACCGAAAAAAGCATAAAATTTGGTCATTATGTCGCTTAACAACCAATAAAGCGATCAATATTTCTTGGTTGGAAAAGTGCTAGCGCTAGTCACTAATATTCAGTGACAGGTTTTGTGACTAAACTATTTACTGAATTTAGTGACCTGAATTTATAAAAATAAAATTAAAATCCCAATCATATATATATAGTAAATATAAATATTAAATTAAAAAAAAAAAACAAAGAATGGAGTTAAACTCAAATTGTTACGCTTTTGTATTAGGCTACGTCACTAGAACACAGTTTTTAATTTTACGATTATGACAAATTTACATATATTACAAGTTTAAATTCATATTATATTTTAAAAATCATTTTAGTTTTTTTTAAGGATTTTAATTGTTAATAATATATTGTCATTTATATTAATTGCTATAATTAAAATAAAATTATTTCTTATACGTGTCATTAAAAGACAATTTTATATTAATTAAAACTATGTGAATTCATTTTAAATGTATTAGTAATTGATAAAAAGAATTAGAAAAATAGGGAGATAATAAAAATTACTGGTGATCGAATTTGAGATAAAATATGTGGTCACAAAATTGTAGTCGCTAATTTGGTGGCTAATTTAATTTTGTGACCAATTTGACGACATCTAAAATTTTACTAAATTTCGGTGGCAAATGACGGTTGCAAAATACATATAATGACAGTTGTGTTGGGTCAAATAACATATTCATCCAAGTCTCATATCAGGTAATAGAAAAATGTAGAATTTGAGTATTAATATAAATAGAGATAGTTAGTTTTAGTTTTTCTACACATTAACAAAATGTAGTCTTTTAAGTGTTTTGGTGATTTGGGCAGTTGTGCGTTTAGAGAGGGTTTTCTATTTTTCCGTTCAAAAATAGTTTGTTAAGAGGGTTTTCTATTTTTCCGTTTAAAAATAGTTTGTTGAGAGGGTTTTCTATTTTTTCGTTCAAAAATAGTTTATTGAAATAGTTTTCTATTTTTCCGTTCAAAAATAGTTTGTTGAGAGGGTATGCAATTTTTCCGTCAAAAATTTGCATTTGAGATAGGGTTTGCAATTTTTCCGTCCAAAAATTGCAATTGAGTGAGGGTTTGCAATTTTTCCGGTAATTGGTAGGATTTGCAATTTTCTCCTTAAAATTTGAAATTGTATGAGTGAGTTCGTAATTTTGTCATTATAAAATTACAAGTTGAATTATGATTTTATGATTTTTTGTTGGAATTTTTACTCATTTTTCTTTTTTGTGGGTATGCTTCTGCGTGTGTAAAAATTTGTTCTTTTGTTATTTTCCCTACAACTGGTATCAGAGTCTAGTTCCGATCAAGGGAGGAAGGAAGAGTAACAATTATTCTGATCAAGAGAGGAAGAAGACAAAAAGATTGAAGAGTAATAATTTTACAAATATGCCTAATCATTATAATTATAATGATCGTTTTGAAGATGAAGTTGAAGACAAAGTGAAGATATGTGGGACTTCGGATGAAGGGAGGATTTGTTGGGTCAAATAACATATTCATCCAAGTCCCACATCGGATAGTAGAAAAAAAAGTAGAATTTGAGTATTAATATAAATAGAGATAGTTAGTTTTAGTTTTGCTACACATTAGCAAAATGTAGTCTTTTAGGTGTTTTGGTGATTGGGCAGTTGTGTGTTTAGAGAGGGTTTTCTATTTTTCCGTTCAAAAATAGTTTGTTAAAAGAGTTTTCTATTTTTCCCTTCAAAAATAGTTTGTTGAGAGGGTTTTCTATTTTTCCGTTCAAAAATAGTTTTGTGAGAGGGTTTTCTATTTATCCGTTCAAAAATAGTTTGTTGAGAGGGTTTGCAATTTTTCCATCCAAAAATTGCATTTGAGAGAGGGTTTGCAATTTTTCCGTCCAAAAATTGCAATTGAGCGAGGGTTTGCAATTTTTCCGTTCAAAAATTGTAATTGATAGGGTTTGCAATTTTCTCCTTAAAAATTGCAATTGTATGATTTTGTCACTATAAAAATACAAGTTGAAATATGATTTTATGATTTTTTGTTGGAATTTTTACTTCTTTTTTATTCTTGTGGGTAAGCTTCTGCGTGCATAGAAATTTGTTCTTTTGTTATTTTCCCTACAACTGGTATCAGAGTCTGATTCCGATCAAGGGAGAAAGGAAGAGTAACAATTATTCTGATCAAGGGAGGAAGAAGACAAAAAGATTGAAGAGTAATAATTTTACAAGTACGCCTAATCATTATAATTATAATAATCGCTTTGAATATGAAGTTGAAGACAAATGTAAGATATGTGAGACTTTGGATGAAGGGAGGATTTGTTGGGTCAAATAACATTTTCATCTAAGTCCCACATCGGGTAGTAGAAAAAAAAAAATTTGAGTATTAATATAAATAGAGATAGTTCGTTTTAGTTTTTCTACACATTAACAAAATGTAGTCTTTTAGGTGTTTTGGTGATTTGGGCAGTTGTGTGTTTAGAGAGCGTTTTCTATTTTTCCGTTCAAAAATAGTTTGTTGAGAGGTTTTTCTATTTTTCCGTTCAAAAATAGTTTGTTGAGAGGGTTTTCTATTTTTCCGTTTAAAAATAGTTTGTTGAGAGGATTTGCAATTTTTCTGTACAAAAATTGCATTTGAGAGAGGGTTTGCAATTTTTCCGTCCAAAAATTGCAATTGAGCGAGGGTTTGCAATTTTTCAGTTCACAAATTGTAATTGGTAGGGTTTGCAATTTTCTCCTTAAAAATTGCAATTGTATGAGAGAGTTTGTAATTTTGTCATTATAAAATTACAAGTTTAAATTATGATTTTATGATTTTTTGTTGGAATTTTTACTTCTTTTTCTTTTTTGTGGGTATGCTTCTGCGTGTGTAGAAATTTGTTCTTTTGTTATTTTCCCTACAACTGGTATCAGAGCCTGGTTCCGATCAAGGGAGGAAGGAAGAGTAACAATTATTCTGATCAAGGGAGGAAGAAGACAAAAAGATTGAAGAGTAATAATTTTACAAATATGCATAATCATTATAATTATAATGATCGCTTTGAAGATGAAGTTGAAGACAAAGAGAAGATATATGAGACTTTGGATGAAGGGAGGATTTGTTGGGTCAAATAACATATTCATCCAAGTCCCACATCGGGTAGTAGAAAAAAAAGTAGAATTTGAGTATTAATATAAATAGAGATAGTTAGTTTTAGTTTTTCTACACATTAACAAAATGTAGTCTTCTAGGTGTTTTGGTGATTTGGGCAGTTGTGTGTTTAGAGAGGGTTTTCTATTTTTCCGTTCAAAAATAGTTTGTTGAGAGGATTTTCTATTTTTTCGTTTAAAAATAGTTTGTTGAGAGGGTTTTCTTTTTTTCCGTTCAAAAATAGTTTGTTGAAATGGTTTTCTATTTTTCCTTTCAAAAATAATTTGTTGAGAGGGTATGCAGTTTTTCCGTCCAAAAATTGCATTTGAGAGAGGGTTTGCAATTTTTCCGTCCAAAAATTGCAATTGAGCGAGGGTTTGCAATTTTTCCGTTCAAAAATTGTAATTGGTAGGGTTTGCAATTTTCTGCTTAAAAATTTCAATTGTATGAGAGAGTTTGTAATTTTGTCATTATAAAATTACAAGTTGAATTATGATTTTATGATTTTTTGTTGGAATTTTTACATTTTTTTCTTTTTTGTGGGCATGCTTCCGCGTGCGTAGAAATTTGTTCTTTTGTTATTTTCCCAACAACTGGTATCAGAGCCTGGTTCTGATCAAGGGAGGAAGGAAGAGTAACAATTACTTTGATCAAGGGAGGAAGAAGACAAAAAGATTGAAGAGTAATACTTTTACAAATATGCCTAATTATTATAATTATAATGACCGCTTTGAAGATGAAGTTGAAGACAAAGTGAAGATATGTGAGACTTTGGATGAAGGGACGATTTTTTGGGTCAAATAACATATTCATCTAAGTCCCACATCGGGTAGTAGAAAAAAGTAGAAATTTGAGTATTAATATAAATAGAGATAGTTAGTTTTAGTTTTTCTACACATTAATAAAATGTAGTCTTTTAGGTGTTTTGGTGATTTGGGCAGTTGTGTGTTTGAGGTTTTCTATTTTTCCGTTCAAAAATAGTTTGTTGAGAGGGTTTTCTATTTTTCCGTTCAAAAATAGTTTGTTGAGAGGGTTTGCAATTTTTTCGTTCAAAAAATTGCATTTGAGAGAGGGTTTGCAATTTTTTCGTCCAAAAATTGCAATTGAGCGAGAGTTTGCAATTTTTCCTTTCAAAAATTGTAATTGGTAGGGTTTGCAATTTTCTCCTTAAAAATTGAAATTGTATGAGAGAGTTTGTAATTTTGTCATTATAAAATTACAAGTTGAATTATGATTTAATGATTTTTTGTGGAATTTTTACTTCTTTTTCTTTTTTGTGGGTATGCTTTCGCGTGCGTAGAAATTTGTTCTTTTGTTATTTTCCCTACTACTCCGTTGTTAGGTAACATGTGATTGTATGTATGCTGATTTTCCCAACGGACGTGTGATCGTGGTTATAAGCTAGGTAGTGTGCTACCTATTACAACAGTTATATTAAACAGCTGTTGTGATATATATTTAGGTCATGAGTTTAAAACTTAATAGCAACAATTTGTTGTGGAAAGTACCCTAAGTTTATTAAAATATGTAGGTTGCTTGTTTTTGTCTACACCTCTCTAAACATATACAACCATTAAAACTGATGTAGAAGATAATAATTTGAAAAATTAAATTATTCTTGAAAAACAACTTACACGAACCACTGTTTTTCAAATTGCATTCATATCGTAATTCATCTCTTGCTACTTAACACGTAGTATTTGATTCAATGCTCAAAGTTATTCAAAGCAACGGTTCATTCCTAGTTTATTTTGCAAAACATCAATATGATGACTAATCCGGAATCATCATCATCGTTATCATCATTATTTTAATCAATGATAAAGATTATTACGATGACAACGATGAAGATGATTCAATTTCTCAATAAATTTGATGTTTTGCAATATAAATTAATAGATAACGAACTGTTGCTTTAAAGAACTTGGGGAAATAAACCAATTTCTACGTGTTAAAGAGTGATAGATAAATTATGAGATGCATGCAATTCGAAAAATATATTTGATCTAAGTTGCATTTCAAATATAACTTGATTTCCAAATTATTATTTTCTAAATCACTTTAAATTAATGCATGTTCAATGAAGGGTTGGTGAAACAAACAATCTACAAACATTATAATAAACTCAACAACAACATACATCAACAATAACAATATTTATCAACAACAACATCAACAACATACATTTATGAACAACAACAACAACACAAACCATTTATAAACAACAACAACAAAACACATCAACATTTATCAACAAAACGACAACAACATACCTTTTATTAAAAAGATTTGTAGAATGATCTGAAGTTGATCTACTTTGTGTTGTTATGAAGAAATAATACAAGACAGATGAAGCTTCCAAAATAGCTTCAAACTTCTTATATTGTTTCTCCATAGCAACACAAACCATTTATGGACCACACTTTTAGTTTGAGTTCTCTTGAAGCAGATTTCGAAATATAAAGAACTTTCAGAATGTTAACCTGCTTTGAAAACATAAACAAAAACGTGACCCAAAAAGTAAGTAAATCTTGCCAAATGAAAAAACACTTTTTAAGAAGAACTATTGTCATACATGGAACTGTCAAGAAATGTTGGCTTGATCATTTTCTCATTGTTATTTCTTGTATATATAGAGGTTACAGGGCTATACAGGTAATTGCACTAAATAATTACATTTAATGAGAACAAATCAATTTCTGATTTATTTCCCTTATTCTAGGAACAAACCCTTAATCTAGGAACAAACTAATTCCTATTCACATCCCCCCTCAAATTGATGTTGCTGGTCAATGAGCATCAATTTGCTAACAAGAAAATGATGACGTGGACGCGTAACAACCTTGGTAAGAATATCTGCAACCTGTAATTGAGTACTGACATGAGGAAGTGATATTAGTCGATCATCATACACGTCACGAATTGAATGACAATCAACTTCGATATGTTTAGTGCATTCATGAAAAACAGGGCTTGCAACGATTTGGATGACACTTGTATTATCAGCATAAAGTGAAGTTGGCTCTATTTGAGGAAATCCTAGTTCAGCCAAAAGACCACGACGCCAAATTATTTCAAAATAAGCAGCACACATGGCACAATACTTAGATTCAGTAGAAGATTTAGAGACTCTCGTTTGTTTCTTACTTTTCCTTGAGATCAATGAAGAGCCAAGAAACATGCACCAACCAGTGACAGATCGCCGAGTATCAGGACACCCTGCCCAATCGGCATCACTATAAGCACTCAATTTAGGAGTAATACCAGTGGGAAAGAATAAACCACGATGAGAGCTTCCCTTTAAGTAGCGAATTATATGACGAACTGCTGCCAAGTGAAGATGGCGAGGAGAGTGCATGAATTGACTTACTTGTTGAACAGCAAAAGATATGTCAGGGCGAGTAATAGTCAAGTAATTAAAACTACCCACGAGTTGACGATACAATAAGGGATCAGGCAAGATATCACCATCATCACGATGATATTTAACATTAACCTCAAGAGGAGTATCCACTGGATTAGCCGATTGGAGACCAGCCACAGAAATTAAATCTGTGGCATACTTGTGTTGATGGAGGAAGATTCCCTTGGATGTAGAATGAACCTCGAGATTAAGAAAATAATGCAAATTACCAAGATCTTTCATATGAAATGATGCTTGTAACTGTTGTTTAAGGCTTTGAATCGAAGCATGATCAGAACCAGTAATAATCATATCATCAACATACAAAAGAAGTAGGACAATTCTAGTAGACGTTTTATGAATAAATAGAGAAGAATCATACTGACTCTGAGTGAAGGAGAACCCAAGTAGAGCGTAGCAGAAGTTTTCATACCATGCTCGAGGCGCTTGTTTAAAACCGTACAAGGAGCATTTGAGCTTGTACACACCCTTAGATGACGATAATAAACCTTGAGGAGGAGTCATATAAATATCTTCCATCAGGTCACCATGAAGAAAAGCATTTTTCACATCCATTTAATGAAGATACCACCCGTTAGAAGCAGCTATAGAGAGTTCTGTACGAACAAAAGTCATTTTGGCAACCGGTGCAAATGTCTCATCATAATCAATTCCATATTCCTGCTTATTTCCTAAGGCAACCAATCGAGCCTTGAAACAATTGAGAGATCCATCACAATTCAGTTTCACAGAATACACCCATTTGCAGCCTATGGGTTTGATATCAGGGAGACAAGAGACAATATCCCATGTAAAATTCTCTTAAAGAGCCTGAAGTTCCTCATTCACTGCTTTTATCCAACGCACGTCTTTAATAGCCTGTGCATAAAAAGTAGGAATAGATATGCTAGACAATGAGGCAGTCAGAGAAGTATGTGAGGAATCATACCTGTCTGGTGAATATCTATCTGGTGCTTTAGATATTCGACCAGAACGTCATGGTTCAATCGATTCAGGATCAGGTGGCGGATTAGTGTCGGGAGGGGCCGTGAGAACCTGTTTTCTACGTTGTCTGGCATATGTACTTCCTGGTTTGTAATGTTCTATAGGTTGAGGCCTAAAGGAAAAATTCCGCTCCACTCTACTTAGGTTCTCCTTTACTCAGAGTCAGTATGATTCTTCTCTATTTATTCATAAAACGTCTACTGGAATTGTCCTACTTCTTCTGTATGTTGATGATATGATTATTACTAGTTCTGATCATGCTTCGATTCAAAGCCTTATTCTAGGAACAAACTAATTCCTATTCACAGGAACAGATATGAAAAATGTAAAAAAAAACGGGAGTGGGGCGAGGCAGACACATTAGAGGATGAGAGTCTAATCTCTTGACCCACCCTGCACTAAAGTGCAGGCAAAGCTGACATGCCCAACGGGCCGGACCCGTTTTGCAACCCATATATATATATATATATATATATATATATATCACCACAGTTGTTATAATAAACCGTGATAATATGCAAGTAATATTCACAACGGTTTTTAGTATTAATCGTGATGATAAATATTTTTATTTTAATATATTTATAAGAGTATAATGACAACCCCTTTTTGTAATGAAAAGAAGAAGAAAATTGTTGGTGTTGGGAACCGAAGCAAGTAACCTTTAATATATCACAATGGTTGTGTTGAAGGACTGTGATAAAATGTATTTTAATAAAATATTAAAAAATTAAGGCGAGCGAATATTAATTATTACTACAGTGATTTAGGCGGCCATAGTAATATAGTTTTACCAAAGGTATATTGTGTGGTAGTGAGAGGGTTGGTTCATAAGTATGACAGTGAGATTCGCGATGTGCAAGATGCTGGAAAAAAGGCGTTATGGTGGTGGAAAGATTTGGCTTTTATTAAGGAAAGAATGGTTGTGTCTAGGGAGAAGTCGTTGAAAGAGTTTTTTTAGAGCTAGGGAATGATTAAAGTACATCTTTTTAACATGATCCTTGGATGGATGGATGATTTTTGAGAGATTAATTTAATATATTGTAAGTGTTTTCTCTAATTTAATAGGCATTAGTGGCTGATATGCGCATATGAGGGTTTAAGGTCAATAATGGTTGTTGAAGATGGAGACGTTGTTTATTTGCTTATGAGAAAGACTTACTTTTAGATTGTTGTACAATGTTAGAGAACATTATTTTGCAAGATATAAAAGAAGATAAATGGTTATTAGGGCTTAACTCTAATGGTTTTTATCATTTCAAATATGTCTCTCGAGTTCTTATCCATGATATAAAGGTTCATTATATAGTTCTTATTGATTGTGGTCGAAATGAGTTGTTTCTGTTGAAAGTGTCTTTGTTCGCAGAGACTTTTTTTAATAGAATCATGACTAAAAACTACTTGAACTGACATCGTATCATTAACAAACATTTTGTAAGATACTTATGAGGTCGTGAAAAGGACGAAAATTTAAATCATCTATTTTTTGTGCACTTTCTTCTAGGGGATATGGTGCATAAGTGGTTGAACACTTATAGCGCCTATCCTAATGACTTGAAGTATCAGACTCCTTTGTTTTGTGGTCAAACATATGAGAGAAAATAATAAAATAAGAGGTTATTTGGTGAAAAATAATTATGATCTTTGTAGATATTAGGTCAAATCAAATTACGATTTGATAGTGGCTCAGGTGAAATTTTTTTTCAATATGCCTTAAATTATTGGTATTTCAATTTATTTAATGTTATTTTTTTTATCTTCTATGGGTCCATCTTTAATAATTTCTCTTCACAATCTCTAAAAATAAATATAGTATTTCTAACTACTAATTCATTTTATTTTAATCATTCTCTCAATATCAACCACCACCACCACTATATCATGTTTTGATATTTAATTTTAATTATTATCTTATCATAATTGATATCTTAAATTCGTATATCATAATTGACTCAAAAAGAAAAATAATCTATGTGCCAAATATGACTTAATCGACAAAGTAATCCTTTTAACCAATTGAGCTTCCTTGAAGACTTGAATCCTAATCCATAAAAGCAAAACCTAAAGTGGCTATATATTTTAACCGATTAATGGCTTTTGTAATCGATTAGAATGTGTTTCTCTTTGTTTTAATTGATTTGACCAAAGTCTTAATCGATTAGGCGGTGAGTTAACCTTCTTGATTAAGTAGAAACACTTCTTAATCAATTACGTACTTATTTGGATTAGTTTTAAGAAGTCTAATAAAATTAGAATATTGATCAAGTGGCTCCAAACACAAAAATGGAGGGTGAAATGGGTTGGTTGAAAATCTATGTCCAATTATAAAAAAAATTGGTTTATAAAAAGGTTTTAGTTAATTTTATAAAATAAGCAAAAAGTACAAAGAGATGAAAAGAAACACATATAGTATAAAGAAAATAAAGTGATGGAAAATAAAGAGATAAGGAAAAGAGAACATGCATAAGAGATTTATACGAATTCTGCCTAACTACCTGGCTTACTAATATTCCAAAGAGTTTTCTCTTGAGAGTTCCACTCGGAACCTTCTTACAATCAAAAAGAGTTTTTAACTGGCTAATATCATGAACCAAATAAAGCTTTTACCAAGTTGAGCTGAAGAATCAAATCGAGTTTTTCACAGCCTAAACTCAATAACCAAACATAGATGTGACGAGGATATTCTCAAGAAATAAACAAAGATTTTAACAAGCTAATATTAACAACAAAACAAGAACTTCTTACAAAGATATAACTCAAGAGAAAGCAACCTCTTGAGTAAAATACAAACTCAGCTAAAGCACATATAAAATCATTTTGTCATCATTTTTTTTCATCAGGGGAAGTCATAATTAACATTGTGATTTTGTGAAAATCAACAACCTCTTACTTTTGAAAAGTTCAAAAACCCTTGCAACAAATTTCTTTCATCTTCAACCGCTAATTTGATTTTAGATCTTAATAATGAGATATTTGTAATTGATTGAGGGAAATGTCGTCTTGAAACTAATCGTTCATGAAGATTTGCACTGCTAAAAAATTCGCATTTAGTGACCGAATTAGAGACAAAAAAAAGCCTAAAAATCGATCACTATAACATTTAGCAACCAATAACGCGACTACCAAATTTCGGTTGGAAAAGTGCTAGTCGCTAACCTTTAGAGATGAATTTAGTGACCGAAACTAGTGACCAATTTTAGCGACTGAAATTAGTGACCTATTTTAGCGACCATTTTCAATTGTTTAAAAAACTTAAAATAAAAAAAAAAATTGTCTTTAGTAGAAGTCAAACCAATGCACTATTCTTTGTAAGGCTTTCTGGTGTCCACTAAGTCATTTGGTTTTTGTTGTAAAATTTACATTTGAAATGTATATATTATTAATGAAATAGAACTTTCAAATATTATTTAAAAATATTCTTACACTAATTGTCATTAAAATTATATTTTTTCTAAATTACTATATTTGTATGAGTTAATTAATTATACAAATATATGTTTTATTTGTTAAAACAATAAAAATGTAAACTTTTGACTAAAAACTTAAAAAAAAATAAAAGGAGAAAATTGGGAGGGAAGCAACTTAATAATGAAAAAAAACAAAAAAATATTAGTGACCGAAATTTCGGTCATTGAATTTTTTATGAATTAATTTATATAAAAACGATTATTTGAGACTGAAAATTATGGTCACAAAATATCAGTCGCTAATTCGGTGGCTATTTTTATTTAGTGACCGATTTAGTGACTTTTAAAATTTTACTAACATGATGTCTAATTTTTGTGGCTAATTCGGTCACTAGAGTGACCGAAATTTTTCAGTCACTAAATCGGTCACTAAAAGCGAATTTTTTAGTAGTGTTGGTTGAGATTTTCATATAGCTTGCAAGATTGAGGTTGTTTTCAATTTTGCTGATATATTCCAGTGAATAGAAAGAGGTTATTCTCTCTAGATTACCTTGGTAGTGACTGTGTGGAAGGACGCAGATAAGGTGGAGTTCTTCTCAAATCTACAGATTGTTCATCGCTTAATGAATCAGTAGGATCAAGGGGTGATTGCTACACACGAAGGCTTGGGGCAGATTAGTGAAACTAGAAGATTCAATAAGCGTGAATTGAGTAAATATTACACAGAAGAGTTTGGCATTACGATGCATATAAGTCAAAATTAAGATAAGAGATTTATTTTTCTCAGCATTATTGTGGATTAACTATTCTATGAAATATTGCAATATTTGTCAACATAAAAAGGAACAAAGTAGGTTCTAATGGCAAACCATTGAAGAGTGGAGTATGCAAAACGAGGACAAATGTCGAACCATTATATCCCAGTAGTCTCACACACACACACACACTCTCTCTCTCTCTCTCTCTCTCTCTCTCTCTCTCTCTCTCTCTCTCTCTCCCTCTCTCACATTTAGTTTTTGTAGTATATTGTATGCTTAGGTTTTTAATTCTTAGCGTAGTTTACCGTTTATTCAATTGGTAGCTGTTGATATCTGTAAATATAGTGTTAAGAATATTTGTATATAGAATAGTCCCATATCGACTATATCATGTAATTAGTTGTAATCTCTCTATATATAATAATGTCTCCGTAGTGCTTTTCAAAATATACGGTTTATTCATATGTCTCTTAGCCTTTTGTATTTCAATATGGTATCTAGAGCCTGCTAAGAGGCAATTCTTTCTTCGCCATGCTTTACCCGGTTGACCCAATGTCTTCTAGTGAGAATTTTTTTTGTTATTTATTTATTTATTTGCAAACCGTGTTGTCACTCCAGTTTGACTCTCACTTTTCAAAATTCTCCGATAACCACCCTGCCGCCACTGCCGCCGTTAATGTTTCGGAAATCCGACCCCACAACCAGTTTTCAATATTCTCCGCTCATAACCGCATAGCTGCCATCCTCCGCCGTCGCTACTATTCCCGGTAACCTTCTGGCAAACTTTTTCATAGGTAGAAACCTCTGCACGCACCACCTCCGTCTCCGCGCGTGAGCATCACGCGCCGCCACCTGAACCGCACATGACATCACGTCCGGAGGCCGATCGCGTGATATTTTCTCTCTTCAGATACTCATGGCTACTCCTCGGAACTTTACGCCAAACTACGATGACTTCCTCAGGTGGTATCAGAATTATCAGAACTAAGATTCTACTGCTACGGTAGCACATACTGGTAATTCATCTGTTTGCCTCTCTCAATCATCTCCTCTTCGACCTTGGTCCTTGATTATGGTGTGTCTGATCATGTTACTGGTAATAAAAATCTTTTCTCTTCCCTCTCAACCTCTGGTTTCTTACCTACTATAACTTCTGCCAATGGTTCTTAAACCGAATCCGAAGGGATTGGTACTGTTCAAATTCTACCTTATCTCTATGTTTCTTTTGTCCTCTATGTACCTAATTGTCCATTTAATTTACTTTCAGTCAGTCGTTTAACTCGTTCTCTTGATTGTAGTGTCACATTCAATAAACATAATGTTACCCTGCAGGATCGGAGTTTGGGACGGATGATTGGCATCGGATATGAGTCTCAAGGCCTTTATTACCTCTCATTGTCATCTCAGACATGCCTAGCCAAAGATTTTCCACTCACTATCCATGCTCAGTTAGGTCATCCTAGTCTTTCCAAATTACATAAGTTGGTGCCAAATTTATCGAAGGTATCTAATTTACAATATGAGTCGTGTCAGTTAGGGAAACACGCTCGTAGTCAATTTCTCAATCGAGTCAACAAACGAGCTTCACCCCATTTTGCTTTAGTTCACACTGATGTTTGGGGTCCCTCACATATTGTCTCTACTCTTGAGTCTAGGTATTTTGTCACCTTTATTGATGAATTCTCAAATTGCACGTGGTTATTTTTAATGAAGAATAGATCTGAATTATTTTCTATTTTTGAACAATTTTATCGAGAAATAAAAACTTAATTCGGCGTGTCTATCCGTACCTTAAGAAGTGACAATGCCCGTGAATATTTATCCCAACAATTTCAAAATTTTATGTCACACAATAGTATTCTCCATCAAACATCTTGCCCTCACACACCTCAACAAAACGGTGTAGCCGAACGCAAAAATCGGCATCTAGTAGAAACCACTCGGGCCCTACTTCTCCATGATAATGTTCCACTTCGGTTTTGGGGGGATGCTGTGCTAACAGCATGTTACCTTATAAATTGCATGCCCTCATCTGTCCTTAACAAAAAAATCCCTCATTCAATCCTTTTTCCCAATTCCCCACTTCACCCAATTCCTCCCTGAGTCTTCGGGTCCACATGTTTTGTACACAATCTCTCCCCTGGTCTTGATAAACTATCAGCTCGATCACTAAAGTGTGTCTTTCTTGGTTATCATTGATCACAAAAAGGTTATCGTTATTATTCACATACTCTACAATGATACCTCGTATCGGCCGATGTTACCTTCTTCTAGTCTGTTCCTTATTTTGAGTTCATCCAAACAACTCAGGAACCCCTTCAGGAAAGTATTCTCATACCTCTTCTGGAAGTCCCATCTACCATTGTCCCCCATCATTCTAGTGAACCTAGCCCACTAGATAGGCCTACAACTGACCCCCCCACTTCTCGCCCACTTCAAACATATCAGCGTCGTAAACCAATGTCTGTCATACCTGTTCCTTAGGTCATACCTGTTCCTGAGGTCATACTTGTCCCTGAGGTCATTGCAGACTCTCCTCTGAAGCTTTCGCCATCACCGGATCCAATCCTGCAACCTGAGTCCGATCTTTCGATTGCCCTTCGAAAAGGTATAAGTCAAACACGAAATCCTTCTCCACATTATATTGATTTATGTTATCATCTTCTTTCTCCTTTGCAGTATATTTGTTTGTCTTCTTTGTCTTCTGTTTCTATTCCTAAAAGTCCAGGTGAAGCATTATCTCACCCAGAATGGAGGCAAGCAATGATTGATGAAATGTGTGCTCTTCAAAGCAGTGGTACCTAGGAACGGGTTCCTCTACCCCCTGGAAAATCTTTATTAGGTTGTCGTTGGCTTTATATAGTGAAGATTGGGCCCGATGGTAAGATTGATCTATTTAAAGCTCGCTTGGTAGCCAAAGGATAGACTCAGATTTTTGGGTTTGATTATAGTGATATCTTCTCGCCTGTAGCCAAGATGGCATCTGTTAGACTTCTTCTAGCCATTGCAGCTATTCGACACTGGTCTCTTCACCAACTTGACGTTAAAAATGCTTTTTTACATGGGGATCTTGAAGAAGAAGTATATATGGATCAACCACCTGGGTTTGTTGCTCAGGGGGGGGGGGGGGTCATCGAATATGGTGTGTAGGCTACACAAGTCTCTTTATGGTCTTAAGCAATCTCCGAGAGCTTGGTTTGGCAGATTCAGCGATGTAGTACAACGGTTTGGTATTGTCCGTAGTGAAGCTGGCCATTCTGTTTTTTATCGTCACTCAGCCCAAGGGTGTATTTATCTTATTGTGTATGTAGATGATATTGTCATAACTAGAAGTGATCAATAGGGAATACTCCAGTTAAAACAAAATCTCTCGAATCAATTTCAGACAAAAGATCTTGGTAAACTCCATTATTTCTTGGGTATTGAGGTAGCCCAATCTAAAGATAGTTTGGTGATTTCTCAGCGAAAATATGTTATGGATATTTTGGAAGAAACATGTTTGTTGAATGCTAAACCAGCTGATACTCCTATGGATCCAAGTGTCAAACTACTACCCGGTCAAGGGGAGCCTCTATCTGACTCAGAAAGGTATAGGAGATTGGTTGGAAAGTTGAATTATCTCACAGTCACTCGTCCGGACATTTCTTTTGCAGTCAGTTTGGTAAGTCAGTTCTTAAATCCCCCCTGTCAAGAACACATGGATGTTGTTGTTCAGATTTTGAGATACATCAAATGTGCTCTAGGAAAAGGTCTAGTTGTAACACCCCAAAATTTTCCCTCTTATTTATACCCAATAGGGAGCTTATGCTTCGCCTCATATGCAATTAGGTTATAAGCATTACACATGCATCATGGGTTTTCCCAAGGAAGGGGATCAGAGGTTTCCATGGTATGAATTTTTCAAAGCAAAGAGAATGAGGCTCATCAAGACCAAGGCATCTAATTTGATTCACAATTTCATTCAGAAGGATTTCAATTGGCCAAATGGTTGAAAATCAGACAAATCGAGAATAAAGTCAACTGATCAAAGAAAAAGTCAACTCTCGATTTTTAAGTCAAACTCATGTTCATCATGTCTAATATGGTCAAGGGGTGAAATTTGATCAAGAATATCAAAGGAATCATGAAAAATCAAGAATTATGGAAAGTTGCCATTTTTGGAAAAAACAAGGGTTTTAGAACTTTCCATTTTGGGAAAGTTTTGCATGCCATGCAAACAACTTTATAGCCATTTTTCTCAATGATCCAAGTTTCATTTGAAATTTTTTCTCAAAAGAAAGTTGTAGCATGAATTCCAAGCTTTCCAACCATATAAAAAATGTTCCATTTGAGTTTCTAGATCAAAAGTTATGATCAATCAAAGTTGGGGTTATTAAGTTGTTTAATGAAAAAACTCAGAATTTTTCTAAATCCCATAATTCAGTTTTGTGACCATGTTTTCAACAACATTTTCCATGGAGTTCCAGACCTCAAATCCAATTCTTTTTGACATCAACTTTGTTCTATCAAACACCACATTTCCATTGACATCAAAATCATGCAAATTGATTCATTATCCATCAAGAAATTTATCAATAAAGTAACCTCCATGAACTTTTTTTCATGCCATAAACCATAAAAACTCCATTTTTCAAATTACAAAATTTGGTGAGCAAGTTGTGTTGGCTATACTAACCATCATCTTACACCATTATTATCATCATGATACACTCCATGGTAGCTAAAATACACCACCCACATAGTAAAATTCATACACCACCATAAACCCTCATTTTTTCAACTTTCACTAATCCATCTCTAACTCACTTTTTAACTATGATTAGCTCTTAACCATACTCTAACCCACCATATAAAGCCTCATTCTCCTTATAACAGTAGTTACACCATTAGAGAGCAAATAGATCAAAAAACGAATTTCACACCCACAACTTTAATCTCCAAGATCTCTCTCATCTTGAGGTTTTTTTCTGGAATTCTTTCAACATCTTCATCACCTCATGGAGTAGAAGCTACTATTTGCATCTATTTTCAACTATAACCATTGTATCATCACCTACAAGTCCATCTTCTTCCATCAACAATTTGCATTTTTTTCAATATTTGAAGAGGTTAAGCATTTATTATGCTTAAGGGAGATTCCAAGACATTGCATAGAAGTTTTCCGAGTTTCTTAATCTCAAAGTGCCACAAGAAGCAGTGGACTTTCTCCACTTGGTAAGAATCTCTAAAAATTCCATGACACTCATTCTTAGATTTACAAAATTTAGGGTGTTGAAATATTGTTCATACATTGCATCTGGAAGTCCTGAAATGATGGCACACCATGAATCTTTGAGTTTAAGCTTATGTGTTGTTCTTGATTTTGTGATGTTTAATTTGAATCCGTGACTTTCGTGTTAATTTTCACTATGTTAGAGCTGTTATTTTGGGAAACTAATGGTGTATTGTAGTTCTACTCATCGAGAGCTTCAATTTAGTATATTATTTCACATGATTTGATCAAGATTTGAGTGAGTTATAGGTGGATAAAGTTGGTTGTTTCCACCATATTTTGTTACGCATGAGATTGCCCATGGAATGCAGAATTTTTTGCATGAATGTTTGGGAAAGACGACACGTGCCGTCGCATCATAGGTCCCAGCGTATTTCGTCTTTTTCTTCATTAAAAACTCCTTGCCCAATTGATAATATGTAGTGTAACGTTACTTTTCATGCTGAATAATAATAGCATTTAGGTGAATAAATGCTAGCATGTGGCCTCACACACCACCAAGCCACGTTTTCTCTTTCTTTTTTGGGTTAAATATGTATAAGGTCCCTGAAAATAACCCAACATTCAAGTTTGGTCCCTATAAAAATTTTCTTCAAGGTTTGGTCCTCCTAAAGTTTTCCGTTTCTAACTGTAGTCCCTCCCGTTAGTTTCCACTAACGGTGGCTTATGTGGCATGCCATGTGGAAATTTTTTGATGACGTGGCTTACATGTGGCAATGCCAACGTGTCAAAAATTGCTGACATGTATGCCACGTGGCAATTGTTTCAATTTTAAATTTTTTTTATATTAATATCATAATTGAACCCAGAAATGGTAACTAATCTGTAGCTACTTCCTGGCTAATTCCTAGCAAATCTCTCCAAAACTAATGCCTTCAGCATATCCTGCTGTGAACAATTTTCTTTGCATTATAGAACAGTGAGACAAGTATGATTGAAAAAATGCAAGTCAGAGAGAGTGCTACACTGAAAGAAAATACAAACAACTAACCCTGTACAAAGATCATGCAGACTTTGAAGTGTGCAAAGGAAATAATTGTAATCATGTTCAAGAAACACATTACTCGTCAAAATAGATAGAATGTTACCAGATTTTATAGCTTCAACAGCATACTCGACTGCACCATCTATTTCTGGAATCAAATGAGTTGGCTTTTAATTTTCTGAAAAGGTCATGCCACTTTGTATGTCAACATAAACATATACATCTTCTAAGCTTAGTTTCTATTTTCTCCGTCTGCTTAATATTTTTCTACTACTTGCTTAATTTTTGGTTAAACATGCATCCATGTATGTGTTTATTTTTTCTTGTTCTTTTCTGAATTTTCCACCTCATATAATGTTATAGGCTGGTGAGCTAATGAAATTTGAGTACCAAAGAAAAGTTGCCACACTAAACAGAATGAAAAAGAAAGGTACTAACTATGAAGCATTGGAGAAATCAAAAGCAGTTGTAAGTCATTTGCATACTAGATATATTGTAGATATGCAATCATTGGATTCAACGGTCTCAGAGATTAACCGATTACGTGATGAACAATTGTATCCAAGACTTGTTCAGCTTGTAAACGAGTAAGTTACAATGTAGAAATTAGTATTTTTAATTACCGATGTCTAGTAGTGCTTTTTCTCTGCTAATTTCGATATGCTTTTTCTATGCTAGTCAACATTCAAACATGTGATTTACAACTTTCAAGCAGAGGAAAGAACAGAAAATTCAAAATATAAAGTGGCAGAATGTATTATTAACTATTTGTTTACCTTTTGCATTCTCTGTAGTTTAATTTTCCGTAGTTGTTGTATTGCAACAGCCAATTGCTGAATGGTATCATTACTTACACTCTTGGGTCCTTCTAAGTCTCCTAAACTGGGATGAATTCCAAGGACTGACTGCTTAAAGTCAAAACCAAGCACTAAACAAAGAACATTATCTTAAAATTATCTTAAAATTTGTCCAACAATCGAAATAAAGAACATTATAGACACAGTATTTACCTATATTAATTGCTGCAACTGGTGGGGACAGAGGCATTGCTGATAAGGATCAGTGAAGGTTCTCATCTAAACCTGAGATTTTCTCAACTTTCACCACCTCTTCATTTTTCTTAACCATGAAATAACTATCTTGAAAACTCTCACCATGGAAGGTTCCAACACTCAAAATGTTTGTATTTTGTGATGACAATGATGATAAAGGAATCAACAACACTGTCATAATGATGATGAACAACATCATTATAAGAAATTCATCAAGTGATTCACCAAAACAAATTAACAAACCGAATTGCCTCTCCCCAAAACAAATTAACAAAACCGTCTCTCCCTTTGTAGTGACCTAATTGACAGATTATTCACAATTACATGAATGATTTTAGGGTTTCGTTAATTTCATCAACCAAATTCCAAAAACAAGTGATTTACCAAATCTAAACCAGCAAAATCAGGGAGAATACCTTTGCTTTAGGAATAGCTTCCATCTCATTGTGAAAATTGTCCTTAATGGTTTGATTCCGCTCGTTCTGCTATTAATTTCTGTAAATACTAACTTAGGGTTCTTGATTTCATAGCTTTGAATTGAAATTTTGGTTAGGAATTGAAAGAAGTTAATGACGGATTCAGGTTGAGAAGAGCATAACGAGTCATATTGCAATAAATTTCCAAGAAATTAAAGTGTAAAATAAGAAGAATAGTGAAAAATTGGAGAGGAGAAGAAGAGCTTTAGCGGACTGAGAATTCTAAGTTTAGTTTTAGGGACGTAGAAATCTATTTTAATTAAAATTTACACGTCTAAAAAAATATATTAATACTTGACATGACACGTAGACCTCAGTTAGTAAAAACTAACAGGAGAGACTACAGTTAAAAATGGAAAACTTTAAAAGGACCAAATCTTAAAGAAAATATTTATAGGGACCAAACTTAATAATAATAATGATGGCAAACTTCATAATGGCAAACTTCATAAGAGCATGCATGGTCACGTTGCTTTATTTTTAACACTCAAGCTGCAAATTATTATTATTATTATTATTATTATTTTTTTTGAAAAAGCAAAGAATTTTATTAAAAGGCATAAGATATGCCAAAATAGCAATACACCAGTACAAAGTTAATTACATAGCTCCCCACCAAAACTAAATAGCAGTAAAACATACACTATAGATATGTAGAAAAATACAGACTCCAAGTATTACCAAGATTGAACTCTCCACCCAACACCAACCTACGGCATCCCCCTAAACAATTGCACCGATGTTCTGCCCGGGCCACCTAAACCAGCCTTAGAATGATAGCTTCCCACTCTCCACTCGCAAACCAGCACAGAAGCACCATAGTGCTGCAAGTCCCACTGAGTTCACCATCAGCAGCTCTTGATCTAAGAGACCCTGAACACCCTCTCAGAAATGTTACTACTTATAGAGCCGCCCAATACAATGAAACCAGTTTAAATAGCTTGGTTAAAATACCACTTGTCAGACATTATGGAGTAAAGGTGTCTTTGAATGCAGGAGGAAATCTCCACTCCCTACCGGCTCCACTACAGCTGCTTGATCTCTTTATATCGTCGACCCCTCTCGATCACGTGATGTTCACCATGACGCAGCAGACATGAGCATGGAAACAGAAAATGCAGCCACTCTTCCGTCAAGATGCAAGAATTGAATGTCACTGCACCAGATACTATAGCAGTATGTTAGAAGATCCAATCCCCACATCATCCACAAGATGCCCTTGATCATGATCACCATTAACCAAACCTGGAGCTATACCATTGGAAAGTTTCCAATCACAACCAGGTACTCCATCTGCATTTTAGTACCAATCTAAGGTAGAAGCGATCTGTCAGTTCGATCCACTTCCGTATCAGCCACACTTTAAACAGATCCCACCAGCACGACAGCTCTTGCTAATCCCCTTCCCCTAACAGCCTGCCACTGAAATTCCACCATAAAAAATGTGGCAGGATATCTATTTTCCAAAACCACCTCAAAACTTACAGGAGGTTCTATCTATACTCCACACTGCCTGAACCGTATAAACTCCATATTTACGATACCCATACCTCCGACTGAAGAGTCCGTCTATGGTGAGAACTTAAGACAATTGCAATACGCTAGCCACCACGTAACCGCCAGACAACAGAAGACAGCAATATGATAACACTCCATCGAGTCACCAGCCTGCATTGACCTTAGATAAAACTGCCCGATTCGCCTCTAATAGCATGCTATGTTAAGAGAATATCCACCTAAACCAGAAAGATAAGCCGCTGCTACCAGCAAACTAACATAAAGCCACTGAATTCTGCTAATACCTTATCCTCCAAGCACAACCTAAATTCAAAGATTGGAGTATGCTACTTCGATATTAACCTCTGAAATGAACCAAACCTCCCCCTAGCCTAAGCATGACCCTCTTAGCATTTTCATGCCTGCTATGATTCAAAGTTGCTTGGCAATCGTAGGACTAACCGTTCTCTTTATTTCTGAATGTCTAGACAAACCAGTGGGTTTGAGCACCACATAGCGATGTCGTCTCTAATCAGGTTTGCTTTTATTCTGAGCCAATTCCAAGCTGCAATTTTTGCCTCCTCAAATATTTTTTCAATGTGAATTTCTTTGTTTCGGAATATGCTGTCGTTTCTACTCCTCCATATACTCCAACATCCTGCACACCAGGTGACTAGCATCTGCCTCATTCTTGTTTTCCCCCCGCCTAGAAAATATTCAAACTGTTCCAAGTGTTGCCACCCTTCGATATGCAATGTTGTCCGAACTCCTAACCATCTGCATAATTCGCTCCAGACACCTGAAAAGATTGGGCACTCAAACAGAATATGTGAGATCGTCTCCTCACCCCCGCACCCACTGCTACAACAACTTTGTCCTATTGGAATAATCCCCCTCTTGATTAAATTATCCTTAGTAGGAAGTCTGTTTTGAAGTGCTCTCCAAATCCAGTAGGATACTTTTTTCGGGAGCGCCTTGTTCCAGATTTTCGACCAATTCTTTGCAGGAGGATGGTCTGATTCTGTTAATTCCCTATATACCTCTCTAACAGAATAAACTTCAGTTACAACTTCCTCTAATTTGGTTATTTCCTGCCACCAAACTGATTTTTCACTAGTGTTGCCATTAACCTCCCCATTCATGTCACCATATCTATCTAATAACGCCCTATACCATAGTCCACTTCTCTCCTTGCTTAACTTCCACCACCATTTCATTAATAGTGCAGTATTAAAAGACCTTAAGTTCTTAATCCCAAGCCCCCCCTCTTCTATTGGTCTACATGCCAACTCCCAACGAACCCAGTTTATTTTCCTTTCTTCCACATTCCCATCCCATAAAAACTGTTTAAATAGAGATTCAAGTTTGGAGATGATACCTGACGGCGCCTTGAAAAATGAGAGAAAATAGACCGGAACAGCTGAGAGGACTGATTTTAACACCACCACTCGACCTCCAGTAATTGTTTGTTTTTCCACCCTGACAGCTTGTTTTTCACCGCTTCTATAACCGGCTGCCACATTGTTTTCTTTCTTGGATTGTCGCCTATCGGAATCCCAAGATATTTAAAGGGTGCAGTGCTGGTTTTGCATTTTAGTGTATCTGCTGCTTCCTCTAACCATAGAGAGCACACATTGACTCCAATCAACATGCTCTTGTGGTAGTTCACCTTAAGCCCCACCATGGCTTCGAACAGCATAAGGATCGACTTCATTGTTCTTATATTTGTCCAGTTTCTTTCTCCTATGATCAGCGTGTCGTCTGCATATTGTAGATGTGAGTATTGATTGACTCCTTTTTCAAACTTGTATCCTTTGTATCTCCCTGTCTCTACTGCCTTTCCCATCAGCATACTTAGCCCTTCTGCTGCAATGAGAAAGAGAAAAGGTGACAAAGGGTCACCTTGTCTTAAACCTCGTTCCATCTTGAATTCTTTTGTAGGGTTGCCGTTAATTAACACCGAGACAGTTGCTGTGCTTAAACATTCCTTAATCCAATTTCTCCATTTTTCATGGAACCCCATCATTTCCATCACATAATCGAGGTAATTCCAGTCTACTGTATCATAGGCCTTTTCAAAGTCTACCTTGAGCATTATTAGTTCCTTCTTTCTCCTTCTCGCTTCGTCAACTATCTCGTTAGCTATGAGGGTCCCATCAACTATTTATCTACCCACTACAAATGCTGACTGCGTTTCAGAGATTACTTTTCCAATCACCCCTTTGATTCTATTCGTCAATATCTTAGACAAGACCTTGTATATGCATCCTATTAAAGAGATAGGCCTGAAGTCGGTTATTTTTACCGGATTTTTCTTTTTTGGAACTAGCACCATGAATGAGCAGTTTGACCCTTTCACTATTCTGCCATTTGAGTGGAACTCTCTCACTGTCCTCATGAAATCTTCCTTGATGTCGTTCCAGAAATCCTTTACAAAGCCAAAATTAACCCCATCCGGTCTCGGGCTTCTGTCGTTCTCGCATTCCCAAACCGCTACTTTCACTTCCTCTTCTGAAAATTCCTTTATTAGATTTTCATTATCCCGATCTTCTAATTTAGAGAAGTTGAGATTTGCCAGAACTATCTTTTTTCCTTTTGTCGAGAAATGTTCTTTGAAATGTTCCTCCAAAGTGTTTTTTATCTCTTCCACTCCTGACAGACTTCTTCCATTCACCTCCATATTTAATATTTCGTTTCCTCTCCTCCTCATGTTGATGAATACGTGGAAGTATTTCGAGTTGGCGTCCCCCTCTTTTAACCACCTAGCTCTAGCCTTTTGCCATTGTATGCTACAGTGCAGTCTATTTAGTTTATACATCTCTGCGGTTGCTTTCCTCTTTGCCTCGATCTCATTTTCTGACAATTGATTCTCTTCTCCTTTCGCTTCGAGTCTATTAATCTCCAATTTCACTTCTTGAATCTTTTCTTCCAGGTTTTGTGTATTGCTTTTGTGCCACTCTTTTAGGTCCCGTTTGATTAATTTCAACTTCTCTTTGAGCACGAACATTCCCCATCCACCAACCTTCATGTTACGCCAGCGTTCTTTAACGAAATTATGATATCCCTGTGTTTCTTTCCAGCAATTTAACATCCGAAACGGTTTTGGCCCCCAATTTAGCTTCATTTCGCTCAACAAAACAGGACAATGATCTGATATAGTTTTGTCGAGGCCCCACTGTTTGCAATCCGGCCAGTTCCTGAACCATTCTTTTGAGATTAGAATTCTATCTAGCCGACTCATAGCTGATCCATCTACCCTCGACCAAGTAAATCTTTTGCCATGAAGAGGTAGATCAATCAGCCCTGCTTCACTAATAAAATCGTCAAACGCTTCTATCTCGTCTGTTCTGTTCCCGCTGTTTAGCCCCTTCCTTTCTCCTTCTGTTCTGATTGAGTTAAAGTCTCCCAGAACGCACCAGTTAGCTCCACTTCTTCCTTTGATTACTGCTAAAAGTTCTTCCCACAGTCTTTTCTTTTTTCTAGCGTCACACGGCGCATACACGTTTACTATGATTACCCAATGTTTCTGTTCTCCCCATTCACCTTCTACTACCACCATATGCTCTCTATTATATTTTCTTTGTATGTTGAACACATTAGAGTCCCAGATTGTTAGAATCCCTCCTGATCTTCCTTCAGATTCCTTGTAAGAGAAATCAAAATCGGAAGAGCCCCATAACAGCTTGCACATGTTTTTGTCCACCTCTGTCAACTTTGTTTCTTGGATGCATACCATGTCCAGTTTCTCTTTAAACACTAAATTTTTGATTTCCTTCTTTTTCACTAAACCCCCTAGCCCCCTGACATTATATGATATTAACTTCATTTGATTACTGATGTTGACACCTGATCATCCATCTCGAACCCCAATTCATTAACCTCCCACATTTCTTTCCTCCCCTATTTTCCTTCTGTTGGTATCAGCACCTACTATGAGTTCTTGAATCAATTCTGCCTCCTCTCCTTTATGAACGATTCCAAATTCCTTTCCCAGATCCCACACTCCATCGGCTATTTGTTTAGCATCTCCTTGCAAAAATTTCCAACTATCCATTTCTGTCTCATTGGCATGTATGATTAAATTATGGCATCCACTAACTTGACTATCTTGTTGAGGCCTCTCTTTGCAACTGCATTTGGACTTTATTTTCCTCCAACCTTTCCTTTTCTTCTTCATGATTTCAATTCTTCGTCTTCTTCTTTCCTTGAAAAAATTGAAGTTCTTGCCTTCTACTCTTATGTTGTTATCTGGCTTTATTGCTGGTTGTTGATTTGTACTTTCTCCCTTTTACAATAATTTCTTGTTGTTGTTGTGTCTGTCCTCTGAACTATTCTTATCACCTTCTGTGTTTTTTGTCCCATGCTCAGTAACATAATTGTTTATTTCCACCGTCCCTTTGTTATTTCTTGCTTGGCTTGGCCCACCTGTGTTTATTGTTGCTGATCCCGTATCTGTCCCTTTCGATGTTCCTTTGTTTGAAGTAAACTCTATTGGTCCCACCTCTTTATTGCTGCAGTTCTCCTGCCTTTGCATTGTTCCTTTGATTGGTTAAGACTCCTTATCAATATCGTTGACCATTTCATCCTTCTTTTGGGTCCCACCTCCAGGAGTCTCATCATTTGCTTTATTTCCAAAATCCACGTTTCCTTCTTCATCATTAATTGTTTTTTCTATTTCCCAAGACTTTGCTTGTTCCAAGTTTCTATCAGTAATTACATTTTCGAAACTCTCTGCTGACCCATTAATGTCTCGTCTTTCTGTCTTCCGTTCTTTTGATTTTTCCAATGCCGCCATTAATCTGCTGTAATTGTCTTCTATCACCTGCATGTTCTCTTCGTCTTCGTGTGACGCCATTGACGGCGGGATGAAGGTATCCTCAGAGCTAGTAGATACCACCTCTTCTGAATCTCCGATACTCTCTGGGATTACTTCCTGCACCGACCATTCGCATGCTTCTTCCGTCATTCTTATCATGAAGAACTCGTCGTTTACTTTGATTCTCCTCACCTCGTTGATGAACTCCGTCCTGGTTGTTCTAATTTGTATCCGGGATACATCAAACCTTTGCATGTTCTCTGTCACTGCGTCAACCTCTATTAGTGATCCAAACTTCAAAACTAACGATGCGAACACCTTTCTTCTCCAGGCGTGTAATGGTACTCCGTATACTCTGATCCAAATGTATCTGACTCCTCCTGAATCTCTCGGTTGCCACTTCCTCCACATTCTAAACCAGCGTTTGAAGATGTCTTCGTACTCTTTCACCATTTCCAGTAGTTCTTCCTCTTTATCCGCCTTCAAGAAAACTTTGTCTCCCCCCATCGGAGTTGCCTTTATAGTTCTTATACCTTCTTCTTCCATTAGCTCTTGTATCATGAAAGCTTGGTTCGCGTTGTGAACGAAACCTGTGAGCCCCTCTTTAAACCATATCATCTCCTCATCTTTGACTAATATCGACATGCAATCTTCCTGTCGCTCTTCTGCGCTATGTTTATCTGCTTTTTGCTTAGGTCTCCAAAATTTCGCTTGTGGTTTGATTTGTTATGTTTTCTGATTCAACGTTGCTTCTGCGTATGTCTTCTCGGCACTTCTCAAGCTTTCCTTAAAATCTTGCTTGTTCTCCCTTCTGACGGTAGCTCTTATGTTTTTCTATTTAAACTTGTTCGTCTCTTCAGTCTTCTTGCTAGTATACACCCTTTGTGCGAATCTGTTACCTCTTGCGAACTTAGATACATTTACCCAGACCTTATAGGATCCAAACCATATGTCATTCAGCTGATTCTCTAGCCAAATTGCATCTTTCACTTCTGTGAATCTTAAGAATCCAAAGATGCGACCCTTCTTATTTCTCCTCCTTGCTTTGTAGACGTCTATCACCTTCCCCCATTTCTCAAAGGTTCTTTGCATCTCTTTTTCGGTAATGTCTTCAGGCAAGTTGTTGACGTAGCATGTTAATCTTCCTTCCTTGTCGCTTTCCGGTCTATTATTCCTCATTTTCCTTGGCTGAACGTAGGTCCACTCTCCGCTCTCTCTCATCTCTCCTCCATTATGAGGTCCTTAAATGTTAAATTCATGCCTTGATAATGTTTTTTAGGTCACTTGTTAATTACTTTTTGTGACCTGTGTTTGCATGGTCATTGAGTGAGATATGCCTAGTGTTTACAATTTTTTTAAGCACTCTTAGTGCATCATTTGGATCAAATTTTTTGCACATGTTAACTCACTGACCTTAACATGACATGGGTAATTTCTCCCAATTTTCCAAAGATTCTAACTATTTTTCATGGCCAATTCCATTACATGATCAATTTTTAACACATGCTAGAACTAGATCAAGTTAATGCCAAAGTGCGAGCCCCTTAAAACCAATTTTGAGGGCATGTTTGAGCCTATATACAATGACATTTTAGGTTCCTTGTTGATCTTTAAATTTTGTTTTTTGATCATGACTTAAATGATTCTTTTTGAACCCTAAGTTGCTTACTCGTCTATGCTTGATGTTTGCTTAGGTGTTTTAGTTGATGATGTATTTGTACTATCCCCTTTAGGATATTTTTTTGTACATCATTTAACACATGGATTAATATGAATCATAACCTGCCCTCATGAATTTATACGTCACTTCATATGCTCCTAATTGGTATTATGCTTCACAAGTTTTGAACATGAATGGAAAGTTAACTTTGTTGTTTCACTTGGACTTGGAATATGCCATGTTTGTACCATGCTTTTGCCATTCAAATGTATCATTCCACATATCATTTGCCACTGCCATGTGTTTATACACTTGATTTGTTTGACTTTGGATTTACTTTTACATACTTGACTTGGCTTCCATTTTTGTGACTTCTATAAGTCTTTTTGGCATAGCTTGTAAATGATACATGTTTAGGTGAAGGCATATGACAAAACTTGACACATTTGCATGCTCCCTTAGGACATTAACTTAGATGAGATAGAGTAGGGTTTGCTACTTCCCCTAGTAGGATCACATACCTTTAGGGCACTTCTAACTTTGGTTGTTGTTTGATATTCATCCTAGTATAGTCTTAGGACTTTAACATAGCCATAATTGCATGTTTGCACACTTTGCTGTCAACTATTCATTAGTTGAGCTTGGCATGGAGATGGTAAGTTGTTTATGATACTTTGAATGCTATTTTACACTTACATGATTCCTTCTCCTCTCACTTCTTATTCACTTCTCTCTTTTGTGATTGTTTAGAGTAATGTTTACTTGTGTTGATTCACATGATCCCTTAGAATTCCTAGCTCCACTTAATTTTCGATTAAGTTAGAGGTAGGAGAGCATTAGGCTAGCAATCCATGTATGATAACTAGTAGGTTAGCCCCCTCTTAACCTCAATCTTAGGACCATGATGCATGATAACATTAGGACCTAGTTTCCCTTAGTTATTTCCATTTCACCTTTGAGTCTTTCTCTTCTCATCTCAAAACAAGTTCAAAACACATAATAAATACAACGAGTATTGTACGCCATGAGCCTTAAGTACATGGGAAATGGAGAGGGGGGCTTCCTTTCACTTTCCTAGAGTGTTTAGCATGCGTCCCATCTTAGGTCGATGTGCGACGCATTTGATCCTATGTCATTGACTTTAGTGCAATACGAGTTTCAAACTAACTTAAGCCACTTCGGTAGAAAAAAACACAAACAAAGTTCAAATCATTTTATCCTTCGGGATTAACTGGGTTTCAAATCATTTTCTGAAAAGAGCACGTTATTTCCGTTTTATCGCAAGCAGGCGTCGACCCTAACTGCCGGATGCGAACTTAATGTCGCTCATAAAAAAACACTCACCGACCCGTAGGTCGAACTACGACTGCTCTGACTTCCTCTATCCTGTCCTATTGAGGATACGTGTAACACCTCAAAATTTGCCCTCTTGTTTTAGCATTAACTGGCTTATGTTTCATTGCATGCTTTGCATTATCATCTTTGCATATCATTGGCCTTAGCATAGGGTCAAGGTATCTAAGTTAAATCAAAGGAACCTTGAGCCTCAAGGTATATTAATTGATCTATCATCTCATCATATGATCAAGCTTGTCAAAAGACTTCAAGTGAATCACATTCTCCTAACTAGTGCAAAATTAGGGTTTTTGGAATTCTTGAGTATAACACCCAATGGGTAAGATCCTTGAGCTTTTATCCTCGCCAAATGGCATATCTCATCATTTTTTGAGAGGATACACATCATGCTCAGAGGAATTTGGATTTGGAGGATGTGCTGATTTCTCCTAGACTGAGGGCACCAAACTAGGGTTTGCCATAAAATCAGTTTATTTCTGACTTTTTGGACAAGACTTGATTCTATGGTATTCGTCACGTCCTTAAGTGTCTAAGATTGGAGAATTGTCCATCAATTTGGTTTGGAAGAGTTTCAATTGATCAATTGACTGAAAATCAGGAGAATTGGGGAAAAGTCAACTGTGCAGAGGAAAAAGTCAACTCTTGACTTTTTGAGGTCAAAATATTGTTCCTCATGTCAAATATGTTCATTGGTGAAAATTTAATCAAGAATAATCAAGAGATTCATCAAAAATCAAAAGATATGAAAAGTTGCCAAATATGGAATTTAGGGTTTCTAAAAATAGCAAGTTTTGGCAAGGTGAGCACCTATCTTTGGAGCATTCTTTCTCTATGGTCTAAGCCCCAAATTGAAAACTTAGGGAGGCCTATCAAAATTTCATATTCCAAGCTTCAAAACCATACCAAGAACATGCCCATTGGATCAAAATTGAGAGAGATATGATCAATTAAAGTTGAGACAAATCAAAGCAAAATGGCAAGTCATGACCAGTCAGCATGCAGTTATTTTCACAAACACTTGGTATGCATGACGTGTCAATGTTCCAAGGCAAATTTCTCCAAGATAGAAGCTTCAGATGAAAAATTGTCCAACATGGTTTTTGTTCCTCTTGATCTCTTCTACAACTTTGGTGTTGGAGGAATTTTCATTGGATCAAGGTATAAGGAGATATGATGGATCAAAGTAGTGGTCTTAACTGATTCATCCCATGCACACATAAGCCAAGCACGACCAAGGCAAGTTGGTCAGCCAACCCAGTTATGACTAAGAGATTTCAAGGACATTTTCAAGTGTGTTAGAGGCTCCATTTGCAATTGCTTTGAACACCAATCTTGTTCTCCTTCATCCCCTCTTTCCAAAGAGCCATTAACCACATCATTTCATCCCATGACCAATGAGATTCAATGCTCCAAAGTCATCATCATCACAACTGATTTCTTCAATACCAAGTAAAGCAATTCAAACCAAAAAGAGCCTTATCCTTGTCATTCTCATGCACATGTTAAGTATGTATCATCCCATGTCATCAAACCTTGCCATTTTAAGCTAAACAAACACCTTACACATCACATGCTCATGTGTACATTGCCATGTATGTTCAAACCAAAAAGAAACTTGCCCAAGAAGTTTGTACAAGAAGCTCAGCATCACACAACCATCACCCTCCATCTTAATCACCACCATAACATGTCATGCTCTTCTCCGCACATGAACACAAACCCGTGCCATTCTCACTTCACTCTACATATTCAATTCATTTTCATTTTCCCTCTTCACTCTCATTTTCACTCAACCCCACTTCTAACCATGGTTCTGACTGTCAACCATGACAGTTAGAAATTAACCAAGGGTATAAATAGAATTCATAACAGAATTGCAACCAACTTTGGATCATTTTTCACTTCTCACCATTCTTCAATCTCTCTCTCTGAGTTCTCTCTCTCGAGTTTACTCTCCCTCCAACTTCTTCAATCTTCTTCAGGATTCATCATCATCATCAAGAAATCTTGGAACTGATAGCAATGAATCTTCAAGTTCGTCTTCTTCTTCAATTTTTTTATCCAAATCTCACTGATTCGAAGCACTACATAGCCTTTATTTGGCTAGATTGAAGTTCAAGAAGCAAGTGGAATCTCCTCTCTGGTATTCTTTTGATTAGAAGCAGCTTCAAAGTACAGGTTCAGTTCATAATCTCTTGCACTCATTATGTTTTAATTTTGGTTGTTTTTGATTGTTTTGGAGCTCAATAGGAGCAATGTAACATCCGCTAGTTGATAGGCACCTTAAGTGCTTAGTTGAATTTTCTAGGGCAAACTTCATAGTTTCTATTTGATCTGTGTGTGAATTGTTTGTGAATTCTAAGCTTGGATCCATGATCTACAAGTTGAGAGGATCATTTTGATCTATGATTTGTCAGTTTCTGATGACCTAAAATTTTTGGCACGGTGGAGAGTGGTTGGAGAAGATGACCGGAGTCTTCTCCGGCCGGTGGTGTTCATCAACCACATAAACCCTAACTCATTTGCCAGGTTATAACATAGCTACACGATTGCTTTGATCCAACGCACCAAAACACACCAGCGCATTAATGATCCATCATCCCTGGCACGTGATCTTTTTTCTGAATATTTTTGAATTATGTGATTCCATGTGTATGTTTCATCATTGCTTAATATGTGCACACGTTGTGATTTATTTGATTGTGTTACTTTCTTGATCATCTTGATCTGACTCCATCCAAAGGCCATTACTGAGTCAAACTTTTGACTGATCCACATGCTATACACCTCATCTGAGCCTGTGTTATTGGATTGGGCTTCCTTTGCTTTGCGCACCCCATGTTTATGAGCCCAATGCGTGTTTTAACTGAACAATTGCATGTGCTGCACCTCCCTGGTCATTTCTTTGTTTTCTTAATTTTCTTTTCATGCTTATTTCATTTAAAATTTTTTAAAATACTTTTATGCATGATAAAATTCGCAAAAAATTCATGGAGCATCCTAATGCATTTAAATAATTTTTTATTATTTTTAGCATATTTTGCTAAGTTTTCATGAATTTTCTTCTAATTTCTTTGGTGTGAACATCTATTCATGATACATACTTCATTTCTAATTTGTTTGAGATAGTTTTGCGTTGAATTTTCACATGATAATTGATACATGCCTCTATGATGTATTGATTCATCTCATACTTTTTTTTCATATATTTTTTAGGTCATTTTTTATTGACTTTTGAATGAGGTCTTTGAGCCATTTGTTTGTGTGATTGGTATGAGATTGTGAAGCATCTTTGAGCATGTTTGGTAATTGCTTTTGAGCTATGTTTTTTATACATGTTTGCACACTGGTTTCACTTCAAAGTGCTTGCATTTTCCAATTTTTCTTATCCTCTTAACATGTTCTTTTGGAATTCATAAAAGCATGCTTGTTTGTGTGAATGTTAGAAGACTTGTGCTAAGGTTTTAATATGCATTGTGTGCAACCTTCTTTGACAATTGTTGAGACCTTTTAATCCATGTTACATGAACATTATAGGTCACTTTTATCTTGTTATAGGTCACTCAAAGTTCATCCTTACATGACTTGTATGCACATGTTTTTAACTTGAAATGTGTTGTGTAATTGTGCATTCTCACTTGACCTTCTTTGAGCACATGTTTGTATCAACTCTTGTATGATCTTGCAAATTCACTTTTACATGATTCCACTTCTGTTTATAATCATTCTTGAACCTATGCCATGGCTTCTAACATCACCTCACATGTCTCTTAAGTTCATAAATCTTAGGGTGTTTGTTTGGACTTGTTTGACCTAGTTTGAACCATGTGTGCTTCTAATCTTCTATGTGCTTCAACATGATACTTGTGTGAACTTTGTGCATACATTCTTGACTTTTAAATGTCATCTCCAATGCCATATGCTACTGACTTGCATTCATATTACATGATTGTTCATCTTACATCTTCATTTCTTACTTGTATTACAAGTATGCTTCATTGTTTGAACTTGAATGATGTTTGCTCCCACTTCTTCCTACTTGATCAATGTTTGCATTTATGAATCTCATGCTATCTTAATGACATCTCTACACATTCTTAAATGTCATTCAATTCTGACTTTGATGTTTACATATGCATTTATTCATGTTCATGATTCATTTGCATTCATCTTGCATAGTTAGTGCATAACTTGTAATTGTATGAACTTTTGATGCATAGTTTGACATTGTTTGGTTTCATTTGGCATGTTTACCTTAGTAGGATCCCTTGGCTTGTACCTACTGACTTTGAAGCATCCTTAACTCTTAGGACTCTTCCCTTTTTGGTTTTGCCTTTGTTTGCTTTTCAAGTTGTCTTCTTTAAGCAACTAGCATTTGTTTGGTTTACTTTTGATACTTGTATTCATTACTTGTAATCATTTGGTACTAACCTTTTATGTAGGGGCAGAGGTAAGGTGCTTGAACATGTGGATGGTTATCCATGTTCATCTCTTCTTTCATCTCTCATCTATCTTACTTGTCTTTTCCTTTTGTGAATAGCATGATATAATGCTTTGTGTACAACTTTCTCACACCCTTTGGGATCCTAGCTCATCCTTAATTTTTGATTAAGGTGAGGTAGGATAAGCATTAGGTAGTGCTATCCCTCTCTCTTCTTTAGACTTAGGTTCTCAAACCTTGACCTTAGGGCCATCTTTTGCATGATAACATTAGGAAAAATTTAGTTTCCCCTTAGTGTTTTCTTTGCTTTGAGTCTTCTCTTCTCATCTCATAACCTTTCAAAAACACTTAATAAAGGTTAAATGTGTATTGCGCATGAGCCTTATATATGGGAAGTGAGGTATAGGGGATCTCCCTTTATTCTTCTAGGGTACTTAGTGTACGTCTTGTTGGGGACGATACGCGACGTATTCGTTCCTATGTTGTAGACTTGGGTGCAATGCAAGTTGCAAACTAACTTCAATCCACTTCTTAACACAAAACAAATTCAAATCTTTTATCCTTCGGGATTGTTAAGTTTTAACTATTTTCAGAAAAGAGCACGTTATTTTCTGTCTCATCGCAAACAGGCATCGACCCCAACTTCCGGACGCGAACTTAACGTCGCTCATAAAAAATATCGACCTTGTTAGGTCAAACTACGACTGCTCTGATTTCCTCCTTCTGGTTAGATTGAGGATACGTAGGCACATGACGACGATGTCTTGGTGAGCAACCTTCCCCCTTAGTTCGTGTTCGAACTACGTTGACTCTGACTTTCCCATTGCACGAGGGAATATGTAGGCATAGGACAAGCGATGTCCTATCGAGTCACTTCTTTTTCTTTTCTTCCTCGTTTCTCCGTTCTTCTCCGTTCTCGTTCCTTCTCCTTTCCAGTAGCAGTGGAGTTCCAGATGACGACACCCTTTGATCGGGACAACAAGCCTGGATCCCATCGAGTACGATGGACGCGCGGGGGTGCTAATACCTTCCCCTCGCGTAACCGACTCCCTTACCCGTTTCTCTTGGTAGTGAGACCATGCTTTTCCCTTCCCTCAGGTTTACGCAGTGTTTCCTTTCCCTCTCTTGGGATAAATACACATTGCTGGCGACTCTGTTTCCGTGCCACTTTTGCGTTTATACCTGGATGAAAATCCCAGGAGCGACAGCTGGCAACTCTGCTGGGGATAGGTTGACCTCTTGCTGGTCCATCCCCTTTGCGAGTCAATCCTAGCGCTTGTTTGTTTATTTTCATTGGGTGTTTATTGTGGTGCTTTATTTTGTTGTATATTACTGTATTACTGTATTATTGTTTTACTGTTTTACTGTATTTACCGCATTTATGGCATTGCATTTCATTATTATGCTGGACTGTGCTGTGCTGTACTGGATTTTCTGTTTGGCAGGTTGGGATTTCTGAGAGATAAACCCACTACCCAGGCTTGAGCATACACATAGGTATTAGCGTGGGCAGGCGTGACGCTCCCGTGGTGTTGGCCACATGCGGGTGTTCAAGAGACCTACAGCCAGACGAGGTTCTATCGGGAGATATCTGCTATTGTATGTTGATACAGGCCAGTAGTTATTCTCTTGAGGAACTATCGACTCTGGTGACCATTCCCGAGGACTCAGTTGTGGCACTCCTCCCGAGATGTGATAATGGCAGACCAGAAATGGCAAACCCATTACACTTCTCGATCCGAGGACCCAATGCTGGGAACTTGCTATAGGATATCCTTTTTGAGGGGAATCAGTTGAGGCTTCCTCGTTTGATGATGATTCCAAACCAGAAATAGTGAACGTATCATCATTTCTCGACCTGAGAGCCTGTGATATTGAGGATCCTCACCTTTCTAGAACCCACATGTGAGAGGGGTTGGGTGTTTGCAGGTTTGGAGGTAACCCTGACTTTCAGCATACCCGATACTTTGGATTTCTTATCAGGATTTCTTATCAGTATGAACTTATCAGTGTGGTTACTCTGGTGTTTTGGGTATTTGGTGCAAATCCTTGAGATTATTCAGTTTGTTCAGTGCAGCAGTTGTCCAGCTTGTGTGGATACCTTGATCCCATGCTTTGCATTGCATTTCATTTTTCTGACATTCATATTTTTGTATTTCCAGGTAGTATCTGTTCTTTTGATTCCAGTCAACAGGCAGTCGTCGGGATGGACACTCAGAAGAGTAAGAAGAATATCATTGTCTATAAGTTCCCGAAGCTCACTCTTGGTCAGATTGGCAGCTTACAGAATATGGCTGGTCCGGAGGTGTTGGGAGTGTTCAAAGAGAAATATGGTTGGATCTTGTCTTTCGCTCGTAACATCAGTGAGTATGAATATAATGGCTTGCACACCTTGATGCAGTTCTATGATCCTTCCCTGAGATGCTTCGTGTTGCCAGACTATGTATTGGTCCCTACTCTGGAGGAGTACTCAAACATCCTGGGGATTTCCATTAAAGAAGGCGCTCCGTTCTGTGCTTCCAAGGCAGACTTTGACTGCAAAGCTGTGGTTGTAGCTCTTTATTTGAGCAAATCAACTTTAGAATCTGACATCACCAACAAGGGAAAGTCCCGCGGCTATCACTTGGCTTACTTGGTAAAGAAGGCTCAAGAAGCGGCTAAGGAGAAGAAGTGGACAGCTTTCAATGCAATACTGGCTCTCTGTGTATATGGCATTGCCCTTTTTCGTAATGAATCTAATTTTTTTGATACGGATGCTATCTGGATCTTTACAACTCAAAATTCAGTGCCAACCCTGTTAGGAGATCTTCACTATGCCTTGTACAACAGTAATGAGAGGAGGCGAGGCGGGATCGTTCATTATTGTGCATCTCTGTTCTATAAGTGGTTTGCAAACCGCCTACCCCGGTCAGGCGCTTTTGTGGATACTAGGACTTCTCTGGATTGGAGTAAATGTCTGATGGGTCTAGCTGCTAAGGATATTGTTTAGGTAGATCAAGGATTGATTGGCAAAGACATTTTGCACAGTTGTGGTGAGTACCCTAACATACCATTGATAGGGAGAAAAGAGGGTATTAATTACAATCCTTCTTTGGCTATCAGGCAGTTTGGATATGCTCTGAAAGATCCTCCGGTTGAAAAAGATTTAAAAGAGTCTTTGTATTTTCATGTAGCTGATGGTTTAGCTGTGGTGCAGAAGGCTTCCGAAGCATGGCTCAGTAGACAAAAGAAAGGAAAAGCCACTTTGGGCAAACCAAATAATCAAGCTTTCTCTCGGTATGTAGACTGGGTAAAGAGAAGAGTGGAAGAGTTCTACTTGCCTTTTGATCGGGCGCCTCCCTTGTATCCTGAGACTGTGGAGGAGAGGCTCACTGTACCCATCGAAGAATTCGATAAGCAGCGAGAGGTGCATGATTTGAGGGTGGAAAATGCTGGTATGAGTAGTCAGCTGCAAGGTGCTTTACATGACAACCGGAAGTTGAAATGGAAAGTTCAAGATGTGACAGAGCGACTGGAAGAGAAGGAGAAGGACCTCACTGACAGAGCTCAACACTTCAAAAAAGTCAGTATGGCTGCTGAATCCTCTGGCAAGGCCTACAGGAAAAACAAGAAGCTCCTGACCGAGACTGAAGCCAAGCTTGCCCCGTATCAGGAAATGTGGGAAAAACTCAAGATTGAGAATGGGGAGTTGAACGAAGAACTTCAAAGAAAGAAGGCAGATAAAAAGCACTTCTCTGGTAAGTGGAAAGAAGCTCAGAAGCAAATTGAAGAGCTCAAGTTGCAAGCCGAAGTCAAGAAATCAAGGCGTGAAGGCAATGATGTTGAAGAACAGATTGCTAGGCTGAATCAAGATGCTGAAAAGAGAAACAGACTGATCAAAGGGCTGATAGAGCTACCTACACATCTGGACACTGTGGATCTTCTTGAGGAAGTTGAAGCCAGTTTGTTTGGAATTAACTGGTAGTGATTTTTGTTATATTTTGTTGGGATTACCATCAGGATTGTTGATAGAATCACCTTTGATTGTATCAGACCCGTCTGTATGAATTCTTATGACATGATATGAAATGCTTGGTTTAATCATGTGTGTATCAACAACTCTCAGTTTTTGAAAGGATGTGCTTCCTTTGTGTTGATTCTACAGTATTTCTGGGTTTGGATTTATTTTCCGATATTGTGTCCAATCCCTTGCCTGGTTTCAAAGACTGGAATCAAAGCGGATACGTCCTGGGAATGTTTAAATATGATGTTTATATTTGCATTTGCATAACCATAATCATTTTACAGTTTGCATAGCAGGTTTATCTCTGGTTTTCTTATCGTGTTCTTCTACAGACAAGATTGTTGACTAGCAGGTTCATCAGACCTAATCAAAAGATAGCCATGGAACAACTCCATGCAGAAGTGAATGAAATAAAGATCCAGATGAGGCAGTTTGGGGAAGATATGCAGGCTATGTCCCAGGGTCAGAAACTGCTAAGAGAGGAAGTCAATTAGATCCGGACTCAGACGGGCTTGGTTATGGAAATCTTGAATAAGGTGTTAAAGAAGGAAAACGATCATGTGCTCGCTTCTACAACAGGGGTCCTTACTCCTTCCATCTCTTTGGGGTTTGCTCTAGATCGTGGATTGCCTCGTGAATCCCCTCCACAAACTGGAGTTTCAGAGCTTTCTCATCAGCAATCACTTCCTGCTCCCCAAGAGGATCCTAAGTCAGAGGGGCCTAAGAGGAAGTTTGATCCCATTCCAATGTCGTATACGCAGTTGCTTTCTTATTTGCTCGAGATCAAGCTGGTTGAATGTGTTAGTTTGGGACCTCTTCCCACAAAGCTTCCTCTGGGACCTAATACTAATGCAAGATGCAAATTCCACTCAGGGGCACCTGGTCACAATGTTGAGAATTGTACAAGGTTCAAGCATAAAGTCCAAGAGCTCATTGATTCAGAGGCAATCAAGTTTACATCAGTTGGCACTGGCAAACAAGGTGATTTTACTCCCATTGTTGCAAAGGAATTGGGGACTCCTTCCAAAGGATCCACCTCGCGTCAGGGATCTCTTCCACAACCTTATGTTACAGAAGCTCTACGTCAGCAACACTTGTTTGGGCCTCGTATGGAAAGGAAAATACAGGGGCAGATGGGGCGTCCAAATCAGCATCAGCAACAACATCATCAGCAGCAGAAGCAACTCAGACCAAGAAGGCCCAAGAGGATATTTGATCCTATTCGTATTCCTTATAGTCAGTTGTTTGCTCGCTTGCTCAAAAGCTCTCTGATTCAGCTAAGGAGTGCCATGCCAGTACCATATCCTATTCCTCCAGACTATGACATGAATGTTAGCTGCGAGTTCCATTCGGGAACGTTTGGGCATACGCTTGATAACTGTAATGCGTTCCAACACAAGGTACAAGATTTGATTAACTCAAAGGTCATCACCCCAGATGGTACCCCCATGAGGTGAAGCCTCTTTGTCAGAGTGAGCACTCGAGGTTGCGAAAACATCATCAGAAGCAATAAGTCCGGACAGAGTCAAGTCTCCTCTACAATGGCAATCATCGGCTTCCTTTACTGCATTTTCATATGTAGGTTTCATTTGTTTGTTTAAACATTGTTTGCATGTAAAAACTTGTTTATGTGTTGAATGATACTCTTAATGCAATGAATGTGTCGATCTTGAAGTAATTTACTTTTATGCACTCATATCGTGTTTATATGCATTGCAATACCAATTTTCTTGTCTTAAACTCTTGAGGGAGGATGATGAAGTAAAAACGCAAACTTTTGATGGTATGCTTTCAGATAAAACCCTGTTGAGGATGTACATGCATTGTTTCGAATCCCTAAACACTGGAGATATAAGGGAGATAGACCCTCGTTAACCCCTTTGAGCCTTGAAGTAGGAGTTTCTTTCGTACGAAAAAACCCTCACACTTAACCCAAGGGCAGGGTAGTTGTCAGTAATTTGACCGAGCGCCCAAATTTCAAAAAAGGAATGTGCATCTGAGGATCCATTACCTTTATTCCCTCACACATCAGGAGGTCAAGAGATGTGAAACCACAATGGTTATCCATCAACAATCAAGGAGTGAGGCAGTCGTAACACTTTCAAACAAGTCAGATAATCCAGTGTCACACGATTTGTTAAAAAAAAAAGAAGAAAGAAAGAAACCTCGCTAAGTCGAAACTTGAAAACAAGCGACTTAGGCAAAAGTTGGGGCATCCCACTGGACTTCAAAATCGAAAAACTCAAAAGAGTCAGTCCAGGTAAAAATTAGGAATCAAAAAGCAAAAGAATGAAAAGCGAAAAGCGAAAAGCGAAAAGCGAAAAGCGAAAAGCGAAAAGGATTACAAAGAAAAATCCTCAAATAAGAATAAAGTCGTGTGGCTACAGACACAAAAGACAAAAGGGGTGACTGTTGCTCCAAAACCCCATCAGGTCACAAACCATCAGTTGCATGGGTTCCTTAAAGATCACAAAATCTTTTTTAGTGATGAGCGCTTGTGCCGAATTAGCTGAACGTAGGACTGGAGAACATCACGAAGAGTGGGTGGGCACCAATAAACTTTGAGCCTTAAATCCTATTTTCTCAAAATCGTGAACCAGGCCACGTTACAACCCTTAAAAGTCCTAATTGAAGCAGGGTTTATTCTGAAAGTGCACTTCAGCGAGATAGCGTTCCTGACTCCCATGAGTTGTGCTAATAAGAATTTTGTTGGTATTGCATGTGCATATTGTTTTCCATTTAGAAATCAATGTCGCATCCCAGCTAGTGATTCATTCACGAGGCTTGGCGACGCATTTTTAATAAAACTTCAAGGTTAACACGAGTGTTGCATTAGAATTGTCATTCTCATAAATAAACATTTTCTGCTTGCATGTGCTTGACATCAAAGAAGCTTACACAGTGAACGTCAGTCAAGAAGCTCGATCACGCCATGTTGAGATGGTGAAAACTCTGAAGGACAGTCATGTCAAGGGGTATGTGACCAAGAGGCTGTGTGTAGCCCAGACATTCCTGATAAATGATGATAAGATGCAGCCAATATGGAGCAGTCACATTGAAAACTCTCCCTAAAGCAGCCAAACAGGGGCAATCAGGTCGATGTGACAAATCTCTGTAAGATCAGTCAGGGGCAAAGTTTCTTCAAGACTTGGGGCAGGCCACCTCTAGAGCGTGAGAAGTTGTCCACTCCTGAAGACGGTTAATTGAAAGTACCTCCTCAAAGTTAAGAATACTGGGGCGGAGTATTTTCAAGTCATAACAAATCCTTTCAAGGTAATTTACTTCATGGATTATGAAGTCTGGGGCAGTTGCGTCGAGATCTGATAAATCTCTCCAAGAGTTTGAAGACCCTGGGGCAGTGTGAATGCCCGGTCTTCTATAAAATCCTCCTGAGATGATTTCTTCCTTTAGACCTGATGGTTTGGGGAAAGTGGAGAGTTCAAAGGGCTGTTTATGACCATAAAGACAGGTCAGGCTGGGTAACAAGTTTGTTTTTCCTCAAAAGCATTACTCTCCCCAGCACTGAAAGTTCATCATCCTCAGCAGAACTCATTCTCCCCATCAAGCCGTTTAAAGTGGATTACTCCGAGGTGAATGTGGTTGTATCTCCAGCAGGAGGTGTGTTAGATGTCTTTGAAAAGACTTTATTTTCCCCACAGACCTTGGTAATCACTTTCCTCAGGAGGTCAGGAAGTGTAGTTCTGTCAGCAACGACATTCTCTAATCCCCAGCAGGGTAAATTCTTTCCTCCAACAGCGGGTTAAGCTCAATGATATCCCTCGGTAGGTTTCGTTGACTATTCTCCCCAGTAGAGCTATTCTCCTCAGCAGTGAAATTCGTCTTCCTCAGCAGGTAGTTGCTCTCCCCAGCCAGAGTACAAAGGATTATTTCCTCAGCTAGAGTTGGGATTGATTTATTACTCTCTTAGCAAGCAGCCAGAAGTTGATACTTCTGCATCCCCAGCAAGAGACTGATGGAATATCTTCTTTGGACAAAGATGTTATTTTCCCCACAGAGTCTTGGCACCCATTTTCCTCAGCTAGTCAGGAAGTGTTTTTCTCATCAGCAACGGTATAATCTAATCCCCAACAGAGGAGTAATCTTGATGGTATCCCCTAGCAGAGTTGATGTCATCAATCACCATTCCCCAAGCAGGTTTGCTAATAGTGGCTGATATTCCTCAGCAGGGTGAAGGTACAGACATCTCCCAATAGCAGTTTAAGTTCAATAATATCCCCAAGTAGGTTCGGTATTATTGACTAGTCCCCCAAGCAGAGTTTGGTGGTGATCTTCACAGTGGTTTGTTCAACAGCGGTTGATATCCTCAGCAAGCTTAAGTCCAATTGTTATTGGCATATTTTAGATCCAGGTTGTGGGTTCTGTCTTTGGTAGGAGTCATTGGTAATCCCCAGCAGAGAGAAATTTCTTGGGTTCCATATTCAATGTTTATCTTTATCCATCTCCAACAGAGTGGGATTTCTCTCGGAGTTTTCATCTCCAGCAGAGTTTGTGATCAGGAAGTCGTTTAGTGAAATCTTCCTCAGCAGGATCTTTTAATTCAGAGGACAAGTTAGTCTGTCATCCCCGGTGGAGTTGCCTTCGTCTTCAGCATTTATTTTGCTGGAGCGCCTCTTTTGCATTGCATAAGCATTCTTGCATGGCATCCTCCCAAACGCGTAGTATTTCTATTTTGTATGGAACATTACGCCATATAAAAATTCAAACATATGCATTCGAAGCATAAGCCAGGTTTGATATCTGTTACTAGTTTATTTCCCCAGTAGAAAGAGATGTAATTCAAGATATGTTGTTTAACATTACACCGCAACCAATGGATTCGTCCTTCTTATTGGTTATTCCTTCCTATACTCCCCTACAGATTTGTCTGTGTAGATTTCTCTATCCCCAGCAGAGTCATCTTCTTTTCAGGTCGTAAGTCCATTGATTCTACTTCCTGTGAATTTCCGGCCGTTATCCCAACTCTTGGTTGGTCCCCTCTTGGCTATCCTAACTCTTGGTTGGTAGTCTTCGTTAGGAGTTCTCCTTTGGTCGACGTTCTCGGTTACCCTAACTTTTGGTTAGTATCTGCCGTCCCAACTATTGGTTGGTGACCTTTGGTGAGCACACCTTTGGTTGGTGTCCTCGTGTATCCCAACTCCTGGTTGATATTTTTTGCTGTAAGCTTGCTTTCGATTAGTCCTTCTTTCCAATTCTTAGTTGGTAATTCTCGGTCTTATCCTAACTCTTGGTTAGTACACTTTATCCCGACTCTTGGTTGGTCTCTTTTGTTTTGAATACGCCTTTGGTCCGCGTCCTCGTTGTCCTAACTTTTGGTTAGTGTATTTCATCCCAACTCTTGGTTGGTCTCCTTTGTGGTGAGTACGCCTTTGGTCGGCGTCCTCGTTGTCCTAACTTTTGGTTAGTGTGATTTGTCCTGACTATTGGTTGGTCTCCTTCATCCCGACTCTTGGTTGGTCTTCTTTGGTCATCCTAACTTTTGGTTAGTGTATCTCATCCCAACTTTTGGTTGGTCTTCTTCGTTATGAGTTCGCCTTTGGTCGGTGTCCTCGTTATCCTAACTTTTGGTTAGCATATTTCATCCCGACTCTTGGTTGGTATTCTTCGTTGTGGGCACGCCTTTGATTGGCATCCTCGTTTTCCCGACTTTTGGTTGGTCTCTTTTGTTACCCTAACTTTTGGTTAGTGTATTTCAGCCCAACTTTTGGTTGTTCCCTTGTTGTTTGTCCCAACTATTGGTTGGTCTCTGTCGTCTGTCCCAAATATTGGTTGGCACCTTTTATCCCCACTTTTGGTTGGTATTCTCCTCGATATTCCAACTATTAGTTGGCATCCTTCCTTTACCCCAACTTTTGGTTGGTCTCTTTTGTGGTAAGCACGCCTTTGGTCGGCGTCCTCATTGTCCCAACTATTGGTTCGTATCCACTGTTTCTAAGTCCACCTTCGGTTGGCAAACACTTTATTGCATTACCCCCACAGGTTGCAAATTTCCAGGTTATTTTGGTATTCAAACCCCGTGTATCCTGATTGTCTGAAAGTCGTTGCTATCATACCCTCGGATCCAAGAAGTTTGAATAGGGGCAGCTCACCTCAAAATTTGCCCTCTTGTTTTAGCAATAACTGGCTTATGTTTCATTGCATGCTTTGCATATCATTGGCCTTAGCATGGGATCAAGGTATCGAAGTCAAATCAAAGGAACCTTGAGCCTCAAGGTATATTAATTAATCTACCATCTCATCATATGATCAAGCTTGTCAAAAGACTTCAAGTGAATCACATTCTCCTAACCAGTGCAAAATTAGGGTTTTTGGAATTCTTGAGTATAACACCCAATGGGCAAGATCCTTGAGCTTTTATCCTCACCAAATGGCATATTCATCATTTTTTGAAAGGATACACATCATGCTCAGAGGAATTTGAATTTGGTGGATGTGCTGATTTCTCCTAGACTGAGGGCACCAAACTAGGGTTTTCCATAAAATTAATTTATTTCTGACTTTTTGGGCAAGACTTGATTCTATGGTATTCTTCATGTCCTTAAGTGTCTAAGATTGGAGAATTGTCCATTAATTTGGTTTGGAAGAGTTTCAATTGATCAATTGACTGAAAATCAAGAGAATTGGGGAAAAGTCAACTGTGCAGAGGAAAAAGTCAACTCTTGACTTTTTGAGGTCAAAATATTGTTCCTCATGTCATATATGTTCATTGGTGAAGATTTGATCAAGAATAATCAAGAGATTCATAAAAAATCAAAAGATATGAAAAGTTGCCAAATATGGAATTTAGGGTTTCTAAAAATAGCAAGTTTTGGCAAGGTGAGCACCCATCTTTGGAGCATTCTTTCTCTATGGTACAAACCCCAAATTGAAAATTTAGGGAGGCCTATCAAAAGTTCATATTCCAAGCTTCAAAACCATGCCAAGAACATGCCCATTGGATCAAAATTGAGAGAGAGATGATCAATTAAAATTGAGACAAATCAAGGCAAAATGGCAAGTCATGACCAGTCAGCACGCAGTTATTTTCACAAACACTTGGTATGCATGACGTGTCAATGTTCCAAGGCAAATTTCTCCAAGATAGAAGCTTCAGATGAAAAATTGTCCAACATGGTTTTTGTTCCTCTTGATCTCTTCTACAACTTTGGTGTTGGAGGAATTTTCATTGGATCAAGGTATGAGGAGATATGATGGATCAAAGTAGTGGTCTCAACTGATTCATCCCATGCACACATGAGCCAGGCACAACCAAGGCAAGTTGGTCAGCCAACCCAGTCATGACTAAGAGATTTCAAGGACATTTTCAAGTGTGTTAGAGGCTCCATTTTCAATTGCTTTGAACACCAATATTGTTCTCCTCCATCCCCTCTTTCCAAAGAGCCATTAACCACATCATTTCATCCCATGACCATTGAGATTCAATGCTCCAAAGTCATCATCATCACAACTGATTTCTTCAATACCAAGTAAAGCAATTCAAACCAAAAAGAGCCTTGTCCTTGTCATTCTCATGCGCATGTTAAGTATGTATCATCCCATGTCATCAAACCTTGCCATTTTAAGCTAAACAAACACCTTACACATCACATGCTCATGTGTACATTGCCATGTATGTTCAAACCAAAAAGAAACTTACCCAAGAAGTTTGTACAAGAAGCTCAGCATCACACAACCATCACCCTCCATCTTAATCACCACCATAACATGTCATGCTCTTCTCCGTACATGAACACAAACCCGTGCCATTCTCACTTCACTCTACATATTCAATTCATTTTCATTTTCCCTCTTCACTCTCATTTTCACTCAACCCCACTTCTAACCATGGTTCTAACTGTCAACCATGACAGTTAGAAATTAACCAAGGGTATAAATAGAATCCATAATAGAATTGCAACCAACTTTGGATCATTTTTCACTTCTCACCATTCTTCAATCTCTCTCTCTCTGAGTTCTCTCTCTCGAGTTTACTCTCCCTCCAACTTCTTCAATCTTCTTCAGGATTCATCATCATCATCAAGAAATCTTGGAACTGATAGCATTGAATCTTCAGGTTCATCTTCTTCTTCAAGTTTTTTTTATCCAAATCTCACTGATTCGAAGCACTACATAGCCTTTATTTGGCTAGATTGAAGTTCAAGAAGCAAGTGGAATCTCCTCTCTGGTATTCTTTTGATTAGAAGCAGCTTCAAAGTACAGGTTTAGTTCATAATCTCTTGCTCTCATTATGTTTTAATTTTGGTTGTTTTTGATTGTTTTGGAGCTCAATAGGAGCAATGTAACATCCGGCTAGTTGATAGGCACCTTAGGTGCTTAGTTGAATTTTCTAGGGAAAACTTTATGGCTTTGATTTGATATGTGTGTGAATTGTTTGTGAATTCTAAGCCTGGATCCATGATCTACAAGTTGAGAGGATCATTTTGATCTATGATTTTTCAGTTTCTGATGACCTAAAATTTTTGGCACGGTGGAGAGTGGCCGGAGAAGATGACCGGAGTCTTCTCCGGCCAGTGGTGTTCGTCAACCACATAAACCCTAACTCACTTGCAAGGTTATAACATAGCCACATGATTGCTTTGATCCAACACACCAAAACACGCCAGCGCATTAATGATCCATCATCCCTGGCACGTGATCTTTTTTCTGAATATTTTTTAATTATGTGATTCCATGTGTATGTTTCATCATTGCTTAACATGTGCACGCGTTGTGATCCATTTGATTGTGTTACTTTCTTGATCATCTTGATCTGACTCCATCCAAGGGCCATTATTGGGTCAAACTTTTCACTGATCCACATGCTATACACCTCATCTGAGCCCGTGTTATTGGATTGGGCTTGCTTTGCTATGCGCACCCCTTGTTTATGAGCCCAGTGCGTGTTTTAACTGAACAAATGCTTGTGCTGCACCTCCCTGATCATTTCTTTGTTTTTTTAATTTTCTTTTCATGCTTGTTTCATTTTAAATTTTTAAAAATACTTTTATGCATGATAAAATTCCTAAAATATTCATGGAGCATCCTAATGCATTTAAATAATTTTTTAATATTTTTATTTCTGATTTTGCCATATTTTGCTATGTTTTCATGAATTTTCTTCTAATTTCTTTGGTGTGAACATCTATTCATGATACATACTTCATTTCTAATTTGTTTGACATAGTTTTGTGTTTAATTTTCACATGATAATTGATACATGCCTCTATGATGTATTGATGCATCTCATACTTTTTTTCATAGATTTTTTAGGTCATTTTTTATTGACTTTTGAATGAGGTTGTGAAGCATCTTTAAGCATGTTTGGTAATTGCTTTTGAGCTATCTTCTTGATACATGTTTGCACACTGGTTGCACTTCAAAATGCTTGCATTTTCCAATTTTTCTTATCCTCTTAACATGTTCTTTGGGAATTCATAAAAGCATGCTTGTTTGTGTGAATGTTAGAAGACTTGTGCTAAGGTTTTAATATGCATTGTGTGCTAAGGTTTTACCTTGAAGGAATCATTAAGTATTGACTCTATCAGGTCAAGATTTGTGTGGTTCATTTACCATATTAATTCATCCATATTCATGGGACTCCACTCAACAGGAATCCATGCTTCATTGATCCTCAACAAGAAGAATTTGAGCCTCAGTCCCGCTATACTTCAAAATTGGGGTTCCTGTGACGCTTATCAGCCCACAGCTTTGATTCTTCATCAAAATGATCTCCTAAACCCTAATTATTGATTCCCTTAGTTTGTCAACATCCTCAAGAGTCTGCTAAGACCTTTAGATGGGAAGTAAGAAGCAAACTTACAAGATTTGGCCTCAGTGCATTCACAGTCAGAATTAGGGCTTGACTGAAACCCTAATCTTTTGGGATTTTGGTTCAAATGAAGTGTTAATGGTTTTAATCATCATATATTGTCTCATGAAGCATCCAAAGCATCCGTATAAAGTTTCGTGAGGTTTCTTGCAAGATAAGTAGGGTTTTGGTCGCGAAAGACTTCGTATATGACATTTTCCCCTAATAGCCCGATTTGGAATAACCATAACTCCTAAACCGTGCACTCAAATTAAACGACTCAAAGCTCATTGGAAAGCTCTCATCAAGATCTTTAATTCATTCCATATGACTTTTTGTCTAAAAATGCTTAGATTTTGAGTTATGAAGCTTACAAGACATTTTGGCCAAACACTTAGAAAATTTTCCAGCACTTTCCTCCACATTTTTCTCTAAGTTTGACCTCATTTTTCACCCATTTCTACTTGGATTCAAGACTTGAGTCCCAAATGAAAGTTGTAGAGCTTGACAAGAGCTTTCCAACCATATGTAGAACATCCCAATAGGATAAGCCAAACTCAAGTTATGGTGTTTTAAAATTAGGTACCTCAAATGTCAAAATTCAATAACTTAGAAATTTTTTCTAAGTCTTTTTTGCTTTCTCATGTGCACGACTCTAAGGGGTATTTTCTCATTATTACAAGCACATTCTCAAGCAACTTTCCACATAAGAATTAATCTATCAAATGTCCACTCTTCATAGAACTAAAAATCTCAAGAGTTGATGGAATGGTTATCAAGATATGACATGCGAAAATTGGTATGTTGAGATGTTGCAAATTCGGATTTCCTAACACTTGACACTATCACTCTTTTTTGCACGAGCTCCACATGTTTCCAAGCATAGTTTCAACTGGTCACCAACATAACATGTGCTATGCCACGTGTTCTCTCTCAAAGGAACCAAAAACCAAGTCATTTGGGCCATTGGTTGTGAAGTTGTCGTGTGAACAAGTTGGACCCGTGACTTTTTGTTTCACTACATACCATGCTTTCCAATCTAAACCAAGGCTCTCTACCTCATCAAGTACACGTCCAACCGACTCTTCCCACCATTCTCCAACGCTTTCTGTCACAAACCCGTGTAAGACAAAAAGAAAAACCTACACCATAGCATGTGTTTCCAAGGATTTTTCTTCTGACTCACTACAAAGATAAGCTGCATGGCCAGCTTTCACTTGGCTCAAGAATGATAGTATCCTGCAGAAGGCATGCCTCTACTGCATCCAAGACGGCAGCACACCAACTCACCTATAAAACCAACAAGTCTTCTAAAAAAGGAGGACAATCAAACAACAACACTAAAATCTCTAAAAATTTTCATTTCTTTGGAGCACACGGGAACTGGCTGGGAATAGGAAGAGGAACTCTTGCAATTTGCTTGGAAACTAGGTATGTTTTCTTAATCTCCATTCAATGTACATGCATTAGTCAATAGGTTACCATGTTGTTTGCTATAGTGTTGTGTTTATGTGGATAAATGACATTCTGAACCTCATGATAAGTTGTTTTTTTGAGAAGATTCCATGACTGCTCTAGTGTCAAAAATCATGAAGCTTGTATGGTTGAAATGTTGATGCTACCATGCTCATATTTTGTTTCTGTCTGGGATGATAACATGATATCATGTTACCTTCAAGATGCATAAAATGTGTCAACTTCTTTTAAGCACTGTTGGTTATGAATGTGGTATGGTTTGAGTTATGGAGAGCTTCTATATGGAATGTGAGGTTGAGACAGTAGCTAGTCATTCCTCCTTTAAACCTTTAGAGTTGGACTCATGTTGAACATGCACACGACATTTGTAATATGGTCTGATGTTGCTTTTGTTTACAAAATGTGGAAATATGTTCGTGATACATACTGTTTGGATGCATTTACCATAGGCACGACCATGACCACTTCAGCTCTACAAGTTTGTACACTAGTGTAATAGGGATGGTGTGATAACAGGTCGTTCACGTGGTTCATTTCCACTTCCTTTAAACTGTTTTAGTAAGTTAAGTTTATGTTGTTTGTTAACCTTGAACAAGTATGTTTGGTTCACATTGTGGAACAACTATCTTTTTAAACTAAACTCTATATTTTGGACCTCGTATTTCATTACAAACTGCTCATGTTTGAATCACTATCTTGCCCAACTATAGGATCATTGTGTTCCAAATGAAAAACACTTCACGTTAGTTTTTATTTCAGGTTGATTGGTTGGGTTTTATTTGAGTTAGGATAAATTAAAGTTGAATGTTTGTGTTGATATTGTACGATAGCAGTGTTGTTTTGCATGTTGTTTTGCATGTTGTTTTGCTATGCGTGTTTCATATTTGATTGGTTGGTTTTGTTGTCGCATTCGGGTATCCTCACGTATAACACATGATCACGCACCACTTCCCCCACGTCTGTGCATGCATGTGTTAGTTTTACCATATTTTCAATGTTTGTTGACTTATATATTAATGGATGCATATTATATAACGGATGTATTTGCCGTCCCAACGGTTCACCACACGCCTTGCCTTTCCCCTTGTACCAAAAGATCCTGGGTTCGATCCGTAGTGATCAACCCTTTTGTTTTTTTCATTTCTATCTCGCTTGTTTCAAGTATGTATTTGTGTTTGCGTTGTATGATTAACTGCGCGCGTTGGCCTGCTGGGTATTGTTTTAAGATGTACACGGAATGTCTTGAGTTCAATCCTCAGGTGTGACATTTCCATTTATTTTTATCACTCATCCATCTTATCATTTCATCTTAGTACTTAAATTTCAAAATGACATAACATGTGCATTGTTAATCCTTTTACCCCATTCTTTTTGCTATACTTTCCTAATTAAATCTACCTTCTCCACATAAAAAGAAAAATGGAAAAAAACTTATCTTTAATTTTTATAATTTGTTTCTTAATTGTTAATATGTGAGGTGTTTCTATTTGTTAATTAATATGCTTCCTAACTGTTAATTATATTGTTAATTGTTAATTGCTCATTTTAATTATCAATTATATCTCAAATGCATTATTAATCCTAATTGTTAATTGTTATTCTCAATAATATTGTTAAGTCTTAAATTATCAATTTGTGTCTTAAATTTTGAGATTTCTAACGTATGGTTAAATATTAATTTTCTAATTGTTAATTATCCCTATGTAGTTAATTTTTAAATCACCTTGTGTGTTAATTGTTAATTTAAATTGCCTTGTCAATTAATTATCAATCTTGGTTTAATTATCAACATCATCTATGAGCACCTTTGTTGATCTTGAAGTGTTACCTCACTAATTGACTTGTTTAATTCTTGAACTAATATATTCATGTTAATTTATCACATGCTTGATTTTTTACATGAATGTTATCCTTGATATCATTCTATATGTTTGCCTTCCTAAAGATTGAAACATATTGATGTGTCTTTAACAATCATGTTCATCTTATCCATACTTTATCACGAAATATATCGCCATCTTCATGCTTATGTTGCTTCCATCATGTTATCTCATATCAATATTCTAACTTGTATCGTGTCTTGTCAATTGTAATTTTATCACTTATATGTTTATTATGTCTTACTACTATTTGTATGCCTATTTGTTATCATCTAAACCTTTTCAAAACAATATCAAAATTCTCGATCCAACGTCGAGCCCATTTTCTACCCATGTAAGTCGATCGCCTTCGTGCATCGCATTCAACCTTTTGGTCACCAGACACAAGTCTAGCATCACTCTGCTAGAACCCTCGCCTAAATAACGTAATTTAATCGCATTAATATCCAAAGGAAAATCCCATGCGTAATAACCATGTTATTGTGCATGGTGCATATCATCTGCATTCATAATCGTCACCTTAAGATAAGGCAATTAGACAACTTAGGATAGATTTTCTAGGTTAGTCCCCCACAAACTTTGATTTCTTTAATCAAACTTTAGCCTACCAAATTCTCCACACAAGAGAATTAGATGTTAATCATCTCAAAGAAAGGGACATACAATCCCATCCCCCACAACATACACACATTTTCAAAAAAACTGTGGTGGTCTTTCTTAAGATGATGACTCATCTTCTTTTCCTAAACCTTTAAAACATTTAGTATCTTTAATGAAGAACTACAAGTGCTCTGATTCCCCCCTGACAGGATATGTAGGCATAAGATGAGATATCTTGTCGAGCACACTTAGGAATAAAAATGATAAATCACCTACCCTTAAACCCTTAGCAAAGCAGATAACAAATAACATAAGATGAATCAAGAGGTTCCTGTAGAGTACTACAGATATCTAGGATGCTAACACCTTCCCTAGGTATAACCAACCCCCGAACTTATAATCTTAGTGCATTTGCATTGCATTGTGGGAATTCGGTTTTTCTCCCTTCCTTTGGATAAAATCAAAGACCGGTGGTGACATTAAAAATGCGATCCTAGTTAACCAATAACTATGGTATCCAATTTTCACCGCGACAGAAATGGCGACTCCACTGGGGATAGCTCATAAGAGGGTTCCCCCTAACTTGTTTAATTATGTTATTTGTTATGCTTGCTTGGGTTGTCACTTTGAGTGGTGAGGAGTCCTAGACCCGGACATGAGTATAATTATAGGAGATGATATGGTCAAGGGTACTTTGACGGAGTCGATTCCTGAAAAGTCGAATTGAGAAAATCATCGCTCAGTTTAGGTTCTTTTGAACTTAATATTGTTTGAACGAGTACATTCGTGAAAACGGTATTAACTTCGACCAAGGACCTTTAAGACTGAGGACCGTAGCACCTTTAACCCAACTTGGCCTTTTAGGACGTAGTGCGGTGATTATGCGGGAGTCCATTTCCAAATAATTGTCACGCGATACTACACTCAGACGAGATTCTCTTGAGAATATTATTGACTAACCGAGTAATTTGGGAAGTCGATAATATCCGAAAGATGGGTCGTAGACTCTGGGAACTCTTAGAACCCGTTCGGCAGGTACATTCTGAAACCACACCACCCTATGGGATGGGTATACCTTGACTCCACTCATGCTCCTTTGAACCTAGGACTCTTTGTTTGCTTGTTTGTGTGCCCTTTTGTTTGTGTATTTGTGCATACATGCATACATAAGCATCATTTTCGTTCAAGTTCATGGAGTCTGAGTCTTTTATTTACGTCGTAGGGTACCATGGACAATGAAAGAAAGAACACCGTGAAGTATACTTACAAGAGTTTTGACACAAGTGACCTAAGGAGGTTAGAGACTCTGTTGGTTAATCCAAAAGGATTCGAGCGTAGATATGGGGCGCTTTTGTTTTTGTTGAAGGTGAGGGTTGATCAAGGACTTCTCTCCACCCTATTTCAATTTTATGATCTGGTATATCATTGCTTCACATTCCCTGATTACCAACTGGTGCCGACTCTTGAGAAATATGCATGTCTGACCGGTGTACCTATTTTGGATAAGTCTCCTTTTCCCATTTTTGGTAAGGACCCTAAGGAACAAGAGATTGCTAAGGCGACACATTTAAAGTTAGCAGACATACGAGGGAATATGACTACCAAAGGAGGGATTTCTGTTTTGCCTATGAAATTTCTAGTGGAGAAAGCTTATCATTATGCCAGGCGTTCCGACATGGCTGCCTTTGAGACTATATATGCTTTAATGATTTATGGTACCTTCCTGTTCCCCAATCTCAAGGACTATGTAGACCTCAATGCTATCAAGATATTCATGAAGAGGAACCCTGTCCCTACTTTGTTAGCTGAAGCTTATCACGCCATACATTCGAAGCATGCCAAAGAAGGACAGATCACCTGCTGTGTACCCTTATTGTACAAATGGTTTACCTCGCACTTACCCAAGGCTAACATTTTCTGGGACCTTAAAAGGGGATGGTGGTCTAAGAAGATCATGGCCCTTACTCATTCTGACGTTGATTGGTATAACCCTTATAGGTACGAGGATGTTGTGATCATTGATAGCTGTGAAAAGTTCGGGAATGTGCCTCTTCTTGGCATACAAGGAATGACCAGTTACAATCCAGTCTTAGCTCGCAGACAGTTCGGTTACCCTTTGAAGGTCAAGCCTCTTGGTATTCATACAGAAGGATTTTTCTCCAAGGATTACAAAAAGCAGGAGGAATTGAGGGGCAGGATTTTAGAAGCCTGGAGGGACAAGCACAAGAAAGATAGGAATGCTTTGGGGAAGCATAACTGTGTCTCCATGGACCCCTACCTACAATGGGTCAGAAGAAAGGCTATTGAGCTAAGGATGCCCTATGATCGACAAGAGCCTATGGTCTTGAATGAAGAACCTGTCTTCATCTTTGCATCTGAGATAGAGGAATTAAAGATCGCCTTAAGGAAAGCTCAGCAGATAGGGAATGCTTGGAAGGATAAGTGTGAGGTGCTTGTGGAAGAGAATGAAGGGCTTCAAAGACAACTAGAGGCAAAAAGTGAGGAAGTTCTCTCTTGCAAAAGGAGGAAGTTACAAGAAGACCCGAGTCCCTCAAACCCTGAGTCTACTTCGTGGGAAACGATAATAGATGAGCTGGTTCTCGAGAAGTCCCGAATGGAAGAAGAGATTAAGAAGTACAAGCTAAGACTATTGGGGGAATCTCCTCAGGCCGTTTATTAGCCTTTATTTAATTATTGTTAAAAACTTTTGTAAGAATATCAACGGTTGTAATGTTTTCCTTACGAATTTTTAATTCCCGTTTCTTTCACTTGTAACAAATTTTGTATGATTAATGAAATCATGTCCGTTGGTATTCTATGACGATTATAAATACTCAAATTCCACGAACTTTTGTATCTCATTGAATTTGCATTCTCATTCTCATTCACTTCAAAGAACTCAAAGTTCGTTGTTTTAGATATCGCAAAATGGATCATGGAAGGAAAGGAACGGTACCATACACCTTCACGGTTTTTGATGTGGAACAGTTGAGGGAACTAGGAGGTCGGGTAAGGGATCCAGATGCCTTCGCCACAAAACACGGGCATATTCTCTCTTTATTACAGGTACAAGTAGCTGAGGGTCTATTAGAGACATTGGTTCAACTCTACCATGTAATCTACCACTGCTTCATCTTTCAAGATTTCCAGTTGATGCCCACCTTAGAAGAGTATTCTGCCCTATTGGGAATCCCCGTCAAAGATTCACCCCCGTTCTACGGTGGAGAAGGAATACCCAGTCAGGAAGACATCGCGAGAGTGACTCGCATCAAGCTGTTGGAGATCCAGACCCACATGATATTCAGAGGAGGAATCGACGGTTTACCTGCTCAATTCTTATTCGAGAAAGCTCGGGAGTTCGCCGACAAAGGAAAAACTAGGGCTTTCAAGAACCTTTTCGCGTTACTGGTTTATGGTCTATTTTTGTTTCCGAATGTTGAGAATTTCGTTGATGTTCATGCTATCAGGATTTTCATGCTCAAGAATCCTGTCCCTGCACTGTTGGCCGATGCATACCACTCGATTCATTCAAAGATCCTGAAAGGAGAAGGTCAGATCGTGTGTTGTACTGCTATCCTCTATACGTGGTTTATTTCGCACCTACCAAAGACCACGACCTTCTGGGATGTGAGGGATGGCTCTGAATGGCCCGTTAAACTCATGGCTCTCACTCATTCGGACATCGTTTGGCATGATCCGATATACGGAGGAATTCCCATGATTCACAGTTGCAGAGATTTTTCCAATGTGCCTCTTCTTGGCACGAAAGGGTGCACCAGTTACAATCCTGTTCTCGCCCGTCGCCAGCTTGGACATCCAATGACTGAGATACCTGACCCAGGAAACCTGAAAATAATTTTTCTCTATGAGGGAGAAGACCTCCAGCTGAAGATACGAATTCTGTTTGCCTGGCGTCAAATCAACAGACAAGGAATGACTGCAGTAACAAACCCTGACTGCACAGTTACAGAATCGTGCTTGGAGTGGTCACGCAAGTGGGCCCTCGCTCTGACAATGTCGTACCCTCGGCCCAAGCCTCCTGTAGTGGAACCGGATGAAGTTTCAAGGCTGAAAGCAGAAGTGGAGAAACTGACACTGTACAAGTACATATTGCAGGAAAGGATTGACAAGTTGATGGACGAACTCAGTGAAGAAAAGGGGGCATCATCCAGCGGATCGAAGCCCTAGTTCCTCTTTGCTGTATTCTGTTGTTTATTGTACTAAAAGCCCTGAGGGTGTACCGTTTGTAACAAAAGCTTTAAAATTTCAATGAAAAAGCTTCCAATTACGATATTTAATTGCGCTTTCGAGTTCCTTGAAGTGAATGTTGCATCATGCTGCATCATACACATCATTAGCATTTGCATCCGCATTCTTTTGTGTTCCGAGTCCTCACCCGTGTTTCTCCTCATCAGTTGTTGTTAAGAGAAAGACAAGTTGAAGCCCCGATACAATACTCGAGCCAATCGCAAGAAAAGAATGGATCAACTCGAACAGGAAAATAGAGCACTCTGGGAGGAGGTTTCAACATTGAAAGAAAGTCTAGAAAAGATCAACGGAATGATGGAAGCTTTGATGGCTACTCAGAATCAGCCATCACACAACACTGTTATCTCTGAAGTAATATCAGCACCGATCCCAGTGGTGCCCACTACAAACGAAGTTCCTGGTTATCCGTGGGGTATGCCTCCTAACTTTACTCCAGCTGGATATCACCCGACTGTTTCTCAAGTTATTGCTACAACTGTTGTGATGACTACGCCACCTCCCGTGGTAAATGCTACTCCGTTTCATCTGGAAGAACCTGTGTTTCATGCTGACTTTAGTGAGAATGCCGGAATGGAAGAACGAATGGATGGTTTCCAAGATCAGTTCCTAGAAATGAGGAAAGAAATCAAGGCCCTTCGTGGAAAAGAGTTGTCCGGGAAGAGCGCCTCTGAGCTGTGCTTGGTTCCCAATGTCAAGATTCCTCCAAAATTTAAACTCCCTGATTTGGAGAAGTATAAAGGGAACTCTTGCCCACACAGTCACATAGTTATGTATGCCCGGAAAATGTCGGTTCATAAGGACGACGATCCCCTATTGATACACTTCTTCCAAGATAGTTTGACTGGTGTAGCCCATAAGTGGTACATGGGGTTAGATAGTTCAAAGGTCCGCAGCTTTAATGATCTCTGTGAGCTTTTTATCAAGCAGTACAAGTATAATGTCGACATGGCACCAGATAGAGACCAGTTGAGAGCTATGGCCCAGAAAGAAAGAGAAAGTTTTAAGGAGTACGCCCAGCGCTGGCGTGAACTTGCCGCTCAAGTTACTCCACCTCTGGAGGAAAAGGAGATGACTAGAATTTTCCTGAAAACACTGAGCCCGTTTTTCTATGAAAGAATGGTAGCCAGCGCGCCTAATGACTTTACCGAGATGGTGAACATGGGAATGCGTTTGGAGGAGGGCGTTCGTGAAGGAAGATTGGTAAGAGAAGGAAGCACTTCCAGCAATACCAAGAAGTATGGAAGTACGTTCGGGAAAAAGAAAGAACAAGAAGTAAGTGTTGTACACGAAGGACGGACGAAAGAAAGGTATCAGCAACACCCGCATGTCGCTGCTGTGACCCTAGTTATTAATGCTCCAACTTACCAGCCACAGTTTGCACGACCTTACCAACCACCACCTCAAACTCCATCTGCTTCGCCACAACAATATCGTCAGCAAAATCAGCCGTCTTCTCAGCAAACCCGACAACCATTCAATAGCCCAAATCGTATGGTGAGGAAGCCAAATTTTGACCCAATTCCTACGTCCTATGCAGAAATTTTTCCAGCATTGTTGGAAAAGGGTCATATCCAGACTAAGCCACCGCCAGCAGTGCCCAAGGACCCTCCTTATTGGTATAGAGGAGATCAGTTTTGTCCCTATCATCAGGGAGCGCCGGGCCATAATATTGAGAATTGTTATGGAATGAAAGCCGATGTTCAAAGATTGGTCAAGAGCGGAGTTATAACTTTCAAGGATTCGAACCCAAATGTGCAGAATAATCCCCTACCACCACACGGGGCTGCCAATGTGAACATGATCCAAGAATGTTCCGCAGAAGAAATTGAAGAAGTATTTGTAATAGTTCCCTATATCAAAGAGCTAGAACGAATTGAGTTCACTTATGACAGCCGGAAGACTGCTACAACTCCTCTAGTTATTAATGTACCTGGTCCAGTTCCTTACACTTCCAGCAAGGCTATTCCCTACAGATATAACGCCACTATGCTTGAAAATGGTAAGGAGGTGCCTTTGTCTAATCCGTCATCTGTAGTCAATATCGCTGATGTTAGCCGGATTACGAGAAGTGGCCGAGTTTACACTGCACCAACTAAGGAGGTTCCTTCTGAACAACCAGTTGTGAATAATGCAATCTTGGGGTAGTCCGGTAAGAATGATTCTGTAGACAAATCGGATGAGATCCTGAAAATGATCAAAAGAAGTGAATACAAGGTGGTGGATCAGTTGCTGCAGACACCATCCAAAATATATGTGTTACAACTATTGATGAATTCTGAGGCCCATAGGCAGGCGTTACAAGGAGTACTCGAGCAGGCATACTGTAGCGAGCGATTTTGGACGCGGTTCTTAAGCGCTGGTCGCTCTCTGCGGTTTGAGCTTTGACTACAGGTCGATTCATTTTTTATCCTATTGTGAGCTGAATAAGGAAGGGAAATAGATGTCTCAAATTGACCCTGCTTGCATACTGAGTTTAAACAGCGGTCTGTTAGGTAACGGATGCTATCAATGTGGGGGGGCCTTTGTACTGGTTATTTGTATTTTCACCAATACTATTTTCTTTCTTTTTACCTGGGCAGAATGGTTCTGGCGGGGAACAAGGATTAGGATGTTAGGACTGGTGCTTTTGAATTACTTCTTTTGATTGATGGAGATATGGGATTTGGGTTTTTTGTTGATTGCGCTCGCTAAGATCTTTTTCTTTCGATCTTATGCCTACGTATTCCCGTTTACCGAAACAGGGAAATCAGAGCGTTCGTAGTTCCTCCTATTCTATGGGAGGAAATGGGTGTTTTGGTGTCTTGTTCAAAGCCCAAGACGTGAAGCGAAAGGTGATTTGTATCTTGTTCAAAGCCCAAGATGTGAAGCTGAAAGGTCTATTTGTGTCTTGTTCAAAGCCCAAGACGTGAAGCAGAAAGATCTCGGCTTTAGAGAGAATTTGTCATCTCTAAAGAGGGGAGAAGGAGAATTACTTTAACTGGGATACGTGGATCTGAGCAATGCCATAATTTCCGAAGAAAGGGTTTTAACCTGAAGGAGAAGACTTTAACTCAGTGTAGAGCAATGCCATCTTTCCTTAGGAATTTCTCATGCTAAAAGAGGGACAGTGGCATGGATGTAGATGATCCAGAGGCTTGCCGCTTACAACGATTAAATGAAGGGAAAGGAGTTGTTGATGTTTATATACTGTGAACGAGGCACAACTTTGATGCTAAAAGGTTAATTGGATTAACCAGTGGTTTTCTTATACAAAGCCTAAGAGGAGGCTACTTTGTGTCCCGTACAAAGCCCGAGAGAGAGGCTAAAAGTTTTTGACCCGACGATGGAGTCTTTTGGTATCTCGTATAAAGCCCGAGATGGAGGCTATTTGACTCAACAAGGGAGTTTTTTTTATCTCGTATGAAGCCCGAGATGGAGGCGATTGTTTGTTTGGCTCAATGAGAACCTTTTTGTATCTCGTACAAAGCCCGAGATGGAGGCGAAAGGGGGATTGACTCAACGAGAGAGTCTCTTATGTGTCTCGTACGAAGCCCGAGAGAGAGGCGAAAAGGGTTGTTTGACTCCACTGGGGAGGATTATGGTATCTCGTACGAAGCCCGAGATGGAGGCTATTGTAACTGTTTCAGTTGAGTGACAGATCCAATATACTGATTTTAAAAGAGAAAATCAGTTCTTATATGAGCAACACTGTACTCAGGGATTTGATTTGAGGATCAGGGATATTTCCTTCTCTTTGAGGAAACGGGAAATCCAAAGGGTTTCGAGACTGTCCGAGTCTGCGGGTTTCCTTCCTATTTAACGAAGGGTGCTTGAGAATGTCTTTGAGACTCAAGGAAGTTAGACTGTCCGTGTCTAGAGTTTTATCTTTTGTACTATGCTTTGAGAAACAGTAGTAGACTCTATGAAAGGACTGTTCTATGAAGATGACTAGGTTCTGTTCCTATACCTCTAGGAGGTCGTCGGGACAATTTGTACGAAGCCCAAGAGGAGGCTAGAAACTTTTAAGAAGCCGACGGGTCCTTGTACGAAGCCCAAGAGAAGGCTATCATTCCCGGAGGAAGAGATCATTATACGAAGCCTAAGAGGAGGCTGTGAATACTTCTAAGAAGCCGTAGTGTCCTTGAATAATGCCCAAGAGGATGCCGATGCTTTTAAGAAGCCCGTGGGTCTATCATCTCCTTTCCATTGGGAGAGATAACTCTTTTAAAGATAAAAACCACTGGTAAACGTGCGAGGTTTACTATCCAGCGACTTTTAGATTTTAAAGAGGGTTCCTTAGTTAAGGTCCAAGGTTATGACCGTAGTGGGTACCCAAACCCCGAGACATTCAAGGCAAGCTATCCATGAGGAATAGATCAAGTCAGGAAAGTTCGAGAATTGGGAAGAAACTCAAAGATGCCATTCACGGAGAATACATTCGTCTTGGGGAGTAGAGCTTCTTGACGATTCCTAAGGAGGACAGCCGAAGAGAAGACTGTATCTGGTGCTCCTATTGGGGATCTAGGCGTCTATTTCTACGAATAAATGAAACGGTGTCACCTAGTTCTAGACGTAGTTGCCGGGAAAACTCGAAATATCTATACTATTATTACATAGTAGATATGAGTTTATGAAAGGAGACTTACAGTGAGCAGCCCCACAATACAGTTTATAATATGAAAACAGTAAACGAAAGCGATAACCACTTACTCGGTTGTAGTGCTTCCATGCTGTTTGGTTAGTTGTTCAACAAAGAAAGATTGAAAACAATAGTATATTCAAAATCAAAGGAGAAAGTGCTTTGAAAAAGAAAGATTTGGGGCTTACAGCTCAAGGAGAGGCCCAGGGTTTTATCAGTGAGCGCACTGTTTGACTTTGTACAGCGGGACTTATACAAGTGACTGGGGCCCAAAAAGGTTTTCTGTACAAAGGGATGGGTCTTACACTCTCTCAAGAGGCCCAAAAAGGTTTAAAGAAAATAGTGGGGCTTATAACACAGGGTAGGCCCAAATGATTTTTCGTTTAAAATGGCGATCGCGCCGAGGTTTTCCCTTTAACGCAGAGGGACTTATACAATAAGTGAGGCCTAAGATGTTTTGATTAAAAGGGGGATGGGTCTTACACTCTAATAGAGGCCTAAAAAGGTTTTCTATGGGTCTTATAGCTCAAGGAGAGGCCCAGGGTTTTTTTTGAAAAGATGACGATCGCGCCGTTTGTTTTTGACGGTATCGGGACTTATTACAATATACTGAGGCCCAAAAATGATTTGGTCAAAAAAAGGATTGGGTCTTACACTCTATTAGAGGCCCAAAAAGTTTTAAGAAAAAAAAGAAATGGGTCTTACTACTCGAGGGTAGGCCCAGATGGTTTTTATTTTTAAACGGGCGACGATCACGCCGTTTACTTGTACAGAGGGACTTATACAATGGATGAGGCCCAAAAAGTTTTTGTACAAGGGGGGATGGGTCTTACACTCTCTCAAGAGGCCCAAAAATGTTTTATGAGGGTTGAATTAATCCAAAACCCTAATTTGTTTTCAAAATGTATTTAATTGAATAAAAATTAAATTAAAATGATCAAAAATTGTTTAACACATGGAAAACAAATTGTGATCTTGGATTAATGCTTCAAAAATTAAGTATTGACCTACAAAATAATTAGAAAGCATTAAAAGCTGCAAAATCAAAGTAGAAAAAATATTTAAAATGCCAAAAACAATCAAAATATTAATTCTTTACAAAAATATCAATTATATGAAATAAATAATATTTTTGGGATTTTTTGATAAAATAAAATATTTCAACATTTTTGTGAATTATCAAAAAAAGAATCAACTCAAAATCATTAAAACTCAGAGAGAAATTAATTTTTTAATCAATTAAACAAAATCACAAAATTCAAATATTTGAATTTCTAAAAATGGCGCCAAGAACAAGCTGAAGAACACGCGCGTGTTCTTGGTTTCTCAGATTTGCGTTTTCTATCCAATCTCCATGAATACGTAATCATATCATGCAATCCACATATCATTATGCTCGTCTCAACCTCACGATCATGTCTATGTACTTTAATTTCATTTAAATTAAACATACAACAAGAAATCACGAAGAGACCTCAAGAACCCTAATTTCTGCATGAAGGCTAGGATTTTTTATACACGATTCAAACAATGCAATTAATTGAGGGAAAACATTCCATGCATGATTATGAACATATGGCCAAATTATTGTACGAGGAAATATGCATAGATTGAGAGATGACCAAGTATGTGCTTACCTCCAAGTCGTGACAGCAAGTGCAATGTGATTTTTGATTTGGAGGTGTTACAGATGAGTGGTGATGATCTGAACAGCTTCCCTACACCCTATGGATTGTGTTTGGATGGTTGGACTTGATTGAAATTGGCTGGATCACTTTGTGGTACCTCAGCTGCAACTTGTTTGAAAATTTGAGCAACCAGCTGGTGATTTTGTGAAATTGATGCTTCAGAAATAATCTAAGTGTTTGATCAGCTCATATGTGATGTATTTAAGGTGTGTGAGTGATTGGTTTGATTGGAATTGCTCTCAAACTCAAAACCCGATAGTGACTTGCCTTAGAAGGCAAAATTGGAGTGAAAGAAGAGATTTTGAGGAAAGCATCTGTTAGATGGCTTTGGTGTACTTAAACTGACCACAATTGAGCTCTATTTATAGTAGAGCAAGTTTGTTTTGTAAGGAATAGTGAATGGCAGCTGGTAAGTAGGTTTGGCCAATGTTGGCAAATGAAAATCCAAGTCTCCTCTAGCCATTGACTAGAGGTTAGGGCACAGAGCTTTGGTCCCCTTGGTCTTGGATAAGTCTTGACTGATTTTATATGAGAATGGCTCAGTCCATGCCACCTTGATGGTTCCATTGAATGCCTCATTCCAAATTTGAAGTCTTGTCCCTAGTTTGGCCATTCTAGGTTCAACATGTTATTTCTTGTTCCATGGACTTTGGAGGTTTGGCTCAGTGATTGTCCCCTTTAGATTCAATCCTCTGAGGTGTACAAGTGGATAGGAGCAATTGAATTTGGCTGATTTTGGCAAATCGACCAAAGTTGCAAATTCTGCCTTGCCTTGACAGATTTCAGCAAGGCAACTTGGCAATGTTGTATCTCATGGTGTAGGTTGAATTTGGCAATGTTCTTGGCCATTTTGGAAAGCTCTTACATGATACAACAACTGTTTAAACAAGTTTGGTTTTGATCTCTTTTGATTCCAAGTGAAAAATCCTCCTACATTTGGCATAAAGTGAGGCAGAATCTGACTTAGTGAAAATTTCACTAAGTGTTGGAAAAAGTGACATTCTCACTTTTCAGCCACTTTGATCACTCCATAACTCAAAATCCTTAATGAATTGGAATGACTTGTAGTTGAAGTTTTTGTAGGTGATAATGAGGGCTACAAATCCATCTTTGGATGAGAAAAAATGGCCTTGTGGTTTAGGAGTTATGGTCCTCCAAAGTTGGTACCTTTGCCACTTTATCTTTAACTTAGAAAAATTTCTAAGTTTTATGGTTACCCCTTTTACAAGTTATCTCACTTTTCTTGATTTTTCTTGATGAATGATGATTCAAATCATACATTAACATCATTTTAGGGTTAAAAATCCATTTTGGTGAAAAATCTCAAAAAGTCAAAGTTGACTTTTGTGCACAGTTGACTTTTTATCAGATGAATTCCAAACTGTGCAATTCCTCAGGAAATCATGTCCTTGACCTAAATCAAACTTGATGGACATGTTCCATGGGTGTCATAGGGTATATTCAATCATGTATTAGGGTTTGGGAGCATCTCCTGGTCAAAAGTCAAAGTTACAGTTGACTTTTCTCTTAAAACCCTAATTGTGGTGCAGATGAAATTGAGACTTGTTGCTCAAACTTCTTGGATCAATCCATTGTTCCAAATGGATCAATATGGTATATTAGAGACCCTAAAATCATGTCTTGAGGTCTTGGCTCATGGTTTGTCCCAAAATTCAACTTAGGGGTGAATTAGGTCAAGAAACCCTAACTCCTGATTTTTGATGAATGCATCCCCTGAGGCAAAATTGACTTGATGCATGGGTTCATGAGGTTCCATGAAGTATATTAGTTTATTTTTTGGATCATTGCCTTGTGCCCAGATGAAAATTTCCATCTGGAGGCCCTGGTCGACCAAAACCCTAATTTGGTGACACTGTCGATCTTGAGACTTGATCCACCTAAAAAGGAGCAGCCTTGTGCTTAATCCTTGAAGTGTGAGTCCTTTTTGATCCATTGTGGATGTTTAAGAGATTAGACAAGTTTAAGATCATGTCATTTCTTGATTGATCCTTTGTCTAAGCACTCAGAGAGGGCTTGAAACCCTAATTTTGATTGTAGTGGATGCTCACCCATCTTTGGGGAGACTAATGAAGCATAAAAGGTACATACATATTGTGATGATGATTTTCACAATGATGGGAAATCTAAGTGGTCAAAATTTGGGGTATTACAGATGCCCCTATTTAATCTTCTTGGACCCGAAGGTGTGAATGACGAAGGGATTCGGGCATTCGGGGTGCAAGAGGATTAAATATCGGAATACCCGAAATTTTGATGGTGGTTATGAATGGTAGCTTACGCATTCATCTTCTTTAGCTAAGCAATGATGCTTAGAAAAGGTAAACTTCCCCTCGATCCTGGTTTCCTACCAAGGAACTGGTCTCAGTTTTCTTTTGAAATAAACTTCCCCTCGTTCTTGGTTTCCTACCAAGGAACTGGTCTTAGTTTCTGATTTAAACTTCCCCTCGTTCTTGGTTTCCTACCAAGGAACTGGTCTTAGTTTCTGATTTAAACTTCCCCTCGTTCTTGGTTTCCTACCAAGGAACTGGTCTTAGTTTCTGATTTAAACTTCCCCTCGATCCTGGTTTCCTACCAAGAACTGGTCTTAGTTTCTTTTGTCAATAAACTTTATTGACACGGGATGCTATGTGTAGCGGTTTTCCTTCAAACTTCTCGCCGAATTTTCCTGGGGAGATGCCATTTGACAGAAAAAGGTTTGATGTCAGACTTGCTGGGGAACCCAACGTCTGAGTTGTAGAGTTGCACAAACTTCTCTGTTGGAGACGCCATTTGTCGATTCTACTGGGGAAAGCGAGTCTCTTGAGAGACTGTTTTCATTTGGGATCTTTCATCATACTTTTCTCGGGATCTTCCCGGAGAAACGCCATATGATGGGGTCCAATTTTGAGGTGCCAATGACCTTTTCATCAGCGGTTTTTTAGAGCAAAACTGGCGTGCTGCCGAATCTCTGATCACGAGGCTTTCTCTGTGGATTTTCCTTAATCCGGGAAAGCAAGGATATCATCTTCAATGGCGAAGAGTGATGTTTATTGAAAGTTTTCTCTGGCTTTTCAGAGGTTCAAGTTATCAAAGTGGCCACGTGCCAACTTCTTTCCAGAATTAAACTGGAAGCGAGGTTGTTCCGACACAGTATTTCCTGACGAGGCAAGAACTGACAACTCGATTGAGAGGACTTCTATCACTAGGGGACAAGACCGACTAGAGTGATAGTGATGCAATATGAAATGTGAATGCAAATAAAAAATGCATGATGTATGTATGTATATGCTGACAAAACAGACGCGACATACAGACTAATGGATGAACACAATTGGATACTCGGCCATCGCGGGGCGAAGAAGTACCGTTGATTCAAAATAGAAATTCTACCTTGCTTAGGAGAGATAGTCCCGTTGGGAGCTATGTCGATCGGGCTTAGGAGATGAGAACTCGGCTGAGGCGTGTCAGACGAAACAAGGTCTCTGACACAGTTGATCCCTTCATTCAGGCATACTGGCTTAGAAGGAGTACTTTGATTCTGCACTTTGAAGTTCGCTTACTTCGGGAGAAGCGATCAATGTTCTTCTGATGTTCAACAGTCAAAAGAAATGCCATTTCTAATTTAAAAGCAGAAAAAGTTTAACAAGTAAATTCATTTTTGTTTTATTTCAAGAATCGCTGATTAAGTTTAAACAACATCGTTCTGTAAAGCTAAAACAAGTAAAGAATTACAAACAAAAGCACGAGGGCTCAAATTTTATTGATAAGATGGAGATCAGCCAAACGCGTGATTCCAAAGAGTATATACAAAGTTAGAAAATGGTAATTTACAGGGAAAAGGGCTACGTTGAAACATAACGATCACTATCCTTCTACCAACTTTGAATTCGGGGCATCCTGAGCTTCCGTCGAAGATGACCTTTGACTGGAGATTTCCTCCGATAGATGATGTAACTACTGCTGAGGGACTTGCCTCTGTTGAACATAGTTACTTGCCATTATCCCTAACTTTTTCCTGGATTGTACTATGAGGTTTCCAATCCATCGGGATGATTCTTTTCATGTCTCTAACTTTTGCCTGGACCGCCCTTTAGGGTTTTCAATCCACCGAGACGTTTTTTTTTTTTAGTTTAGGCGAAGTATTTCTTGACTACATCAACATTCGTGGGGTAGGAAAATTCCTCTCCGTCCATGGTTGCAAGTCTCAAGGCGCCTCCTGAGAAAGCTTTCGTGACCACATAGGGGCCATCATAATTTGGGGTCCATTTGCCCCGAGAATCAGTGAGAAATGATTGTATCTTGTTGAGCACAAGGTCTCATTTCCTGAAGACACGAGGTTGGACCTTTTTGTCGAACGCCCTCTTCATTCTCTGTTGATACAAATGACCATGGCATAGTGCCGTGATTCACTTCTCTTCGATCAGATTCAGTTCGTCATGTCGACTTTGACACCATTCAGCTTCGGTGAGCTTAGCTTCCATCAATACCCGGATTGATGGGATCTCTACTTCTATGGGGAGCACTGCCTCCATGCCATATACTAGAGAGAAAGGGGTTGCCCATGTTGAAGTACGGACAGATGTGCGATAACCGTGAAGAGCAAAGGATAGCATTTCGTGCCAATCTTTGTAAGTTACAACCATCTTTTGAACAATCTTCTTGATGTTCTTGTTAGCCGCTTCTACCGCTCCGTTCATCTTGGGTCGGTAGGGAGATGAGTTATGGTGTTCGATCTTGAACTCTGCACACAACTCTTTCATCATCTTATTGTTCAAGTTAGACCTATTATCAGTAATGATCTCGCTTGGAACACCATAACGGCAGATGATATTGTTTTTGATAAATCGGACCACCACTTGTCGGGTTACATTGGCGAATGACGCTGCTTCGACCCACTTGGTGAAATAGTCAATGGCTACCAGGATGAACCGATGTCCGTTTGAAGCCTTGGGCTCAATCATACTAATCATATCGATTCCCCATATGGAAAATTGCCACGGGGAAGAAAGAACTTTAAGATGTGATGGCGGTACATGAATTTTGTCGGAGTATATCTGACACTTGTGACACCTCCTCATGTACTTGTAGCAGTCGGATTCCATGGTCAACCAATAATACCCAGCCCTGAGAATTTTTCTCGTCATTGTGTGTCCGTTGGCATGAGTGCCAAAGGATCCTTCATGAATTTCTTTCATGAGCATGTCTGCTTCTGGTCTGTCGACGCATCGGAGGAAGACCATGTCAAAATTTCTCTTATAAAGAGTGTCACCGCTCAGGAAGAAGTTTCCAGCCAATCTTTTGAGGGTCTTTCTATCTTTTCTGAGTGCCCCAGATGGGTACTTTTGTTTCTGAAGGAAGCATTTGATATCGTGATACCAAGGTCTGTCGTCTATGACTGCTTCAATCGCGAAGATGTAAGCGGGTCGTTCAAGGCGCATTACGTCAATCTTAGGTAGGTCATTCCATCGACCTACACTAATCATGGAAGAGAGATTGGCTAATGCATCAGCCATGTGATTCTCATCACGAGGGATGTGATGAAAGTCAACTCTGTTGAAGAAGGGTAACAACCTTCTTGCATAGTCTTTGTAAGGAATCAATCCTGATTGGTATGTGTTCCAATCTCCTTTTATCTGATTGATAACCAGGGCTGAATCGCCGTATACGTCCAAGTTTTTGATCCTTAAATCAATCGCTTCTTCGAGACCCATGATACATGCTTCGTATTCGGCCTCGTTGTTCGTACATTTGAACGTAAGTCTGGCAGTGAAAGGAATGTGGGAACCCTGAGGGGTAACAATGATTGCCCCAATTCCGTTTCCATAATGATTAACTGCTCCGTCAAAGATAAGTCCCCACTGGGAACCTGGTTCTGGCCCTTCACTGGGTAGCGGTTCATCGCAATCTTTCATCTTTAGATACATGACATCTTCGTCTGGGAAGTCAAACCTGATTGATTCTTGATCGTCAATCGGTTGATGAGCCAAATGATCGGCTAAAATACTTCCCTTAACGGCTTTCTGAGCATGGTACTCTATGTCATATTCTGATAGCAGCATCTGCCAACGGGCAATCCTTCCCGTGAGAGCAGGTTTTTCGAAAACGTACTTGATTGGATCCATTTCGGAGACCAACCAAGTAGTATGACGAATCATGTACTGGCGAAGACGTTTGGCTGCCCAAGCCAAAGCGCAACAAGTTTTCTCAAGCATTGTGTACCGAGTCTCGCAGTCGGTGAATTTCTTGCTTAGATAGTAAATGGCAGACTCTTTCCTTTTAGTTTCGTCTTGTTGGCCAAGTACACATCCCATTGAGTCCTTTAGGACTGTGAGGTAAATGATCAGTGGTCTCCCTTCCACTGGAGGTGATAGAATCGGAGGATTCAACAGATATTCCTTGATACTGTCGAAGGCAGTTTGGCAATCTTCTGACCAAACGCAATCCTGGTTCTTTTTGAGTAATTTGAAAATCGGCGCACACGTCGCGGTCATAAGGAATATGAATCTGGAGATGTAGTTCAAACGTCCTAAGAATCCTCTGACTTGTTTTTCAGTTTTCGGAGAAGGCATTTCTTGAATGGCCTTGACCTTGTCAGGATCAACCTCAATTCCTTTCTGGCTGACGATAAACCCTAGTAGTTTCCCCGAACGGACACTGAAGGTGCACTTGTTGGGATTCAAGCGGAGCTTGAATTTTCTTAGACGTTCGAACAATTTTGACAGATGTTCAACGTGCTTATCCTCTGTTCTTGATTTTGCCATCAAATCATCGACATATACCTCGATTTCTTTGTGTATCATGTCATGAAACAGAGTAGTCATGGCCCTTTGATAGGTTGCCCCGGCATTCTTCAAACCGAACGACATTACCTTGTAACAAAAGGTACCCCATGGGGTAATGAACGAAGTTTTCTCCATGTCTTTCGGCGCCATTTTGATCTGGTTATAGCCCGAGAATCCATCCATGAAGGAGAAAACTTTGAACTTTGATGTGTTGTCAACCAGCATGTCAATGTGTGGTAAAGGAAAGTCGTCCTTTGGACTTGCCTTGTTCAGATCTCTGTAGTCGACACACATTCTGACCTTTCCATCCTTTTTGGGAACGGGTACGATGTTGGCTAACCATTGAGGATATTCAAATGTAGCGAGGAAACCCGCGTCAATCTGTTTCTGTACCTCCTCTTTGATTTTGATGGCCATGTCCGGGTGAGTGCGTCTCAACCTTTGCTTTACCGGCGGACATTCTGATCTTAACGGTAAATGATGTTCCACGATGCTGGTATCCAACCCTGGCATATCCTGATAGGACCAAGCGAATACATCAGGAAATTCTTTGAGAAGCTTTATCAAACCCTCTCTGGCAGTTGGACTGAGCAGTGCCCCAATCCTGATTTCTTTTCTCTCTTTTTCTGAACCCAGGTTTACCGTTTCCAACGGTTCTTTGTGAGGTTCAATGGACCTTTCCTCTTGTCTGAGTAGTCGGGAGATCTCTTCTGGAATTTCGTTGTCATTTTCTTCTTCAGCCTCGAATACCGGGAACTCAAAGTTGGAAGAAGGCATCGGATCGTATGTTTCAACGGGGTATAAAACAAGCAATCTGCATGACATGATGATTCGCGTTTAGAAGAGATAAAGAAAATGTAAGTGTGTGCAGTGTATTTATTTTTACTGCTTGTTTTTATTATTGAATGTTTTTTAGGATTACCATTTTCTGAAAAAGCAAAAAGAGAAAACAGCAATTAATGCGGACATTACAGAACGACGTTATTTTATTAATGAACAAGTCGAATCTTGAAACTACAGCCCTATAAAACAAAACTCTGTCGCTCTGGGCTAAGCGAAGAGGAAAATTTACAGAAAGCGAGCCCTATCAAAATATCCGTTTCACCTGGGCAGGGTGAAAGGTTAAAGATGGCAATTACTTTGACTGATGAACGACCTTCGAAACCTCGACAGCAACCCATTGGCGGTGAACTCCTCGGTGAATCACAAAGTCTGGCACCTTCCTTGATTTGTCTTCAAAAATGACGTTGATTTCTGGTGGAGCAGGATCATTGGAATCTGTCTCCCAGGCAGAATTTTCATAGGAGGATTCCTCTGTTGTATTTTGCATAGCATTTGTGCTCTCAGCTGTATCTCCCCATCCAGTTGGCTGGATATCTTCGAGCTTGATACGAGAGCTTTCGGGAGCTGTGTACTTGACCATAAAGTCGTATTTTCCACTTGGTTGTCCCAGAGTGTCCCAAACTTCTTTGGAACTGGAGGAGTCATCTTTCTCGATGACGTTGACCTCGGGAAAAGCATAGTTGATGAATTCTAGTCCTGCGAACGTTGCGAATTCATCTTCATGTTTAGTAGTTTCTGAATGACCTGAGTGTTGATCCCATGACATGGTGGGGACACCGGTATTCTGTTCAATGACACTCAGCTGAGTTTCATTGTTCGGCTGACTTTCTTGCCCCAAGTTTCCTGGGTAAGGCTGCCACATTGGCAGGCCATCCATTGGGCCATAGTAATTGTGGTCAAAGTTGTCTTTCATCAGAGTGTCCTCCTCTAATGAATTTGGCGGAGCACGGCATCCTTCCGGATCACAATCTCCGTAGATCATTTCAACATCTGATCTTGGTATAAATCTCGGAATTTCTGTAGGAAAACAAAAAGGCATAGGCACCTCTTCCTGAGACATATAACCGTCTTCATTAAGATAGGACTTCCACTCTTCATCTGCGTCAGAGGGATCTTCCTCATTGATAGCATGAACTGTCTGAGACACTGGGTGAAGAAAACCTCCACTGTGGAAGAAGTTTTGAAGGGGATGAAGACTTTCATCGTTGGCGGCTGTATGGGTACAGGTCGCAGAAAAACCAAGACCCTTCTTTGTTTTATTGTCAATAGGAATGATAAGCCGTCCCCATCCTGTCGTATCGGTACTCTCGACCGCTTTGATAGCATCTTTATATGAAGAAATTGAAGTTCCTTCTTTGAACTGATTGTCCTTGCTCACCGATAGTGCTTGGAATTGAGTTCCAATAACCTCCTCGGGTTCCACACAAGTAGATGATGATAAGTTACTCATAAGCAAGGCTTGTTCCCCACAAACCGTGACAAGTTGATCATTCTTGACAAACTTTAGCTTTTGGTGGAGGGTTAAAGTAACCGCTCCAGCCTGATGTATCCAAGGTCTTCCTAATAAACAACTGTATGTTGCCCAGATGTCCATGACCTGGAAAGTGATTTGGAAAGTGTGAGGACCAATAGTTATGGGAAGATCAACTTCGCCGATAACTGTTTTTCTAGATCCGTCGAATGCTTTGACGACGACCTCGCTGACTCTCATCGGAGGGCCCTTGAATGATAATTGCATCAAAGTGGACTTCGGCATAACATTTAGGGCTGACCCTGTGTCTACCAGTACGTTGGCTAAAGCATCGCCCTGGCAGTTAACTGTGATATTGAGCGCCATGTTATGACGGCGACCCTTTTCGGGTAATTCCTCATCACTAAATCCCAAATTATTGCAGGAAGTGATGTTAGAGACACTGTCTGATCGTTACATCTTGTTCCACGAAGGCTTGCTCCAAGACTTTCTGTAGAGCCTCTCTGTGTGCTTCTGAACTGAGTAACAGTGATAATACTGAGATCTTTGAAGGAGTCTGTAACAGTTGATCGACAATGTTATATTCACTCCTTTGGATGAGCTTTAGCATCTCATCTTTATCTTTTGAAAAGTCTGGATTACTAGATTGACCGACTGGCGGATCAGGAATTTCTGCCTGAAGTTCCTTTTCTTTGTTGGATTCTCTGACCCCTCGGTTGAAGATTCGACCGCTCCGTGTTACACGACTGATGTCTGCAATATTCACGACGGAGGGTAATGGAATTTCCTTTCCATTCTCGATTATTGTTGCACCGTATTTGTAAGGGATTGCCTTAGCTGATTCATATGGTAGTGGCCCCGGTAGATAGATGACTATGGGAACCTTCTGATTTTTCTGACCATCATAAGTAACCTCGATCCGTTCCTGGTTGGGAACTTTAGATTCGTCAAGTAGAGGGATGATGGCAAAAACATCCCTGGTCCTGTGATAACCAGAGATTGTGACAACATCCTCAACTTGACCGGCAAGGTAGTTCGGCGACCAAATGATGGGTCCTGAACCTGGATATGGATGAATTTCTCCATGATCGACCTGACCCTGAAGAGCTGCTCTCACAAGGTAACACCCTTGGATACTTTCCGAACAGACGCTACAACTGTTATAGTTGTGTGGAGGCACCTGGCCACGCCCACTTTGAATACAATGTAACCTCACTAGGTTACCTTCCATTGATCGGACATCCTGACTTTGACGACGAGTAGGATTCCTGTGATTGATACTAATCTGCTGAGTATCTTCGTCCATATAGATTGGCATCCACCAGTGATTTAACAAGTGCTGAAGTGCCTCCTGGACAAGGGTACAACCTCGATCGTTTTCGCAACCCGCTTTACAATTTTGATAGTCATTTGCTATTAAGAATCCAAGTCGGACCTGCTCAGCATGTAATTCTACCAGGTTGGTATTCATCACGCGAATGTCAAAGATCTGAACCATGTTAATTTGATAGGAGTTCCTATCATGCTAGTCTTGGATCCATCCAAGATCCATCTGACGCCGGAGGGCCTCTTGTATGAAAGAGCATCCCTGTTTGTTTACCGAGCAAATCAGACAGGAACTGTAATCGTGCCGCGGCAGATTATGATACTGGCTTTGCCTTGAGTGCATTGCCACCAAGTTATCATTCATCGCACGGATGTCGTGGTTTTGAATGACGTTGGAATTCGTGTAAACCATGTTAACTCCACGAACTCGGTGCTCTTGGATCTATCCAAGATCCATTTGTTCCTGTAGAGCTGCTTGCACTACAGAACATCCTTGGTTGTCTTTAGAGCAGATATCACACTGGTGATAGCTATGAGGTGGCACATGGACATATCCACTCTGTCTACAATGCATCTTGACCAGATTGGTCCCTAATAAGAGTACATCGTGAATTTGATAGACATTGTTAGTCTCTTTCTCAATCAGATTGACTGCAGCTTTCTCATGTTGAGGCAGGGGGTTCGTGAGAACATTAGGATTCGTATCTTTGAAAGATAAGAGCCCGCTTCTAACAAGCTTTTGCACGTCGGATTTGAAATTGAGACAAGTCTCAATGTTATGCCCTGAGCCTCCTTGATGATAAGGGCATGTTTGATCCGCTTTAAACCAAAAAGGCGGATTTTCCGGAACTGAAAGGGGAGACTTAGTCTAAATGTGCCCCTTAGCCAGCAGTAACGGAAACAGCTCTGCGTACAACATGGGTATAGGATCAAACCCTGATGGCCGTATTGTACGGTTGTTGTTATATGGAGGACGAGCCTGCTGAAGAGGCTGTTGTGTCCTTTGTTGATCAGGTTGGCTCTGCGCAACCTGAGGTTGATACGTAGGAATAGACGCGGGGCCGATAGCAGGAGTAACAGCTGCTACTGGCTGATAACGTCGTCTTTGCTTTCCGAGAGAGATATTCCCAATATCTTGCTCTTTTTTCTTAGGGAGAGCACTACCGTATTTTTTAGTACCGCTCGTCGATCCAGTGTCTTTCACCAAACGTCCTTCTCGGACGGCTTCCTCAAGACGTACACCCATGCCGACCATTTCGGTGAAATCACTGGGTGCACTAGCAACCATTCGGTCATAGTAAAATGAGCTTAAGGTCTTTAAGAAGATCTTTGTCATCTCTTTTTCCTCAAGAGGTGGACAAATTTGAGCGGCAATTTCACGCCACCTTTGAGCATACTCCTTAAAGGTTTCCTTGTCCTTTTGTGACATTGATCTGAGTTGATCTCTGTCGGGTGCCATGTCCAAATTGTACTTGTATTGTTGGACGAAGGCAGTACTAAGATCTCTGAATGTACTTATCGTAGTACGGTTTAAACCCATGTACCATTTGAGTGCGGCACCGGTTAAACTATCCTGGAAGTAGTGAATCAGCAGGTCCTGATTCTCCGTCTGAGCTGACATCCGCCGAGCGTACATCACCAGATGGCTCTGAGGGCAAGAGTTACCCTTGTATTTTTCAAAGTCGGGCACTTGGAACTTGTGCGGGACTTTCACATTTGGGACCAAGCAGAGGTCTGCGGTGTCCTTTCCAAATAGATCTTGACCGCGAATGGCTTGCAGCTCTTTTTGCATTTCCAAGAACTGCTCCTGGAATTCATCCATTCTGCCAAACATAGTTTCCTTCTTATCAGAAGACGTCTGTGGAATCTGTCCTTCTGGGACAGTGTGCACCACAGGGGGTGGTACCGTGACTACGGCAGTAAGTCTTGGCGCCTCCCGAAGTTTGTAACCTTCAGGAGTCTTGAGTATGCCCCTGGCATCTTCGCTTTCCCGAAGTTTGTAACCTTCAGGCCCAGCGGCTTCTGTTGCGATTCCCTGATCTTCAGTGATCGGCGGAACATATCCTTCCAGGATATAGTTAACAGGCATGCCCCACGGACGATCTTTCGGCATCTGATACCTAGGATCATACTTTTCTATGATGGGCATTGAGGTGATCTCTGAGATCACAGTTCTTTGTAGCTGAGCTTCTGCCATGGCTTGCATGTCGTTACGAAGCTTTCTGATATCCTCTCTTAGAGCGTCGATCTCTTCTTTCAACTCTCTGTTCTCTTCCTCAAGATCATCCATCTTTTTCTGACGATTGGCCCGAGTATTATACGAATGAGACAGTTTGACTCTAGAATCGAGACACAAACGTAAGATTCATAGAGAAGAAGAATACGCGATGTGAGAATGATGAATGCAATGATTGTATTAATTGTTTTTTTGGTTTAATCAAAATAAACTTCGACAATTAGATTGCAAATATCAAACAGTGGGGAAACCCCTTTTTATTGAATTCCAAAGGATTACAGAAATGGAAATACAGTAGATTACAAAGTGCAGAAACTGAAACCTAAACTAATGGGTCCCTAGTCCTCTTCTTTGACCGGGGCGCTTGGGCCATTGTCGGGTTGTCATTCCTTTGCCAGGTGAAAGGAGCGAGCAAATTCCTTTGGTCATCTTGATTCTCTACAGCATGCTGCTCCAAAATTTCAATCAGAGCATCTTTCTCTTTTAGTAGTTGCTATATTTGGATACACTCTATGTCGAGGGTGCGGTACTTGTTCTTCCAAGATCTTCTTTCCTTTTGAACTTTGTTGAGAGTAACCTGAAGCTTTTCAGTTTCCATCATGAAGTACATGACAGTTTCCCTCGGCGGAAGAATTCCGTAACAAGGATAAGGCATCTTTAGCTTGAGAGCTCTGGTTTGTACCCAGTGGAGATAAGGCTCCACCGAGACACAACCCGGTTTTCCCAGAGACTCTCTTCCTTTCTTATGAACATGTTTCCAAGCTTGCACTATTTCCATCTTTAGTGCTCTGTCACTTTCTCCTTCTTTGAAGAAAAGACCTTCCAGATGAACACCCAGTGGGATGTGTCTCATCGGGTATCCAAATTGACGAAGAACCAATATTGGATGATAGTTGATTCCTCCTTTAGTTCCTATGAGGGGTACGCTGGGGAAGTTTCCACAACGGTCAATGATTCTGATTCCCTCATATATCCTATTACACCAATCTATATCGGAATTGGTGAGAGACATGATCTTCTGCGACCAACGTAAGACACTCTTGCAATCCCAAAAAGCAGCAGACTTGGGCAAGTGAGAGATAAACCATTTGTAGAGCAAAGGTACACAGCATGTGATCTCTCCTCCGCTGTACAAATTTCCCAAGTGTACAGAATGATACGCATCTGCAAGAAAAGTCGGCACAGGGTTTCCAATGAGAAAAACCTTAATAGCGTTGATATCGACGAAGTTATTGATGTTGGGAAACAAAAATAATCCGTAGGTGAGCAAGACAAAGATGTTTTCAAAAGCAGTCGTGTTCCCTATACTGGCAAAATACAGGGCCTTCTTTGTCAAGAACTGGGCTGGCAAACCTTGGATGCCACCCTTAGTGGTCATGTGAGTCCTGACCTCAGACTCGTCCAAATGAATTGCTATTGCAATAGTCTGATTCTTTGGAATTTCTTCCAGTCCAGAAAAGGGAGCTCGATCAGTGATATGTAAATCAGTCAGATGAGAATACTCCTTCAGCGTTGGTGATAGCTGGTAATCCGGGAACGTGAAACAGTGATAAACTGGATCGTAGAACTGAATGAGCGCGTCCATGATCCCCTTAATCACATGGACTCTTAACAGTGGTAGCAAACCACCGTGCTTGGCTCTGAAAGCCTCTGGGTTAACGATCATCCTCGCTAACCTTCTCAAATCCCCTAATTTTGGAACCTTGAAGGTATACTGGTGAGTTCTCCTTCTACCGAAATCCATTAGCGTAATCCTCTTCTCTGATATTTGCAATCACAGTCTTAGTTTAATTTGAAAAACAGAGAGACTAGAAGAGAAAGTTTTTTGAATGTTTTAATGTTTTATTAAATAGATGCATGAATGCAGCACACAAAAACATAGAAAAAACATTGGGTCAGAGGGTCGTTGTCATGAAGTCAAGGCTCTACCCATCCCCAAAGGTTTATACTAGGGTGATTTTTGTACCTGTACTCATTATCATCAGCTCCTCCCAGGAAAGCGAAACAACAAGCGGATCGCCAGCGAGTTGTAAAGCAATCTTAGAGTAAGTGCTATTCACCGAGAATAGATCACCAGCCTCAAATGAGGGTAGTATCACGTAACAACTATTTCTGATAGTTTCCGCACTACGAAAGGGTTTGGCTCCTCAGCTTCTCAGACTTAACAACCGGCTCATTGGCTATAAGAGTGAATGGGTTGCGTTGGTCAGCCTCCACTGAGGTTGATGGTCGACCCCGTCGCCATCACTTATCTTAAGTGTATACTCATCCTCACCACATGCGGCATCACACGCATTCCCATTAGCAGAAAAATAAACACGTATAGCAATTAGGAAAAGCAGTATATATATTTGTCCTAATCATCCTAGACTTATAAAGCTATGATTCCTAAGTTCCTGACGGAAATGAGTTCCCCAGCGGAAGCCCCAATCTGTGGTATCACACAAGAGATGAAAAGGAAAAAGGAAAACAGAGACTGGCCCCACGGTGGGCGCCACTTTTCTGTAGCGAGCGATTTTGGACGCGGTTCTTAATCGCTGGTCGCTCTCTGCGGTTTGAGCTTTGACTACAGGTCGATTCATTTTTTATCCTATTGTGAGCTGAATAAGGAAGGGAATTAGATGTCTCCAATTAACCCTGCTTGCATACTGAGTTTAAACAGCGGTCTGTTAGGTTACGGATGCTATCAATGTGGGGGGCCTTTGTACTGGTTATTTGTATTTTCGCCAATACTGTTTTCTTTCTTTTTACCTGGGCAGAAGGTTTCTGGCGGGGAACAAGGATTAGGATGTTAGGACTGGTGCTTTTGAATTACTGCTTTTGATTGATGGAGATATGGGATTTGGGTTTTTTGTTGATTGCGCTCGCTAAGATCTTTTTCTTTCGATCTTATGCCTACGTATTCCCGTTTACCGAAACAGGGAAATCAGAGCGTTCGTAGTTCCTCCTCTTCTATGGGAGGAAATGGGTGTTTTGGTGTCTCGTACAAAGCCCGAGATGGAGGCTATTTGACTCAACAAGGGAGTTTTTTGTATCTCGTATGAAGCCCGAGATGGAGGCGATTGTTTGTTTGGCTCAATGAGAACCTTTTTGTATCTCGTACAAAGCCCGAGATGGAGGCGAAAGGGGGATTGACTCAACGAGGGAGTCTCTTATGTGTCTCGTACGAAGCCCGAGAGAGAGGTGAAAAGGGTTGTTTGACTCCACTAGGGAGGATTATGGTATCTCGTACGAACCCCGAGATGGAGGTTATTGTAACTGTTTCAGTTGAGTGACAGATCCAATATACTGATTTTAAAAGAGAAAATCAGTTCTTATATGAGCAACACTGTACTCAGGGATTTGATTTGAGGATCAGGGATATTTCCTTCTCTTTGAGGAAACGGGAAATCCAAAGGGTGTCGAGACTGTCTGAGTCTGCGGGTTTCCTTCCTATTTAACGAAGGGTGCTTGAGAATGTCTTTGAGACTCAAGGAAGTTAGACTGTCCGTGTCTAGAGATTTATCTTTTGTATTATGCTTTGAGAAATAGTAGTAGACTCTATGAAAGGACTGTTCTATGAAGATGACTAGGTTCTGTTCCTATACCTCTAGGAGGTCGTCGGGACAATTTGTACGAAGCCCAAGAGGAGGCTAGAAACTTTTAAGAAGCCGACGGGTCCTTGTACGAAGCCCAAGAGAAGGCTATCATTCCCGGAGGAAGATATCATTATACGAAGCCTAAGAGGAGGCTGTGAATACTTCTAAGAAGCCGTAGTGTCCTTGAATAATGCCCAAGAGGAGGCCGATGCTTTTAAGAAGCCCGTGGGTCTATAATCTCCTTTCCATTGGGAGAGATAACTCTTTTAAAGATAAAAACCACTGGTAAACGTGCGAGGTTTACTATCCTGTGACTTTTAGCTTTTAAAGAGGGTTCCTTAGTTAAGGTCCAAGGTTAAGACCGTAGTGGGTACCCAAACCCCGAGACATTCAAGGCAAGCTATCCACGAGGAATAGATCAAGTCAGGAAAGTTCAAGAATTGGGAAGAAACTCAAAGATGCCATTCACGGAGAATACATTCATCTTGGGGAGTAGAGCTTCTTGATGATTCCTAAGGAGGACAGCCGAAGAGAAGACTGTATCTGGTGCTCCTATTGGGGATCTAGGCGTCTATTTCTACGAATAAATGAAACGGTGTCACCTAGTTCTAGACGTAGTTGCCGGGGAAACTCGAAATATCTATACTATTATTACACAGTAGATATGAGTTTATGAAAGGAGACTTACAGTGAGCAGCCCCACAATACAGTTTATAATATGAAAGCAGTAAACGAAAGCGATAACCACTTACTCGGTTGTAGTGCTTCCATGCTGTTTGGTTAGTTGTTCAACAAAGAAAGATTGAAAAAAAAAGTATATTCAAAATCAAAGGAGAAAGTGCTTTGAAAAAGAAAGATTTGGGGCTTACAGCTCAAGGAGAGGCCCAGGGTTTTATCAGTGAGCGCACTGTTTGACTTTGTACAGCGGGACTTATACAAGTGACTGGGGCCCAAAAATGTTTTCTGTACAAAGGGATGGGTCTTACACTCTCTCAAGAGGCCCAAAAAGGTTTAAAGAAAAGGGTGGGGCTTATAACACAGGGTAGGCCCAAATGATTTTTCGTTTAAAATGGCGATCGCGCCGAGGTTTTCCTTTTAACGCAGAGGGACTTATACAATAAGTGAGGCCCAAGATGTTTTGGTTAAAAGGGGGATGGGTCTTACACTCTAATAGAGGCCCAAAAAGGTTTTCTATGGGTCTTATAGCTCAAGGAGAGGCCCAGGGTTTTTTTTGAAAAGGCGACGATCGCGCCGTTTGTTTTTGACGGTATCGGGACTTATTACAATATACTGAGGCCCAAAAATGATTTGGTCAAAAAAAGGATTGGGTCTTACACTCTATTAGAGGCCCAAAAAGTTTTAAGAAAAAAAAGAAATGGGTCTTACTACTCGAGGGTAGGCCCAGATGGTTTTTATTTTTAAACGGGCGACGATCACGCCGTTTACTTATACAGAGGGACTTATACAATGGATGAGGCCCCAAAAGTTTTTGTACAAGGGGGGATGGGTCTTACACTCTCTCAAGAGGCCCAAAAATGTTTATGAGGGTTGAATTAATCCAAAACCCTAATTTGTTTTCGAAATGTATTTAATTGAATAAAAATTCAATTAAAATGATCAAAAATTATTTAACACATGGAAAACAAATTGTGATCTTGGATTAATGCTTCAAAAATTAAGTATTGACCTACAAAATAATTAGAAAGCATTAAAAGTTGCAAAATCAATGTAGAAAAAATATTTAAAATGCCAAAAACAATCAAAATATTAATTCTTTACAAAAATATCAATTATATGAAATAAATAATATTTTTGGGATTTTTTGATAAAATAAAATATTTTAACATTTTTGTGAATTATCAAAAAAAGAATCAACTCAAAATCATTAAAACTCAGATAGAAATTAATTTTTGAATCAATTAAACAAAATCACAAAATTCAAATATTTGAATTTCTAAAAATGGCGCCAAGAACAAGCTGAAGAACACGCGCGTGTTCTTGGTTTCTCAGATTTGCGTTTTCTATCCAATCTCCATGAATACGTAATCATATCATGCAATCCACATATCATTATGCTCGTCTCAACCTCACGATCATGTCTATGTACTTTAATTTCATTTAAATTAAACATACAACAAGAAATCACGAAGAGACCTCAAGAACCCTAATTTCTGCATGAAGGTTAGGATTTTTGATACACGATTCAAACAATGCAATTAATTGAGGGAAAACATTCCATGCATGATTATGAACATATGGCCAAATTATTGTGCGAGGAAATATGCATAGATTGAGAGATGACCAAGTATGTGCTTACCTCCAAGTCGTGACAGCAAGTGCAATGTGATTTTTGATTTGGAGGTGTTACAGATGAGTGGTGATTATCTGAACAGCTTCTCTACACCCTATGGATTGTGTTTGGATGGTTGGACTTGATTGAAATTGGTTGGATCACTTTGTGGTACCTCAGCTGCAACTTGTTTGAAAATTTGAGCAACCAGCTGGTGATTTTGTGAAATTGATGCTTCAGAAGTAATCTAAGTGTTTGATCAGCTCATATGTGATGTATGTGAGGTGTGTGAGTGATTGGTTTGATTGGAATTGCTCTCAAACTCAAAACCCGATAGTGACTTGCCTTAGAAGGCAAAATTGGAGTGAAAGAAGAGATTTTGAGGAAAGCATCTGTTAGATGGCTTTGGTGTACTTAAACTGACCACAATTGAGATCTATTTATAGTAGAGCAAGTTTGTTTTGCAAGGAATAGTGAATGGCAGCTGGTAAGTAGGTTTGGCCAATGTTGGCAAATGAAAATCCAAGTCTCCTCTAGCCATTGACTTGAGGTTAGGGCACAGAGCTTTGGTCCCCTTGGTCTTGGATAAGTCTTGACTGATTTTATATGAGAATGGCTCAGTCCATGCCACCTTGATGGTTCCATTGAATGCCTCATTCCAAATTTGAAGTCTTGTCCATATTTTGGCCATTCTAGGTTCAACATGCTATTTCTTGTTCCATGGACTTTGGAGGCTTGGCTCAGTGATTGTCCCCTTTAGATTCAATCCTCTGAGGTGTCCAAGTGGATAGGAGCAATTGAATTTGGCTGATTTTGGCAAATTGACCAAAGTTACAAATTCTGCCTTGCCTTGACAGATTTCAGCAAGGCAACTTGGCAATGTTGTATCTCATGGTGTAGGTTGAATTTGGCAATGTTCTTGGCCATTTTGGAAAGCTCTTACATGATACAACAACTGTTTGAACAAGTTTGGTTTTGATCTCTTTTGATTCCAAGTAAAAAATCCTCCTACATTTGGCAAAAAGTGAGGCAGAATCTGACTTAGTGAAAATTTCACTAAGTGTTGGAAAAAGTGACATTTTCACTTTTCAGCCACTTTGATCACTCCATAACTCAAAATCCTTAATGAATTGGAATGACTTGTAGTTGAAGTTTTTGTAGGTGATAATGAGGGCTACAAATCCATCTTTGGATGAGAAAAAATGGCCTTGTGGTTTAGGAGTTATGGTCCTCCAAAGTTGGCACCTTTGCCACTTTATCTTTAACTTAGAAAAATTTCTAAGTTTTATGGTTACCCCTTTTACAAGTTATCTCACTTTTCTTGATTTTTATTGATGAATGATGATTCAAATCATACATTAACATCATTTTAGGGTTAAAAAACCATTTTGGTGAAAAATCTCAAAAAGTCAAAGTTGACTTTTGTGCACAGTTGACTTTTTATCAGATGAATTCCAAACTGTGCAATTCCTCAGGAAATCATGTCCTTGACCTAAATCAAACTTGATGGACATGTTCCATGGGTGTCATAGGGTATATTCAATCATGTATTAGGGTTTGGGAGCATCTCCTGGTCAAAAGTCAAAGTTACAGTTGACTTTTCTCTTAAAACCCTAATTGTGGTGCAGATGAAATTGAGACTTGTTGCTCGAACTTCTTGGATCAATCCATTGTTCCAAATGGATCAATATGGTATATTAGAGACCCTCAAATCATGTCTTGAGGTCTTGGCTCATGGTTTGTCCCAAAAGTCAACTTAGAGGTGAATTAGGTCAAGAAACCCTAACTCCTGATTTTTTATGAATGCATCCCCTGAGGCAAAATTGACTTGATGCATGGGTTCATGAGGTTCCATGAAGTATATTAGGTTATGTTTTGGATCATTGCCTTGTGCCCAGATGAAAATTTCCATCTGGAGGCCCTGGTCGACCAAAACCCTAATTTGGTGACACTGTCGATCTTGAGACTTGATCCACCTAAAAGGGAGCAGCCTTGTGCTTAATCCTTGAAGTGGGAGTCCTTTTTGATCCATTGTGGATGTTTAAGAGATTAGACAAGTTGAAGATCATGTCATTTCTTGATTGATCCTTTGTCTAAGCACTCAGAGAGGGCTTGAAACCCTAATTTTGATTGTAGTGGATGCTCACCCATCTTTGGGGAGACTAATGAAGCATAAAAGGTACATCCATATTGTGATGATGATTTTCACAATGATGGGAAATCTAAGTGGTCAAAATTTGGGGTATTACACATACATTGACCACGACACGACTATGGAACAATTTAGTGGAATAGTGGGTAACATTACTGCATGCAACAATCTGGGATTCTGCGAAGAAGAGTTACCCGAAGAAGGAAGGAAACATAACTTAGCCTTGCACATTTCCATAAACTGCATGAATGACATGATATCCGGAGTTTTGGTTGATATTGGTTCTTCATTGAACGTGATGCCAAAAACAACTCTCGCAAGACTGACTTATCAGGGACCACCCATGAGGCCAAGCGGTGTTGTTGTCAAAGCTTTTGATGGTTCGAGGAAAACCGTGATTGGAGAAGTGGATTTGCCCATGACTATCGGGCTCAGTGTTTTTCAGGTTCCATTCCAGGTCATGGACATTCATGCCTCCTACAGTTGCTTATTAGGCAGGCCATGGATACATGATGCGGGAGCTGTCACATCTACACTCCACCAGAAACTGAAATATGTTTGCGATGGACAGTTAGTCACAGTTTGCGGGGAAAGGGCTTTGGTGGTGAGCCATCTTTCTTCCTTTTCCTACGTTGATGAGGACGAGGAGGTTGGGACTCCATTTCAAGCCCTCTCGATTGTTAATAATACTAAGAATAATGGAGTTTCCATGGAATCTTTTAAGGATGCACAACGAGTTGTGGAAAGTGGCTCTCAAGGGAAGTGGGGACAAGTATTGGAGTTGCCCGAAAATAAGAACAAGAAAGGTTTGGGTTTCAAAGGTAACAATTCTGAGAAGACCCCTACAGGAAATATGGTTATTCTCCCCATCAAGAACGTGTTTCACAGCGGAGGGACTATCCATTCACCAAGGGTAAATATTGTGGAGGAAGACTCTGAAGATGCCATCATTCCTCTCTTCCCTCCTCCACCAGGAGACCAAGGACCCAAATATGAAGCCAGTGCCATCCGTGAAGATGAGTCTGCCGAAGATCAGCCTAATTTCGTGACGCATGGGGCAATGGCCCGAAATTGGAGTACTGTCAACATTCCTATTGTGATCCCATTATCAAAGTAAATGTTTGTTGTTTGTTTTTAGTATATTCGCTCTGCCCAAGGCGATGACATTTTGTGTGAGGGCTCTACTATAAATAATTCCCTTTGCTCTGCCCAAGGCAAAGGTGATTTTGTGTTAGGGCCTCTATTTGAAATCATTATCATCAATAAAGTTATCATTTTGCATTCCTATTTTTTTGTTCCCATTTGTTATTACTCTAAGGAAAGTGGTAATCACAATTTTTCTTAAAATCACTGTGCACGTTCGTGCGCACTTTCATCTGCTTAATATCTAAAATAAAATCACATCACATGTGCAGACTATTGCACGAACTGAACATCGAAAACAATCATCCAATGCCTTCTCCGAACTTTGAGTTTCCTGTGTTCGAAGCCGAAGAAGAGGAAGAAGAGATCCCTGAGGAAATATCCCGTCTACTCGAGAATGAAGGCAAAGCTATTCAGCCTCACGAAGAGCCGTTGGAGCTTATTAACTTGGGTACAGAGGAACTCCGTAAAGAGGTGAAGATTTGAGCTTCGTGTAATACCCCAAAATTTGCTCTCCCTTTTGGCATCATAGCATGGCATTATCATTTATCATATCATATCCACCTCATTAGCATTGCATTGCATCTTTAACATAGAAAAATGAAGCATAGCATCCCTCTTACCATCAAAGCATGTGATCAGGGGGGAGATAGACAATCAAGGAGTCATTCAAGGCACAAAAGGTCAATCAAGTTGTCTCAAGGCAAGCCAATAGGTCTTCCATGTCTCATATTATCTCAATTGACCATCCAATACCTCAAGAAAGTGGGATTCAATAGGAGATTGAAACAATGCATACTTCATCATGCAAGAGATTCAAAAAACTGAAGGAAAACCCTCAAAAGAGATAGCTCATTGATTCAAAATCACCCTCAAGTGGCATATCTCATCATCCTTTAAAAGGATACACAACATACTCTGAGGAATTTGAAATTGAAGATTGCACTTTTCCCTCCTAACCAGAGGGGGTCAAAATTAGGGTTTCCAATAAAATTAGGGAATCTCTGATTTTTTGGACAAAGACTTGTTGTCATGGTATTATATATGTCCTTAAGTGTATGTATGTGGAAAATTACCTTCCAATTGGTTTTAGAAGTGGTTCAATTGGAAGAAAGATAAAAAATCAGAGAAATTGGGGTCAAGTCAAATAATCAGAGGGAAAAGTCAACTCTTGACTTTTTGAGCCCAAAATCATGAAATTCATGTTATATGTGTCCAATGTACAAAATTTGGTCAAGAAACTCCAAAGGAATCATAAAAAAATCAAGATGTGGAAAGTTGCCATTTTTGGAAGAAGTAGGGTTTCCAAAAATAGTAATTTTGGACCATTTTGCATCAGAGTTTGAACCAAGGCCATTCAAAATTGGGACCTCAAATGAAAATTGCACTCAGCCACAACAAAAGATCTTGTTTCAAGCTTCAAATCCATGTGTAGAACATCTTCATTGGATAAAAATTGAATGAGATATGATTGACCAAAGTTTGGGCAAAGTAGGTTCAAAACTAGGTCATGACCAAGGATTCTCAGGGCACGCGCATGTCCTTTTTACAAACAGTTGGTGGACCAAATGTACACCTATTTTTCTCATGGTTAGAGGCTTCATTTGCAAAACTTGTCAACATCAGAAATGTTCATTGTAGTGTCCTCTTCAAGTTTCATGTTGGGCAAAAGTTGATTTGATCAAGCTATGAAGTAGATTGGTGAGTCCAAGTTGCTATGATCACGCTGAAAATCCATGGCATGTCACCTTGCCAACCAACCTCATTTCTTCGCCCATAACTAGTTTCCAAACCTTTGTGTTTCAAGTCATTTTTCAACCTGTTCCAAGCATTATTTCAACCCAAATTTCAAACCAAGCTTGTAGTATTACATTCCCTCCTTCAAATGACTCCAAAAACACACTAAACCACCCATGGAGTAGAGAGAATTTCATTATCAAACCACCCTATCTCCATTGTTTCTCAACTTCCATAAAAAAACCAAAAAAAAACCAAATGAATATTGTTGATTGTACCAGCTTGCCCGTGCATTGCTCACCCTCCAACTCTTTCTTCATTTAACCAAACACTCATCACCTGTCCATGCACATGAGCACGTGCCTTGCATGAAAATAGGAAAAAGCAACTTGCTGAACAAGTTTGGTGAAGCAGCCTTGCAATGTCAGTTCATTTTCACTTCCACCATAACACCATGGACCTCCACCACTATAGCACACCCACAGCTGACTCGCCCTAACTAACTTGGCTCAGTTAGTTAGAGGTAACTCAGTTAACTCAACTGTGACTCATTTAACCAACTCACTAAACCGTGGTTAACTCACACTATAAAACCAAATCACACTTTCTAATTTCATTTTTAACTTCATTTTTCACACATTCACTTCAGAAACACTCTCTTCTTCTCTCTCAATTCCACCATTGCCACTGATTCTCGAGCTCTACCTTGTTCATTCCACTTCAACACTCTCTCTGATTCTCTCTCAAGTTCTCCACAGTGCTACTTGTTTGGAGCTTGGTTTCAACCTCTTCTCCATTGGATCATCATCAATTTTTGCATCTCAGCCTTTATTTGGCCAAGTGAAGATTATAGAAGAAGCATGACCTCTGGTTTTCTGAAGAACATTTCAAGATCTCAAAACTTCAGGTACGAATCTCCACCATTATAGACCTAATGTGAAGAAATTTTCAGGTTCTTGAAGCTTCTTATAAGCTCAAGAACTTGTCTGGCTAGTTGATAGGCCTTTAGAGGCGTAGTGGAAATGTTAGGGCAAATCTTCCTTTATTCGATTCTCTCATTTCATGGATTTTTTGTATGTTTTGTCACTGGACTCATGTTCTATATCACTTCCTCTTCATTTTGGAATATTGATCGTGAAATTCTGGAGAATTTGAGGTTACAGACGGTGGTAGTTCGCCGGAGAAGGTGACCGGAGGTCCCTCTCCGACCGGCGTTCTTATTTTAGGGTTTTAGTGTGCAGTTTGAATGTGGACCATTGGATGTTCATCATCGTGTGGCTTGTGTGGTGCCAGCACATTAAAATCAGTGTGCATGTCACGTGGCTTTTCTGATTTCATTTTTAAACATTGTGTGGTATGGTACTTGGTAGGGAGTGTGGTCCTCTGCGTGTGCACGTTGATTTTGATTACTTTGACTATGGTTTGACTATGACTTGATCTAATGGCCATGAGTGAGTCAATTTTGTTGACTGAGAGTGTATGCTTGTTAGTGTGTTTTGTGGGTAATTGGACTTAAGCCAGAATGCTTTTTACACCTCCCTGTTCCAAAGCCCAATTAATTTGAACTCATATTTTGCTATGCTTGCACCCCCATGCCTTTTTCCATTTTATCTTATTTTTCCATTTTTTCATACACGTTTGCTTTTCAATTTTTAAAAATACTAAATATCATTATAAAATTCCACAAAAATTCATGAACATCATTAAGGAATTTATAAAATTTTTGATGATTTTATTTTCTGATTTTTATGACATTTTTGCCCCTGTTGCATATTTTCTTTGAATTTTTCATTTGTGTGCATTCTATTGATGATACATGATTTTGTTTAATTTTGTTCTTGATCATAAAAAATGGTTTTGCTTTGATTCTTTTTTAATTGAGTCACTAATGCCTTGAAGTATGTCATGTGATTTTTATTTGATTTTTTAGGACATTTTATGACATGCCTTGATGTTCATTTTTGTAATACTTTGCATGTACATCCAATTTGACCTAAGTGCATTGTGTAAAGGCATTTCGCCTTGAATTTTGCATGCTACTTTGATATGTGATTCATTTCTGATTTGTGTATCTCAAAACCATGCTTGAATAATTTTCATAAACCCATTTTATTTTTGTTTAAAGCATTACATGTGGAGCATAATGACATGTCATATCCTTGTAATCTTTGTGCATGTTTACATAATCGTTTTTGTGCATACTTGCATGATCATTTGCCTATTGTGTGAACTATTCATTTGACATTATAGGTCATTGGTACATATTATATGTCATCATTGTATGTTCACTTTCATTTGAACTTTGTGGGTCCTTAACATGAAGTGCTTGTGCTTTCTTTTGAACTTCCATTTCAATTCTACTCCTCCCATTATCTCTTGATTGTATTGATAGTTGCTTCATGAATACTTGTGAGATGTTTGTGAATCATTTTTCATTTCATTTCAATTCTGATCCTTGGATCACATATTCCATTTATGCATGTTTCTTTCATTTCTTTTCATCTTTCACCTTCCTTTTCTTATGGTAACATGTTCTAATGCCATAGATGATGATTGTTGATTATTCACTTGAACTTGCTTGATGATAATCATTTGTTTTCCATATGATGCACATTCTGGTTGTGACTAATAGGATTTGATCTTTCATCTTATTCTTTTGAGCTTTATGGTGCATTAAATGTTCTTTTATTTCTTATACCTTGTACACATGTTTACTAACCATGTAGGGGCTTTGGTAAGTTGCAATTGAGTGTGGATAAGGACTCCACATTCAAACTTCTATCCTTTCTTTTTTACAATTCCATCTTGTGTTTGTTAAGCACTTATGTGTTTTCTTTTAATAACTCATCACTTTCCCTTTTGAATAACAATTCATCTTCTAGTTTAGAAGTGAATTGTTTAATTCATTCTTTCTTTAGACTTTAGGTTTAAACCTCACAAACCATTAGGGTCACTCCTTTGACTAATCAATTAGGATTGAGTCTTAGTTCACATAGATTTTTACCTTTTCCCTCTCTTGAGTCTTTATTCTCATCTCCAAAGAAAATTCAAAATATCTAATAAAGGTAGGCATTTATTGCATTTAGGCCTTTCATATAAAGAAAAGATTATAAGGGGTCTTCTCTTATAATCTTAGAATGTGTAGCATATGGCCCATCTTGGGTCAATGTGTTAAACATTTGATCTTGTATGAGAGACTTAAATGCAATACTTGTTGAAGATACAAATAAAAAACACTTCTTCATCTCATAATCAACAAAAATACTTAATAAAAGGCATAGCATACATTGTATTAAGGCCTTTCATGTGGGAATGAGATGGTGAGGGGTCTTCTCTCACTTTCTTAGAATGTTTAGTATACGTCCCGTCTTGGGTCGACATGCGAGATATTCGATCCTATACGAGAGACTTTAATACAATAAATGTTAAACACACAAATAATCAAAAAAAACTTATAAAAGACAAAAATAAATAATCACGTCTTTCCTTCGGGAATTCTTTCCTCATCTCATTCACTCCTTCCTTAAGGATGCGTCATTTTCGTTCTACCGCAAACAGGTAACGCCTAAGTCTCCCTACAGCGAGCTGCTACACCTAAACTGCTAGGACGCGAACGTTGACGTATTCCACTAAAAAACACAAACAATCCATCCCTAGTGAGGGGAACTACGTCGCTCTGATTCTCATGTTCCCGATGAGATACGTAGGCAGTGGGGTAGGGCCCATTCGAGCACTTCTTTTATTTTCCCTACATTTGTTTCTCTTTCTCTTTCCATTCTTTTTCCAGTTCTCCAGCTAGCAGTTCCTTTTCCAGTATTCTTTCCTTACACCCTTTTATTGAGACAAGCAAGCGTGGATCCCATCGGGTACGATGGACGCGTGGGGGTGTTAATACCTTCCCTTCGCGTAACCGACTCCCGAACCCAGTTCTCTTGGTCGCAAGACCATGCTTTTCCTTCCCCTCAGGTTTACGCAGTGTTTTCTTTCCCTCTCTTGGGATAAATACACATTGCTGGAGACTCTGTTTTTGTGCCACTTTCGCGTTTGTACTAGGATGAAAATCCCGGGAGCGACACTTCGCTTGTGGCTGATGTGAAAGCAAGGTTGATTGAATTACTTAAGGAATATGTTGATCTGTTCGCTTGGTCGTACCAAGATATGCCTGGTCTTGACACTGCTATAGTGGAGCACCGTCTATCTTTGAAGCCAGAATGTCCGCCGATCAAACAAAAACTCAGAAGGACTCGCCCTGACATGGCCTTGAAGATTAAAGAAGAGGTACAGAAGCAGATTGATGCAGGCTTTCTCGTTACGTCTAAGTATCCGCAGTGGTTAGCCAATATCGTGCCTGTGCAAAAGAAGGATGGTAAAGTTCGAATGTGTGTTGACTATAGAGATTTGAACAAAGCAAGTCCGAAGGATGATTTTCCATTGCCTCATATTGACGTGTTGGTGGACAGCACTGCAAGGTATAAGGTCTTCTCTTTTATGGACGGATTTTCAGGTTATAATCAAATCAAGATGGCTCCCGAAGACATGGAGAAGACATCATTCATCACACCCTGGGGTACGTTTTGTTACAGAGTTATGTCGTTCGGTTTGAAGAATGCTGGTGCAACATATCAAAGGGCTATGACTACTCTTTTCCATGATATGATACATAAAGAAATTGAAGTTTATGTAGACGACATGATAGCCAAGTCCAAGACTGAAGAAGACCATGTCGAACACCTGTTGAAGTTGTTTCGGCGTTTGAGGAAGTATCAGCTACGTTTGAATCCTAACAAGTGCACATTTGGTGTCCGCTCAGGAAAACTGCTAGGTTTCATTGTTAGCCAAAAGGGAATCGAAGTGGACCCAAGTAAAGTTAAATCCATACGAGAAATTCCGGCTCCGACTACGGAAAAATAGGTCAGAGGGTTCCTGGGGCGTTTGAACTACATCTCTCGATTCATCTCTAATATGACCGCTACTTGTGGACCCATTTTTAAGCTTCTCAGAAAAGAACAAGGTTATGTTTGGACTGAACAATGTTAGGAAGCATTTGATAGTATTAAAGAGTATCTCTTGGAGCCTCCTATTCTGATTCCTCCGGTTAGGGGCAAACCTTTAATCATGTATCTGACGGTTTTAGAAGATTCTATGGGATGTGTGCTCGGTCAACAAGACGAATCCGGGAAGCAGGAGCATGCCATTTATTACCTCAGCAAAAAGTTCACCGACTGTGAATCTAGATACTCAATGTTAGAGAAGACCTGCTGCGCCTTAACATGGGCTACTCGGCGTTTGCGCCAGTACATGCTAAATCATACCACCTGGCTGATCTCTAAGATGGATCCCATTAAGTACATTTTTGAGAAACCAGCCCTGACGGGAAGGATTGCCAGATGGCATATGCTGTTATCCGAATATGATATCGAATATCACACTCAGAAGGCAATTAAAGGGAGTGTTTTAGCGGATCACCTAGCTCACCAGCCCATTGAAGACCATCAGTCTGTGGAGGATGATTTCCCTGATGAGAACGTGATGTATTTGAAAATGAAGGATTGTGAAGAACCCTTGCCAGATGAAGGGCCTGAACCGGATTCTCAGTGGGGTTTGATTTTTGACGGTGCTGTCAATAGCTATGGAAAAGGGGTTGGGGCAATTATTGTGACTCCTCATGGATCTCACATCCCTTTCACTTCAAGATTGACTTTTCCATGTACAAATAATGAAGCCGAATACGAAGCATGTATCATGGGCCTGGAAGAGGCAATGGATTTAAGAATCAAGAATTTAGACGTGTATGGTGATTCTGCTGTAGTGATATACCAAATTACAGGAGAATGGGTGACCCAACAAGACAATTTGATTCCGTACAGAGATTATGCAAGAAGACTACTGACGTTCTTCAACAGAGTCGAGTTCCACCACATCCCTCGTACCGAGAATAGGATGGCAGATGCATTGGCGACTCTGGCTTCTATGATTGTGGTGAACCGCTGGAACGATTGCCCCAAGATTGATGTTATGCGCCTTGACAGGCCAGCTTATGTGTTCTCAGTGGAAGAAGTTATTGATGAAAAACCCTGGTATTACGATATTGAGTTGTTTCTCCGGAAGCAAGAATACCCGCTTGGGGCATCTAACAAAGATAAGAAAACTTTGAGAAGATTAGCTGGCAACTTTTTCTTGAATAATAATGTGCTTTACAAGAGGAACTTCAACATGGTCTTGCTGAGATGTGTTGATAAGCGAGAAGCAAATACATTAATGACCGAAATTCATGAAGGATCTTTTGGTAACCACATTAACGGACATGCTATGGCAAAGAAAATCCTGAGAGCAGACTATTATTGGATAACGATGCAATCTGATTGTTACAAGTTTGCCAAGAAGTACCACAAGTGTCAAATCTATGCCGACAAAATTCATGTGTCACCGACTCTTCTGAATGTTATCTCGTCTCCATGGCCTTTCTCCATGTGGGGCATTGATATGATCGGTATGATAGAACCCAAAGCGTCTAATGGACACCACTTTATATTGGTTGCAATTGATTACTTCACCAAATGGGTTGAAGCCGCTTCCTACGCAAATGTTACCAGACAGGTGGTCGTCAGGTTTATCAAGAACCAACTTATTTGCAGGTACGGTGTGCCAAATAAAATCATCACCGATAATGGTTCCAACTTAAATAATAAGATGATGAAGGAATTGTGCGAGGAATTCAAGATTGAGCATCACAACTCTTCTCCGTATCGGCCAAAGATGAATGGGGCGGTTGAAGCAGCAAACAAGAATATAAAGAAAATTATCCAGAAAATGGTAGTCACTTATAAGGACTGGCATGAGATGCTCCCATTTGCTCTACATGGGTACCGTACTTCAGTGCGCACGTCAACAGGGGCAACACCTTTTTCGCTTGTTTATGGTATGGAAGCTGTACTCCCAGTGGAAGTAGAGTTCCCTTCCATGAGATTCCTAATGGAAGCGAAACTCTCCGAGGCTGAGTGGTGTCAGAACCGGTATGACCAGTTGAACCTGATTGAAGAAAAGAGGTTGGAGGCTTTGTGTCGTGGACAACTATATCAGCAGAAGATAAAGAAGGCTTTTGATAAGAAAGTTCGACCTCGCGAGATTAGAGAGGGAGACCTTGTGCTTAAGAAGATCCAATCTTTCCTTACTGATTCTAGGGGGAAATGGGCTCCCAACTATGATGGTCCTTATGTCGTCAAGAAGGTCCTTTCAGGGGGCGCTGTGATGTTAGCAACTATGGATGGGGAAGAGATTACTCGTCCTGTGAACGTGGATGCGGTCAAGAAGTATTATACTTAGAGATGAAGAAAAGGTAGGCTTAGTTCAGTTCATCGAAGCTTACTGCGACAAGTAAAGCCGAGACCTCCAGGAGGCCTAGAACATAGAAACTCAAGAAATGGCATTGTTTTTTTTTTTGATGTAATTTCTTTTATTACCACTTTCCAACATTGTAATAACATATGGGATCGCGCAATTTGCTGATCACCATTTTATGAAATAAAGTTGCAATTTTATCATTTATTGGCAAATTATTTTCGTCTTGCAAAATGACTTTTATCTCTGATAATAAATTTCAAATTGCCTCATGAGCGGATTACTTTGATTTATGGACACAACAAGGGATATTAACAGCCTCCATAAGCCATGGCTCAAAAGGTATTTATCCCAGGTAATGTGGCCATACCCCAGTAAGTTCTGCTCCATGTAATCGCGACTATCCCCGTTAAGTTCTTCGGTTTTCAACCTTCTCCGAAGCGAGTGTTTATTTCACTCCTCGTTGAACTATCTCGATCTTCACCAGTGAAAGCGGATGTTTATTTCATCCCCAAGAAATCTTTATCTCCGACATTCCCTCAACAAAATGGATATTTATTTTATCCGGATGCAACTTCCATTCAGGACTATTTTAGTTCGCGGTGATACTTATTTATCCCCATGAAGTCTCAACTCCGACATCTTCGGCTCGCGACTTTGACCCGAGCTTCTTCGAAGTGAGTGTTTATTTCACCCGTCATTGATTTTTTTCTAATTATCATAGTCTTCTCCAGCAAAGGTGGATGTTTACTTCATCCCCTCGAAATCTTATTTTCGGCTTCCTCCAGCGAAGCGAATGTTTATTTCACTTGTTATTGGATCTTTCTGATTATCATAGTCTTCTCCAGCGAAGGTGGATGTTTACTTCATCCCCTCGAAATCTTATTTTCGGCTTCCTCCAGCGAAGCGAGTGTTTATTTCACTCATTATTGGATATTTCTGATTATCATAGTCCTCTCCAGCGAAGGTGGATGTTTATTTCATCCCCTCGGAATCTTATTTTTGGCTTCCTCCAGCGAAGCGAGTGTTTATTTCACTCATTATTGGAATTTTTCTTACTATCGTAATCTTCTCCAGTGAAGGTGGATGTTTATTTCACCCCCTCGGAATTTTTATGTTCGACATTTCCAACTACTATATTGATCCAAATTTCCCCGATAAAGTGGATATTTATTTTATCCAATTACAACGCTCATTCCAATTACTTCAGCTCGCAATGGATATTTATTTTATCCCCCGTAAAGTATCTTCGATCATGAGTTTAATTCATTCTCAGTAGAATCCAAGATTCATCTTGACTATCCTGAGTGAAGTCGCGATGCTCATCCCAAGCGGAGTGTTCTCTTTTCCCCAGAGAAGCTGTGAGGCAGGATTCGGTCCCAGGGAAGGGTTTGTCATTCATCCCCAGCGATGCTGCTATATTGCCAAGATTGGCCGAGTATTCGTATCGAATTGCTTGTTCTCGTCTCCGGTTTGCTATTCGTGTTGTTGTCAGCATAAGCATAAGCATGAGCATGGCATAGCATCCTTGCATTTAGATTCATGGTATGTGGCATTTTTGCATCTTCCATTTTGTGTTGTTTGTTGTCCTGTCACTTTGTTCGTGTTTATTCCCCAAGTGATATGGGTTCGTCTGCTCCCTCCAAGTAGAATCGTCAGCCCTAGGCAGAAAAAGCGCATACTTTCTAATTCCCCGCTAAGTCCGATCCTCGTGGGAGGTGGTTGCTTTAGCTCTCTTTTCCATATTTGGATAAAGATAAAACCCCAGTTGAGTTCATTCCTCACTGGATGGATTCTTGTTTGACCGTTTCTTTCTAGTTATTTCCTGGATTGAACTTTGGGTCCCTGACAATCACGATTTTGGATATTTCTGAGATATTGAATCTGGATTAAGCGTGCATTTATTTTGCACTTTGTCTTCCCAAGAAGAGTTTACTTGAAGATCTCTATGGAAGACACAAATTATTTCTCTGATGATTACTACACTTTCAAGGGATTTACACCCAGACGACAAGTAGCTGCTCTTTATTTGAGCAGTTCGGTTATCAAAGATTTCTACGACAAATGGCGGTATCTTTTCTAGACAATTTGTCTATCCCCAGAAGTTATCAAGGTCATCAACTTGTCCTCCCATCAGATGGCACCTCTCCGAGAAGTTTGGTGAAGATTCAGATGATCTTTCTCTTTGTGTGAGAAGACAGTATTTTGCAAGTCAGCCGGCCTGCATCCTTTTTTGAAGATCCCCGGGAAATTTCTTAATCTCCAATGAATTGTGGATTCCCACTAAAGTCTTCAATCTCCAGGAAAATTCCAATCCCCTGTGAAGTTATTTTCCAACAGGTATTCGTCTTTCTCGAGTGGGAAGTTCAAGATTTACTCAAGGCAGACAACCTCGTAGCTTGTATTTCGAGACTTTGCTCGCGACATACAACCTCACATCATTTTATTTGAAAACCTGTTCATGGCATACAACCTTAAAGCGTTGAGGAAGTTTATTTACCCTTTCTGAATGGAACATCTTGTTAAAAGAGAAGTTGAATCATATTTTGATCATTGGAAGCTTATCTTGGTTATTATCTTTGCTTAGGTTATCATATGTTTGATAGTAGGTAATATACCATATCTTTTTGGTCAGATACCTTTGCTTAGGCTACCGTGTTTGGTAGTAGGTCATCTTTCCTTTTGTGTTTACCTTTTGCTTAGGCTATCATATATTTGATAGTAGGTAATACACTTTTCTTCGGGTCAGACACCTTTGCTTAGGCTACCATGTTTGGTAGTAGGTGATCTCTCCTTTCAGCCTATTACCTCTGCTTAGGCTATTGTGGGATAGTAGGTAATACGTCTGTATTTTGGTCAGATGCCTCGCTTAGGCTACCGTGGTGGTAATAGGCTATCTTTCCTTTTGTGCTTACCTCGCTTAGGCTATCGTGTGTGATAGTAGGTAATGTACGTCCTTATTGCAATTGGATACCTTAGCTTAGGCTACCAGGTGGTGGTAAGTTATCCTGTTCCTTACAAGTTCTTGCCAAGTGCTTAAGCTACCCTGTGATTGTCAGTTGGTAGTCTCTTTCCCCCCAGTTGAGTGAGACCTTTTCCCGTTTGAGTCGTATCTCGCCGAGTCGTCCCTTTGTCGGGTTTCCTTTTGTTTTCCTTCGTTTTGCATCATTCCATATCATGTGCATTTGGCGGTATCTTAGGGCCAAAAATTTTGTGCATGTTTGTATTTAAGTCTCTCCTATCTTGTCGAGACGAAGATTCCAATCTCCATATCTCCGAATAGGAGAAACTTAAATAGGGGCATCTGTCGCACCCTAATTTTTGACCCTAAGATGTCATCTTCATTTGTGCATCTTAGGTCAAGCATCTCTGCATTGTCTGGGCTAACCCATATCTTGTAGTCTGTTTCTTTGTGTTCAAATTAGGTTTACATATCGCCACGAAGCTCCCCAAGTTGCTTTGAAGCAAGTCAAATCAACGAAAGACCTCCAGTGCAAGAATTTTGGGATTAGGGTTTTTACCTTGAAGGAATCATTAAGTATTGACTCTATCAGGTCAAGATTTGTGTGGTTCATTTACCATATAAATTCATCCATATTCAAGGGACTCCACTCAATAGGAATCCATGCTTCATTGATCCTCAACAAGAAGAATTTGAGCCTCAGTCCCGCTATACTTCAAAATTGGGGTTCCTGTGACGCTTATCAGCCCACAGCTTTGATTCTTCATCAAAATAATCTCCTAAACCCTAATTATTGATTCCCTTAGTTTGTCAACATCCTCAAGAGTCTCCTAAGACCTTTAGATGGGAAGTAAGAAGCAAACTTACAAGATTTTGCCTCAGTGCATTCACAGTCAGAATTAGGGCTTGACTGAAACCCTAATCTTTTGGGATTTTGGTTCAAATGAAGTGTTAATGGTTTTAATCATCATATATTGTCTCATGAAGCATCCAAAGCATCCATATAAAGTTTTGTGAGGTTTCTTGCAAGATAAGTAGGGTATTGGTCGCGAAAGACTTCATATATGACATTTTTCCCATAATAGCCCGATTTGGAATAACCATAACTCCTAAACCGTGCACTCAAATTAAACGACTCAAAGCTTATTGGAAAGCTCTCATCAAGATCTTTAATTCATTCCATATGACTTTTTGTCTAAAAATGCTTAGATTTTGAGTTATGAAGCTTACAAGACATTTTGGCCAAACACAGAAAATTTTCCAGCACTTTCCTCCACATTTTTCTCTAACTTTGACCTCATTTTTCACCCATTTCTACTTGGATTCAAGACTTGAGTCCCAAATGAAAGTTGTAGAGCTTGACAAGAGCTTTCCAACCATATGTAGAACATCCCAATAGGATAAGCCAAACTCAAGTTATGGTGTTTTAAAGTTAGGTACCTCAAATGTCAAAATTCAATAACTTAGAAATTTTTTCTAAGTCTTTTTTGCTTTCTCATGTGCACGACTCTAAGGGGTATTTTCTCATTATTACAAGCACATTCTCAAGCAACTTTCCACATAAGAATTAATCTATCAAATGTCCACTCTTCATAGAACTAAAAATCTCAAGAGTTGATGGAATGGTTATCAAGATATGACATGCGAAAATTGGTATGTTGAGATGTTGCAAATTCGGATTTCCTAACACTTGACACTATCACTCTTTTTTGCACGAGCTCCACATGTTTCCAAGCATAGTTTCAACTGGTCACCAACATAACATGTGTTATGCCACGTGTTCTCTCTCAAAGGAACCAAAAACCAAGTCATTTGGGCCATTGGTTGTGAAGTTGTCGTGTGAACAAGTTGGACCCGTCCAACCGACTCTTCCCACCATTCTAAACCAAGGCTCTCTACCTCATCAAGTACACGCCCAACCGACTCTTCCCACCATTCTCCAACGCTTTCTGTCAGAAACCCGTGTAAGACAAAAAGAAAAACCTACACCATAGCATGTGTTTCCAAGGATTTTTCTTCTGACTCACTACAAAGATAAGCTGCATGGCCAGCTTTCACTTGGCTCAAGAATGATAGTACCCTGCAGAAGGCATGCCTCTACTGCATCCAAGACGGCAGCACATCAACTCACCTATAAAACCAACAAGTCTTCTAAAAAAGGAGGACAATCAAACAACAACACTAAAATCTCTAAAAAATTTCATTTCTTTGGAGCACACGGGAACTGGCTGGGAATAGGAAGAGGAACTCTTGCAATTTGCTTGGAAACTAGGTATGTTTTCTTAATCTCCATTCAATGTACATGCATTAGTCAATAGGTTACCATGTTGTTTGCTATAGTGTTGTGTTTGTGTGGATAAATGACATTCTGAACCTCATGATAAGTTGTTTTTTTTAGAAGATTCCACGACTGCTCTAGTGTCAAAAATCATGAAGCTTGTATGGTTGAAATGTTGATGCTACCATGCTCATATTTTGTTTTTGTCTGGGATGATAACATGATATCATAATACCTTCAAGATGCATAAAATGTGTCAACTTCTTTTAAGCACTGTTGGTTATGAATGTGGTATGGTTTGAGTTATGGAGAGCTTCTATATGGAATGTGAGGTTGAGACAGTAGCTAGTCATTCCTCCTTTAAACCTTTAGAGTTGGACTCATGTTGAACATGCACACGGCATTTGTAATATGGTCTGATGTTGCTTTTGTTTACAAAATGTGGAAATATGTTCGCGATACATACTGTTTGGATGCATTTACCATAGGCACGACCATGACCACTTCAGCTCTACAAGTTTGTACACTAGTGTAATAGGGATGGTGTGATAACAGGTCGTTCACGTGGTTCATTTCCACTTCCTTTAAACTGTTTCAGTAAGTTAAGTTTATGTTGTTTGTTAACCTTGAACAAGTATGTTTGGTTCACATTGTGGAACAACTATCTTTTTAAACTAAACTCTATCTTTTGGACCTCGTATTTCATTACACACTGCTCATGTTTGAATCACTATCTTGCCCAACTATAGGTTTCATTGTGTTCCAAATGAAAAACACTTCACGTTAGTTTTTATTTCAGGTTGATTGGTTGGGTTTTGTTTGAGTTAGGATAGATTAAAGTTGAATGTTTGTGTTGATATTGTACGATAGCAGTGTTGTTTTGCATGTTGTTTTGCTATGCGTGTTTCATATTTGATTGGTTGGTTTTGTTGTCGCATTCGGGTATCCTCACGTATAACACATGATCACGCACCACTTCCCCCACGTCTGTGCATGCATGTGTTAGTTTTACCATATTTTCAATGTTTGTTGACTTATATATTAATGGACGCGTATTATATAACGGATGTATTTGCCGTCCCAACGGTTCACCACACGCCTTGCCTTTCACCTTGTACCAAAAGATCCTGGGTTCGATCCGTAGTGATCAACCCTTTTATTTTTTTCATTTCTATCTCGCTTGTTTCAAATATGTATTTGTGTTTGCGTTGTATGATTAACTGCGCGCGTTGGCCTGCTGGCTATTGTTTTAAGCTGTACACGGAATGTCTTGAGTTCAATCCTCAGGTGTGACATTTCCATTTATTTTTATCACTCATCCATCTTATCATTTCAACTTAGTACTTAAATTTCAAAATGACATAACATGTGCATTGTTAATCCTTTTACCCCATTCTTTTTGCTATACTTTCCTAATTAAATCTACCTTCTAATTTTTATAATTTGTTTCTTAATTGTTAATATGTGAGGTGTTTCTATTTGTTAATTAATATGCTTCCTAACTGTTAATTATATTGTTAATTGTTAATTGCTCATTTTAATTATCAATTATATCTCAAATGCATTGTTAATCCTAATTGTTAATTGTTATTCTCAATAATATTGTTAAGTCTTAAATTATCAATTTGTGTCTTAAATTTTGAGATTTCTAACGTATGGTTAAATATTAATTTTCTAATTGTTAATTATCCCTATGTAGTTAATTTTTAAATCACCTTGTGTGTTAATTGTTAATTTAAATTGCCTTGTCAATTAATTATCAATCTTGGTTTAATTATCAACATCATCTATGAGCACCTTTGTTGATCTTGAAGTGTTACCTCACTAATTGACTTGTTTAATTCTTGAACTAATATATTCATGTTAATTTATCACATGCTTGATTTTTTACATGAATGTTATCCTTGATATCATTCTATATGTTTGCCTTCCTAAAGATTGAAACATATTGATGTGTCTTTAGCAATCATGTTCATCTTATCCATACTTTATCACGAAATATATCGCCATCTTCATGCTTATGTTGCTTCCATCATGTTATCTCATATCAATATTCTAACTTGTATCGTGTCTTGTCAATTGTAATTTTATCACTTATATGTTTATTATATCTTACTACTATTTGTATGCCTATTTGTTATCATCTAAACCTTTTCAAAACAATATCAAAATTCTCGATCCAACGTCGACCCCATTTTCTACCCATGTAAGTCGATCGCCTTCGTGCATCGCATTCAACCTTTTGGTCACCAGACACAAGTCTAGCATCACTCTGCTAGCACCCTCGCCTAAATAACGTAATTTAATCGCATTAATATCCAAAGGAAAATCCCATGCGTAATAACCATGTTATTGTGCATGGTGCATATCATCTGCATTCATAATCGTCACCTTAAGATAAGGCAATTAGACAACTTAGGATAGATTTTCTAGGTTAGTCCCCCACAAACTTTGATTTCTTTAATCAAACTTTAGCCTACCAAATCCTCCACACAAGAGAATTAGATGTTAATCATCTCAAAGAAAGGGACATACAATCCCATGCCCCACAACATACACACATTTTCAAAAAAACTGTGGTGGTCTTTCTTAAGATGATGACTCATCTTCTTTTCCTAAACCTTTAAAACATTTAGTATCTTTAATGAAGAACTACAAGTGCTCTGATTCCCCCCTGACAGGATATGTAGGCATAAGATGAGATATCTTGTCGAGCACACTTAGGAATAAAAATGATAAATCACCTACCCTTAAACCCTTAGCAAAGCAGATAACAAATAACGTAAGATGAATCAAGAGGTTCCTATAGAGTACTACAGATATCTAGGATGCTAACACCTTCCCTAGGTATAACCAACCCCCGAACTTAGAATCTTAGTGCATTTGCATTGCATTATGGGAATTCGGTTTTTCTCCCTTCCTTTGGATAAAATCAAAGACCGGTGGTGACATTAAAAATGCGATCCTAGTTAACCAATAACTATGGTATCCAATTTTCACCGCGACACCCGTTTCCCCATTTCTTATCCTTTTACGTTCCAGTTAGCAGTTGAGTTTCAGATAACCTACACCCTTTGATCGATAACAACAAGCGTGGATCCCATCGAGTAGGATGGCGAGGGGGTGTTAATACCTTCCTCTCACGTAACCGGCTCCCTAACCCAGGCTATGGTTGCGACGACCATTCCTTTCCCTTTGTTGAGGTTTTCTTCAATCGTTTCCTTTTCCTGCGTCGGGATAAATAACGTTCGGTGGCGACTCTTCTGTCTTTTCCGCCGGTTGATTTTCGCATATGCGACACTAGTGTATGAAGATAAAGGACATACTCAGATAGTTGGATACTCATATGCTGATTGTACATTGCTTCAAATCCAGTCTTTCATGAGAGGACCAAACATATTGAGATAGACGGTCACTTTGTCAAAGAGAAGATCGAGTCAGGTGACATCGTCACAAGCTTTGTCAACTCTAATGATCAATTGGCAGACGTGTTTACAAAATCCCTGCGAAGCCCCAGAACTAATTATATATGTAACAAGCTTGGTGCATTTGACTTATATGCTCAAGCTTGAGGAGGAGTGTTGATATTTGTAAATATAGTGTTAAGAATACTTGTATATAGAATAGTCCCACATCGACTATTTCATGTAATTAGTTGTAATCTCTCTATATATAATAAGGTCTCCGTAATGCTTTTCAAAACACACGGTTTATTCATATGTCTCTTAGTCTCTTGTATTTCATTAGTAGCGATTTACTACGTAAGGTTAGGTTTTATTAGAATTGGTGTCTAATCGAGCTTTGGTGATGATTAAATTATGAGAAATTGTTGAGGTTAAAATTCATTAAAATTAAATCATTGTATAAACACACCTCGTGAAATATACAACTGAATTAATTTATTAGCTTTGTGCATCATCATAAAACCATCTTTGGTATTTATGAATTAGTTTAGTGTTAACGCGGTCAAGTTCTAACAAAAGTATAAAGTTCACATTTTTGCTTTAAACCATTCGCGCGCATTTTTGATAAACCTTTGATAATCCATTTTGGAGAATCGGTCAAATTTTATAAAATATTGTTTTGGGTTTATTCACCCCTAGACCGTTTAATTACTCCATATTCTCACCCAACATTTTGTTCCATTAAGAGGATTAAATTTTCGAAAGCTCCTCTTAAAATCCAACATTTGAATCTTTCATCTCTTGATATCCTTTATTCTTGTTAGGACACCTTGGCAACTTTCCTATTTGAATTAGATCTTTTATCACATATTTTAATTAGACATAGTCCTTCATGTTATTTTGTTAATATTATGAAAAACGAAGTATTTGAATTTTTTCAAGTCGGAACGCTCCTAAACATTATAGGGAATTTCGACCTCTTTCCGGTAGAACTCTGCATTGATGCATTCTTTTAGAATATTCATTATACATGTATTCAAAGGTGTATAATCTATGTATTTAGATGAGGTATTTCGATGATCACGAGGTCTACAATGATGAGACGATTCTACCTGATCTTTGTTGTAGTATGTTACTAGTTTGTCCTTGACTCAAATTAGACCTGTCACTGTATTTCGTGGTATTATTGGTGTATGGTGGATTGGATTGTCCAGTTTAATCCTTCAGAGTATTTCGTTTTTATCATTATGGTTTTTTATTGCCTCTAGACGGCAACTAATAAGCCTCTTATCAATTGTCACTTTTTGGACCTTTGATGCTCTGAGGATACCTGCAAACACTCTGAAATTTAAGTCATTAACAATTGAAAGTGAGTATTATTTATGATTATAATAATGTGTACTTTGATGCAACACCTTAATTGGATTTTTATGAGTTGAGATCCTCTCCCTTTCTCAAAAGAAATTAAGATTTCATTTTCTCAAAAGAAATGAATAGCTACATTGCTAGTGTTTTTGATGTATGATACATATATTTTTCAAATTTGTGACATGTATTTTATATTATTTAACATTTATACACCAAAAAATTTAGTGATTATGTTCTCTATTTCTTTTTAAAAATCGAAAGGATCCCAACTTGTTTTTTTATAGTAGGGTTCTAAGGTCTCAAGGACTTAGAACCTTCTTATCCCACTAATTTGTTGTTATTAGTTCTGACAGATCCATATTAAATCATGAGGTGCTAGAGCCTTCTAATGGATAACTATTCCAAAAGAGTGACGTCATTGGACTGACGTTAACATAGTGGCATATGCATCTTTTGTTCCTCAAATCTGATGGTCCATAAACTTCATTTCGCTATCCTTTTAAAAAAGAGAATTTCTTAATGCACCCTTAACACTTCTTAGCCACCATGCGAAATTGTTTAAATGCCCCTAGTTTCCGTAGATACATCTTCGGGCGCACCTATTTTTGAATAAACGTTGAAATATTCCGGAGATACATCTCCGGAATAATTTAAAACATGCAATGCATCCCACACAGAAGCCATTTACATTTGAATTGTACCGGAGATGCCTCTTCGGTAATATTTTGGAGATACATCTGTGAAATGTATCAAAACAGGTATTTAATGCTATAAGTTATTTATCTGTGTTTAGATGAAGCATAATATACGATCGAAAATATAAAAAAAGTACATAATAATAAGAGACTACTATTGTGTGTGTAATGAATAAAATAGCAATATATGTCGAAAATTCGTACAATCGAGATCTAAAATGTAGTAAAATCATCAAAATAAAGTACATACTATAGTACTATGTCATACCCCAAATTTTGACCACCAAGATTTCCCATCATTGTGCAAATCATCATCACAATATGGATGTACTTTCATGCCTCATCAATCTCCTCAAAGATGACTGATCATTCACCACAATCAAGAATTAGGGTTTTGAGCCCTCTCAGAGCACTTAGACAAAGGATCAATCAAGAAATGACATGATATTCAACTTGTCTAAACCTCTCAAACACCCATAAAGGATCAAGAGGACTCCCACATCAAGAATCAAGCACAAAGTTGCAACATTCCAAGTGGGTTAAGCCTCAAGATCGCCTGTGTCACCAAATTAGGGTTTGGTCGACCAGGGTCCCCAGATGAGAATTTCCATCTCACGTTAGTGTCTCGATTCTAGAGTCAAACTATCTCATTCGTATAATACTCGGGCCAATCGACAAAAGAAAATGGATGATCTCAAGGAAGAGAATAGAGAGCTGAGAGAAGAAATTGACGCTCTGAAAGAAGATCTGAGAAAACTTCACAGTGACATGCAATCTCTGGCAGCAGCTCAGAAACAACAACAAAGGACTGTGATCTCAGAGATCACATCTACGCCCATAGTGGAGATGTATGATCCTCGGTATAACATGCCTAAAGATTGTCCCTGGGGCATGCCACTCAACTATATTCCTGAAGGATATATTCCGCCGATCACGAAAGATCCGAAAACTGCAGCAGGAACCGCTGGACCTGAAGGTTATAAACTTCGGGAAAGCGAAGATGCAAGGGGCATGACAGTAACTCCTGAAGGTTACAAACTTCGGGATAGGGAAGCACCAAGAGTCACTGCCGTAATGACTATACCACCACCCGTGGTACACACTGTCCAGGAAGGACAGGTTCCACAGATACCCTCTGGTGGAAACGAAAGTATGTACGGCAGATTGAATGAGTTCCAGGAACAATTCCTGGAGATGCAGAAGGAACTGCATACCATTCGCGGTCAGGATCTATTCGGAAAGGACGCCGCAGACCTTTGTTTGGTCCCTAATGTGAAAATTCTGCACAATTTTAAGGTGCCCGAATTTGAGAAATACAGGGGTAACTCTTGCCCTCAAAGTTATTTGGTGATGTACGCTCGAAAGATGTTAACTCATATAGAGAATCAACAACTACTGATCCATTACTTCCAAGATAGTTTAACCGGTGCCGCACTCAAATGGTACATGGGTTTAAACTGAACTAAGATCATCACTTTCAGAGATCTTGGCACTGCCTTTGTTCAACAATATAAGTATAACCTGGACATGGCACCAGACAAAGATCAACTTAGAGCCATGTCGCAAAAGGACAAGGAAACCTTTAAGGAATATGCTTAGAGACGGCGTGAAATTTCCGCCCAGATTTGTCCACCTCTTGAGGAAAAAGAGATGACAACTATCTTTTTGAAAACCTTGAGCTCATTCTACTACGACCGAATAGTCGCCAGTGTGCCCAGCGACTTTACTGAAATGGTGAATATGGGAGTACGTCTTGAAGAAGCAGTCCGAGAAGGACGTCTGGTCAAAGATACAAGACAATCAAGTAGTACCAAAAGATATGGTAGTGCTTTCCCTAAGAAAAAAGAGCAAGATATTGGTAATATCTCTCTCGAAAAGCAATGGCGAAGTTACCAACCAATAGCAGATGTAACTCCTGCTATCAACCTTGCGCCTGTTCTAACGTATCAACCTCAGGTTGCTCAGAGCCAACCAAATCAACAACAATATCAGCAAAGAACACAACAGCCTCTTCAGCAGGCTCGTCCTCAGTACAATAACAACCGTACAACACGACCACCAGGGTTTGACCCTATACCAATGTTGTACGCAGAACTATTTCCACTACTACTAGTCAAGGGGCACATCCAAACCAGGTCTTCTCTTACAGTACCGGAAAATCCGCCTTTTTGGTTCAAAGCGGATCAGACTTGCCCTTACCATCAAGGAGGACTGAGGCATAACATAGAAAATTGTCTCAGCTTCAAATCCGATGTGCAAAAGCTTGTCAGGAACGGGGTCTTATCCTTCAAGGATACAAATCCAAATGTTCAGACGAACCCGTTGCCTCAACACGAGAAAGCTACAATAAATTTAATAGAGGAAGAGTCTAACCGCAGTTATCAAATTCACGATGTACTCTTATTGGGAACCATCCTAGTCAAGATGCATAGCAGACAGAGCGGATACGGTCATGTACCGTCTCATAATTATCACCAGTGTGGTATCTGCTCTAAAGATAATCAAGGATGTTCTGTGGTGCAATCAGCTCTACAAGAACAGATGGATCTCTGATGGATCCATGATCACCGAATCCGTGAGGTCAACATGACTTATACAAATTCCAACATCATTCAAAACCACGACATCCATGCGATGAATGTCAACTTGGTGGAAATACACTCAAGGAAAAGCCAACATCATGATCTGCCACGGCATGATTACGATTCCTATCTGATTTACTCGATAAATAATCAGGGATGCTCTTTTGTACAAGAGGCCCTCCAGCGTCAGATGGATCTTGGATGGATTCAGGATTACCATGATAGAAGTCATTATTAAGTCAATATGATTCAAGTCTTCGATATTTGCTTGATGAATACCAGCTTAGTGGAATTACACGCTAAGCAAGTCCGGCTCGATTTTCTGACTTCACATGATTATCAGAGCTGTAAAGTGTGTCGTGGAGATGACCAAGGATGTGTACTTATTCAAAGAACGCTTCAACACTTGTTGAACCACTGGTGGCTTCCGATCTATCTAGATAAAGACACACAACAAGTCAGTATGACTGACGGGAACCCTACTAGGCATCAAAGTCAGGATGTTCGATCAATGGAAATGGATCTAGTGAGATTGCACTGCATACAAAGTGGACGTGGTCGGGTGCCACCACACAACTATGAGCGTTGTAGAGTTTGCTCAGAGGATAATCAAGGATGCTACCTCGTGCAAGCAGCTCTTCAAAATCAGTTGGACCACAAAGAGGTTTGACCATGTTCAAGCTCTGGTTCGATCAACATAATGTCAGGCTATCTTCCCAATCGAGACAAAGAAGTTGTCTGAATCCCTAAACGAGAAGTGGCCAAAGATGTATGCGCCATAATCCTTTTACTCCATGAATCAAGAGTTCCCCTTGATAGTGGAAATTTTCTCAACCTTGAACCAATGGAGGCCGACTACGATGGTCAGAAAAATCAAAAGGCTCCTGTAGTTATCTATCCGCTGGGACCAGTGCCGTATAAATACGATAAAGCTATCCCTTACAAATACGGTGCAACAACAATTGAGAATGGAAAGGAAACTCTATTACCCTCCGTCGTGAATATTGCAGACATCAGCCGAGTGACACGGAGCGGTCGGATCTTCAACAGAGGAGTTAGAGAACCTACCAAAGAAAAGGAACCTCAGGCAGAAGTTCCCAATCAACCAGTCGGTCAATCCGGTAATCCCGACCTTTCAAAGAACAACGATGAGATGTTGAAGCTCATCCAAAAGAGCGAGTACAATATTGTAGACCAACTGTTGTAATCTCCTTCAAGAATCTCTGTGATATCTCTCTTACTCAGTTCTGAAGCTCACAGGGAAGCTCTACAGAAAGTCTTAGAGCAAGCCTTTGTGGAACAAGATGTGACAATAAGACAATTTGACAGCATTATCTCCAACATCACTTCCTGCAACAACTTAGGATTCAGTGATGAGGAACTACCGGAAGAAGGCAAAAATCATAACATGGCACTTAACATTACAGTCAACTGCCAGGACGATGCTTTAGCCAGCGTACTGGTAGACACAGGATCAACTCTAAATGTTATGCCGAAGTCTACTCTGATGCGACTATCATTTCAAGGATCTCCGATGAGAGGCAGTGAGGTCATCTTCAAAGCATTTGACGGGTCCAGAAAAACAGTTATCGGCGAAGTCGACCTTCCCATAACTATCAGTCCTCACACTTTCTAAGTCACTTTCCAGGTCATGGACATTCGGGCAACATACAGCTGTTTGTTAGGAAGACCTTGGATACACGAGGCTGGGGCAGTCACTTCGACACTTCACCAGAAGCTGAAGTTCGTCAAGAATGACCAACTAGTCACAGTCTGTGGAGAGAAAGCCTTGATTGTGAGCAACTTATCATCGTCCACTTATGTAGAACCGGAGGAGGTTGTTGGAACTCAATTCCAAGCACTTTCGGTGAGCAATCATAACCAATCAGAAAAGGGAACATCAATTTCCTCGTATAAAGATGCTCTCGAAGTGATCAAAAGTAATAGCGCAAAAGGATGGGGACAGCTTGTCATTCCTACTGATAACAAGACGAAGAAAGGTCTTGGTTTCTCCTTAACCTGTACCCAGACTGCTACTAACGATGAAAGTTTTCATCCCATCCAGGACTTCTTCCACAGTGGAGGTTTTCTTCACCCAGTGTCTCAAGAAGTACATACCATCAACGAGGGAGACTCCTCTGATACAGATGAAGAGTCGAAGTCATATCTCAACGAAGACGGTTATATGTCTCAGGAAGAAACGCGTACGCCATTTTGCTATCCTGCGTAGAGTCTGAGATATATACCGAGATCGGATGTCAAGATGATATACGGAGATTGTGATCCGGAAGGATGTCGTGCTCCACCAAACTCATTAGAGGAGGACACTCCAATAAAAGACAACTTTGACTATTATGACCCAATGGATGGCTTGCCGATCTGACAGTCGTACCTAGAAGACTTGGGGAAAAAGAGTCATCCCAACGATGCATATCAGCTGAACATCATTGAAAAGAATACCTGCGTCCCCACCAAATCATGGGATCATTACTCAGGGTATTCAGAAAACACCTAGCCCGACGATGAATTAGCAAAGGTTGCAGGACAAGAGTTCCTTAACTACGCTTTTCCTGAGGTCAACGTCATCGAGAGGGATGACTCCTCCAGTTCCAAAGAAGTGTGGGACGCCTTAGGACAACCGAGTGGCAAGTATGACTTTCTGGTCAAGTACACCGCTCTTGAAAGCTCTTGTATCAAGCTCGAAGACATCCAGCCCACTGGATGGGGAGATCTCCCTGAGAGTGCAAACACTGTGCAAGATACAACAGAAGAATTCGTCTACGACAATTCTGCCTGGGAGACAGACTCCAACGATCCTGCTCCACCAGAAATCAGCGTCATTTCTGAAGACAAACCAAGAAGGAAGGTACCAGACTTTGTGATTCATCAAGGAGTTCGCCACCAATGGGTTGTTGTCGATGTCCCGAAAGTCGTTCATAAGTCTAAGTAATTGCCATCTTTGTTTTAACCTTTCACCCTGCCCAGGTGAAACAGATGTTTTGATAGGGCTCACTTTCTGTAAATGTCCCTCTTCGCTTTTCCCAAAGCGACAGAGTTTTCTTTTATAGGGTTGTAGTTTCAAGAATCGACCAAATCATAAATAAAACACGTCATTCTGTAATTTCCGCATTTATTGATGTTTTCACTTTTCGCTTTTTCAGAAAATGGTAATCCTAAAACAACCCAAAAATAATAAAAACAAGCGTTTTTCAGAAAATACACTGCACACACTCTTGCATTTCTCTCTATCTCTTCTAAAAAAACAACCATCACGTCATGCAGATTGCTTGTTTTAAACCTCATTGAAACATACGATTCAATGTCTTCTCCCAACTTTGAATTCCCGGTATTTAAGGCTAAAGAAGAAGAGGACGAAGAAGTTCCAGAAGAGATCTCCTGATTACTTAGACAAGAGGAAAGGTCCATTGAACCTCACAAAGAGCCGTTGGAAACTGTCAACTTGGGTTCAGAAGAAGAGAGAAAAAAAGTCAAGATTGGGGCACTGCTCAGTGAAACTGTCAAAGAAATTTTGATAAAGCTTCTCAAAGAATTTCCTGGTGTATTCGCTTGGTCCTATCAGGATATGCCAGGGTTGGATACCAGCATCGTGGAACATCATCTACCGTTAAGATCAGAATGTCCGCCGATAAAACAAAGACTAAGACGGACTCAAAATCAAAGAGGAAGTACAAAAACATATCGACGCGGGTTTCCTCGCCACATCAGAATGTCCTCAATGGTTAGCCAACATAGTACCAGTTCCGAAAAAGGACGGAAAGGTCAGAATGTGTGTAGACTACAGGGATCTGAACAAAGCCAATCCAAAGGATGACTTTCCCTTGCCGCACATAGACATCCTGGTAGACAGTACAGCAAAATTCAAAGTATTCTCCTTCATGGATGGATTCTCAGGCTATAATCAAATCAAAATGGCGCCGGAAGACATGGAGAAAACTTCATTCATTACCCCATGGGGCACCTTTTGTTACAAGGTAATGTCGTTCGGTTTGAAGAACGCTGGGGCAACCTATCAAAGGGCCATGACTACTTTGTTTCACGACATGATACACAAAGAAATAGAAGTGTATGTCGATTATATGATTACCAAATCTAAGACAGAAGAGGATCATGTGACCCACCTCTCAAAACTATTCGAGCGTCTGAGGAAGTACAAACTCCGCTTGAATCCCAACAAATGCACATTCGGTGTCCGCTCAGGGAAACTTTTAGGGTTCATCGTCAGCCAGAAAGGAATTGAGGTTGATCCTGACAAGGTCAAGGCCATTCAAGAAATGCCTTCTCCAAAGACTGAAAAACAAGTCAGAGGATTCCTGGGACGTCTGAACTACATTTCCAGATTTATATTCCTCATGACCGTGACATGCGCGCCAATCTTCAAATTACTCAAAAAGAATCAGGATTGCGTATGGATAGAAGACTGCCAAACCGCCTTCGACAGTATCAAGGAATACCTGTTAAACCCACCAATTCTATCACCTCCAGTGGGGGGAAGACCACTGATCATCTACCTAATAGTCTTAGAAGACTCTATGGGTTGTGTACTTGGCCAACAAGACGAAACGAAAAGAAAAGAGTCTGCCATCTACTATTTAAACAAGAAATTCACAGACTGTAAGACTCAGTACACTATGCTTGAGAAAACTTGTTGTGCTCTGGCTTGGGAAGCCAAACGTCTTCGCCAGTACATGATTTGTCACACTACTTGGTTAATCTCCAAAATGGATCCAATCAAGTATGTCTTTGAAAAACCTGATCTCACGGGAAGGATTGCCCGGTGGCAGATGTTGTTATCAGAATACGACATCGAGTACCATGCTCAGAAAGTCGTCAAAGGAAGTATTTTAGCCGATCATTTGGCTCATCAACCAATTGACGATCAAGAATCAGTCGGATTTGACTTCCCAGACAAAGATGTCATGTATTTGAAAATGAAAGATTGTGATGAACCACTACCCAGTGAAGGGCCAGAACCAGGTTCCCAATGGGGACTAATCTTTGACGGAGCTGTCAACCATTATGGAAACGGAATTGGGGCAATCATCATAACACCTCAGGGTACCCATATTCCTTTCCCTGCCAGATTAACGTTCAAATGTACAAACAACAAGGCCGAATACGAAGCTTGTATCATGGGTCTCGAAGAAGCGATTGACTTAAGAATTAAGAATTTGGACGTGTGCAGAGACTCAGCCCTGGTTATCAATCAGATCCAAGGAGATTAGAATACATATCAATCAGGATTGATTCCTTACAAAGACTATGTGAGAAGGTTGTTACCATTCTTTGGCAGAATCGAGTTTTATCATATCCCTCGTGAAGAGAATCACATGGCTGATGCACTAGCCACTCTCTCTTCCATGATTAGTGTAGGTCAATGGAACGATGTACCTAAGATTGACATAATGCGCCTAGAAAGGCCCGCTTACATCTTCGTAATTGAAGTAGTCATAGATGATAAACCTTGGTATCATGATATCAAGTGCTTCCTTCAGAAACAAGAGTACCCACCTGGGACATCCAGAAAAGATAGAAAGACCCTCAGAAGGCTAGCAGGCAGTTTCTTCCTGAGCGGTGATACACTCTATAAGAGAAATTTTGACATGGTCTTGCTTCGATGTGTAGACAGACCAGAAGCAAACATGCTGATAAAAGAAATTCACGAAGGATCTTTTGGCACTCATGCCAACGGACACACAATGGTGAGAAAAATTCTGAGAGCATGATACTATTGGTTGACCATGGAATCCTATTGCTACAAGTACATGAGGAGATGTCTCAAGTGTCAGATATACTCAGACAAAATCCATGTACCGCCAACGCATCTCAAAGTTCTTTCTTCCCCATGGCCTTTTTCTATATGGGGAATCGACATGATTGGCATGATCGAACCCAAAGCTTCAAACGGGCATCGGTTCATCCTGGTAGCCATTAATTACTTCACCAAGTGGGTTGAAGCAGCATCATACACTAATGTAACCCGACAAGTGGTGGTCCGATTTATCAAAAACAATCTCATTTGTCGTTATGGTGTTCCAAGCCAGATCATTATGGATAACGGATCTAATCTAAACAACAAGATGATGAAAGAGTTGTGTGTTGAATTTAAGATCGAACACCATAACTCATCTCCCTACCGACCTAAGATGAACGGGGCGGTAGAAGCGGCTAACAAGAACATCAAGAAGATTGTTCAAAAGATGGTTGTAATCTACAAAGACTGGTACAAGATGCTACCCTATGCTCTTCACGGTTATCGCACATCTGTCCGCACTTCAACAGGAGCAACCCCTTTCTCTCTAGTATATGGCATGGAGGCATTGCTCCCCGTAGAAGTAGAGATCCCATCGATCTGGGTATTGATGGAAGCCAAGCTAACGGAGGCTGAATGGTGCCAGAGCAGGCACGATGAACTGAACATAATCGAAGAAAAGCAAATAAGGGCATTATGCCATGGTCAGTTGTATCAGCAAAGAATGAAGAAAGCGTTTGACAAAAAGGTCTGACCCCGTCTCTTCAGGAAAGGAGACCTTGTGCTCAAGAAGATACAATCATTTCTCACTAATTCCCGGGGCAAATGGACTCCGAAATATGACGGCCCCTGTGTGGTCAAGAAAGCCTTCTTAGTCGGCGCCTTGAGACTCACAACCATGGATGTAGAAGAGTTTGTCTATCCCACGAATGTTGACGTAGTCAAGAAATACTTCGCCTAAACAAAAAAAAACGTCTCGGTGGATTGAAAACCCGAAAGGGCGATCCAGGCAAAAATTAGAGACACAAAAAAATCATCTCGATGGATTGGAAATCTCAAAGTACAATCCAGGCAAAAATTAGGGATTAATGGCAAATAACTACGTCTAACAAGGTTGAATCCCTCAGCAGTAATGCCATCCATCAGAGAAAACTCCAGTCAATGTCATCTTTGACAGAAGCTCAGGATGTCCATAATTCAAAGTTGGTAGAAGGATAACGGTCGTTATGTTTCAATGTAGTCCTTCTCCCATAAATTACCATTTTCTAACTTTGTAAATACTCTATGGGATCACGCGCTTGGTTGATTTCCATCTTATCAATAAAATTTGAGCCCTAGTGATTTTGTTTGCAATTCTTATTTGTTTTAGCTTTACAGAATGATGTTTTTAATATGATCAACGATTCTTGAAATAAAACAAAAATGAATTTACTTGTCAAACTTTTTCTGCTTTTAAAGATGGCAATTCTTTTGACTGTTGAACATCGAAAGAACATCGATCACTTCTCCGAAAATAATTAAACCTCAAAGTGCAGAATCAAAGTACTCCTTCTAAACCAGTACGCCTGAGCGAAGGATCAACTGTGTCAGAGACCATGTTTCATCTGACATCCCCGACAGAGTTCTTACCTCTTAAGTCCGACCAACATTGTTCCCCACAGGAACTACTTTTCCTAAGCAAGGCAGGATTGCAATCTGGAACCAGTGATACTTTTTATTCCCCGCAGTGGCCGAGTATCCAGTCATGTTCATCTATTAGTCTGTATGTCACATCAGTTTTGTCAGCATATACATATATACATCATGCATTATTGATTCATATACATATTCGAATTGCATTACTATCACTCTGGTCATTCTTGTCCCCTAGTGATAAAAGTCCTTTCATCAATTGAGTTGTCAATTCTTTCCTCATCAGGAAATGTTGTGTCTGAACAATCTCTCCTCCAATTTATTTTTGGATTGGAGTTGGTCCTTGACCACTTTGATAACTTGAACCTCTTAAAGACAAGAAGACAGTCAACGAACGTCACTCTTCACCATTGAAGATGATATCTTCGCTTTCCCAGATTAAGGAAGATCCCCAGAGAAAGCCTCTCAACCAAAGACTCTTAGCAACACATTGATTCTTCTCTCTAGAAAGTCAATGTTAATGAAGTCATCAGCACCTCAAAATTGGATTACATCACATGGCATTTCTCCGAGAAGATCTCGAGGAAAAGTATGATGTAATACCCCCAAGCAGAAAACAGCCTCCCAAGAGACTCGTTTCCCCCAGTAGAGTCAACAAATGAACACCTCTATAACTCAGACGAATGGGTTCCCCAGCGAGTCTGACATCAAAACTTGTTTCCATCAAATGGCATTTCCCCAGGAAAATTCGGCGAGAAGTTTGAGGAAAATCGCTACAAATAGCGTCCCTTGTCAAGAAAGTTTATTGACAAAAGAAACTGAGACCAGTTTCGTGGCTGAAGACCAGGATCGAGGGGAAGTTTATTGACAAAAGAAACTGAGACCAGTTTCGTGGCTGAAGACCAGGATCGAGGGGAAGTTTATTGACAAAATAAACTGAGACCAGTTCCGTGGCTGAAGACCGGGATCGAGGGGAAGTTTATTGACAAAAGAAACTAAGACTAGTTCCTTGGCTGAAGACCAGGATCGAGGGGAAGTTTATTAATGAAAGAAACTAAGACCAGTTCCATGGCTAAAGACCAGGATCGGGGGGAAGTTTATTTCAGAAACTTAGACCAATTCTGTGGCTAAGGACCAGGATCGAGGGGAAGTTTTTACCTTTTATAAGTACCATTGCTTAGCAAAAGAAGATGGATGAGCAAGCAGCCATTCATAACCACCATCAAAATTTCTGGTATTCCGATATTTAATCCTCTTGCACCCCGAATGTCTGAATACCTTCGCCATTCACACCTTCAGGTCCAAGAAGATTAAATAGGGGCATCTGTCATACCCCAAATTTTGACCACCAAGATTTACCATCATTGTGCAAATCATCATCACAATATGGATGTACTTTCATGCCTCATCAATCTCCTCAAAGATGAATGAGCATTCACCACAATCAAGAATTAGGGTTTTGAACCCTCTCAGAGCACTTAGACAAAGGATCAATCAAGAAATGACATGATCTTTAACTTGTCTAAACCTCTCAAACACCCATAAAGGATCAAGAGGACTCCCACATCAAGAATCAAGCACAAAGTTGCAACATTCCAAGTGGGTTAAGCCTCAAGATCGCTTGTGTCACCAAATTAGGGTTTGGTCGACCAGGGTCCCCAGATGAGAATTTCCATCTGAGCATGAGCCAATGTCTCAATGTATGGTTTAATAAGCTCAAAAGGATCTCAAGAACCCATCCACAATGGAAAAATCACCTTGAAGGTCCATCTATCAAAAAAATCAGGAATTAGGGTTTTGACCTAATTCAACCCTTGAGTTAACTTGTGAAGTGAGGAATGACTTGAAGCTTCAAAATGAACTTCAAAGACCTCAAATATATCATGTTGACATGTTTACAAGATTTGATTGACTCAAAGAGCTCACATCATAAACCACAAGAGCTCAAAACCATCTGATCACAAATTAGGGTTTCTAATGGAAAAAGTCAACCCTATCCTAGACTGTTGGCCTATCCTTGATCTCAAACCTTGGGGAGGGGTCCAAGACATTCCTAAATACCCTTTGAGGCCATCCATGAAGTTTAATTAAGCCCAAGTATTGATTTCACAAAGGGATCACAAAGTCAAAATTTCATCTGATGAAGAAAGTCAAATGTACAAAAGTCCAAGTTTGACTTTTTGGATTTTTGGTCAACGAAGGTTCCTTAATCCTAAAACAATGTTAATATGTGATTTGAATCATCATTCATCAAGAAAAATCAAAGAAAGTGAGTTAACTTGTTAAAGGGGTAACCATAAAAAACTTAGATTTTTTCTAAGTTATGGAACAAAGTGGCTAGGGTACCAAATTTGCAAGGCCATATCTCTCAAACCCTAAGGCCTTTCTCTCCCATTCAAGGCTCAGAGGGAAACTCTCATTACATACTTCAAATGTGTCAACTACATCTCATTCCAATTCCTCATGGATTTCAAGTTATGATTGGATCAAAATCACTAAAAGACATAAAAGTGCATTTTTCCAACACTTAGAAGAAATTCTGCCCAAGGCAGATTTCAAGTGAAACACCAAAACTTGGAAGTTTGATTCACATAGTTCTAGGCTGAATTAATTCAAGATGTAAACATCAAAGTTGTTGTGCATATTGCCTACAATCCAAGGAACTTATTGGCATGAAACAATTCAACTTGAGCCAAGAGTTATGGCTGCTGCAAGACACCATGGCAAGGCTGGCATGAAAAACCAGTTTGCATGTTTTCTTGCTTTACACGATTTCTGAGTCAAGGCCTAGGATCACTATGCCACATTCATCCAATCTATCCTCATCCATCCGATCCAACCTACAAAGCTGAGTCAAAAAGTCAAGGGATCTTCCAACTTGAGGTTAATGCATTTTATCACATTATGCCTTGAATTCAAAGGCATTTATGTGCAATAGTGCACTTTCAATAAAGCTACTCTACTCAGTCAAGATGCTCACTTAAAAAACAATTAAAACATCTGAAGAATGTGGATTTGATCAAGACATAGCCCTGCTCTTGGGAGAGGCTAGTTTGCCTTGCATGAGAAGAAATGCCACCAAGCCAAAGCCATTGAATGTGATCTGATCTTGCAGCCATTCACTATTCCTCAAAGACAAGAGTTTATCCACTATAAATAGAGGTTCTAACTGATCATTCAAACTTCACCAAAATAGCTTACAACATTGCATTCTCTCATTTCATTCTAAAACTCCAAATTTCATTGTTCTTGAGAAAGCACTATCGGGTTTTGAGTTGGAGGTCAATGCAACTCAAACCAATGGTTCACACACCTCACACACAACATATAGGAGTGATCTAAACCATTACATCCCATCTGTAACATCAAAATCACCAAATGGCCATTCAATTGCACAAAACTCATGACTTGTTGCAGAAGGAATCAGGTTAATTAATCCAGAGGTTTTCCAATCAACCTAAGCACTCAAACACATCCATTGAGGTACAAGGAAGTTGTCCAAATCATTGGAACTCATCTGTAACACCTCCAAACTAAAATTCTATTCTCACTTGCAGAGGTAAAACTTGAGCTCTCAAACTCAATGAATCATGCATCATAAACATATTTTTTTGTTACCATTGTGTTTCTGGATGTTTGTAGATCATTTACCCTCAATCAATTGTTATTTACAGTTCGTGTATAGGATTTCATTGAGTTCATGCCAATTTTAGGGTTCTTCATGTTTTATCAGATTATGTTTTGATTCACTTGATTTCAATAAAATTGGGTATTTCCATTGTGTTCCTCATCTGAAAACGCACGATTTTCACATTTAGATCATGTGAAATGGTTGTGAGATGAGTGAGATAGGAGGCTTCATGTATCTGAGCTTGAGGTTGAAGATGGCCATGGCGCCATGCTTCAGAAATTCAACATGTTTACTATATATTTATCACTTGCCATGTTATAACTTAATTGGCATTGCTCCCTAGTGGAAACACTAGTATGTTTGTGTGTGTGAGCAGGTGAGAGGTCTGGGGTTCGAATCCCCCTCGCCCCAGACCTTTTGATTATTTTTTTCAATCATTTTCAAAGGTATTTTTCACATATATTCATCCCTTTCCACTCTCTTTCATCCCACGCAAGTGGCTCAGTTGGCAAAATTTTGAACTATCCTCCCCAAGGGCGTGAGTTCAAACCTTGGGGGGACGATTTCTAATTTTTTACCACTTAACTTTGTCATTTTTTTCCACCAATCTTTTAATAACTTTGAAAATTAATTTCTCATTCAATTTTAATCATTTTTTATTGGTTCTTTTTCTGAAAAATCACAAAAATACTAAAGTATTTTATTCAACAAAAAAAATCATATTTATATTATTTATTTAATATAGTTGGTATTTTTGTGAATAAATTCATTTTTATTGTTTTTAAACATTTTAAAAGTGAATTTTTATCGTGAAAATCAAAATTAAATGAGGTCTAAATCATCTTGTGATTAAAACCTCATTTTTCAAACCTTAACCAAAAATCACAAGTAGTTTATTTAAACTTATTTGGTATTTTTATCATTTTCATTAATTTTCTTTAAAGAATTACTTTTAAAAGAAAATGAAATTAGGGTTTCTTTGATTTTGATCTTTATCAAATCTTTTCAAAACACTTTGGGCATCTAATATAGTGTAAGACCCAATCCCTTTTCTTAACCAAAACCTTTTTGGGCCTCAGACATTGTATAAGTCCCAACACATTTTCAAAAATCTCGGCGCGATCGTCAGTTCAAAATCAAATCACTGGGGCCTCTAATAAAGTGTAAGACCCATTCCTTGTAAAATAAACCTTTGGACCTCTAATAGAGTGTAAGAACCAACCCCTTTTTGAAACTAAAATAATTCGGGCCTCAGTCGTTGTATAAGTCCCGATACAATTTTCAAAACAACGGTGCGATCACTGTTTTTCATGGGCATCTCCTACAGTTGTAATCCCCATCACTTGTACAAAACTAAATCTTTGGGCCTCTAATAGAGTGTAAGACCCAACCCCCCTGTACATAAATAATTTTGGGCCTCAGTCATTGTATAAGAACCACTGTGTGTTAGAAAATCTTGGCGCGATCGCCTTTTTCAACCAAAATCAGCTGGGCCTATCCTTGTGTTGTAAGTCCAATTTCTTTTGTTTTTCAAACTTTTGGGCCTCTCCTTGAGTTGTAAGACCCATCCCCTTTGTACAGAAAACCTCTTTGGGCCTCAGTCATTGTATAAGACCCAGTACAGTTTACAAAACAACAATAAAATTATTGTTTTTTATCTGGGCCTCTCCTTGAGTATAATCCCCAACAATCTTTTCAAAAACAACTTCCCTTTCATTTAGGTTCAAATATACAGTTGTTATCAAAACTTTCTTTAATTTCTTTAAAACTAACAATACAACTATGGAAGCTTGCTCGCCTGTAAGTTTTTATCCGCTTTCTTTTACTTACTTGCACAGTATATGTATATATTTGTTTGAACAGCATGGAAGCTTGCTCACCTGTAAGTTTTTATCAGCTTTCATTTATTTGCTTTCATATATATATATATATATATATATATATATATATATATATATATATACACATATAAATGTATTGTGGGAAGCTGCTCCCCTGTAAGTCCTTCTTTCATATCCTTTTAAATATTGGTCATATATCAATTGTATATATACTAGTATATCTATTTATAGTTTTCCCCAGCAACTAGGTCTAGAACTAGGTAAAGCCAGTTGGTCACTCTTTAATACAGTCAAAACTAGATCCCCATAGGATGTCCAGATACAATATTTCCTTCTCTTGGGCTTAAACAATATGGAACAAAGAGAAAGGCATTATTCTTCGTGAAACTTTTCTCAGGCCGTGACTATTAAAAATTGTCAAAGAAATTATATTCCCCAGGGATGATCTATTCTCAGTGAATATCATCTCTTGAATTTCTTCAAACTTCAGAACTATTCACTAAATGATCTATTCTCGGTGAATAGTATTTCTTGAACTTTTCTTTGGTTTGGGACCCACAGGCTTCCTAAAAGCATCCTCGATTCGTCTTGGGCTTTGTACAAGGACCCTTCAGCTTCTTAGAAGTTCTCATGCCTTCTCTTGGGCTTAATACAAGGACCCTGAAGACCTCCTAAAGGTATAAGACAGAACTTAGTCATCCTTTGCTCAAGCAGTCTTTCCAGTGTCAAATTTCAGACCAATTTAGGTTTGATTCTCATCCCTTAAAACACTTGCCTCCTTTTGGGCATCATACAAAGATAAACTCTTCCATACCAGTAGACTTGGACAGTCTAATCCCCTCTCGGATCTCAAATACATTATCAAGTACCTTACAAACATAGGAGAAACCCTAGTCATTCTGGATCAATCTCCAGTAAAGCTAAAACCCGTGGGTTCTAAAACTCAGTCTCTCTCCTAAAATTCCCCAGCCAGGGTCAATTTATCATCAGTATAACACTATCAGAACCTCAAGGTCTCTGATATTTCAACTCTTCTGTAACCCTCAACAAGAGTTGATTCCCCATTTGGACCTGCGTCGGGATCTCAATAATCCCCAGCAGAAGCTAGCCTCCTCTTAGGCTTTGTATAATGATCCTACCTTTCCTCAGCATAGTCAGCCTCCTCTTGGGCTTTGCACAAAGATTTTTCCCCAGCTGAGCTAACCTTTTCAGACTCTCTTGTTGATTCAATCACCTTTTCAGACTCTCTTGTTGGGTCAATCACCTTTCAGCACTCTCTTGTTGAGTCAACCCTTGTAGCCTCAATCTTGGGCTTTGTACAAGACAGATAAAACCATTCTCTTGTTGAGATAATCTTTTTCAGCCTCCTCTTAGGCTTGGTATAATGATTTCCCCTAGCAAAAGTCAGCCTCCTCTTAGGCTTTATATAATGATTTCTCCAGCTTGTTCAACCACAATCCCGGGCTTTGTACAGGACAGATAAAAGCACTCTCTTGTTGAGTCAAACCCTTTTCAGCCTCATTCTTGGGCTTTGTACAAGACACCATATAAATTTCCTAAGCAAAGTCAAACTCTTTTTAACCTCAATCTTGGGCTTTGTACAAGACAGATAATACTCTCCAATAGAGTCAAACTCATTTCAGACTCAATCTTGGGCTTTGTACAAGACACTTAAAATATCTTCGGTCGAGTCAGTAAAGTCTCATTTTCAGCCTCAATCTCGGGCTTTGTATAAGACAGATAAAGATTTCTTTCCCACAGAGTCAGTCTTTTTTTTTAGCTTCAATCTTGGGCTTTGTACAAGACACATACAAACCCTCCCCAACGGAGTCAAAATCTCTTTTAGCTTCAATCTTGGGCTTTGTACAAGACAGACAGAACATTTCCCCCGAAAAAGTCAAACTTTTAGCCTCTTCTTAGGCTCTGTATAATGATATGTCCAAAGAGTCAGTCTCTTTTTGCCTCAATCTTGGGCTTTGTACAAGACATATAAACACTCTCTTGTTGAGTCGATCATTTCTAGCCTCCTCTTAGGCTTTGTATAAGGACTTCCCTAGTGGAGTCAATCAACCTCTTAGCTTTAACCTTGGGCTTTGATCAAGGCACACAAAAATCAAAACCCCTCTGTAGGAAGTCATTTCCCTGTTTATCACTTATCAAAACAGACATTCAAAATAAACCCTAATCCCAGATAACTGTTATAAGAGGCACACTTGTTGATTCAAATATCCAAGTTGTAGCACATCTTTTATCCTATTAAAACCTCTCTTTCATCTAATTGTTGTAAGCGGCAAGCCTCTGGATTATTTACATCCACGCCACTGTCCCTCTCTTAGCATGAGAAATTCCTAAGGAAAAATGGCATTGCTCTACACTGAGTTAAAGTTTTCCCCTTCAGGACAAATCCCCTATAAAGGAAATTATGGCATTGCTGGATTCATATATCCCAGTTAAAGTAATCCTCCTTTATAAACAGTCACCCAACAGTTGTGATAAACAGACAAAATGTCTCCATTTAGAGATGACAAATTCTCTCTAAGTCAAACCTTTTAGCTTCAATCTTGGGCTTTGAACAAGACACCAAAATATCTTTTTCCTCCCTTAGAATAGAAGGAACTACGATTGCTCTGATTTCCCTGTTTCGTTTAAACGGGAGTACGTAGGCATAAGATTGCGAAATCTTAGCGAGCATACTAATCAAAAACTCTAGGTCCAGTACCTTCACATCAATCAAAACTTAGGTCCAGTACCTTACCAAAAACATCGGAAAACCCGAACATCAACAAAAACTCACTCTCTCTCTCTCATACTTCCCAAGAAACTTTCTCAACCCATTAACGGATAAACACCATCAAGTACAAAGCAGAACCTAAAGCTAATAACCTGTGGATAACCACATATAGGATGGGTAATTGACAACTCCGCATTGTATAAACTGGCCCCGAACTCCCCGAATCTCTTTAAGTATTTGTTTAGTTAAACATTCGCGTGCAAGGTTAGTTTTAGATAGCTTCCCTTTCCCTTTCGGCTTCACGGGATAAATAAGAAATCAGAAAGTAGCACACCCAACTTCCTGCGATAAGGTGGTCGCATCACCGACAAAAATCGCACGCTACATACTACAACAACATAATAAGAGACTACTATTGTGTGTGTCTGACAACCTCTCTTTTACCTCTTGTGCCTGCTTTACCTCATCGGTCATCAATCTCCTATGTCCTCTGGCGATGTCTCCGGTACAACAATGCACGCTATGCCTCCGCCATGATGGCATCTAGGACTCACCTGACACCAGACCCATCAGGGAAGATTTCCTCGTCAATGTCTGCCTGTGCAATCTCAATTATGCGACGACACCTAGGCAAGATATCATAAGTATGATCTAGCTGAGCATGTTCCTCCTCTAGTAACTCTTGATGCACTGGTCTCGGCGGATATCTTGGAGCAGCATCCGGAATGTATGGATGTGACACCCTGAAGAACCATTTGATGTACCCTTCAACGTAGCTCCCTTCGCTCTCATCTATGGTAGCTCATGCCTTTTCTGGTACCAGATGCCTCTCATAATCATCAAACATCTCATATATATGTCTACGTGCCAAGGTAGGAGAAGTAGAGACAGTAGGGTATCAGGGAATGGTTTGAGTGTAGCCGAACTGTCGCATGACGCGCTCTGGAAGATGAGGAGCAGTGAGACACGATCCACAGGTCAACCATCCAAAGTATAACACTATCTCATTAAATGGTCACGTCTTCCAGTGATCAACGTAGTTGTTGATGTGCATGTCCTCAACAACCAATGGTCAAGATAAACTCTAAAAGGCTAAACCGGCTTGTTTCCTCTGAGCGGGATAAAAGTAGTAGCACACGACTGTTAAGGGCCAAATTGTGCATACTTTTAACTATATTTTATGGCCCTTTCCAATGGTTTCCTTGATATTTTAGTAGTAAATCTATTAGTTTTAGTGTAAATATTCAAGTTTCCGATTTTATTGTAAATATTGTCAGTTATGATAATTTTGATGCTCTTTGACATGTCTTCTTGCTTATATTTGATGATAGGAACATATGGTAAAAGAAAGAAGGCCTAAAAGATCAATTTCAAGGCGATCGTGTCGGTAACCCATGCTTAGCGTGCTTTCCAGTGCGCTCTTACTGTTGAGGCAGTAGCTAAGGTCTTCAACCGCGCTAAGCAGCCTGCTACCGCGCTTAGCGCGCTTTTTGGGAAATTGCCTCTGTTTTGCTGACCGCGCTTAGCGCACTCTTGATGGCGCTTAGCGCGGTGCCACTTGTAACACCCTTTTCTACCCAACAAATATTCACAATAAATACAACAATTATATCAGAGTACATCATTCAAGAGTGCCACATTGCGTCATAAAACATCAAAATATTAACCTGCTCCGTAACACGGGTTTAATCATCACAAATTTATTTAAACACTTCGCAGCGGAATTCAAAACTTAAAATAGTTTATAATCCAAAAACATATTAAATAAAACCCATAAACATCATCATACCAACAAAATAAAGAACGTAAATTGCTCGACTCAAACGTTTCGAGCCGATGTTACGTATCAGAGTAAGACCATCTAATCGACGGAGAAATCAAAATACTTCGAAAGCTAAATCTTCATGCACCAAGAGAGATAAGCCTGATCACCTGCACGTTACCCACGTGGAGGCAACATTCAAACATGCAGGATAAGTAATCTTCAATCAATATATAAGATATAGGCAAAAGATAAAATAACAGCACAAGATATCATAAAGTCATCCACAAACATCATTCACACCCCAAATACATCAATAGATGCAATGCCACATAATATGCAAATTCAACATCATAGACTCATGCATGTGGTACGCAATTGTCATAATTGATGGACACTGGGCCATCACCCTCCAAAGATCCCCACCAATAGGATCGATTCTACACAAGAACCGGAGCACGTCACAAAACACTTCAATCCACACAATGGGATTGAAGCCACCACTGGACCGTAGTCCCAAATATGCCATGAATGCATGATGCAAAGCGTCATAATAATCATCATCATAAAATCGTCATATTTACATCATCATTCATGAATCATCATCAAACATCATGATTCAACATCAATTCACACTCATCACGATTCTTCATTATACCTCCCAATTCGTCATATTATAATCATCACTTCAAAATTTCCCGATTTTATCCCATTCACCATCATTACTTGTTTACTCATGTTTTATAACTTCATCTTAGTCTTACAAGCGAAATCGGGACAGAAATCGCAAAAACAGACAAATCCGGCAACAGCTCTGCCCATACGTGTATGGTCATGCCCCATACGTGTATGGCTCTCTTCCTCACCCACTGGCATGCGTATCATACACGTAGGGCCACCTGCCCAGGCCTCCCATACGCGTATCACCCTGCTTATTACGCGTACGAGCCGAGAGGGTTTTCCTCTCCAAACTTCTTGCAACCCTCCCTGATGCGTAATGGCTAGCCCATACGCGTAGTCTCCCTTCCCAAGAATCCCATACGCGTAATGGCTTTCCATACACGTATGACCTTTCCCGTCAAGCTTCCCATACGTGTAACGGCTCCCCATACGCGTATGGCCACACTTTCCTTACGCGTACCCTACGGGTATTGACAGAGGGTCGTGTTGGCTCTGGGGACGGGTGCGTATGCTACGCGTAACAGCCTAGGGATGCCGTCTTCATACGCGTAAGACTCCCTCCCTTACGCGTATGGCCAGTCGCACCTCCAAAACCCAGATTTCGCATCTGCATGAAATTTCTCCCATTACAGCACCTTCAACCTTCCAGATCAGACCCAAAACATGTTTCGATTCATCACAGATCTAAGTTATAATCCTACTTCCTTGTTTCCATCAATTTCTACCATCAGAAATCTAGTTTCGTTCATCCTAGTTTCTCAATTACAGATCTGATTTGTATTCACCACAAGAATAGCAGAGACAACTACGATTTCAAACATCAATGATAGCATTCACACAATTTTCACAACAGACAGCAAGTATACACACAGATCCACGAAAATTCATCACAAAATTCATCATACAAAAATTCACCATAAACTCATCACAGATTCATCATAAATTCGTCAAAGACACAGAACACGCAAAACTACCTCTACCTTAACCCCATATCAGACATATTAACCCAGATTAACCCCCATACCTCAAATTCTCAGCAAAAAGGTTCTTCTTCGGGGTTCTACGATTGATTTTCTCGTTCTCTGTGCCCTAGCCTCCTTTTCTCCGTTCTCTTAACTTCTTACGATTGCACAGAATAACTTTCCTAATTCCCATTTTTCTTTTTGTCAAACCTACCCCTTGGACCCCAATTATGACTTCCCCATAATACCCTCACTTAACTTTCCCAATAATACTGTCTTACCCTTAATGATCCTCTTAATTATTTTAAATAATAACAATAATAATAATAATAATAATAATCTAAATATTCAAATTATTCTATTATTATTACTAATAAAATAATCCCAATTAAACTACTAATTCTAAGCGCCTCAATATCCCCTTAACTCAAAGCTACCCCACCACACCACACAGATTCACCATGCTTCACAATATTCATCAAAATTCACCGAAGCACCGAATAATCATAATAAATCAACTAAATAAATATTATAATTATTTTGGGGTGTTACAACTCTCCCCCACTTAAAGAATTTTCGCCCTCAAAAACTACTTGAAGGAAACAGAGTCGGATACGACTCCCTCATCAGATCTTCACGCTCCCAAGTCCAACTTTCATCAGCTGGACCACCCCGCAATTGCTTCATTTCTCTTCCATCTATCCACACAGGTAATGCTTCAACGGTCATATTATCCTTCACTTGTACATCATCCATCTGAACCACGTGTGACGGATCTGGAATGTATTTCCTCAACTGCGACACATGGAACACATCATGTAAATTCGCAAGCGACGGCGGTAAAGAAATCTGATAGGCTACCTCCCCTATCCTCTGTAAAATCCGATACGGACCAACAAAATGTGAACTGGGCTTCCTAGATTTCAAAGCTCGACCCACACCAGTCACTGGCGTCACTCTCAAAAATACGCGATCTCCCTCTTGGAATTCAAGTGTTTTCCTTCTCTTATCATGATAGCTCTTCTGACGATTCTGCGAAGCTTTTATCCTTTCTTAGATCATCTTAATCTTCTCAGTTGTCTCCTGCATAAACTCAGGTCCGAGTACAACACTTTCGCCTGATTCATACCAACACGAAGGAGTTCTACAACTTCTTCCATACAAATCTTCATACAGTGTCATCCCAATACTAGCATGAAAGTTGTTGTTGTACATGAACTCAATCAACGGCAAGTGGATATCCCAAGATCCTCCTTTATCTAACACACAAGCCCTCAGCAAATCCTCCAAGGATTAGATAGTCCTCTCCATCTGACCGTCCGTCTGAGGATGATATGCAGAACTCATCCTTAACTTAGTACCAAAAGCATCTTGTAAACTCTTCCAGAACCTCGATGTAAATCTCAGGTCTCTATCTGACACAATGCTCGAGGGTATCCCATGCAACTTCACAAATTTCCTCAATGTACATCTCGGCTAACCTCTGCATAGAATGATTATTCTTCATCGACAAGAAATGAGCCGATTTAGTTAATTTATCCGCAATCACCCCAAATTGAATCATTTCCCCTTACAGTTCTCGGCAACCTCGACACAAAGTCCATGGAAATGTTATCCCATTTCCATTCTAGAATATTCAATGGTTGCATCATACCTAAAGGCCTCTGATGCTCAATCTTCGACTTCTGACAAGTCAAGCACGCGTAAACAAACTCCGCAATATCTTTCTTCATACCTGGCCACCAAAATAATTTCTGCAAATCTTGGTACATCTTTGTAGCACCGGGATGAATACTTAATCTACTTCGATGTCCCTCTTCAAGAATACTTTTCTTAATTTCTGGAACATCTGGAACATACACCCTATCTCTGAACCTCATCACACCATTCTCATCAATCCGGAATTCTCCTCCGTTACCTTGGTTGATCAAGGTCAACTGGTCAACCAACTTCAAATCAGACTGTTGTCCTACTCTGATCTCTTCCAAAATACCACTAGTCAACTTCAAAATCCCCAACTTCACTCTGTCAGGGGTCTCTTCACATACCAAACTCAAATCTCCGAATGGCTCAATTAACTCAAACACTTTCACTATAAGCATCGACATATGTAATGACTTCCTGCTCAACACATCAGCCACTACATTTGCTTTACCATGATGGTAATTCAAATCAAAGTCATAATCCTTCAACAATTCCAACCACCTTCTCTGCCTCATATTCAACTCTTTCTGATCAAATAAGTACTTCAAACTCTTATGATCGCTAAACACTTCAAATTTAGAGCCAAAAAGATAATGTCTCCAAATTTTTAACACAAACACCACAGCTGCCAACTCTAAGTCATGTGTAGGGTAATTCACTTTATGAACCCTCAACTACCTAGAAGCATAAGCAACAACTTGACCATTATGCATCAAAACTCCACTAAGACCCATATTCGACGCATCACAATATACCACAAAAGATTCATTCGGATTAGGTAAAATCAACACTAGAGCGGTCGTCAACCTTGAAATTCTGGCAACAGATATGAGATGTCGAATGCGATGTCACGACACTTATATCTGAACAATAATGAACAAGGTAAATAATGCAGTAAACAACAGTAAAGAACACAACAATTGTTTACCCAGTTCAGTGTAAACACACCTACATCTGGGGGCTACCAAGCCAGGAAGGAAGTCCACTATTAGTAGTATCAATTCATAGACTCTACAGCCAACACACCAGTTGACAATCTACTCACTTAATCACTACCCAATGACACTTCTATCTAAGACACTCTCAGATATGAGACACCTCTCACTCCCCCTCAATCACAGCAGTGATAATAACTTACAATAATGAAACTAGAAGACACGCTTCAAAGACATACCTTGGTCTTGCTTAAAAGCTTCAACCAAGAATAATATACTCGTGCTTAAAAGCTTTGAGTGGACAAGTTACAACTCAACTAAATCAGTCCAATTCAAACATCGAAACAGATGAATGAATTACTCACAAAAACAAACACAAACCACAAACCCTAAAACTTGAACACAGCTCTCACAATCCTTATTCTCCGCGAGCAGCAGTTAGGGTTGATCATTTATAAATAGCAATACATTCCTTGGGCTTGGGCAATTGCAGATCCTTGATTCAATTTCCAATAAAAGCAAATTAATCTCCAAATCTTTATGCATGAAAATAGCAACTCCCTATTCTTCATAAACAGATTGCCTCCAAAAATAACACTCCAATATATTACCACTTCAGTAAATTTCACAGCAATCAGATAACATAAACACACAAAATATTGCTAAAAACAGCGCAGCAAATAAAACCTAAAACCAGAACTGAAAGTTCTGTCAACTGATGTCAGAACATCGTGTTTGACATCATGCACACAGTCTGCAATACTAACAAACACCACCAGCATTTCACCTGCAGAATGTTAGAGATAGCATGTCAAGACATCAAGTAGAACATCTTGATGCAACACATTGTTTTACCAAAATTGCTGCCAATACAGAACCAACAAACTCCCACTTTGGCAAATTTTGGCTAAAACAACTCCATATCAGAGATCCCTGCAGCAACCCACACAAACACAACTAACATTCTCAGAAAAATAGAAACTCCCCCTTAAGCCAAGAAGCACAGAAAAACAATCAAGAAAACCAGCACCTGCACACTAGAAAACCATCTACAAAACCATCTGCAGAACCAATAAAACCAGTAAAACAACTACAACACTACTCTCCCCCTTTTTAGCCATAATTGGACAAACTGCATAATAAGATAAATCCAGAAGAACCATACTAAAATTATCAAAATGAAGCTGTTAACAATAGCAGTACACATCTAAGCACACTAGGGAGCCAACAGAAAACCAGTTAAGCAAAAAAAATGTCATCAAACGTAGCAAACTGAGGCTGACATCAGAAATCCAGAAAAAATCAAGAGTACATCAAGAGTACAAACCAGAACATATGCACACTAAGGTGCCAAGAAAAGAATTCCAGAGAAAAACAAAACAAAGCAAAGAACCACCAAACAAAAACTAATCATCTTCAGACCCATCAGACTCAGAACTTCCTTCACCACTTTCCTCCTCTCCATCAGGGTTGTTCTCCTCAGCATCAACATCTCCATTAGATTTCTCCTCTTCAGCACCAACTTCCTCATTGTCATCACCCTCAAGAACACCTTCACCCAATTGCAGAGACTTGATTAATTTTTCAAGCTTGAATTTCCTTTCAGTATTTACACGAATCACTGCATCAAGATCTTTGCATGCCTCCTTTAGGTCAACAATCACACTTGCCTTGGTAGTGGACTGGTTAGCATCAGAAGCAGATGTCACAACAATGTCTGGGACATGTTGACCTGCAAACAATTTTTCATGAAGGGACAAGACTGATTCCCTTTTGCAAACACTATCAGCACTAGACAAGATCCCATGATGTTGTTTCAAAATAATACCGCAGATTAAAGAAGGAAATGCAATGGGTAACTTCACAGCCATTGTTCCAGCATGCTTAACATTCTGATCAAAAATATAGGACCCATAATCAAATTTCTTCTTTGTGCCAACAACATAAATAAACTTCCCTAAGCCAACAGAGATTGTAGTTTTGTGATTAGTGGGGACCCAATTTGCAGCACCAATCCTGTGTAAGATAGCATATTTAACACTGAGTAGACCAGCAGATAATTTTCCCTTCAACGGCCAAACCTTCACTTGTTTTGCAGTGATCTCCTTGCACACTTGATTGTCAGTAACCTCCAACTCTCTATCTTCTTGCTCATTCTTTCCTAGGTAATTGTTGATAACCTTAGGAGAAAAATCAATACATTTACCCCTCACATACACTTTTCTGAAATCCACACTCCTTCTATCAGCAATGTCCACGGGAATGTTCACAATAAACTCCTTGACTAGCATATCATAACATTTGGAAAAACCAGATACAGTTTTCATCAGCCCAGCAAACTTAATCATCTCAATAACTTCCTTAATCTCAAGGGCATCTTTACCAAGTTCTCTTTCCAGGGCAAGCCTTCTCTGATAAACATATTTCCATTTGTTTACACTCTCCACAGAATGAAAGGAGCTATTATCTAGTGGAGCCTCAGGAACTTTATCAGAAGATCTATTCACAACTGCCTTTTTCACATGAGTGATGTCCTGGACGTCATCCTCAACATCACAATCAGAATCAGACTCAGTCCTAATTTTCCTCCTTTTAGAGGGAGTTGACACTTTACTCCAAGATCTTGGAGGACCTATAACTGTAGTCCTTTTCTTACTACTGACCACTTTCTCTTTTGGAGATGTGTCCACAAATTTTCCTTTTCTAGCCTTCAACCTCTTTGTTATACCCGGATTCACATTAACAATCAGCTCATTGTCAGATGGATCATCAATATTCATAATTTTCTCAGCAGTAGATGTTCCAACATCAGGTTCAACATCCTTTCCTGCATCCTCCAGAACAGAGGTAGCCAGCTTTTGAAGTTTATCTTCTAAACCATTTTTATCAGAACCAGATGTCCCAGTTTGATGTTTACCTTCTTGGTTAGCCTCAGAAGTATGAGAGGCAGAAATTTGTGCAAGGGGCTTAGAGATCCCAGCAACGACAAACCCTTCATCCAGAACCCTAGAGACAATCCTATCCACACTTCTATCAACAGAGAAGACTTCTTCCTTTCCTTGATCCTCTTGAGACAGAGGAATAGTGATTCCAGGAATCCTGTTGTCTCCATACAAGAGACCAGTAACTATGCTACGAACAGAGCTATCATCATACTTTTTATTCTCAGAGGAATCAGAAGAGTTACCTGCAGGAGTGCGTTTGGAGCTTCTTGCATGCAGCTTTCTGGGTTTAGTCTTCTTAGCTTCAGGTGGGGAAATCATAGAAAGAGGAGCAACATCAAGAAACGCATCAGTATGAACATCTTCAGAGGAAACCCTAGGATTCGTAGGAGTTTGTTCAGAAACATGCTTGGACGAAGATGAGGAGCGTTGTTGAGACATTGTAGAAATCTTGCAAAGGATAGAGTTTGGAGCTGAAGGGTTTCTTTCTCTGAGAAGGAAGGTGAACGAACAGGGCAAATAAGGTGCAATACGTATGTTGCGTGTGGGAGCAATATGTTAAAATGATTGCCTAAGATAGGGGGATGCTTTTTGAAAAGGAAATTAATGATATTTCCACAAAGCATTAAATGACCCTTAAAAATTAAAAATATTTTCCCACACGCCTTTAATTGCTATAAGTCTACACATATACATAGTCCCAATTTTCTTCTTAAGAGTTCAAAGTGACTTGCATCCATACCCTCTATTAAATTTTCAGCCAATTTTCTTTCAATGCTAACATGTTTCACAGTAACCACATTATCTTCCACCAGACTTCTGATCAATGTGCTCAGGATGTCATAGTGTAATGTCATGACATCTTGCTTGAAATTGTACTTAGTCAGCATCCAAAACTTCTTAAGAATTTTCTTGCCATATCTACTCTGAGATAAGAGAGTAAAAACATCCATCTGTTTAAGACAATAAGTTAACTTATCACCCAGGCACATCTCAGGTTCTGACTGCTTTTGCTGAACACAATGTTTAATCATCTCCTCATCACTTCTAGATTCCCTTAGGTCCAAGTGAGATAGTTCCAATGCTTTTGAAGTAGTGAGATGTTGAGACTTCTGGTGTAACATCTTACTCTTAGTTTGCTTCCCACAAGCTCTTCCTTCTTCCAACTTTAGCTTAGGTATTCCTCTGACATCTCCCAAGGAGGTGATCCTTTTCATTTCTTGTTGATGACACAGTTTACCTTTATCATCTTGAGAAACCCACAAGTAGCAATTGTCTTAAGATCTGACTCCCTTCATGGTTACTTCACCCTTTTCATTAGTAACCAAACATTCAAAGTTTGTGAAGTTGACCTTGAACCCTTGATCACACAGTTGACTGATGCTTATCAAGTTTGCAGTCAACCCTTTCACAAGCACCACACTATCAAGATTAGGAACTCCTGAACAGTTCAATTTTCCAACCCCCTTGATTTCACCCTTGGCTCCATCACCAAAATTCACAAAATTAGTGGAGTAAGAATTGATGTCAGCTAATAGTTCTTCAATACCTATCATATGTCTAGAACATCCACTATCAAAATACCAGTCTTTTTTGGTATCACCTCTGAGAGACATGTGAGCTAACAAACTGGTAGCAGCAGCCTTGGGACCCCATTGTTTCACATTTGTAGGCCTGTTCTGATACTGTCTAGGTTGAGGATCAGGCTTAGGATATCCATGCAGTCTGAAGCAAAAAGGTTTTATGTGACCAAACCTTCCACAGTAATGACATCTTCATCTCTGAAACCTTCCTCTGAAGTGATTTGGATGTCTTCTCCCATGATGTTGAGGTTTTCTTCCTCCATGATGTTGTGGCAGCTGATGAGGCATAAACTGCTTCGGCTCAGGAACATGAACTTTCCCATGATGTTGAGACATCGGATGGGACATGTTATGTTTAGGTCCAGAGGAACTAGCATCTGCAGAGGATTTTTTCTCACCAACAAATCCTAACCCAGTCATATCACTTGCCACTTTTCCACTCTGAAGACTTTCATCCAATGTGTCAGTGCCTCTGTTCAACATTCTGAGAGATTTGGACATTTGATCAAGTTTGCATTTCAGCAAACTGACTTCATTTTCCAGTTCAGCCTTGTCAGCCTTTAGTTGGATTATGAGTTCCTTTTGCTTCTCCCCTTCTTGACACACTTCTTCCCTTCTGATACATAGGTCTTGGTAGGAAACTGCAAGTTCTTCAAAAGTTAATTCCTCATCACTTGAATCTCCATCAGAAACACATCTTCCTGTCAAGGCAGTCACATGTTTGGCATATTCATTCTCCATTTCACTTCCTGAATCCTCATCAGACCAGGAAACAGCAAGACTCTTCTTTTATTTCTTGAGATAAGTAGCACATTCAGTTCTAATGTGACCAAATCCCTCACATTCATGGCACATAACTCCTTTCCCTTGAGAGGAATTCTCTTCAGACCTAGCTCTTCTACCATCACCACTAGACTTGCTGATGTCAGATGAGTTGTTCTTGACATTATATCTAGTCTTTATGTTCATCCTCTTCATCACTTTGTTGAACTGTCTTCCTATTTCATTTATTTCCTGATCACATTCCTCTCCATCTTCAGAGTTTGAGACAAAGGCTATACTTTTGGATTTCTTTTCTGAAATTCTGGTATCAGACGTGTGATGTTAAGGTGCGATGTCACAACAACACACTCTGCAAATGGACAGCAATAACAGAACAAATAACACCAAGAATTGTTCACCCAGTTCGGTCTAACTACCTACGTTTGGGGGCTACCAAGCCAGGGATGAAATTCACTACTTGTAGAATTAATTTACAGACTCAACAACCCAGTTGACAATCTCCTAAAGTTAATTCCTACTAGTGACTTTCTACCTAAGAAACCACTTAGATATGAGAACACTACTCAATCCCTAAAACACTCAAAGAACAACCTCTTTGAGAACCCTTGATCTTACTTCACAGCTTTGATCAAGTTACAACTCTCTATTGCTTCACAGCTTCTAGAGAGGACAGAAACACAACACCTATTCAAACCCTAGAATAGTGTAAATACAAGCACTCTAAACAAACTCTAGACACTAAGCCTCCAGCTCCTGATCTTCTGAATGTTTTCTGTACCTTTTCCTTTGGTCTTGTGCGCTTTATATAGCATCCTGAATTGGGCTTGGACTTGTCACAATATTTGATCAGATTTGTTAATTAAAACTGAATCTTCAAAACAGATTTTATCCCCAAAATCTTTTTAAATCTTCAACCTTTTAATTCTCCAACAGACCTGCAATCAAATCTCCCATGTAACAGAAAATATCTATCCCAAGATATTCTCATCCAATGAGTCAACCATTCTCCACAATTCCAGCTAACACGCGTGCCCTAACAACATATCCTGCTGTTGTTAATTCTGCAGATCTAATGTCACAACATCGCCATGTGACATCAGACATCCAACTTCAGCAATTAATTACTTAACACAGCCCAGTGTTAAGACTTCAATGTTGCAACATCAGCACCTTGACATCAACATTGGACATACCTTATTTTACCAAAATTCCAACCAATCCAAGAACTAACAATCTCCCCCTTTGGCTAATTTTGGCTAAAACAATCTCTGCACTCTGCATCTTCAGAGACTTTAGCAGCGGAATAACTTCAATCAAAAATCTTGAAACTCTTCTTCAGCAGCAGTTTGACGATTTACATAGTCTTCATCACTTGATCTGCTGCAGCACCATCTTCATTCTTGACAACAGCCAATTGGTGCTCCCCCTCAAAAATATGAACCAGCATCACAGTTGTTCAGTAGCTCACAATGTACAGCACTTCTCCCCCTTGATGTCTGCTTGGCTGCACTCTTCAAATGCTATGATATCTTCACTAGCTCAGTCTGCACTCCCCCTCAATAACTGCACTTCTGCATCACAACTAGCAGCACTCCTTGTCATTGCAGCACCTCTTGCATCTTGACTGACTCTTGACTATTTCTCCCCCTTTTTAGCCACAATTGGACAAACCTCAACAAGTAAGTATTTCTTCTGTCAGCAATATCCACATTTTGGAAATCCAGACATATTCTTCATCCATGCAGTTATGAAGGCTTCACACAATCATCCACACAATGCCTTCCACTGAACTCTAAGTCAACTCCTCACACACTAAGACAAGTGTACAATCTATTCAAGACCATGATTCAATCTTGTCTTCAGACATCTCCTCAGAAGCATGTGCGCACAAGATTCAAACAATTTGCTTCATATGACTAGAACCATTCAAGGCCACACCAATCAACAGCCTAATGTCATAACATGCTATCTAACATTATATCCTCATAAGAGGCAACTAATCTCCACAAGCTTGATCAGCATACAATCTTCACAATAAATGCACCTTTGCTGCAAAATCCATAGACAAGTACTCCCCCTGTCATGATTAACAAATGCTCTAGATGGAGATGAACATTTAAGCACATTTTCTGAGTACATGCATTTTGGTACCACTGTCCCTTTCTCCAAAGGCTATCATACAATTCATCTTCACCATCCAAGGCAAACCTTCTACTTCATCATTCTCCCGTATGACTATGTAGATGCTCCTTAGATATAATGTAAGCACTAAGCTTCAAATCCAGAACAAAGACATCCTTCACCAAGGATACTCTTGACACTCTTGACACCAGGGTATTACATATGCTCCACTACTGGATTTACTATCAGCAAAATAATTCAAACTCAACACTGTGTCACAAACTCCACAAATTCTCAGCTTACTTATAAGCTTTACTGAGATCCAGTCTCTTCAAGAGATCACAATTCCTCTATCCTTACATCCACCAGTAGTTGTTGAAACTGGTGAAGTTTTCAAAGACAGTAGTCATGCTTTGCCAGAACAAACTACTAAACACATGACCATAATCTCCACCTCTTCTGACCAAAAATGCTAGAGCATCCAACTCCTCATGTCCAATCTTAATCATCCACCAGCAAACATGATGTTATAACATCTTTTGGGACATCAGCTTCTCACCACCATTCAAAGGACTCATTGCACAAAGAAGTCCTTCAAGAAGCTCCCAATAAAACACAGTCAGAGTAACTTATTCATACACACCTGAATACCATAAGTTCCCACACCCTCTCTGAACCATGTCCTAGCAAACTCAACCATATCTAGAGTATCTATACCAAATTCTTTTTCCAGAACATACTTCCACCATTTTATGAAAAGCACAGGAATGTTATCTGGTATGGCCTTTTGAATTTTCTCAGAAGTTCTAACAACAACGGCTTCCTTCATTTGAGAGATATCCTGGACATTATCATCAGACTTATCTCTGATCTTCCTATTTCTGGAAGAGATGAACACTTTACTCCTGAACTTTGTAGTACCAACCACATAGCTCTTCTGCTTATCAGTTCTCTTTGGAGGTGAGTCAATAGCTTTCCCTTTCAGTCTTTTAGCAACCCCAGGAACCACTTTTGCAATTAGTTCATCATCCTTCTTTATTTTAAGGCTCGAAATACTCTTCTTGACTTGAGATGTTTCAACATCTGCTCTGACATCTGTATCTTTCAAAACAGAACTATCCAACCAGTGGAGGTTTTCTTCTGAGATATCAATTTTCTTCAGATCTTGATGACAGAATTTTTTAAAATCACCACTGGCATCACCCATAACTTCAGCGAGATCTTCATCATCTAGCCCCTTAGATTCATTCAAATTCATACTACTACAGTGATGAGAGATTCTTCTGATGATGCATTCAGATGTCAAGGCATCAGCATCTTTCTTCTCAAGAGAAGTTACTCTATTCAGCTCCTGAGATCCTTTAGTCCTTCCTTCAGTGTTGAAGACTGATATATAACATTTGCTTTTGAACTTGACTAATTTCATATTATCTTTTCTTCTGACCTTCATCAACTTGAGGGGACCTTCATCATTCTGATGTCTACACTTGATATCACCTTCTAATGTTACATCATTGACTTCATCATCACCAGACTGGCTTTCAGTTTGAGGAATCCACTGATAACAATTGTCTTTAGATCTTGCCCCAGTCATTACAGCCTCACCCTTCTCATTAGTTACAACACATTTATCTTTGGTATAGCTGACTAAGTAACCATCATCACATAATTGGCTGATGCTTATCAGATTTGCATTCAAGCCATTGACAAGATAGACATTGTCAAGTTCAGGTCCTTGTACTTTTCCAATACCTTTAACAACTCCTTTATTCCCCTTACCAAAAATAACTTCAAGAGAGGGGCAAGGTCTACATTCAGCAAACATGGATCTATATCCAGACATATGTTTGGAACACCCACTGTCAAAATACCATGTTCCTTCTTTAAACTCTTTGTCAGCCATGTGAGCCAATAAGCACTTCACCTTCTCCTTAGGTACCCATTGTTTAACAACTTTGGGCCTGTACTCTCTCCATCTGTTTTGAGACTGAGGGTATCCATGCAGCTTGTAGCAAGAGTACTGCATATGTCCAAACCTTCCACAATAAAAGCATCTCACCCTTTCATCTCTGAATCTTCTGCCATGATGAGATTGCTTAGGTTGCCATCCATAATGTGGTCTCCTCCTACCATAACTGGCCTGCCTTCTATTATGCTGGTATCTTCTTCCATAAGGAGGCCGAGAATGTTGTTTCCTGGATTGTCTCCCATGATGGTGTGGCTTTCTTCTTCCATAGATATGAGGAACAGCATTGGTGTAACCATACCCCTGATGTTGAGACACCTGATAAGACATGTGCTGTTTGAACTGAGCAGCTTGCATGCTTTTGTGGTGTTGTGGGGGCATATACTGACTAGCTCCTTGTGGCAACACCTTCTTCTGATGATGAGCATTCTTCTTTTTAACATTCTGAGGCTGAACAGCCTTCTTAGGGGCATAATCATGTCTCTTTGTTTGATGCTGAGACATTGGTTGAGACATCTTCTTCTTTGTTCCTGAAGTGCTTGCTTCTGAAGTTCCCTTATCCTCAGCCACATAACCTATCCCAGCTTTGTCTCCAGCAGCTTTTTCTGACTGTAGTATCTTGTCAAGAGTGGTTGTCCCACTGTTCAACATTCTAACAGATTTAGTCATATGATTAAGATGAGCTTTGACACATAAGACTTCTTTCTCTAATTCAGCTTTGTCATTCTCTAGCTGAGCAAACTGTTTCTTCTGTTGATTCTTCTCCTGACATAGTTCAACACTCTTTAAGCACAGCTCTTTGTAGGTTGAAGCTAGCTCATCATAAGTGACTTCTCCATCATTATCATCATCAGGTTCAACAATTCCTGTCAAAGCTGTAACATGCTTTGCTGACTCACTTTCACTTTCACTATCAGAGTCAGACCAGGAACCTGTCATGCCCTTCTTCTGCTTCTTCAAGAATGAGGGACACTCTTTCTTGACATATCTATACCCTTCACATTCAAAGCACTGAACTCCTTTATCTTGGGCAGTTTTCTCTTCATCCTTCTCTTTTGACCTGCTGATGTCAGAAGATATGTTCTTGACATTAGGCCTGGAGTTATTATTCATTCTCTTGAATACTTTGGTGAACTGTCTTCCCAAAATAACTATGGCCTGAGATAGATCCTCTTGCGATTCAGAACTCTTTCCTTTTTCTTCTGCATCATTTGACACCAAGGCTATACTCTTTGGCTTCTTTTCTGGTTCTTCCTCATTCAACCCAAGCTCAAAAGTTTGAAGAGATCCAATGAGCTCATCAACTCTCATCTTGCTGATGTCTTGAGCTTCTTCAATAGCAGTCACTTTCATCTTGTACCTCTTAGGAAGGGACCTAAGAATCTTCCTTACAAGCTTTTCTTCAGACATTTTCTCTCCAAGAGCACTAGAAGCATTGGCCAGCTCAAGAACACTCATGTGGAAGTCATGAATAGTCTCATCTTCCTTCATCTTCAGGCCTTCAAATTTTGATGTTAAAAGCTGAAGTCTTGACATCTTAACTCTAGATGTTCCTTCATGTGTAGCCTGCAAAATATCCCATGCTTCCTTAGCAACTTCACAGATATTGATTAACCTGAAGATATTCTTATCCACTCCATTGAAGATTGCATTTAGAGCTTTGGAATTTCCAAGGGCAAGCTCATCTTCTTCCTTGGTACATTCTTCTTCAGGCTTTAGCTTTGAGGTGCCTTCTTTATCTTTGCCAACATCATCTTTTTCACACACAACAGGCGTTTTCCACTCTTTAATAATGGCCTTCCATGCCCTGCTGTCCAAGGATTTTAAAAAATTAGTCATCCTTGGCTTCCAATAGTCATAATTGGATCCATCCAAAATAGGGGGTCTGTTAACGAATCCTCCAACTTCTTTGTCCATCTTTACACCAGAAAGTAACTTCCCTAGATCTCACCCAGAGACAGACAGGATGCCTGCTCTGATACCAATTGAAATTCTGGTATCAGACGTGTGATGTTAAGGTTCGATGTCACAACAACACACTCTACAAATGGACAGCAATAACAGAACAAATAACACCAAGAATTGTTCACCCAGTTCGGTCTAACTACCTACGTCTGGGGGCTACCAAGCCAGGGATGAAATTCACTACTTGTAGAATTAATTTACAGACTCAACAACCCAGTTGACAATCTCCTAAAGTTAATTCCTACTAGTGACTTTCTACCTAAGAAACCACTTAGATATGAGAACACTACTCAATCCCTAAAACACTCAAAGAACAACCTCTTTGAGAACCCTTGATCTTACTTCACAGCTTTGATCAAGTTACAACTCTCTATTGCTTCACAGCTTCTAGAGAGGACAGAAACACAACACCTATTCAAACCCTAGAATAGTGTAAATACAAGCACTCTAAACAAACTCTAGACACTAAGCCTCCAGCTCCTGATCTTCTGAATGTTTTCTGTACCTTTTCCTTTGGTCTTGTGCGCTTTATATAGCATCCTGAATTGGGCTTGGACTTGTCACAATATTTGATCAGATTTGTTAATTAAAACTGAATCTTCAAAACAGATTTTATCCCCAAAATCTTTTTAAATCTTCAACCTTTTAATTCTCCAACAGACCTACAATCAAATCTCCCATGTAATAGAAAATATCTATCCCAAGATATTCTCATCCAATGAGTCAACCACTCTCCACAATTTCAGCTAACACGCGTGCCCTAACAACATATCCTGCTGTTGTTAATTCTGCAGATCTAATGTCACAACATCGCCATGTGACATCAGACATCCAACTTCAGCAATTAATTACTTAACACAGCCCAGTGTTAAGACTTCAATGTTGCAACATCAGCACCTTGACATCAACATTGGACATACCTTGTTTTACCAAAATTCCAGCCAATCCAAGAACTAACATTTTCAGATATGTCACCTATTCCTAGTTCAAATGTTTGGAGAGATCCAATAAGTTCATCCACCCTTATTTTGCTGATATCTTGAGCTTCTTCTATGGCAGTCACCGTCATAGCAAATCTCTTGGGAAGAGACCTAAGTATCTTTCTCACCAGCTTTTCATCAGACATCTTTTCACCAAGGCCACTTGAAGCATTGGCTATTTCAAGAACATTCATATGAAAGTCATGTATGCTTTCATCTTCCTTCATCTTTAACTCTTCAAATTTGGAAGTCAGTAGCTTAAGTCTTGACATCTTCACTTTAGAGGTACCTTCATGAGTAGTCTTGAGTATGTCCCAAGCATCTTTAGCAACTTCACAATTATTCACCAATCTGAATATATTTCTGTCAATTCCATTGAATAAGGCATTCAATGCTCTAGAATTTCCAAGAGCCATTTCATCCTCCTCCTTAGTCCATTCTTACTCAGGTTTCAGTTCAGATGTAGCTATTCCATCTTTCCCAACAATGACAGGATGTTTCTATCCTTTTATGACAGCTTTCCAGGCCCTACTATCCAAATATTTTAAGAAGGCCACCATGCGTGGTTTCCAATAATCATAGTTAGATCCATCCAAGATGGGTGGTCTGTTCACAAATCCTCCTTCCTTGTCCATAGAACCAGAAAGTAACTTCCCTAGATCTCACCCAGAAATAGAACAGGGTGCCTGCTATGATGCCAATTGAAATTCTGGCAACAGATATGAGATGTAGAATGCAACAAGGTAAATAATGCAGTAAAGAACATAATCAATTATTGACCCAATTCAGTGTAAACACACCTACATCTGGGGGCTACCAAGCCAGGAAGGAAGTCCACTATTAGTAGTATCAATTCATAGACTCTACAGCCAACACACCAGTTGGCAATCTACTCACTTAATCACTACCCAATGACACTTCTATCTAAGACAATCTCAGATATGAGACACCTCTCACTCCCCCTCAATCACAGCAGTGATAACAACTTACAATAATGAAAGTAGAAGACACACTTCAAAGACACACCTTGGTCTTGCTTAAAAGCTTCAACCAAGAACAATATACTCGTGCTTAAAAGCTTTGAGTGGACAAATTACAACTCAACTAAATCAGTCTAATTCAAACATCAAAACAGATGAATGAATGGCTCACAAAAACAAACACAAACCACAAACCCTAAAACTTGAACACAACTCTCACAATCCTTATTCTCCGCGAGCAGCAGTTAGGGTTGATCATCTATAAATAGCAATACATTCCTTGGGCTTGGGCAATTGCAGATCCTTGATTCAATTTCCAATAAAAGCAAATTAATCTCCAAATCTTTATGCATGAAAATAGCAACTCCCTATTCTTCATAAACAGATTGCCTCCAAAAATAACACTCAAATATATTACCACTTCAGTAAATTTCGCAGCAATCAGATAACATAAACACACAAAAGATTGCTAAAAATAGCGCAGCAAATAAAACCTAAAACCAAAATTGAAAGTTTTGTCAACTGATGTCAGAACATCGTGTTTGACATCATGCACACAGTCTGCAATACTAACAAACACCACCAACACTTCACCTGCAGAATGTTAGAGACAGCATGTCAAGACATCAAGTAGAACATCTTGATGCAACACATTGTTTTACCAAAATTGCTGCCAATACAGAACCAATAAACCTCTTTTTCAATTCCACAAAATTCTCTTCACAAGCTACATCCCACACAAAAGCTTGAACCTTTCGAGTTAGCTGAGTCAAAGGCAATGCCAATTTAGAAAAGCCCTCGATAAACTTGCGGTAATAACCTGCCAATCCAAGAAAACTTCGTATCTCAGTAGCAGGCTTCGGAGTCTCCCACTGCAACACCGCATCAATCTTAGAAGGATCTACAGCAATCCCACCACTTGAAATCACATGGCCAAGAAACCTCACTTCCTTCAACCAAAACTCACACTTCAACAGTTTTGCATACAACTTCTTCTCTTGCAACACTTGCAACACGGTTCTCAAATGCTCAGCATGCTCTTCTTCAGATTTAGAGTATATCAAAATATCATCAATGAAAACCACCACAAACTTATCCAAATACTCATGGAAAATCCGATTCATATACTCCATGAACACACCAGGTGCATTGGACACACCAAACGGCATCACAGTGTATTCATAGTGACCATACCTCGTCCTAAAAGCTGTCTTCGGAATATCATCGGGCTTAACATGAATCTGATGATAACCAAACCTTAAATCAATCTTGCTAAACACACAGGCGCCTACTAACTGCTCCATCAAATCTTCGATTCTCGAAAGTGGATATTTATTCTTGATAGTCACTTTATTCAATTGCCGATAATCAATGCACAATCTCATACTACTATCATTCTTCTTCACTAACAGCACAGGAGCACCCCACAGAGAAACACTCGGCCGAACAAAATTCTTCTCGAGCAATTCTTCTAATTGTTTCTTCAATTCACTTAGCTCAGAAGTGGACATCCGGTAAGGAGCCATTGACACCGGACTCGTACCTGGTATCAAGTCCACTGCAAACTCTACTTCACGTTATGGAGGCAAATCACCTATGTCGTCTGGAAACACATCTGGAAATTTGCAGACAACAGGTAATTCGACACTCGCAGCTTCACTATCAACCTGCAACGATGCAAACATTGCGAACACCACGGCTTCGTCTTCCAGAAGTTCGTCTACTTTCTTAGCAGGCATGAACATCAACTCTCCATTATCACCAAACTCAAGAAACTCTACGGTCTTATTATAACAATTGATATGAACATAGTTGAACTCTAACCAGTTCATTCCAAGGATTACATCGATTTAGTGTAAGGCTAAACACACCAAATCCATCACAAAACTCTTCCCAAAAATCGTCAAAGGACATCTCGAACACAAAAAACTAGTAGTAACAGAACCATTAGTTGGGGTTTCTATTACCATACTATCATTCATATCAGACAATTTCAAACCCAATCTAGTAGCACAGTCAAACGAAATAAACGAATGAGTAGCACCAGTATCAATAATAGCAACCAACTCAACATTATTAATAAAACAAGTACCTCGAATCAAGTTATCCTTCTTCGGGGCTTCTGAACCACTCAAAGCAAACACTCTTCTATTAGTCTGAGCAGTAGTAGCAGTCTTCTTCGGTTTCTGACACTGGGTACTGATGTGACCCTTCTCACCACAATTGAAACAGGTTGGACCATCATCCTTGCAATCAGTAGCTCTATGGCATTTCTTGCCACATTTGTAACACCTTAACACATTATTGGTGTAAACCTCGGCATAGTGGCCTTGCTCGCCACACCTGTAACACTTAACAGAAGTGGGAACTGCTCCCCCACTTGTCTTCTTCCCATCTGAAGCCTTCTGCTTCCCCTTGTCATCTGAAGTCACATAAGGCTTTCCTTTATACTGCCCCTTCTCTTTCTTCTCGCTCAGATGCTTGTAGTGAGCAGATCGAGCTCGGCTATCCTCATCATAGATCCTACCCTTATCCACCAGCTCAGCATACCTGCGAATCTATTGGTACCCAATACCCTGCTTGATTTATGGCCTCAGCCCATTGTCGAACTTGAGACACTTGGACACCTCAGCATCAGCACGGTTGTAGTGAGGATAGAACTTCACCAGCGCCTCAAACTTTGCAGCATACTCTGCCACAATCATGTTTCCTTGTTTTAGCTCAATGAATTCCACCTCTCTCTTGCTGCAAGCATCTTCCGAAAAATACTTTCCCAAAAATTCCTGCTTGAACACAACCCAAGTTATTACAGTACCAAGGTCTTCCAGTCTCTGGTGGGTGTTATCCCACCAATCCTCAGCCTCTTCTGACAGCATATGAGTTCCAAACTGAACTTGTTGAGCGTCATTACACCCCGTCACCTGGAAGATCTTTTCAATCACCTTTAGCCACTTATGTGCACTCTCTGGATCATGAGTACCCACAAAAGTCGGCGGATTGTTCCTCTGGAACTTCCCCAAAGCGCGAAACTCATCAGGAGCTCCACCATTCTGATTATTCTGAGTCATCGCTTAAGCAAGTGACTCCAACGCATCAGTGATAACACGATCATTTCTTCCAGCCATCCTGCACATCACCAACAACATTAAAAGAAATAAATCATCGACAGTGCACACGCACTCATCGACCGACAGGGACTAATATCGTGTAAAACCTAGACGGACAGACCGACCTGCTCTGATACCACTAATGTAACACCCTTTACTACCCGATAAATATTCGAAATAAATACAACAATTATATCAGAGTACATCATTCAAGAGTGCCACATTGCGTCATAACACATCAAAATATTAACCTGCTCCGTAACACGAGTTTGATCATCATAAATTTATTTAAACACTTCATAGCGGAATTCAAAACTTAAAATAGTTTATAATCCAAAAACATCTTAAATAAAACCCGTAAACATCATCATGCCAACAAAAGAAAGAACGTAAATCGTTCGACTCAAACGTCCGACCCAATGTTACATATCAGAGCAAGACCCTCTAATCGACGAAGAAATCAAAATACTTTGAAAGCTAAATCTTCATGCACCAAAAGAGATAAGCCTGATCACCTGCACGTTACACACGTGGATGCAACATTCAAATAGGCAGGATGAGTAATCACGAATCAATATATAAGATATAGGCCAAAGATAAAATAGCAACACAAGATATCATCAAGTCATCCACAAACATCATTCACACCCCAAATACATCAATAGAATGCAATTCCACATAATATGCAAATGCAACATCATATACTCATGCATGTGGTACCCATTCATCATAATTTATGGACACTGGGTCATCACCCTCCAAAGATCCCCACCAATAGGATCGATTCTACACAAGAACCGGAGCATGTCGCAAAACACTTCAATCCACACAATGGGATTGAAGCCACCACTGGACCGTAGTCTCAAATATGCCATGAATGCATGATGCAAAGTGTCATAATAATCATCATCATAAAATCGTCATATTTGCATCATCATTCATAAATCATCATCAAACATCATGATACAACATCAATTCACACTCATCACGATTCTTCACTATACCTCCAATTCGTCATACTATAATCGTCACGTCAAAATTTCCCAATTTTATCCCATTCACCATCATTACTTGTTTACTCATGTTTTATTACCTCATCTTAGTCTTACGTTTCAAGGAAACCATATTACAAGCGAAATCCGGACAGAAATCGCAAAAATGGACAAATCCGGCAACAACTCGGCCATACGCGTATGGCCATGCCCCATACGTGTATGGCTATCTTCCTCGCCCACTGGCCTCCGTATCATACGCGTAGGGCCACCTGCCCAGGCTTCCGATATGCGTACCACCCTGCTTGTTACGCGTACAAGCAGAGAGGGTTCTCCTCTCCAAACTCCTTGCAACCATCCCCTACGTGTAATGGCTAGCCCATACGCGTAGGCTCCCTTCCCAAGAATCCCATACGCGTAATGGCTTTCTATACGCGTATGCCGCTTCCCTTCAAGCTTCCTATACACGTAACGGTTCCCCATACGCGTATGGCCACACTTTCCTTACGCGTACTCTACGCGTATTGGCAGAGGGTCATGCTGACTCTGGGTACGGGTGTGTATGCTACGTGTAACACCCTGGGGATGCCCCCGTCATACGCGTAAGTTCCTCCCAAAATTCACATCTGTACAAAATTCCTCCTATTACAGCACCTTCAACCTTCCAGATCAAACCCAAAACATGTTTCGATTCATCACAGATCTAAGTTCTAATCCTACTTCCTCGCTTCCATCAATTTCTACCATCAGAAATCTAGTTTCGTTCATCCAAATTTCTCAATTACAGGTCTGATTTGTATTCACCACAAGAACAGCAAAGACAACTATGATTCCAAACATCAATGACAACATTCACACAATTTTCACAACAGACAGCAATTATACACACAGATCCACGAAAATTCATCACAAAATTCATCATACGAAAATTCACCATAAACTCATCACAGATTCATCATAAATTCGTCAAAGATACAGAACACGCAAAACTACCTCTACCTTAACCCCATATCAGACATATTAACCCGGATTAACCCCTCATACTTCGAATTCTCAGCAAAAAGGTTCTTCTTCGGGGTTCTATGGTTGATTCTCTCGTTCTCTGTGCCCTAGCCTCCTTTTCTCCGTTCTTTTCACTTCTTACGATTGCACAGAATAACTTTCCTAATTCCCGCTTTTATTTTTGTCAAACCTACCCCTTGGACCCCAATTATGACTTCCCCATAATACCCTCACTTAACCTTCGTAATAATACCATCTTACCCATAATGATCCTCTTAATTATTTTAAATAACAACAATAATAATAATAATAATCTAAATATTCAAAATATTCTATTATTATTACTAATAAAATAATCCCAATTAAACTACTAATTCTAAGCGCCTCAATATCCCCTTAACTCAAAGCTACCCCACTACACCACACAGATTCACCATGTGTCACAATATTCATCAAAATTCACCGAAGCACCGAATAATCATAATAAATCAACTAAATAAATATTATCATTATTTTGGGGTGTTACACCACTTACTGCACTTTGTACACTTGCTATAAATATCTTCCTTTGTAGATATTTTCACCAACTCTTGTTATTTTACATTTTTTAGCATTTTAGAAAGTAGAAAGGGTTTTTAGGTCAAAGAAGCTTAGAAATTCAAGAGGAAGTGAGAATTAAATCTTTGGAGCATCAATCCTCGATTCTTCGACTTTGATGCTAGCAAAGCTTTCTTTCTTACTTGTTGATCAAGCAACCATGGTGATGGGTAGCTAAACACTATTGTGTCAAGATTAGAGGTAGTTAATCTTGCTATTATGTATTTCTTTTGATCTTTTGTATGTGAACAAGGTTTATGATCAATGGATGATAAAGATCTTTGTTTTTAATGTTGTATTTATGGTTTGAATCACTCTAGACATAGATTTTCCAAGTCTTGATCTAATTTCTTCATCTATTAACCAACAAACTCTAGACATAGATTTGAAAGTTAATATTTGCTTTGTATCAATCTTTATGTTTATTGTTTCAATTGTTATTTCGAGAAATCATCTTGCGATTAAAACAATAATACCCACGGATCAGCTTTAGAAATAAACAGATTCACGAGGATACGCGATTGTATTGATCGAAACTAAGTTCACATGCTTGATTAATGGGATACGTATGAAAGGGGTTAACGAAATCTAATCTTGACATGCTTTTCTAAAAACAAAACATCAATTTTCTAGTTTACTCTTTGCTACAAAACTTATGTTACAAAACAAGAACACTTTGAAAACTTTTCTCTTAGAACATTAAACTATTGAACGGCGAGCATCTAGATATCCAAACATAATCCCTGTGGATATGATAAAACAACCCACCAAAAATACTTTTCAACAAAATGGCATTGTTTCCGGAGAGTTAGTTGAAAAGAATTTGAGAGGAGAGAAGAAAAATAAACAAGGAAAGGAGCATGTGAGTGACATTCCATCGAAAAAAATACCATATCCCAATGCTCCTACAAAAAAAGATAATGATAAGCATTATGCCCGATTCTTGGATATATTTAGCCGATTGCAAATACCGTTCCATTTTCCGAAGCTCAAGAACAAATGCCAAAGTATGCAAAATTCATGAAAGACATACATACAAAAAAGGAGAGGTATACGGACAAAGAAACCATTGCATTGACTGCAAACTGTAGTGTTGTTATTCAAAGTATACTTCCGCGGAAGGAAGGAGATCCGGGAATAGTAGTTATACCTATCACTATAGGTAATGAATTTAAATGTAAAGCTTTGATCGATATGGGTGCTAGCATAAATTTGATTCCTTTGACCGTGGTCAAAAGACTCGAGAACATGGAGGTGACATCAACCAACATAACATTGCAACTTGCGGACAAGTCAATGAATTGTCCTCATGGTGTTGTTGAGGAAGTGATATTAAAAGTGGATAAATTTTTATTTCCGATTGATTTCGTAGTCATGGACATGGAAAAAGACAAGGATACTCTGATCATCCTTGGAAGACCCTTCATGAAAACTAAAAAAATGTTAGTCGATGTTGATGAGGGGATCGTGAAGATAAGACTAGCGAGGAAGAAGTGTGTTTCACACTTTTCAAAGGAGTGATGTGTTCGAGTCTATTGGAAGATGGCTATCATGAGAGGAAAAAAATATGCAAGAGTTGCATTAAGGAAAAAGAAGGATGATGGCGCGAAAGTGGCAATGATGAAGTCGTGCTGGGACTTTTCATTCTTAAAGAAAATGGGAAGAAAAAACGGTCATGAAAATGGATGAAGACATTTGAGTTGGGAAGTTCATCCCAATCGTTTTTAGTTTCTCTTTTTGGGATCCTTGAGGTCGCATTGGACCGTCGAGCTCAAACGAAGTTAAACAAAGTGCTTGTTGGGAGGCACCCCAACATTGTAAGTATTTACTGTTTTTTTTTATCGGGCAAAAAAGTTGGGAGAACGCCATCTGAAACCAATCTTGAGTGGCTAAGTTTCACTAAGTGCGCCTAGCGCGCTGCTGAGGCCACTTAGCACGGTCACGTGAACTTGACCAGTCAAGTGCGGGCCTGAGTGGGAAAATAAGTGGGCCTGTGGTACGGTCAGAAAGTTTAAAAACACGAAGAGTCTCAAAACTCCTCACTTTCCCACTCATCTCAGGTTGCCTTTTGCACTCAAGCTCCACTCTATCAAGTTATCTCTTGCTCTTCAAGTGCTTTCTCTTTTTTATCATCTTATCTCCTATTTCTAAGTTTGCAAATGTTCTCTATTTTCGTTAATGTAGAATGCATGTTGTTAGGGTTTGGGGTTAAATTAAGTTGAAATTGACTGTTAGGGCGAGATGGAAGTGATTCTGTAAAGGTGATTATGAACCCTTTTGATTAAATGTTAAGGTTGTGTTAAAATGTGAGTTTGCATGCTGAGAAATTTTTGTTTCTGTGCTAGTTTGTTAATGCATGTTGATAGGGTTTAGCTTGGGTGTTAATTTGATGTTGGTTGGACAGATTGATTGTAGTGGCAGAGGAATTTTTGCTTGTTGTCGCAGGCGCGCTAAGCGGGCTCTTAGCGCGACCCTCTTGCTCTGTTCTGGTTATTTTCATTTTTCTGATGTTTTCTGATTTAAATATGTGAATATGTTGTTGTTTGGTGATTTTTATGTTGAATATATGAGTTTGGGGCAGGTTGGCTGCAGAGCAGATTATGCTTGCATGCCTGACCTCGCTATGTGCGCCCCCCTAGGATCAAATTCCTCGATTTTTAATTTTTCGTCGACTGTTTGACTGTTTTGTGTTGATCTGGGGTTTCTTATGATTTTTCTTGAATTTCCTGGCTAGTTGTTTAACTTGTTTGGTGTTGTTTTGGTCTGTTTTTTTCTTGGTTGCAAATGGCTCTTAAACATGCTCGTTTTAGCACTGGATAATCATCGTAGCAGAGACAGCCACTTGTGGAGTATGATGCGCACAGATTTTTAGGGCTGAGTAGCAGGGTTGATACCTCGAGGTGACCCAGAGAAGTATTTGGACAGAGCGCATTTACAGGATTAACCCGCAAAGGGAGTTTTGCGGCTGTCAAAACATCATTTAGTCACATGGATGGCAAGCTCTTCTAACTCCACCGACCCTACTCAGCTACAAGATAGTGCGTGAGTTCTATGCGAACACCATTCCGACAGAGGGTCAGATGTACACTTTCAGGAATTATGAGATAGGGAGACATGTGTCATTCTCTAGAGATGCGATTAATGAATATCTGGGTAACCCGTTGGTTTTGGCAGAAGGTGAGCAGTGCTCCTACTATAGGAGGGTGGCTAGGAAGAATTGGAATTTGGAGAATGTGTGCTTAGCCTTGGCACATCCGAGACAAGGATTTAAGTTGAATGCGGCGGGAAGGCCAAAGATATTGAAGAGAGGAGATATGAATACTACAACTCAGGTTTTGATGACCCTTATCCTGCATAACATCAGGCCAAGGAGTCATACCTCCTCCGTTCCGGTTGACATTGCTTGTATGCTTTACAATATCACGGAGGAGAGGCATGTTGATGTTGCTAGGATTATTTCTTATGAGATCCGAGCCATAACTGCTAGTGGACATCGCTTGGGCACTAAGGTCCTGGCAATTTTGGTATTTCCAGGACTTATTATGGGCCTCTGTGCGCGAGCGGGTGTCCCAATCCCGGGTGTGGTCCATAAGACCATAAAGGGATAATGACTGAAACTTGGATCCAGAGTCACTGTATGCCGAGACTTGACCAGCCACCACCACCACCACCACCACCACACCCAGATCAGCCACCACATCAGCACGGCGAAGTTCCACCCGCTGACCAGGCATTTGATGAGCGTTTCGCATACATGTACACGTGAGATATGCATATGGCTCATCAGAGGGCCTTTACATTTTTGCACTCATCCATGCGAGCTTTGTATTTGCAGGTTCATGAGCCACAGGTTGAGCATCCATTCCTGGCGCGGGAGGACTTTGACGCTTATGTAGCTTGGCCTGGGGATAGGCCTTTCCATTTTCAAAGGGGGCAGGTTCTGCCTCAGGGTGCTCATGTTCCCCAGCCAGAGGCTGCTAGGGGTGATGAGGATGTAGAGGATGCATAGGATGATGAGGTTGTGGATGACGATGATGATAGTGGGGAGACCACATGGGAGATTGGTTCTGAGGCTAGTTCTGAGTAGTTGATCCTGGGTATATTATCTTTTGTTTACTTTTTGTTATATTTATGTTTGAACTTTCTGGATTTTGTTGTTATGTTTTTATTTTACTTCTGGATCATTTTGTACCATCCTTGAAAGGATGAGGAACATATGTGCGGCACCATTGTTTTGGTTGTCCCAAATTTTGGCATTATGATAATATGTTTTAGTATTCTGAGTAGTTTCTGTAATTGTTAGTTTTGGTAGAAATTTTTTTGATTGTGTGTTGTTCCTAAGTTGAAAACTTGAAGGAACCGTGTGACTAATGTCAAAATTGAAAAATCAATATGCAATTGAGTGGTAATGATATGATCGAGTAAAGGTACCGTGCAAGGTACATTTTTATCGCTTTCTAAACTAAGCATGGAAATGAAACTTGTGATGAGTGTAAAACTTGTAGTCATTACTTCTTTTGAAACACTTGTTCATTTTTGAATCATTTAGAATATTGCCTTTGTAAGGAAGCTTTCATTGTATATTATATGTGGGATACCGGCATTCTTGTTTAACTCGTTCTTATTATGTTGAAATTATGCATGTGTGTTAATTTGTGGAAAAGGAAAAAAAGGATCAAGGCATTTTTTGTGCATTTTAAGAAAAACCACTTGAACAAATAAGAATGATCAATCTACCTTGCGAGTGAGCGAGTATTTGATAACCCCGTTGAGCCTTGGTATCAAGATCCATGTGAATAATTGAATTATGTAAATATTGTGCATGAAAAATAAGTGAATTTTGAAATGGATCTTGAAAATTTGTTCTGAAACTTTTTAAACCCCAACCTTATGTATGGTTGCTTTGTTTGTTCCTTGCCTTAGATGTGTGAGAGCATTCTTAATTATCATGTTTTGGTTATGTTCAAAGTTGGGAAGAAAAAGGTAGATTGAGGCATCATGAAAAATAAAGTGGTTTTAAATGATGAAAGAGCTTGAAAGAAAGAAACAAATGAAAAAGAAAAGAAATTGGGCATGAAATGCCAACAAAAGGCTCAAAGTTGTAATGATGCCTCAAAGAAAAGAAAACAAGAAGGTTAAGGTCTTGAAGTGCTATGATTGTGAGAATTGAATTTTCTCTTAGGAATATGCATTTTTGTTTCAATGACTTTGATAAACGACCCTTCCTTGTACCCAAGCCAAATTACAACCCTAGAAGACCTTGTGATTCCTTCTTTTTCACTCATTAATGCATGTTGTTTGTTGAATGCATAATTTTTTCTGGATGTTTACAAGATTGTTTGGTGAGTGATAAAACCTCATATTGTTTTCATCCATTGATGAATGTGTGCTTAGGTGTGATTCATTTTGAACTTGTATTGCTCAAGAAGTTTTGAATTGTGTTTTTGCACTTAACAATAGTTTCATCTTCATCATGTGTTTGGAGTTTGATAAGTTATCTTGTTGTTACTTCTACTTTTTTAACCATGAAATTGTCGTTGTTGTATTGTGTTGATTCTGATTTCTTGTGCGGGTTTTCGGGTTCATTTATAGTTTGAAACACTTTTGTTTGAGGACAAACAAAATAATAAGTTGGGGAGAGTTATTAAGGGCCAAATTGTGCATACTTTTGACTATATTTTATGGCCCTTTCCAATGGTTTCCTTGATATTTTAGTAGTAAATCTATTAGTTTTAGTGTAAATATGCAAGCTTCTGATTTTATTGTAAATATTGTGAATTATGATCGTTTTGAGGCTCTTTGACAGGTCATCTTGCTTATATTTGATGATAGGAACATGTGGTGAAGGAAAGAAGGCCTAAAAGATCATTTTCAAGGCGATCGTGTTAGTAACCCACGCTTAACGCGCTTTTCAGCGCGGTTCCAGATACTCTTACTGTTGAGGAAGTAGCTAAGGCCTTCAACCGCGCTAAGCAGCCTGCTACCGCGCTTAGCATACTTTCTGGGAAATTGCCTCTATTTTGCTGACCACGCTTACCGCGCTCCTGATGGCGCTTAGCGCGGTGCCACTTACTGCACTTTGTACAGTTATTATAAATATCTTCCTTTGTAGATATTTTCACCAACTCTTATCATTTTACATTTTTCAGCATTTTAGAAAGTAGAAAGGGTTTTTAGGTCAAAGAGGCTTAGAAACTCAATAGGAAGTGAGAATCAAATCTTTGGAGCATCAATCCTCGATTCTTCGACTTTGATGCTAGCAAAGCTTTCTTTCTTACTTGTTGATCAAGCTACCATGGTGATGGGTAGCTAAACACTTTTGTGTCAATATTAGAGGTAGTTAATCTTGCTATTATGTATTTCTTTTGATCTTTTGTATGTGAACAAGGTTTATGATCAATAGATGATGAAGATTTTTGCTTTTAATGTTGTATTTATGGTTTGAATCACTCTAGACATAGATTTTCCAAGTCTTGATCTAATTTCTTCATCTATTAACCAACAAACTCTATACATAGATTTGAAAGTTAATATTTACTTTGTATCGATCTTTTATGTTTATTGTTTCGATTGTTATTTCGAGAAATCATCTAGCGATTAAAATAATAATACCCACAGAGCCGCTTTAGAAATAAACGGATTCGCGAGGATACGCGATTGTATTGATCGAAACTAAGTTCACATGCTTGATTAATCGGATACGTAAGAAAGGGGTTAACGAAATCTAATCTTGACATGCTTTTCTTAAAACAAAACATCCATTTTCTAGTTTACTCTTTGCTACAAAACTTATGTTACAAAACAAGAACTCTTTGAAAACCTTTCTCTTAGAACGTTAAACTATTGAACGATAAGCATCTAGATATCTAAACACAATCTCTGTGGATACGATAAAACAACCCACCGAAAATACTTTTCAACAGCAACATCTCCTCAGTGTACTCAGGCACACTCACCCAGCCAGCGATGTGCGGGAAATGCCGGAGGATCCAAGCCTGAAATAAAAAAGTTTTGAACACAAATTATCGGCAATGGTTTTGCAAATATGAAATGAAAATGACAAAATACTTTCAAATATCAAGAATTATTACCATCAATAGTGTCACACTTCCTGTGACCTACTTCGTCTTCCACATACAACCCTCTCTCAACTTCGAGTGCAAGTAGACCAGGCAAGCTGCCCCCAGTTGTACTCATGGATCCGCCCGAGATCTAAGAAGTACCGTAGGTAGACAACGTCCGTATAAGTCGAACTCTAGTCCACAAAAATCAAAGTCCCAACCAAAAATAGCAGGTATGCTCTCAAAGCATACGATTTCTGGACCGCCACCTGCTCATCAACACCATGAGCCTGTTATCCCTTCTGGATCTCAGCCACATAGAGCTCTCTCAAGAACTCAAATCTAGCATTAGCACCCATAGTCTTATCCACCTTCTTCATCGCCTCTCATGGATCAGCTCCCAGATGCTCTACCATCATCTTGACTGCCTCGTCTTTGGTCATCCTCCCATGATCAGACTATGTAACAAACACGAGACATCGTCCAGTGTGATAGATATCTCACCATACGAAGATGAAACGATGAGGTCTCAGAGTACCATCTCTCCATGAATGCATTAAGAACCCTATGGTTGACAATACTGTAAACGGACATGCATGATTCCTTTAGGCCAGATAAGGACATAACCAACTAAAACCAATCTGCCTCCTACTGTGGCAATGCAGCAATATTCCTCTCGTGGTTAAGAAACTTTTGGGGATCACGCTCCTTGAATTTTTCAGAAATAATCAATGTCAGTAATAATCAATGTCAGAAATTATCAATGTCAGTAATTAAAACTTAGGTAAAAAATAAAGAATCCAACTAAATGTTACCTCTCTGTCCTAAATATATCCTCCAAAAGCCTCTGGCTTGGCATCCGCAACAACCTCGCCCTCTAGAGGTGGCATTGGATCAGAAGCATCATTAGTGGGATGTGGGACTAGATCCGTATAATCATCCGTACGAGGTGGCACAAGTAAATCCTGACGCTTGCGGGAGGATGGGGTAAGTGATGCGCCTGATGGTGAATCTCGTCTCCTACGGGAAGAAGAAGGTGGAGTGGCCAAAGGTTAAGCACGAGCCCTAGAAGTAGACGGCTCTACATGAACAAAGGTACCTAGAGCCTCTAGAACCTATTGGCTCCGCTCTCGCCAAACGGATGTGTGCTGAGCAACCCTGTCATGCCTCAGTCTGTCATGTATGTCAGCCATTATGCCTATAAGTTAAAGTAAGGCATACGATTAGTGCACGCAAACAACATACAAGAAAATATATATATATATATATATATATATATATATATATATATGTAGAGAGAGAGAGAGAGATGGGGGGGAACGTATCATATGAGAATGTCATTTTTATATGAGAACATGAGAATGAATCTGAACCATTAGATTTTAAAATAAATGCTGGAGATTATGTGTCACTTTTTTCTCTCTCTCCTCCATCATTTATTGTAATAATGGAGGAGAGAGAAAAATAAAAACCACAAATAATCTCCACCATTTATTTTAAAATCTAATGGTTCAGATTCATTCTCATGTTCTCACATAAAAATGACATTCTCATATGATATATATATATATATATATATATATATATATATATATATATATATATATATATATATATATATATATATAAACTGCAGGAAATTCCGGAGATGCATCTCCGGAAGCACCAAGAATCTAAAACATTGAAAAAATTCGGAGATGCATCTCCGGAAGCACCAGAAAACTAAAACATTTAAATATTCCAGAGATGCATCTTCGGAATTTCCTACAGTTCATGAAACGCTGAACAATTTCGGAGATGCATCTCCGAAATGTTCTGCAACTCAGAAGTTGCGACAATGGCGAATGTACCACTTGCAAGGTGAAAAAAAAAATTTTTGATCATCATTTTCATCCAACACACAACTTATACACTATGTCTAAACTATGTTACATGTGATTTCTACACATTTTTAACCCTAATCATTGAGTTCTACTCATTTACACTAAAACTAAAACATTTATCGAAAACTCAAAAAAATTACTTGAAATTGATGGTTTTGATGAAGTTGAATGATGTTACAGATGAAGATTAATGTTCCCTTGAGTTTCCTTGAGCCTTGTTTGGTGAAATTTGACTTGGTTAGAGTAGTGTATTGAAAGAGTTTGAAGTTGTGGTTGAAGAAATGTGAAATGAGAAAGGAGAAGAGTCTGACGCGACTTATGCTCCAAAATGTTCCAGAGATACATCTCTGAAATATTTTAATGTTAACTTACATTTGGGAGCGTCCGGAGATATATTTTTTAAAACAACGAGCATTTGTGAGAATTCAAATTGTGCATTAGAACATTTAGAATGTCATAAGAAATTCTCTTTAAAAAAAATTTGTATTAGATTGAATTACCACTAATTGAGTCTTAGTCCAGATAGAAAAAAGTATAATTTTAAAAAGAAATTATTGGTTTTATTTTTAAAAAATGGTTCAATTTAGTATTCAAATCATACATTCATTAGATTGGTTGAACTCTATCAAAGTCATGAGAAATTTTATGCTTTAATTATCAAAATATTTAATTTTAATTATAAAACTAATTTCTAACCATTAATTTAATTGTTTACAACTTGGTGTTTGAAATAATAATAATAATAATAATAATAATAATAATAATAATAATAATAATAATAATAATAATAATAATAATAATATTAATAATAATAATAATAATATTACAAAATAGAGTTAACAATAAAACAATTAAAATGAATACTTTTAAAAAAAAATTGTTAGACTTGAGTTTTATCATTTTGTTAAAAAAACAATTAGTACAAAATAAAACAAAGTTTAACTCAATTGGCAAATGTTGTTAAGTGCACTACTAAAAAAACACATATAATAACGGTTAAAAACGATATATTATCACGCAGGACCGGCCGTTGTTACGTAGCGTGTGGTTGTATGTGTGTTACTTACAATCACGATCATATGACTGTTGTAGAAAACTGAAAAACATGTTATCTATAATTACGGTTGTTTTAAATATCCGTTGTGAAAGGTCTGTCAGTATTACTTTATTTTGTTTGCCACATGTTTTACCTGACTACATTTATAACTTTTATCACAATATACAATATTAAATATTTTAACACAACAACATCAAGAACAACAAGATTAACAAAAATAATAAGAACAATAACAAAAAGAATAAGAACAACAACAATAACAATAACAACAAGAACACCAAGAACAACAAAAACAATAACAAGAATGAAAAGAACAACGAGAACAATAAGAACAAAAATAAGAATAACAACAAGAACAACAAGAGCAATAACAAGAACAATAAGAACAATATTAACAACAACAACAACAACAATAACAAGAACTACAAGAACAATAACAACAATAAGAACAAAAATAAGAATAACAATAAGAACAACAAGAGCAACAACAAGAACAACAAAAACAATAACAAAAATAACAAGAACAATAACAACAACAATAACAATTGTTGGAATTCAACCACGATCTATGGCGAATTCTTCTCAATCTTGATCTCAAGATTGTTATGTAATGACAATGAACAAAAACAAGAACACGTTTAAAGAAGATGAGTATGAACTGCAGAGTAACTCTCTGCCCACAACTGTGGAATTTTATTATCACTTTGCAACTGCAAAACCGTGATTATCAAATTTGATTATTACAATGATAAGGGTTCCTCCGTATTTATAGATTTAGCTTAACTTGCATCTCAAGCTAAAGCCCAAACTATAAAATCCCAAAAAATATCTAATCTAATCTTTCTAAATCAAATCTGATCTTTCTAAATCAAATTTAATCTTTCTAAAACAATGAATTACATATTTAATACACCACAAATTCATTGTGTCTAAACTATCTATATTCATCATAGACCTTAACTTCTTGAACACTTCGACTGACACTCCCTTCGTCATGATGTCTGCAATCTAATTCTCAGTTCTGCAGTGTTCTAAGTTCGTCTTCCCTTTTGCTGCCTACTCTCGAAGATAATGGAACCTCATTTCGATGTGCTTACTTCGACCATGTACTATCGGATTCTTTGCCAAGTTGATAGCTGACATGCTGTCGATCTTCATGGTAATTGCTCCATGACTACTCGCTGTGATCTCTTCGACCATGTTCACCATCCAGGTTGCTTGACTTACAAAAAGAGAAACAGCTATGTATTTTGCTTCGCATGATGAGAATGCCACTACTGGCTCCTTTCTCGAACTCCAAGCAACTGGTGCACCACCTAACATAAACACACAGCCAGCTATGGATTTTCTATCCTCAGCATCACTACACCGACTAGAGTCGGTGTATCCCACTAATTTGCATTCTTTTCCTTCATCAGCTGTAGGAAACAAAATGCTATAGTCGAGAGTCCCTTTCAGATACCTCAGTATCCTCTTCTTTGCTGCTACGTGTGATACCTTTGACTTCTGCATGAATCTACTTACCATACCCACATTGTATGCTAAGTCAGGCCTTGTGTGACATAGGTATCAAAGTGAACTAATAAGTCTTCTGTACTGGGTTGGATCGACATCATCTTCATCTGACTGCTTCGACAGTTGCAATCTGGTCTCAGCTGGAGTTGAAGTTGGGTTGCAATCTTGCATCTTAAATCTCTTGAGTATTTCGCATGCATATCTTCTTTGGTGCATCATCATGAAGGGAAATTTGCGATCTAAACGCAGCGGAAAACAAAAATTTCCCTTTAGAGATCCTTACGAAAGATCTTGATCTGTGATAGAAAGGTTACCTCTTGTGGCGATGAAACCTTTGATTCCAAATCTATGGATGATCACGAGCGTTGTACGATGAACAGCGCCTCTACTCAGTCCACACGAACAGCTTCCTTTAGTCACAGTGCTAGCTGATTACGATTGAAGGTTTTGAGTGAGGGACAGGAAAAATAGATTACGGCCAGGGTTTCAACAACAACAACCTTTGAGCTTCTGCACAAGGATTCTATTTATAGAACTACTTGTGTGGGCTACAAGCTAAAAAGCCCAACTCAATAATATTATTATTATATTATTATAATAACTATTATTATAATAAATATAATTTTATTATTATTATATTTTATAACTATTATAAAATTAATAATAACTATTATTATATTACATGGTACCTTACCATATTCCGTATTCCATTCAAGTGCACCGTACCTTACGGTGTTTCTTATTTACTCTATCTCTTCTCCAACTATCCTTATGTGTGTGACCCTGTAGGATTTTGCGACGTTGGCAATTATATTAAATCATGTATTTAACATAATAAACAGTGAGCGGTATCTAGCAACACATCACTGCTACCCAAGTCACAAAATTGTCATGTGATCTGACAAAACCTTTTGTGATAGTACTTGTGTGTACAATTACCCTTTTGCCCCTATGTCTATATTGAACACAAGGCATATACCGTGTCATCCTTGTCCAGTTCAATATTGGGCCCTTAGACATTTATCCTGTTATACAGGATGGGCAAATTCCATCTAGGCTACTCATGTCCCTCAGCATGCTTTGTGAAGTACCCATCAACTGTCTTTATGATCATCCAGTTACGGACAATGTTTGATCAGCAATAAAGTACTTGACTCTACATCTAGGGTACATAGTAGTTTCAGGTCGAAGGGTGGTATACACCACTATCACCATGAGAGTAACTTATGACACTTTGCATAACATTCTATGTAGTACTCTTATAGTGGGTCAATCCAGTATAAATATTACTCCTAATATTCATACCTATGTCAAGACTTGATAACTCCTTATCCATAATTCCTGAGATGTGATCATCAGTCTATCTACATAATAGTCTTAATGCTTTAAGGCTATCCCATTTCACATTAAAGCTTGACTATGGATGCTTTAAGAATAGTGTCCTTATGTTTAATGGAATCTCATGATTAAGTCATACTTAATGTTTCATTAAACGAACTAGCTATTCTAGGGACTTTATCATTTTGGAAAAACAAACATAATAAAGAAATGCCTTTTATTATTAATAAATAATTTGATACAAGTACCAAAAGTATTGGCCTCTAGGGCTTACACCAACAATCTCCCTCTAGCACTAGAGCCAATCAGGCATATCCCTAATACCCATAGATCTAGTATGACCATCATGCTTCAGCTGCACAAGAGGTTTTGTTAGTGGGTCAACAATATTGTCAAGTGTAGGTACTCTGCATATCTTCACATCTCCACGATCTATTATCTCTCGAATGAGATGATAACGCCTAAGTATGTGTTTGGATCGTTGGTGAGATCTAGGCTCCTTAGCTTGTGCGATAGCACCATTGTTATCACAATAGAGATCAATGGGGTCCACAATGCTAGGGATTATGCCAAGTTCACTAATGAACTTCTTGATCCAAACAGCTTCCTTCACTGCATTTGAGGCAGCAATATACTCGGCCTCGGTTGTAGAATCAGCAATTGTTTCTTGCTTTGACTTTTCTAGCTCACAGCGCCACCATTTAGGCAGAACACATAACCAGATTGCGATCTAAAGTCATCCTTATCTGTCTGGAAGCTAGCATCGGTGTAACCAATTACCGCGAGCTCTTCCTGACCTCCATATATCAAGAATGAGTCCTTAGTCCTTCTCAAGTACTTAAGGATATTCTTGACAGCTACCCAATGAGCATCACCGGGATCAGATTGGTACCTACTTGTTGCACTTAAAGCATACAAGACATCTGGTCGAGTACATAACATGGCATACATGATAGATCCTATTGCAGATGCATATGGAATCTTATTCATGCGGTCTCTTTCTTCCTTTGTTGAAGAGGATTGTGTTTTTGATAGACATAGGTCATGTTGCATAGTTATGAATCCTTTCTTGGAATCATGCATATTAAAGCGTCTCAACACTTTGTCTATGTATGTACTCTGACTTAGGCCAAGCAGTTTTTGTGATCTATCTCTATAGATCCTGATTCCTAATATATAGGCTGCTTCACCAAGGTCCTTCATAGAAAAGTGTTTCCCTAACCAGGCTTTTACTTTTTGCAAGGTAGGGATATCGTTTCCAATGAGTAATATGTCATCTACATATAATACCAGGAAAACGATTAACCCCCCACTAACCTTCTTATAGACACAAGGCTCATCTTCATTCTTTATGAATCCATATTGTTTTACAGTTTCATCAAAACGAAGATTCCAGCTTCTGGAAGCTTGCTTTAATCCGTAGATTGATCGCTGTAACTTGCATATCTTTTGGGCTTCTTCGGGTATGTCAAATCCTTCAGGTTGTGTCATGTACACATCCTCAAGAAGATTCCCATTAAGGAAAGCATTTTTGACATCCATCTGCCATATTTCATAATCATGATATGCAGCGATAGCAAGTAAAATCCGAACAGATTTAAGCATTGCAACTGGTGAAAAGGTTTCATCATAGTCTACACCATGAATTTATAACCTTTAACAACCAATCTTGCCTTATAGGTATGTACCTTACCATCCATATCAGTCTTCTTTTTGAAGACCCACTTGCATCCTATAGGATTAATTCCTACAGGAGGCTCTACCAAGGTCCAAACCTGGTTTGTGTACATGGAATCCATTTCAGATTTCATGGCTTCTAGCCACTTCTCAGACTCAGGACAAGTTATGGCCTCTTGATAGGTTGCAGGCTCATCTTGATCCATGAGTAATACTTCACCTTGATCATTTATGATATATCCATATCTCTCTGGTCGGTGACGTATCCTGCTCGACCTACGCTGGTCTTGTTCTACTTGAGCAGGTTGCTCTTCCACAACTACTTGTGGTTCCTGCTCTAATTCCTCCATAGGTGTATCAATGCTTTGTGATTCTTGAATTTCTTCAAGCTCTACTTTCCTCCCACTGATTCCTTTAGAAATAAAGTCCCTTTCCAAGAAAACTCCAGTTCGAGCGACAAACACTTTGCCCTCAGAAGGATTGTAGAAGTAATACCCTCTTGTTTCTTTAGGATACCGCACAAATAAGCATTTGTCAGATTTGGGCTCAAGCTTAGTTGAAATTTGTCATTTTACATAAACTTCACAACCCCAAATCTTCATGTAAGACATATGTGGTTTCTTACCACTCCATATTTCATATGGTGTCTTTTCAACCCTTTTGGATGGAACACGATTAAGTGTGTAAGCTGCTGTCAGTAGTGCATGTCCCCAAAAGGAGTTTGGAAGATCGGCATGACTCATCATGGATCGGACCATGTCTAACAAGGTTCGATTTCTTCTCTCAGATACACCATTCCATTGTGGTGTTCCAGGAGGAGTGAGTTGGGATAGAATCCCACACTCTTTTAGATGGTCATCAAACTCTAGTCTTAAATATTCACATCCTCGATCTGATCGAAGAGTTTTAATATTCATACCTAGTTGGTTTTGTACTTCATTCTTAAATTCCTTGAACTTTTCAAAGGATTCAGATTTGTGTTTCATTAAATAGACATAACCATATCTACTGAAATCATCGGTAAATATGATGAAGTATTGAAAACCTCCTCTGGCTGGTATGTTCAGTGGTCCACATACGTCAGTGTGTATGAGGGCCAAAAGATCATTATCCATTTTACCTTTTCCAGTGAATGGGGACTTTGTCATCTTTCCAATTAAACAAGATCTGCATGTATCATATGATTCATAATCAAAAGAGTCCAATAGTCCATCTTTATGGAGTTTGGAGATGCGTTTCTCATTTATATGGCCTAAGCGACAATGCCAAAGGTAACTTGGATTTAACTCGTTAGGTTTCATCCTTTTAGTATTAATGTTATAAATTGGCATTTCAAGATCAAGGACATATAATCCATTGTTCATTTGTGCAGTAGCATAGAATATATCATTCAAATAAATAGAGCAACAATTGTTCTTTATTATAAATGAAAAACCAAACTTGTCCAAACAAGAAACGGAAATAATATTCCTGCTAATTGCAGGTACATAATAACAGTTCTCTAACTGAATTATTAAACCACTAGGTAAAGTCAAAACATAAGTTCCTACGGCTAAAGCAGCAACCTTTGCTCCATTTCCAACTCGTAGGTCGACTTCACCTTTTGCCAAATCTCTACTCCCTTTTAGTCCCTGTACATTGGTACAAATGTGAGAACCACATCCAGTATATAATACCCATGATGCAGAAGTAGATAAATTTATTTCTATAACAAAAATACCTGAAGTCGAAGTCACCACTCCATTCTTCTTATCTTCCAGGTACTTTGGGCAGTTTCTCTTCCAATGTCCGGTCTTACCGCAATAGAAGCAAGTGCCCTTCTTTGCTATACCTCCACTAGGTTTCAAAGCAAGGGTAGTATGTTTGGGTTTGGCAACTTCCTTGCCTTTCCATTTACCAACCTGCTTGGTGGGCCTTTTGTTCTGTTTCTTTCCATTACTGACCATCAGAATGGATTTCCCTTTTGTCTTCAGGTTTTGCTCAGCAGTTCTTAACATGCTTAGCAATTCAAGAAAAGTTTTGTCCATGTCATTCATGTTGAAATTAAGGACAAATTGACCGAAGCTTTCCGACAACGATTGCAGGATCAAATTAGTCGCAAGCTCCTTTTTTAGGGCAAATCCCAATCTTTCAAGATTCTCCACATACCCAATCATCTTGAGTACATGGGGACCTACTGGGGTTCCCTCAGAAAACTAGGCTTGAAAAAGGGCTTTTGAAACTTCAAACCTTTCATGCCTTGCTTGCTCTTGATAGAGCATTTTCAGATGTTCGATCATATTGAACGCTGCCATGTTTTCATGTTGCTTTTGCAATTCAGAATTCATGGTAGCCAGCATGAGGCAAGCAGTTTCATTGGCATCATCGACATGCTTCTTATAAGCATCTCTTTCAGCCTTAGGAGCAGAACTAGGAGGTTCCTCATCAGGAACAGGTGTCTCTAAGACATACAGCTTTCTGTCATGTTTGAGGACAATCCTCAGATTTCGATGCCAATCCAGAAAATTTGTCCCAGACAATTTTTCCTTATCCAGGATTGTTCGCAAAATGTTATTAGATGTGTTTGTTGTCATGGTAATCTATAAAATGGAATGGAAAAATATAAGTATCATAACATATTCAATTAGGCCTTTAATTAAATATGCTCCCACTATTTTACTCAAACCAAATGACCCTCATCATTTGATTCGGAAAATCCCGTTGGAAGATTTTCTAGTGGATCGAGATCCATATTTCACTTTGTTTTAAGTCAACGTTAGGCTGATTACACAAAACTTAGCTATTTAGGTAGGAACTCCTTCCAATTGTATCCAATACAATTCTCGAATATTTCAGTTGGGTGAATAACTCCTTATTCCAATCCATCATATGGACTATTCCCAATTCTTGCTTCTAAACGCATATAATCTTATTATATTTTGTTTAGTTAAGTTTGACCCATTATTTTAGAAATTGGATATTACAATTATCCCATCGCACCTTACTAATATAGAACATGCACCTCGCGTTAGGCGAAACCTACAATATTCGATACTAGTCTTTATGAGTTCTAAAACTTGGAAAGCAAAACTTAATATTTTGTTTTGAGGGATTTTTAATTAGTTTGATCTCACCGGCTTATTTATCATATAAATCGTTCCTCACACATGCATACAATATATATCAACATACATACATACATACAAATGAAACAGTTATGGCCCCTAGCGCAATTGTTCTCCCAAGCCAATGAGAGAACTTAAGCTAAACCTAATAACGATCTTCACTTCTCCAAGCAAGATCTCCAAGGTTGTCCTTCATTGTTTTGTAGTCTTCTCTTTCTTTATAATAATACATTACATAAAGGAAACTCGTTTTACATACGAGGGAGTGAGATGAGAAAAGAAGTTACATGATGAGAATAAGAGAGAGGCACGACACGCAGGTCGTATTTATAAAATCCAAAACAAAGAAAAATAAACTAAGGCCATAACTGATCACCACATGAAAAATAATAAATAAATTTTATTATTATTAATTTAAATCTTGTTTTTTAAATAAATCAAACTAAATTTTCGGCGAATGCATGACCTAAAGCGCAGACTGCATTGACGCAACATTTGCGCCGTCATACTGCCTGTGACGACCGTCACAATTTCCATGGCGACCGTCACACATCAACCCATGACGACCGTCACAAAGCTATGGCGACCGTCACACCTGAAACTATGGAGACCGTCACGCTAACAGAACGCGTGACTTTTGATCGTAGACCTCTTTGACGGTGCAACCCTTGTACTGTCATAAACCTTGATGCAACAATTTCATACCATCAAAATACCATGATCAATAATTCAGTATGATTGATCCGTATACTATCGCTTCACCATACTAAAGTCAGATTCCGAAGCAGATAACCACAGATCGCTCAATCGAATGATAATCATTACGTGATTTGAACTAACGAAATAAAATAGTATATCCAATATACCATCTTTGCATCAAAGTTAATCATATCACATATGAATTAGATCGATCATATATGTGTAACTTATGGATGATTGACATATCACTGCTTCACCATACTATTGTCGGATTCTGAAGCATAGTCAATATCAATCATCCAAACCGTACACAATTTGATGCCAAAAATTCAATATCTAGATTTGATTTAATTTTTACGTGTTTTAATCCAATTAAAACAAAAATGAGAGAAAATAAACAATTACCAGACTCATGGTTTCGTAAGAGGCTCTGATACCACTGAAGGGAAATTTGCGATCTAAACGCAGCGGAAAACAAAAATTTCCCTTTAGAGATCCTTATGAAAGATCATGATCTGTGATAGAAAGGTTACCTCTTGTGGCGATGAAACCTTTGATTTCAAATCTATGGATGATCACGAGCGTTGTACGATGAACAGCGCCTCTACTCAGTCCACACGAACAGCTTCCTTTAGTCACAGTGCTTGCTGATTACGATTGAAGGTTTTGAGTGAGGCAGAGGAAAAATAGAATACGGCCAGGGTTTCAACAACAACAACCTTTGAGCTTCTGCACAAGGGTTCTATTTATAGAACTACTTGTGTGGGCTACAAGCTAAAAAGCCCAACTCAATAATATTATTATTATATTATTATAATAACTATTATTATAATAAATATAATTTTATTATTATTATATTTTATAACTATTATAAAATTAATAATAACTATTATTATATTACATGGTACCTTACCATATTCCGTATTCCATTCAAGTGCACCGTACCTTACGGTGTTTCTTATTTACTCTATCTCTTCTCCAACTATCCTTATGTGTGTGACCCTGTAGGATTTTGCGACGTTGGCAATTATATTAAATCATGTATTTAACATAATAAACAGTGAGCGGTATCTAGCAACACATCACTGCTACCCAAGTCACAAAATTGTCATGTGATCTGACAAAACCTTTTGTGATAGTACTTGTGTGTACAATTACCCTTTTGCCCCTATGTCTATATTGAACACAAGGCATATACCGTGTCATCCTTGTCCAGTTCAATATTGGGCCCTTAGACATTTATCCTGTTATGCATGATGGGCAAATTCCATCTAGGCTACTCATGTCCCTCAACATGCATTGTGAAGTACCCATCAACTGTCTTTATGATCATCCAGTTACGGACAATGTTTGATCAGCAATAAAGTACTTGACTCTACATCTAGGGTACATAGTAGTTTCAGGTCGAAGGGTGGTATACACCACTATCACCATGAGAGTAACTTATGACACTTTGCATAACATTCTATGTAGTACTCTTATAGTGGGTCAATCCAGTATAAATATTACTCCTAATATTCATACCTATGTCAAGACTTGATAACTCCTTATCCATGATTCCTGAGATGTGATCATCAATCTATCTACATAATAGTCTTAATGCTTTAAGGCTATCCCATTTCACATTAAAGCTCGACTATGGATGCTTTAAGAATAGTGTCCTTATGTTTAATGGAATCTCATGATTAAGTCATACTTAATGTTTCATTAAACGAACTAGCTATTCTAGGGACTTTATCATTTTGGAAAAACAAACATAATAAAGAAATGCCTTTTATTATTAATAAATAATTTGATACAAGTACCAAAAGTATTGGCCTCTAGGGCTTACACCAACACATCAGACCTCTACTAGTCTTGTAGAATTTGATGTCAAGGAAATATGAGAGGTATCCCAAGTTTGACATTTCAAACTCCCCACTCAGGTTATGTTTGAAGTCTTCGATCTCCTTGCAACTTCTTGTTATCAACAGGTCATCGACCTAGAGGCATAATATAAGCAATTCACTACTGCTTCTTCTTACATACACTCTATGCACAGTCATACACTTCACAAATTTCTTCTCCTTTAAGAAGCTGTCGATTTTCTTATTACAAGCTCTTGGAGCTTGCTTAAGTCCATACAGAGCTTTATGCAGCCTGTACACCTTTCTTTCTTCACCTCGTTTCACATACCCAACTGGTTGTGCGACATAAACTTCTTCATCTAAGGGTCCATTAAGGAATGCACACTTCAAGTCCATTTGACATGTGTTCCAATTGTTCATATTTGTTAGATCAATAACCAACCTGATTGCTTAGATCCTAGCAACAAGTGCAAACACTTCGTCGATGTCGATTCCTTCCTTCTGAAGAAATCCGTTTACCACAAGTATCTCCTTGTGTCGAGTTACCTCTCCTTTAGGATTCATCTTCAACTTGTAAACCCACTTCACATCAATTGCCTTCTTGTCTTGAGTCAATTTGACAAGTGACCAGGTGTTGTTGACTTCGATGGAGTCTAACTTCTCATTCATTGTTTTCACCCACTTCGAATCCTTCAATGCCTCAGCTGCATTGACTGGTTCGACATCTGCATAGAAAGCATTATGTACCAGCTCACCCTCTTCATCAACCACATAATTTGATGTAATCACACATTCTTGCAACCTTGCAGGAATGTGTCTTGTTCGTCGAGGTCTGCTTGGGCCTGCTTCATCTCTGACTTGTTCTTGTCGAACTTATCTTTTGACTTCAGTGATTGGTTCTTCACAAGAGATTCTCACTGAATCCCTCTTGGCATTCTAAGTCCAATCTCAGTCTTTAAGCTCATTTATGATCACGTCCCTGTTGATCACTACCTTCTTATTCACTGGGTCGAACAGCTTATAACCTCCAGTTGAATGATATCCAATTAGGATCATTTGATTTGACTTGTCATCAAGCTTCCTTCTCAACTAATCTAGCACATGTCTATGTGCTATAGATCCAAACACCTTCAAATGACTAAGGCTAGGATTGACACTAGACCAACATTCTTCTGGTGTTATTCCTTCAAGCTTCTTCTTCGGACATCTGTTTAATATGTATGTTGTTGTCGAAACCACTTTTCCCCATAATTCTTTAGGTAGATGCTTTCCATTCAACATATTTCTCACCATGTTCATGATGGTTCTATTCTTTCTTTCTGCAATTCCATTTTGTTGTGGAGTGTAGGGTGGCACCACCTCATGCACAATCCCTTCTTTTTCACATAATGCACCAAACTCTTTCGACACATACTCTCCACCACAAACAGTTCTCAGAATTTTCAGCTTTTGACCACTCTGTCTTTCAACCATAGATTTGAATCTGGAAAATAGCTCGATCACATCACTTTTCTTCTTGATGAGGCAAGTCCACAGCTTTCGACTATAATCATCTATGAACGTGACAAAGTATCTGTTGCCTGCAATTGAATCCACCTGGATTATACCACATACATCAGAGTATATGACTTCCAGAATTGCCTTCGACTTCCTTCCTGCATCCTTGTTGAAGTTATTCTTGTGTTGTTTCGACTGAACACACTCCTCACAGACTTCACTTGGAATGTCGATTTCAGGTAATCCTGAAGCCATATTTCTTCTATTTATCTCTCTGATGTCATTGAAGTTGAGATGGCCTAGTCGAAAATGCCATAACCATTCATCTCTGCTGGCTGCAGTTGCTAGGCACTTGTGCTCCATCACATTGAGTTTAATCTTGAAGGTCCTATTCTAAGACATTGGAGCCTTCAAGATCAACCTACCACCTGCGTTGAGAACTCTCATCATCTTGTCTTTGACAACTACCTTGTAGTTCTTTTCGACAAGCTGTCCTATACTGAGCATGCTACTTTTCATGTCTGGTATGTATAACACATTGGAAATTATTGATTTCTTGCCATCCTTCCTCACGATCTGAACATTACCAACACCTTCAACTGCTAGAGTGTTGTCATTTGCAAACTTTGTCGTGTTCTTCGACGAGGGCTTCATGTTGACAAACCAATCTTTCCTTCCAATCATGTGTGATGAGTATCTTGAGTCCAAGTACCACTAGTCCTGGAATCTCTCCTCGTCTCTTGTTGTGACCATCAGCAACATCTCTTCATCTTCATGTTTCGCCAGCTATGCATCAGTTTCTTGATTCTTCTTCTTTTCTGGACAATCACTAAAATAGTGACCATACTTCTGACAATTGAAACACTGAATGTGACTTTTGTCAGGCTTTCGATTTCGACCACCATCTTTTCCTCTACCTGCAACACCACCTCTTTAGCTGCCTTGGTTCTAGGCTTTTCTCTGATTCGACCAGTTTCCTTCCTGCTGATTTCGACCAGTCAAATTGGTGTAGCCTCCTCTACATTTGTTGTTATTCCAGCTTCCTTTGCCTTTCCTTTCTTTTTATGACTGCGCCTTCAAAGCCATACCACTCTTCGAATTTCCTGCAACTCTTTCAACCATCATTTGTTCATGAGACTCAAGCATCCCTTGAAGCTCTTCCGTCGTCAATACTGACAAGTCTTTCGACTCTTCTATGGCTATTACCACGTGGTCGGATTTTGGAGCCAATGACCTCAAGATCTTTGACAAAATTGATCTTGATGTCAACACTTCTCCACATACCTTGATTTGATTCACCAGCTTTGTAACTCTGGTGAAGAAATATGTTATACTTTAATTGTCTTCCATCGGAAACAATTCATAAGTCCTTTTGTGTGTTTGTAACCTCACCTCTTTCACCTTCTCTGCGCCTCCAAACGATTTTTCAAGAATCTCTCAAGCTTCTTTTGCTGATTCTACATCACTAATATTTTCAAAGTTATCTGGATCAACACATTGATGGATTAAAAAGAGAGCTTTATAATCTTTCTTCTTCAATTCTTTATATGCTACATTCTCCTGATCTGTCGCAGTTTCTACAAGCGGTGATAATCCCTCGTTCACAAGATCCCAAAGATTTTGGTAACAGAAAACCACCTTAATCTGCTTGCACCAATTCTCATTATTATCTTTCTTGAGAATTGGAAGATTTGTTGGAAAGTGACCGTTCGGGTGATTCATCGCCATCACAATTGTTTTTCCTTTTAATCAAAATCGGAGCTCTAGATACCAGATGTTGGAATTCAACCACGGTTTATGGTGAATTCTTCTCAATCTTGATCTCAATATTGTTATGTAATGACAATGAACAAAAACCAGAACACGTTTAAAGATCAGTATGAACTGTAGAGTAACTCTCTGCCCACAACTGTGAAATTTTATTATCACTTTGCAACTGCAAAACCGTGATTATCAAACTTGATTATTACAATGATAAGGGTTCCTCCCTATTTATAGATTTAGGTTAACTTACATCTCAAGCTAAAACCCAAACTATAAAAGCCCAAAAAATATCTAATCTAATCTTTCTAAATCAAATATGATCTTTTTAAATCAAATCTAATCTTTCTAAAACAATGAATTACATAAATACATAAATGGCTTAAATATTAAATGTTAATATTTTTTAAATTTAAATATTTATTTATATAATTAATATTTTTTAATTTTATTAATATTTATATAATTAATATTAACATATAATTAAAAATTATTTAAAATAAATTCTTCCAAAAATTTTAAAATATATTAAAAATGTTAAATAATTAAAAAACAAAAATTTATATTCAAATAATTAAAAAATTACATTAGTAATGTATTATAACAATAAATAATTAATATTTATTAAAATTTATTTTTTAAACTAAATTATTAAATATAAATATAAATATATATATATATATATATATATATATATATATATATATATATATATATATATATATATATATATATATATATATATATTAACGTTAGTATAAAATATAAAATAAATTATTTTAAACTAAATTAATAAAATGTTAATTATAAATATAACAAATATTAAAATGAAATTAAATGAAATAAATAATTAAAATATTTATTTAAATATATTATTAACATATTATAATATTAATATTAATATTTTATAATATATTAATTATTTCATTTTAATATATTAATTATTTCAGTTTATTTCATCACAATACGTTAATATTAATTTATTATAGTTTTGTTAAAATGATAATATTAATTTAGTTTAGTTTTGTATTAATAATAATTTAATTAAAATGTTAAAAAACATTAGTTTAGTTTAATTTAGTTTATATTAATATTAGTTTAGTTTAAACATTAATTTTAATTTAATTTAGTTTATGAAATGTAATATTAATTTATAAATAAAATACTAAGATAAAATTTAGTTTATTAAACCATTTGAAATGTTGTAATTAAATAAATTTTAATTTAGTTTATATTAAATATTAAATAATATAACTTGAAAGTATTAAATATTTAATATTAATTATGTATATTAAATAAATAAATTGAAAGTATTAAATATTAAATATTAAATTTAGTATTAAATATTTAAATATTAAATAATAAAGGATTAATTATATGAAACCCCCCTGCTATTAGGGCGAGATTTGATATTGCCCCCCTTAAGTTTTTTTTTTTTAACTCCCCCTTATAAAATCAAAAACCAACTTTTACCACACCCTTTTACTGGTGTTGGTGACTGGACTGCTGACTGTCTCAATGCATCCTTGCGAAATTACCTCCTTGCCCCCTTATAACTCCTCCATATCATACTCTCACCTTGTTTCACCAATCACAAACCTCTTCAACCTTCGGCAAACCACCGTAAGCTGCGCATAACTTTCTCCTCCGATCCGCAACAACAACGACATCTCAGTCAGTTTCACTTTCAGTTAAAAAACAAGAAGTTCTGAATCTCAACTCGCAACAACAATAACTGGGTAGCTCTGATTCCGAGAACATCATCAGCGCGACAATAACAAATAGCTCTACAAACTCAACTTAACAACTCTCACCATAGCAACCCGGCAACGTGAAGCTACACATCTTCGTTTTCGCCATGTAACCATGGAAATAATCACAACTTGTTTCTGTCATAACCGTGTAAATCTAGCTCCACTTCTTTCCCTTTTCAAATGAGCAAAAATAAAAGATAGATGTAAGTTCATTTTCCATGATACAATAGCTACATTTTGCCACCGTAAACCATCCCTATATACATCATAAATTACTGCAATTCTCTCGTCTTATTTATTTTCTTCTTCTCATTTTTAAAGAGCCACATTTTTGTACACTATCACCTTAAAACTACACACACAAAAATCCTTAAAAATACTCATCTCTATCAAATAACCATTAACCACACTTCAAGAAACACAAAACTTTAGTTTCTCACCAACTAAAAACAATTTAATTCCTTTTTCAACTCTAGTTTTCTTTTATTGTTTTATTTATTTTGTTTTTATTTTGTTTTGTGACTGCAAGGCGACACTGCTCCTCCTTTGTATCAGAAACTAGTACGTGTTGCACAGGAAGAAGCAAGGTCAAAGAAGATGATGAACAGTAAGGTCAAAGTTGCACAGTTGCACATTCAGCAGGCCCAGTCAGCAATATAGTAAAAGGGTGTGGTAAAAAGCAGGTTTTTGGTTTTATAAGGGGTGGTTCAAAAAAAAAACTTCAGGGGGCAATATCAAATCTCGCCCTAATGGTAGGGAGTTCATATAATTAACCCAATAATAAATAAACTGAAAGTATTAAATATTAAATATAAATTTTATTTTTTAATTATTTAATGTTTTTAATATATTTTAACATTTTTGGAAGAATTTATTTTAAATATTAAATAAATGCTGAACTAATATTAAATATTAAATAAATGTTGAACTAATATTAAATGCTGAAGTTATTTTGGAAGAATTTATTTAACGTTTTTAATATATTTTAACATTTTTGAAAGAATTTATTTAACATATTAAATGTTATGTAATATATATATATATATATATATATATATATATATATATATATATATATAAAGCAAACTAATTGACATGAAAGGAATACTAACCTAGTGGAAGAAATGTCTTTTTGTAAGCAAAAGGAATAAAAAAAAAATCAACAAAGCAGCGCCACATCACAATTCTGCTGATTGTGTGCACTGAGGACTAAAATAAAATAATTTTCAAATAGCAGAGACGAAATCTACTGATTAATTTTAAAAATGCATTTATTAATATTTTAATTATTATTACAATATATTAATTAATTTTATGCAAGGCAAAAGTTTTCTTTTTATGATAACATCTCAAAAAGAGTGGGATGGGCAGTGACAAAAAGTTGTAGCAGTGCTCTTGTCAGCCTCTGCCATATATTTAGGGCTCAGAATGGAAAGAAAAAACAAAAGAATTTGGAATGATCATCAAGATTAGAAACTAAAAAGTATGTCATATATCAAATCAGTCATATTAGTCGTCCATTCCATATCATGAGATTTGGGCATATACTCCCTCCGTTTCAAAATAAGTGGCGTTTAAGGTTGTTGCACACAGATTAAAAAAAATAATAAACTTATCAATATTATTATAAATGTACTAAATTAACCTCATTAACTATTTTAATATAAATATGACACACATGCAGTAATTATTGCAACAAAAGAAAATTTGAAAAGACATTGCACGTAACGGTGTTGAAACCATTTTAAAAAGCATTGAAAAAGTAAATGCATGTCTTATGCACTATCAAAAACTAAATTGAAATATTGAAGTGTCATCAAACTTAATACCGTCAATTTTAATACCGCCATGCAAAATTTTCAGTTTAAACAACCGCTATTTTTAAATTTTTCATCTAATTGAATCCTATAAATACTAGTATAGCATTCATAATAAATTCAAATAGGATACAGTAGAGAATGGCATTTAGAGAAGTAGAAGTCTAATAATACACGTTTTCATTATTATGAGAGATAGTATTGAGTAGTTAGTTTTTCCAAAAAAAAGCATGCACTTAAAGTTGAGGGCAAAATTGAAATATTTTTTTGAATAAGTCCTTGGAAACCAAAACGACTCTTATTATGCCACTTTTTAATTTTTCTAAAACAACTTTCTTTTAGGAACAGAGGGAGTACTATTTACGATATCTCTGTAGAGAAAGTTTGTCATTACAAATTACAATGTCCCTAATATTTTTCTCATTAAAACTTTCAAAATAAATTACAAAAATCATTTGAGAGTTGAATGTCTGTTTTTTTATAATATTATTTTTTAAAAATCGATATATTCTATATTAAAAAAAATCAAACTAATATATTTTTATGATCGCTTAAAAGAATATTGTGAAAGTAATTCCTATTTGCATATATTTTAATACTGTATATCTAAAATTCTCAACACGAATAAGATATGGCAGACATATATAATAGTTTTCTTTTAGAAACGGGAAAAAAGCTTTTATAACCAAAAGGCATAAGAAATCCAAGTTACAATCAGTACATTGCAGAAAATAACACTAAGGAAACCACTTGCAAATCAGAAAAACTCCAGCACCCAAAACAAACCAACTTCCTAGAACCCAGAACCAAAACAGCACCCAAAACAAACCAACTTCCTAGAACCCAGAACCAAAACAGCAGCAGAACCAAAAACCAAAAGACAACCTTACTCCCAGCATGACCACCAGCATCCAAATCAAACAGATCTACCTCACTAAACTTGCACCTAGAAATTGAGAATTAACCCTCTCCAGCCAAAACCACATAGCAGAACCAAACAAACTTACTAATGCCCAATAAAAAAACAGCACCCAAATCTATCCTCTTAGCTTGTACGACAAATCAAGATCAACAATAAAACATCACTTCTTTGACGTAATCCAAAATAGACGGCAACAGAGTCGACACAAAGTTGGTGGTACTCCTATTACCACTTGCAGAACCAGAATCTGAATTTTCGACTTCACTTATGTAGTATCGAGCGCGGAAAGCTAGTAAGTGTGCATAATAAGCAGGAGGAACTGCATACAAGATGATATTTTAGTCATAATAAAGTTTTGTATAGCCCGACAACAAAACAAGCAAAGGAAATCGAGTAACAAACCTATTGAGACAGATCGAGTACACCTCGCATAACTGAACGGAAGAAAAATAGTATTAGAAAGCTTCTAAAATTAAATGAAAAAGTAGATGTTTAGAAGACATTATACAAGACTACAAAAAACAAATGATATAATTACGTGTAGCATAAGTTATTAGTCAAACTCTGCAGCTGATCTGCAGTGAAGTTATTTTCATCATACAGCACATGATAATGCGTTGGTCGACTAGTCCCCTGCAAAAAGAAGACATTCAAATGCAAATAACACAAAACTGTCAAAAGGCGATTGAGCAACAAATAGTAAACAATGGCATAAAGTTAAATAATATAGCTAGTATTACCTGAATTCCAGCATGGCTGTTTAGGTAAAAGTCAAATTCCCTAGGGTGGCAAATGCTGGTGTCTACCACGGTTCCTTTACAATTTAGAACAACAAAATCAGCAAAAAGCAAAAAATTGAAATGATAATATACACCAGCTGCGTCGAGAAATAAATTGAAAAAACCTGGCATAATATTTCCACTTCTATCGGTCTGTCTGTTGTCGACAGGAAAGAGACGGGTGTGATGTCTCTTCTGGACCACTACAAAAGTAACTTTAGGTAGATATCCATCCTCTATTGAGTTACAAGCCTGATAAAAAAAAATTAAAATGAAACACAGAATTTAGTTGTGTATATTTTTGAACAACAAAGCAACAAGAAATCAACTTTGAGAAGTCCTAAATTCTGCCTACAATACAGGGCTGCAAAGTTGATGCAAGAAAAAACAGCAAGAGTGTGTGTCCACTATGTACAGCAGTATTTTAAAGCTTGATAAAAAAAATTAAAATGAAACACAGAATTTAGTTATGTATATTTTTGAACAACAAAGCAACAAGAAATCAACTTTGAGAAGTCCTAAATTCTGCCTACAATACAGGGCTGCAAAGTTGATGCAAGAAAAAACAGCAAGAGTGTTTGTGTTCACTATGTACAGCAGTATTTAAAGCCTGATAAAAAAAATTAAAATGAAACACAGAATTTAGTTGTGTATATTTTTGAACAACAAAGCAACAAGAAATCAACTTTGAGAAGTCCTAAATTCTGCCTACAATACAGGGCTGCAAAGTTGATGCAAGAAAAAACAGCAAAAGTGTTTGTGTTCACTATGTACAGCAGTATCTAAATTTTGAGTTGCAATGTAGTGCACAGGGAAGTGGTTAACTAATGTATAGCTATCTGTTAGAATGCAGGTTTAAACCCACATGGCCTCAGTTCCCCATGTTTAGCAACTATGATAACAAATAAAAAGTATAAAGTTAGTTATGTATACCTTCCGAATCGCATCCATTTCATAAAGCAAAACCTGACTGAACTGGCCCTCACTAACTCCATCTCTTTTAAGCAGAAATTAACAATGAAAAATAAATCATATATAAAATTAAATTAAGTTATAATATATACATATACATCAATATGTATCATTTAGAAAAAACAAACTCCAACCTGTAAAATATAATCCTTTTAGGCTTAAACCCAGTTGATTTATAAAAAGCCACAAGCAACTCCCTGAAAATTAAAAGTAAATCAGCTTATGTCTCATCATGAGGAATCCACAAATCTAACAAAATTACCTTATCATTCCAGCAGGCCGATTTCCCTTCTGAGGATCCACTGTTATTTTAAAGAGATCTTGAATTATCTCCTCGCGATGAACCTGGGCAGAAACAATTCCTCTGTATTTTGTGACCCAAGGCCAGTCCATTGATGCCACCACCTTACAATATACAACAAGCAAACAGAGAGTGATATCTAGATATGATTTCATAAAAAAAAATGTTAAAACATAAACTATGGAGAAACACAAAGCTTACCGCAGCTATAGAGGGACTCAAGTCTTCTCCCGGCTGCGGATGTGTTACATCAGCACCAAATATTATTGTTGGCATATCAGTTACTAGAGGAATTCTTTTCTCAAATGCATCATTCAACACCGTGTTGCGGCCTCCAGACTATATACAGTCAAGAATAACATGTTTAAAACTTTAAGAAATAAAATCAAGTAGCAAAACAAGCAGACATTTACTGAATAACTTGAACCTTAACATTGATCTTTAACGCCAAATTTTCAAGATATTGCTTATTCATCTTCATCGCTTGTCGCGGTTGACAGCATTGGGAAATTATTCCCAAGTCAGTCTCACATATACGCTTTATTCTATCTGCAAAACAAAATAATTTTATTCAACATAATACAACAAAACCTTATGATTTGATTTAGACTAGACAAAAAACTTACCATATGATTTACCCTTAAAATCAGGCAAAATTATGATCAACAATTGCAGTCTTCCCTCCTGCTTTGCCCTATCAAGTGCTGCCTTGCACTTCTTTTGAAGTTCAACAAGCTCTCTTTCGATTTGATTTGGATTCGCAGGGTTTATAGGTATCAGAGGATCTGGGTTGAAAAGCTAGTTCAGGCAAACAAATAAAAATTGTCAAAAATTATAGGAAGCATATATATAATTATCTCATAAACATAAAATGATACAAAAAAAACAACATACCATTCCTTTACTTTGACACATATTAACCAACTGAGCACAAAATTGAGTTGGATTCATTTTATTTGAAAAGCAAAGGCAAGTCCAAAATTGCACCTTGCCAGCATCGACCATTTTCTACAAAATAAGAGGTTGACACTATTTCAAAAATGTGACCATCAGCATAAGAAAGAAACCTGATATAAAACATTGAAACATAAATTGGTCAACTAGTTTGCTCAACAGTCTAACCATCTGTCATGCTCAACAATCTAACTATTGCCATATGAAAGAAATCTAATACCAGACATGGGAATCAAAATATTTTAGAAACCTGTAGACAAAAGATCCAATACATAAAAAAGCACAGACACTGATAAATGTAATCAGAACAAAACCCATCATAGGCATAAATGTAATGTATAGAGACCACAAGAATTTAAAATTTCATGAGAACAAAACTCTATTACATGCATAAATGTAATGTATAGAGACCACAAGAATTTGAGAGCATTCATTCAAAAAGATAGATTTGTCATTCCACACCTTATTAATCATATTCCATTGACCCATCTGAGGGTCAATTTTTGATGCACCTCCACTTCCATGATATTTGAGCTGGAGTAAGAAGACATATTGAATGTTACAATCAAGATAATATGTCAAAATTTTAGTGAGCATGAACGGTGTATACCGTCGGAGGAGGCAAAACACGGGCATCAACCAATGCGAGCTCTTCCCTAACATTTATGCCAAACTCTTTGACAACCTTGTCAGTGTTGAAATGGTGCTGCTTCACAATCTACAAAGAAATGGAAGGATAATTATGAAAGGAAAAAAGCATGGACTCTTTCACAACCTAAATATAACTTCTCTAGCAAAATATATTAATCTATAACATAACACACATGTTGAATGTCATTTTCTCTCTGAGGAGGCCGCTGACAAGTAGCCCTTAAAAGAGCTGTTACTTGCTCTTCATTCAATCTTTTGGAGTACCTCTGACCAGGCTCAATTTGACAAAGCTGCCATGAATAAAAACAACACAGCAGATTTAAGTTCTAACAAAATATTGTCCAGAACATTATTGTTAACATAATGTAGACAGAGAAAGAGTAAAACCTCCATTGGAAAAAACATAGGTCTCGAGTCACTTCCAGCTTGGAGAGCAGGAAGAAGTGGATACTTCAAAACAATTTCGTATTTCTCATAAAAATAATCAATAACTTTTTTTCTGGTCACATTATCTTCAAGCATGAACCTAAGAGAACAAATTACAAACAAAAAGTGGAGAGGTAAAAATAAAGCTCAACCAAGGAGTTTACGGCTAGCCCTAAACCTAAACCTTATCATATAGAACAGAAATTTACCCCAGACAAGGAATAACTAAAATGGTAGAAAGAAATTCAAATTGCTCACGTTAGGTCTCTGAGTGGCTCTCTTGAGACACCTGTCACTTTACAACTCCTTATTTTCCCACTATGAGATACTTTCACCTTCACACCTCTCAAAGCTTTCTTGATCTGACTCAAAAGTAAAAACAAATGATTTCAGGCTACTAGTATTCATTCATGGCTCATAAGATAAAAAATCACAAATACCTTGACACGATCTTGATCAGACAGTAGCCTTGAAAAATTAAAATTAAAATGTTTGTAAACAAAATCCGTGACAAGTATCGGTTCATAAAAAGCTCTTGAAGATACATCTGAAACAAAGTATCACTGGTCAAAAACTACAATTGCAATCTAGATTCAGTTGAAGATTACTCAATCAGAAAATATTAGTAATGTGTAAAACTAAAACCTATGTTAAGCGAAAGACCCATTTGGGTCGGCCTAATGCTTTGATAAAATCCCCTGTAATACTCAATCCCACCACCAAGAGGACCCTGTTGCCCCAAACTCGGAGAGAAAAAAGACCTTCCAGCAACAATATACCTGAAACACAATTCATCAATTATAACAAGATCACTTAAAACAAACTCAGAACATTCAAATAAACAACACTCAAGAAAAATATAACTCTACTTTTCAGATGGAGTTGCCCTCAAAGCAATGTCAAGAGCTTGAATGGTTTCGTAAGGACAGTCCAGCTGCATACGACGGAGAAACTGAGTAAGGTTGTAGAGATCCGTCTTGGAAGCGAACTTAATAGTAACCTTAAACTCCCTCTCACGCTTTTTCCTGTGACAATAGATAAAATCAGCAATCCATTCATAACATATTACAAGTAGTAGCCATATTACTCATCACTAACCCTGTTGCAGCAAACTCACCTATCAGTATCAGAAGAGGATCCTCTATTTTCGTCAGTCAGGTTAACCACAAAAACCTTGGAAGTAAAAGGTAACGGTCCAGCAGTAAATAAGCTATTTCTCCCATCGTAAGCAGGTATGCGGTTGCCCAACTGGGATTCCCGATACATTTTAACTAACTGGGTTATAATATCTCTGCACACTTTTTTTGAAGTAATCTCTGGCGAAATAGATACCTAATAGTAACGTTTATCAAATTTTTCAGCCTCTCAAAATTCATACCACATTGTAACTTGAAAACATAATAAACAAAAAAAAAAAACTATACAGTAAAGATCGTAGTTCAAAAAAATGTATGAACATAATATACTAACATCATAGTGGTGTAGATCCTTATCAGCCACTTGCAACTGAAAATGATTAGCACGAACTTGAATCTTCCTTCCCAATCGACCGTAATCAGGTCGGTTAGGGAACCTAATCGCCTTCTGAGAAGATGGAGCCGATTGCAGAGTAGCCTTCTGTGTAAGTTCAGCAGTCAGCGTCTCAGTGGAAACCGTCGCCGGCAACGGGAGATTTGGAGCCGTACTCGAGGAAGCAACCGGCGCAGCAACAGATGGATGAGCGGTAACCGGTGCTGCAACAGATGGAGGAGCGGCAACCGGTGCTGCAACAGATGGAGGAGCGGTAACCGGTGATGAAGCATACGGAGGAGGAGCATATACCGAGGAAGAAGAAGAACCAGCGGTGCGTCCACGGCGAGGGCCACGTCCACCACCTCGGCCTGATCCAGCAGCATTGACAGAAGACGGTTGAGAATGTGCCGGAGATGGTTGACTCCGGCGATTGTCGGGATGGTTTCCCCCACCGCGACGAGACATTGTGATGAAAACGGTTACGATAGAGATAGTAAGTGTTTTAGCGTCAGGATGAAAACCCTAGAGCGAATGTGATTTTGGAAAATGGTTGGAAGAAAATGGGTGCGAGAGTAGAGGCTTTAAGGAAAGTGTTAGCACATTTCTAAGAAGGTAACCGTCTGAGAGTGGTGGGGGAGAAAGAAAAGGCACTTGAAAATTTCAAAGGTTTCTGTATATTCTTTTAATAATAAAAAATAAATTCGTACTGTACTAGTACTACCGTAAATACTAGTAGTAACAAAATGGAATTAGCGCGTCGTTTTGGAGATTCCCAATATTTGTTATAGATTAGGACAAAAATCGTTTGAGTTCTTAAACAAAATGAAGAATAATTAAGAGACTTCAATGCCGGATCAAAATTATAAATAAAAATCAGCCATAAAAATAGGATGAGTGTAAAAGATCTTCAGTTTATACTAAATAAAAATATAGTAATTTAATTATATATTATGTAATGATGATTTTTTATTGAAGGCTAGTAGTGTAAAACTAAATATTCAATTCAATTTATTTGGTATATTTATCATTTTTTTTCCATAATTGACTTTATTAATAGTGTTGCTTTATTTTGGAATACAAAATATTAAATTAATACATATGAATATATATGTAAAGTATATTTTTAAAATAAAATTATATAATTAAACATACTAAATTTGGTAATATTTTTTTTATAAGTCAATAAAAAATGAGATCTCTTTAGTCTAAAGGAAGAAAATGATTTATGGCGGATGATATCAAAATCATAATTGATAGGTTAATAACTAGCTTATTAAACTTGTAATATTTAAGAAAACTTAATTATTGATATAAAGTGATATAAAAAATATAATTAATTAATATTTATTTATTTTTAATTAACTTAATAAAAAAATGAGAAAGAGAAAATAATAAAATATATGTTTTATTTCATAAAATTTTAGGATTTGTGGAAATATTTGTTACCTAGTATATTTTATCATATGAGGTTACTAGCTGTATTATTCGGCTACAAATTTAAAATGGGTTTTTTTGTTATGGAGCTAAAATAAAATAAAATAAAATAAGAAAAAAACTATAATTTTAAAATAAAGTTCAATCATTCGTACGGGGATATTATTAAGTTTGGAGGAATAAAACTGTAAATCAAAATATCAATGTTAGTAGATGTGTTAAACTTTATTTATGAATTTATCATTTTGATTATTTTCAAATAGAGTGTGGATAACTCTAAACATAATTTTTTTTTCAAGTAAGATTGTACTTGTAACAAATTATAAGAGTGTGGTATTTTTAAGCTAGTAAGAATCATCAAAGGATGTAGAATTTTTCTAGTAGTTAGGGTTTGTTCGTAGCAGTAAGAGACTCTAATAGGTGATGTTTATGGTGATGATAGGGTCAATTCACGGGAGATGAGAAATTATGTATTTATGTGTTATTTTATGTAAGTTATGATATCTCTTCTCTCATGTTATGTGTAGTGGAAAAATTTGAGATTAAGTTATTAATTAACTTACACTACTACAAAAATTATATTTTGTGCCGCTACCGAATTTTATTTCAATACGACCAAAGGATTCACCGTTGTAGAATCTATTCAATTAGGTGCTTTTCTTTTATTTTCATTTTTAAGGTCACTTTTCACCACGGCTGAAACTTATAACCATGGTGAAAAATGGCGTTTGGTCACGAGTTTGAATCATAACCCATAGAGTTTTGTTTTTTATTTATTTTTAAGCCATTTTTTACCACGGTTGGAACTTCCAACCGTGGTGAAAAGTGGTGCATGGTCATAAGTTTGAATCTTGTTGTTGTTCTATGCTGCATTTTATTTTATTTTATTAAAAGACATACAACAACGGTTATTTAATATAATCGTTGTTGTATGTAGCGCGTCATTCACAATTCTGTTTTTTCAACCTGTATTAACATTTTTATTTTATTTTATTTTATTAAAAAACATACAACAACGGTTATTTAATACAATTGTTGTTGCATGTAGCGCGTTGTTCACAGTTTTGTTTTTCCAACTTGTACTAACATTTTATTTTATTTTATTAAAAGACATACAACAACTGTTATTTAATACAATTGTTGTTGTATGTAGCGCATTGATCACAATTTTGTTTTTTCAACCTGTACTAACATTTTATTTTTATTTTATTAAAAGACGTATAACAGCGGTTATTTAATACAACTGTTGTTGTATATAGCGCGTTGTTCAGAGTTTTGTTTTTTCAAGTTGTACTAACATTGCGCGTTATTTAATATAAATCTTTGTCGTCCATAAACAAATCTTTGTCGTCCATTTAGTGATTATCAACGCTCAAAACACTACCATTAGTGATCCGCGTGAAACCTAAAACTTAGACGAACTTTATCTTCTACCTTCAATCATCATCTTTCATTTACGACACTTTATTTCTCCACTAAACCAAGCTTGAAAATATTGTTTCTTCCATAAACCAAACTCGAAAACATCATTTCTTTCATTAACAAATTTCAGAACTCCATCATCTCTTCTCCAACTTGAATGAGACAAAGAAAGTACGAATTCAAGTTAGCAGTGTTAGTTGTTGTTGTTCTTTTTTTTTGTTATTTTTGTTGTTGTTTTTGTTGTTATTATGGTTGTTCTTATTTTTTTATGTTGTTGTTATTATTGTTGTTCTTCTTCTTCTTCTTCTTGTTGATGTTATTATTGTTGTTATTCTTCTTGTTTTTGTTGTTCCTATTGTTGTTACTGTTGTTCTTGTTGTCGTTGTTGTTCTACTGTTGCATTTTTTTATTTTATTAAAAGACACGTAACAACGGTTGTTTAGTGCAATTGTGGCTGTATGTAGTGTGATATCCAGTTTACTACCATGGGCAATAGACATTGATTGTAAATAATCCATTTACAACTATACTCTACCTAACAACGGTTGTTCAACCGTTATTATAGATCTTTCGCAACTGTTGTTATATGAGTTTTTTGTAGTAGTGTTAACTCATAAAACAAAAGTTGCGCACCGCACTTTTATTTTTCTAGAGGAATGGGGAAAAAAACGAACAAAACTCAAAGAAGTTTTAAAACAAAACTAATAAAAACAGAGACAAGGGTAAGGGGGTTGGTTATACAATGGGAAGGAGTTAACACACAAAACATCTATAGTACTCTATAGGAACCTCTTGAAAATATATGTTTGGCTTAAAAGGTGTTGTTTGCAAAAGATGATGGAGATGAGAAGAGAAACATTTTTCAAGGTTTTTGTGTTTGACAAGACTTCCTGAGTCTCGTGCATACGTACCCACAAAGTGTATGAAAATGGACATTTACATCACTATTGACAAGGATTCCAACTTGGATAGAGATCAACAAGTATGCCACTAGCTCTCTCAATCAGAAAATAATCAACATCAAACATAACTAAGGAGATAGGAGAATTACGTCTCAACTATGAAAATGACTCATGTCTAAACCTTATAAAAATGTTTAAAAGGAAAAATGCACAAAGGCACAAAATGGTTTGAACGAGTTAAGTATTTTTTAAGTTTTATGAAAATGGTCTTTGATATGCTTGAGATTGATTAGCACTTTATTCAAGAAAAAGAGTTTGAAAATCACTTGACAAAGTCAAGGTTTATTGAGAAAGTGTTTCAAGTTTAAAAACAAGAAGATTTTGAAAAGGGGAGAAGATTTTGAAAATCTAAGAAGGGGAGTAGATGAAGAGACTACCTTAAATCATAAAGTAAAAGCTAAGGAAGGAAATATTTAACCAAGATACCAAGCTATCTTTTATTTAATATATATATATATTATCTTTTATTTGTTTATTTATTTATCTTCAACTTTCTTTATTTCTTTTATTTATTAAACTTTCTTTTTTATTTAAACTTTTATCATTTAAAATCCATTATTACTTTGTTTAAAATCATTCATTTTTTATTTTACACTTTTAATCATAGAAAAATATTAGAGGTTTATTACTTTGTATTCATTTTAATTCAAGAATTCATTTTAAATTACACTTTTGTTTATTTTCTAAAACATTGTATTTAGCTTGTACACTCTTGTGCATTTCTTTGACCTAGTCCTTGTTAATGTTTGTGCCTATTGATTGTTGATATTTGCTCATGCTTAAATCATGTTTATGTATACCTTTCATGTGTTCATTCCTTCCCTATTCACATGTTAATAATCTAATCACGCCGTTAATATCATCTGTTCATCATGTATATATTTGTGAATCCATGTCCATCTTGTTTCATTTAACATAATCCAAGGGAAAGGATTCATTGTTGACTTCTTGTCATTCATATGCATGTATATATAGTTGTAGCATCTCTTACTTATGCATTTGTACATAACTGTTGCATTCCTTACTTCCCTCTATCTAAACCCTAATTCAACCTTAGAACTTTAAACCACTTTCATCTACAAACCATTAGTCTTCCCAATAGATAACCATTAATCTCTTGTAACCTTTAACTCTTCATTCAAACCTTGTCATGGAGATAGTCACTAATCTCTCCCCCCTTTACAACCTTTAACTCCTCATTCAAATACTTTCATAAGAGATAGACATTAATCTCTTCATCTTTAAAATCAATCCTTACAAGTTTAGCTTTCAAGTTTTTTCCCTTTGTTGTTTTGGTTCTTAGAACCCTAACAACTCGTAGTTTCCATGAACTACGAACGCTCTGATTTCTCAAGTTCCTTTTGAGAATACGTAGGCACAAGGTCCCAATACTTGGCGAGCACTATTTTCCTTTTTTACACTCTTCCTTTTTTTCCATTCTTTTTACATGTAGTCTCCGAACTACAATTGCTCTGACTTCCTATTAAGGATATGTAGGCATAAGATTGCGAGATCATAGCGAGCTACCTTTTATTTTCTACCCCTTTTATTTGTACACATTACAAAAACAACAAAAACATTCCCACTCTCCTCATCACTCAACCACAACAAACTCTCTCAATTAATAACAAGTAACTTTAGTAAAAACATAGATATTTCAAGAGGTTCCTATAGAGTACTATAGATACTTATGATGCTAGTACCTTCCCTTAATATAATCAACCCTGGACCTTAGATTATCTTTATTGCTTTGTTTTGCATTGCATATGTATGGGTTATTTTTTCTTTCCCCCTTCCCTTGGATAAGTTAAAGATCGATGGTGATATCTTAAGTTTTGTGAAGCCTAGCAAACTCAATAGCTATGGTCTTTGATTCTCACTGCGACACAAGGTTAGAGGCAATCATGTTGTTTCTTTCTTATGTTATTAATCATGACACTTTTTTATACCAAATGGATGTTGAGAGTGCATTTTTAAATGGAGTCATTTTTGAAGAAGTGTATGTCAAACATCCACGTGGGTTTGAGGATTCAGTTCACCCATATTATGTTTTCAAACTTAAAAAATCATTTTATGGACTCAAACAAGCTCCCAAAGCTTGGTATGAGAGACTGAGTGATTTTCTGTTAGAATATGGTTTTCAAAAAGGGCAAGTTGACACTACAATCTCCAAAAAGACACTTAAAAATGACATATTAATTGTCCAAGTTTATGTTGATGATATTATATTTTGTTCAACTAATGTTTTCCTTTTCTAAGAATTTTCAAAGATAATGCAGGCTAAATTGAGATGGAAATGATGGGAGAGTTGAAGTTCTTCCTTGGTATTCAAATCAATCAATGCAAAAAGGGCGTCTATGTTCATCAGACTAAATATACAATGGAGCTTCTGAAGAAGTTCAAGCTAGATGATTGCAAGATCATGAACACTCTTATGCATCCAACCTACAGTCTGAGCAAAGAGGAAAGCAACACCAAGGTCTGTCAGAAGTTGTATAGAGGTATGTTTGGCTCTTTATTTTCTTTAATAGATTCTAGACCAAATATTTTATTTAATGTTTGTCTGTGTGCAAGATTTAAGTCAGATCCTAGAGAGACTCACTTAACTTTTTTTAAGAGAATCTGTAGGTATTCGAAAGGAACAACAAATCTAGGGTTAATTTATAATAAATCCATATATTATAAGTTAGTTGGATTCTGTGATGTTGGTTATGCTAGGATAGAATTGAGAGAAAATCCACCAGTGAAAGCTGTCAATTCATATGTGAAAACCTAATATCCAGAGCTAGTAAAAGACAAGCAACTATTGCTTTGTATCGTATAAACAGAATACATATCAACTACAAGTTGTTGCACACAAATACTCTTGATGAAATATCAGCTGGAAGACTATCATATAAGTGGAAACAATATTCCAATCTTTTGTGATAGTATTGTTGCTATCTATTTGATAAAGAATATTATTCAGCATTCTAGAACCAAACACATAGAAATAAAACATCATTTTATTAGAGACTATGTTCAGAAGGGTGTGATAGATATACAATTCATTGATATTGATCATCAGCGGGCTGATCTATTTACCAAACCCCTCACTATTGAAAGATTTGATTTTATCAAAAAGATTTAAACACGCATTTTGTTAAAGATTATTGTTTACTTCTGAATGGAGGATCAGAGTCTGATGAAGATCAGATGCTACTATAATCATAAGCTCTGAACTAGGTTTCATGAATAGTAACATTTGATGCAACTTAGCCTTTGATGCTCATAATTTGATTAGTTTCATCTGATAGCGTATAAGTGGAATAATTATTTTTTAACACTCGTCTACTTATGTGTCATGAATCTGAAAGGTTTTTTGACACTTGGTTTCTTAGCTGTTGGATAATTACCGGTGGTCAATGATGTAATTGTGTTTGAATTTTGTGTAACTCTCTCATTTCTCATTAGTTGTTGCTGTTGGAACTGGGTTCCAAGAAAGATGAATATTTGAGAGAAAGAAGAAGAAGGAGAAAGAGAGAGAAGAAAAATAAGAAGAGATTAGGGTTTTGGAAACTTTGTAAATTTTATTATAAAGTTGTTGTATATTACAAATTACAATGCCCTTTATATAGGCTATCAAAGCCCAGGCCCACAAACATTTCGACTAACTCTTTATCAGCTATATTCGACTCTGTCGAATACAGCTGACTACACAACACTACAACTATTCAATTGACTATATAACTTCGACCAAAATCTATAACACCCATCGACTTCGACAAACTCACATGAATTACTTCTAACACACCACCTAATTCATGTTTTCGAGACTTCTCATCCCAATGCTCTTCTTTAACTCGTCGAATCTGACTTTCTTCAAAGGTTTGGTAAATATGTCAGCTAGTTGAACTTCAGTCTTGCAATATTCAAGATCCAGCTTCCCTCTGTTTACTTGATCCCTGAGAAAATGATACCTTCTTTCTATGTGCTTACTTCGACCATGACACATAGGATGATTGGCAAGATCAATAGTTGACTTGTTGTCTACAAATAATTTCATCTTCCCAGGTTCCTTAATCTTGAGTTATTCGAGCAACATATCTATCCATGCTGCCTGACATGCTGCATACGATGCAGCTACATACTCAGCTTCACATGATGACAAAGCCACAATGCTTTATTTTCTCGAACTTCAAGAGATTGGAGCTCCTTCGATCATGAAAATATAGCCTGCAGTACTTTTCTTCTCATCTTGGTCTCCACTGAAATCTGAATCAGTATAACCATATACCTCAGCATCTTTCGACTTAGACTTATTTCGACATGGCATCAGCACACCATGATCAATCGTACCCTTAATGTATCTCAGTACTCTCTTTACTGTAATAAGATGGCATTCTTGGGGTTTCTCCATAAATCGACTTAACAATCTGACACTTTGACAAATGTCCGGTCTTGTATTGCAAAGATACCTCAAGGATCCAATAATTTGTTTGTACAGTGTCGAACTTACAAACTCATCATCAGTTACCTTCTTCGACTTTGCTCTTGTTTCCAATGGAATTGTTGCAGCTTTACAGTCAATCATCTTGAACCTCTTCAAGATATCTTGAGCATACTTCTTCTGGTGCAGGAACACACCTTCAGTTATGTCTTTGAATTCCATCCCTAAGAAATATGACAAATTCCCTAGGTCGGACATTTCGAACTCTTGCATTAGCTTCGACTTAACTTTTCTTATCTCAGCTTCATTTGCACCTGTAATTAGCAAATCATCAACGTACAGGCATAAAATGATTCGACTATCATTGTCAACATCATTTACGTAAACTCCATGCTCAGACACACACTTTGTGAACCCTGCTTCGATTAGGAAACTATCTATTCTTTTGTTCCAAGCCCTAGGAGCTTGCTTTAATCCATAGAGAGTCTTCCTCAATCTGTACACCTTCGACTCATGCCCTTTAATCTCAAATCCTGGTGGTTGACTGACGTAAACTTCTTCCTCCAATGGACCATTCAAAAATGCTGATTTTACATCCAACTGATGTATCTTTCATCCTCTATACGCTGCTGTCGAAACAACAATCCTGATTGTCTCCAACCTAGCCACTGGCGCATATACTTCGTCGAAATCAATACCAGGTTTCTGCAGAAATCCTCTTGCCACTAGTCTTGCCTTATGCTTGGCAATTTCACCATTTGGCATTCGTTTCAGCTTGTAAACCCATTTCACATCAATAGGCTTCTTGCTGGCTCTTTCGACAAGTTCCCAGGTATTGTTCTTCTCGATTGCCCTGAGTTCTTCCTTCATGGCTTCACACCAATTCGAATCATTCATGGCTTCATCCAAATTAATTGGTTCTGCTTCAGCCATCATCATTGCTTCTTCTATTAAGTCACAATCTGCATCGATTGCATTATCTGGAAATCTCTCATATCCAGCTAACCTTGTCGACTCAGCTCTTGTTCTAGTTGATCTTCTGACATTCTGCTCAGGAGGTTCTTCATTTTGACTTGTCGTGGCCTCAGTTTGTTGGTCTTCTTCAAACACCGTCGGAACTGTCTCTTCCATCTGTCGACCAGTATCCTGTCGAATTGACCCATGACTCCACTCCCATTTTTTATTTTCATCTACCAGAACATCTCGACTGAACACAAATTTATCATCTTCTGGTGAATATAGTCTATATGCACCAGTTGAATGATAACCTATGAGCACCATGGTTTGACTTCGATCATCTAGTTTTGTTCTCAATTGCTCAGGAACATGCCTAAAACATATTGATCCAAAAACTCTATGATTACTTACATTTGGCTTCTTACCTGTCCAAGCTTCATAAGGAGTTTTCTCAACTAACTTCTTCGTTGGACATCTATTCAGAATGTATACTGCTGTCGAAGCTGCTTCAGCCCAAAATCTCTTTGGCACCTCTTTAGCCTTCAACATACTTCTCGTCATATTCAGTATACTTCTATTCTTCCTCTCAGCTATTCCATTGTGTTGAGGTGTATAGGGAGCAATAACCTCATGCTCTATACCTTCCTTTTCACAAAATTTAGCAAACTCTCGAGAGGTGTATTCACCACCACCATCAGTTCTCAGTTTCTTTAGCTTACAGCCACTTTGTTTTTCGACAAGCAACTTAAACTTCTTGAACCTTGTGAATACTCCACTCTTACTTTCGATCACATAAATCCACATATATCTGGTGAATTCATCAATGAAAGTTAAGAAGTAACGCTTGCCACCATTCGACCTAACTTCAAAAGGTCCACATACGTCAGAATGAACAAGCTCTAACTTTCCTTTCGACTTAATTGGCAGATCATGTTTGAATGCTTTTCTAGCCTGTTTCGCTTTGCAGCATTCTTCACACACATGATTTGGTTCCTTCACCTGAGGTAAACCATACACCATATTCTTCTGATTCAGCATACCCAAACTCCTGAAGTTTAGATGCCCATATCTATGATGCCATAGCCAATTATTTTCCTCTTCCGTAGTTGACGCAAGACATTCATGATTAATCATGTTAATCTGAACTTTAAACGTCTTGTTATCAGCCAATGGTGCTTTCAATATCAACCTACCATCAGCATGATACACCTTCATTTGGTTCTTCTCCAGCTTCATATTATGTCCTTTGGCAAGTAATTGACCTATACTTATCAAGTTACTTGTCATAGAAGGCACATACAACACATCAGTAATGATGGCTTTTCTACCATCTCTTCTTATTGCAGATATGTTTCCTTTTCCACCTGATGTGATCTGTCTACCATCTGCAAACTTTATCACCTTCTTAATTGATTCATCAAGCTTGGTGAACCAGTTCTTGTTACCAGTCATGTGGTTGCTGCAACCTGAATCAAGATACCACAAGTTTGTGTCATCATCCTTTGACTGAGTGTCTGCCATTAGTAGCACACCTTCAGAATCACTATCCTTTGCCTGTGCATATTGCGCTTTGTCACTTTCTTTTGCTCGTGCTTCCTTCTTCTTTCGACAGTCTCGAGCATAATGACCAAAACTTTGACAATTATAACACTGCACGTCTTTCATGTCAACTTTCTTCCCCGAATACTTGTTGCCCATGACTTTCTTTGAATCATCATGATTCTTAGAACTCTTGCTTGACTTCTCATTACTAGCAAGATTCCTTCCCTGCATCGCCTTCCCAGATTTCTTGGTGAATTTCGCTTGTAGTGCTTGGTCCGATACCTTTTCTCTTTTTGAATCTCTTTGCTTCAATCTCATCTCATGAGCTTCCAAAGAGGCCTGTAGCTCTTCAATCTTCATCTCAGCAAGATTCTTGGACTCTTCAATTGACACTACAATGTAATCAAAATTTGCAGTCAGAGATCTTAGTACCTTCTCAATCTTCTGCAAATCTGTGATTATTTCTCCACAAGACTTCATCTGGTTCGTCAGCATCACCAATCTTGAAAAGAACTCCGAAACTGATTCATCTTCTTTCATTTGAATCATTTCGTATTGCTTTCTCAAGGTTTGCAGCTTCACCCTCTTCAATTTCTCATCACCTTCATACAAGTTCTTTAACTTGTCCCACGCTCCTTTCGCAGATTCTTCTTCAATAATTTTCTCAAACACATTCGGATCCACACACTGGTGAATCAAGAACAACGCTTTGCCATCTTTCTTCCGTTGATCCTTGTAAATAGCTTTCTGTTCATCAGTCGCATTCGCCCCTAATTCCGTTACGCCATCATTCACGATTTCAACCACATCTTGAAATCTGAAGATAACTCTCATCTGCGCAACCCACCGTTAGTAGTTTTCCCCTTTGAAAACCGGTAGATTCGCTGGGAATTATGTGGACGTTGTTATTCCGTTTGCCATTAGATTCTCTCTGAATCGCAACCAGGCTCTGTAATACTAATTGTTGGGACTGGGTTCTAAGAAAGATGAATATTTGAGAGAAAGAAGAAGAAGGAGAAAGAGAGAGAAGAAAAATAAGAAGAGATTAGGGTTTTGGAAACTTTGTAAATTTTATTATAAAGTTGTTGTATATTACAAATTACAATGCCCTTTATATAGGCTATCAAAGCCTAGACCCACAAACATTTTGACTAACTCTTTATCAGCTATATTCGACTCTGTCGAATACAGCTGACTACACAACACTACAACTATTCAACTGACTATATAACTTCGACCAAAATCTATAACACCCTTCGACTTCGACAAACTGACATGAATTACTTCTAACAGTTGCTTTATTAAAAGCCAAAACCTTTGTGCCTCTGATTGTTTTATACTGTCTTTTAAGATATTTTACTCTACACCAGCTAGTCCTCCTTGTGTTAAGGTTCTCTGGTTCCAAAGGTCCTGAGTCATAATTCTTCGGAGAATTATATTTTCTTTGAACTTTGAGCTATATTTATGGACTTAACCAATCATTTTTGTTTAGGTAAAGAAGTGTGACATTTGTCACACATATTACTTCTTATGACAAAAATGTTTGTGTTACCTTTGGGAATTATTTTCTTGGATAAAATCAAATCTTGTTTTATTTTCTCCCTAAGTTTTTTTTATGGCTGTGTGATTAAAAATTCCTTTTAAACTCACTACATTTTTCTTAACATAACACAACACAAATTTGGTTGAAATGGGTGAAAACTTCTCTAAAACATTCTTCTTGATGGCTCTACAAATGGATGTTAGTGGCCAAAGAATCACAAATGCAAAGGCAATGGATCTGTTATTATCGTTAATCAAGAAGATTGTACAATTTGCATTATTCCCATAAGCAACATATGCTCAACAAAGACTACAAATCTCAAACTACGTTAGAATGAAAATCACACCTTATGAGGTAGTTCATCAGCTCCTCGTCAGCATCTTATCCATAGTAATCAGCTGGAACCTTATTCTTCTTGAGTTTCTTCATCTTGGAGGCTGAAGTCCTCCCTACCAAAGAAGTTCCTACAGATGAACCAGTTTGTGACTTTGAACTTTTAGACTTATTAGCTTATCATCCTTGTGTTTCCTTCCCTCAGCATCTCTAACAGGCTTACCAATCTCTTTGGAAAAACCCTCTTAGAAATTCTTGGATGACTTACTAATATTAGCAGTTATGAGAAAAGATGGATGGAAATGATTATGAATTTGTTGGTAAAGGAATACAACTTTTATAGAGAGTTTTGGGATAAAGCATAATCTGTGTTGATTATTGTACACCAATGAGCATTGGAGAGATATATTCTTAGTCTTCAAGCACATCTCCCCCGTTTTAACTGCTTTATTTGTATCAAATGCTCAATTGTCAGAATTAGCCTTGACCATCACGTAAGTTGAAGAGTTGTTTTCCAACCATTTTAGTCAGTTTTCAATCACTTTCTAAAAAAAATTTAAATAGTTTTTGTAAAATGGGGAAATCAAATATGATTTTAAATCATTTTTATTCATATCTGATACAATCCCAAACATTATTTCTCTGTGCATTTTCTTATCAGATTTTTGTGCCTCTAAAAACTTCATTGGTTGAATGAAATTTTTCTTAAGTATCTTTTATATTTCCTTAATCTGTTTTTTGTTGATGACAAAAAGGGGAGTATATAGAGAAGTATTTAAGCACCTGAAATCTGACAGTTATTATCTTTGCTTAAATTCTGAAGAATTTTTATTGTGCTTTAAATGTTCAAATTTAATTAACATGGATAGGTCTTAGTGAGAGCTTACAAACTTCGCCTTGTGGACTATTAGACTCAAGAGGAGCTTACAAACCTCAGACCCTAAAGTCATATTGTTAATTAAATTATCAACCATTGTTCTTAAATACTTATGTTTGTCATCATAAAAAAGGGGAGATTGTTGGAACATAATTGGTTTGGTTTTGATGATAACAAAGTATTTAAAGAACAATTGAGCATATTAATATTTGTTAAAGTGTGCAGGATCAATGACTAAAATTTCATATAGAATCCAAGTATTTGTTCTGACTGTGAACATCTAAAGAGAAGCTTAAAGACCAAAATCCCATGGATTAGAAGCTGAAGATTAGACTCTAAAGAAGTTAACATCTGAAGAGGTCAACATCTGAAAGAGTTGGCCTCTGAAGATGGGATTTTGAAGAAGTATGCTTATGATGATCAGAACCTGAGTCAGTCAGAGTGCAAGGACCAAAGTGAAATTGATGGGTCACTATCAACCTTTGAGCCTACTTTGTCACATAAATACCTAAACTATATTTTCTTCATAGAGTCTGTTGAGATGCAATTGATAATTCCTCTTGCATCAAAGGAATTTCAAACAAGCTTTCTAAGTCAGTAACCATTTGAAGAAACATCTCAACGTCTTTATTCAAGCTTCTAAAAGACTTTATTATGTTGAATCTTCAACGACTATTTTCCTACTTTATTTAAGGAGATAATAACTTGAATAAAAATACACTAATTGACACTTAAAGAGAAGTTACTCTGTCAAAATAAAAGCACAAGCTGAACTTGTGATTTCTTATCCTTGTATATATTAGAAATCCCTAAGTCTTAAAAGAGTATATTTGCATTGTATTCTTTATACACCTATGATTGTATACCAAGTGTATTTTCCCAAATAATGTGTGCTTGAGAATATAAGTCTCTTCCTTTAGTGTTTGAGCATTGGAAGTCTATTGCTCATGGGCTTGAGCAAATTGTAATCTTGTGTAATTATAGTGAAAATCTCTTGTAAGTACAAGGGGACTGGATTATTCTCAAGTTGTGAAAGGAACCAAGATAACTTTGTGTGTCACTCTTATTTCTTGCATTTCATATTAGTTGTCTACCTCTGATTAAATTAGATTTTATACCCCATGTTTATAGCCTGACCAAGAGTTTAAAAATAAAGAAAAAGTCAACATAATTCAACCCCCTTCTTGTATTTTTCTCACCTTCAGGCTGGATTGCTCACAAGCATTGCAGATGATGGATTGAAGAATCGGTTAAAATTTTTAAGTGGTTCTTATGGATCTTGTATTTGTGTTTTTTTTTGTAATGGATCTATACCTCATTAAAGACTGATGTGTTTAAATAATGTTGTGCATCTTTTGATACTGATTCTGGATGTTTTCTCATGTAGTTGGTTGTGTATGTGCTAACATACTAACCTATGTATGACTAACTTCTATATGTCAGATGGAAAACCTTACCCCTTGCCAAATTATGGCAAAAATGGGGAGTAATGAGATGAAGTGGTGTATTTGTTGTATGTAGATAAACCTGGTGATTGTTTAGTACTAACTGTTCAAGAAGTATTAGTGTTGTGCTCCATGTTAGAGCATCAGGCAGGACATTTAGTCCTGGTTCTTGTGTATGTGAAAACAGATATATCTGTGTTAGTAATATTCATTACATATTTTGATATCAACTATAAACTGATTGTGTGTGTACGACTAAGTATGTGAATGATTGCATACTGATTGTATGCTATTAACTATATGATACTATAATCATGCATGACTAAGCATGTGAATGATGGCATGATTGTATGTTTAGTTTAGAGCAACTAAATGGATTATGTGTAAGTAAGCATCTGAATGTTGACGATTCTGACTTCTACTATTGCTGGTGCTTAACAATGATACATGGAAGCTGCTGCTACTTAAATGCTCTGAAGATCCAGTACATTTACTGATTGTCACTTGTTCTAATGGAAGAAGTGCTTTGTATCTTGAAGAGTAGTTTTGCCACAATTTTCCAAAGGGGAGATTGTAGTTCCTATTGGATTGGCTACATTTAGCAGAACAAAAATTGGAGAAGTGTTCAAGTATTCAAGATTGGTCTAGCTTGCTGAAGCTGCAAAAGAGACACATGTTGAGCGAGATGCTCCAACATGTTGGTGCGACATTTGAGCTTTGTGCAACAGGCGCTAAATTGTTGTGTTTTAACAGAATCTTTTGAGAAGATTCATTTATGTTTTATTGCTATTGATTTAGCAATATGATTATATGATTTGTTGGACAACTGTGACGATTAAATCAGATTTAAAAGAGATTTAAATTTGAATTTGTAACAAACCAAATCATATATTTTTATTGGAGATATTCAATGAGTAAATCAAATATCCAAGAGATTGTGCAAATATTCTGGACGAAAATAATTACATATCCACAAAGAAAAAGCCCATAACTATTTTTTTATATAAGGAACTCAAACCTACATTGAAAAACAAACACTCCCATTGAAGATTTCAGAGTGCTGGGGTTTAGAAGAGTCATTGATATTTTTATGTACACCTATATGATCCAATAACTTGACATATAAGGTTTGTCTAGTTGAATTGTAAATTCAACATTGTTATGCACACCTTTATGTTTCAGTAACTTGGCGTAGAAGATTTGTCTAGTTGAGTGTAATATTTAACATTCTTTCATCTTGTTAAGCTTGAAGTTAATCACTAGGGTTTAATTATTGTGCCCTTGTCACGGGTTGTGACCAAGAAGAAAATGAGCAGGTTCTCATGTTTAGGGGGAGACTATAAATAGAAAGTCATCGGGCAGTGTTAGGAAGGGACATTGAACAACATAGAGTTTGTTGTTGCTTGTAAGACTAATTGTACTAAATTACTAATAAGTGATTTTCCTTTCTTGGGTTATGGACTCAACCCCATATGTAGTTGTAGTTAACCCAAATTGGGTAAACAATCGACTGTGTTGTTTATTTATTTTCTGCTATATCATATAGTAATTGTTATTGTAGCGATTCTGGTGTATCTTGTCGAACATGTTGTCAGAGCATTAAGTTCAACATATATCTCTTGAGAAACAAAATTTCAGAAGCAGACAATGGAAGAGACCCAAGGCACTAAAGAACGACTGAAAACGAAGACAACAATTGAACATGATGAATTTCCCCTTTTATGTTCAATTTAAATATTATATTAAGTATTGTTAATATTTGATAATTTGTTTATGTTAAATTATAAATGAACTGGCATATACAATCTAACATATATAAAAAAAATGACACAAGTGTTTTTGGAAGCAAAAATGAGAATGAGGATCAAAACTATTTAAAAACAAAATAGTCGGACTAATTTTGTGACTAGAGCAAAACAGGAGGGCCAAAACTGTAATTTAATCTAATAATTAATTTAAAAACATTTTTTTTAATAAGCAGGAGTTATATTAACATTAAAAGTAGGGGTGTCAAAACGGGCCGCCCGCCCCGCTTAATGCCCGCCAAAAAAAGAGCGGGGCGGGCATACCCGCCAAGTTTAAAAGGGCATGAAAATCAAGCCCGCCCCGCCAAGGCGGCGGGTTGGCGGGCGGCGGGCTTGCCCGCCTTCTTTTTTTATTTTTATTTTTTCCATTTTTTTAAGAAATTAAAAGGCTTTTTTTACCTTTTAATAAGAACAAATTAGGTTAGAAATTTTTCAAACAGTACCGTTAAAAGCATCCACAAAACATGTGTTTTTATAAATTTTGTATAAAAATTGGCCTACTGAGCAATGTATATAAACTATGTGTTTTTATAAAAGCATGCACAAATTAAACGAACTATGTGTTTTTATAAAAACATGTACAAATTGGCTTACTGAGCAATTTTTTGCGCAAGGCAAATAAAATATGAGCAAGACTAATAATTTGGAGAATCTTCAAATTTTCATACTGTATATCAATTTTCATACTGTATATAATTTTCATGTGATGCAAGGCTAGTAAATAATTTTCATACAAATAATTTCCTAATGATTATCATAGTAAATAATTTTCATAAAGTATATAATTTTCATGTGATGCAAGGTTGTATATAAATTTCATACTGTATATAATTTGGAAAATAAAATACCAACCATGTTAATAAAAAAGGAGCGGCGGGCTTTTGCGGGCGGCGGATTTTGGCGGGACGGGCTTTGGCGGGTGGCGGTTTTTAGCGGGACGGGCGTTGGTGGGCGGCGGGCCCAAAATTCCAACCCAACCCGCCATTTTTGGGCGGGTGGACGGGCCGACCCAGCGGGCCACGGCTCGTTTTGCCACCCCTAATTAAAAGAGGTATTAGAGATACCCAATCCGATTTACAACCAAAAAAATATAAGGTTTAATTCAAACCTTACAAAAAATCAAAGGGATACATATGTCACTGATAAAAATTACATGACATAAATCCCTTACTTAAAAAAAGGATCCACCACCAAGACAAAAATTTGATCCTAGTAACAACTTCTTCCCGATCACAAAAATCGTCGTTAAATACAATTTGGTTCGCACCATATTCCTCCACCAGCCAAATGCTTGTAGCTATGATGCTAGAACACTTCCCCTTCAAAATCCTCTTCCAAGAAGATAGATGTGTATTGATATGTATTTTAAAACAAATTTAATATACATTTTTTTAATGTATTGACATTTTTTAACTTATTATTTAGTCTACCTAATTAGTTTTTATAACTAACTTTCTTGCTTCCTTCTCTCGTATAGAGTGACAATTTAACATATTTTTTAATGTATTGACATCGCTAATTTTTTAATGTATTGACATTTTTAAAATATTATAAGATTAGTTATACATTAGATAAATTATAAAATTTGTTACTATTAATTTAATTAAAAATAATAAATTTATTTTCTATTATATTATATTTATAGATTAAAACAAATAAATTTATTTTCTATTATATTGTATTTATAGATTAAAACAAGTTGATTAACTAATTTCCACATGACTAGAGATCAAATTAGAGATGGAAAATAGATTTGATTCGAATGTTCCGATTCAATCGCTGATCAATATTTTTAATAATTTTTTATTAACTCATAAAACTGTTATCCAATAAAAATATATTATTTAGCTATATCATACAAGTATTTTAAATTTTACAATATGATTTAGTGAAATGCATCGTCGTCATTGATTGATAGTGTAAAATTAATTTACACTGTCAGTACATAATCTCTTTTCTCTAAAAGTTAATTCTATAATTTAAGACTGTCAACCAATCACACTCGTATATCCCGTTACATTATACTGTAAAATTTAAATTATTAATATAATATAATAGATTGATGATTTTCTATTAAATAATAGTGTAAAATTATTTTACACATACCAATCAAACTTATAATTTAAATGTAATATACTCCTACTTTATCTTATAATTCCAAAAATATAATATTATAAAATAATGTTATTATATTTATTATTTACGCATAAAAATATATATTTTAATTCTACCATTCATTTTCCAACTTTTGATTATATTATATTTAAAAAAAGCTTTGATTGTTTTTCACCGAATAACTTTTTGCCAAATAGTAAAAAAAGCAGGCTTTATAAAAAATATTACGTTTTCATCAGTATTGTGCGTGTATAAAGCCCTTAAAAAACTCTAAACTGACAAAACAACACACTGCATAGCATCATCACAAATCGTCATCATTTCTTTTGCTGTGTAGGCGGCGCAGGATATCAGAGGATACTGAATGTTCGCTCTAACTATACCACTACACTAGTACAGATATTTTGTGGACCCCATATATATATTCAATTTAAAAAATAATAAATTTATATTAATTTTTTTACATCAAATATTTTAGACTGAAATTTAATATTTTAAACTGATTTAATAAAATAAAAAATAATATTTAAGTCTGAGCTCTAGCTTTTAGAGACACGTATACATTTTTCATTTTTTTTTGTTCCCAGAATGAATGGCTAATACAGTATCCAATAATCAATTTGGTTCTCGTATGCAGCAAGAAACTTACGAGAGAAGGAAGCGAGAAACTTAGTTGTCACTTGTCACTCTATACGAGAGAAGGAAACAAGAAACTTACCCACTAAGAATGGATCATACGTATTCCACTCTCGCTATTAGTCTCTCTCGTACACGCGCTTTTCCTTTGTTTTTTTTAACAAAACAAAACGTAACGGTCGTGAGTTTCTTTTTTTTTCTTATATCCGCCCTTCTCCTTTTTATATTTATTTTTTATGATACACTTCATAAAACTATATTTTTTGACACATAGTACTACATAAAATAAAACTATATTTTTAAAAAATGAAAATGAGATAAAGATGAAGTTAAACATGACCCACCAATATAGGACAATATATTTAGACTAAAGTAAAAAATTAGTTGAACTAATTAATATTCCTTTATATAAGAGACAATTCATATTTTAGGTTCATCGAATAATTAATGTATTTGGTCAGTTTATAGACTAGATACATTAATTATTCAATAAACCTAAAAATTAAATTGTCTCTTATAAAAAAGAACGGAGGTAGTATATTATACTTTCTCGGTCTCATCCCTATTATAGTATGGAGGTAAAACATTATAAAATAAGAAATTATACATAATTTTACAATAAAATTATTTATCTAAAGTATACTTCTTCCGGTCTCAAATATAAATAATAATAAAAAAATTTCAATAGTCATAAATATAAGTAAAAGTTACCTATAATTATTATATTTAATTTTATTATTTCAAATATACTCCTACATTTTTCACATTTCTACATTATTAACGATTTTCAAAATAAAAAATAGGGATGTCTTATAAGTATTTCACACAAAATTTGATCTCCTTTTTTTCTAATTGATTATGCAAACATCAATTTTTGTGTGAAAGACTAAACTAACATCCATCTATCATTTTTGGAAGAATTTGTGGCATTGAATCAAATTCTATAGGCTAAAGAGAAAATCATGAACTCAAGATGCATGCAATTCGATAAACATTGGATCGTCTAAGTTGATTTTCAAGAATAATTTAATTTTTCTAATTATTTTCTCAAAAATCTATTTAAATGAATGCAAGTTCAATGAGGGGTTAGTGAAACAAGCAATCACATATGATATAACAAACTCACTAACAACATTTATCAACAAAAACATCAATTAATTAACATATATTAGAAGAACTTGATAACTAACTGTTCGTGGAAGCTATGAAGAGGATAAAGTAGAAGGAAAAGTAGAAAATATGTGTTCACTATGGGGGTATTATATGAAAGACTCATATAATATTTCCACAACGAACACAAGTTCGCAACACTCTTATATACATGTTCACACAACTAGCTACATTAGTGACAAGTAAAGAACCATAACCACTTGCTAGCTACAACATCAACAACAACATCAATAACATGTGAGCGTGAAGGCTTGATCAGATCTTGTGATGGGCCACCAAGAACGTCTGTGATGTTGGGCGTGAGATGAGGAGGAGGGGGTGTACCTGCAAGGCACTCCGACGCTCAAGTAAGAAAGGGTCAGAGAAAAGAGGCAAGTACAAAGTATGAGTTCTTAGGGTGATTATTGGATACCTGACTTTCTCTATCGAGAGGGTTTATATAGTGCCCCCGGCGCGTGGTCAACGGTCCTATTTTCGGGGCTAAATAACTGTTTCCCGAAGAATAGGTAACTGCCTAAAAATAGTCGTTATGTCGGGCAGAAGCAGATTCGTCCATGCCTAGTCATTGGTCCAGTCCAGAACAGGAGCCCCCCAAGTCGTTGCTCCCGAGCATGGGAGTGATGACTTAAGGATAGCCCGTTGTTCCGGGAAACCATAATGGAGTCGTCGTTTGGTGACGAAGGGAGTTGTCTCGTGGTGCCCGTGGGCCTTCGTGTTTGCAAGGTTCGTGACCGTGTCTGATTTGCCCGACGTACGGGGAGACTAACGGTTAGAAAGAAATAAAACATTGGGGCGCCACGTGTGCCTCGAGCCTTGTTCTGCAGTAACTAGGCAATGATGGCTAGTCTACAGCCATAATGACCTACGCGAGCGTGCCTCTGCACGTGCTCCTCAGCAGTATAAAAGGAGAAGGACCCGGGCCATTTGGAACTTTCACTTCTCTCTCTTCTTCTTCGTCTTCCTCAAAGAGCTTTGCTCGCTGCCGCCGTCCGCTATTTCAACCGCCGCCACCGGCTTCGAGCACCCGTTTTCCAGCTTCTCAACCACGTAAGTTTTCCGGCCCTTTGCTTTCGTTCATCTTTTTCTTTAGATTGCATGCGACTAAGTTAGGTTTAGATGACATAAGGTTGTTTTTCTGGGTTTGTTGGTGGTGGACGGTGGCTAAGCCGTTTTCTACCGCCGATGAGGCTGCTGGAGCCTCTTAGATAACTCGCAGATAGGGCGGTTTTTGGCATTGTTGCGATGATGACGCATAGGTAACCGTTGTGGTTACTCATTTTCCGGTGCTTCGATGAAGTTTCCGGTGAACGTTTGCAGTTTCCAGTGGAGCTTCAAACGGAAACTAGGAAGTTCCTTGTTTCGAAAGTGGTTTGTCCCGAGCGTCTCCTCGTGGGAGACTTTTGAGCTTTTTGTTTAATATTAAGGCTTAGGCCGGGGACGCCGTCCTCAGCCCTTCGCGCGCCCTTTCATTTGACTAGCGGTGGAAGGGTGGATTTGATTCTTCGTCGAATTCACTTTTTTCTCTGCTTTTCAGGTGATCGATATGACAACAAGGCCTGACAGGGAGATTATAATAGACTCATCCGAGGAGAGCTCCTCGGAGAGCAGCAGTACAGAAGCTTCCACTATCCCCAGCAAAGTCGGGGAGGAGGTCGATGAGGATTCTACTGAGGAGTGGTCGGTGGCTGAGCCTACCGAGCACGTATCTACCTTTGCGGCCTATCTTAGGGATGTTTTCACGGTCGTTGGGCCAGAGGGGGAATGGAAGATGCATTTCCCCTCCGAGGATGATCAGATCTGCATAGACTTTGGGGAGCGGTTCGCTATGTACGAATATGCATTTAAAGAGCTGGGGTTGAGGCTGCCCTTCACCGATTTTCAGTAGTCAGTTTCCGTGCATCTGGACCTGGTCCCGTCGCAGCTGCATCCCAACTCACTGGCGTTCATCCGTGCCTTCGAGTTGACATGTGAGTTTTTGCAGATTGGAGTTACTCTTCCTCTGTTTTTCACCATCTTCCATCTTCAGCGGCAGTTGACAGGGAAGAGATACGACTGGGTGTCGTTGAAACAACCCCGTAAGTTGTTCAAGCCTTTTTCGGAGTCAATCTGGACGTTTAAAGAAAGGTTTTATATCATAGAGCCTGTGTCGAAGAGGGCCCAGGACAACACGTATGTCTGGGCGGTGTCCCTTGACGAGGACGGTAATGACATGCGCGACGAGAACGGGAAGCTGGTCGGGGAGAGAGAATTCAAGTTTCCCTTTCACTGGAGTGCTGGCCACTTTTCCAAGGAGCCCAACGAATATGTCGCTTAGTCACACATGCTGGACGGGTAGGATTTGGTTGGCTATGAGAAGTTGGTGAAGTATGTTAACTCTTTCCAGCTTGCTGAATGCTGGACGATGAAGGGGTCCCCGATTTTCGAGGAGGATGGTAGCTAGCGGGTAGAGTATCGTTTTATTAACACCAAGGGACTTTTGGAGTGCAAGACTCCTGCGGGTGCTTATAAATTGCTCGGTAGTATTAGTTATTTGACTTGTCCGACATATTTTTCCTTGGTCGTCTAACATATTCGTTTTGTTTTTGCAGGTGAGATGCTTTCTGCTCATGAAAGAATGGTAAAGAATGTTATCGCGAGGAACAAGCCCGAGGCGGCTGCTCCCAAGACTCAATTTCCCCAACGTGCTCCTCCTCCTCAAACAGCGTCGGGGAGTTCTTCACCTGTTTCTGCTCAAGGTCCCCCTTGCCTCTGGCCTCAAGGTTCAAGCGGTCAAGAACTAATGAAGCGGTAGACCTCAGTCGGGCACCAAAGAAAGGGAAGTTCGAGCTTCCTCCATGTATTCTTGACAGAAAATTCTTTGAGGGGACGTCCTTGGTGGTGCCGCGGGCAGAGTCTCTCCAACTGGAGGGCATGGATCGCCCGATCAAGAGGGCGCTGGTGCCCCAGGATGCCTCCGCATTAGTCAGAGTTCTGGAGATGGTGGCCATCTATGCTGAAGGAGATTCTTCAACTGAGTCTGAACTCAGAGCTGCCCGGGCCACCATAGCGTCTCTAGAATAGATGACGAGGAAGGCCAAGGAAGAAGCTAAGAGTGCTGGTGATGCCCGGAAGAAGGAAGACGAGGAGGCTACCAGGTTGAGGGAGGAGAATGCTACCCTGGGAGCGAAAAAAAGGGCAGCTGAGGAGCTGATCGAGCAGCTGAGGCTAGCGTGTGCTCCGGGCAAAGATGAACCTGAGGATGTGAGGGTAGTGAAGACGAGGGCCAAGCTGGTTGCTCGTATGTTGAAGGTCGAGGATGACAACATTGTCATCGGGGACGAATCTTTTAAGAATGTTGTGGCCCAACGGCGGGTGGTCAACCCCGGGGTTGAGATCTCCACCGAGGGTACCCACTACCTGGCTCATGTCGAGGATGGCAGGATAGTCAGTCCGAACTCCCTCATTGGTGGTGACGAGCATGCTGAAGTTCTGAACGGGGAGACCCAGAAGCCTGCGCCCAACCTCGAGCAGCCTGAGCAGATGGAGGAGTGATGAGGCTTTTATCCTTGTTGTAATTTATCCGGCCTGCGTGCCGTGTTTGTTCGATGTAATTTATCATTTTGTATGGGGGTGTGGCCCCCTGTTAATGTAACAAGTACAATCGTGGTCCTCGTGATCACTTATCACTTAATTATGTATGTGTCCGGTTCTCATGACCGATTTTGTGATTTGTATGGCTTTATCTATTTTGATTTCTGCTAAGTGTTGTACTTTCGCTCGATATGCATGTGTGCCCGCAATAAGGGTTACTTTGATTTGCTTTAAGTTTCAGGGAGTTGCTCGTTGTAGATGTGTTCGACAGTGAGGGGTACTGGTCGAACGACCAGGGAATGTCCGGGCAAGAGAGCAGAGCTCAGGTCGCGTTTGAGGCCTGAGTTCGCAACGTGAACCTCCCATCGCGAGCTGGGTGTTCTGCCTATCGTGGTACTTTGACGACGGCGGTGCTCGATTGAGGGACCGCTGTCGATCAAGGACCTGGCTCGTTCTTGAGCGGGGTTCTACTTTACTGACATGCGATGCTTGTACCTAGGCGCACATCGTGGTCGGTAGGCGACGCTCGTCGTTTTGACGAATCAAACCGACAATTAAGGCCTTAGCTATAGTATTGCTTTTATCTTTTTGGCGTTCCATGGTCGAGCAAGTTCTTCCCCGTTGAGATGTTCTAGGTAATAGGCCCCATTCTCCGTTTTTTCCTGGACACGATAGGGTCCTTCCCAGTTAGCGGCTAGTTTGCCCTCGTGAGAGTCTTTATGGTTTCTTCTTAGGACGAGGTTGCCCACATCGAACTCTCGTCGTATGACTTTGGCGTTGTGCCAGATGGCAATTTTTTGTTTTAACGAGGCTTCGCAGAGGGATGCCCCTGACCGCACTTCCTCGACGAGGTCGAGTTCCTCCCTTAGTGCTTCGTCATTCATTTCCTCGTCCAGGGGCGATTCTGTCCGCCTGGAGGGTACGTGAACTTCAATGGGAATTACGGCTTCGGTCCCGTAGGCCAGGAGAAAGGGTGTTTCCCCAGTTGAAGAGTGTGGAGTTGTGCGATACGCCCATAAGACGTTGTGCAGCTCCTCGACCCAAGCTTTCTTCATTTCGTCCAACCTTCGTTTAAGGCCTCGAAGGATGACCGGTTCGCCGCTTCGACTTGCCCATTTGTCTAGGGATGTTCGACGGATGCAAAGTGTTGCTTCGTGCCCAGATGGGCGTTGAAATCTTGGAACTTCCTGTCCGTGAATTGTGTCTCATTGTCCGTGACTATCACCTAGGGGATGCCAAAACGTGCAAGGATGTTTTGTTTGTAGAAACGTAGTATGTTAAGGGTTGTTATCTTGGCTAGAGCCTTCGCTTCTATCCATTTTGTGAAGTAATCCACGCTTACTATTAAGTATTTATTCTGGTTTGATCCTACCACGAATGGCCCCAGGATGTCCAGGCCCCACCAGGAAAATGGCCATGGGGAGGACATAGCCTTGAGCTCATTAGGTGGAGCTAGGTGCATGTCCCCGTGCCATTGGCATTTATCGCACTTCTTCACGTGCTCTTTAGCATTCTGCTACATGGTTGGCCAGTAGTATCATGCTCGAAGGGGTTTCCGGGCAAGGGACCTTCCTCCTAGATGTTGGGCGTTGATTCCTTCGTGAATTTCGCGCAGGATGTTGGCGACTATCTATTCCTCGACACACTTGAGTAGCGGGATGGAGAACCCTCGCCTGTAGAGTTTATCTTCGATCAGGACGTAGGAGCAGGCTCTTCGCCTGACTATGCTGGTTTCTTTGGGGTCGGACGAAAGTTCGTCCTTAGAGAGATAGATGTAAAAGGGGGTCATCCAGTAGTTGCTGTCGCCAATCATTTGTACGTCAAGGGTCGGGGAAGTTTTCTCGATACTGGGTCGAGGAAGCACCTCCTGTATGACGGACTTGTTTCCGCCTTTCTTCTTCGTGCTTGCCATTTTAGACAAAACGTCTGCCCTGACATTGTGTTCGCGGGGAACATGCTTTACCTCTACCGCTGCAAACTTCGTCATCTTCTCCTTGACCAAAGCTAAGTATTCGAACAGGCTGTCATTTTTGGCTTGGTATTCTCCTCGAACTTGGAGGGCCACGAGTTGTGAATCTGTGCAGATGACGACTTCTTCCGCGCCGAGATCTTCGACTAGGCGTAAGCCGGCGAGGAAGGCTTCGTACTCAGCCTGGTTGTTAGAGGTGGGGAAGGAGAGGGTAAGCGATACTTCAACTATGATTCCCTCTTCGTTCTCCAATATGATTCCTGCCCCGCTTCCCGCCGAGCTGGATGCCCCGTCCACGAAAATGGTCCATTTGCGCGCCCCGCAGGTAGGGGAATCCGCCAACGTCATTTCTGCGACGAAGTCAGCCAGAGCCTGGGCTTTGAGGGCCTTTCTGCTTTCATACTGAATGTCGAATTCGGACAGCTCTAGCGACTATTTGAGCATTCTGTCGGCCATGTCTGGTCGTCCCAGCAGCTGCTTTATAGGTTGATCTGTACGGACCACGATCGTGTGGGCCAGGAAGTAGTGTCTCAGTCTTCTAGCTGCGTTGATGAGGGCCAGTGCTACTTTTTCTATCCGTTGGTACTTCAGCTCTGGTCCCTACAATGCTTTGCTAGTGAAATATATGGGTTTTTGCCTATCAGGTGTTTCACGAATAAGAGCGGCACTCACTGCCTCGATTGCTACGACGAGATACAGATACAGAGTCTCTTCGTTGTTCGGGCGAGAGAGGATCGACGGCTCTAAGAGTGCCCATTTCAGGTGGAGGAGAGCCTGGTCACATTCCTCCGTCCATTCAAAAGCTGCCTCCTTGCGGAGGAGTTTGAAGAAGGGTAGGGCGTGCTGGGCAGATTTGACCACAAAACGGGATAAAGATGCAAGCATCCCATTGAGGGACTAGATGGATTTCTTAGATTTGGGCATTGGAAACTCGAAGAATGCCCGACACCTATCGGGGTTGACCTCGATTCCCCGTTCTGTTAGGTAAAAACCGAGGAATTTTCCTTCCCAGACACCGAACATGCACTTCTCCGGGTTGAAACGCATCTGGTATTTTCTGGCCTGTTCGAAGACCTTTCTTAAATAGGTCGTATGATCGGTTTCCTCGTGGGATTTTACGATCATATCGTCCATATAGACTTCGAGCATGTCGCCTATCTCTCCCCGGAAGACCTTGTTCATCATCCTCTGGTAGGTCGCTCCGGCGTTCTTCAGGCTGAAGGGCATTGCGTTGTAGTAATAGTTGCCTGATTCAGTCATGAAGGCCATGTATTTTTTATCGTCATTGACATTGGTATTTGATTATAGCCCGAGTAGGCGTCCATGAATGATAATAGTTTAAAACCGGCAGAGTTATCAACAAGTTTATCAATATTGTGGAGGGGGTAGGCATCCTTCGGGCATGCCTTGTTAAGATTGGTATAGTCAATACACATTCACCATTTGCCATTAGATTTTTTCACAAGTACAACGTTGGACAGCCAAGTGGTGTACTTGGCTTCCGAGATAAATTTTGCCTCGATGAGGTCTTTTACAGCTTTTTCTGCAGTCTCCGTTTTCTCCAGAGACTGCTTCCTCCTACGTTGTGCTACTGCTTTGACGGCTGGGTCAATCGTGAGTTGATGGCAGTCGATGGATGGGTCCAAGCCGGGCATCTCGGCGGCGCTCCAGGCGAACAAATCAGTGTTCTCACGGAGGCAGGCTTTGAGTTGCTTCCTTGCGATGTCGGGGAGATCCGCTCCAATCTTTACTCCCCGCTGGGGGTCGTCGCCGAACAAGACGAGCTCGAAGTCGCCATCCGGGATGGGATGCATCGAATAGGAGCAGCTGCTGGTCGTGGTGGATGAGTTGCTCGAGGCTGCTTGGTCCTCCTTCAGGTCCTCTCCGGGGAAGCGGTTGTCGAGGTCGATGGAGTCGACCTGAGGTAGTGGCTTGGCCTCCTCGGAGCTGCTGGGCAAGGCTGGCTTGTTAGATACCTTCGGCATGGACGTGATGGCATTGAGTCCCTTCGTGGCTGCTTCGAAGCATCGTCGTACGACTTCGATGTCACTGTGGAGGGTGGCGACCATCCCCTTTTAAGTGTAGTACTTCATCTTGAGATGGATGGTTTAAGGCACAACTACCAACTCGGCCAAGGTCGGTCTTCCGAAGATGCACTGGTATAGAGATGGGCAATCGATTACCAGAAACTGTACTTTAACAGATCTGGCCGTCTCCATTGACCCAAAAGTTACGATCAGTTTGACGTATCGCCAAGGTTTGGTCACCGACCCATTAAATCCTTGCAAGTCAGAACCCACATAGGGAGTGAGGTGTGACTCGTCCAGCTGGAGCGTTGAAAACAACTGGGAGTACATAATGTCGACCGAGCTGCCTTGGTCGACGAGAATTCTGTGAACGTTAAAGTTCGCCATCCGAGCTCTGAAGAGCAGGGGAATGCTCGAGCTTGGAAACCCTCAGAGGAGCTCTTCCCGGTAGAAGGAGATGGGGACAGAGCCCTTTTGGGCTTGATCGAGTGTGGTCACCTTGCTGGAGCTCATGCTAATCAGGTGCTCGAATTTCCTTTTAACGGAGCCCACCGCGACTTTATTGAAGCCTCCCCCCGAAATGACCATGGCGGAAGGGACGTCTCCCACGGACTGTGGGCCGCAAGGTAGGCGGGAGCGCGGAGATCATCTAGGACGTAGAAATCTTCTGGTCGTGATACGGACATGGGGACTTGGATGCTGGCCTCTTCTGAGGAAGGCACCTCTTCCTCTACCTTCTTGGACTCTTGGGCGTCTTGCCGAGGAGCATCTTTATTTTTCGTGAACTATTTCAGGTGGCCATCCCTGATCAGTATTTCGATAGCATCCTTCAAATGGATGCAATCTTCGGTGGTGTGGCCACGACTCTTATGGAAATGGCAGTACTTTGATTTGTCGGCGTTGGGCTTGGCCGGTATCTGTTTGGGGAAGCGGACCCCTGCTTGTTTGAATTCCGAATTCGCGCATTCGGACAGTATCTTTTCCTTGGAGATAGTCAAGGGGTGTAGTCGTGAAATCGTACGGAAGGTCCCTTGCTATCCCGGGAGTCCCGAGGACGGTCTTCGCGCTTCCTTTCTCCTCGACGAGATGTCGAGGGCTCTTCGCCTCTGGAGGCGCGGGCGTTCTCCTGGTGGCGGGAGGCTCGGGCGGAGTTGGCTGTTTCCTTTTCCTCGTACTAAATGTACGACTGCGCCTTGAGGAGAAATGTGTCCAGGTTCCTCGGAGGTGCGAGGCCGACAGCTTTGGAAAACTCTGAGTGCGGGCGGAGTCCCTGTTTGAGCAGAATCTTTTTCATGTTGTCAGTGGTGGGTACTTGCACCGCTTCTTTATTAAACCTCTCGATGTATGCCCAGAGAGGTTCATCATTCCCTTGGATTATGGCCCCAAGAGAGGCTTCAGCCTTGGGGTGGCGGCGCGACGCTGTGAAATACCTGGAAAACATCCTGCAAAGCTGCTTCCACAAAGTGATAGACTTTTCGGGTCGCTGTTTATACCAAGTTATTGCTCCTTTTCGAAGTATGGTCGAAAACAGAAGGCACTTGATGGCGCCCCGGACGCCACAGTAATCCAGCAGCGCATCGATGTTTTTGATGTGCTCATCGGGGTCAGTTGTTCGATCGTATGTGCCTAACGCCGGGGGCTTCTCCAAGTCCTTGGGGAGACGTGTTGCAAAGATTTCTTGGGACAATGGGCCGTGAGGCTCATCATCGCTGCTGGAACTAGTTAACGACAGATACCGGACGACTCGCTTGTGACGACGACTTCTTCGGGGATAAGGTGTATGAGCCCGACCTTTTGACCTGACCGGGGGTGATTGTTTGTCTCTCTGGGTTCTCTTGTGACCAGGAGAGTGTTGTTTTCACAGGGAAACATGGTCGCGTTTCCGAACAGCATGAAATTCTGGTTCTTGGCACAGCCTTCTGTCGACTTTTCGTCGGGGTTGCAGGCTCTTGGATCGTCAATGGCTTTTCCTTGAAGGGGGGATCTCGGACGAGCAGATTCTTCCAATGCCCCGATCTTTTCGTTCTGCTGAAGGATCAGGAGGTTGGTCTTATTGATCGCTTCAAGAAGGGCCACCACGGCCGGGTCGGCGTTGGGTGGAGTAGGAACGGGCTGGATGGCCAGCAAGGGCTGATCGTTGTCGCAGTTAGCAGGAATGGGGGAAGGAGAGGTTGTGGCCCCGTCTCTCATAAAACGGGGGTCTCCGAGGAGGGATGGAGGATTGTCAATGTCAGTCTTGTTGACGGGGAGGACAGCAGAATGGAAAGTACCTTTGACGTGATCTTGAGAGGCCATGATGATAATCTCGGACGAAAGTGTTTTGATCTCGGTATCTGAGGTGGATGTTAAGATGGGGAGAACAGTTTTCCCACAGACGGCGCCACTGATCGTGAAGGCTTGATCAGATCCTATGATCGACCACCAAGAACGTCTGTGATATTGGGCGTGAGATGAGGAGGAGGGGGTGTACTTGTAAGGCACTCCGACGCTCAAGTAAGAAAGTGCCAGAGAAAAGGGGCAAGTACAAAGTATGAGTTCTTAGGGTGATTATTGGATACCTGACCCTCTCGATCGAGAGGGTTTATATAGTGCCTTCGACACGTGGCCAACGATCCTATTTTCGGGGGGAAATAACTGTTTCCTGAAGAATAGGTAACTGCCCAAAACTAGCCGTTATGTCGGGCAAGGGGCCCAAAACTAGCTGTTATGTAGGGCAAATACGTAGTTTCAGACACATGCCCTTAGCTGTTTAGGGACTGACGAAGCCGTGCAGGACGAGCAGCAGTTCCGGGGAGGAGTGATGCAATCCTTGTCCGGTAGGAGAGCAGAAAGGTAGCTTCTGGCCCTTCGCGGATTGGACTTAGGCAATTGGGCCGTTCTGAGAGCAGAATCGGATTAGGCCATGTCTAGTAATTGGTCCAGTCCAGAACAACATGCAACAATATTTATCAACAACATACATACCTTTAATTGAAAAAATTCGTGGAAAATTAAGACAAACCATCATGTGAACCACACGCATAGTATGCAAACTTGTAAAATGAAAGAAGGATGAAACTAAGGAGATAGCTACAAACTTATGTTAAATTTGAATGGATGGCATTATTGGTCTATCACACAAGTTTGCATCTTTTACTTCAACTTCATACTCTCTTATATTTTTTCTTCATAGAAATATAAATAAATTGTAATCTTACAAACACCATGAAAAAATGACATGTTAATATAAACTAGCAGTACATTGTAATCCAACAAAAGGTTAACTAGTAGTACATTATAATCCATTAAAAAGTTATCAACATACAAGGTTAACATATGATCCAATAAAGGTTAACTATCAGTACATGGTAATCCAACAAAAATGTATCAACATTATAACATGTGAAACATAACAAGGCTTTCAATCTTCATGCCTAGTTGAATTTGTGCAGTTCTCAAGGTCTTCGTCTGATTCATAATCAGTTGCATCCAAATTTATTAGGTCTTTCACAATAGTTGTTACTTGTAAATGTGTCACATGCAAGTATACATGTATGTTTAAAAGTAGCAAGTGATAGAAATGAATTATATCATACCCACGTGGACTGAATGTTACTAATATTAATTTTGTACTATCTTATATTTTGATTTTAAGCATGAGCAAATATAAAAATAATAGAAGGATGTCACAAGTTCAATCTTTCCTCTACAAACCAAATATATAGATAGTGCAATCTGTGAAATAATATCAAGAGAGTGCATGCTGAGCTGAGGTCCATTAATGATAATGATGTAACAATGTGTTCATGAAGTGCAGTGTCGTTCCAGGAAAGGTCAGAGTGATCTAAAGGTGTATTTTTACAGCACCTAAACATGTATTATCAAGGCAAATAAGCATATCTCTAAGTAACACATATAACCCTAAAAATACGTCTCTATATTCTGAAATCCTTTATAGTTGTAGTTAATTATCTCTAAGTGAACTAATCAAGTAAATATCTCTATCATACCCTTTTCAACTACTTTTATTATGAAAACCACTTGTTGTTGGATCTCTCATAACAACAAGATATTATATTTTTCTAAGTTGATCACTCATAGAATCGGATTCGTAAGCATGTTAACACATAATACAACAAGGCACTAGATAACACTTTACTTAACATAAAAACATCACAACATTAATTTCACATTGCTCAACATACAAAAGGTTTGGCTCATAATGAGCTGAGTACAAATTACAGACATGGTTCTCAAAAGATACACCCTTAAACAGATACTGAAAAAGAAATATAAACCTAAGAGTAACTTGAAGACTCTTGAGAGGGATATTCAGCCAAGGAAAAGTCTCATTCCCATGGGTACGCTTTCAATTCTTCTTCATTCTTGAGTTTTCTCTTCACCACCTTGTTGTACGCACTATGTAGATTAAGAAACCTTTTGTGATTGCTTGATTCCGTGATTGGGGAATGTTTAATTTCTGTTAGGAAGTTCTAGAGTTTACCTTTTTCTTTCGAATTTGTATGGTTTTATGGTTTTAATGGTGAAATCAAGATGAGATCGGGATTAAGGGTGAAAATACGCGTTGATTGATGTTAGTTTGATAGGGTTTGAGGCCTGACCTCCGTCAAAGGCGATTTCCGACGCGGCTAGGGCAACTTCTGGCAAAGGTTATGCATCAGAGAAGAGAGAAAACACACAGGAAATTGGAAATGAGAGAAACGTGAGCCCTATTCCCCCCTTTCAGCTCTTCCATCTAGGTTGTAACTTAGTTGGGCCTAAAGCCCTTTACTAATGCACACCACCCTTAGCTCATTTACCTTTATCTTAATTCAGAAAACAAACAAAAACAATAACAACGGGCCCTTCATGCATGGGCCCTGCGCCCAGAAACATACCACACCCCCATTTTCCATTTTCTAGCAAATTTAACTTTTTTTTTTAATTATTCATTTAGAAAAAGATTAGAATTAGGTTTTAATCCTTTTTAGTTATTTTTAATCCATGGAACATTATAATAAGATGATCCCTTAAGATTGAGATTTAATCTTTTCCCTTATAATTAGTTTGATTTAATTGGGAACTATTGGTTAATTGTGAACTATTGGCCGATTTTGGGATAACACATGTTTAAGCTTTTGAAATAATCATTTGAATGCAAACATTCCTTTTGATATTATGGTTTTTGCATTTAATCTTGATTGCCTCTAATCCATGCTTTGTGATTATGAATACTTCTTGAATGGTATATTTGTGCTTGTGGATCAAGTTTGTATGGTGTATGATTATCCCCCATTTGGGCAAAATGTACCCTACTCCCATGAATGAGTAAAAATTTCATCGATTTCCATATTCGTCAGTTAACTTAGAAATAATCAAGAGCGGCCTAAAAAGAACCTTTTTCAAAAGAACGAAAATAAACTTGATCCAACGTCAAGTGTTTTCTAAATAAATTTTCACAAATTAATCCACTTCGAACACTTGATCCAACGTCAAGTTGTCCCATTTATTTTCAAAATCTTTTCATAATAAAAATGGAGGAAGAAGGATTGGACACTTTTGTAGAACTCCATTTTTAAAACTTCATCTTCCATATTAAAACTCGTTAATCAATTGAATTAAGTTAGTTCTAATTGACTTAATTTGCCACACATCTTTCACAAAAAATCAGAAGAAAGAGGAAGAGGGTGTAGACTATCTCTTCCCGAATGTTCATACACTGTTGTATCGCTCCTTGTCTAAATATTCGTCCTCAGACTAAAAATCAATCACATCCAATCAAACTCAACTTTTTCGCCTTAGGACATTCAAAATCTTTCCATAAAGGACATGTTATTTCCATTCTATAACAATACAAATAACGCTTAAACCTCTCATGCGCGAGTATACAAGCAACGTTTAACTGATAGAACGCGAATGTTAACATCGTTTAATAAAAACAACCAACAAATACTTATTTTCTACCCCACAAACTTCGGAGCTCTAATTTTCTCATTGCACTATAGGAATGCGTAGTCACATGACTTCTTAATCTTGGCGAGCATATTAATTTAAAACTTATTTTTCCTTAATTAAAATCAATCGCAAATAACCTTTAGATAATAACACTCATCCGCGCAAAATAATCAAAATGGTTCTCGTTGAGTACAACAAATGTGAGGGGTGCTAATACCTTCCCCTTGCAGAATCGACTCCCGAATCCAAATTTGGTTGCGATGACCATCTTATTTTCTTTGTGGGTTTTATCGATATTTCCCATTTTCTTTGGAATAAATAAAGTTTGATGGCGACTCTGTATTTTTCCCGGCGCGACTAAGAGTAAGACAAATTAGCTAGTAAAAGAATATGCAAGATCGCATACTACAAGTAAAGCTAGGACAATAGCCGTACCAAAAAGTTTCTTCTTCTCATCTGCAGATTTCGCTTATGCAATATCCTGACAATGTTTCTCTGAGTTATAAAATGAAAGCAATGTTACTTTTATAGCCTTTTTTGCATTGGTAAAGGCTCATACGGGGTAGAATAATTTTTAGCTTTCTGAGAGAAGTGATATGAATACCAAAATCATCTTCTTTATTTTGAATAAGCTATAAGAGAATATGAAAGAGGAAGAAGTGATGCATAACTCATTATGAGCAAGAGGATTAAGGGGGATACTAGGAAATAATGCTCCTTAAAATATTTTCAACTGTCGATATAAACATGGAAAATCTCATTTTCAGCCAACGAAGAGAAATAAGTCCACAACCGTGACTCTTGAATGAGGGATTAACTTCAAAAAAATGAAAGAAAATATTTAGGGAAAAAGCATTAACTTCCAAATATAGGGGGTCTACCCAGGATTAATCCTCAGCGATTGTTGTTATATCAATTATGTTTTACCCTGCATTAAGAATAAACCAAACAAGTTAGAGGCGACAAATCTATAATAGTGGGTTGCCCCTTAGAAATGAAAATGGTGAAAGAGTCTTGTTCACTTAAAGAAAGGTGCCACAACATACCTAGGTAAAGATAAAAAGGAGTCGCGATGGAAACTCAAGGCTATAGCATAAAAGACAGTGATTAATGAGGCAGAAAAAGTAAACTGTAACACCCTAAATTCCCCCGTAATATTTAATCAAAAAAATCAGAGTAAAATGAAACAACTCGGAATAAAAGGGTATTACTTTCGACAAGAACTTGCTCACAAACAAGACATGTAATATATAATAAATATTAATGCAACTTTAATCCAAAAATCATCTTTATTACACAGCGGAAATTCTTTATTGTGATCAACAAAATATAACGGTTTCAATTAATCAAAATATTAGTTTTCAAAAATGTAAAGGCAACTGCAATTCTTTAACAAAGTACAATCATGCATAAAGCGTTCCCGACTCCCAATGTTACATATCAGAGCATACTCCAAACTAAAGTGAAGCACCTCGTCTTCACCGACCACGACTTCCACACTACTCTTGATTACCTGCACGTTACCCACGTGGAGGCAACATTCAATCATAAGGGGCGAGATTCTCAAATCAAACAAAAGAGAAAGATGATATAAATATAAGAGCATAAATTATTAAGTATATCACCCACACACCACTTCCAACACAACTCGTACAATTCAACATAACACAGATAATCAATCCAATCACAATGCAACACAACTATCAAAAGACATACAAAGGGACGCCAACTAGACTCAATGCATGTGGTACCATAATCGATCCCTGTTTCATGATCACAGATCCCGTCAGAACTCTCGACCCCTGTTTCATGGTCAAGTATGACCCCTATTTCATGATCACACCAACGACCCCTGTTTCATGGTCACGTACGACCCCTTTTTCATGATCGCACCAATAACTGTGATTGCTCACACCCCATCTGGGCACACAATCACGCCAACAACAACAATTCCATCAAGGAATTCGGATAGACGATAACACCCCACTTGGGCACGCCATTCCACAACTATGCACATGCCATGCACCAGCAATGACAATGTGCAACAACGACTCATGCATACACATAACATATTCATCATCATGCCAATACCACTCGACAATCAACACGCATTTATCGAAACATGCATATAGCTCATCAAAACATGCCTACCACTTAACATGCCGTAATAACTCAACGTCATCATCATACTACCACATAAGTAACAGCTAGTGCATTTACAATTTATGCCACAACAACTTAACAACAACATCATACTACATCATAAGCAACAACTATTGCACTCAACAACAACATCATACTACATCATAAGCAACAACTATTGCACTCAACAACAACATACAACAACGACGTAATGCATATGACTAGTATACAACCAATACACTACCTCATAACTGCCCAATATACAGTATACACCTGTTCAAACATGCAAACATTGCAATCCACCACAACAACACGCATCACACAACTAATTTACACATTTCACGGTTCAACATATTCCCATACAAAACACAAACATACACCACATGTTGAATAGTTGGAATTTTGTCATTGAAAATAATTTTAACAAAAAGTACATAAAACCAGCTTTCCAACGATTCGAACGGCGACCCAAACGGACTTACGGATCAAAAGTTATGAATTTTCGAAGTTTAGAAAAACTGTCACGTTCAGTGGTAATCGATTACCCAAACAGAGTAACCTATTACTCTGTGTAAAATGTGCCAGAAACCCCAATTTCACTAGATAATCAGTTACTCAAACAGAGTAACGATTACTCGACCTGCAGAACCAGTTTTCTGCTATTCTGTTACGAAAAATCCCTTTTTCACTTCTACACAACATCCCCAAACAACATATACATCAAAATTGAACCTCTAAACATGTACATCATATCATACATACATTGTAACACATTATAACACCGAAAAACCACAATCACAACAAGTAATTAACACAATACGAGCAATATTACTATTACCGACACGCGACTCCAACTTCTCATCAAAAACACCAAACAATCAACAATCACATGGATAAAAATCTAACAATTTATCTACCCTCATACAAACATCATACATCCCTTAAGTGATTGAAGAACCCCACCCTTACCTGAGATGAAAATTCTTCAGAGGTCTCTATAAGCCGTAGCTCTGCTCCCGTTCCCTTTTCTCTTCTCTTCCGAAATCGATCGATCAACACCCTGCTTCTCTCTTTCCAATTTCTCCCTTATTCCAACTATGACCCTTGGACCCCAATTATGCCTTTCCTTCTTTATCCTCACTAACCACCGCGAAAGGACCACTTTGCCCTCCCTATTTCTTGTTTTTCCATTATATTATTAATATTCCCTCAATATTATTATTATTATTATTATTATTATTATTATTATTATCTTACTAATTAAATAATAATAACGATATTTCTTAATAATTCACGTTAATATTATTAATCAATATTCCCAATATTAATTAATTAATTACTAACCACGCCACTCCTTCCGACCCTTAATCTTTATGATTCAAAGGTCACTACCCTATACTAAGGGCAACCCAGCCTCAACCAACCACACACAAACACGCATATATGCACAACATCACATAATTTTATTATGAAAAATAATTAAATAAATCGGGGTGTTACAACTCTCCCCCACTTAGAATATTTTCGTCCTTGAAAATTTACCTCATGCGAGCAACTCCGGATACGGCCCTCGCACCCCGCGCTCTACCCCCACATGTAGAAACAACACCACGAATAACACGAACCCATAACTACCTCGTCAATAACAACAACAAGATGCAATGTCCATACAATGCACTCGACAACCAACTCAAGACGCAACGAATAACCAAGTTAAGAACACATAGGTTCACTATGAACCAGAACACAACACGATCGTTACCATCACCATAGGCAACACTCCCGTAATTTCCCATCATGGAATTAGCTACTCGCACTCGAACCATCACCATAGGTAACGAGGCAACAACAAAGATAAAAACACAAAAGTCCATAACACAACCTCAATGTAACCAAACTACCAACATCGTTGTTACACACGTACGAATAAACTGCACTACACCATGCTTTTGCTGCGCACTCGAATTACTCGCAACTATCAAATCTACCAAGTTCACATATAACTTCCGACCATCAAAGCAGACATAAGCAACGACTTTCGACCTAACTCATCGGGAATTCCGACCATCCTTGTTGTCTCACACCCCATTCCTTCCGACTACACATGTATTCTACACTTCTTGTGATTACTAAACACTTCGAACCTAGATTCATAAAAATAATACCTCCGGATACTCAACACAATTACAACCGCAACCAATTCCAAATCTTGAATAGGATAGATACCTTCATGAATCCCAAATTATCGTAGAACATAAGCTACAACTTTACTATCTTGTATTAACACACTGTCTAAATTCCTCTTAAACACATAACAACATCTCTCTACCATAACAGCATTACAACAACATAAGGATACATGTTTTCAATTAATTTCAAAAAGAAAAATCACATTTTTCACTCCCAGACCGCGCTAAGCGAGTTCCAGCTCGCGCAAAGCGCGCTCGCCTCTGCCTCAAGATCGCGAAAATCTTCCAGACCGCGCTGGGCGCGCTCAACGGCGCTAAGCGCCCTTCGCGATTCCTGCTGCAAAACTCCGTGATAATAACCAACTAAGTCCAAGAATATTATACTCCCCTTAACCCACTTCAGAGCTTCCTCATTGTAGAACTACATCTGCTTTAGATAGATCCACAACAATACCCTCATCTGAATTAACACAACCAAGAAAACTCATCTCTACTAACCAAAAATCACACTTTGATAACTTAACATATAACTGCATTTCTTTTAATACTTGCAACTCAATTCTCAAATACTCTACACGTTCTTCTTCCAATTTTTATAATAGATCTGAACACCCACAGTGAACACCAGTTATAACTTATCTAAATAAGTATGGAAGATACGATCCATAGTCCCTACACACACTTTAAGGCGTACTAGTCACTACTATCATCTACCAAACATCCTTGGTTAAATCATGGTCTCGTATTTCCATTTATTCCATCACTAGATCATCTTTCCAATGCTTCAAGTCTCATGTCTATCGGATTCTCGATTCATCTCAAATCAAAACTCAAGCTACCCCGGACACAACTGTGAGTTCCCATATTACTCACAGATCCACACACAACCTCATGTTGTCATCCTTTTTTTTTACTAATAATAATAAGGCTCTCCACGGCGACACCCTTGGCATATCTTTAGTCAGTACATTGTTCTCTGCTTCTGATAAGTAACTATCAACATCATCTGATCAACATATAAAAGCCTCGAATCCGCCTCATCTCCCGATATAGGAATCTGCATCGACTAATCAAACAATCCACAAGCGCTTGGCTCGACTTCAAACAATTTAATGTACATACTATACCAGCTGGCAAGACACATCTATCCCATCCAACATGATCCCGTCTACTTTCAACAAGAGATTAAGGGTGATCAGTTCCTCAATTTGTCAATAGGTAGCTGGAAACCATAACGGTGGCATACATCATCATTACCCAACTACAATAGCATCTTTTACTTCGTGCCCAAAGTTACCTAAGCATAATGCTCCACCATCTCTCTAAGGCTTACAATCGTTTTCTTAATTTCTTTCTCTTCAACTTCGTCAATGATATATAAAAGCCCAAAATCCATTACATATTCTCTGATACACGCTTGTAACATAACATAATTGTTAAATATTCTCCCAAAACCAGAAATGCTACTACTTCAAGTACAATCCAAATCGGTCTGCTCTAAATGAAGCATTTATCCAATTAGAGGACTTTAACAATACTAATAAATCCTTCATCTTTTCTTTAATTTCACAATCTCGATGATCCGTATAGTTTCACATTTGGTCTCATCCTAATCACAATCTTAACAGTATTATCTCATCATCTGGTTGGTGATAGAAACTTTCCAAAGTCACTCTGACATATGTTGACACCATGTCATCAATGACACACAATCCACGTTACTATTTAACCTTCTCCATTCCTAAAAAATTTCTCCACTCTAATCATTCTCAACTGGCATACGCCGTATCTCCAGGTGCTCCTTTGAGGTCCTCACCTCCGTCCTGTTACCAAACATCTTATACCTGACCTCATCTTACCCACTTTCAGCAAGACTCACTCAACTTCAAACGAAATTATCTCCTTCAATACAGACCTTCTAGATACAAATTATATGCCAAAATGAAGGGAATTTCCCGTAGATTCTAGAAATTTAAGAATCGCTTTAATCCGAGTTTCGATTAAAAAGTTATCACCTGCGCAATGGAGGCTGATCAAGAAATCCTGTATACATGCCTTCTCAAAAATCAGAATCAGACCCAAATCTTCAAATGCTTTTTTATCTCTCGTCAAAAACATGTAGAAGACAAAGTTTATATGCAAACTGTAGGGAATTTCGCAAGCTTTCCAAAAAGTCCAGAATTTCTTCCATCGGAGTTACCAGTGAAAAGTTATCACCTGTTTAGTGAAGACTTATCCATAAGTGCGAAAATGAAAATTGGAAATGACGAACATGAGTTCCACATTTTTCTCTTACTTCCAAGATCCTCCAACTATCCTCACTTTTCACCCAAATCTGAAGGTAACCCGACTTCAATTCCATTATACCGAAAACACACTAGCCCACCAGTTGGTCCATCAAATCATCAATCCCGTGGAAATGGATATTTATTCTCAACCGTCGGTAATCCACACACGATCTCGTACTACCTTCTTCCTTCGTAACTAATAACACCGAAGCTACACTTGTCTCAACAACACACTACACCACTCATTTAAATAATTGGTAAACACATGGTTTATCTCCACCAATTCGTCCAAAAATGACGTCATCTTGTTCCCACTAAAGATAACTGTGCACCTCCTAAGGAAACACGTCAGGATACTCCACACATCACCGGCCTATCTCTAGCCACAACATCGCCTCCCCCCTCACAAGGAAGCGAACCACGAAAACACCTGTCCGTCTTCCCTCAAGGATCACACCATTCTCAAACAGTTGGACAATCCAACACTGCACTCTCTCAAGCGACAACATGATATGTAATCCCTCAACCACTGGAATATCCAAGAGAAGCAGATACTTCTCCCCCACTTGTTTCATTCCCAACCTGCAAATGGAAAACAAAACAAGCATCGACAGTGTTTTCACACATGTCGCATACTAGGGAACAACATAATTAGACAACCTGGCCGGACGGACCGACCTGCTCTGATACCACTTTGTAACACCCTAAATTCCCCTGTAATATTTAATCAAAAAAATCATAGTAAAATGAAACAACTCGGAATAAAAGGGTATTACTTTCGACAAGAACTTGCTCACAAATAAGACATGTAACATATAATAAATATTAATGCAACTTTAATCCAAAAATCATCTTTATTACACAACGGAAATTCTTCATTGTGATCAACAAAATATAACGGTTTCAATTAATCAAAATATTAGTTTTCAAAAATGTAAAGGCAATTGCAATTCTTTAACAAAGTACAATCATGCATAAAGCGTTCCCGACTCCCAATGTTACATATCAGAGCAGACTCCAAACTAAAGTGAAGCACCTCGTCTTCACCGACCACGACTTCCACACTACTCCTGATTACCTGCACGTTACCCACGTGGAGGCAACATTCAAACATAAGGGGTGAGATTCTCAAATCAAACAAAAGAGAAAGATGATATAAATATAAGAGCATAAATTATTAAGTATATCACCCACACACCACTTCCAACACAATTTGTACAATTCAACATAACACAGATAATCAATCCAATCACAATGCAACTAAACTATCAAAAGATATACAAAGGGACACCAACTAGACTCAATGCATGTGGTACCATAATCGATCCATGTTTCATGATCACAGTTCCCGTCGAAACTCTCGACCCCTGTTTCATGGTCAAGTATGACCCCTATTTCATGATCACACCAACGACCCCTGTTTCATGGTCACGTACGACCCCTTTTTCATGATCGTACCAACAACTGTGATTGCTCACACCCCATCTGGGCACACAATCACGCCAACAACAACGATTCCATCAAGGAATTCGGATAGACGATAACACCCCACCTGGGCACGCCATCCCACAACTATGCACATGCCATACACCATCAATGACAATATGCAACATCGACTCATGCATACACATAGCATATTCATCATCATGCCAATACCACTCGACAATCAACACGCATTTATAGAAACATGCATATAGCTCATCAAAACATGCCTACCATATAACATGCCGTAACAACTCAACGTCATCATCATACTACCACATAAGTAACAGCTAGTGCATTTACAATTTATGCCATAACAACTGAACAACAACATCATATTACATCATAAGCAACAACTATTGCACTCAACAACAACATCATACTACATCATAAGCAACAACTATTGCACTCAACAATAACATGCAACAATAACGTAATGCATATGACTAGTATACAACTAATACATTACCTCACAACTGCCCAATATACAGTATACACCTGTTCAAACATGCAAACATTGCAATCCACCACAACAAGACGCATCGCACAACTAATTTCCACATTTCACGGTTCAACATATTCCCATAAAAAAAAAACATACACCACATGTTGAATAGTTGGAATTCTGTCATTGAAAATAATTTTAACAAAAAGTACATAAAGCCAGCTTTCCAACGATTCGAACGGCGGCCCAAACGGACTTACGGATCAAAAGTTATGAATTTTCGAAGTTTAGAAAAACTGTCACGTTCAGTGGTAATCGATTACCCAAACAGAGTAACCGATTACTCTGTGTAAAATGTGCCAGAAACCCCAATTTCACTAGGTAATCGGTTACCCAAACAGAGTAACCGATTACTCGACCTGCAGAACCAGTTTTCTGCTATTCTGTTACGAAAAATCCCTTTTTCACTTCTACACAACATCCCCTAACAACATATACATCAGAATTGAACCTCTAAACCTGTACACCATATCATACATACATTGTAACACATTATAACACCGAAAAACCACAATCACAACAAGTAATTTACACAATACGAGCAATATTACTATTACCGACACGCGACTCCAACTTCTCATCAAAAACACCAAACAATCAACAATCACATGGATAAAAACCTAACAATTTATCTACCCTCATACAAACATCATACATCCCTTAAGTGATTGAAGAACCCCACCCTTACCTGAGATGAAAATTCTTCAGAGGTCTCTATAAGCCGTGGCTCTGCTCCCGTTCCCTTTTCTCTTCTCTTCCGAAATCGATCGATCAACACCTTGCTTCTCTCTTTCCAATTTCTCCCTTATTCAAACTATGACCCTTGGACCCCAATTATGCCTTTCCTTTTTTATCCTCACTAATCACCACGAAAGGACCATTTTGCCCTCCCTATTTCATGTTTTTCCATTATATTATTAATATTCCCTCATTATTATTATTATTATTATTATTATTATTATTATTATTATTATTATTATCTTACTAATTAAATAATAATAACGATATTTCTTAATAATTCACGTTAATATTATTAATCAATATCCCCAATATTAATTAATTAATTACTAACCACACCACTTCTTCCGACCCTTAATCTTTATGATTCAAAGGTCACTACCCTATACTAAGGGCAACCAAACCTCAACCAATCACACACAAACACGCACATATGTGCAACATCATATAATTTAATTATGAAAAATAATTAAATAAATCGGGGTGTTACACAAACTACCAATGAGAGATAAGAGAGTAAAATGAAATCCTGAGGGAAAACCCGATTTCTTATAGAAAAGTAATTAAGTATTAAAGGTCCAAATCAAAGGGAAAATACCAATCCAAGGGTAGTCATCACACCACTCCATTATGCAAAATGAAGTGACTTAACTACTCTAGTATACTAGATAGGGGAATCATCCCCTAGCTTGTTTCTCTAGAGTAACGTATTGGGAGTAGGTATCGAAGCGTTCCTAGGATAAAAGAACATTTAATGCTCCTGTTCCCCACTAGTGTTGCAATTGATTTCAAGCATTTCAGTTTAATTCCACACCGGACCATGTCCTAGAGTCCGGTCAGCACTACTTAAGGTTTCCTTTGCCTCCTCCAGTGCCCGTTAAAGCCTTAAGGGAAACTGTTTTGAATCAGCCAAAGACACAAATGATTAAGTCCTAATCCATCTTAAATCGACTCCACTTGACCCAAAGTATAAATCCAGTTCACACACTAAGCAAGACACACTCTCAGATCTCAATTTTTCACTACACTCATCTTGAATCTGGAACTGGCTTGGACGTTAGAGTGCTAACCGTGGAGGTCCACCCTGCACCACCATATAAGAGATTGGAGACACCATTCAAGATCAGAAAAAATTCAACTACATTCATTTATGCTTCCCAAACAAAACAATAACCTTTAAGTGTTTAAATATTCACATATCCTTTTTAATAACCTAAATTATATTGTAGCTAATAATATTCAAAACTATAGCTAGTTATATTGAATATATGGTTAATAGAGTGCAACACTTTATATTTATTAATAACTGTTAAATATGCAATTCATTATTTTAAAAAGATTAGATTTGATTTAGAAAGGTCAAATTTGATTTAGAAAGATTAGATTAGATATTTTTAGGCTTTTATAGTTTGGATTTTAGCTTGAGATGCAAGTTAAACTAAATCTATAAATAGGGATGAACCCTTATCATTGTAATCATCAAGTTTGATAATCACGGTTTTGCAGTTGCAAAGTGATAATAAAATTCCACAGTTATGGGCAGAGAGTTACTCTACAGTTTATACTCATCTTCTTTAAATGTGTTCTTGTTTTTGTTCATTGTCATTACATAACAATCTTGAGACCAGGATTGAGAAGAATTCACCATAGATCGTGATTGAATTCCAACATCTGGTATCTAGAGCTCCGGTTGTGATTCAAGGAAGAAAATCGTGATGACGATGAATCACCCAAACGGGCACTTTTCAACGAACCTTATGATTCTCAAGAAAGATAATTATGAGAATTGGTGCAAGCAGATTAAGGTGGTTTTCTATTATCAAGATCTTTAGGATCTTTTGAAGGAAGGAGTAGCACCGCTTGTAGAGAATACGACGGATCAAGAAAAGGTTGCACACAAAGAATTGAAGAAGAAAGATTACAAAGCTCTCTTTATAATCCATCAATGTGTTGATCCAGATAATTTTGAAAATGTTAGTGATGTAGAATCAGCAAAAAAAGCTTGGTAGATTCTTGAAAAATCGTTTGGAGGCACAAACAAGGTGAAAGAGGTGAGGTTACAAACTCACAAAAGGACTTATTAATTGCTTCAAGTGGAAGACAATGAAAGTATAATAGATTTCTTCACTAGAGTTACAAAGCTGGTGAATCAAATTAAGGTATATGAAGATGTATTGACATCAAGATTAGTTGAGTCAAAGATCTTGAGGTCATTGGCTCCAAAATTCGACCATGTGGTAGTTGCCAAGAAGAGTCGGAAGACTTGTCAGTATTGACGAAGGAAGAGCTTCAAGGAATGCTTGAGTCTCATGAATAAAGGATGGCTGAAAGAGCTGCAGGAAAGTCGAAGAGTGATATGGCTTTGTAGGCGCAGTCAGAAAAAGAAAGGAAAGACAAAGGAATCTGGATTGGCAACAAAGGTATATGAGGACACATCAATTCGACTGGTCGAAATCAGCATGAAGGAAACTGGCCGAATAAGAGAAAACCCTGGAACCAAGGCAACCAAAGAGGTGGTGCTGTAGGTAGAGGAAAATGTGGTGGTCGAAAACTTGAAAAAAGTCACATTCAGTGTTTCAATTGTCAGAAGTATGGTCACTATTTTAGTGATTGTCCAGAAAAGAAGAAGAATCAAGAAACTGATGCAAAGCTGGCGAAACATAAAGAAGAAGAGATGTTGCTAATGGGCACAACAAGAAATGAAGAAAGATTTCAGGACCAATGGTACTTGGACTCAGGATGCTCATCACACATGACTGGAAGGAAAGATTAGTTTGTCAACATAAAGCCCTCGTCGAAGAACACAGTGAAGTTTGCAAATGACAACACTTTTGCAGCTGAAGATGTTGGTGATGTTCAGATCGTGAGGAAGGATGGCAAGAAATCAATAATTTCCAATGTGTTATACATACCAGGAATGAAAAACTTGATAAGTATAGGACAACTTGTCGAAAAGAACTACAAGGTAGTTGTCGAAGACAATATGATGAGAGTTCTCGATGCATGTGGTAGGTTGATCTTGAAGGCTCCAATGTCTCAGAATAGGACCTTCAAGATTGAACTCAATGTGATGGAGCACAAGTGCCTAGCAATTGCAGCCAGCAAATATGAGTTGTTATGGCATTTTCGACTAGGCCATCTCAACTTCAATGACATCAGAGAGCTAAAGAGAAGAAATATGGCTTCAGGATTACCTGAAATCGACATTCCAAGTGAAGTCTGTGAAAAGTGTGTTAAGTTGAAACAACACAAGAATAACTTCAGCAAGGATGCGGGAAGGAAGCCGAAGGCAATTCTGGAAGTCATATACTCTGATGTATGTGGTCTAATCCAGTTGGATTCAGTTGCAGGTAACATATACTTTGTCGCGTTCATAGATGATTACAGTTAAAAGCTGTGGACTTACCTCATCAAGAAGAAAAGTGATGCAATCGAGGTATTTGCCAGATTCAAATCTATGGTCGAAAGACAAAGTGGTCGAAAGCTGAAAATTCTGAGGACTGATGGTGGTAGAGAGTATATGTCGAAAGAGTTCGATGCATTATGAGAAAAAGAAGGGATTGTGCATGAGGTGGTGCCACCCTACACTCCACAGCAAAATGGAATTGCAGATAGAAAGAACAGAACCATCGTGAACATGGTGAGAAATATGTTAAATGGAAAACATCTACCCAAAGAATTATGGAGAGAAGCGGTTTCGACAACAACATACATATTAAACAGATGCCCGACGAAGAAACTTTAAGGAATCACACCAAAAGAATGTTGGTCCGGTGTCAAGCCTAGCCTCAGTCACTTGAAGGTGTTTGGATCTATAGCACACAGACACGTGCCAAATCAGTTTAGAAGGAAGCTTGATGACAAGTCAAATCAGATGATCTTGATAGGATATCATTCAACTAGAGGTTATAAGTTGTTCGACCCAGTGAATAAACAGGTAGTGATCAGCAGGGACGTGATCATAGATGAGTTTAAAGAATGGGATTGGACTGAGAATGTCAAGAAGGATTCAGTGAGAATCTCTTATGAAGAACCAGGCACTGAAGTTGAAAGAGAAGTTCGACAGAAACAAGTCAGAGATGAAGCAGGCCCAAGCAGATCTCGACGAACAAGACATATTCCTGCAAGGTTGTAAGAATGTGTGATTACATCAGATGATATGGTCGATGAAGAGGGTGAGCTGGTACATTATGCTTTCTACGCAGATGTCGAACCAGTCAATGCAGCTGAGGCATTGAGAGATTCGAAGTGGGTGAAAGCAATGAATGAGGAGTTAGACTCCATCGAAGTTAACAACACCTGGTCACTTGTCGAATTGCCTCAAGGCAAGAAGACAATTGATGTGAAATGGGGTTACAAGGTGAAAGTGAATCCTAAAGGAGAGGTAACTCGACACAAGGCGCGACTTGTAGCGAAAGGATTTCTTCAGAAGGAAGGAATCGACTTCGACGAAGTTTTTGCACCCGTTGTTACGATCAAAACAATCAGGTTAATTGTTGGTCTAACAAACATGAATAATTGGCACACATGTCAGATGGATGTGAAATGCGCATTCCTTAATGGCCCCTTAGACGAAGAAGTTTATGTCGCACAACCAGTTGGGTATGTGAAACGAGGCGAAGAAAGAAAGGTGTACATAACTGCTTCTATTTGTGCATGTCAATCAACATAGATGGTGAAGTTGGTCGAAGAGATTACAGGGAAGAGTCATGGAGCAATTACCATGAAGATCGACAACATGTAAGCTATCAACTTGGCGAAGAATCCAATAGCACACGGTCGAAACAAGCACATCGAAATGAGATTCCATTATCTTCGAAAACAGGTAGCAGAAGGGAAGATGAACTTGGAACACTGCAGAACTGAGAATCAGATTGCAGACATCATGACGAAGGGAATGTCAGTCGAAGTGTTCAAGAAGTTAATGTCTATGATGAATGTAGATAGTTTAGACACAATGAATTAGGTGGTGAGTTAAATATGTAATTTATTGTTTTAAAAAGATTAGATTTGATTTAGAAAGATCAGATTTGATTTGGAAATATTAGAATAGATATTTTTGGGCTTTTATAGTTTGGGTTTAACTTGAGATGCAAGTTAACCTAAATCTATAAATAGGGAGAAACTCTTATCATTGTAATCATCAAGTTTGATAATCACGGTTTTGCAGTTGCAAAGTGATAATAAAATTTCACAGTTATGGGCATAAAGTTACTCTGCAGTTCATACTCATCTTCTTTAAACGTGTTCTTGTTTTCATTCATTGTCATTACGTAACAATCTTGAGATCAAGATTGAGAAGAATTCACCATAGATCGTGGTTGAATTCCAACAATAACAAGAATGTTTGCAATGGAATTTCAATATGCTTTGAAGAAAAAAATTCATCTGATTTAAATATAAATCATTTGAAATTGAGTTTAATTTTAAATGATTAGTTTAAATAATTCGATCTGATTCAATCCAAATTTATACAGTTTAGTTTAAATTGATTTTTTTATATCTAAATTTTAAACTATAGTTTTCTCATAAATATTAATATTATAAAAATATTGTAAAATTATATATTTAATATAATATGTAATACATTAAAATAATATTGCAAAATAAAAACAAGTTTGAAACACATGAAATATTAAAAATAAATAAATAATACTAAATTAACAATTAATATTAAAACAAATTAAATATCAAAGAATAATAAATTAACATAATATATTATGCTCCTAAGAAATAAATAAATATTAAGTATCAACTTTCTATACATCACATCTATTCATAACTATCACTTTAAAAATACTTATAATAAAAATTACATTTATATAATAATTTACCAGTTATAATTGACTTACAAGATAAAACACATTTATATCGTATATATTTCAAATTAAACTTGACATAATTTTGAAGAGTTATCGCATTAACCATATTTATATATATTTAACTGTCAGTTTTGTACTATAAAAATATAGAATATTGTAGATCCTTTCAACATCTTTAATTTAATACAATGATAGGAGCAATGGCAAAAATAGTATTGTGCATGTGTAGAGCATGTAGTGGGTTGGCTCACACAGTACTACGATAAACGATAAGGTCGCTCTCACAATCTGATATACATGTTGACCCATACATACGCTCAATAATGACATATGCATGAAAATAATGAGCAAAACCAGAAATAAAAGAAGAAAAAAAGAGAGATACACATTGATATATATTTTTTACTCGCCAGGTATATATATATATATATATATATATATATATATATATATATATATATATATATATATATATATATATATATATATATATATATATATATATATATATATATATATATATATATATATATATATATATATACTAGTAGGATACCCGTGCATTCGCATGGATATTGGTATATCACGCGCATATTTTTCAAAATATAATAAAAATGATATTAAAAAAATTAAGGTGTTTAACCAAAAAGATATTAATTTTAAAAGATATAAGAAATTAGCGTCAATAATTCATTCCATATATAAAATTATTTGAATCAACAATATATTATATTTTATATAAATATTATTGTTGTTTTGACGTTATTTAAAAAAATATTAGAATTTATATTATAACAATGATATTTTTTCCATATATATAAATAAATTAATCAACAACGAACTTGATCCCGTATAAATAAATTAATCAACAACGAACTTGAGCCTGTAACTAAATATTATTTTTTTCAATGACATAAAAAATATTTTTGCTCATAAAAAATTTGAATCAAGAATGTATTTTTGCCCGTAATTAATGAACAACGAACTTGATACTGTATATAAATATTAAGTTTGTTTTGACATTCGATATATATTTGAATTTGTATAAAAAAAAATTGAATAAAGAATGTATTTTTGCCCATATCAAAAAATTATATTTATATTTCATCATAAAAAATTGCTTTTTATTATCTCAAATTAATAACGATCTTTTAATTGATAAGTAATTAAAATATTAATTATAATTAAATTAATAATGACAGTTGGATATAGAGACTACAAATATATTTGGATACTACATAGTACTTTTATAGTGTTTTTTCTATTATTATAATTAAAGTCATTTATGAGCATTCTTTTGAACAATAATTTTTTTCGTATAGAAAAATATTTGAATTAACAATGTATTTTTCCGTATATAAAATATTTTAATCAACAATATATTTTTTTCGTGTATTTAAATATTAATTTTTTTTTTACAAAATTTATAAAAAAAAAATTGAATCAATAGTGAAGTTGTTCACGTATATAAAAATATTTGAATCAAAAGTAAAGTTGTGTCCGTTTATAACAATATTTTTTTCGTATAGAAAAATATTTGAATTAACAATGTATTTTTTCCGTATATAAAATATTTTAATCAACAATATATTTTTTTCCCGTATATAAATATTAATTTTGTTTTGACACTATTTATAAAAAAATTGGATCAATAGTAAAGTTGTTACCGTATGTAAAATATTTGAATCAAAGGTAAAGGTATGCCCGTTTATAACAATATTTTTTCTCGTATATAAAATATTTGAATTAACAATGTATTTTTTTCCGTATATAAAATATTTTAATCAACAATATATTTTTCCCATATATAAATATTAATTTTGTTTTGACACTTAACCACTAGAGAGGTTAGCTCCCGCCTCATCAAGCTTAACCCTATGATTAGTGTCATGATTGAAACAAGAGTAAAAAGAGGGAAAGCTGACAGAGTTAGATGTAAGTTGAATTTGAAAGGTAGCTACATTGATAACTATGAGAAGCATGATAATGGTCGAATTTGGATCTGGTGGAACAATACTCATATTGAAATCAGGAATATTACTTGTTCTATGCAATTGATTCACTGCAGTGTTTATGACAGAAATGGTGATTTCATGTTTTGGCTAACTGCTGTGTATGGAGCCAACCAACTGGAATTAAGGAAAAAGTTATGGAAGGAGATTGAGCAAATCCACTTGAGTCAGCAGGGAACTTGGTTCATTATTGGAGATTACAATAATGTGATGCAAACGAATGACAGAAGGGGTGGGAACATGGTCCAAATGAATGAGTACAAAGATCTGACAGATATGATGCAAACAACAAATCTCAGCAGCATGGACACGACTGGGAATTACTACACGTGGTCTAACAAGCAAAGTGACAACATTATATATTCCAGAATTGATCATGGAATGGCCAATACAGGCTGGTACCAAAAGTATTGTAATATGACTTTGAATATTCTAGATCCTGGTATTTCTGATCATGCTCTGCTTTATTTGTGTAATCCTGAAAAGAAGTGGAAGAAGTCTCAACAGTTCAAACAATGTTGTGAATGTTGAGGGTTACCAAGAGAAAATAGCTAACAGTTGGAATATCCTTTTAGGAGGGAGTCCTATATTTGTTATGTGGAGGAAGCTTATTAGGGTGCAAAATGTTGTAACCAATCTAAGTAAGCCTCTTGTAGGTGCAACTCAGTTCCTAAAGCAGGCTAGGATTAAACTTCAGGAGGCTCATAATAAACTCAAAGATGACCTTGGCAATGCTATGCTGATCAATTTGGTAAAGGAGAAAACTGATGAAGTCTTTAAGTGGAGTGAGATAGAGGAACAAGTTCTGAGACAAAGGTCCAAGATTAACTGGTTGAAGTTAGGTGATGGAAATAACAGGTATTTTCATGCTAGTTTGAAGGCCAAACAAAGTCAAAATGGCATTTACCACATTTCTCTTGAGGATGACACCATATTGGACATGCCTGAGGACATTGAGAATGAGATTCTTAGGTTCTATGGGAATCTCATGGGTAGTGCTAAAAACAGCATTGAAGGGATTGATTTAACTGCTATGAGAAGTAGACCTCATTTATCTGCTGAGCAAAGGATTTTACTTGAGAGACCTGTAACAGCTGATGAAATCTAAAATGCTTAAAAGACATTGATGACCTTAAAGCCCCTGGGGTAGATGGTTTTGGAGCAAAGTTTTTCAAGTCTACTTGGTCCATAATAAAGCAAGACACTATAGCTGCTATCATGGTATCCTGTAGTAAATTATATTCTTGTGTCTCTAATTCCTAAAGGTAATGCTGGAAAGTATGTTAAAGACTATAGGACAATATCCTGTTGTACCACTCTTTACAAAATCATTTCTAAAATCTTGACTAACAGGCTGAGATGTGTCATCACTAGTATTGTAAATAAGAGCCAGGCAGCGTTCATACCGGGACAGAATATTCAGGATCATATTTTGTTAGCTTATGAGCTCATTCGTGGCTATAGTAGGTGTAAGTTCTTGTAATTGGCTGTAATTTTGTTAAAACAATGTGTTGTCATGGTTGATGCTACAACATGAGCTTCTAACAGTATAGGTATGTTTTAACTAACATTCTGGTTTGCTGTTGAAGAATTAAAGTGCTGAAGAGTGATGTCACATGCGATGTCGTAACATCACTATACCAGAACATCAGACTTTAATGTGTTTAGGGCTGCACGTGGTTCTGGTGTGTTTGAGATTTTCTGCTAAAGAGATTCAGAGAATGCAGGCGAAAATCAAGGGAGATATATATTCTGTTACAATCTGTTATGAAGATCAGATTGTTACGAATCTAAAGCATAAAGATATGGAGAAGATTCTGATCTAATAAATGAAGATTTATTTGAAGATATGATCAGATTTGTTACAGCTGATATGATATGATTGAAGGCCCAAATTCAGCTGGGATGATATTATAAATAGAGTGCTTGTAACCTAGAATGAGTACGGGTCCAAGATATAGAACCTTAGGGCTTTGTCTAGTGAACCACTCGGGGTGTGAGATGGTCACTAAGGTTATCTCGAAGCCTGTAGGTAAGAGATGTATTGTTCTTGGAGGAAGCTGTTAAGCAACTCTAAGTATTGGTATTAGTCATGAGGGTCATGTCTAGGTTTTGTCATGGAAGTGTGTCTTCTAAAGTCTATGTAATAGAAAAGTTTAAGGAGTCAAGCTATTGATGCAGTGACGGTGTAGTTGACTGCTAGACATCATCGAGATGATTGGAAGTGAGATGGAGTCTCTTACCTAGGGAGGACTTAGGTAGAAGGGTCATTGGGTAGTGATTGAATTAGGTAGATTGTCAACTGGTGTGTTGAGTCTGTAATTTGATACTACTAATAGTGGATTTCCTTCCTGGCTTGGTATGCCCCCAGATGTAGGTTGGTTGAACCGAACTGGGTGAACAATTGATTGTGTTCTTTTACTGTTTCTATTATTGCCTTGTTCAGCAGATTGCGATGTTGTGACATTGCACAAGACATCACACATCTGTACCAGAATTTCAGTAGGAAATGAGGAACTTCAAGATGTATGCTGCAGTTAGATATACAGAAAGCTTATGATACCATTGATTGGTGGGCTCTTGAATGTATCTTAAAGGAGTTGGGATTTCCTCACAAGTTCACTAAATGGATTATGCTTGCTGTGTCTAGTGTGTTTTACAGGTTTAAGATTGGCGGCAAAGTTACAAAGAGTTTGAAGGCCAAGCGAGGCCTTAGACAAGGAGATCCAATCTCCCCTCTTCTGTTTGTGCTGGTGATGGAGTACTTCCATAGAGTGATTCATAAGCTGGACCATATTCCTAATTTTAATTTTCACGCGAAGTGAGAAAGGTATAAAATCATCAATCTGAGATTTGCTGATGATGTACTGCTTTTTACTCGTGGAGATTGTAAATCAGTGGAGCTGCTGATGGAACAGGTAAACACTTTTTTCGAATTCCACTGGTCTTGTTGTTAACCTGATGAAATGCAGGACTTTCCTTGGAGGGGTGACTAGTGATACAAAGGATGAAATACATGCGGTTACTAATTATGTGGAAGGGGAGCTTCCCTTTAGATATTTGGGACCTCTTACGACTAAGAAACTTCCTATCAGTCACTACATGAAGTTGGTTGATCGTATCGTGAACCGTATCCGTCACTGGAGCTCGAAAATGCTGAGTTATGCAGGTAGGCTGCAGTTGATAAATAGTGTCATTTCTTCTATGACAATTTACTGGATGTGGTGCCTTCCGTTTCCGAAGAAAGTGATCCAAGTGATTGATTCCATCTGCAGAACTTTCCTTTGGTCGGGTAAGGATTTAAAGTCAAAAAAATCGCCTATTGCTTGGAAAAAAGTGTGTAGTCCTAAGAGGAATGGTGGTCTCAATATCATATCTTTGAGAGAGTGGAACAAAGCTAGCATTGCTAAGCTTCTCTGGAACCTGTGTAATAGGAAAGAGTTTTTATGGGTTAAGTGGATACACTCCTTCTATTTCAAAAACCATACTGTCCAGCAAGTCCAGATTAGCCAAACCATGTCTTGGATCTTAAAATCAATCCTCAAGCAGAGAGATCTCATGAGCAGGATGAATGATTGGAATTCCATGATAGGGAAATACCAAATTAGCAAAGTTTATGGGTTTCTTAAAGGCGAGGAACCAGTTGTTGAGTGGAAGCATCTGATGTACAACTCTGTTGCGAGGCCAAGAGCGAAATTTATGTTGTGGATGGCTTGCCATAATAGGCTTGCAACGAGAGATAGATTAAAAAAATTTGGGATCATAAGTACGGATGATTGTTATTTTTGTGACCAGGTGGAATCTAATGAGCATCTATTGTTCGGTTGCCCTCCGTTCAAGAAATGTTGGCAAGAAATCTTGGGTTGGATTGGAATAGATTATTCCCCTCATGGTTGGAATGAGGAACTACATTGGATTATGGAAAGGAGCAAAGGAAAAGGTTGGAAGGCTACCCTTGTCCGTAGTGCTGCGGCGGAAACCATATATGAAGTGTGGAGGTATAGAAATAGGAAAGTGTTTGGGGATAGTGTGAATACCATAGAAATTAAAGATATAGTAATTTCCAATATTGTTAATAGGGGATGGGGAAATACTAAATTTAGGAAGAACATTGTTAATCTCCTTATGGTTTAGCTTGTTGGTTTTGTTATTTTGGTGGTTGGGTGTGCTATTTGCCACCTTGTATCTCTTTATTCATTTGGTTTAATAAAGTTTACTTTATTTCCAAAAAAAAAAAAAAATTGTTTTGACACTATTTATAAAAAAAATTGAATCAATAGTAAAGTTGTTCACGTATATAAAAATATTTGAATAAAAAGTAAAGTTGTGCTCGTTTATAACAATAATTTTTTTCGTATAGAAAAATATTTGAATTAACAATGTATTTTTTCAGTATATAAAATATTTTAATCAACAATATATTTTTTTCCCGTATATAAATATTAATTTTGTTTTGACACTATTTATAAAAAAATTGGATCAATAGTAAAGTTGTTCCCGTATATAAAATATTTGAATCAAAAGTAAAGTTGTGCCCGTTTATAACAATATTTTTTCTCGTATATAAAATATTTGAATTAACAATGTATTTTTCCGTATATAAAACATTTTAATCAACAATATATTTTTTTCATATATAAATATTAATTTTGTTTTGACACTATTTATAAAAAAAATTGAATCAATAGTAAAGTTGTTCACGTATATAAAAATATTTGAATCAAAAGTAAAGTTGTGCTCGTTTATAACAATAATTTTTTTCGTATAGAAAATATTTGAATTAACAATGTATTTTTTCCGTATATAAAATATTTGTATCAATAATATATTTTTTTCCCATATATAAATATTAATTTTGTTTTGACACTATCTATAAAAAAATTTGATCAATAGTAAAGTTGTTCCCGTATATAAAATATTTGAATCAAAAGTAAAGTTGTGCCCGTTTATAACAATATTTTTTCTCACATATAAAATATTTGAATTAACAATGTATTTTTTCCGTATATAAAATATTTTAATCAACAATATATTTTTCCCATATATAAATATTAATTTAGTTTTGACACTATTTATAAAAAAAATTGAATCAATAGTAAAGTTGTTCACGTATATAAAAATATTTGAATCAAAAGTAAAGTTGTGTCTGTTTATAACAATAATTTTTTCGTATAGAAAAATATTTGAATTAACAATGTATTTTTTCCGTATAAAAAATATTTTAATCAACAATATTTTTTTTCCCGTATATAAATATTAATTTTGTTTTGACACTATTTATAAAAAAATTGGATCAATAGTAAATTTGTTTCCGTATATAAAATATTTGAATCAAAAGTAAAGTTGTTCCCGTTTATAACAATGTTTTTTCTCGTATATAAAATATTTGAATTAACAATGTATTTTTCCCGTATATAAAATATTTTAATCAATAATATATTTTTCCCATATATAAATATTAATTTTGTTTTGAAACTATTTATAAAAAAATTTGAATCAATAATAAAGTTGTTCCCGTATATAAAAATATTTGAATCAAAAGTAAAGTTGTGCTCGTTTATAACAATAATTTTTTTCGTATAGAAAAATATTTGAATTAACAATGTATTTTTTCCGTAGATAAAATATTTTAATCAACAATATATTTTTTTCCCGTATATAAATATTAATTTTGTTTTGACACTATTTATAAAAAAATTGGATCAATAGTAAAGTTGTTCCCGTATATAAAATATTTGAATCAAAAGTAAAGTTGTGCCCGTTTATAACAATATTTTTTCTCGTATATAAAATATTTGAATCAACAATGTATTTTTCCCGTATATATAATATTTTAATCAACAATATATTTTTTCTATATATAAATATTATTTTTTTTTTACACTATTTATAAAAAAAATTGAATCAATAGTGAAGTTGTTCACGTATATAAAAATATTTGAAACAAAAGTAAAGTTGTGCCCGTTTATAACAATATTTTTTTTGTATAGCAAAATATTTGAATTAACAATGTATTTTTTCCGTATATAAAATAGTTTAATCAACAGTATATTTTTTTCCCGTATATAAATATTAATTTTGTTTTGACACTATTTATAAAAAAAATTGGATCAATAGTAAAATTGTTCCCGTATATAAAATATTGGCTTAAATGCACTTTTGGTCCCCCTAGTTTAGATTTTTTACACTTTCGGTCCCCCTATTACAAAACCTGCGATTTTGGTCCCTACATTTTGATGGTCTTTGCAATTTTGTGGTCCCTCTCCAATTTTGCTCCAAAACCGTACATGAACAGTGCACTGTTCGTGTACGGACATGCACTGTTCATGTACGGACATGTACTGTTCATGTACTGTTTTGGAGCAAAATTGGAGGGGACCACAAAATTGCAAAGACCATCAAAATGTAGGGACCAAAATCGCAGGTTTTGTAATAGGGGGACCGAAAGTGTAAAAAATCTAAACTAGGGGGATCAAAAGTGCATTTAAGCCTAAAATATTTGAATCAAAAGTAAAGTTGTGCTCGTTTATAACAATATTTTTTCGCGTATATAAAATATTTGAATTAACCATGTATTTTTCCCGTATATAAAATATTTTAATCAACAATATATTTTTCTCATATATAAATATTAATTTTGTTTTGACACTATTTATAAAAAAAAATTGAATCAATAGTGAAATTGTTCACATATATAAAAATATTTGAATCAAAAGTAAAGTTGTGCCCGTTTATAACAATAATTTTTTTCGTATAGAAAAATATTTGAATTAACAATGTATTTTTTCCGTATATAAAATATTTGAATCAACAATATATTTTTTTCCCGTATATAAATATTAATTTTGTTTTGACACTATTTATAAAAAAATTGGATCAATAGTAAAGTTGTTCCCGTATATAAAATATTTGAATAAAAAATAAAGTTGTGCCCGTTTATGAGAAACACCCTAATGGTCGTATCTGGGTGCTATGGAACCCAAAGGAGGTAGACATCAAAGTCACTCAGATAGCTGAACAATTTGTGCATGCTGAGGTTTATAGCCGGGATCGTACTCTGCAATATGAGGCATCAGTCCTTTATGCTTACAACCAATTAGATCAAAGGAAAACACTTTGGAACCAGATAGAGGAAATGGGCAAGCATATCAGAAATCCTTGGATAATTCTTGGAGATTTTAATAACGTTCTGACCTGTCATGATAGGATAGGGGGCAATGAGGTGCAAGAGAATGAATACCGCGATTTGAGAGACATGATGAGTAGCTTGGGATTGTTTGAGGCCACGACTAAAGGTAACCACTACACTTGGTCCAACAGACAAAATTCGGGACTGATATATTCTAGAATTGATCGGGTAATTGGAAATGCGGAATGGTTTCAAAGGTTTAATGAAGCAATTGTAGAGGTGTTGACTCCAAACATTTCGGATCACTCCCCCTTAAGGATTATTATGCAGACGGAACCCCGTGTTCACAGACGGTTATTCAAATTCATTAACTGCATAACGCAGGAACCAGATTTCTTGCCAATGGTTTCCAACTGCTGGCACCAAGAAATTCAGGGCCCGCCCATGGTTAAATTATGGAAAAAACTCAAAAGATTACAAACTACTTTGAGACCTCTAACTCGGAAAATGACAACCATTCAGGAACAAATGCTTCAGACGAGACAAGACTTACTACAAGCTCATGAGAAACTGCAACACAACCCGTTTGATCATGAGACTATTAAACAGGTTCAACTGCAGACGGAAAAACTTGTCAACCTCAACCAGCTGGAAGAAACCATCCTCAGACAGAAAGCCAAAGTGAATTGGCTCAAACTAGGTGACCACAATAATAAGTATTTACATGCAACAGTTAAAGATAAGAACAAAACGAAAGGGCTGTACACTTTAATGTCGCTGCAAGGTGAAGAGCTCAGCACCCACGATAGTATTGTAAAAGAGATCCTTGACTTTTACTATGGATTGGTTGGCACAAATGCACCTGCACTGAAAAACATTGATATTACTGCTATCAGAAATGGCAGAATCCTGAATAGAGAGCAAGCTCTTTTCTTAATTCAACCAATACAACAGAAGGAGATAGTGGATGCACTAAACCAAATTGGAGACACCAAGGCCCCAGGACTAGATGGTTTTAATTCTCATTTTTTCAAGAAAGCATGGCCAATAGTTAAAACTGATGTCGAGGCGGCTGTAATGGATTTTTTCACCACAGGAGCTTTGTTTCGACCAATCAACTGCTCTCTTGTAACTCTCATCCCTAAAGCACCTACTGCTACGACTGTTAAAGACATGAGACCCATAGCATGTTGTAGTACCGTCTATAAGATCATCTCCAAGATTTTGACAAAAAGATTGGGGCAAGTCATTCATCATGTGGTGGATAACTCTCAGGCAGCCTTCATCCCTGGGAGAGCAATCCAAGATAACATCATTCTGGCTCAGGAGCTGGTAAAGGGCTATAATAGAAAGAATATTTCTCCGAGATGCATGGTACAAATGGATGTCACCAAAGCGTATGACACGGTGGAATGGAGTGCACTGCAGCAGATTATGATGAAGCTTGGCTTCCCACACATCTTCGTCAAGTGGATAATGGCGTGTGTTACAAAAGTGTCTTATAGATATTCTCTTAATGGCAGACCTACTGGTATTTTAAAAGCGAAGAGAGGCCCGCGACAAGGAGATCCAATCTCCCCTCTCCTCTTTGTCCTTATCATGGAATATCTCCACAGAACCCTCAAGAGTTTGGAGAATAACCCTGACTTCAATTATCACCCCAAATCTAACAAACTAAACATTATTGATTTATGTTTTGCAGATGACATTCTGGTGTTCCTTCGAGGTGATGCAGGCTCGCTACAATTACTGATGGCCAAAATGAAGCAATTCTCATAAGCAACCGGGTTGAAGATCAGTAATCCAAAGAGCAAAATATTTTTTGGAGGCGTGGACATAGAAACTCGACTGAGAATGCAGCAACTCACAGGCTTTGATGTCGGAGAATTGCCCGTTAAATACTCGGGTTCCTCTACATAGCAGGAAACTTACTATCCACCAATGCCAACTGATCATTGACAAGATGCTGCAAAGACTCCACCACTGGAGTACTAGATTGCTATCCTACGCAGGTAGGCTTCAACTAATAAAAAGTGTTTTGTTCTCTATTTCAAACTATTGGTTGCAAACACTCCCGCTACCGAAAGCTGTTCTAAACACATCGAAGGTTTATGCAGACGGTTCCTATGGACCGGAAAGAATGAACCTAGTAAAAAGACACCTATCTCTTGGGATCACATTTGTGATCCGACGGCTGCGGGGGGTATGAACGTGATAGCATTAGCAGAATGGAACAAGGCTGCTATTGGAAAATTACTATGAGATATTTGGCATAAAAAAGATAAACTCTGGGTCCAATGGGTGCAAACCTATCATCTGAAAACCAATACCATAGAGACGTACCAGCCTGGTATCAACGTTTCCTGGATTGTAAAAGCAATTGTCAAGATTCGAGATGATGTGATCAATTCAACTTGCTGGCAGGATATGCAGAAGAGGGATAAATACTGCACCAAGAAAATCTATCGTCTACTACGGGGCCCCAAACCGGAAGTGCAGTGGAAGAACATTCTAATTAGAAATTACGCTAGGCCTCGTGCAATTTTCACCACTTGGCTAGCGTGCAATAACATGCTCTTTACGAAAGACAGGCTACTCCATTTTGGTATACCAACTGATGGTACATGCACGTTCTGTACCCAAAGGGAGACATGCCACCATCTCTTTTTCGAGTGCAACTTTACCAACTCGATCTGGGCTACAATGCTAACGTGGATAGGCATTACAAGACGACCGTATGGATGGGATACAGAACTACAATGGCTCGCACATGTCGTGAGGAGAAAAGGAAGCAAAAGAAATTTAATTAAAATGGCTGTAACGGAAACCATATACAGCATTTGGAATCTAAGAAACAAGATCATTTTTCAAGGAGAAAGTAAGGAAAATTACAATATAGAAGAGACTAAACAGGTCCTCCTGAGACGAGCTGAGGCAAATGGAAAACTGAAAAGATTGTGTAACTAGTTATTATTGTCATTTGGAGCCGGGATCCTAGGATCGGCAATACCTTGTAATGTATATTTTTTTATAATGAAAATTTCTTTCTATTCAAAAAAAAAAAAAAAATTTAATCAACAATATATTTTTTTCCCATATATAAATATTAATTTTGTTTTGACACTATTTATAAAAAAATTGGATCAATAGTAAAATTATTACCATATATAAAATATTTGAATCAAAAGTAAAGTTGTGCTCGTTTATAACAATATTTTTTTCGTATAGAAATATATTTGAATTAACAATGTGTTTTTTCCGTATTTAAAATATTTTAATCAACAATATATTTTTTTCCCGTATATAAATATTAATTTTGTTTTGACACTATTTATAAAAAAATTGGATCAATAGTAAAGTTGTTCCCGTATATAAAATATATGAATCAAAAGTAAAGTTGTGCCCGTTTATAACAATATTTTTTCTCGTATATAAAATATTTGAATTAACAATGTATTTTTTCCGTATATAAAATATTTTAATCAACAATATATTTTTCCCATATATAAATATTAATTTTGTTTTGACACTATTTATAAAAAAAATTGAATCAATAGTAAAGTTGTTCACGTATATAAAAATATTTGAATCAAAAGTAAAGTTGTGCTCGTTTATAACAATAATTTTTTTCGTATAGAAAAATATTTGAATTATCAATGTATTTTTTCTGTATATAAAATATTTGAATCAACAATATATTTTTTTCCCATATATAAATATTAATTTTGTTTTGACATTATTTATGAAAAAATTGGATCAATAGTAAACTTGTTTCCGTATATAAAATATTTGAATCAAAAGTAAAGTTGTGCCCGTTTATAACAATATTTTTTCTCGTATATAAATATTTGAATTAACAATGTATTTTTTCCGTATATAAAATATTTTAATCAACAATACATTTTTCCCATATATAAATATTAATTTTGTTTTGACATTATTTATAAAAAAAATTGAATCAATAATAAAGTTGTTCGCATATATAAAAAGATTTAAATCAAAAGTAAAGTTGTGCTCGTTTACAACAATAATTTTTTTCGTATAGAAAAATATTTGAATTAACAATGTATTTTTTCCGTATATTAAATATTTTAATCAACAATATATTTTTTTTCCGTATATAAATATTAATTTTGTTTTGACACTATTTATAAAAAAATTGGATCAATAGTAAAGTTGTTCCCGTATATAAAATATTTGAATCAAAACTAAAGTTGTGTCCGTTTATAACAATATTTTTTCTCGTATATAAAATATTTGAATTAACAATGTATTTTTCCCGTATATAAAATATTTTAATCAACAATATATTTTTCCCATATATAAATATTAATTTTGTTTTGACACTATTTATAAAAAAAATTGAATCAACAGTGAAGTTGTTCACGTATATAAAAATATTTGAATCAAAAGTAAAGTTGTGCCCGTTTATAGTAATATTTTTTTCGTATAGAAACAAATTTGAATTAACAATGTATTTTTTCCTTATATAAAATATTTTAATCAACAATATATTTTTTTCCCGTATATAAATATTAATTTTGTTTTGACACTATTTATAAGAAAATTGGATCAATAGTAAAGTTGTTCCCGTGTATAAAATATTTGAATCAAAAGTAAAGATGTGTCCGTTTATAACAATATTTTTTCTCGTATATAAAATATTTGAATTAACAATGTATTTTTCCCGTATATAAAATATTTTAAATAACAATATATTTTTTCCATATATAAATATTAATTTTGTTTTGACATTATTTATAAAAAAATTTGAATCAATAGTGAAGTTGTTCACGTATATAAAAAGATTTGAATCAAAAGTAAAGTTGTGCTCGTTTATAACAATAATTTTTTTCGTATAGAAAAATATTTGAATTAACAATTTATTTTTTCCGTATATAAAATATTTTAATCAACACTATATTTTTTTCCCGTATATAAATATTAATTTTGTTTTGACACTATTTATAAAAAAATTTGGATCAATAGTAAAGATGTTTCTGTATATAAAATATTTGAAATAAAAGTAAAGTTATATTGTTTTAATAATAAAATTGAAAATTTTAGTATACAAAGATCAAATAAAAAATATTTTGATGTGGTGACAGACAAGCATACAAGAGTATTTTAGACTTTTTTTAAAACACATTCCTTTGTTATATTATAGATAAAAGACAATAATCGTACCACATGGCATGCTGAGTCTGAGATCAGAACGCCAGAATAAAAAGAACAAGAGGGGTGCACACACATCCACTTTCCGGGAAAGAATTAGCTACCTTTCCTATTAAGTAAATTTTGTACCTTTAGTATTAAATACAATGCCATATGTATATAAACAAATGATAAAATAATTATTTTTAGTGACAGAATGATTCTTTAGAGAAAGATAGACTCAAAGACATCAAAGGTATTGGCCTCAAAGGTAGCCAATCCTTTTCCCCACTTTCCAAGGGTTCCTCTGTTATGATATAGTACAAAATAGTGAAAGTGTAAGAAAAATTCAAAATAAAAGAGTCATGTGCACAGGCACAATAGTTATGATGATGTGGCATTTTGGTTAAAAGTTTGAATAATTTGAAATCGATCCCTATTAAAGTTTATGATTTATTTAGGCAAATTCTTATCTACTTGGGTAAAAAGTCCATGTGTTCACTTTATTTTATTTTCAGTATTGGAAACTATTATTATATAATTGCAAACTTGCCACAAATATATATTAAATGTAAATTATTATTTCCAATTCAATTGGGTATTTACTCTTTCACATTCTTTTACATAATTTAATTTATCTTTTAATTGTTGGCAAGTCTTCATTAGCCATCATGTTTACCTTCTTACCTTTTGTATTTGTTAATCAACTTCATACTTTTAAAGGTTATAATTTTTTCCTTTTATAAAAAGCTTACAAATATTTTATTTTTGATATTGTTAAATATATTAGAAAAATATTAAAATAAACTATTAATCTATTTATTATATTTAAAAATAAGCTAATAAATTCAGATAATAAATTAAATATGAACGAGATTTTTTAACAAAATATATATATTAAAATGATTGACAATCAATTTAAAACTTAATTTACCGTTCATAAATTTAAAGGGCTAGATTTTCTTTAAAAAAATGAAGAATTAGATTACAATTTTCAACATTTCTTTAAAAAGAATTAATGTATTACTTACTTTTACAAAACACATCAATGCATTGAAAAGGGAATATATTGTCTCGACAAAAAAAAAGAGAATATATAATAAATTATTTGCTTAATAGTTTTTTTGTCCTATAAGTTTGCGAATTTTTTATTTTGATTTCTATAAGTTTTTTTTTTGTTTTAGTCCTTATATTTTACTATGTGTACTAGTAAAAAATCCGTGCGGTCTGGATTCACATCACACTTCTACCAAACCATCATTTTAAATTTTGAATTCATTCTTCAATTGGTTAACATTGACATAGTTACAAATATATGCTAATATTATGCATCAACTTTTAAGCATTTATAACAACAGCAAGAGAAATATTTAAAAGATGAATATTAAAATGAACACTTTACAACTGGTATTCATAGATACGTTTACATCTACCCGTGAATCCAGATGAGTTAACAGTTGAATTCAGATGAGTTAATTTTAAAACTTCAGATTTGAATAAAATCATTTTTCCAATCAAAATAACATTACTTTTTAGATATTAGTCAAATTTTCCAAACCTAAAATTTATAACTGCTTCCCGTCAGATATCAATTTTAAATCTTTATTATTATATCATATTTACACTCCATGTTATCTTGAAAATAAAAGTAAATTGATACGTTTAATAATATTAAATCTGTTTGATTTTGTCTACCAAACTATCATTTTTAAAGTTTGAATTCATTATTCAATTGGTTAACATTCACATAGTTACAAATATATACTAATAATATGCGCCAAATTTTAACTGTAGCAAGAGAAATGTTTAAAAGATGGACATTAAAATGAACAGTCTACAACATAGCCTCTCATAGATACGTTTACATCTACTCGTGAATCCAGATGAGTAAACAAAACTCAGTTGAATCCAGATGACTTAATTTTAAAACTACAAATTTGAATAAAATCATTTTTCCAATTCAAATAACATTACTTTTTAGACATTAGTCAATTTTTCTATACCTAAAATTTATAACAGTTTCCCGTCAAATATCAGTTTTAAAATCTTCTTATTATATCATATTTACAATTTTTCTCAACCTACAATATATATGACAGCTCCCCGTCAAATTTCAATTATAAATGAATATCTACACTTCATGATATCTTGAAAATAAAAGTAAATTGATACGTTTAATAATAGTTAATCTGTCTGATTCTGTGCTAATATTCAACACTTTTCTATAGCAACAATTTGAAATTATAAAAAAATTTAAATAAAATAATTTATTACAACTTTTAAATTATAAAAAAATAAAATATATTTATAATATATTTATTATAATTAATTAAAATTAAAGTTGTTATTATTTTTAATTTTTATGAAATAACAAAGGTTCATAATACAATATACATTTGAAATAAAATAAAGACGTGTCCTTTCAAATCTTTTTAACAAATCTTCATAAAATAATAATAGAATATTATTTTAACTTATATATAAAATAATTATATTATATGAATTTGATTTTATATATTAATTCATGATTGCATCTACTATAATAAATTATATAATATATTTATATTCCTTATATAAATAAATCTACTATAATAAATGGGCTAAAAAATAATTCACACATTTTACTAATTGAAATAAGATATAAAATATAAACTATAATCAAACATTTATAGAAAATACACAAATTTAAGATACAATCTTTATTACATTTAATAATTTAACAATATGTTCAATTTTACTATTGTAATTAAAATTTGTAATTTATGCATTTAATTTTTAATTGAATACCAGAAATTTATATTAACATTTTTTCATTATATTATAAAATTTTATGGATAGAAATAAAATTTTATTTTTTATTATATTATAAAGATAGAAATAAATTTTTATTTTTCATTAAAATAAAATGATATAATAATCATAAGTGACTTTATTAATTAATTTAAACACATTTAAATAAGATATTAAATTGACTTAAATTACTATAAATAAAAGATGTCAATGAAATAAAGACGTCTATTAATTTCTAGTGTAATCTGAATTTTAACCAATTTTAATAAAATAATTTAAATCTTAGAATGATGTGTTACATATGATAGAGTAACTGTCACCTCACATGAAAAATTGGATAAATTAATGTTATAGCAATAATAATAAAATAAAACAATAAATGGTAAAACCTAATTGAAAGGAGAAAATCAAGGTCTATGGAGTGTAACAAACCATTAATTATTTGAGAAAATAAAACTCCTATTAAAAATTATTATTGATAAACAATAAAAAGTAAATGGAAAGGATCAAAATAACACGTGACCACATAACTCAGTGTCCTCTTCACTTTTTATCATATTTAATTATATTTAATTCTAAAAATTTATTAAACCTATTTTAGATATTAGCCCATTTTTCCAAACCTAAAATATATGACTTCTCCCCTCAAATGCTTAAAAGTTTCTATATTTAATATATATTATTCTAATAATAATAATTACAATTATTACAATTAATGTATATTATTTTCTACGTTTTTATAAAGAGACAAAACTTACTTTTGATGAGCTGATAAAATTTTATGTTATGTGTACGAATTAAATAAAATGATAATACATAATTGTAGAAATGTAAAAAGAATGATAAATTTATCTTTTTCATATCAAATTTTTGTATTTTTCTATCATAATGATCTCATGTTCTTTTATCATACAAAAAATATTCATAACATTTTTTAGTATAAATGATAATGTTTTATCATAAAATAAACACTAACATTTTTTGATAAATTGAAATTTTAATATAATTTATTATATTTTAATAGTAGTTTTAATTATAGTTAATATATTACTAAAATTTAAAATTTTGTAACAATTTTCAATATTAATAAATTTTTTCTCATTATCGTGATTTTTTTCTTGAATACTCCCTTTAAAATATATATTCCATAGAAAAAAGAGAAACTTAATAATACAATATAATATAAGAATGGTTTATTCTCTTTTATATTTAGAGTGAGATCTTCAAGTTAATTAATATTATTTTCTTGAGAAAACAATCAGATATGTGAAAATTTGCTCAAAGAAAAGAAAAAATTAATATTATAAATAATGCAAAATTATTACAATTTAATACAAATCTTAAATTGTAGATAAATAAAATATATTAATAATATATTTATTATAATAGAAATTAAAATTAAGAATTACAGTTGTTATTATTTTTACCTTTTATAGAAGAGCAAAGGTTCATAATCCTATATATCTTTAAACTATTATTTTATACGTATTCTGCAACTAAACTTTCGATATGGCTTTTCATTTATTTTAATTATCTTAAAATAACAATAAAAACGTTGTCTCATTTTTCTTAATAATATTGAAAAAGAGTAACTATGGATTCATTCTCATATATAGTCCCTAAACTATAAGAATATAATAAATACTCTTTAAACTATTACTATGAATCCTATATAGTCCCTAAATTTTATTTTTCATTAAAATAAAATATTATAATAATCATAAGTGAATTTATTAATTAATTTAAACATATTTAAATAAGATAATAAATTAATTTAAATTCCTATAAATAAAAGGTGTCAATGAAATAAAAGTGTCTACTAATTTCTAATGTCTATAGGAGTGTGTCAGCCAACCCCTCTTTATGACTCATTCAAAACATAAACCAACCATTAATTATTTTAGAAAATAAAACTCTTATTAAAGATTATTTTTGAAAAAAAATGGGAAAAGGTAAATAGAAATGATCAAAATAACTAACGACCACTTGACTCAGTCTCTTCTTCATATATAATTCCATTTTTATCATCAATAAAATCATATTATTCAGTATTATTTTAGTAAACATATATAATTTAAATTTTTAAACAATAATTGTTATAGAATACCAACAATTGGAATGAAAAAGAAAGAATGGAATCTTTCATATCTTCTCTTTGTTGATTACAACACAAATGAAAAAAAAATGGTAAATGCCAAAATCTTACAAAGTCATTAAAAAATTAATTATGAATTAAAAAGCAGTGAACAAAACTCCAAAAACGAAGACATCTTTTTGCAACACTTGTTCAACATATCTTTTGATGAATCTCACACAACTTGTTCAAGAAAATTCAACAATGTCATTGAACCTCATGTTGAGGTATAAAACTTGTTTAATCAATGGATAGAACCCTAATAGCCTGAGGCACAACCTGAAACTCAAAAATTCATCAAATACAAAATATAAAATTTCAAAAACACAAAAATTAGAAAATAAGAGGAGAATCAAGCAAACCTTAGTTGGTTCCCATTGCTTGAAAATTGCATTAATGTTCAAATAGTTTCTCTGCAAAATTGAAAAATACACAGATGAGTTAACAAAAGTAAACTTTTTTAGGAGTATAAGAATAGTTTCGGATAGAACAATTTCGGATATACCTAATTAGTGCTCCTGAGATGATTTACAAATATTTCAAGTTTGTCTCTCCCATATAGCTATAAAAGTCAAAAACAAACTAAGGTTTGAAACGACAAAGATTTAGGTATTCCAGCTAGCTGAAGGAACCAAATAAAAACAGAACAGGACAAACAGAAGAAAAATAGTTACCTCAAGAACCAAGGTTGTCACCATGACAATACAAACATTACCATCAATGTTAACCATATGACGCCTAACTTTCTCAAGTAAATTGCTCAATGCACTCTGTAAGGTGAACTATGTCAGCTTCAAGGGTGCCCAAAAGTTAAATGCCTGTTCCACTTCCTATTAGAAAACAAAGATAATAGTAAATAAAATAGTGCAACATCATTTTAACTTGTTATTAAGATGTGAGAGTCTTAAAATGTACAACTGCCGTGAAAATGTAAACATGTTTAATTCATGAACAATCCCACAAATTTATTTAAAGAAGAAGAAATTTAGCTTGGGAATTTCATCGAAGACTTGGTGTGCGACGGTAAAACGACAATCTTTTCACCATTTCACAAGCTGTAACTTGAGCATAAAATCAACAACAACAATACATAACACATGAAACAACTGAAACGGAAAATGGAATCACAAGTTAATCAAAATCGAAAAAACTTAGAACATCGATGCGGAAGCTTACCGTAAAATTTTCTTCTTCAATCGCTCTTTATGTTCTTTGAAATGCCAGAACGATCTTCAACATCAAATGCACGATGTCCACCATTCTCCTCTGCATTCAGACGTGTGTACCAAATCCGTTAGGGTTTAGGGTTTAGATACAAATTCAACAAAATCAAACAAAGAAGCATCATATAATCAAAGCAAGTGAAAATGAGGAAAATGTAAATGGAAGAGGAAAAAAAAGATTGAATTGTGCGATAAGTATGCGTAAGACAACATAGAAGATGAAAAACATACAGTGTGAAAGAAGATGGAAGAAGGTGTTGTGTGATATGCAGAGAATCCCATATATTTTAATCGTGTACATTGATTAGAAATATGGAAAATTGTGAGACTTTTCATTGCCCAAGTACTAATTAAGTCTGAATAAAGTGTAATAGTCATTTTATTAGAAATTTAAATTAAAAAAATATCCCTAAAAATTATCATAGTGACACATCACACGCATTAATTACTAAATGCACAAAATGGTAGTAATTTTTAATTAGACATATTTAACCTTGGAATAAGAAAAGTTTAAGTGTAAACACAAAAGGGTACAGGTGGCAATTCCAGGTACTATTCTTTTAATAGATAGATATTGATACCTTTTAGTTCTTAAAGTCAAAATTTGTAGAAAAAATTAAAAAAAAATCGCAGGACACCTGCGGATTTTAGTTTTAGGGAGTAAAACGCATGCGAAAAGTGAGATATAGAGACCCATACAAAAAAAAAACTTACAGGAACCAAAATAAAAAATTCGCTAACTTACAAGGATCAAAAGACTATTTAAACCTAAATTATTAATCTATTTATTATATTTAAAAATAAGCTAATATTATTTAATTAATTTTATTTTAGAATTATATTATCTTTTATTTATTATTTCTCTTTGCTAAAAACCATATCAAATACGTAGAAATAAATTCAAGATTTAAATAAATTAGAATTTTAAATTAATTAAAGATAATAAATAATTTTATATTTGTACTTATTCACAGATTTAATCAAGTTAAATCGAGAGTTAACACGAGACTCTATTTTTTTTATTTTAAATAAACAAGAACAAAATTATTATTAATAATATTGAAATTTATAACTATTTTATACTTATTTCATATATAATTTGAGTAATATCTTTTGAATCGAGATGAAATTTTAAATTGGTTAATCTCAAACTAATTGAACTTTTACACTATGTTGAACTTAAGAACCAATGTGAGCTTTTACACAGGTTAATTTTGAATCGACAAAACTTTTAATCGGGCTGAGCTAATAAACTGTTGTGGAGATTTTGATGGATAATCTTCCCGAACTAACAAAGAGTTTTTCTTCTGGGCAAAACTCATGAATCAAACTGAGACTTCCTAAGACAACTCCCAAAGCAAAAATAAAACTTTTTATTGATTTATCTCGCAACTAAACAACTTCTTATAGAAGAAATATTTACTCAAGAGATGATACACTCTTGATAAATTACAATTAAACCCTCACCAAAAATAATGATCCTCACTTAGACTTAAGAATACTCTTGAAGCACTACGCGTAAATTTATGTGAGAAAAAAAAGTGAGATCAAAGCTCGTTTTCTGAGTGGTTTGAAACTGCAAAAAACTCTCTACTTGTGAATTGTGATATGGGAAGGTGAAGGTGTAACGCCCCGGTTTTTGTTAGATTTATTTAATCGAGTCGATTTAATTATTTTTATTTTTATTTTTATATTATTTTATTCTTAACTTTTATTTTGGCAATATATTATTTTTCATTGTGATTATGTTTTATCGCATTTTGGGAGCGTTTGCGAGATATTTGAGTGTAGGGGTATTTTGGTCTTTTACTTGGGTAGATATTATTGTTTTTCATTTAAATAGAAATATAGAGGTTAGAAAGAGATAAAAAGAAGAGAAGAGAAAAGGAGAGTGAGAAGAAGAAAAAGAGGAAAACTTGGAGAGTAAGAAATCGATTCAACCGACACTTCGAAGCACGATTAATCGGGTAAGGGTGCGAAACTCGGTTATGTTATGCTTGTGTATGAATATGTATGTGTGTGTTTGAATGTTCTCTGTAATACCCCGTATTATCTAAATGCTCAATTGGATATCAGATGAGACCGGGTGAGAATCCATGTGCTCTATTTTTGGTAAATTGGATTAATGGAATATTCTAAGTATTTTAAGTATTATCAATTGGGATCAATAGAGCAACTTGTGAACTCCGAAGAGATCAATTATTTTATTAAAGAGACGGATTATTATTTATTAACCCGAGAAAGTAATTTTATGGAATTTCTAATAATTGATCAATTGGGTTGAGACGACAAAATATCAATTGGAGATATTTTATCCTGTTGGATTTATATTATATAATAATAGTATTATATATATATATATATATATATATATATATATATATATATATATATATATATATATATATATTGTTAGAAAAGGAAAGAAAAAAAAAATAGAAAGAAAGAGGAAGAAGAGAAGGAAGAGAGAAAGGAGAAGAGGAAGAGGGAAAGCTTGGGAAAAGCTCGTGGATCATTATTCATCATCTTCTTCAAACTCCTCTTCGGTTACCAGGTGGGTTCTAGTTAGACACTCTAAGTCTAGAAATATAATAATTGAACTTAAGTTAGATTGAGAGAAAATGAATTCTAACGGATGAAATTCGATATAAATCGCGTTGTATGATTACACTGTGTTTAGGAACAATTATTAGTACTTGTTTTGCTGTTAAAAAATTGATTTGGGGATGAAAAATTGGATTTTTGGGTGAAAATTCGTAACAGCAACGCAGCAGGAAAAATTATAGGTTTCGCTGCCCATACGCGTATGGGACAGGGCAATACGCGTATGACAATGAAGGAAAGTAGGCAATACGCGTATGGGGCTGGGCAATACGCGTATGGCTTAGGGCAATACGCGTATGGCTCAGGGCAATACGCGTATGGCCAGCAAGGGTGCAAAATGTTGTCTTTTCGCGACTACTTTTCTTGTTAAGTCCGTAACTTTTGATCCGTTTATCCGTTTTGAATGTTCTTTATATCGTTGGAAAGCTAATAAAATGTACTTTCTTATTAAAATGGTTTTAAGATCGTTGTCCGATTTAATTATGTCAGGATTTTGGAATAGAGTCGTGTGGTCGACTTTTATCGTTTAATGGTGGGTAATTGTTATTGAATTATGTGCTTCCATTACGCGATTGATAGTTATTTTGCCTATGTTATTATTGTTAAACATGGTTGTATATTTATGCATGTTAAAATATGAATTCGGAAGAGTGAGGAAACTTTACCCCAAAACAAATGGTAGAGTAAGATTGTTATAATTCTAGGTTGTGAATAGAATTGTGAAACACTAGTATGGAACATGTGCGTAAACCTTTGTGGTTGTGATAAGGCACTGTGGCCTTGTGATTGTCGAATACAATCACGTCGTGTGTTTATTAATCATAACCGGTTATTACTTTTGATAGTGCGTTTCATGGGTCTCGAGCTCCTCTGAAACATATGCACCATTACTTGGCAGGTTTGATTCCCGCGTGTAGTACGAATGGAACCTAAGGGTAGAGACTTGTGATGGTTAACAGGCCATGAGAAGTGGCGGTTCATGGCTAACAGGCCGTTGTTCCTGAATCTATTTCGTATGTCAAGTAATTTCGAGGATCCATGACCCGGGTCGTCTTCTAGACGTAGAAGCGGACGGGAAAAGGGGATGTCTTGGTATGGTTATTGATTAGCGGAATTCTTGAGTTAACAGGCTCAGGACATATTCCGATTCGTAAGGAATCTTGAGTTAACAGGCTCAGGGCGTAATTCCTTTCGTGTGATTCTGATGAGTTTATAGACTCATGAGATGTTTCCATATAGGGTGAGATTGTGAGATCGTGTACTCAAAGTCATTTCCCTTCCCCTTGACTTGAGTTAGGATTGATAGAACCTTGTACAGCCGAGAGAATCTATAGGATAGGGAACTCACTGAGATTTGATGTATCTCACCCCACTATAGTTGCTTTATTTCAGGTGCAGGTTTGGTTACAAGTGGAGCGATGCTCAGATGTTTCAAGAGAAGCTTAGTTAAGCTTATTCCGCTGTGTATTCTTTTATTGTATACAATTGAGGATATTGTATATTATTCTTAGTTTTTATTATTTTGGGCTAGTTTCCATGACTTGTGCCATGCAGTGTATTTATGTTTTAGAAATGGACAAGTATGTGAACTATGCCATTAGGCGCTTTTGATGTGTCAGTACCAATAAAGTGCTTGTATTGTATTATTCTAGATATATATTATACAGGGCATTACAGTTGGTATCAGAGCAGGTTGTATCCTCGACCTAGTCTTGAAACATCATAAGTAAATCTATTCCTGCCTCTTAAGTGTGTCTTGCCATCATGAAACTTAATATCATACTATGTAGTGTTGGGTCTGATCAACCTAATACTATGTATGTGATAGGTAGAATCATGGTTGAGCGACCACGAGGACTCCGAGGTGTTGTCGGAACTTGTGTTGTGAGGGTTGGCTCAAGCCAAGAGTTAGTAGTAAGGAGTTTTGGTCAGCTCAGTTGAGATCTTGGTAGAAGTCGTGCATGGGTAGCATGGGAATGAAAGAGTGGTGCGTTGTTAAGCAATCCTTTGGAATGGATGGAGTCTGAAAGTTGAGGACCTCTACCGGACGATGGGTCAAAGTATCAAGGATTATGTAAAATTGCTGGTGGATCTGGATTGACCACTAGTAGGGATAAGGATTTCAAGTAATCTCATTCCGTGGAAAAGAAAAGTTGTTTTATGGAATGTGTGATGTAAAGTCCGGAAGTGAGATAAGTATTGGTTCCTCAGTTTTAAGGTCGCTATGGTATCTTGAATAGGCGAGAGTACCTTAAGGAATGTGTTCGGAACAACATCTTCCAATTGGTTTAAGATTGAGAGTTAAGGGCGTTCGGCTTCTATGGGAACCCAAGTGGTAGGGAAGTGTGTGAGGGAACACTAGGATGTGTTTACATGCTTCAAGTGAAATAAAGTATGTGCCGGACGAAGAGTACGAGATGAATTGTGTATCTTCAGTATGTAGAGAAATTAAGTTCTAGATATTACTTCAGGATTTTTTTCTGTATTCGATGAGAGACCAATTAGGAATTTTTGGAAATGTTAAATTACCCAAGGAACAGTATAAGGTATTGTGTTGAAGAAAGAATGAGCTTCATTAAGTAACAGAAAGTGTAGTGGTACGAACCGGAACAAGTTGTATTAAGAAATAGAGTAAGAATCTTGGACTTAGGAAAGTGTGAGTATTGTGGTTTTATATTTGGACCTAAGAGGATTACAATGGAGGGAGAAAGTAAGTACGATGTAGAAAATGGTATTAATGGAATGTATTTTTGGACGAGTGTGCAATGGAGTTTTAAGGTGTTGATGAACCTGTAGTTAAAGAAGTATAATTAAAGATGATTCACCCACACGAACCCTAGTATTATGAGTTGAACTGAAGAAGTTACACTTTGGTATTAACAACAAGCGTAGTAGCAGCACTGTGGTCACAAGTGTACGTGATGGATTCTTATTCTTGAGACAAGTGTGAAGGGACGTACTTTGTGGAACAATGAGTATTGTATTTTAAAGAAGATTGTGGTAAAACAAGGAGAAGCAAATCAGGACTTATTACGGACTAAGTGTAAATCATGGAACGATTTATACCGGAAGGGCTGGGTAAGTAGTTGTTGAGAGTTGTCGGTTGCGAATTTTCCATTAAGTAATTTGGTGTAAGTGGGATGTGTAATGGATAGTGAAGGGTAAGAAATCCCGGTTAATGTGTACGGAGTGAGAGAATAAGGTGGTATGCTTGATATGACATGTCCATCAATTTTGTGGTACCATATGATGATTGTGTGTTGGATTTTGCCTATGGACGAATCAAGCATGAGTTGTGGCTGAAACCCTATAATGTTGTCATTTTGGCTTTCATCTAGTGTAGTTGTTGAGCAGAAAAAAATGAACTATTCCGCTAGAGTTTGTAGTGTGGCCGCCTCAGAATTTGGAAGTTTGCATGTCACTTGGTTGGAGTGTGTTGTCTGTATGCTTTGACCTTGTCGGTTTTACCTAAGTGGGTCATGGTTAGTGAATGTTATACAAGTTAAGAAGCCACGGGTTGTGAATGATATTTCAAGTAGGATGAGTTGGATTAAAGGTTTGAGTAGGAATGGCTTTGAATTAAGAAGAAGCTGGCTTTGTTTTTGCAGCAGTGTTACCCGACTAACGCAAGGTGGATAACCAATTAACACGTGCAAGGAAGGTGTTATGTGGGATGGGGAGAAGTTAACCGATTAGCCCAGATGGTCAATCGATGAACGCATAGATAAGCTATGGAATCTCTTGAAAACCATCATCTGTGTTTAGTTACCTTAGGTGGCTCCGAGGGGAGAGTATTGTGTGAATTGAAAACGAGATGGTGAGTAAATGAAAGATGGATTGCGTTTTGGAATCATAACTTTTGGAAAGGTGTGCCTAGTTGACTGTCTGTTTTGATGACAAAGGAATTGTCTTCGAGGAAATAATCTTGCAAACGATGTTGAGTATGAGAAGGTCTTGGGTGTTTTGCCGTTGTGAGCCTTAGGGACGAAGTTAAAGAATACCCACGAAGTATTGATCTTGCAAGGAATATTTTGGTGTGTAATCATGGTATTAGTAAGGTATGAACGGTTGGTCAGAATTAGTAAGTGCTAGCAGCCGTGGGTTCACGGTATTGGATTTAGACTCCGTGAGAGTGGTACTAGTTGTGTGCAGTTGTGTTTTACCAAGAGAGTGAAATTTGGAAGTTATCTTTCCAAGTACGAGTGAGAATTTGATGTTCCGAAGTTAAGCATGTAACTTGGAATCGTTTAGGGAACATAACGATCGAGAAAAGCGGATTCAACTGAGAGGTGTGGTATGGACTTCGAAAGTGGGTATGAATGTGGATTGGGGTATGTGAGTGGGTGAGTAATATGGAAACTCACAATCGTGCTTTGGATGAGTTAAGTTTTGATAAGTGGTGACTTGCATATGTTTGAAGCTTCGTGATGGTGCTATGTAATATTAGTCGAGAACTCGCACCAACAACAAACCTTGAGCAAGTCGGAGACCTGTAAGAAGACTTAAGGGGGAATGTGGTAACTAGAAACAAAAGTTGTTAATCTACTTTGGATGAATTATTCCAAGTTTGGAATGGATTGGGAGTTGTGTACATTATGGTTGTAGTAGTGTAACTCCTGTGTCTTTATCATTTGGAAAGTGTTGGACAGATGTTATAATGTTGTGTTGGCAAAGAAATTGTTCTACCATAGGACGCCAGTAAGTTTCTTGTATCATTAGTTAATAAGGACCCCAATGGATGAGTGTGTTCTCCATGGACCGTTAGCTACTTGGTAATGCTTAAGAATTCGTGGTGTTCCATTGCTAGAACTGGAGTTGCGCAGTGGAAGGTGACAAATGAAGGGGGCTTAGTCAGATTTATAAGAATCAGAGGAGAAATTGATTGTAAGATTGGAAGTAAGAAGATTTTGTTCTAAGTGGGTTACCTTTTGGTGTGATACGAAAGGAAGGAAATCTTGGGTTTAGTGAGTACAACGTACAGCGTCAGACCAGATGGAACTGGTAAAGAGGTCGTTTAAATAATAATGAAGTAGTTTTGGATGTTGAAGTTATGGAAATATAAATCGTCGTGGATTGCATGAAGTTGAGAAATCATTGAATTACCTCATGAGGAGGTGATGAGTGTTTGTTATCCTAGACCAAGATAAAGTGTTGAGGTTGTTGTGTGACTCAGTTGAGGAATATGGAAGGGTACCTTCTTGCCGGAAGTAGTATGCGACCAAGGGTTTGTATAGAACAACAGATGAACTATGGGAAAAAATTAAGTTCGAAGTTAACCCAATATTGGAATAAGAGTATGACTAAGGAACCGAAGTTTGATAATTCGTGGAAATAAGGATTTTGGCCAGTGAAGTGCTGGAATTGGAATACGTCAGGGAGTTGAACGGAAGTAAAGTTAAGTGTGAATCTAAGACCAGGATACAAGTTGTGGTTATTGTCGAGTAGAGGAAATTCGGGGGCGAATTTAAATTTAAGGGGGGGAGAGTGTAATACCCCGTATTATCTAAATGCTCAATTGGATATCAGATGAGACCGGGTGAGAATCCATGTGCTCTATTTTTGGTAAATTGGATTAATGGAATATGCTAAGTATTTTAAGTATTATCAATTGGGATCAATAGAGCAACTTGTGAACTCCGAAGAGATCAATTATTTTATTAAAGAGACGAATTATTATTTATTAACTCGAGAAAGTAATTTTATGGAATTTCTAATAATTGATCAATTGGGTTGAGACGACAAAATATCAATTGGAGATATTTTATCCTGTTGGATTTATATTATATAATAATAGTATTATATATATATATATTGTTAGAAAAGGAAAGAAAAAAAAATAGAAAGAAAGAGGAAGAAGAGAAGGAAGAGAGAAAGGAGAAGAGGAAGAGGGAAAGCTTGGGAAAAGCTCGTGGATCATTATTCATCATCTTCTTCAAACTCCTCTTCGGTTACCAGGTGGGTTCTAGTTAGACACTCTAAGTCTAGAAATATAATAATTGAACTTAAGTTAGATTGAGAGAAAATGAATTCTAACGGATGAAATTCGATATAAATCGCGTTGTATGATTACACTGTGTTTAGGAACAATTATTAGTACTTGTTTTGCTGTTAAAAAATTGATTTGGGGATGAAAAATGGGATTTTTGGGTGAAAATTCGTAACAGCAACGCAGCAGGAAAAATTTTGGGTTTCGCTGCCCATACGCGTATGGGACAGGGCAATACGCGTATGGGGTAGGGCAATACACATATTGGTTAGGGCAATACGCGTATGGCAATGAAGGAAAGTAGGCAATACGCGTATGGGGCTGGGCAATACGCGTATGGCTTAGGGCAATACGCGTATGGCTCAGGGCAATACGCGTATGGCCAGCAAGGGTGCAGAATGTTGTCTTTTCGCGACTACTTTTCTTGTTAAGTCCGTAACTTTTGATCCGTTTATCCGTTTTGAATGTTCTTTATATCGTTGGAAAGCTAATAAAATGTACTTTCTTATTAAAATGGTTTTAAGATCGTTGGCCGATTTAATTATGTCGGGATTTTGGAATAGAGTCGTGTGGTCGACTTTTATCGTTTAATGGTGGGTAATTGTTGTTGAATTATGTGCTTCCATTACGCGATTGATAGTTATTTTGCCTATGTTCTTATTGTTAAACATGGTTGTATATTTATGCATGTTAAAATATGAATTCGGAAGAGTGAGGAAACTTTACCCCAAAACAAATGGTAGAGTAAGATTGTTATAATTCTAGGTTGTGAATAGAATTGTGAAACACTAGTATGGAACATGTGCGTAAACCTTTGTGGTTGTGATAAGGCACTGTGGCCTTGTGATTGTCGAATACAATCACGTCGTGTGTTTATTAATCGTAACCGGTTATTACTTTTGATAGTGCGTTTCATGGGTCTCGAGCTCCTCTGAAACATATGCACCATTACTTGGCAAGTTTGATTCCCGCGTGTAGTACAAATGGAACCTAAGGGTAGAGACTTGTGATGGTTAACAGGCCATGAGAAGTGACGGTTCACGGCTAACAGGCCGTTGTTCCCGAATCCATTTCGTATGCCAAGTAATTTCGAGGATCCATGACCCGGGTCGTCTTCTAGACGTAGAAGCGGACGGGAAAAGGGGATGCCTTGGTATGGTTATTGATTAGCGGAATTCTTGAGTTAACAGGCTCAGGACATATTTCAATTTGTAAGGAATCTTTAGTTAACAAGCTCAGGGCGTAATTCCTTTCGTGTGATTCTGATGAGTTTATAGACTCATGACATGTTTCCATATAGGGTGAGATTGTGAGATCGTGTACTCAAAGTCATTTCCCTTCCCCTTGACTTCAGTTAGGATTGATAGAACCTTGTACAGCTGAGAGAATCTATAGGATAGGGAACTCACTGAGATTTGATGTATCTCACCCCACTATAGTTGCTTTATTTCAGGTGCAGGTTTGGTTACAAGTGGAGCGATGCTCAGATGTTTCAAGAGAAGCTTAGTTAAGCTTATTCCGCTGTGTATTCTTTTATTGTATACAATTGAGGATATTATATATTATTCTTAGTTTTTATTATTTTGGGCTAGTTTCCATGACTCGTGCCATGCAGTGTATTTATGTTTTAGAAATGGACAAGTATGTGAACTATGCCATTAGGCGCTTTTGATGTGTCAGTACCAATAAAGTGCTTGTATTGTATTATTCTAGATATATATTATACAGGGCATTACATTCTCTTGCCTTTCCATAGTTTTTTGGTTATAGGTCGAAATAAGATAAACGAGTAGAAATCGATGTTTTCACGGTCGGAATTCGATATAAATTGCGTTGTATGATCACACAGTGTTTATGAACAATCGTTGAGACTTGTTTCGCTGTTGGAATTGATTTGGGATGGAAAATGGGATTTTTGTGGCTTTGAGACTGTGTAAAACGCAGCAGAATTTTCTGTGTCTGGTGTAGGGCGCCGGGCGGTGCTTTTAGCGTCGAGCGACGCATGGGTTGCGTCGCTGCTCCGCCGGGCGATGCCCAAGAGGCGCAGTGTAATACCCCGTAATTTTTGTGAACTTTTTTTGAATAATATTAGTATGATCGACTCGGTTCCGGGGTACTCTGAGCAATTATTGGATAGAGTAATTAGAGTAAACTGACGAACTCAGAATTTGATTAGATTAATATTATTTAACTTGGAGTTTTATTAATTGGTGCATTAGAGATAATTTGGATAATTATTAGTGTTGCCAATTAATATTTTCTATGTGTATTTCTTTTTCTTTTCTTTGCCTTATTTGGAAAGAAGATAGAAAGAAAAAGGAAGGAAAAAGAAAAGGGAAGAGAAAAGAAGAGAAATTCTCTCAAGAGCTCTAGGTCATCAATCATCAACCAATCTTCATCTTTTCATCTCAACTTCAACCTCCTCATCTTGTAATCCAGGTGGGTTCTAGTTAGACTCTTTAGATTAAGGTTTTATTGAGTTCTAGAGTTAGTTGATGTTGTTAAAAATGTGGAATTTTACAATAGAATTTTAATCTAACTGTTGAAATTTGATCATTGATTATATGTTACACTGGTTGTTATGATTATAGCATGTTTTGTGTATTTTGATTGGGGAAAAATGGGATTTTGGGGTTGTTTTAAATCACCCCGTAGCAGAACTTGTTTGCAGAAAAATTTCTGGGTTTCACCTGTCCGTACGCGTATCACACAGGGCCATACGCGTATTGAGTTGGGCAATACGCGTATGGAAGTGAAGGATTTTGGGCGTTACGCGTAAGGAGGAGGCAATACGCGTATGGTTTGGGCAATACGCGTATTGGAGGAAAAAATGGAATTTTTAAGGGAAAACAGCCTCTGCCCATACGCGTATCACTTTGGGCAATACGCGTATGGCTGGGTGAGCCAGTTGGGCAGTACGCGTACGACACAAGGCAATACGCGTACAGTCAGGAAATTGTAAAATTGTGTTTTTCTCGCGATACTATTTCTCGTTCTATCCATAACTTTTGACTCGGTTATCCAATTTTAACATTCTTGATATCGTTGGACAGCTAACACAATGTACTTTCTTATTACAATGGTTTTAAGATTGTCGGCCGATTTAATTATGTCGGGATTTTTGGAATAGTGTCGTTTTGTCGATTTTTAGCGTTTAATGGTGTGTAATTGTTGTTGAATATGTATGCATGCTAAAATATGAAATAGGAAGAGTGAGGACCATTACCCTAAGCAATGTCGGAAATGTGAATTTGTCTTAGTGACAACGCTCGTGCATGAAAGGCCGAGGCGTGTGTCTAATAATCATAACCAATTTATTTTGCGGTGTAGTTTCATGAGACTCGAGCACCTCCTCTGAAACGTATGCACAATTACTTGACAGGTTTGATTCCCGCGTATAGTACGAATGAAGCCTACGGGTAAAGAGACTTGTGATGGTTAACAGGCCATGAGAAGTGACGGTTCACGGCTAACAGGTCGATGATCCCGAATCCATTTCTTATGCCAAGTAACTACAAGGATCCATGACTCGGTCGTCTTCTAGACGTAGAAGCAGACGGGAAAAGGGGATGCCTTGGTACGGTTATTGATTAGTGAGATTCTTGAGCTAACAGGCTCAGGACGTACTTTGGTACTAGTGTGAGTTAACATGCTCACCGGTGTGGATACTTATGTTGTGTGTGTACTCAAAGTCATTTCCCTTCCCTTTTGACTTGAGTTAGGTCTATTAGAACCTTGTAGAGCCGAAAGGACTTTAAGATAGGGAACTCACTGAGATTTGATGTATCTCACCCTATTGTTGTTGTTTACATCACAGCTACTGCAGGTTCCGCAAAGGGTAAGGATAGGGTTGTGTGACTATCCTTGCTTAGCTATTGGTTTTGCTTCCGTTGTGAAGTCTTTTGAGATCCTTAGTGATATAGTTCTTAGTTTTATCTCTTGAACATTTTGTACATATAACATGCCGGTGGTGGTATTAGGTTATTTTTTTGGGCATTTTTATGTATACGATGTTACTAGGAACTTATGTATTTCAGTACCAAATGTATTATTCATGTATGATATCTACTTTGATGTATGTATATATATGTGGGCATTACAGTTGGTATCAGAGCAGGTCATATCCATGAAGGTCCACTATCGGGCGGTCCTTGAGTAGCGTCGGGCGCTGCTGGGACTTTTCAAAAGTTCCCTTTCCTCTTAGATTCCATAACTTGTGACCCGATGATCCGTTTTGAACGTTCTTTATACCATTGGAAAGCTAATGAGATGTTCTTTCTTATAAAAATGGTTTTGAGATTGGTGGCCGATTTAATTGTATCGAGAATTTGGAAATGTGTCGTTTTGTCGACTTTTACCGTCGTAACTGTATGTGATTGATGTGTTATCATGCAATATGCTTTTGATATATATCGTATGATTTGTGTGTTGTGGTAGGATGTGAATGCATGTGATGAAATGTTGTGATGATGGTTTGTGGCCTAAGGGCAAGAAAATGCATTGTGTTGTGTTTGATTGTATATGCATGATTATGGGTGTATATATGTATACATTTGATTGTCATGAGTCATTGTATGCCAAACATCATGATATGCATTCTTGTGATGTCGTGTGCCCTAGTGGGTGTGAGCGACGAAATGATTCCAGAGGGAATCTGCTATAACGGTCGTGTGCCTTATACAAAGAGGACCTAAAGAGACGTTATAGATGATCGTGTGCCTTATATAAAGAGGACCTAAAGCGATCAGATCGTGTGCCTTATACAAAGAAGACCTAAAGCGATCCATAAACGTCGTGTGCCTTATACAAAGAGGACCTAAAGCGACGGGGAACATCGTTTGCCCGACGGGGAGTTACACTAAGTAACAAACGATGATTCCAATAATTCCTGTGTGAATTAATGATGAGATGATGGATGGAACGATACCGTATTGCATTGCATAGAGTCGTTGTGTCGGTCTCTGTGCATTTGCATAAATCATGAATGGATTGATTATGTGTGGAATTGATGAGTTGATAGATATATATGTTGATGATAAATGCATTGAGCATGGTTGATATGCCTTTGTGATGGATGTATAAGATATGAATTGTGTTGTTTGTCTTTGAATTCTGGTGTAAGTTGTGGTGAGAATATTTTATATATGTATTTTTGGTATTATTATATAATTGTATGCAATTATATTATAACTGTATTTCTCACCCTTCTGCTGTTTTAAATGCTCTATGAGGCATTGCAGATTAGATGCTGGAGGTTTTTTTGTGAAGATTATGTCTTCATTATTTTGTCGGTCGGCTCTGATATGTAGCACCGGGTAGTCGGGGAGATCGTTATGTGATTTATATATATATATATGTATATATCTTTTTGGATTGTACATGTATGACTCTGTGTATGACATACAAACTTTTATGTTATATATATATATATATATATATATATATATGAGATTTCAGTTGCAGATTTTCCGCTTTTATTCTGTATCTGAATTGTGGGTGTTAGGAACCGAGTTCCTCTGTTTATGTTGCTACCTGATTGTTGCATATCTATATGAGCAGGTTTTGTATTTCGTGTTTTTGATGTGACGCTCTCGTCTATGCCATGAATGTTTTAATTACACTCTGATTATTTTGTTATTGCTTTAATTCCTCGGGGTATAGATTGGGGTGTTACATTAAGTGGTATCAGAGCCAGTTTGTGTCAGTTTGTGCCAGTCCGTGTCGGTCACTTTGACCAAGTTGTTGGTTGTGCGTCTGTTGTGTTCGGTTGAGGTGTTTGTTTAACCATAGTTACTGTTATTGGGTATGAATAGAATATGGCTGGTAGGAATGATGTTGCTCTTGCTGCTGCTATGCAAGCTATGGCTCAGGCTGTGCGGGGTGCACCTAATGCTGGTGGGAATGATGAGTTCAGGAAGAATAAACCGCCTATCTTCAAAGGAAGATATGATCCTGATGGTGCTCAAATTTGGCTTAAGGAGATTGAAAGGATCTTCCGAGTGATGGACTGTGCTGAGGAACATAAGGTGAGACTGGGTACTCACATGTTGCAGGAGGAGGCCGATGATTGGTGGGTTAGTACGCGTCATGTGTTGGAGGCAGTTGGTTATCAAAGGATTAGGAGGTTTTTAAATTTGGTGGATTGTTGTAGAATTTATGAGGAGGATAGCAAAGCTCGTTCTACTCATTAAAAGAGTGTGAACGAAAGGAAAGAAAAGCAACTATTTCGTGGTGGTCCTTATGTGTCACCAGCTGACAAGGGTAAACAAAGGGCTAATTTTGATAAAAGGCCAAGTGAGGGAGGTATGTCTAATCCTCTGAGATGTTTTAGGTGTGGTGACTTAGGACATCGCCAGTTTGAATGTAAGAAGGATATGAGGAAGTGTTCCAATTATGGAGGTTTAGGACATGTCGCAGCTGATTGCAAGAGGAATGTGGTGAAGTGTTTCAACTGTGGTGAACCTGGTCATGTTAGTACGAAGTGTCCGAAACCAAAGCAAGCTCCAGCTGGAGGGAAAGTGTTTGCATTGGCAGGAACTCAGACTACTAGTGCAGATCGTCTGATCAGAGGTACTTATTTTATTAATAGTACGCCTTTAGTTGCTATTATTGATACCGGAGCGACTCATTCGTTTATTTCGTCTGAATGTACGAAGCGTTTGAATCTTTTATTGTCTTCGATGGGTGGAGAGATGGTTATTGATACTCCAGCAATGGGGTCAGTAACTACTTCTTTGGTTTGTTTAAGTTGTCCTTTGACCATTTATGGTAAGGATTTTGAGATGGATTTGGTGTGTTTTCTGTTGGAGGGTTTAGATGTGGTTCTGGGAATGAACTGGTTGCAATTTAATCAAGTTTATATCGATTGTTATCATAAGTTGGTGTGATTTCCTTCTCTTGAAGAAGACGAGGAATCGAGTTTCTTATCTACCAAAGAGTTGAAGAAACTTTTGGCGGATGAAGCTCAGTTGTTCGGGTTGTTTGCATCGTTGACTGTGGATAGTCAAGTTGCAATTGATGTGTTTCCAGTTGTGTGTGATTTTCCAGAGGTGTTTCCGGAGGATATTTCAGATGTGCCGCCAAAAAGAGAGGTGGGGTTTTCTATAGATCTAGTTCCTGGTACTAGACCTGTGTCTATGGCACCTTATCGTATGTCGGCATCTGAGTTGGTTGAGTTAAAGAAGCAGTTGAATGAATTGTTAGAAAAGAGGTTTGTGAGGCCGAGTGTATCGCCTTGGGGTGCTCCAGTTTTATTGGTAAAGAAGCCAGCTGAATAAGGTGACGATTAAGAATAAGTATCCTCTTCCGAGAATTGATGATCTGATGGACCAGTTGGTAGGTGCGTGTGTGTTTAGTAAGATTGATCTGAGGTCAGGTTATCATCAGATTAGAGTGAAAGAGGAAGATATTCAGAAGACGGCTTTTAGGACACGATACGGACATTACGAATATTCTGTGATGTCGTTCGGGGTTTCTAATGCGTCGGGTGTGTTTATGGAGTATATGAATCGTATTTTTCATGAGCATTTGGATCGATTTATTGTTGTGTTTATTGATGGCATCTTGATTTATTCTAAGTCCCGGGAGTAACATGAGGAGCATTTGCGTATTGTGTTGCAAATTTTGAAGGAAAAGAGACTTTTTGCCAAGTTGTCCAAGTGCGAATTCTGGTTGTCAGGAGTGAGTTTTCTTGGGCACGTGATTTCAGGTAATGGTATTGCTGTGGATCCATCTAAAGTAGATGTAGTTCTACAATGAGAGGCTCCTAGATCTGTTACTGAAATTAGAAGCTTTTTGGGTTTAGCTGGATATTATCGAAGATTCATTGAAGGTTTTTCCAAGTTAGCACTTCCTTTGACCCAGTTGACTTGTAAAGGTAAAGCGTTTATTTGGGATATTCAGTGTGAGGAAAGTTTTAGTGAGCTGAAGAGAAGATTGACTACAGCTCCGATTCTGATCTTATTGAATCCTAGTGAACCATTTGTGGTGTATTGCGATGCGTCTTTGATTGGCTTAGGTGGAGTGTTGATGCAAGAAGGTAAGGTTGTGGCTTATGCTTCGAGGCAATTGAGAGTTCATGAGAAGAATTATCCTACTCGTGATTTGGAATTAGCTGGAGTGGTTTTTGTGTTGAAAATTTGGAGGCATTATCTCTATGGTGCAAGATTCGAAGTCTTTAGTGATCATAAGAGTTTGAGATATTTGTTTGATCAGAAAGAGTTGAATATGAGGCAACAGAGATCGTTGGAATTTTTGAAGGACTACAATTTTGGCTTGAATTACCATCCTAGTAAAGCTAATGTGGTAGCCGATGCGTTAAGCCGGAAATCTTTGCATATGTCTGCTTTGATGGTTAAAGAGTGGGAACTTTTGGAAGCATTTAGAGATTTGAGTTTGGTGTGTGAATTGACATCTGATGGCGTGAGGCTTGGTATGTTAAGGGTCACTAATGATTTTCTGTTATCCGTTAGAGAGAAACAGAAGCTGGATGTGAAATTTGTTGATTTGATGACGGTTGGGGATAAAGGTGTGAATGGTGACTTTAAAGTGGATGATAAGGGTGTTTTGAGATTTCGTGGTAGAATTTGTATTCCTGATGATTTGGAATTGAAAAAGATGATTTTAGAGGAAGGACACCGGAGTAATTTGAGTATAGATCCGGGAGCTAATAAGATGTATCAAGATTTGAAGAAGATTTTTTGGTGGTCCGGATTGAAGAGGGATGTGGCTTAGTTTGTTTATGCGTGTTTGACGTGTCAGAAGTCAAAGGTAGAACATCAGAAGCCTAGTGGATTATTGCAACCGTTGGATATTCCCGAGTGGAAATGGGACATCATTTCTATGGATTTTGTGACAGGATTACCGAATACTCCGAGGGGACATAATGCCATTTGGGTGGTTGTGAATAGGCTGACTAAATCAGCACATTTCATTCCGATTGACATCAGTTTTTCTTTGGAGAGGTTGGCTGAGATTTATATCCGTGTGATTGTGAAGCTACATGGTGTTCCGTTGTGTGTTGTTTCAGATCGAGATCCGAGGTTTACTTCCAGATTTTGGGAAAGTTTGCAAAAGGCGTTAGGTTCCAAGTTGAGGTTGATCTCTGCTTATCATCCTCAGACGGATGGTCAGACCGAGAGAACTATTCAGTCGTTGGAAGATTTGTTGAGAGCTTGTGTTCTTGAGCAAGGTGGTGCTTGGGATAGTTATCTTTCGTTGGTTGAATTCACGTATAACAACAGTTTCCATTCGAGTATTGGAATGACACCTTTTGAAGCGTTGTATGAAAGGAGATGTCGAACACCTTTGTGTTGGCATGAATCTGGTGAGAGTTCGGTGGTTGGACCGGAGTTAATTCAACAAACTACGGAAAATGTGAAACTTATTCGTGAGAAAATGAAGGCTTCACAGAGTAGGCAGAAGAGTTATCATGATCAAAGGAGGAAAGATCTTGAGTTTCAAGAAGGCGATCATGTATTTTTGAGAGTTACACCGGTGACGGGTGTTGGGCGTGCATTGAAGTCGAAGAAGCTTACTTCTCGGTTTATTGGTCCTTACCAGATATTTGTGAGAGTGGGTGCTGTGGCTTATCGGGTGGCGTTGCCACCGAATCTTTCGAATTTACATGATGTGTTCCATGTTTCACAGCTTCGGAAGTATGTCCCGGATCCTTCGCATGTGATTTCGATGGATGAGGTTGAGGTAAGGGAGAACCTTACGGTTGAGGCATTACCGGTGAGAATTTTGGATCGCGAGTTGAAGCGGTTAAGGGGCAAGGATATTGCGCTTGTGAAAGTAGAGTGGGGAGGCTCTGTCGAGGGCAATTTGACTTGGGAGTTGGAGAGTCGGATGCGGGAGTCGTATCCGGAGTTGTTCGTCTCAGGTAATATTTTCGAGGACGAAAATTTCTAAGTGGGGGGAGAGTCGTAACGCCCCGATTTTTGTTAGATTTATTTAATCGAGTCGATTTAATTATTTTTATTTTTATTTTTATATTATTTTATTCTTGACTTTTATTTTGGCAATATATTACTTTTCATCGTGATTATGTTTTATCGCATTTTGGGAGCGTTTGCGAGATATTTGAGTGTAGGGGTATTTTGGTCTTTTGCTTGGGTCGATATTATTATTTTTCATTTAAATAGAAATATAGAGGTTAGAAAGAGAGAAAAAGAAGAGAAGAGAAAAGGAGAGTGAGAAGAAGAAAAAGAGGAAAACTTTGAGAGTAAGAAATCGATTCAACCGACACTTCGAAGCACGATTAATCGGGTAAGGGTGCAAAACTCGGTTATGCTATGCTTGTGTATGAATATGTATGTGTGTGTTTGAATGTTCTCTTGCCTTTCCATAGTTTTTTGGTTATAGATCGAAATGAGATAAACGAGTAGAAATCGATGTTTTCACGGTCGGAAATCGATATAAATTGCGTTGTGTAATGACCTGTATAATATATATATCTAGAATAATACCATACAAGCATTTTATTTGGTACTGACACATCAAAAGTGCCTAATGATATAGTTCACATACTTGTCCATTTCTAAAACATAAATACAATACATGGCACAAGCCATGGAAACTAGCCAAAAATAATAAAACTAAGAATAATATACAATATCCTCAATTGTATACAACATATACTACACAGCGGAATAAACTTAACTAAGCTTCTCTTGAAACATCTCTGCATCGCTCCACTTGTAACCAAACCTGCACCTGAAATAGAGCAACTATAGTGGGGTGAGATACATCAAATCTCAGTGAGTTCCCTATCCTATAGATTCTCTCGGCTGTACAAGGTTCTATCAATCCTAACTCAAGTCAAGGGGAAGGGAAATGACTTTGAGTTCACAATCTCACAATCTCACACTATATGGAAACATGCCATGAGTTCATCAACTCAAATATCACTAATCGATAACCACACCAAGGCATCCCCTTTTCCCGTCCGCTTCTACGTCTAGAAGTCGACCCGAGTCATGGATCCTTGTAACCTACTTGGCATACGAATTTAATTCGGGTTCTACGGGCCATAAACCGTTATGAACCGTCGCTTCACATGGGCCATTAACCGTCACAAGCATACGCTCCCAGAGCGCCATTCGTATTGCACGCGGGAATCAAACCTGCCAAGTAGTTGTGCACATGTTTCAGAGGAGCTCGAGACCCATGAAACGCACTCACAAGATAACCGGTTAGGATTACGTGATCACACACACAAACGTGATTGTATTCGACAATCACAAGGCCACAATGCCTTAAGGCCACAATAGCCTTTTCTCAAAGAACACAAAGGTTCACACGCATGTTCCATACTAGTGTCTCACTCTACTCTAGGCCAATCTAGTCACGGATGCAATCTCAATATCAGGTGCCCGAGCCTTGCCATCGAGGTTATCTATTCTAGGCCAGAACTCGTCAATGAATGCACGAGCGTCGCCATCCAGAGTTTCTATCACAATTCTATTCACAGCCTAGAATTATACCATTTTGTTTTGGGGTAAGGTTTCCTCACTCTTCCTAATTCATATTTTAAGCATGCATATTTTCTTTCATTCATTTTTTTAATAACAATTAGATAGACATGGTATTACATAAATATTACAAATAAACACATATAATCACACATCACATACAACATCACTTTCGGGTTCCCTCCGATTCATTTAATCGGGTATATAAATCAATACTTTTTACTTTTATCCCGTAGGATATATCCACAGCTTTACATCGGCTATAAATATGCCTCGATCGGATTTACGATCCAAAAGATATGGAATTCAACATATCACATAACATTATTTCATGCATTTTCCACCAAATAATTAACCCCACATCATAAGTTACGGCATCGGACGCGAAATCAGGAAAGAGATCGCGAAATGATAAAATTCTGCAATCACTTTGGCCATACGCGTATTGCCTTGCTCACCCGCCCATCCATACGCGTATTGTCCAAAGTGATACGCGTATGGGCAGAGACCAAAACTCCCTAAAAATTCCACTAACAAACCAATACGCGTATTGCCTTACTCCATACGCGTATTGCCCACTCCCATACGCGTAATGCCTATAATCCTTCCTTGCCATATGCGTATTGCCCAACCCAATACACGTATTGCCTTGCCTGATACGCGTATGGGCAGCGAAACCCAGAATTTTCCTGCATTGTTCTTGGTACGAATTTCACCCCAAAACCTCTCTAATTCTCATCTAAACACTTCCCAATCACAATATATCAATCCAAACATGTTACAAACATAACAACAAGTATTCTACGCAATTTATATAGAATTTCATCCGTTAGAATTCATTTTCTCTCAATCTAACCTAAGTTCATTTCATGAGTTTCTAGAACTTAGAGTGTCTAACTAGAACCCACCTGGTAATCGAAGAGGAGTTTGAAGAAGATGATGAACAATGATCCAAGTTTTCTTCCCTCTGTTCCATTTTCCTCTTTTCCTCTTCTTCTTCTCTTCTTTCTCCTTTTTATATTTTTCTTTCTAACAAAATATATATATAAATATATTGACTTATAATAATATATAATCCAACGGGGCAAAATATCTCCAATTGATATTTTGTCATCTCAACCCAATCGATCAATTATTAGAGTTGCCTTAAAATCCTCTTTTCAACTTAATAAATATTAATTCATCTCTTTAATAAAATAATTGATCTCTTCCGATATCCAATTGAGCAATTAAATAATACGGGGTATTACACTCTCCCCCCTTAAATTGAAATTCGCCCCCGAATTTCCTCTATTCGGCAATAACCACCAATAGTATCCTGGTCCTAGATTCACACTTAACCTTTCTTCTATCCAAATTTGTGACGCATTCCAATTCCAACTTAACTTCACAGACCAAAATCCTTATTTCCAAAAACTATCGAACTTCGGTTCCTTAGTCATACTCTTATTCCAATATTGGGTTAACTTCTAACCTTGCTTTTTCTATAACTCATATGTTGTTCCATACAAAACACTTTGTCGCATCTTACATTGGAAATAATGTACCATTCTACATTCCTCCACTGAGTCACAAACAAAATCGCAGCACCTTATCTTGGTTCGGGATAACAAACACTCATCAAATCCTCGTGAGGTAATTCAGTGATTCCTTTCCTTTATACAATTACTGACAACTATCCTTTAGTAAATCCTTTAACATTCGATCCACTTCCTAACTAGTCAACCGACTTCTTTACCAGTTCCATCTGGTTTGATACTAAACATGGTAACCATTGCGTCCGATAATTCATTTCTTTCGTATCACACCAAAGGGTAACAGACTTAGAACAAAATCTTCTTATTCCCATACTTATAAGCAACAATGTTCCAAATTCCCATTATTCTGACTGAACTCTTTCATCTGTCACCTTCCAATGCACAACTCCACTTCTAACAATGGGATACCACCAATTCTTAAGCCTCACCAAGTAGTTAACAGTCCACGGAGAAACACACTTATCCACGGGGATCCTTACTAATCAACGGTACAAGAAACTTGTTGACGTCTTATAGTAGAACAATTCCCTCGCCAACCCACAGTATCTTAACATCCGTCCAACATTCTCCAGACGATAAAGACACAAGAGTTACACTGCTACAACCATACATATAACTCCAAAGTCATTCAAAACTCGAATACTTCATCCAATAGCAGTTTAACAACCTTCGTTTCTAGTTACCACATTCCCTATAAATTCTTCTTATGGGTTTTTCCTACTTACTCAAGATTCCTTGTTGACACGAGATCTCTACCAATAACAACATAATACCAACGTAGAACTTCAATCATACGAGAGTCACCACCTATCAAAACTTAAACCGTCTTAAACACAATTGTGAGTTTCCATACTACTAATCAATTCGCATACAACACTCCAAATACCCTCATACCTTAGGAGTCCGTGCCACGTTTCTCAATTGAATCCACTTTTCTTAATCGTTCCCCTTTCATAAACGATTCCAAGTTACATGCTTAACTTTGGAAAGTCTAATTTCACTCTTACTTGGAAGGATAACCTCTAAATTTCATTCTTTTGGTAAAACACAACTGCACACAACTGGTACCACTCTCACAGAGTCCAAAACCAAAACCATGAATTCGCGGGAGATAACGATTACTAAACTCTGACCAACTGCTAGAACCTTACTAACACCAAAACGTTCCTTGTGCGATAAAGACTTTGTGAGCATCTAACTTCGCCCTCAAGGCTTTCAACAGTAATACACTTACGACATTTCTCATACTCAACACAATTCCGCCTTTCATTTACTTGCAATTCTGTTTTCCATTCACATACTACTCTCCACTCGGAGCAACATAAGGTAACAAAACGCAGATGATGGTTCCTAAGGGATTTCATAATTTACATACACATTAAACGATCAACCATCTGAGCTAATCGATTAACTCCTCAAAATTCAGCGCAAAATACCATCCTTGCACTTGTTAATCGGTTTACACTGCTGCAGAATCTAAAACCAGTTTCTCATAATTCAAAACCATTCCTATTCAAACCATCAATTCCACTTGCTCTAATTTGAATTATCATCCTCAACTTGCGGCTTCTTAATTTACATAACATTCACCAACCATGATCCATTCAGGTAAAACCGACAAGGTCAAAACATACAGATAACACACTCTAACCAAGTGACAAGGTAAAATTCCAAATTCTGATGCAGTCACACTACCAAACTTCCGCGGGATAGATCATTTCCTGCTCAACAAATAACACTAGCGGGAAACCAATAATGACGACATCTAAGGGTTTCAACCACCACTCATACTTGATTCGTCCATAAGCAAAACCCAACACACAACCATCACACGGTACTACAAAAATGATGGACATCTCATGTCAAGCATACAACCTGGTTCTCTCACTTGAATTCCTTGGTGAGAAATAATACTACAACATTCTTAGTCCAACAAAAGGAAGATTCCGAATATTCCGACTATTCACAATTACAGAAGGTTCTTTATACTTGAAAATAGATCGGGGTAATGCATCCTCTTGAAGAACCTTTCCATCACATCGTACACACTAACAGGGATTTCTTACCCTTTACTATCCATTACACACCATACTTACCCCAAATTACTCAATGGAAAAATCCGCAACTGACAATTCTCATCAACTATTAACAAAACCCTTCCGGTATAAATCGTTCCATGATTTACACTTAGTCCGTAATAAGTCCTGAATTTCTTTTCATTGTAACCTTCTTAGGTCCAAATATAAAACCATCTTACTACGATTCCCTTAAATTCGAAGATACGTACTCTATTCCTTAACACACACTTCTTCCGGTCCGTATCACTACACTTCCTGTTACTAAATGGAGCTCATTCTTTCCCCAACACAATACCTTATACCGTTCCTTGGGTAATTTATCAATTCCAAATTGGTCTCTTACTTAATACAGAAATCTTGATTTAATACCTCGAACTTAATCTCTCTTCATATCTGAAGCCACACAATTTATCTCTTACCCTTCGTCCGGCACATACTTATTACACTTGAATCATGTAAACACATCCTAGTGTTCCTTCACACACTTCTCTACTACTTTAGATTCCCATGAAAGCCGAACTTCCCTAACTCTCGACTTTTAACCAATCGGAAGAGATTACTCCGAACACATTCTTCGAGGTACTCCCGTCCATTCGAGATACCATAACGACCTTAGAAACTAAAGCACCAATACTTATCTCACTTCCGGACCTTACGTCAAACATTCAATAACACAACTCTCCTTTTCCACGGAATGAGATTACTTGAAATCCTGATCCAATCATCCAATAGAGATCCTGAACTTTCAGACTTCATCAATTTCCAAAGGATTGCTTAACAACTCACCGCTCTTTCATTTCCATGTTTCCCAAGCACAACGTCTCCTAAAACCTCACTGAGCTGACCAAAACTCTTCACTACTAACTCTTGGCTTGAGCCTCCCCTCACAGCACAAGTTCCGACAACACTTCGAAATCCTCGTGGTCGCTCAACCATGATTCTACCTATCGCATACATAGTATTAGGTTGATCAGGCCCAACACGACATAGTATGATAGTAAGTTTCATGCTGGCAAAACACACTTAAGAGGCAGGAATAGATTTACTTATGATGTTTCAAGGCTAGGTCGAGGACACGACCTGCTCTGATACCAATTGTAATGACCTGTATAATATATATCTAGAATAATACCATACAAGCATTTTATTTGGTACTGACACATCAAAAGTGCCTAATGGCATAGTTCACATACTTGTCCATTTCTAAAACATAAATACAATACATGGCACAAGTCATGGAAACTAGCCAAAAATAATAAAACTAAGAATAATATACAATATCCTCAATTGTATACAACAGATACTACACAACAGAATAAGCTTAACTAAGCTTCTCTTGAAACATCTCTGCATCGCTCCACTTGTAACCAAACATGCACCTGAAATAGAGCAACTATAGTGGGGTGAGATACATTAAATCTCAGTGAGTTCCCTATCCTATAGATTCTCTCGGCTGTACAAGGTTCTATCAATCCCAACTCAAGTCAAGGGGAAGGGAAATGACTTTGAGTTCACAATCTCACACTATATGGAAACATGCCATGAGTTCATCAACTCAAATATCACTAATCGATAACCACACCAAGGCATCCCCTTTTCCCGTCCGCTTCTACGTCTAGAAGTCGACCAGAGTCATGGATCCTTGTAACCTACTTGACATGCGAATGGATTCGGGTTCTACGGGCCATAAACCGTTATGAACCGTCGCTTCACACGGGCCATTAACCGTCACAAGCATACGCTCCCAGAGCGCCATTCGTACTGCACGCGGGAATCAAACCTGCCAAGTAGTTGCGCACATGTTTCAGAGGAACTCGAGACCCATGAAACGCACTCACAAGATAACCGGTTACGATTACGTGATCACACACACACAAACGTGATTGTATTCGACAATCACAAGGCCACAATGCCTTAAGGCCACAATAGCCTTTTCTCAAAGAACACAAAGGTTCACACGCATGTTCCATACTAGTGTCTCACTCTACTCTAGGCCAATCTAGTCACGAATGCACTCTCAACATCAGGTGCCAGAGCCTTGCCATCGAGGTTATCTACTCCAGGCCAGAACTCGTCAATGAATGCACGAGCGTCGCCATCCAGAGTTTCTATCACAATTCTATTCACAACCTAGAATTATACCATTTGGTTTTGGGGTAAGGTTTCCTCACTCTTCCTAATTCATATTTTAAGCATGCATATTTTCTTTCATTCATTTTTTTAATAACAATTAGATAGACATGGTATTACATAAATATTACAAATAAATACATATAATCACACATCACATACAACATCACTTTCGGGTTCCCTCCGATTCATTTAATCGGGTATAGAAATCAATACTTTTTACTTTTATCCCGTAGGATATATCCACAGCTTTACATCGGCTATAAATATGCCTCGATCGGATTTACGATCCAAAAGATATGGAATTCAACATATCACATAACATTATTTCATGAATTTTCCACCAAATAATTAACCCCATATCATACTTAATATTTTCACTTTTTATCGGGTAGAGGGTCGTCTTGGCTTTCTAACGGTACCAAGAACGTCCTGATCCGAGTTACGGATCAAAAGTTACGGCATCGGACGCGAAATCGGGAAAGAGATCGCGAAATGATAAAATTCTGCAATCACTCTGGCCATACGCGTATTGCCCTGAGCCATACGCGTATTGCCTTGCTCACCCGCCCATCCATACGCGTATTGTCCAAAGTGATACGCGTATGGGCAGAGACCAAAACTCCCTAAAAATTCCACTAACAAACCAATACGCGTATTGCCTTACTCCATACGCGTATTGCCCACTCCCATACGCGTAATGCCTATAATCCTTCCTTGCCATACGCGTATTGCCCAACCCAATACACGTATTGCCTTGCCTGATACGCGTATGGGTAGCGAAACCCAGAATTTTCCTGCATTGTTCTTGTTACGAATTTCACCCCAAAACCTCTCCAATTCTCATCTAAACACTTCCCAATCACAATATGTCAATCCAAACATGTTACAAACATAACAACAAGTATTCTACGCAATTTATATAGAATTTCATATGTTAGAATTCATTTTCTCTCAATCTAACCTAAGTTCAATTCATGAGTTTCTAGAACTTAGAGTGTCTAACTAGAACCCACCTGGTAATCGAAGAGGAGTTTGAAGAAGATGATGAACAATGATCCAAGTTTTCTTCCCTCTTTTCCATTTTCCTCTTTTCCTCTTCTTCTTCTCTTCTTTCTCCTTTTTATCTTTTTCTTTCTAACAAAATATATATATAAATATATTGACTTATAATAATATATAATCCAACAGGGAAAAATATCTCCAATTGATATTTTGTCATCTCAACCCAATCGATCAATTATTAGAGTTGCCTTAAAATCCTCTTTTAAACTTAATAAATATTAATCCGTCTCTTTAATAAAATAATTGATCTCTTCCGATATCCAATTGAGCAATTAAATAACACGGGGTATTACACTCTCCCCCCCTTAAATTGAAATTTGCCCCCGAATTTCCTCTATTCGGCAATAACCACCAATAGTATCCTGGTCCTAGATTCACACTTAACCTTTCTTCCGTCCAAATTTGTGACGCATTCCAATTCCAACTTAACTTCACAGACCAAAATCCTTATTTCCAAGAACTATCGAACTTCGGTTCCTTAGTCATACTCTTATTCCAATATTGGGTTAACTTCTAACCTTGCTTTTTCTATAACTCATATGTTGTTCCATACAAAACACTTTGTCGCATCTTACATTGGAAATAATGTACCATTCTACATTCCTCCACTGAGTCACAAACAAAATCGCAGCACCTTATCTTGGTTCGGGATAATAAACACTCATCAAATCCTCGTGAGGTAATTCAGTGATTCCTTTCCTTTATACAATTACTGACAACTATCCTTTAGTAAATCCTTTAACATTCGATCCACTTCCTAACTAGTCAACCGACTTCTTTACCAGTTCCATCTGGTCTGATACTAAACATTGTAACCACTGCGTCTGATAATTCATTTCTTTCGTATCACACCAAAGGGTAACAGACTTAGAATAAAATCTTCTTATTCCCATACTTATAAGCAACAATGTTCCAAATTCCCATTATTCTGACTGAACTCTTTCATCTGTCACCTTCCAATGCACAACTCCACTTCTAACAATGGGATACCACCAATTCTTAAGCCTCACCAAGTAGTTAACAGTCCACGGAGAAACACACTTATCCACTGGGATCCTTACTAATCAACGGTACAAGAAACTTGATGACGTCTTATAGTAGAACAATTCCCTCGCCAACCCACAATATCTTAACATCCGTCCAACATTCTCCAGACGATAAAGACACAAGAGTTACACTGCTACAACCATACATATAACTCCAAAGTCATTCAAAACTCGAATACTTCATCCAATAGCAGTTTAACAACCTTCGTTTCTAGTTACCACATTCCCTATAAATTCTTCTTATGGGTTTTTCCGACTTACTCAAGATTCCTTGTTGACACGAGATCTCTACCAATAACAACATAATACCAACGTAGAACTTCAATCATACGAGAGTCACCACCTATCAAAACTTAAACCGTCTTAAACACAATTGTGAGTTTCCATACTACTCATCAATTCGCATACAACACTCCAAATACCCTCATACCTTCGGAGTCCGTGCCACGTTTCTCAATTGAATCCACTTTTCTTAATCGTTCCCCTTTCATAAACGATTCCAAGTTACATGCTTAACTTTGGAAAGTCTAATTTCACTCTTACTTGGAAGGATAACCTCCAAATTTTATTCTTTTGGTAAAACACAACTGCACACAACTGGTACCACTCTCACAGAGTCCAAAACCAAAACCATGAATTCGCGGGAGATAACGATTACTAAACTCTGACCAACTGCTAGAACCTTACTAACACCAAAACGTTCCTTGTGCGATAAAGACTTTGTGAGCATCTAACTTCGCCCTCAAGGCTTTCAGCAGTAATACACTTACGACATTTCTCATACTCAACACAATTCCGCCTTTCATTTACTTGCAATTCCGTTTTCCATTCACACACTACTCTCCACTCGGAGCAACATAAGGTAACAAAACGCAGATGATGGTTCCTAAGGGATTTCATAATTTACACACACATTAAACGATCAACCATCTGAGCTAATCGGTTAACTCCTCAAAATTCAGCGCAAAATACCATCCTTGCACGTGTTAATCGGTTTACACTGCTGCAGAATCTAAAACCAGTTTCTCATAATTCAAAACCTTTCCTATTCAAACCATCAATCCCACTTGCTCTAATTTGAATTATCATCCTCAACTTGCGGCTTCTTAACTTATATAACATTCACCAACCATGATCCATTCAGGTAAAGCCGACAAGGTCAAAACATACAGATAACACACTCTAACCAAGTGACAAGGTAAAATTCCAAATTCTGATGCAGTCACACTACCAAACTTCCGCGGGATAGATCATTTCCTGCTCAACAAATAACACTAGCGGGAAACCAATAATGACGACATCTAAGGGTTTCAACCACCACTCATACTTGATTCGTCCATAAGCAAAACCCAACACACAACCATCACACGGTACTACGAAAATGATGGATATCTCATGTCAAGCATACAACCTGGTTCTCTCACTTGAATTCCTTGGTGAGAAATAATACTACAACATTCTTAGTCCAACAAAAGGAAGATTCCGAATATTCCGACTATTCACAATTACAGAAGGTTCTTTATACTTGAAAATAGATCGGGGTAATGCATCCTCTTGAAGAACCTTTCCATCACATCGTACACACTAACAGGGATTTCTTACCCTTTACTATCCATTACACACCATACTTACCCCAAATTACTCAATGGAAAAATCCGCAACTGACAATTCTCATCAACTATTAACAAAACCCTTCCGGTATAAATCGTTCCATGATTTACACTTAGTCCGTAATAAGTCCTGAATTGCTTTTCATTGTAACCTTCTTAGGTCCAAATATAAAACCATCTTACTACGATTCACTTAAATTCGAAGATACTTACTCTATTCCTTAACACACACTCCTTCCGGTCCGTATCACTACACTTCCTATTACTAAATGGAGCTCATTCTTTCCCCAACACAATACCTTATACTGTTCCTTGGGTAATTTATCAATTCCAAATTGGTCTCTTACTGAATACAGAAATCTTGATTTAATACCTCGAACTTATTCTCTCTTCATATCTGAAGCCACACAATTTATCTCTTACCCTTCGTCCGGCACATACTTATTACACTTGAATCATGTAAACACGTCCTAGTGTTCCTTCACACATTTCTCTACTATTTTAGATTCCCATGAAAGTCGAACTTCCCTAACTCTCGACTTTTAACCAGTCGGAAGAGATTACTCCGAACACATTCTTCGAGGTACTCCCGTCCATTCGAGATACCATAACGACCTTAGAAACTGAAGCACCAATACTTATCTCACTTCCGGACCTTACGTCAAACATTCAACAACACAACTCTCCTTTTCCACGGAATGAGATTACTTGAAATCCTGATCCAATCATCCAATAGAGATCCTGAACTTTCGGACTCCATCAATTTCCAAAGGATTGCTTAACAACTCACCGCTCTTTCATTTCCATGTTTCCCAAGCACAACGTCTCCTAAAACCTCACTGAGCTGACCAAAACTCTTCACTACTAACTCTTGGCTTGAGCCTCCCCTCACAGCACAAGTTCCGACAACACTTCGGAATCCTCGTGGTCGCTCAACCATGATTCTACCTATCGCATATATAGTATTAGGTTGATCAGGCCTAACACGACATAATATGATAGTAAGTTTCATGCTGGCAAAACACACTTAAGAGGCAGGAATAGATTTACTTATGATGTTTCAAGGCTAGGTCTAGGACACGACCTGCTCTGATACCAATTGTAATGACCTGTATAATATATATCTAGAATAATACCATACAAGCATTTTATTTGGTACTGACACATCAAAAGTGCCTAATGGCATAGTTCACATACTTGTCCATTTCTAAAACATAAATACAATACATGGCACAAGTCATGGAAACTTGCCAAAAATAATAAAACTAAGAATAATATACAATATCCTCAATTGTATACAACAGATACTACACAACAGAATAAGCTTAACTAAGCTTCTCTTGAAACATCTCTGCATCGCTCCACTTGTAACCAAACCTGCACCTGAAATAGAGCAACTATAGTGGGGTGAGATACATTAAATCTCAGTGAGTTCCCTATCCTATAGATTCTCTGGGCTGTACAAGGTTCTATCAATCCTAACTCAAGTCAAGGGGAAGGGAAATGACTTTGAGTTCACAATCTCACAATCTCACACTATATGGAAACATGCCATGAGTTCATCAACTCAAATATCACTAATCGATAACCACACCAAGGCATCCCCTTTTCCCATCCGCTTCTACGTCTAGAAGTCGACCAGAGTCATGGATCCTTGTAACCTACTTGACATGCGAATGGATTCGGGTTTTACGGGCCATAAACCGTTATGAACCGTCGCTTCACACGGGTCATTAACCGTCACAAGCATACGCTCCCAGAGCGCCATTCGTACTGCACGCGGGAATCAAACCTACCAAGTAGTTGCACACATGTTTCAGAGGAGCGCGAGACCCATGAAACGTACTCACAAGATAACCGGTTACGATTACGTGATCACACACACAAACGTGATTGTATTCGACAATCACAAGGCCACAATGCCTTAAGGCCACAATAGCCTTTTCTCAAAGAACACAAAGGTTCACACGCATGTTCCATACTAGTGTCTCACTCTACTCTAGACCAATCTAGTCACGAATGCACTCTCAACATCAGGTGTCAGAGCCTTGCCATCGAGGTTATCTACTCCAGGCCAGAACTCGTCAATGAATGCACGAGCGTCGCCATCCAGAGTTTCTATCACAATTCTATTCACAACCTAGAATTATACCATTTCGTTTTGGGGTAAGGTTTCCTCACTCTTCCTAATTCATATTTTAAGCATGCATATTTTCTTTCATTCATTTTTTTAATAACAATTAGATAAACATGGTATTACATAAATATTACAAATAAATACATATAATCACACATCACATACAACATCACTTTCGGGTTCCCTCCGATTCATTTAATCGGGTATAGAAATCAATACTTTTTACTTTTATCCCGTAGGATATATCCACAGCTTTACATCGGCTATAAATATGCCTCAATCGGATTTACGATCCAAAAGATATGGAATTCAACATATCACATAACATTATTTCATGAATTTTCCACCAAATAATTAACCCCATATCATACTTAATATTTTCACTTTTTATTGGGTAGAGGGTCGTCTTGGCTTTCTAACGGTACCAAGAACGTCCCGATCCGAGTTACGGATCAAAAGTTACGGCATCGGACGCGAAATCGGGAAAGAGATCGCGAAATGATAAAATTCTGCAATCACTCTGGCCATACGCGTATTGCCCTGAGCCATACGCGTATTGCCTTGCTCACCCGCCCATCCATACGCGTATTGCCCAAAGTGATACGCGTATGGGCAGAGACCAAAACTCCCTAAAAATTCCACTAACAAACCAATACGCGTATTGCCTTACTCCATACGCGTATTGCCCACTCCCATACGCGTAATGCCTATAATCCTTCCTTGCCATACGCGTATTGCCCAACCCAATACGCGTATTGCCTTGCCTGATACGCGTATGGGTAGCAAAACCCAGAATTTTCCTGCATTGTTCTTGTTACGAAATTCACCCCAAAACCTCTCCAATTCTCATCTAAACACTTCCCAATCACAATATGTCAATCCAAACATGTTACAAACATAACAACAAGTATTCTACGCAATTTATATAGAATTTCATCTGTTAGAATTCATTTTCTCTCAATCTAACCTAAGTTCAATTCATGAGTTTCTAGAACTTTGAGTGTCTAACTAGAACCCACCTGGTAATCGAAGAGGAGTTTGAAGAAGATGATGAACAATGATCCAAGTTTTCTTCCCTCTTTTCCATTTTCCTCTTTTCCTCTTCTTCTTCTCTTCTTTCTCCTTTTTATCTTTTTCTTTCTAACAAAATATATATATAAATATATTGACTTATAATAATATATAATCCAACAGGGCAAAATATCTCCAATTGATATCCTGTCATCTCAACCCAATCGATCAATTATTAGAGTTGCCTTAAAATCATCTTTTAAACTTAATAAATATTAATCCGTCTTTTTAATAAAATAATTGATCTCTTCCGATATCCAATTGAGCAATTAAATAATACGGGGTATTACACGTTGTATGATCACACTGTGTTTATGAACAATCGTTGAGACTTGTTTCGCTGTTGGAAATGATTTGGGATGGAAAATGGGATTTTTGTGGCTTTGAGACCGTGTAAAACGCAGCAGAATTTTCTGTGTCTGGTGTAGGGCGTCGGCGGTGCTTTGAGCGCCGAGCGACGCATGGGTTGCGTCGCTGCTCCGCCGGGCGACACCCAAGAGGCGCAGCTTGTCACGCTGCTGATTCTTTTAAGTTTTGGTTGAGGAAGTTTACGCCCTTGATTCGCCGGGCGAAGTAGAGGCGAAGGGTCACCGCCGGGCGGTCCTTGAGTAGCGCCGGGCGCTGCTGGGACTTTTCAAAAGTTCCCTTTCCTCTTAGATTCCATAACTTGTGACCCGATGATCCGTTTTGAACGTTCTTTATACCGTTGGAAAGCTAATGAGATGTTCTTTCTTATAAAAATGGTTTTGAGATTGGTGGCCGATTTAATTGTATCGAGAATTTGGAAATGTGTTGTTTTGTCGACTTTTACCGTCGTAACTGTATGTGATTGATGTGTTATCATGCAATATGCTTTTGATATATATCATATGATTTATGTGCTGTGGTAGGATGTGAATGCATGTGATGAAATGTTGTGATGATGGTTTGTGGCCTAAGGGCAAGAAAATGCATTGTGTTGTGTTTGATTGTATATGCATGATTATGGGTGTATATATGTATGCATTTGATTGTCATGAGTCATTGTATGCCAAGCATCATGATATGCATTCTTGTGATGTCGTGTGCCCTAGTGGGTGTGAGCGACGAAACGATTCCAGAGGGAATCTGCTATAACGGTCGTGTGCCTTATACAAAGAGGACCTAAACCGACGTTATAGACGATCGTGTGCCTTATACAAAGAGGACCTAAAGCGATCGGATTGTGTGCCTTATACAAAGAGGACCTAAAGCGATCCATAAACGTCGTGTGCCTTATACAAAGAGGACCTAAAGCGACGGGGAACATCGTTTGCCCGATGGGGAGTTACACTAAGTAATAAGTGATGATTCCAATAATTCCCGAGTGAATTAATGATGAGATGATGGATGGAACGGTACCGCATTGCATTGCATAGAGTCGTTGTGTCGGTCTCTGTGCATTTGCATAAATCATGAATGGATTGATTATGTGTGAAATTGATGAGTTGATAGATATATGTTGATGATAAATGCATTGAGCATGATTGATATGTCTTTGTGATGGATGTATGAGATATGAATTGTGTTGTTTGTCTTTGAATTCTGGTGTAAAAAAGTTGTGGTGAGAATATTTTATATGTGTATTTTTGGTATTATTATATAATTGTATGCAATTATATTATAATTGTGTTTCTCACCCTTCTGCTATTTTAAATGCTTTATGAGGCATTGCAGATTAGATGTTGGATGTCTTTTTGTGAAGATTATGTCTTCATTCTTTTGTCGGTCGGCTCTGATATGTAGCACCGGGTAGTCGGGGAGATCGTTATGTGATTTATATGTATATGTATATATCTTTTTGGATTGTACATGTATGACTCTGTGTATGACAGACAAACTTTTATGTTATATATATATATATATATATATATATATATGAGATTTCAGTTGCAGATTTTCCGCTTTTATTCTGTATCTGAATTGTGGGTGTTAGGAACCGAGTTCCTCTGTTTATGTTGCTACCTGATTGTTGTATATCTAAATGAGCAGGTTGTTGTATTTCGTGTTTTTGATGTGACGCTCCCGTCTATGCCATGAATGTTTTAATTACACTCTGATTATTTTGTTATTGATTTAATTCCTCAGGGTATAGATTGGGGTGTTACAGAAGGTGGATCTCCAAAAGTTTGATTGCTTAAATAATTTAATTTTTAGGCTTGTTAGTCTGTTTTACACGTTGTGGACGATATGATGTTGAAAACTTGAGTTGGTGGTCGCTTGAGGTTGTAAAGAGTCAGTTGAGAATGATCCTTTTTAGTGTGACAATTGTGAATTGTGACCATGAAAGATAATGGTGGACCTATGAAAGTCCGATTGTTTAAACTTTTTAATTTCGAAGTTTGTTAGTTTGTTTTACATGTTGTGAACAGTCTGATGTAAAAATTTTGACTAAATATTCGTCCAGTGTTGGAAAGAGACAACTAAGAAGGACCCTTTATATTCGTATAGTCGATCCACGTGACTCTCTTGACTATCTAAAATAATCATAAAGGCACACGACCTTTTGATTTTACACTTGAATAGAAAGCAAAATACTTTCTAATACAACAGAATGATCGCTAAACACTTTGTGATCAAAAACAGAATTTAGAGAATAGATGTGAAAGTTTTTGCACTTGAATCAATCATGTAGAAATTAATCTTCCCTTCCAAATGTTACAATTCACAACTTATAATACTTTAAGTGGTCATATATGATTATAAAACTTTCAAAGACATTTTAAAATTATGCAGCAAGTTTCGCAAAGTTTAGATATAAAAACACTTAATGATGAAAGTGAGAAAAATTTCTAATTTTGAATTATTTGGAAGAGATGAATTTGAAATTCAGAATCCAAGGCTATTTATATTCAAAGTGTACCTCTTGGATTGAGTGTAATGTCATGAAGCATTGTCATGAATCATGATCAAGGTTTGGAAAAGATTGGATTCAAAATGAATATAAAAATATGATACTACTTCAGTGGTAACCGGTTACCATAATGTTGTAACTGGTTACAACTTTCAACGTTTAAAAATAAAACAAGGTTTTTGTGCCAATAAGCGGTTACAGATTTTGTTTAACCGATTACAGGTGTTTGAAAATATTTAAAAACGGTCTGTAATTGTAGGGATCATTTTCAAATGCTTTTTTAAAATATCAATGAATGTTAGAAGTAAAATGCATGATTTGTTATGAGCTCATAAAGTGATATACAATGTATAATTGCAATTGATACTTTTTAGCTCAAGATCAAATCATATATATTCAATGCCTTGAAGGTTACTTGAGGACCAAGCTTTAACATAATCACTTTCTTGAAACTATGAGCTTTTTTCTTATTTGATAATGCATTTGAACATGATAATTTATTTTCATCAAAACATAAGATAATGATAGAGGCTTGACTTCACACATCATAGGTTTTTTTCTTAAGAAAAGGCTTTTGATAAACGTCATGGTATCTATGAAAAAAATAAATATAAGCAAATTTCCTCTCCTTACTAAATAATTATTTCCTTTCTTGGGCATCAATTACATCCATTATATTTTGAATGTTGATAAGTCGCCTCTCCAACATATAAGGTCCCACATCTTTGAGACCTATACCTTCTTCGAAACCCATATGTTCCCATAATACTATCCAATTATCCTTCGTTGAAACCTCTTGTCGTGTCAGATTTTCAAAAAGGACGACATAATCGTGTGACTCTCGGCTAAAATATCTCTAGACCTAGTATTTAGAACCTTCTCTTTACAATTGGTTGACGATAAAGTCACAAGTTATAAGTATGGGTGTTTAAAAATATGGTTAACTGAATTATATATTAAAATTGAATTGTATTGCATTATAAAAAAATTGAACTATTTAAATAGTTAATGAAATGAACCATTTAATTAAAACAATTCAAATTCAGTTTAAAACCAATTTTCTTTTATAAATTGGTTTAATTATATAAATTAATTAGTTTTTGATAAAATAAATAAAAAATTTATTGAAAGTAAAATAATTCTAAATATTAAAAATAAAATTCAAAAATTAAAAAAATTCTAGAAAATATATTTCTTATTTCCTGAAAATAAATTTTTCCTGAAAAAAAATTAATATCGATTTTGTTCGAAAAATTGATTTTTTTTCAACATGAATTTGACACATTTTATTAAAAAAAAAAATCTCATAGAAAAAATCCAACTTATGGCATACTCCATGCCACTAGTCTTTTGCACGTTTTTTTTTTTTTCTGAATCTGAGTATATTAATAAATAAAATGACATTGAAGCAAGATTATACAACTATTTTTAATAGAATATATAAACCTGTAACTAATCTTAATTCTTAACCTCCAAGTATAAGTTTAGCCTTTTCTACTCATGAATTAAATACATTATTTTTTCTTCTTCCTTGCACAAAACGAATCTTCAGTTTATTGACTTAACTTTACCAAATAGATGTTACACATCCTCTCTGGCATCCATTCACTCATTCTACTAAGTATTAATTTTTCCATTTTTCCACGCTGGCAATAATGAACTTTACTTTGTTTTCTATTTATTATATTTTCTTCTTCACTTTGTTAATACCATATGTATTAACCAGAATGGAAACTTGTTCTGAATATTTTGAGAAATTCGCATGGAGAATTTCTCAACAAAGAATGGTATGAACGAGTTTTTTTTTTCAAAAATATAAAAAGTTAAAATTTTTTCGAAAAAACGAGAAAACATTTTTTTTTGAAAATACAAAATATGAAAATAAAAAAATTGAAAATAAATATTTTGAATTTTTTTAAGATAAAAAAATTTAAATTTTTATGAAGCTAAAAAATTTAGTTTTAAAAGAATTCAAAATATATAATTGGTTTAAAATTGTAAACTTATTATAAACTAGTTTATAATTATAAACTAGTTTTTAACTTAATTGTAACCATTTTAACAGTTAATTGAATTTTTATTGATATGGTTATTGCAAACTGAACCAAACTATAAATGTGGTTCGGTTCAATGCACTTCATAAACCATGAACACTCCTAGTTGGAATAAGTTCTCCCTCTAAGATCCTGCATAATACTAAATGTGCCTTTAGAGTTTGAAGAGTTTCCAAAAGAAAGTGATTTTAAAAGTTCTTCTAATTGCCCATTGTAAACGCCAATCATATTGGATGTCTTACAAAATGGAAGCATCATCTTCCCACACTGGAGATCCTTTGAGGTGTGAGATAGTGGAAATAAATTATGAAAAAAAGACTAAGGGATGGTTTTTTTGCCTCAATACGCACATCAATATCGGTATACTTTTACAAATGTTCAGACTGTCGGGTATTGCTAGAAAGGGGAAATATTCATACGTCTCAACATCTCCTCCTCAACCTTGTTGAAAGGAAACACGAGCCTTAACCAAGTAAAGACACATTTGTAGAAGGGGATGAAACATTCATAAAAAAAGATATAAATTTTCTTTCCAATATCCATATGTGAAACCAACTAGTTAGAGGAAGTACCTACTTCTACATGAGCCTTGTCCATTTTTTCCAGCATTATTGAAGTAAGAAATAATCACCACCAGTTCAGGGTTCACCCAGCATTACATGCGATGTCACCGGATCCACTAAACTTGGACATCCATGTTGAACCATTACTCAACTATCATGAAAAAGGTAATATCGGTTAGAAACTGCACTACTACTTCTAAAAGTAAAATGATCCCTGATTTCTATGTCGCTAAGGTCTCGTCCAAGTGCAACCCTAAAAGTAGTGGCAAAATAGCGAGCTTGTCGCTCATCTCGAGTCGTTATAACTGAATATGGATATGTATAAGACCCGATGGAGGAACCAAGATGGGTAACCATGTCCTTCAAATCCAGATTGTTGGAGTTCTCTTAGTATAAACACTGAGAGGTCCAACAACACTCTCTACTGAACCCCCTATAAATTCAAAGTTATCACTAAATACAATAAAGTTGGGACTGGAGTCATTAACTTTTAGGGGATCAACATTTGAAATATTTGTAGTCTCATATATTATTGATAATGGAGAATATCCACCATCAAGTTCATTCATTATGTTCTCAAAATATTTTCTATGTTTGTCATAGTGAATATAAGAAAGCTAAACACAAAATATAAGGGAAATTGACTAGAAATGGTACATGAGTAATAAGTGAAGCAAATAAATAACTAAGAGTAAGAGGAACTTGAGAATGAGAATGAACTAGGAACAATAGACCCAAATAAGAGAGAAATATGAAAAAATAAAAAATCATCAAAGCTCGGAAGAAGAAGAAAAGGTTTGCGAAAAATGTAAGGTTTTAGTTATGAGAGGGAACAAAAATTGTTTGAAAAATCATAACAACCTTTATATAATTGAGTTTGATGAATTGAATCAACGTTGTAGAATGAAGAAAAATGGAAGATGAAAAATCAACGGTCAAGATTACACCTCAAAAATCTAACGGGGCTTGATAGCACTCGAGCACCCTAGGAGAAAGTGCCACACCCTAACCTATGAACCAAGGGTCATGTGAAGAAAATGTTGTGAAATTTCTTTATGGTGAGACTAGCATTTAATGCAAGTGTCCCCAAATCTCTTCCACTTCTCTACATAAGATCTAAGCCTCTTCCACTTCTCTACATAAGATCTAAGCTAAAGACATCTCTAGTTCTTTGCAAAACTTCTCATACATTATGTCATGGCGATTTTTGGAGGCAACTTTTATGGCCAGCCACATGTCCAACTCTGCATAGGTCCAATAGTCGCTCATTATATATAAAGCACGACGTGAACAAAAAAAAAGTGTATGATTTTATTCATAATTCACTTCACCCGTTTATTCATGGTTTGACTTGTGCATTTGAATGTTAATCTTGCATATCTACCTGCAGAATTGCATCGGAGTAGTTTGCACCGCTACATCAAAAACATGCGCCGACAATTCCAGTTTTCGACCGAAACAATAAAAAAATGTAAGATATTATATTCTTGTTATGAATAATAGTAAATAGAATTGAATGTTCATTTACCCAACTTTCTATATTCCTTAACTCCTATGAGTTAATTTTCTAACCTTTGTGTATTCCTTAAGTTAATGGTTATTTATTGGACATATACTATAAATATGGTCCATGTTGCAATGCTAAGGGAATTTGAGGTGAATAACATAATATCACTTTTCTTCTTCTCTTTGTATACTTCATCTCTATATTATTTTGGTTAATTTCATAACACGTTATCAGCACGAAACTCTACCATATAAATGTTAACTAACTATCTAAGAAAGTGATACAAATAATTTGATAATGAAGGTCTGACTATATGAAGCTCCAATATTTAGAAGGTAAAATTATTATTTTTTGTTTCGTAATATATATTTCTAATTCACCTATTATGTATTGATATATTGATTAGAAGAAAAAAAACCAACAATACTTTTCATGAACCCCAGAAGGATTGGATGAATAATTTTAAAATATCTCTAAAAGACTATAAAATAATGTGTTTGTTATATAGTTCTTGAAGAACTTAACAAATATCCTTGAAGGATGGAAAAATAATAATTTATTATATAGTTCCTAAAGAACTTATCAAGCATCCCTGAAGGAGAGCAACTTAATAATTTATTATATAGTTCCTAAAGAACGTATCAAGCATCGATGAAGGATAACAAAATAATAATTTATTATAGAGTTATTGAAGAACTAATCAATATCCCTGAATGATAGAAAAATAATAATTTGTATAGTTCTTGAAGAAATTATAATGCATCCCTGGAGGATTGCACGAAAAAGTGTTTATCTTTATCATTGTTTAAAGATCTATGATCTATCTCTCGAAAAAATTATACATATCCCTAGAGGATTGTTCAAAGAATGAATTACTTGTATTCATTCATCAAAAATGGTATTACCTTGATGATTAATAAGAAAATGATTATTCTGTCTCCATTGATCAGAAAAATATCAATGACGATTTTCATGGATCTTAGAAAATTGACAATCACAGAAGGATTGCATGAATAATATTAATAATCGTAAATTTATTAAGATTGAAAAATATATATTTTATACAAATAATTTTATATTTATTAGAGATTGAAAAAAATTAGAAGAATAAAATCATATGTATTATGGTAAACCAGATGTTTACAAATCACACTTAAGTGTGTTGTTGACAAAATCGGTTGGGTCATCTCAGATGTATTATGATGTGAGAACAAGTTTTGAAGAACCAGAAGTTTCTTCAATCCAATAAAATTTGTGTGTTCCTAAAGGAAAATTTGAGAAATTGAGTTTTTATGACATTAATTGTTGCATCGACTAAAAGATTGTGCATATGTCTATTCACAGTCAGAAGTTTGTGAAATTATTTTCTCAACTAATTAGACTAAGATCTTGTTTTCTGAATTTTTTTCAGAAATTCCTTGATAAGTATCACATATATTACTAAAATTAATATTGAACATCTTGAAGGACATGCTCATAAAAAATGGACTTGAAGATCCACTCTTTAGACGTTTAAAGTTAGTTATATAGTTGATACTTGTGAGATCATCAATTCTAAAGTAGATATTTGAAACACACAAAGTATGGTATTAGGATAATTATTCACATTAAGCCAACAAGTTAGTACATTATAATTCTCCCCTTAACTTACAAATTATTTTAAGTTAATAATCTAATACTTCTCATCTAAGTAAACTTTTGGATGTGTTGTGATTATTCAATTGCTCCAATATAGTACGCTAAGATGAGTTTTGAAAGAATGTTGAGAAAATGCATTTTATATGAATCTCGTATTTGAGGTTTTATATTGGTCCAATAATTGGATACTTGTTTGAAGCCCGGTAGGCTGATTATCAACTGATAAATTAATTTTCTCAATATTAGGGGAGAGAGAATAAGCAGCTGAAAGTGTGAACTAGAAGTTCAAATTAACAATTTGAAATAAAATATTATAATATAATTTTGATTCTCAGAGTTCAAAACACAATTCATTTGCAACGTTTATGAAAAAAAATTATTATCAGCTGCTAATACTCCACTCAAAGTGGATTTGCCTATTAGACAATCTAATATTATAAATGAGTTATAATAGTGCTTGAAGTGTGGTAGGAAAGTCGGTCTAAGAGCACTTTGACATAATTTAATTTTGAGTTCCAGAAGAACTAACCAGGTACTTGAAATTTATGAAAATTAAGAGATCTCAATAAATTATGTCATGAATGGAATATGATGGAACCAAAATAAAGTCAATATTGACAATCTCTTTGTGTGTAATATAACGCTAAAGATGATAAATTATAACGAGGATCATGAGTCAAAGTCTATCAAAGATTGTAGACAAAGTGAGAATTGGCCAAAATTAACACATTCAATTGAAGAAGAATTAAACTCACTTTACAAGTGACTCGATTTTGGACCTGTAGTTCGAACACCTTAAAATGTGAAACCAATTTAATATAAATGAGTTTTTGTGAAAAAGAAAAATAAGAATGGTATAAAGCTTGATTTGTTGCTCAAGAATTTTCACAAAGACCTAAAATTTATTTTGATGAAACATATACACCTGTAGTGGATGCAATTCAATTTTTGATATTTAATTAAGTTCGTAGCATATGAAGGGCTTAATATGCACATGGTGGATGTTGTAACAACTTATCTGTATGGTTTACTTGATAATGAAATTTACATGAAACTCCCTGAAGGGTTCAATATACCAGATGCACACAACTCTGAATCTCGAGAAAACTACTCCATAAAATTGAACAAGTCTCTCTATGGGCTGAAACAATCTGGACGAATGTGGTATAATCGTCCCAATGACTATTTGCTTAAAGAGGGATATACAAATAACTCTATTTGTCCTTGTATTTTTATAAAAAGATCAGGAAAGGAATTTGCAATAATAGTTGTCTATGTAGATGATATAAATATTATTGGAACTCCTGAAGAGCTTCCAAAAGCTATGAATTATTTAAAGAAAGAGTTTGAGATGAAGGACTTAGGAAAGACAAAATTATGTCTAGGTTTGTAAATTGAACATTTGGACAAAGGAATATTTGTACATCAAGAAAGTTATATAAAAAAGGTGTTAAAACATTTCTATATGGACAAATGTCACCCGTTGTCTACTCCAATGGTTGTTAGATCATTAGATGTGGAGAAAGATCCTTTCAGACCTCAAGAAAAGGATGAAGAATTTCTTGGTCCTGATGTACCATATCTAAGTGCAATTGGAGCACTAATGTACCTTGCTAATTATACACGTTCTGAAATATCATTTGTTGTCAATCTATTATCAAGATATACTTCTTCACCTACACGAAGACATTGGAACAGAGTCAAACATATACTGCGTTACCTTAGAGGTACAATAGACATGAGTTTGTTTTATACAACTTTGAATTAACAGGTTATGCAGATGCAGGTTGCTTGCCAGATCCTCATCATGGTGGATCACAAACAGATTATTTGTTTACATGTGGAGGTACATCTATTTCATAGAGATCAGTGAAACAAATCATAGAAGCAACATCATCTAATCATGCATAACTTTTAGCATTACATGAGACTTTTTCACAAAGTAACTCCCAAGTAAAACATTTAATCAACTAGCACAAAAGATTGGTCTTCATCGTCGAAGAAATGATGGTTCAACTGAGGGGGAGAAATGAATTTACTTTAAAAGGATATTGTACTATTTTTTCCTTCACTAAATTTTTTCTCACTGGGTTTTTTCTAGTAAGGTTTTAGCGAGGTATATCCTCAATGAACATCCAAGGGAGAGTGTTATAAATAATAGTAAATAGATGTGGATGTTCATTTATCCAACTTTCTATATTCCTTAACTCCTATGAGTTAATTTCCTAACCTTTGTGTATTCCTTAAGTTAATGGTTATTTATTGGACATGTACTATAAATATGGTCTATGTTGCAATGCTAAGGAAATTTGAGGTGAATAACATAATAGCACATTTCTTCTTCTCTTTGTATACTTCATCTTTATATCATTTTGCTTAATTTCATAACAATTCTTAGTTTTTGAAAAATTTATTTGAGCTCTATAAATAGTCTTTGATATTTAATTTCTATAAAATTTTATGTTTAACACTTTTATCCCTACTACCAAATTTGTTAAGAGTTTAAAGGTAGTACATTGTCAGGGTAAATAAATATTACACAAACATTCGATTATATTATTTTATAGTGTCAAATAATAACAGTATTTTAAAAATAAAAATATGAAGTGGCGAAATATACATCTCTCATTGATTGACAGTGTAAAAATATTTCACACTTTTGTTTTTTTTTTCTCGTCTTAATACATGGACTTTTTTATTAGCATGTTTGCATTTGATTTATTAATACATGTTTTCATTTAATTTTTATCTAAATTATAAAATATATTGAGATTTAATACAAGTTAATGTGCGGACTAAAAGATTAGGAGTTGTTTTCCGGTCTATTTTGAACTTAGTCAAAATTTGATACTTTCATTGATATTTTGAACTTAGTCACCGGTGACTACAATTTTAAAGATAAAATCATCTATTCATTTCTATTGACTAAACATAATGCTTTTCTTTTTTAAAGAGTATAAAAGTAACCACTAATTTTGTTCGAATATTTGCATGTTTTCTCTCTCTTTTTTTCTCTTGCAAAAGCAAAGTAAGTCATGGCATTAATAGTAAAATGATGAATACAAAGATAAAACATCAATAAAAATATGATAGGTAGCATATGTAGTGGCCACCCTTGCCAATATAAGAGTTTCTCAACCGAGAAGATAAAAGATGTCCTGCCAATATCAGAGTTTCTCAACAGAGAAGATGAAAGATACATACAGTAACGAATGATAGCATCCAAGTTTGAGATGTCACGCGGAAATTGAATTCATCCACAATTTCTTTGCAATCAAACTCAAAATATACATTGTTCCACAATTCAATTAAGATCAAACCCCAACGCTTCGCCCTAGTCAACTGGGCAAATTTTTGAGAATATAGTCTTTGAATTAAAATCAAGCACCCTTGATCATCAAGAAGACACACACCAATGCCCACTATGTTAACGAGAGATAAAAAAAGATGCATCAATGTTTTATTTGAGCCGGCTTGTCCGTCCGCGGCTTCACCACCCCTCCTCCGCTACTAGTTGAGCACTCAGACGTGATCCACTTTGAACCTGTCGAATGACCAAGGAGCCTCTAGAGTCAAAGTGTGAGGTTCTACAACTTCATCCGACAATTTGATATTTTACTCTTCCATAAACTCCAACAAAGCATGGCAATTAAAAGTGAGTTCTCAACAAACGGATTTAGGACAGTATACTAAGAAATAGATTATAAACTCCATCACCACCACCATAGTCGATAGGGGTGTGCATGGTTCTAAAACCAAACCAAACCAAGTATATAATTCAGTTTAATTTTTAAAATCACTTTAATTAAATCAGTTTATTTTTTTAAAATTGGTTTTTATTTGATTCAGTCCGGTTTAAAACCGGTTTATATTAATATCCAGTTTTTATTTGAAGTAATTTGAAACCAGATTTTTCACACAATTAATTTAGAATCGGAATTTTTTCAAAATTTATATATATATATATATATATATATATATATATATATATATATATATAACAAAAATTATTATGTCATTAGAATAGTTTTACTGACAAATGAAAAACTGATATATAAATAATGAAGACTATTATGTCCTTAGAATAGTTTAAGCATATATGTTTTAAATCAATTTGGTTCTATGCATTTTAAATCCTTAGAAGATGATTATGTTCTTAGAATAGACTTTAAGCATATATTCTAATTTATAATCGGAACTGATTTAAGCATATAGAATTTAAGTATAATAGACAAAGATTATTATGTCCATAGAATAGACTTTAAGCATTATATAATCGGAATTTGGTTCTGTGAATTTTAAATCAATTTTGAAAAAACTATTCTAATAACAGAATTGATTCAAAATTTATATATATATATATATATATATATATATATATATATATATATATATGAATTATGCTAATGTACATCTATGTAGGTGTGCATTAGCAACATACATTTTAGTGTATTTCTGTGTGGGGCCCACCAATTTAGAGTGGGACCCACATTAAAAAGATGAAGAAAAAAAATAGAAAGAAAATAGATGTAGTGTATTTTTGTGTGGGACCCACCAATTTTAGATGTATGTTAGCAATTATATATATATATATATATATATATATATATATATATATATGGGAAATGCTACAACACACCCATTCATTTTTATGAAGGTGTGTTTTAGCAACATGCACCTTAAGGTGTATTTAATGAATTTTTAGTTATTAATTGCTAACAAACTCCTTCTAAAAAATTAATAGGTGTATTATAGTTAATGCCTAAAGGAGATGCTAATTTACATCCACTTACTTTTTAGAATGAGTGTTTTAGTAACATGCACCTTAGGGTGCATTTAACCATTTTTTAGTTAAAGTTTACTAAAACACACCTTCATAAAAATAAGTGGGTGTGTTGTAACATTCCCTATATATATATATATATATATATATAAAAGAGCATATCAAGTGAGAGGAGTTTTATAATGAAAGGTGAGAGGAGCAAATAACAATCATTAGATCAATCACATAATTAAGATTAAATTATTTATTAAATAATTAATGTAACTATTAAATTACCCATCACTCTTATTAAATAGTAATATGATTGATCTAATGGTTGCTGTTTACTACTCTCACCTCTCATTATAAAACTCCTCTCACTTGATATGCTATAAAATCTAATAGTTATAATTCATTATCATGTTCTCAAATAAAAAATTGACATATATATATATATATATATATATATATATATATATAACCAAGATTATTTTGAAATCAATTTTATATATAACACATAATAAAATTTGAATACCCAATAACTAAATCATATTATTATTATGGTTACCAATTTATATTTAGATAATAAAATGGATAACCGTATTTATATTTTTGCATTTGATTTGAAGTTTTAAAAGTGGAACAATTTGATTAAGGATAACCGAATTTTTTGCACACCCCTAATAGTCAAATAATGGCAATAGATAATGAACAAGAGGAAAATAAACAATGCTGGTATTAAGTAGGCCTAGATTTAACCGCAAGATAACATATTACAAACTTTAACGTGCGAGAGAATGAACGAGTTTAAATATGATCTGATAGACAAACCGAAATTACACAATCTGAACAGCTTTTTTTTCCATGGGTAAAAAGTCTCTAAAAATATCTGAATATTATATAAAGTGTTACATATCATAAGAGCATATTTTATCAATACAACTCTATAATATCAATTATGAATATTATATAAAAAATATATATAAAAGTATAACATCCGGAAATTCTTTGATCTCAATAATTACACTCAGACTGAACTGTTATGGCCACGGGTGTAGTTCCCAGTTGAACCGGCCAGCTAGAAGGGTCTGGTTTTAACAACACTGCTATGTGTGTTACTATGACATGTCACACTTTATCATCTCCTGAAATTTGAAAGGAACTTGGCATTTCAAGTAAAAAGGGAACATGCCGAAATCCAAGACAACATACAGAAACCAAAAAAAAAAACTGATTATATTTATACAAAAAATTAGGACAAATGAAACCACATATGCATGGAACTATAAACAAAAATATCACAAGTTGCGGGGACACAAACACAGTCAAGCAGCAGCAGTAGTACACAAAATACAACGCATTCGAGGACCATCTGACTTGGTTTCTTCTTCATTTTCATCACTGGCATCATCCGCATAACCATTGTAATCATCATACGAAACTGCCTCATGGGAAGTGGTTTCAGTCTCTTTTGTGAGACTATTAGTGAAGTATGAATCCGTGAGACAAGTTGTGTGATAACCATGACAGCAAAAGAAAACAATGACTGATACATTCTGTATAGAAAATGGGTCAAAACATATACAACATCTTCCGCCTCCCCTAGTCTTTGATTTCATCTCCATGTTTCTTAGACTTAAGGATTTCTCAAATGCCTGAGATGCACGATGATCACTCGTATTAACTCTTGGTTCATCTCCTTCATTGCCTAAAGAAATTCCATGCTTTGCCTCTTTGTGATACTTAATTAAAAGATTGACACAGTCCGTCTATTTTAAACAGAAAAATCAGTTAGATATTTTATTCTATCGAATTATTGAGATCAAAGAATTTTCCTTTCAACGATGTAAAGGTGAGAAGGAGGGGGAAAAAGCACCTTAAGGATATCATTGCATCCATGTCTGAGTGATGTTTCCGTCCTGTAATCAGTGATAATTTTAACTAGCCGATCCCTAAGCCTATTAGAAATACCAATAGATATATTAGTCAGGAAAGAAATTAATGTTACTGAGTATATCTGGAACTTGAAGCCATAATGATTTGACTATCCAAGTAATCAGTTAAAATTAAAGCAGTGAACAACATGCAGAGACATGACCAGAATAGTGAGAAAGGCATTTATTTCCCAAGTAATCAGTTAAATTTTAAAATATTATATGATTTGATAATATAATGTATGTTCAGTTAAATCACACTTATCACCTACCGGGGTATTTCCAACCCGTTGGGCACCTTATTTACAATGTAGAGGGGGTCAAGATTTCCAACGGTGTGCTCCAATAGTATGCCCACCTGTTAATTACAAGAACCAAAACAGGATGAGAAAAAATAGGCATACAAAATAAGCAAATACCGGGTTTGTTGCTTCTGATTATTTTTGGCAATTTAAAACAATTTTGTAAAATTTTTACAGACAAAAGCAAACTTCTGTAAAGGAGATATTAAATCATATTTTGAATACAAACAATGAAATCATTTGTCCATGTGTATTACTTGAAATTGTGACTAAGAATGTTTTGAATTGCTTGGGAGATTAACCTGCAGCCTTATCCATTTATAGGATTACAATCAAATCCCTTGATTATTGAGCAGATAAAGGAAAATAAATCAGGGTAATATCTCAGCAGGATTAAGTAAAAAGGTTTAATACGACAGACAATAACTGAGTTTTATTCTATAGTTAGTACAGGGAAGTGATGTTTGGGTTCACTTCTCTGTACTAAAAATATAGAGAACTAAAATAAAAAGAGAGGACCAACCATAATAAAACAGAACTATTATGTTCGTTTTGTCCGTGAGCACAAAAATATAGAGAAGTAAGAATATAATGAAATGAAATAGCAATATAATCTTCAAGTGTTGTTTCTAAAAGATGTTTCCACCGCATATTCAAAAAACAAAGTCAGAAAACATATAAAAGATGTTCAAGTTTTTTTATAATTTTAAACAATAGTTTTCTGGTCTGAAAAACAGAATAAAAAGTAAAAGATTAGCTCTCAAACAGGTATTTTTTCAGAAAAACAAAACCACTTTTATTAAAGCAAGTAACAACAACAACCAAGTCTTATCGTGGGGTCAGCTACATGGATCAAATTACACCATAATGTTTTATCATTATTAGGTAATTGATCCACATCCTAAATATACATTTAAAATTATCCTGATATACCATCTCCGGTTTGTGAAGGCATTGCTTGATTAGTTCTTCCCAGAGTTCATCATCATGCTGCATGGTAACAAACTCTACAGCCTGTGCAAAAATATGAACACTTCAAACTTAATTTTAAAATCCTTGAAATTATGATTCAAGATTTAGAAGTTAGTCAAAACCAAAAACAACTATCAAAAAAGATAAAAATACCTCCTCTATATCCCCCAATTTGTTGATAATAACAGCTAGGGCTTTTTTGGCATTTCCCATCCTTCCTAAGATGAACACTTGCTCCCTCATTAAATCTCTTTTGATGCAAATTTCATAAGCCTGAAAAAAAACAAGAGTTTGATTCAAAGGCATGCAAACATATAATTGGCAAAGTTAGTCATTGATTCATCACCTTCTCAAGGGTATAGTGTTGACTGCTGCGAAGGAAAGGTAGCAGCATCTTGGGATCATAGTCCGCATAGAGTTCTACCTATGCATTCAACAGAGAGTTGTATCAATTATCAAATGCTAGAAAGAAATATTTAGTTGCAGGCTGCATTTAAACCATTTCTACTTATGTTTAGCTGCAGATGATGCATTGTAAATTTGTAACAGCATAAAAATTAAATACATCAAATGCTGATTGACATGATTTGTATTTGTTACAATGGGAGGATCTATTGAAAACAAAAACAACATAGGTAGGTAGGGCTTGCCGGAGGATTTTGAAGGTGAATTGGGTGGTTGTCAGGGATGGGTCTAACCAGACAAGGCACAACAGGTTAAGTCGCGGCAGGATGAGAAGAGAAACATGTTGGCAAGAAGAGAAGCACGGAATGAAGCACAGTGAATGCACACGGCAAGACAGAAATGACAACCGGAACTGTAGTGGTAGTCATAATACTATAGGCTGCCAGAATACTGTTGTGGCGAAAAGATAGTCTTATATGTTTATGTTTATATTGAGTGCAATCCGTTCTTACAAAACCGGCTTGTAAGCATTATTGTCAAGATCTAGATCTTAAAATCTTAATATTTTACAATCACACTCACCCCAATGATCCTGATCTTCAGTAGAATCATGTACTGTAGTAAGATCGCTGCAAAATCATAAACTTGTGACGTCGTTGATTTTGTGCGATCCTTGACAGCTCCGGACATGATCAGCCGTATCGTCCACCGCCATTACAAACCGAGAAGGATGAGAAAATGCAGAGGCACATGTTTGGTGGCGGTGAATGCACGCCTTTTGAAATGATGAAGTTTTAGATTTAGGGTTTAGAGAATAAACATCTCAGTTGTGAGGTTTGTTTTAAATAATGGGCTTATGGTAAACAAAGTAATAGGCCAAATATGTCCCTAATGTTTAACAAATTTTTCATGTGGAAAATGGTAATAAAGTATAAAAACACAATCATACATGTCTAATGAATATGAGAGTGTCATTTCCCCCTCGTATGCACTTGCCTGCCATAATAGTGTAAAAACACTTAAAATATATAGTAGTTTTTTTAGTAGGATCTTGCGATTTTTGTTACGATCTTATATTTTACTATCTTGCTACCCCTCTTGATCTTGCAAAAATAATGGGGTAGGGTCTTCTGATCTTAGTTACGATCTTAAGTTTTGCGATCTTGCTACCCTCTCCCGATCTTATGCAAGATCTCAATCTTGACAACCTTGCGTGTAAGGTGAGGATTGTCCCCACATATAAACACATGTTCAAGTCATATCTCATCCAAAGTGAGACTCTTAACACACACATCATGGCCAAGACTAAACATCTCGAGTGTGACTTGAGTTGCTCAATAGCAGTGACCTGAAGGCAGGTGACCAAACAATCTTGGATAGCTCTGAACCCATCTTAGATTCTAATATTAGGCTTAACGCATCTTTTCAAAACCAACTTGTAGGATGAGGACTGTAGGTCTCCTATAGAAGTGAGCCAATATATAAAATACAAAATATTTCAACACTACCCCTCAAGTTGTACTACACCATATGAAATTCTTAACAAATATGACAGAGGAAAACTAGTTAGAAATGCAGTTGACCGTAAAATCAGATCAAAAGCAAAGAACCCCCTGGAATACCCCTAAAAAATAGTACCCATGAGCTGAAACTTTGGCAGAGCACGTAGACTGGGATGTGGCACCTCATACGGCGGGGTTCTTTGCCGGGAAAATTTCCTGTTGGCCGTGGTGGTTTACCACTAGGTCAGACTCGCCAGAATAATAGGAGTACAACGGTGATGGAGGTGAGAGAAAAGTGCACTAGAGAGGGCTAGATCTATGAAAATCTGAACTGGTCAACGGAATTTGTCAGCCGGTGGCAGCTCTACTCAGGGTGGTGTTAGAAGGTTCGTTCGGCTTTGACAGTGCAAAAGCAATGGTTTTGAAGGTGAGAATAAACAGACACCGGAAAAGGACTCACTCGAGAATGAAAAGGGTCGCCAAAAAACTAGAATGAAGCACCACCAGTAGGAATAAGAAATAAAAGTCACATATCAAAACCTACTCTCATACCATGTTGAATTTGGGATTATTGTGTCTAAGTGTTGACAAAGGATTTCGACAAAAGGTGGAAAACAAGAAGGTCAATGACGTGTCGACACCACAGGCGCCTCAAGGGATCGATCCGACACAAGCTAGAGAGATGCGTCGGAGAGATGGAAACAAACCACAGTGTCGAAGGAGGACGAGGCGAAGGACAGAGTTCCAAATTCAAAGATAAGCTCTTGGGCGGGAAAAGTTGGGAAGTTTTCAAGAATATGGGAAGTTGAAAAGAGAGTGGGGTGCCACGTGTCAGTGCCAAAGGACGCCTGGGCAGACAAACAGTTATTCTCTAGGCCTATATAAAGCATTGTGTTTCCCATTTTTAGAGGTCGCATTTTTTCACATTGTAAAGGGAAAACGCTCAAAGTACCAAGCTTAGAGAGAAACGAGTTCACTCCCCCGAAAATGTACAATTGCGTCCAATTTTACTTAATGCAATTTACTTTCAGCATTTAACTTAAGTTATTGTTTGTTTTGTTTTTGTCTTGCCTTTCCTCCCTTTATTTTTTCCACTTTGCATCCAAAACCGTCGATCGTTCAAACCTTTCCCGTTACCAAGGTCACTCCAACGTGACAACTTTTACCAAAAAGCGAAAAACTGAAAGACAACATAAACATACGCTTCCAATTCCTTGTTCTGGGATTTGTGTGGCCGATCCCGCGAGTAAACCTGCGACGGAAGGCTAGCGGTTGTTCGCGCCGGCGAACAAAGTGGCACGCCCAGTGGGACCCGTGTGAATTGAGTATATGTTTTTGCGTAGTGGTAAGATGGTAATACCACGTCCGAACGACGAACCGTCTCCAACAGAGAGTACGGTGGGAACACAAACAACTGATGTTGGCTCCGGTACCGTGCCAGCGGTTTCAACCACCCCTAGTGGATCAACCGCAACGCCGCGTCGACATGACCCTAAATCAACAATGGCAGGGACTACAGGGCAGTATATGCCTACTATCACCATGCCTACACCTCGATCATATGGGATGCCGACGGAGTTCATGTCGAGTAGAAGTCGACGCAGCAGTCGTTTCTCGTTTACGTCCCTAAAAACAGAGCTGAAACCATTCAGTTCAAACCTACGGGCAAACGAAATCAAAAGTCCAGGATTTACCATTGTGGAAGGTTCGTCTGTAGGGTCAACATCTATGACAGGGGCCGTAGTCGATGATTTAGGGATGCCACCGGCCATGGAGGCAAAAGCGTCGACCACGTTCTCCAAGAAAAGATTTGGAGTGAAGGTTTGAGCTTGATACTCCGACCACCAAGCGTCGAATTCTTGAGTGGTGAAAAAGGTAGGCTGGAAGGCAAATACCGGCAGCTCCAGGTGTTGAGAGGCTCTGACGAACCTCATGCAAGCCCTATGACCTACTTGAGTCAAGCGTCAGCCGGACCGTACTATGTCATCAGGATGCCTCACTAAGGACTTTGGCAATATCTGGCTCAGGCCAAATTGTCGAGCCACTAAATTTAGCTGGTAGTTCATGAAACCATAGCCATTGTTTCCCGTTTCGATTCGGAAAGAGATCATGGTGGGAGTAAGAAACGCCTGCCATACGGCGTTTGACTGCGCAGGAGCTTTAGGGGAGACTCCAGGAAATGGGCTTCTGAACCAGTCGGGACCGAACTTACGCTCCACAAATGGCGTCATGTCGGGGACGAAAGAAGTGGTTTCCACGAACATACTGAGATACCTCATAAAGAGGGCCTGTTTTGGAGCCTCTTGGGTGGTCATCAGGGCACGTCGCATTCCTTCGACAGAGCGCTCGTTGTTTAGACGTTCCATTGTCGCAGAGGCTAGATATCCCAATTTATGCTCAAAAGTGGCGTTGAGCCAATGCTGCAACAGCCACATAGGCCCTGAGATGTTTAAAGCCTTGGTGGTTTGGTGGAGAAGTTTCAGCCTCATAGTCGACAGGCCAAGAGAATGGTAGAGGGAAGCCAACAGAAGTTTGGCCAAAGATATCTGTCGACCTTCATGGATCTGAATGACCAGACTGATAAAACTTTTGGCTATTTGCAAGGAGCCAGGACAAAACATATAGTACGACAGTCATAGGGTCAGGAAGGCAATATGCTCCTCGTCAGAGACTTCTTTAGAGCGTTTGTCATGGTGGTCTTCAATATAGTATTGGAAGCTAGCACGCTTGAAGTCGAAGGCGTTGTCAATCTCCAGGGTTGGATCGAACGTCTCGCCTACTGGCGAAAGGCCAGTGATGGCCGCCACGTCGAGAAGTGTTGGCGTGAGCATACCACAAGGGAGGTGAAACGTATTCGTCGATCCTTCTCAAAAATACATCGACGCAAGCAGCAAACAAGGGTTGACCCTGTGAGCAGTTCTGGAGAGTTGGATGGCGTCGAAAATACCGTATTCTTTCCGTTGCCTTTTGCGCTGACCCTCGACTCTGTCAAGCCAGGCCATGTAGTCTTTGTTGCCTGGAGTGGGCATGGATCTGAAAACTCGAGATTTGGGCGCCATGTATTTAAGATCTAAGGTGCCACCTTTCTCATAGGCAGGTGGGATTGTTTGGTCGAAGCAAGGAAAGAACTTCTGGAGTTCTTGTGGATTAGGTTTGTTGTCCGGAAGGGGGCCATGGAAACCACAAAGCTTGTTCTCCACCGCAAAGGGGATAACCATTTGGCGGCGCCAGTTGGCCACCACCGTCTCGTCAGCGGAGGATGGCTGAGGAAGGGGACGGAGTGTTTCTGCTTCAGAAAGTATGTACGCGACTGGATTATTACCAGTGGTTTGAGGAATGGAAGTGGTAATAATGTTTGATGAAGCCATTAGGTGGAAAGAAATGCAAAGGGTATTCTGAGGTAACAAACGCTTTAGGAAGAAGAGACCAAAGTTTGATTCTCAGAGCGAATAGCAGGTTTTGAAGAAGTTATGGAAAAGTGGTAAGTGTTTCTGAAGGAGTCTATTTATAAGACGCATGCAAAAGGCGGAAAAAATCACCAAAAGCCTTTTCAACTTCTGAAAGTAAGTGGGAGTTGGTTTCGAGGCCCATAACTCGGACGAGACTAGCCATCATGGCGTTTTCTTGGGAATCGTGGGATGAGATTGCCATCATCATGTCAGACGGCGCTTGCCACGTGTTTTAAGAAAAAACAAACCGTTGCGCAGATGTGTCGAAGAAAGAGCCGTCGAAACCCCGCAAGAAACCAAAAAGCCAGATTTCTCCATCGACATAGGATTCAGTCAAAACTGGCCTTTTGGGGGGCAATTTGTTGACAAAGGATTTCGACCAAAGGTGGAAAACAAGAAGTTCAATGACGTGTCGACACCACAGGCGCCTCAAGGGATCGATCCGACACAAGCTAGAGAGATGCGTCGGAGAGATGGAAACAAACCACAGTGTCGAAGGAGGACGACGCGAAGGACAGAGTTCCAAATTCAAAGATAAGCTCTTGCGCATATGGGAAGTTGAAAAGAGTGGGGTGTCACGTGTCAGCGCCAAAGGACGCATGGGCAGACAAACAGTTATTCTCTAGGCCTATATAAAGCATTGTATTTCCCATTTTTAGAGGTCGCATTTTTTCACATTGTAAAGGGAAAACGCTCCACATTGTAAAGGGAAAACGCTCAAAGTACCAAGCTTAGAGAGAAACGAGTTCACTCCCGCGAAAATGTACAATTGCGTCCAATTTTACTTAATGCAATTTACTTTCAGCATTTAACTTAAGTTATTGTTTGTTTTGTTTTTGTCTTGCCTTTCCTCCCTTTATTTTTTCCACTTTGCATCCAAACCCGTCGATCGTTCAAACCTTTCACGTTACCAAGGTCACTCCAACGTGACAACTTTTACCAAAAAGCGAGAAACTGAAAGACAACATAAACATACGCTTTCAATTCCTTGTTCTGGAATTTGTGTGGCCGATCCCGCGAGTAAACCTGCGACGGAAGGCCAGCGGTTGTTCGCGCCGGCGAACACTAAGTCACTCACCATCATCTTTATTTATAATAACATATAGAATAAATACAATAAAGGTTAATTGACATGATTAGTTAATTCAAATCATAATCAGTGATTCTAATTCTGATAATAAATTTATGGATTTGATTCTAACAATTTATATTAAATAACACTCCTCTTTCATTCAGACTTCAGGACTAGCTATGTAATAATTTTCAGCAGGCACGCACAACATGTGCTCATTTTCCTAATAAAATGTTCAATTTCAAAAATTCTCCTATAATACAATAAAATGTAAATTCCATAACAAGGTAAAAGTGTTTCTGACTTTCAGTCTGTAGAAAGAGACAAGTGGGCCAAGCCCTATTAATATAATATTATAATATAACTCTTAATACTGTCCATTGTTTAACACTTTAAGCCTGAAGAGCTCTTGCATGAGGGAGTGCACAGGAGATACAATGAGCCTTCACTAAATAGGTTAAGCTTTTCGGAGAGAATTCACTTGACAAGACATTTCAATTGACTTCAGCACAAAAACACACTTCAAAATCCGGCCAGGAAAACTTGTCTTACACAACCAGATGAAGCATAATTTATAATTATTATTATTACTTTGACAGAATAAATTACAAAACTGTCTAAAAGGGAATAGGTTATTGATAAAATAGAATAAAATTGAAGAAACTCTTAAAAATGCTGCAAAGTGAAGGCTTGTTCTAAAATATTTCAAAGTGCAAGACTGCAGCGTAGTTTCTACGTGACCAAATTTCTAGGTATATACATAATTAAGAACTGAGTCATATATCTCCTTGTCAAGCATTCGTGTAGTTTTGTCATGGACCATAATAAAACTCACACTAGAGCTGTCTCTTACTGAGGATTGTAACTTTATTTTGTATAAGAAAAACAAGGCAGTAATGGAACTCAAAATGATACAAAATGGCTTTCATCCATTGCTAATAAAGATATTATATAAATTCAATTGTAAATACCAAAACAAAGGATGCTTGCAAATTAAAGAATCAAAACCTACCTGCATATCATGGAAATCTTTCCCAGCATGTGGATTTACTTCAAATAGTGAATGGAGATATAAATGTAAAAAATATCTGCAATCAGACTTGTTCTCGGCATTCAGAAGTTGCTTCACGACCTCAGCCGAACTTATCAATTCCCTATTCTGTATAAACAGAGGAACTGCACGCTTGCAATCTAGCATCATCAGTTGGACAACCTGAACAGGGAGAGATTTAACAAATTAGAGTCCAATGATCATACAAAGAAATGAAAACAAATACAAAAAGAACTGAGCTCGTATTCAAAGTCAAGAACATAATTAAACAACTATTTTCCTCTATAAATAAGCCTGAGAATATTCAAATCTAAATCAACCAATTCACGAATCAGGTATGGGACTATGTTGGTTTATCCATTTTGCCATATGCACTCAATATATCAAAAGATATGTGAAACATGGATAACCAAATCGCAATATACTTCTTCAGTAATGCTTGGTAAGAAAACTCTTCAGGAGCTTAAGATTCCATGCCAACAGATATATTCAATATGAGTTTGCACACCAGGTAAGATCTAGCGATATGTACAAAACGTGGATTCAAAAGTTCAACTTTTACAAAATGCAGTTATACCTTTTCTTGAATTACATCATGTAGGTTATGTTTATCAATAAAATCAAATACTTCTGGCTTCATAAGCTGGAAATTTCAAACAAAAAAGTAGAAGTAAGAAAGTGAAAATGAATGAGCAGCCAAAACAAAATAGACAATGGACTCTATTTATTATAAAGCGAAAAAATGTTGATGGGTTCAAAATATAACACCTACAAAATAGACATTGTATGACATTATAAAAAAAAAATTAATTACACCACCTACATCTGCATACAATGAGTAGGCTTTCTCATATTGTCCATCAATTACATATAACTCCGCTAATGCCTGCAACGGAATGAGAATATGTTGACAGAAGGAAAATGTTGATGGATTCAATATACAATTATAATTAATCGGGATTAACCTCTTTGAGTGAGTCACTCATGGACGAAGTATTAAGCTGTGGTTCAATGGCTGAAATAACAGGTGGTGCAGAATAGATTACAGATGGCCAGGATTTTACAGTGGATAAGAGATCCTTATGGAAAGATGAATTTGTAGCCAGTGCAACTAGAGCAACCTGTAGATAAAAAGCATAATAGATAAATTCTATCCCAAGTCTGTCAAAAACAGATACTATGCATACATGTTAATTGTAATAGAGAGCGGTGTGTTTTAGCTAACCTCATAAGCAGTATCACGTAGTCTGGGGTTCTCAGTAGGCATGTAAGGAACCAAAACAGGGAGTTGCCGTAGATGTGCAAAGTGGAAGACCCATCTGGTGAAAATGGTTCATTTAACACTCAATTACAAAATATGAACCCCACAACCGATTACAAATAATGTTAATGCCTTATGCAGTACCTCTCCCATGCCGAAGCTGATCCTCGCAGTAACTTGGGACACAAAGAAGCTGCTTCACCATACTTTCTTTCCACAATCAGATGATCAAGGTACCTAGATCCCACCTGCAAAGATACAAGGAAAGTGAAACACTCAACTATCATTATACTCAAATTAAGAAATTAGCTAGCTGGAAACAATACATAGATACTGTTAGGAGCCTGAAGACACTAAAGAAAGAAATAGAAAAACTCAAGAATAGAAGCACATTACTGAAAACTGAACAGAAAATGAAGAATAGATATCTCCGAGGTATTTGCCTTCATAGAGAATTTTTCCTTTCACTTCTGTCAAAGGTAGAGAGTGACTCCCTCTGTCTGAAGAGCTACCCGCATAATACACAAAATACTTTTATGAAGGTATAATAAAGGAGAGGACAAGGTATCCACAACTTTAAAAGGCTAAGCCATAACAAACATAACAACCAGTAGCATCAAAGTATAAACTTGAAAAATTGTCGATGAAAGAGAAAGGTACATCGTGTTTCAATACAAACCAAATCAGATTTAATTTTTTCTATCAATGTAAGCAGAGGGGATTAATAACTTTATATCATGCAATCTCAATTCACTAAATAGAAAAATACTATAGGTTTCATTCATTTTTCTTTGAGCTTAGATCTTGAGTGTCAAAATACACGATGACAGATTAAAAGGCTTTTGAAAAACAAAATAATAGAAGAGTCTTCACATGATGCAATCAACATAAACAGTGCCTCCATATGCATATAAGCATGCCATTATTCCAATTACTTGTCATACAATCATCCAATATAATGTTTCCATAAAAAATTAAATAAAAATTACCCAATATATATTAATAACTATCTTAAATACTAGTAATCATAAAATTTTAGAAAATAAATTGAATTAGGATAAAGTTAAAATTAAATACCTCGTCAAGTAGTTCACTGCGTCCCTGACCAGATTCAACTACAGCTAAAGCTTTTTCATGACATCCATGTTGAAGAAGCCAAGCAATATGATCTTCAGTATCCCTGATTATCTAAATTGCATCAACTGCTATACATATTTTAATTTGTTTTTTTCTAATATGTAGAAAACCTTATAATAAAAGTAGAACATTTTAGACATCAAAAAATCCCAGCAATTTTTTAACAAGTTTAAGCTGAGGAACATACTTCAATTGTTTTAATTAGTCAATGAAGCGCATGATGTTCATTCATTGAAGTATGTTCTTCATCGTTCTTCTCTTATGCATAAAAATATAATAGAATAAAGAACTTGAAATTAACCTTGGCTTTGCAATAACCACATCCTTTGGGGATACAATATAGTATAGTGGTTCATCGCCTGCAGCCCACTGACCACCAGCATAACTGCTACCTACATTTGAATGAAAAACAACATTGGCTATGCGTACTATCCAAACACAAAACATGCTTGTATGAAACTACCTAATATTGTGGTGTATAGTAGGAAAACGCACAGCACAGCGGTCCAAACCCTAAGAAAACGATGGTTCATGTAAAAGATTGAAAAAGACACACTCAGAGGAAATTACCGACCTATTTGGTTTAAGAGAACAATTTTTATCTTCGGAAACAGAATAGGACTTTGGTACATATTAGCAAAAGCATAAAATGAGAACAGAAAAAGTTTTCGTGAACCATACATATCTTAAGATCTTAGGGACAGAATGTTTAATGCAAAACAGGTTGCCAGTGAGGCAATATGGTCGATGGGGGAAAATAGCAGTTTGTTCAAATTACGCTACTCTACAGCGCTACAAGGCCTCTATATCCATTGTTTGATGACACTTTGTACTAAATAGCATATTGTGCAATAATAAGGATTTGCTCAAATTCTGCTACTTTGTAGCCGCTGAATAACAACGATTTGCTCAAATTTTGCTACGTTGTAGCTGCTATTTTACAATACTGCAATGAGGTAATTGAAGGGGAAGTGGAGGGGAAGTTTGATCTGTATGGATATAAAAAGGAGAGGAAGTAGATAGACGGATAAGTAAAAGTGAAGAGTGAGGAAAAGTGCAGGTTTGCACAAATACAGCATGTATCAATCTTTTCTTTCAGTTATCTGTTTTCCGGTGTAACTCCATCACACATGTACTGATACCACACTGATATCAGTATACAAAAAAGAATAACATGATGGATTCCCCATAACTGAGTAAGTTTTGATTCATTTTCTATCAATAAGACATAATCAGCAATAACAAAATGTTAACCTGAGAAGGGAGCATGAGCAAGAGAATAGTCATTTGCCTTGTAATGCTCAAACCCATGTACCGGTAAAGCATCTGTTGAAAGTTCGTCGTTATTCCATGTTACCACTCTTACTTCAGGTCTTTGTGCATTGCCCTGTTCAAATTTGTTTACTCGAGTTTAGAACAGGGTAAATTTTCTAGGTTTAGTGAAGAGAGCAGTATAAGAAAGAACTACCTCACTTTCCATTCCTTATATAAGACACAGTATACATTTTATTTTTGACAAATGCAACAGCAATTTCATTGTTCTGTGCATAAACCGTTTTTGATACTGATGGAAAATAAAATGATGTATAATCTCAATGAGGCATAACATATTAAGTTTGTGCTGAAAATAACTAAATTCTAATTTCTGGAAGCAACATTATGCTGGTTTGGTGTGGTCACTTATCGAACCTAATGAAGCAGGCATAAAAGTCCAATTGAGCCCGTTCGTTGTTTTAATTCCTCAAACAAACAAATAAATGAATTTCAAATCACCAATATGTCCAAGTACTTATGACCAGGAAATTACCTCTTTAAATTAAAATGTGCAGAGGAAGATCCTTCATTTAATTTAAGGTAAAAGAGAAGACTGATCAAAGAAAACTAGATGTGGCTTATAATATAGGAAGGGGAGGATTTACATTATAGCAGGTACAATGACAGCGTGGGAAAATATACAACTCCACCATATGCAAGGAATATAAATACCTGTCGAGAAGGAGCTGTGCTACTAAAATCCTTATCCCCGTCTTCTTCTCCAGGAATATAAGCTAGAACAACCAAAGAATCACCAAAAGGGGCAAGTCCTGAGATGAAATAGCTGGTTTGAAAAGATGCCACAATATCAACCTGGGTCATACCAAGCAAAGGAACTTGCATGTATGCCCCATTGGTAGCTTTATGGTGATTTGTCTTAATTGAAGCAATTTTGATCGATACTCCCCAGCCAATAACTAAGATGGTGTCATCCTAATAAGTGATGGACGAATATTAAGTTCAGCAGTTTCATCAAGAAATGGAACAAAAACAAATGAAACAATGACATTGTTGCTGTTCCAACATCAAAGTGATAGAACAAGCCTTCAAGTGAACACAACTTGAAAAACAGACATAGCCCAATAGCATGCCTACATAGATATTTGACTAACCTGCCAAACCAAGTGAGGAAGCAAAAGCTCAGGGTGTGGACACCCTCGTGGTTTTTCGATAAATGTTATTCGCCGGTCATTGGCAGTATCATAAACCTTCACTCCTGCATCATTGGCCCAAGCAACAAGATTTGCTCTCCACTTCACAGAATGTATTGAACCTTCACCAGAGTGCAAAACCTTTTTTTGGGAGGACAGGGTATTTTTTAGATAACAAACCAAAAATACCATTCAGAACATATGTGCTGCTAAGAGTTGCAATAATTTTACAAACCTGGTCCCGATAGCCCAACCATTTCTTCGAATTTAAATATAAATTACCAGCTAAACCACCAGCAATAAACCTCCTAGACATTTTCCTTGCATAATCAGGATCCAAAGCAATTGCCTTCATGGGGCGATGGTACTCAAATTTCATTAACTCATCGGTAAAAAGGCTGTTTATAACAACCGATCCGTCATCAGAACAGCTTCCAATATATTCCCCTTCTATATCAAAGCTAAGGTCATTCACAACAGAAGCATGGGCAGAGAATTCTTTCACCTGCAACAAATTCACTGATCAGAAACAGCTTCCAAAGTCACTGATCAAAACAGGCAGAAGGTGCATATAGTCAACAAACGAACCAATATCCAAAATTCCTGACACTCAGCCAGACGATAATGTCAATTAAAACAAGTGCACCGGTTCAATCTCACTATGACTTCGGAAGCACCTTTCTTCTGATTTTAATTTCAAATATTCATCACTAATTATCACTAATTACATAAATAAACCTAATTTTCAATCACTTTACTATTAAGTAAACAACGAAATGAAAACACAGTAATTTATCTCAATCTAAACATACTTTGATTTGATTGATTCCTGCTTCAAATTTGATCTAGGCAGCATCAGTGTGAGCAATAACAGCACAAATTCGCAACAAAATTCGATAAACAACACGGAGCATCGAGGTAATGCTAACTGACCTGATTCCCGAGAAAATCAAGGATATGAATGGTACCAGCATGAGTGCCAAGAGCGATCATACGCTCGGCAACCGCCACACACGACGCCGCATCAGTAGCTAACAACGAAGGTACGCTACCTCCCATTCTCTGATACTTGAGTCTTGGCTCTTCTTCGTCATCTTCAACTTCTTCTTCTTCGTCTTCCTCATCCTCCTCTTCTTCTCTTTCATCGTCTCCATCCACGCCGTTCTCAGGCGGAATCGGAGCCATTAGGATTGTTATTCCCGGTAGCTTCGTCGTCGGAAGAATGATTTGACGGTGAATTGAAAATGCACGGTGAAATGAAACTCTGTTGTGACACAGATCTGTTTAGTAATCTTCCCACGTATTTTTCCTCTTCTTTCAACTTTTTTTCATTTTTGTGCTTTCATAAACTAAACATGAAAATATTACTCGTTCGAAATTTCCTTTTTCGTCAAAATAATTTTTTTTTAACGGCAACAAAATCATTAATGCCTAGACGACAAAGAAAATTAACTAGCAAATTCTTGTTTTGTTTATATTTTTTTTTAGAGTTTAATTATTATGCACTGAAAGTGTAAAAAATTTTATAATGTCAATACATAACCATCATCCGTTTAGGTTACTGTACAGATTATTAAATTAAAAGTCAAATTTCTTTTTATATCCAACGGTTATAATTAACTGACAGTGTAAAATCCTTTTACATTTTCAGTGCAATTCAATTAATTTTTTTTTTATGCCATCCAATCACAATTAGACAAATAGTAGATTAATTTTTTTTTATGCCATCCAATAACAAATAGACAAATAGTAGATTAAAAAAATAGAAGATTAATTACTTAAATTATCAGTATTATCGTATAAAAAATTTTACACTTTAATTATCACCAATATTAATTTATATTATTTTATAAACAATTAAAATCAAAATCAAATTTTTCCAATATTCAACCTTTATAATTAGGTAACATTATAATATCCGGTCTATTTCAATTTAATTCAAAAAAATAGTAACAAAACCCTTATATTTCTGAAAATTATGTGACTTTGATTAGTTCCATTTATTTATTTTTTATTTTATAAGAGATAAATATAAATTATAAATGAGTGTGATTTATTTTAATAAAAAAAATAGTGTATGTAAATTGTACTCTAAATTTATCATGATCAAGATAAACCTCAAAGGAGGATTGTATAAATATAAATTTAATAACAAATATCTTTTATATGTAAATAAAAAATTTATATAAATTAAACTTTAAATTTCGTTAGAAAGAAAAGAACTTCAACGGATTTACAAAAATATAAATTATTTATTAAAGAGATTTTTAATTTTTAAATAATCTAACTTATTAGTAATAGAGTCAGTTTTATTATGATAAAATGAATATCATTTCAATAAATTTATTATTTGTACATATTTTTTACGATAAATTATTGAAAAGTTCATGAAATATGATAAGATTTATTTTTAAATGGTCTCACTATATGTATATAGACTATAGACTATAATATATTGAGGCCAAAAAAAAACTACAATTCCCCTTTTGTTGGACTTTCCAATTGGCAAAGCAAGATGAACAGATTGTCATGGGTAGGGAACCTCAAAGGAGACACGCATGGGTTGTTAGCGTCACCACTCTCACCGGCCACATAACGTCATCTTCTTTTTCCATGAGCAGTTGAGTGCATCTTTTTATAAATATTTTAGAAACTTTAGTATTAAATAAAATACTACTCTTTCCGTCCCACATTATAAGACGTTTTGAGCATTTCACATAGTTTAAGAAAAATAATCATTGTTATATGAAAAAGAAAAATCATGTATAACTTTACACTATTGTCCTTTATTAATTACAGAGGAAAAAGAAATTAATAGAATCAAAAGAAAAAAGAGAAATAAATAGTTATGGGTATATTATAAAAAATTTCATTAATATTGGATTGTAAAGTGATTTATAATTTGGAACAAATATTTTTTGTAAAGTGACTTATAATTTGGGACAGATGTAGTAACAAACAATATCAAAATTTTAATTAGTGGAGCAAATTCATACATATTTATAGGATAGAAAATATAATTTAGATTAAATATCTTTCTTTCACTTATATTCATTTCAGAGATTCATTTTAACTTTTTAATTTATAAAAAATTCATATTGATTTTTTAATTTTTCAAAATATATCATGTTAGTCTTTTTATTCTAATTAATGATATATTTTGTAACTAATTTTAAACAGTTAAGAGATCAATATGAATCTTTTTTAAGTTAAAAAACAAAAATGAATTAGAAAAAGATAAAAAAAGGATATTAATTCTATCGTCTAATAACATTTTATCTTTTATCTTGAATGACCTACATGAGAAGAGATTAACAATTCGATTAACGAATGTTCTAATGTACAGTGGATTGGAGGAAAACACGTATGTGTGTATTTGATTGAGATTTTTCCACTGGTGGAATTGAGTATTGAAAGTTTTACTGTGGGACAGACAGACCTCAAAGTCGCTTCAAATAAAATGGTTAAACATGAGAAAACATGTTCTAACAATTAATATGTTTTCATGCAGTTTACCTCAGACACTTTTGGATCTATTAACGAGATTCTAAAAGCTTGTATTGAAATAAACTTGAGTACATATAAAGATAGTAATTTGGCCCATATCCACTGGATACCCGCAAAAAAAATGCCCATAAGGAGTAGGGTAAGAACCTGCAAAATGGGCTCAGACATAGGCACGGGTAAATACCCACTAAAATAAGTGAGTACAGATACCTTAGTACTCAACCCGTCTCATATCCGCATAATATATATTTATATATTATCATTTATATTATTATATAAAAATGCATGTCCATCAATTTTATAAAATAAATATCATTATTAAAGTACCACGCATTTTAATATAAATGTTTGTTTATTTTATAATTTAACAATAAAATCTTTGAGTTTTTTAAGTGTTGTTAAAAAATTTAAAATATTTGATATTTCATAATTGATCGATTTATTTTTACTTGAAATGCCAGTAACGAGTACGGGTATGGGTACTTAGGTACTCATAGGTTATTTTTACTAGAAATGCGGGTAACGAATACGAGTATAGGTACTTAGGTACCCAGGGGGTACGGGTACACATACAAACATTGACGCCCACGCGGGTATGGGCTCGGGTACAGGGATTTTTTTAAAACTCGGGTATGCGAACGGGTATTATAATACCCTACCAAAATCCTATCCATTGTCAACCCTAGTTCATAACATGTATAATAGAATAAAATTGGTTATATTTTGCGGCTAGATTATATTATATTTGATCATATATAATACTAAAAAGTATACCTTTTGACCAATTCCCGAATCATGAAAGTTTCTTCAATTCTATGAAAACTCTATGTGTATCCACACCGAGACCTAAGGGTGTTCATAGGTGTGGGTGGACCCGCAAACCAGCTAATCCAAACCAAATCAATCCATAAATTACCTGAACTCATTCATTTACGGGTATACCTAACCCAACCTGCAATAACTCGTACAGTTTTGCTTCGGGTATCAAGTTTGAGTTTCACAACCCCCGAACCCATTGACCCAACCCATTGATGTGGCATTAGTAATTTTTATTTTTTATTATTATTTTAAATAAAAATATTAAATTAATATTGAAGGTGAGAAAATTACACAAGAAAGGGGGGTTGAATTGTGTATGTCAAAATATGAAAACCCTTTTCACTTCGAATTCTTATACGTCAGATTTTGAACCATGTTCAGAGTTTGATAGTAGAGAGTGTGTCAGCAGTGAAAAGTTTACTTCTTTTTCTTAGTATTGTTTTAGAACCTAAGGTTTCACACTTAGATTCTGATCCAAGTAAGAGTTTGAATCAGATCAGAGTCTGACTTCAGAGTATGCTTGCACAACAAAATATAAATGCAGAAGTAAATAAAGAGACATACAACATATCATGGTTCCTCTCAACTGAGAGTAGTCTAGCCCCATTGCAACATAAGATCTTTTAACTATAATCAGACTGATTACATTTGTTTAAACCAGCAGCTCAAGACTTCCTGCTCAATCCCACGGAAAGAGACTTTTGCTCATGCCTGCAAGCATGAGACTTCCTTGCCCAAACTCCCCGTTCAGGACTTCCTACTTAATCATCCAGATCGAGACTTCCTTCACTACTACAAATAACCTATCTAACGTCGGTAGCGAAATGCATTTAACCTCGGCTACACAGCCGAGGTAATGAAGAGCGTCATGAAAAGCAATCACTTTTCACCTCGTTGATTCTAAAACCGATGTTAGGCATTAAAAGGTTATGGGTTCGATCCTCATCAACATCATATTTTTTATTTTCTAAATTTTGTTGCACGCGTCATTTACCTCTCGGGTTTATTTAAAGACCGAAGTAATAAGCTTTAATTGACCTCAGTTTTAAACTGAGGGATAAAATCTCTTTTTTTTCCTGTATCATTTTCACTGCCTGTATCATTTTTGTTGACCTGTATAATTTTGTTTGTATCATTTTCACTGGCTTGTATCATATCATTATAAATCTATTAACCTTCCTGTATCATTTTTTTACACATAAACTACAAAATATGCGACATAATTAGAATTTATCATATCATTTATATTGTTCTGATCATCAAGAGAGAATACACACATTTACATATTTACACAAAACAAATTAATGAAATTTACACATTTACAACAAGAAAAAACTATTGTTTTAGAGAATCATAATAAGATAAAAAAAAAACTCTGACACAACTTGATCGGATGTCATCCATATATTCTTTTAAGTATAGTGTTTTGTTGGTAAACTCCTATGATTGGAACAAAAATTAAATTATGATATCTTATGCTTCATCCATCCCTCTCTAATGCCCGTGGAGATAATATATAACATATATCTAATAACATGGTATCCATATGAATGGCTGTCGGGTTGTTTTTGGCACTACAAATAATTTTCATATATTTATATCACAGTAATACACACAAATAATATAATGTCAATAAATGTATAAGTAACATACTTACTTTTGGGAAAACATAGTTTGACCTTTTACCAAGTACATTATGTTTGAATGCACTATACTCCTCCATCGCTCTACACATGTCGGTTAAAATTAAACATAAATAAAAACTATACTACTTTAAATTTAAAAATAATACCTATTACCCATTCAAAGCGTTAACCGCTTATTCGGGCAGTTTAGTGTGCAATGAGCAAAACACAGGTATAGTATTTCTCTTGGGACATATAATAATTAGTTGTCAATGTTCATTGCATAAACATTCAGAATAATTAATATGTATAAAATTGATTTATAAATGAAAACACAAAATAATATATTCTTACTTGCGGTAAAACTGGGCCAAATAACAATCATTGATGTTTCCTTTCAATTTATCTTTTAAGTAATTACAGATATTGTGTCTTGTCGAACTGCGTGTGAGAGCAATGAGCGCCGGATCTAAGACAAAATACTTGTTTTGAAGTTTCCTTTCATTACATAAGTCATGGATGTACCTGCAAGAGCAAATCTTTATGTTAAAGTATAATAACATATGAATATAAATAGAGAGCAACATAAAACTGTCTTACTGGGACCAAATTGTTAGACGATAGGTATTGATCTAGACGGGGGTGAATAAATCACAAATTAAAAACCAAAAACTCTTCGAAAAAATTTGTTTTAAAAAAGTATGGCACAACAAAAACAACCTGAATCGAATCGTCTAACCGAACTTACTATCGAAAAGCTTGGATATGCGTAATGAAAATCGATGGAATGATAATGAACATAAATTGTTCAACTACAATTAATTCACTGATCAATCAAATGCAAATCTATTCGTAAAACTTATTTCCAATGAACATAAAGCGATAAAAATACTCAAAGATAATTTATCGAATACTTTGTGTGTGATTGATCATGTTTGGAAATTTGATTTATTTTGTTGATGTAAAAAGCCAATCATAATCAAAGTGATTGTGATTATATCAACAACAGCACTTTAAAAGATTGTAGAAAACAATTTCCCAATTGAATTAATTGAAAAAATAACAAAATCGATAATTTGCAAGAAAAACAATTAAATAAAAATAAAGCGATAAAGAGACACTAAGATTTGTTTAGGCAGTTCCCCAATCGGTATTGATATGGGTGTGTTTGCCCTTAATCTGAAATCTAATTGAGATACTTGCAATTAACCTTATCTGCAAAAATGCTTATACAAGATGTGAAGAACTCTAACCCAATAAACCATATGATTTGTTGTTGATTCAACCACCTTCAAACCATTTATCAAGGCTTGATCAAGTCACTAACAATGCAGCTACAATCCTCTGATTATCCCGAGCACGCACTTGTTAAACCCAAGATTCCTGAACACGATTCATCGTCTCGTGCTACTCCTTTGCAAGGAAACCACCTTGTCCCAAGGCTTTCACTCAGTCGAATCCATGTTGACGTGATCTTGTCCAAAACCTTCAAATCACACTGATCTTGAAAGAAAACCCCACCTTGGTTTTCTTATTTGAAACACACAAAGATCCCAACCCAATATTCTCGGTTACACTAACCTAATTGGACTTTATCAACCCTAATCTAGATGATCACCCAATTGAAAAATGATTATGTGTAGTTCAATTGTATGTATGCATAAAAGAAAGGTTGTAAATGATGAGAATGCTTTGTAATCTGGTTTCGTTTAGGTAATTCACTAGTACCTTTTTAGATGAAGGTGCATGTATGAGTATATATAGGTATCTGAAGAAAAATGAGTAAAATGAATGCAATATTTTGGAGCAAAAATGAAAATTTTAAGATGGGAAATCATATAGGTCGGCCTGTCAAAGCAATCAGGTCGTCCTATCAAGGTCTCAGGTCGGCCTATCAAGGTTTTGTGTTACATACAGGTCGGCCTATGCGAGGCGACCTGTCGCAAAAGCTACAAGCTTCAATATTGCTTCACAGGAGCTGGCCTGAAATGTTATGTGTCGGCCTGTACTAGATTTAAATGTCGTATAGGTCAGACTGTTTATGCATGTGTCAACTTGAAAGGGCTTGAACACCCAAAAACATGGTTTTCAATGCAATTTTGATGCAAGCTTCTTTTCCAATTTACTTGAATGATTCATAATACTAAGATGCTCATCTAGAATGGAATGTTACCGCTCAATGTACATAACGCTACACTATCCTAGTTTTGACATCACTCAAAATCCAAAAGCACTCACAGAAATTTGTAATACGAAGTTGTCTAGGTACACATTCCCCGATAAAAATTCATAGACAAAATTCCTACAAAACATGAATAATTGTTCTGGATCATGACTTAATTTAATACCCAACAATGTGTCTGGAACAGTGTGAACGATCATTCTTATTCGCTCAAAGTTATCTATTTTTGGCGGTGTGGGTTCAATACTGCCCTAGTTGGCAGAAAAACTTTCTTTCGCGCTTGTCCCACCCGTAACTTTCCAAACTTCATTGTTTGGAATTTCCAACTAATTTGAATTTGTGAAGCTTAATAGGCCCAACGAATTCAATTTATGCATCACAAAAACAACATAAATACAATCTAAAATTAAAGTATGCAAATAATAATAACAACAACACACACCTTATACCTCAAGCACATCGCGGTACACTTCTCGGACACCTTCTCTTCAGCCATCCTCTCTAGCTCCTCTTGCTGCTTCTAGACGCTCTCCCACACCGTCTGCAACAACCCCTCCCTCTCCTCCACCAACTTCATATCCTGCTCCTCCCTCCACCTCTTCTTCTCCTACACAAACTTCTTCCTATCCTCCTCAAACTTCCCATCATGCTCCTGCCTCCACCTCTTCCTCTCCTCCTCAAACCTCTTCCTATCCTCCTCTAACTTCTTATCCCCATATCTCTTTCCTTATCCAACTCATTAATAATAATCTCTTTAATATCTCACTCACTCTCACTCTCTCTCTCTCTCTCACGGGTTTTCTCACTAAATGATTTAGGTGGTCCAAAAAAACCTTGAAGCCAATGCCTCTTCCAACACCACAGACACGCCTAGGATGCTCCTCGATTCCAATCGCTTCTACCAAGATGTCATGACGATCTTGTGAAGTGAAGAGGTTGGCTTCGTTTTGTTCAACTAGATCATCCTACAATACATATGAAATTTCATCTTTAGAATATTGATTTAACTAAAATAAATATTGTTGAAAAAGTGTATACTTACAATCGTTTAAGCCACTTTACGCGTAGCATCTGATATGAACTCGTCGTCTTTTCTTTGACGTGTCCTCTTCCATTTCTCGTGGTGTGATGGTGGAGATGGAGTGTGGTCAAGACTTATAGAACCTACCAGCTCTTCCTCCCTTTGTTTTCTTTTTTCTTCGATCATCGTCTTTTCAAGTTTACGATATCCTTCACAAGACAATCTATGTGGATAGATATTTCTAACTCGATTTTCCTTTCCTTTTTGGCTATTTGCCAAGAACTCAAGAGTGGTGTGAAACTCTAAAAATTTCTCCCAAACAACTTTATCAATAAATGGATACACATCGTATGGAGGCTTTTCTTTATCTTTTCCATCTTTAATATAATAATGGGTGAGTTGTGTCTTAAAGCCCCTTTAACGCTCACCATAATATGTAATCATCTTTTTTTCACATAATCATTATTTGGACAAACAATGAACACATCATATGTTTACACAATAGAGATGTTATTAGTATCAACGAACACATCATATGTTTAAACAAAAAAAATGATCATATATACTTGCAAACAAATCATAAAATACCTGAACATCTTCCCATATGGAGTCTTTCAATTCATCTTCAACATCGTGCCAACTATCAATTAAAATGTTCACTTTACTTCTACCTTGTAACGCAATGTAACCCATAAAATCGTCAGTGTGTTGATAACACTAAAACACATGGTTTATTTTAGCTCGATTTGCACATGTTTTAAATGTCATTTTATCACATTTTGTAGTGTTATGCTGGTAATTTGTGTATGTTTCATGTACTTTATAAGTAGGAGCCAATATATGAAGAAACCAGCCGAAAACAACGCGAAACAGGGAAATCACGGCAAAAATACACTGGTGGCGACCTCCATGGCGCCTTCCATGTTGCTAGCCATGACTAGGCTAGCATGGGGACCACCAGAGAGCGAGAAAGAAGCAAGGATACGAAGTCAAGGACCCGTGGCGCCTACCACAGGCCTCACGACGTCCGTCGTGCAGTACAAACTGGCCACGATCTGCAAATTTCACTTGTGGCTACCGCCACAGTGCATGGCGTCCACCATGCACTTCGGTTCCTGAAAAAATGCAACAAAAAGTTATCTAGTCTTGCCCCATTCCTCCATACTTTTCTCCCACGACTTCTATACATTTGGACTTCAATTTCAGCACTTATAACACTATAAATAGGTATTTTTTTATTAGAAATTTGTATCCAAGTCTTGTGCAAGTTCAGAGCATTTTGTTTTAAGCAGAAATCACACTTGTAAAGTAGTAGCTTTCTCACATTGAGGAACTAATACACCTTAGTGTTTTAGGCTTGTGTTTTGTGCTTGGATCAAACAATCTTGCTGTCATTTGAAGTTTTAATTCCAGTTTATTTCCATTTCTACTTTACAGGTTTATTTAAATTGCAATTGCTTTACTTTTCAGCTTTTATTTTAAGTCATTTATATTCTACAACTTTTATTTTAAGTTTTTTATAATTCATGCTCTATTACTGTATTTCCATCGTTATTGCTCTGGATTCCTGGTTTATTTCGTTAATTCATATGCAAATCCCTGTTAGTTGTTAGATGTCAAACATGTTATATATTTGTATTTGATACTCGACATTTTTCAACACTTTCTTGTTTTAATTGATGATTTTATTAGTGAATTGTTGTTGTTCTTCAAACATTGTATTTATACCTTTGGTGCTTGTACTGTGTGTGTTATTGTGCAGAAAAGTGCACTAATTGATCAAAGAAATAAGACACAAAGAGATGATACAAGCTGCCAAAGAAAGAGGAAAACAACAGCAGGTTTGCTTTACGAACTCTGGCGAACTTGCCAACGAGCGTTCGCTTTGCGAACTCTGGCGAAGCTCCCAGCGAATAGCTCCAAAATTGGACAGAGGGAAAAGGGACTAAAGTTTGCTTTGCGAGCTCCCAGCGAATGTTCGCTGCTTCACTCGCTTTGCGAACACCCTGGCGAAGAACCCTTGGTTTTGGCAGTGGCAAAAGGACCCAAAATTCGCTTTGCGAATGTTTTGGCGAGTGGTTCGCCTTGCGAATGAAACGTTCGCTTTGCGAACCCACGAAGACAGTCAAGGGCGGTTTAACTTTCAGAAGGCACTTAAGGTGCCATTTTCTTCATTTGCTAGACGAATGATTCATTCGCAGTGCGAATATAGCTGATCTCAAGTGTATTATAAATAGATTTTTATGTTTTCTTGGGATCATAACTGGATATTATCACACAAAAACATACTTTTCTGAGTTTTCACCATCCAAGAGAGATTTTACACTTTGAGAAGCTGAAGTCACATCCGATCTTGATTATTCGACGCAGATGTTCTTTCATCTCCTCACGAAACTTGTGATATAAGCTACCATGAAAATGTGTACCTAAACACATCTTGTGTTAAGATTAGAGGTAGTTAATCTTGTTTATATGTATTTTTTTTGATCTTTTGTATATGAACAAGGTTGATGATCAATATATGATGAAGTTGTTTGTTCATAATGATGCATTTGTGGTTTGAATCACTCTAGACATAGATTTTCCAAATCTTGACCTAATATCTTCATCTCTTAAAAACCAAGCTCTAGACATAGATTTGGGGTTTAATATTCGCTTTGTATTGATCTTAACGGTTGTTGTTTCGATTGTTAGCGTGAGACATCATCTAATGATTTAAACAACGATACTCATAAATTTGCTTTAGACATAAACTTATTCGCGAGGATACGTGATTGTATTGATCGGAACTAAGTTCATATGCTTGATTAATCAGATACGTATGAAAAGGATTAGCGGAATCTAATCTTGACATGCTTTTATAAATCCTACAACATCTTTGCAAGAGTTTACTTCTTTGCTACCAAAATTGATGTTACAAAACCAAGAACAATTTAAAAACCCCTTACTTAAAACATTTCGACTATTGAACGGCAAGCATCCAAATATCACACAATCCCTATGGATACGATAAAAACACCCCCCGAATTAATCTTCAACAAAATGGCGTCGTTGCCGGGGATTGTTGTTTGATATTGCAAGCATTGCAATAGTTGTTAAGTTTTAAGCTTGTTTAAATTTTTCTTGAGCTTGTTGATTTGTTTGGTTTAGTGTACAGACTCCGTTTTATGCGAGGGAAGTTACCCGCAGACCAACTTATTTTTTATCCTGAAATCGAAAGAACTGCGCGTAAGTTAAATAGCAGAACAAGGCAGATGAGGCAACTTGCCAAAGAAAGAAGAGAGCGAGACGAAAGTTCAACTTCGACGCAAATACCACAGTTACCGCCAACTATGGCTGCTCCACCACCACCACCACCTGCTTCAGTTCCTTGTACAAATAGTCCGAGACATACAGCACAATTTGCATGTAATGCTCAGAATGCTCGACATTCAGAAATGAAAACTGGTATCCTCTCACTTCTATATCAAAATCCTTTCACTGGTATGGATCACGAGGATCCTTTTACACACTTGACTAAGTTCTAGGAGATTGTGGGAGCAACTGGTGCACCTGAAGCTGAAGAAGAATCACTGTTTAAGAGATTATTCCCGCATTCCCTCATTGGGAAGGCCAAGGAATGATATCTTGACCAATCTACGGTAATCATGACGGACTGGAACGTGCTTGAGGAAAAGTTTTTGGAACGAATTTTTCCACACAGTCGTTTTATGTAGGCTAAAACAGCAATTGCAGTTTTCACTCAGGGTGGAAATGAATCTCTCAACAAAGCTTGGGAGAGATTCAAGTCCATGTTGAGAAAGTGTAAAGGGCACGGTTTCGATGAGCTTACTCAAGTTCACATTTTTAGAAATGGTCTTCAGTTAGTTCATAAAACATTGTTGGACGCTACTGCTGGCGGTTCTCTAATGGCTAAAAGCGCCGAGGAGGCTATTTCTATCATTGACCGGATGGCTCTAAATGACCATCAAGGGAACCATAATCGTGACCCCTCTCAAAAGAAAGCTGGAGTGCTTGAGTTGGGAACTAATGATGCAATTCTTGCACAAAATAAATTGTTATCTCAACAGGTTGAGTTGCTAACACAATAAATGTCAAAGTTACCTCAACAACTAAAAGAGATGCATGAACTTCTGAGCCAGAATGTGCAGGTAGCTTGTTGTGAATTGTGTAGAGGGGATCATCCTACCGGGTATTGGCCTCCGGTAGTGGAAGAAGTGAATTATGCGGGAAACTCCACTCAAGGTTATCAAGGAAGACCTCCTTACCAAAATGCTCAACAACCTTACCAAAATTAGTAAGGCTACCAACCAAGGGGCAAATACCAAAATCAGCAAGGATTTTGACAAAATCCTTACCAACCACCCTAAGATCAAAGTGGAAATTCAAGGTTGGAGGAGACTTTCACACAATTTATGCAATTATCAATGGCAACTCAAAAGAGTACGGAAACTTTGATTAAAAATCTTGAATCTTAAGTCGGGCAACTTGCAAAGCAATTAGCCAAAAAGCAACCGGGGCCATCCTTCTCCGCTATCACTCAAACAAATCCTAAAGAGCATTGTAAAGCCATTTTCACAAGAAGTGGATGAGCAATTGGAGGAGATGTTGAACATGAGGTGGTAGTCGAAAAGGAAAATGGTATTGTGTTGGAGGAAGTCGAAAAAAATGATGAAAATGTTGTAGTTGAAAAGAATGATGACGAAGTGAGGAAGAAAAAAGAAAAGAAAAGAAAGGAGTATGAAAAGGAAGTTTTACAAAGAAGATTACCATATCCCCCTGCTCCTACTAAAAAAGAGAACGATAAGCATTACACAAGATTCTTAGAATTGTTTAGTCGGTTGCAAGTAATCGTTCCTTTCTCTGAAGCTCTTGAACAAATGCCTAAGTATGTCAAATTCATGAAGGACATACTTACGAAAAAGAAGAGGTGCACGGACAAAGATAACATTGATTTCAATGTCGAGTGTAATGTCGCCATTCAAAGTGTGCTTCCGCGGAAAGAGCAAGATCCAGGAAGAGTAACTTTACCTATTACTATAGGTAATGATTTTAAATGCAAAGCTTTAGTTGACATGGGTGCTAGTATTAATCTCATTCTGTTGTCCGTGGTTAAAAGACTTGATAATATGAATGTGAAGTTAACAACCATGACATTACAACTTGCGGATAAGTCAAGAACTCATCTGTATGGTGTTATGGAGGATGTGCTTGTAAAAGTGGATAAATTCCTATTTCTGGTTGATTTTGTGATTGTTGAGATGGATGAGGACGAGGATACGCCGATTATATTGGGCAGACCATTCATGAAAATCGCCAAAATGTTGGTGGACGTTGATGAAGGCCTAATGAAGGTGAAAATTAAGTCAAGTGGTAAGGAGGAATAAGCTTGTTTTATGTTATTCAAAGGAGTGATGTATGCAAATCAAGTAGATGAAAGCGTTCATGAAAAGAAAGAATTGGAAAGAGAGGCTTTGTGGAAGAAAAAAAATGAAGATGCAAAAGTGGCCATGTTGCAATTATGTTGGGATTGGTCATTTCTAAAGAAAAGGGGATCAAAGATCGGACATGATTATGGTTGAGGTCTCTGTTAGTGAAGTGTCATTTTCTCGGATGCCAATTCTTATGCTTTTGGTTTTGAGGTGTCGGTTGCATTGGACTGTCAAGCTTAGCCGACGTTAAACAAGCGCTTATTGGGAGGCACCCCAACATTGTAAGTATTTATTGATTTCTTTGTTGTTTTAATGATTTTTTATGTTTAGAAGTGGTTTAGGAAGTGGCAGCATATGCAGCCAAATTTTCAAAAACCTGTCATGTTCGCTGGCGTTCGCTTTGCGAACCTGGGGCGAGCATTCGCCAGCCAGTTTGCTTTGCGAACTCAGCGAGACAGGGGAAGTGTGTTTGCTGCCACCTCAGTTTAAAAAGGATTTAATTATGGGTGGGCCATACACTTGGGCCCAAGACCCATATCATTTTCTGAACTTTAGAGAGGAAACCCTCTTATATTTTTCATTCCCACTTTTGTCTCTCTCTCACGTACACTCTCTCTCAAGAACATCACGTGTACTGTTCCTCAATTTTCACCAAGTTTTCCCCAATTACAATTACAAGTTTAGGTTTTAATCTCGTTTTCTTTCTAATTTCTATTTAAACATATGGTTAGGGTTATGGTTTGCACATTAGAGACATTTTTTATTCTAAGGTTTAATCTCTGTTTTAAGGTTTGATTGATTGCATGTTGAATTTTATGCAAGCCATAGAACAGAAATGATATTTTGTGAATGGAACTATGATGATTGGAAGTATAGCTGTTGTTTTTCTGAAATTATCGCGGGTTCGCCGTTCAGTTCGCCTTGCGAACCTGGGCAACCATTCGCCAGACCTTCGCTTTGTGAATCTGGGGCGAATGTTTGCCAGCCTTTGCTTTGCGAACTCTGGAGCAAACGTATCAGAATTCAGAATTTTTTTATTTTATCTGGTTTGTGATTCTGTTTTGCTTCAATTCTAATGAACTGTGTTGCTACTTGTTGTTGTTTTGTTTGCTGATTTGTGCAGATGGGTCCAAAGATCAATCCCGCTAAGAAGCGAAAGGCAAGCACTTCAAGACAAGTGCCAATACAGTTTGACAGCGATCAATTTAAGGGAGCTAAACAGGCAGCAAGGTATCTGACCTTGGAAAAGAGAACTATCTTACCGGAAAAGAGATTTAACTTGAGTGACCGTGGGAGTTATCGGTCGGTAGCTACACTCTTGGAAGAAAAAAATGGGGAAGACTGATAACTCCTCTTGACAGCTACAATGTTGAGATTGTCCGAGAGTTCTATGCAAACGCCCTCCCTGATGATGGGGAGCTTTTTAGTTGGACAACCGTAGTTGGAGGGAAAGTTGTGCGCTTTGACCGTAGAACGATTAATTCTGTTCTTGGAGATCCTTTGCCATTGGTAGCAAGCCAGTTAGATGTCTACCATAGAGACTTGCACCTTCACCGAGACATACCTGCCATGACCAGATGTCTTCTACGACCGGGAAAAATTGTAGAACTCAACCCATCTGGGGTTGTTATTAGGTACCGGCGTGAGGACATGCAACCTTTGGCTCAGCTTATTTTGCTCTTGGTGATAACCAACATAAAGCCGAAGTTGCATTCGTCTACCATCCTTATACCACTAGCCCACCTTGTCCACAGTATTTTGACTAATGTGTAGTTGATGTGGCCCGTATTATCTCCGATGAGATTAGGGCTATTATGGAGAGTGGCCTTGGTGGTACCGCTTCTCGGGCGAATGCCCCTCTTGCATTTCCTTGTCTCATCATGACGTTGTGTGCACATGCTGGGGTTAATATACCTGAACGCCGTCAGGTCACTATTCCTTCTGCGATCAATGATCGTTATGTCGACAAGTTTTGCAAGCCAAAAGGGGCAAGGGGAGAGACATCGAGTGCTGGTGCTGATGCCGGCACAAGGGGTGGTGATGCTTCTGGTTCTAGGTCGCAGGGGTGCTACCCTTATCAACAAGAGATATGCCAGTATAACTGGGACTGGATAATGGCTTCTCAGTGTGCCATGACTGATTTACATGACTCCATGCAGGTACTGCAACTACAAATTCGCTGTAACACCCATATATAAAACTCATACATTAAAGCATAAATATTATATATAGATCCAAGTGTTTGGTACTGAAACACATAAGCTCCTAGTTAACACATTGTATACAAATAAATGCCCTAAAGTACAAAGTACAAAAACCTAAGGCATATTATACACAAGATGTTCAAACGATAAAAACTAAGAACTAGATCAACAATGATCCCAAAATACACTTCGCTACGGAAGCTAGCCATCAATAAGCAAGGAAAAGATCACACGACCTTATCCTTACCCTTCTCGGAACCTGAAGCACCTGAAATACATCAGCAACGTGGGGTGAGATACATCAAATCTCAGTGAGTTCCCTATCTTATGGATTCTCTCGGATTAACAAGGTTCTAACAATCCTAACTCAAGTCCGGGGAGAAGGGGAAAGGACTCTTGAGCTCACATTTCAATTATCACACTATATGGAAACATGCCATGAGTTCATCAACTCAAAAGTATCACTAATCGATAACCATACCAAGGTACCTCCTGTTCCCGTCTGCTTCTACGTCTAGAAGGCGACCCGAGTCATATTTCCTTGTAATCTACTTGACATACGAATGGATTCGGGTTCTACGGGCCATTAACCATTATGAACCGTCACTTCACACGGGCCATTAACCGTCACAAGCATACGCTTCATGGGCGTCATTCGTACAATACAGGGAATCAAACCTGCCAAGTAGTTGTGCATCCATTTCAGAGGAGTCTGAGACTCATGAAACTACACTCAAGATAAATCGGTTATGATTACGTAATCACGCACACAAACTTGATTATATTCGACAATCACTAGGCTATCATGCCTCAAGGTCTCTCTTGCCTTTTAAACCACAAAGGTTAACCAACATGTTCCATACTAGTGTCTCCAAACCTTCTAAATTATCCTATAGTTCATAATGGGTTTTTCCTCACTCTTTCTATTCTTTTTCCATATTAACATGCATATTCAATTACAATCATGTTAAACAATAATAGGATAGGCAAGGCATCTCACAATTGTATAATAGAATAATTTATAACAATTAAAACATAATTAAAACACTTTTGAACTTTCTCGATTATTTAGTCGGTCGGTAAAATCGACATATTTCATCTTCATTGCATAGCATATCTTCTCGGGTTTACATCGATATAAAGAATGATTGAATCCGATAAACGAGTCAAAAGTTATGAATTTTCCCGTTTTTGGAAGAAAACTTCAAGTCCCAGGTTGCGCTAAGCGCGCCCCTGCCCGCGCTAAGCACGCAAGCTACGACCTGAAGGGGTTGCAGGAATTCAACACGCGCTCAGCGCGCAGTGCGATACTCAGAAAAATACCAGCGAAGACAGTTCAAATCCAACCCTCCCAATCCCTCAACATCAGTCTCAAACAACCAAATAGAGGTATATAACATGTTCTACCATGGTTTCATCATCAAACTTTCATAAAACCTCATTCTCATCAAGAACACATCTTTTTCATAAACCCTAAGATTTTCAATTTATTCAAAGTACACCAAAACAACAAAACAAACATCAATACATGTTTCTACAAGCATATTGATCATTCCATTCAATTTATATCGAATTCTAACCGTTAGAACATCAATTTCTACATCCTAACCTAAAACTCATAATATCAAAAACTCTAAACCATGGTACTAACTAGAACCCACCTCTTAAACAAGATGAAGATGAAAAGAATGAGATGATTGGGCAAGGATTGGATGAATGGATGATGATTTGCTCTTGGATTTTCTTCAACTTCCTCTTTCTCCTCTTTTTCTCCTTCTTTTCCTTTTTCTTTCCTTCTTTATTCTTTCTCTCTCTTTCTTACTATCTTTTTCTTTTTGTTTGGAAAATGGGAGGGAAAGGAATAAGTAGTAAACTAGTATTAGTAAATAATACTACTAAATGTCCAAAAAGTCTCTTAAGTCTAAATTAATAAAATGTCTCAGAGTCAAATAATATTAATTGGATTTGTTCTAAGTTCCACAGTTACGCTAATTATTTTGTCAAATAATTTCTCAGAGTACACTGGGCTCAGTCGATCACAATATAATATTATCCGGAGTAATAAAAATACAGGGTATTACATCCTCCCCCCCTTAAATAGAAATGTGTCCTCGAATTTAAAAGATTACCTGAACATATGAGGGTAATCATCTCGCATTTCCGATTCAAGTTCCCAAGTTGCATCACCCGGATGCGTTACATCCCACTGCACCTTGACGAGAGGAATATCCTTGTTCCTTAATACTTTCGTTTCTCTTCCCACAATGCGACTCGGTTGAGGTTCAAAAGTTAAGTCGGCTTCTATTTCAATCGTATCCGGTAGAATTGGTTGAAAAGGATCTGGAACAAATCTGCGAAGTTGAGATACATGAAAAACATCATGCATTTCCGACAGAGAAGGAGGTAAGGCCAACCTGTACGCTACTTCGCCAATCCTTTCTAAAACTTGATACGGTCCCACGTATCTCGGACTTAACTTCCGTGACTTAAACGGTCCTTTCAGTCTTAATCTCGGAGTAAATTTCAAAAACACATGGTCACCTTCTTCAAATTCTAAAGGTCTCCTCCGGTTATCCGCATAACTCTTTTTTCGATCTTGTGCTTGTTTAATTTTCTCGCGGATCATTCGGATCTTTTCCGTAGTCTCTTGGATAATTTCGGGTCCCAAAATTCTATCTTCACCAACCTCCGCCCAACACAAGGTGTTCTACATTTTCTCCCATACAATGCTTCATACGGAGCTATACCGATGCTCGCATGATAACTATTATTATAAGAAAACTCAAACAATGGTAGAAGTTCCTTCCAATTCCCCTTACTCTCTAATACACAAGCTCTCAACATATCCTCCATCGTTTGTATCGTTCGCTTAGTCTGACCATCCGTCTGTGGATGATTAGACGTGCTCAAACGCAGCTCCACCCTCATAGCTTGTTAAAAAACTTTCCAAAACCTTGAAGTAAACTTTGGATCTCTATCCGACACGATATTAGAGGGAATACCATGCAATCTCACAATTTCGGCAATAAACAACCTTGCAAGATGACTCGCTTTGGAGGTAGTCTTCACGGCCAAGAAATGCGCCGACTTTGTCAACCGATCTACTATTACCTAAATCGAATCATAACCACCTTGCGTACGGGGTAAACCTACTGCAAAATCCATAGAAATACTATCCCATTTCCAAATTGGGATTTCTAATGGTTGCAATAATCCACCCAGTCTTTGATGTTCAATCTTAACTTGTTGGCATACCGCACATTCCGACACGAAGACCGCAACATCTCTTTTCATACCGAACCACCAATAGTCCTTCTTTAAATCTTGATACATCTTTGAAGAACTCGGATGTATAGTGAAGGCACCCTTATGCGCTTCCTCTAAAATCCTTCTTTTCAAAGTCGCATCATTCGGAACGCAAATTCTTTGGTTAAACATAATCATTCCATCGCTAGCGTGCACAAAACCCGGTTGCCTTAGCATCTCTTGCAACTTCTCATCCAATAATTGTCCTTGTTGAATTTCAACTCTTAAGGTAGAATTGACATTCACATTCCCCATAATCACTCCATTAGGAGTCCATACAAATTGAAGATTTAAATCTCTAAACTTTTCCAACAACGAATATTCTAACATCATCAATTCGGCCTTTCTCAAAACTTTCCTACTCAAGGCATCGGCCACTTTGTTCGCTTTACCCGGATGGTATTTTAGCTCTAGATCATAGTCCTTTAAATATTCCATCTACCTCCTTTGACGCATACTCAACTCTTTTTGGTCAAAGAGGTACTTTAAACTCTTGTGGTCACTAAACATTTCAAAATGTACTCCATATAAATAGTGACGCCACACTTTCAAAGTAAACACCACCGCCGCTAATTCCAAATCGTGGGTTGGATAATTCTTCTCGTGAATTTTCAATTGTTGAGAAGCATAAGCCACCATGTGACTTTCTTGCATTAAAACGCCTCCTAATCCCATCTTAGACGCATCGCAAAATACCTCATACGACTTGCTAGGATCAGGAATAATCAGAACGGGAGTTGTAGTCAATCTTTCCTTCAAACTCATAAAACTTTGTTCACACGCCGAATCCCACTCAAAGGGGCAATCCTTCTGAGTAATCTTAGTCATTGGCAACACTAATTGCAAAAAGCCTTTGATAAACCTCCTGTAGTAACCTGCTAGACCCAAGAAACTTCTAATTTCTGATACATCCTTCGGTCTCTCCCAATTAATCACAGCTTCAACCTTTGACGGATCCACCGCTACACCACCCTGTGATATAACATGACCAAGAAAACTAACTTCAGACATCCAGAACTCGCACTTGCTTAACTTGGCAAAAAGTTGCTTCTCTTGTAAGATCGATAAGACGATTCTCAAATGTCCTTCGTGCTCTTGTGGAGTACGGGAATAGATAAGAATGTCATCAATGAAGATCACAACAAATTGATCCAAGTAAGCTTGAAATAACCAATTCATATAATCCATAAAAACAGCTAGAGCATTAGTCACACCGAAAGGCATCACTAAGAATTCGTAATGACCATAACGGGTCCTAAATGCAGTCTTAGGTACATCGAAACTCTTCACTCGGATTTGGTGATAACCCGACCTCAAATCAATCTTCGAGAACACATAGGCTCATTTCAATTGATCTAATAGATCGTCTATCCTGGGCAAGGGATACTTGTTCTTAATGGTGACTTTATTCAGCTGACGATAGTCGATACACAACCGCATCCCACCGTCCTTCTTCTTTACTAACAATACTGGAGCTCCCCACGGTGAGACGCTAGGTCTAACAAAATGCTTAGCCATAAGATCCTCCAATTGTCCCTTTAATTCTCTTAACTCCAAAGGTGTCATCCGGTACGGAGAAACGAATATAGGAGCCGTTCCCGATACCAGGTCAATAGAAAATTCCACTTCCCTCTCCGGAGGAAGAGAAATGACATCTTCGGGGAAGGCTTCAGAAAACTCGCAAACTACAGGAATGTTCAAAACTTGAAGGTCGCTACTCCCTTCCTTAGTGAGAACCAACAGAATAGATTTCTCTTCTTCAAACAAGAAATTTATCATACCAACCGTACCTTTTAGAATAGTTGTTAAAACATCTTTTGGTGTGGCCTCAACAGACGGAATGATGATAAGCTTCTCATCACACCCAATAAATACCGAATTAGCAGAAAGCCAATCCATTCCCAAAATGACATCAACTTCCTTAAGTGGTAAGCAAATAAGATCAATCTGAAAAACCCTACTATCCACAGACACTACACCGTTTTCACACACCAACGGTGTTTCTACCATTTCATCCATGGCGGTAGTGACCACCATAGGAGAAGACATAGGAATAGTTTGCAACCCTAGTCGTTTCACACATTGCATAGATACAAAGGAGTGCGTTGCTCCACAATCGAATACAAAACAAGGATGTTCGCTTACGAAACACGTACCGGCAATTAAAGAGTTGTCACTTTTCTTCTTCCTTGCATCTAAAGTGTAAACCCTTCCTTGTGGTTGAGTCCTATTATGAGGACAATCCCTCTTCAAATGACCCACCTTCTGACATTGGTAACACTTCACATTGTCTATACCACACCTTCCATAATGCATCCTTCCACAAGTGCGACACACCGGAGGTGTACTCGCCCTTGAATCTTGGACTTGCTTTCCTTTGAAGGCTTGTTGCCTAGGCCTAAATTGTTGGTTGGATCTCCCGTGACCCCCTTGATTCACCCTACTCGTAACACCTTCCGCTTGGACTTTCTTCAAACTATGTTCAACTACATAGCATTGTCTTAGAACTTCGGCATAAGTAGTGAACTCCCTCTGAGATACACTATGAGATATTTCAGCTCTAAGTCCAAAAATAAATTGGTCCACCTTCCACCTCTCATCTGGAGTATACATAGCCTGCCTAGAATAAGCAGCCATGTCTTCAAACTTTTCAGCATAACTGGCCACAGTCATACTACCTTGTCTTAGTTGTTGAAAATCAAACTCTTTCTGAGTTCTCAAAGAGTTCGAAAAATACTTCTCCATGAAAACAACCTTGAACTGCTCCCAAACCTTTGGCACCTCCTGGATAACCATTAAAGCCGAAACACTCTCCCACCATCTCATAGCGGGACCCTTCAATGAGTGAGAGACGAACAACACTTTGTTTTCCTCGCTGCACTGGACTATCAAGAAAATCCTCTCCATACCAGAAATCCATTCGTGAGCCTTCACGGGATCCAATCCACCATGAAATTCTGGGGGATTCATGCGGATAAAATCCTAGAATTTCCCACCTTCAGCTTCTGGAACAACTACTGTAGGATGCAACCCTCCATTCATTTGTTGCACTATTTGCTGCATGAATAGATTCTGTTGCTGCTGCATCTGTTGCATAAACTGATACAGAGGAGCATTGCCATCGCCGCTCGGCGGATTCGTCCCTTCAGGAATGGTACGGGGTCTACCACGAGTGTTTCTACGTCCTTCAGCCATGTTCCTAAAGGTCATACAAATAGGATTAAGTTGACCAGGCTTAATGCCATAAATATAACACTCAAGACCAATGGCAACACAACGTATATGAAACGGAAAGAAATACTTATACTATTTCATGGCTAGGTCGAGGATACGACCTGCTCTGATACCAACTGTAACACCCATATATAAAACTCATACATCAAAGCATAAATATTATATATAGATCCAAGTGTTTGGTACTGAAACACATAAGCTCCTAGTTAACACATTGTATACAAATAAATGCCCTAAAGTACAAAGTACAAAAACCTAAGGCATATTATACACAAGATGTTCAAACGATAAAAACTAAGAACTAGATCAACAATGATCCCAAAATACACTTCGCTACGGAAGCTAGCCATCAACAAGCAAGGAAAAGATCACACGACCTTATCCTTACCCTTCTCGGAACCTGAAGCACCTGAAATACATCAACAACGTGGGGTGAGATACATCAAATCTCAGTGAGTTCCCTATCTTATGGATTCTCTCGGATTAACAAGGTTCTAACAATCCTAACTCAAGTACGGGGAGAAGGGGAAAGGACTCTTGAGCTCACATTTCAATTCTCACACTATATGGAAACATGCCATGAGTTCATCAACTCAAAAGTATCACTAATCGATAACCATACCAAGGTACCTCCTGTTCCCGTCCGCTTCTACGTCTAGAAGGCGACCCGAGTCATAGTTCCTTGTAATCTACTTGACATACAAATGGATTCGGGTTCTACGGGCCATTAACCGTTATGAACCGTCACTTCACACAGGCCATTAACCGTCACAAGCATACGCTTCATGGGCGCCATTCGTACAATACGGGGAATCAAACCTGGTAAGTAGTTGTGCATCCATTTCAGAGGAGTCTGAGACTCATGAAACTACACTCAAGATAAATCGGTTACGATTACGTAATCACGCGCACGAACTTGATTGTATTCGACAATCACTAGGCTATCATGCCTCAAGGCCTCTCCTGCCTTTCAAACCACAAAGGTTAACCAACATGTTCCATACTAGTGTCTCCAAACCTTCTAAATTCTCCTATAGTTCATAAGGGGTTTTTCCTCACTCTTTCTATTCTTTTTCCATATTAACATGCATATTCAATTACAATCATGTTAAACAATAATAGGATAGGCAAGGCATCTCACAATTGCATAATAGAATAATTTATAACAATTAAAACATAATTAAAACACTTTTGAACTTTCTCGATTATTTAGTCAGTCGGTAAAATCGACATATTTCATCTCTATTGCATAACATATCTTCTCGGCTTTACATCGATATAAAGAATGATTGAATCCGATAAACGAGTCAAAAGTTATGAATTTTCCCGTTTTTGGAAGAAAACTTCAAGTCCCAGGTTGCGCTAAGCGCGCCCCTGCCCGCGCTAAGCACGCAAGCTACGGCCTGGAGGGGTTGCAGGAATTCAACACCGCACTGAGCGGGCTTCTGCGCGCTAAGCGCGCAGTGCGATACTCAGAAAAATACCAGCGAAGACAGTTCAAATCCAACCCTCCCAATCCCTCAACATCAGTCTCAAACAACCAAATAGAGGTATATAACATGTTCTACCATGGTTTCATCATCAAACTTTCATAAAACCTCATTCTCATTAAGAACACATCTTTTTCATAAACCCTAAGATTTTCAATTTATTCAAAGTACACCAAAACAACAAAACAAACATCAATACATGTTTCTACAAGCATATTGATCATTCCATTCAATTTATATCAAATTCTAACCGTTAGAACATCAATTTCTACATCCTAACCTAAAACTTATAATATCAAAAACTCTAAACCATGGTACTAACTAGAACCCACCTATTAAACAAGATGAAGATGAAAAGAATGAGATGATTGGGCAAGGATTGGATGAATGGATGATGATTTGCTCTTGGATTTTCTTCAACTTCCTCTTTCTCCTCTTTTTCTCCTTCTTTTCCTTTTTCTTTCCTTCTTTCTTCTTTCTCTCTCTTTCTTACTATCTTTTTCCTTTTGTTTGGAAAATGGGAGGAAAAGGAATAAGCAGTAAACTAGTATTAGTAAATAATACTACTAAATGTCAAAAAAGTCTCTTAAGTCCAAATTAATAAAATGTCTCAGAGTCAGATAATATTAATTGGATTTATTCTAAGTTCCACAGTTACGCTAATTATTTTGTCAAATAATTTCTTAGAGTACACTGGGCTCAATCGATCACAATATAATATTATCCGGAGTAATAAAAATACAGGGTATTACATTCGCGATCCCGCCGCTGATCATACTCTGATGTCAAGGGAGCAGTTCCTTGCATATGCTGGTTGGCCTGAGGCCAGGCTAGTATTCGGAGGGGGAGAGGATGTGGCTGCTGATGATGATGCTGATGAGGATGGTGATGGTGCTGATGATGAGGTATCTGGTTCTGGATCTGGCTCAGAGGAGGAGGAGGTCAAGGTTTATGGTTCAAAGTCCGAGGAGGACTGATTTTTTTTGTGGTGATGATTTTGTACTTCCTTTGAGCATCAAAGTGAAGTTTTCTTGTATTTTGCTTTTTATTTCAGTTTTTATTGATGCACTTTATCCACTTTGTTGGATTATTTTGGATATTATGATGTACTTGTACCCTTTTGTGGTACTTTTGACTTTGTTGGTGTTTTTCACGCCATGACATTATTATTATTATTATTATTAGTATTATTTTGTTTTTCAGTAAATTTTTATGTTTTCAAGTTTACTAATATTTTGTTTTTTGTTGTTGTTATTAAGAGTTGAATTCTTCAGTCTACGAATGTTCAACTCTTAAGTTGTTGATATGTTTTTTTATCGCTTTATGTTGGTATGCTTGTGGAAGTTTAATATTTCCATCTTTTGGATGTGTTGTGGAAGAAACTTAGGTTGCTGTTGATTGTGCATCAATGAAGATTCCTCCAAGGTTGGATGGTGATGATAGTAATTTTAAGCATGATATTGTTGGCAAGGTACATAGTTACCTAGTTCTAGAATTTAGAATGTATTAGAACTTTTTGTCTTTGTACAAATGAAAATGTTGTTTCTTGTTACAACTCTATTGATTGCTTGTGTCATTTAGGTCCAAAAACCACAAAAGTGAGAAACCTCCATGTTATACTAAATGCTTTGGATTGATGATGAATGTTGTTTTATACTTATAATTCATGCTTTATCTTGCTTGTTGTTTTGAAATTATGGAAACATAGAAATGATCAAGGCAATGTTTGTGTACTTTGAGTATAACCACCATTCCAAAAATACTTCAAGTCACCTTGTGAGTGTGCGCGTATTTGAAACCTCTTTTTAGCCGAAATGAAATTTTTGTTTGAATCATGAACCCGAATTTAACCCGTTTTGAAGAGCATTTAAGTTAAGCTTATGGCAATGTTGAAGTTGGGGAGAATGGTTTATTTTGAAAAGAGAAAAAGGATTTGGTGATACAATGCATTCTAAAACAAAGAAATTGAAAAAAAAAAAAGAAAGAAAAAGAACAAAAAGAAAAGAAAATCAAAAGAAGAGAATGCATTGTGAAAGAAAGAAATAAGGATTGAACAAGATCGAAAATTTTGAAAAAAGAAATGCTCTTCATAGTCTTTACCCTTTCTTGTTTCAATGGCCGTGTACATATGTCCCTTGTTTTTAACCCCGGCCAAGTTACAATCGATAAAACCCCTTAGTGATCTTTTGCTTCCATAATTTCTTGCGATCGATTAGATATTGTATGAATTGCTTAGTATTTGCATTATTTGTCATTTGAGCGAAATTGCCCCGCGGTTGCAAACGCGTTAATTTCCTTCAATCCTATTTCGAAGAGGAGTGTTAGAGTGACATGAGCATGATGGTTTAGTTGTCTCTTGAAACATTGTCTGAGATTTGATTTAAGAATCAAGTTCTTTTCCATTGTCAATTCTAGGATTGTGTAGTTGTGCTTTGTTACAATTGTTGTTTATTTGAGCCGTTTATCCTTTCTTGGATTGAATCAAATGCTCGAGCAAATCCTCTTGTTTTCAATGAGAGGTATACTTTGCTTGAGGACAAACAAAGAGTTAGTTGGGGAGACTTTGTTAGATGTCAAACATGCTATATATTTGAATTTGATACTTGACATTTTTCAACACTTTCTTGTTTTAATTGATGATTTTATTAGTGAATTATTGTTGTTCTTCAAACATTGTATTTATACCTTTGGTGCTTGTAATGTGTGTGATATTGTGCAGAAAAGTGCACTAATTGATCAAAGAAAGAAGACACAAAGAGATGATACAACCTGCCAAAGAAAGAGGAAAACAACAGCAGGTTCGCTTTACAAACTCTGGCGAACTTGCCAGTGAGCGTTCACTTTGCGAACTCTGGCGAAGCTCCTAGCGAATAGCTCCAGAATTGGACAGAGGGAAAAGGGACTAAAGTTCGCTTTGCGAACTCCCAACGAATGTTTGCTGCTTCACTCGCTTTGCGAACACCTTGGCGAAGAACCCTTGGTTTTGGCAGTGGCAAAAGGACCCAAAATTCGCTTTGCGAATGTTTTAGCGAATGGTTCACCTTGCGAATGAAACGTTCGCTTTGCGAACCCACGAAGATAGTCAAGGGCGGTTTAACTTTCAGAAGGCACTTAAGGTGCCATTTTCTTCATTCACTAGGCGAATGATTCATTCGCAGTGCGAATGTAGCTGATCTCAAGTGTATTATAAATAGATTTTTATGTTTTCTTGGGATCATAACTGGATATTATCACACAAAAAGATACTTTTCTGAGTTTTCACCATCCAAGAGAGATTTTACACTGTGAGAAGCTGAAGTCACATCCGATCTCGATTATTCGACGCAGATGTTCTTTCATCTCGTCACGAAACTTGTGATACAAGCTACCATGAAAATGTGTAGCTAAACACATCTTGTGTTAAGATTAGAGGTAGTTAATCTTGCTTATATGTATTTCTTTTGATCTTTTGTATATGAACAAGGTTGATGATCAATATATGATGAAGTTGTTTGTTCTTAATGATGCATTTGTGGTTTGAATCACTCTAGACATAGATTTTCCAAATCTTGACCTAATATCTTCATCTCTTAAAAACCAAACTCTAGACATAGATTTGGGTTTTAATATTCGCTTTGTATTGATCTTAAAGGTTGTTGTTTTGATTGTTAGCGTGAGACATCATCTAACGATTTAAACAATAATATGTTCCCTCTCTCTCTCTCTCTATATATATATATATGTGTGTGTGTGTGTGTGTGTGTATGTGTGTGTGTGTGTGTATGTGTGTGTGTATTGTTAATGTTGTTTTTTTTTTGTTTTTTCTAGTTTGGTTTAACTCTGTAATGATGCAGAATTTTGTTGGATATTGCGTGTGTGTTTGACGCTGTTTTTCTATTTTGATTAAGTTGATCTGATGTAAAAATACTGTAACACTGGTGAGTAATGAAAAAATATAATCTGTGTGGGTTGCTACCGTTTTATTTTGGATTCAATTATGTTATTCGGATTGAATCATGTCGATATGTTGTTTGCATATATGTGTGCATGATGTGTGACATTTGTGTTAGTTCGATTTATTTGCGATGATCGCATTCTTGCGTTAGCAACATTGTTGGTTTTTCTCTTAGCATGATTAAAATTTACTTTTGCTTTGCGTTTCATTTTGATAAACTTGAATGTGCATGATTTCAATCCATCTTGTGATGATCACATTAGGTGTAGCAACTTGGGGGCTGATTTTATTGGTTTACGAGCGATTCTTTAATTAATTATTGTTGTATTTCGATTTTACACGCGTCCGATGGTTTAGCATAGCGATAATCTGCTTTTTGTTCTCCTACCAATTCGCGTTTTGATTTGCAATTTATGTTTTTCATTGATTTTATTATCTAGTTATTTAGAGTTTTGCCCGACAACTAGGTCTAGAACTAGGTAAAGCCATGTTAGTCACTCTTAAATACAGTCAAAACTAGATCCCCATAGGATTTACAGATACGGTCTTGCCTTCTCTTGGGCTTAAACAATATGGAACAAAGAGAAATGCAGTATTCTTCGTGAACCTTTTCTCAGGCTGTCACCCATAGAAATTGTCAAAGAAATTCTACTCCCCAGAGTTGATCTATTCTCGATGAATAGCATCTCTTGAGTTTCTTCAAACCTTAGAACTTTCACTAAATGATCTATTCTCGGTGAATAGCATTTCTTGAACTTTTCTTGGTTTGAGACCCACGGGTTTCCTAAAAGCATCCCCGCCCTCCTCTTGGGCTTTGTACAAGGACCCTCCGGCTTCTTAGAAGTTCTCATGCCTTCTCTTGGGCTTAATACAAGGACCCTGAAGACCTCTTAAAGGTATAAGACAGAACTTAGTCATCCTTTGCTAGAGCAGTCTTTCCAGTGTCAAACCTCTAACCAATTTAGGGTTGATTCTCATCCCTTAAAACACCCACCTCCTCCTGGAGGCATCATACAAAAGATAAAACTCTTCCACACCAGTAGACTTGGACAGTCTAATCCCCTTAAGTCTCAAAGACATTCTCAAGTTCCCTATAAACATAGGAAGAAACCCGGATCATTCTGGATCGATCTCCAGTAGAGTTAAACCCATAGGTTCTAAAACCCAGTCTCTCTATCAATGCACATCACCTCAATTACCCAAGGCCTACGGACAATAAGGCGCGAGGCAACACAAGCCAAAAAAGGAAATAAAAAAAATAAAGTCACTGCTCCTGCTCACCTGGAGCTCGCCCGGCGAAGCAACTTGCTCGCCTGGGTTTCGCTCCAGCGAAGCAGGGGCAAATCCCCTTCTTCCATACAAAATCTAGGAACACCCATAATTCACCCTTCTTTCGCTTCCATTTTTGCCCGACGAGGTTGGGGCGAATTCGCTTCGCCCGACGAGATGAGACTTTCGCCTGGAGAAAAAGCGCGAACCTGCAACTTCTCAGTTGCGATTCTACACCCACTCAGACCCCAAAGGTCTGCGATTCTAGTACCCAACAGTTCAAAATACTCACAATTCATCACATAAACAACACAACAACAACAATACCTCAAGATAAGTTTCGTCCTTAACATCTAATACATCCCAAAACGCCAATTCCGTCATGGACTCATCAAATTTTCCCCGAAAAACCCACTACCTACATGTTTCTGCACTTATATCAATTATAATGAAAAGATTTCTCTCCACACCTTAGAAAATCGCTTCCGATTCCTCCTCTTTGAGTTCTTCCGAAACCACTATGAGCCCTAGCTTCTTCTCCATTTTCTTCAGAGTTTTCTCCCAAAACTGATCGTACCAACTGACTTCCCACTCCCTCTTTTTCCTTTAAGTCACTCTTACCCCTTGGACCCTTTATATGATTTTCCAATATTGTCCTCACTTATTCACGCAACTTTACCACTTATCCCCTCCTTTTATTTAAAATAATAATAATATTTTAAATAACATTATTCACATTATTCCACTATTATTATTATCAAAATAATTCCTAATAAATGATATACTCCTAAATATCATCGACACACCCTTAACATCATCAATACCCCTCAACATAAATCATCAGACTTCACGATAATTCATCAAAATTCATCGAAAATAAGAATATTTATAATAACACAATTAAATTAATATTCTACTCATTTTAGGGTGTTATAACTATCCCCCACTTAAAAAATTTTCGTCCTCGAAAATTACCTCAAGGAAACAGAGTCGGATGCGACTTATCTGATCTTCACGTTCCCAAGTCCAACTTTCAACAGCTGGTCCACCCCATAATACCTTCACCAAAGCTATGTCTTTACCCCGCAGTTGTTTCATTTCTCGTCTGTCAATCCGCACAGGTAATGCTTCAACAGTCAAATTATCCCTCACCTGTACGTAATCCATCTGAATCACATGCGATGGATCTGGAATGTACTTCCTCAACTGAGACACATGAAACACATCATGTAAATTCGCAAGCGACGGTGGTAAAGAAATCTGATAGGCTACATCCCCTATCCTCTGCAAAATCTGATACGGACCAACAAAACATGGAGTGAGCTTCCTAGACTTCAAAGCTCACCCCACACCAGTCACTGGCGTAACTCTAAAAAACGCGTGATCTCCCTCTTGGAATTTAAGTGATTTCCTCCTCTTATCATGATAACTCTTTTGACGACTTTGCGAAGCTCTCATCCTTTCTTGGATCATCTTAATCTTCTCAGTCGTCTCCTGCGCAATCTAAGGTCCGAGTACATCACTCTCGCCTGACTCATACCAACACAAAGGAGTTCTACACCTTCTTCTATACAATGCTTCATGCGGTGCCATCCCAATACTAGCATAGAAATTATTCTTGTATGTGAACTCAATCAACGACAAATGGCTATCCCAAGATCCTCCTTGATCCAACACACAATCCCTCAGTAAATCCTCTAAAGACTGGATAGTCCTCTCTGTCTGGCCATTCGTCTGTGGATGATATGCAGAACTCATCCTCAACTTAGTACCCAAAGCATCTTGTAAACTTTTCCAGAACTTCGACGTAAATCTCGGGTCTCTGTCCGACACAATACTCAAAGGTATCCCATACAACTTCACAATTTCCTCAATGTACATCTCAACTAACTTCTGCATAGAATGGTCAATCTTCACCGATAAGAAATGAGCCGATTTAGTCAACCTGTCCACAATCACCCAAATAGAATCATTCCCTTTTGCAGTCTTCGGCAATCCCGACACAAAATCCATATAAATACGATCCTATTTCCATTCTGGAATATTCAATGGTTGCATCATACGCAAAGGCTTCTGATGTTCAATCTTGAACTTCTAACAAATCAAACAGGCATAAACAAACTCTGCAATATCCTTCTTCATACCTGGCCACTAAAACAATTTCTACAAATCCTGGTACATCTTCGTAGCACCGGGATGAATACTCAATCTACTTTGATGTACTTCTTCAAGAATACTCTTCTTAATTTCGAGAACATATGGAACACAAACTCTATCTCTAAACCACATCACACCATTCTCATCAATCCGGAATTCACCCCCGTTACCCTGGTTAATTAAAACTGATTGATTAACCAGCTTCAAATCAGATTGCTGACCCACTCTAATCTCTTCCAGAATACTGTCATACCCCAAATTTTGACCACTAAGTTTCCCATCATTGTGCAAATTATCATCACAATATGGATGTACCTTTATGCCTCATCAATCTCCTCAAGAATTGTTGAGCATTCACTACAACTAAGAATTAGGGTTTCAAGCCCTCTCAGAGCTCTTAGACAAAGGATCAATCAAGAAATGACATGATCTTCAACTTGTCTAAACCTCTCAAATATCCACAATGGATCAAGAGGACTCCCACATCGAGGATCAAGCACAAGGTTACAACATTCCAAGTGGATTAAGCCTCAAGATCGCCAGTGTCACCAAATTAGGGTTTTGGTCGACCAGGGCCTCCAGATGGAAATTTTCCTCTGGGCATGATCCAATGATTCAAAGCATAACCCAAGATACTCCAAGGGACCTCATGGTCCCAATCATCAAGTCAATTTAGCCTCAGGGGATGCATTCACCAAAAATCGAGATTAGGGTTTCTTGACCTAATTCACCCCTAAGTTGACTTTTGGGACAAAACATGAGCCAAGACCTCAAGACATGGTTTAAGGGTCTCTAATAAACTACAATTATCCATTTGCAACAATGGATTAATCCAAGAAGCTTGATCCACAAGTTTCAATTTCATCTGAACCACAGTTAGGGTTTTTGAAGAAAAAGTTAATTGTGCCTTTGACTTTTGACCAGAACATGCTCCCAAACCTTGGGACATGATTCAATATACCCTATAACACCTATGAAATCAATCCATCAAGTTTGATTTAGGTCAAGGACTTGATTTCATAAAGGATCGCACCGTTTGGAATTCATCTGATAAAAAGTCAACTGTGCCCAAAAGTCAAAGTTTGACTTTTTGATTTTTTGATCAATTATGGTTCCCTAACCCTAAAATGATGTTAATGTGTGATTGGAATCATCATTCATCAAGAAAATCAAGAAAAGTGAGTTAACTTGTAAAAGGGCTAACCATAAAAAACTTAGAAATTTTCTAAGTTATGGAACAAAGTGGCTAGGGTAACAACTTCCAAGGATCATAACTTGTGATCCAAGCAACCATTTTGGCTGATCCAAAGATGGATTTGTAGCTCTCATGGCATACTTTAAAAGTTTCAACTACACCTCATTCCAATTCCTCATGGATTTTAAGTTATGGAGTGACCAAAATGACAAAAACACAAAAATGACATTTTTTCCAACACTTAGTGAAATTTTCACTAAGTCAAAATCTGTTTCACTTTTTTCAAAATGTAAGGGCATTTTTCACTTGGATCCAAAAAGTGTCAAGACAAACTATGATCAAACATATGTTGTATCATATGAGAGCTTTCCAAAATGGCCAAGAACTCCATCAAATTCCATTTGAGCTAAGAGTTATGACAGTGGCAATATGCCTTGCTGTAACTGTCATGGCAAGGCAGATTTGTGCGTTTTGCTCGATTTGATCAAATTGTGCAAATGACAAATAATTTTATCCATCTGAACACCTCAGGGGGAGACCAAGGAGGAACAAACACTGATCCATAAGCCTCCTAAGTCTTTGGAACTAAAAGTAGCATGCAAAACCTAAAAATGCTTAAAAAGGGGACAATACTCCAATTTTGTTTTGGAGCATTCAATGGATTCACCAAGGTGGCATGAACTGAGCCTTTTCCAACTGAATAAGTCAAGGATGATCTCTGAACTAGGGAACCACATGCCTGTGCTCTAACCTCTAGTCAATGGCTACAGGAGACTTAAGATTCCAAAGTGATGCAATTGGACAATGAGCTGCTGCAGTTGCCATTCACTATTGTTTGCAAAACAAACTTGCTATACTATAAATAGAGCTCATTTGTGCTTAGTTTAAGTACACCAAAGGCCTACAACACTTGCCTTTCTCAAATCATCTTCTCACTTTCAAAAATGCCTTTCTTAGCAAGTAACTATCAAATTTTTCAATAGAGAGCAATTCCACTCAAACCAATTGCTCTAACACCTCATAAACATCATGTGTAAGTTGATCAAACACTAAACACACAACTGTAACACTGATTTCTCAGAATCACCAGCCAGTTGCTCAAGTTTTCAACCAAGTTGCAGTTGAGATGCCATGAAGTGATCCAGCCATTTCCAATCGAGTCCAAGCATTCAAACACACTCCATATGGTGTATGGAAGCTGTTCAGATCATCACAACTCATTTGTAACACCTCCAACTCAAAAATCACATTGCGCTTGGTGTCACGACCTTCAAGTAAGCCTAAACTTGGTCATCTCTTAATCTATGCATATTTCCTCGCACAATACTTTTGCCAAATGTTCATAATCATGCATATAATGTTTCCCCTCAATTAATTGCTTTATTTAAATCGTGTATCAAAATTCTCAGCCTTCATGCAAATTTTAGGGTTCTTGAGGTTTTGTCTTGATTTCTTATTCCATGCTTAAAATAAATGAAATTAAAGACCATAGACATGATCGTGAGGTGAAAACGAGCAGATTGATATGTGGATTGTGTGATTTCATCAAGTATTCAGTGAGATTGGATAGAAAATGCAAATCTGAGCAAAATTCCCTTCGCGCGTGTTCTTGGCCCATGTTCTTGGCGCCTTTTTCACAAATTTGAATATTTGAATTTTGTGATTTTGTTTAATTGATTCAAAAATTATTTTCTCTCTGAATTTTAATGATTTTGAGTTGATTCTTTTTTTAATAATTCACAAAAATGTTAAAATATTTTATTTTGCCAAAAATTCCCAAAAATATTATTTATTTCCTATACTTGATATTTTTTGCAAAGAATTTATTTTTTATTTGTTTTTTAACATTTAAAATATTTTGTCCTCCTTGATTCTCCAAATTTAATTGGTTTCCAATAATTTTGTGGATATAAACATGATTTTTAAAACATTGATCCAATATCACCACTGATTTTTCACATGTTTTCAATACTTTTTATTAATTTTTTAACAAAATTAATTCCTTTTTAAACAAAAGTAGGGTTTTGATTAATTCATCCCTCATCAATCATTTTCAAACACTCATGGGCCTCTAATAGAGTGTAAGACCCAACCCTTTTGTAGATAAACAATTTTGGGCCTCACGTATTGTAGAAGTCCCTCTGTATATTTTCAAACGTTCGGCGCGATTGTCACCTTTTTAACAAAATCAACTGGGCTTCTCCTTGAGCTATAATACCCATCTTTATTCATTTTCAAACTCTTTGGGCCTCTAATAGAGTGTAAGACCCAACCCCTTTTTGAAACCAAAATGATTTGGGCCTCAGATGTTGTATAAGACCCACTGTGTTTTCAAAAACCTCGGCGCGATCGCCGTTTTCAAACAAATAACCCTGGGCCTCTCCTTGAGTTATAAGTCCCATCTCTTGTACAAAAAATAAATCTTTGGGCCTCTAATAGAGTGTAAGACCCATTCTTTTATACATTAAAACTTTTTGGGCCTCACATATTGTATAAGTCCCTCTGTACGGTTTTCAAAACAACAGTGCAATCATCGTTAAAACTTGGGTCTCTCCTTGAGCTGTAAGCCCCAACAATCTTTTCAAAGCACTTTCTCCTTTGACTTTGAATTTAAATATATGTTGTTATCAAAACTTTCTCTAGTTTCTTTGTTGAACAACTAACAAAACAACATGGAAGCTTTACAACGGGTAAGTGTTTATCCGCTTTCATTTACCACTTATATATATATAATTGTATTGTGGGGCTGTTTCACTGTAAGTCTTCTTTCACATCCTTTTAAATACTCATCATATATCAATTGTATATATACTAGTATAGTTATTTAGAGTTTTCCTCGACAACTACGTCTAGAACTAGGTAAAGCCTGTTGGTCACTCTCGAATACAAACAAAACTAGATCCCCATAGGATTCCAGATACAATCTTCCATTCTCTTGGAATTAAATAATATGGAACAAAGAGAAAGGCAGTATTCTCGGTGAACCTTTTCTCAGACTGTCACCCTTAGAAATTGTCAAAGAAACTCTACTCCCCATAGTTGATATATTCTCCGTGAATAGCATCTCTTGCTTTTCTTCCAAATTCTCGAACTTTCTTGGAATGATATCTTCCCTGTGAATTGCATTTCTTGAAATTCTCTTGGTTTGGGGACCCACAGGCTTCCTAAAACCATCCCCGCCTCCACTTGGTCGTTGTACAAGGACCCTTCGGCTTCTTAAAAGCTCTCATGCCTTCTCTTGGGCTTCGTACAAGGACCTTCATGACCCCCTAAAGGTATAGGACAAAACTTAGTCATCCTTCGTTAGAGCTGTCTTTCTAAAAAGAGTCAAAACCTTCAGACCCATTTTAGGGTTGATACTCATCCCTTAAACGAGTCAGCCTCCTCTTGGGTATCATACAAAAGATAAAACTCTACCAGTAGACTTGGACAGTCTAATTCCCTTTGAGTCTCAAAGACATTCTCAAGTCCCTTTCAAACATAGGAGAAACCCCGGATTCTGGATTAATCTCCAGCCGAGTTAGAACTTTGCGGGTTCTAAAACCCCGTCCTTCTCCCAAAATTCCCCAACCCAGGTCAGATAACACTATCTCAAACCAGAGCCTCAAGGTTTTTGATCTATTAATTCCTTTTGCATTCCCTTGCAAGGATTGATTCCCTTCTTGGACCTGCCTCGGGATCTCAAGAATCCCCAGCAGAAGTATAGCCTCCTCTTAGGCTTTGTATAATGATCCTTCCTCAGCAAAGTCAACCTCCTCTTGAGGCTTTGTACAATGATTCCCCCTAGCGGATTTAACCTTTTCAGACTCTCTTGTTGAGTCCATCACTTTTCAAGACTCTCTTGTTGAGTCACTTTTCTTTTAGCCTCTATCTCGGGCTTCGTACGAGACAACAGATCACTCTCTTGTTGAGTATAAAAGACTCTCTTGTTGAGTCAACCTTTTTAGCCTCCATCTTGGGCTTCGTATAAGACAGATAAAAGTACTCTCTTGTTGAGTCAAACCTTTTTAGCCTCCGTCTTGGGCTTCGTACAAGACATATAAAAGCACTCTCTTGTTGAGTCAGTCACTTGTTAGTACTCTCTTGTTGAGTCAACCCTTTTAGCCTCTATCTCGGACTTCGTACGAGACAAATAATAAACACCCTCTTGTTAGGTTAATAGCCTCCTCTTAGGCTTTGTATAGAGAAATCCCCGGTTGAGTCAATCAACCTTTTAGCATCAAACTTGTGCTTTAATCAAGGCATACGAACATCAACAGTTCCTCTTTAGAGATGACAAGTTCTCTCTCAGTCAAACCCTTTAGATTCATATCTTGGGCTTTGAACAAGATACAAATCCCTTTCAACTTCATATCTTGGGCTTTGAACAAGATACAAATCACTTTTAGCTTCAATCTTGGGCTTTGAACAAGACACCAAAACATCTTTTTCCACCCTTAAAATAGGAGGGAACTACGATCGCTCTGATTTCCTTGTTTCGTTAAACGGGAATACGTAGGCATAAGATTGCGAAATCTTAGCGAGCATACTAATCAAAAACTCAAAATCCAGTACCTCCGTCAATCAACCAAAAACATTAGATCTAACACCTTACCAAAAGCCTCGCAAATAGTCCAGACATTGTATTCTTAAGCAAAATAACCTAAGACAGACCCCCCTTTTTGATAGCATCTGTAAACCAACAGTCATCTGTTTAAACTCAGTATGTAAGCAGGGTTAATTGGAGACATCTATTTCCTTTCCTTAATCAGCTTCACAGGATAAAAAATGAATCGAACTGTAGTACCAAAGCGATAGTGATTCGAAACCACAAAAATCGCGCTATAAATACCACTAGTCAACTTCAACATACCCCACAAAAATCGCTGCCAATTCTAAGTCATGCATAATTCCTTTCATGAGCTCTCAATTGTCTCAAAGCATAAGCAACATCTTGTCCTTTCTGCATCAACACTCCACCAAGACCCATCTTCGACGCATCACAATACACCACAAAAGATTCATTCGGATTGGGAAAAATCAAAACCAGAGGGGTTGTCAATTTCTTCTTCAATTCCACAAAACTCTCTTCACATACAACATCCCACACATAAGCCTGACCCTTTCGAGTCAACTGCGTCAATGGTAACGCTAATCTAGAAAAACCTTCTATGAACTTGCGATAGTAACCTACCAACCCAATAAAACCTCGTATCTCAATAGCAGACTTTAGAGTCTCCCACTGTAACACAACATCGATCTTAGAAGGATCAACAACAATCACACCACTTAAAATCACATGGCCAAGAAAAATCACCTCTTTCAACCAAAACTCACACTTCGACAGTTTTGCATATAACTTCTTTTTTTTCAATACTTGCAACACAATCCTCAAATGCTCAACATGCTCTTCTTCAGATTTAGAGTATATCAGAGTATTAATAATGAAAATCACCACAAACTTATCCAAATACTCATGGAAAATCTGATTCATATATTCCATGAACACACTAGGTGCACTGGATACACCAAACAACATCACAGTGTATTCATAGTGACCATACCTTGTCCTGAAGGCTGTCTTCAGAATATCATCAGGCTTAACACGAATATGATGATAACCAGACCTCAAATCAATCTTACTGAACACATAAGCGTCTACTAGCTGATCCATCAGATTGTCAATTCTCAGAAGTGGATACTTATTCTTGATAGTCACCTTATTCAACTGCTGATAATCAACACACAACCTCATGCTACCATATTTCTTCTTTACTAACAACACATGAGCACCCCACAGAGAAACACTCGGTCAAACAAACTTCTTCTCAAGCAATTCTTCCAGTTGTTTCTTTAATTCACTTAGCTCGTAAGCTAACATCTGATAAAGAGCCATTGACATCGGACTCGTACCTGGTATCAAATCCACCGCAAACTCTACTTCACGTTCTGGAGGCAAATCACTTATGTCATCCGGAAACACTTCTGGAAATTTGCGGACAACAGGTAATTTGACACTCGCAGCTTCACGATCAACTTGCAGCGATGCAAACAACGTAAACATCAAGGCTTTGTCTCCTACGAGTTCATCTACTTTCCTAGCAGACAAGAACATCAACTCTCCATTATCACTAAACTCATAAAACTCCACAATCTTATTATAACAGTTAAGGTGAACATAGTTAAACTCCATCCAGTTCATTCCCAGGATTACATCGATTTGGTGTAATGGCAAACGCACCAAATCTATCACAAAACTCTTCCCAAAAATCGTCAAAAGACATCTCGAACACACAAAAGTAGTAGTAACAGAACCATTAGCAGGGGTCTCTATCAACATACTACCATTCATGTAAGACAAACTCAAACCCAATCTATTAGCACATTTAAGCGAAATAAACGAATGAGTAGCACCAGTATCAATAATAGCGACAACCTCAACATTGTTAATAAAACAAGTACCTCGAAACAAGTTATCCTTCTTAGGAACTTCTAAACCACTCAAAGCAAACACTCTGCCATTAGTATGAGCAGCAGTAGCAGTATTCTTCAGCTTCTGACACTGGGTACTAATGTGACATTGTTCACCACAGTTGAAACAAGTCGGACCCTCATATTTGCAGTAAGTAGCTCTGTGGCCTCTCTTACCACATCTGTAGCACCTTAACACACTATTGTTGCAAACTTCAGCATAATAGCCTTGCTCGCCAGACCTGTAACACTTCACATAAGTGGGAGTTACTCCCCCACTTATCTTTTTCTCATCTGAAGCCTTTTGTTTCCCTTTGTTAGCTGGAGTCACATAAGGTTTTCCTCTGAACTGTCCATTCTCTTTCTTCTCACTAAGATGCTTGTAGTGAGCAGATCGAGCTCGACTATCCTCGTCATTGATCCTACTCTTATCCACCAGCTCAGCATACATGTGAATCTGTTGGTAACCAAGACCATGTTTGATCTCTGGTCTCAGCCCATTCTCAAACTTAAGGCACTTGGACATCTCAGCATCAACACAATTATAATGCGGACAAAACTTCACCAGCGCCTCAAACTTTGCCGCATATTCTGCCACAGTCATGTTTCCTTGCCTCAACTCAATGAATTCTACCTCCTTCTTGCCGCGAGCATCTTCAGAAAAATACTTTCCCAAAAACTCTCTCTTAAACACAGCCCATGTTATCTCAGTACCAACATCTTCCAACCTCTGACGGGTGTTATCCCACCAATCTTTAGCCTCTTCCGACAACATATGAGTATTAAATTGTACCTGCTGAGCATCAGTGCATGCCATCACTCGGAAGATCTTTTCAATCACCTTGAGCCATTTATGTGCGCTCTCTGGATCATGAGTTTCCATGAAAGTTGGCAGATTGTTCCTCTAGAACTTCCCTAAAGCACGGAACTCATCAGGATTTTTACCATTCTGATTGTTCTGAGCCATCACTTGAGCAAGTGATTCCAATGCATCAGCAATAGCACGGTCGTTTCTTCCAGCCATTCTGCACATCATTAATAGCGTTAGAAGAAACCAAAATTCATTGACAGTGTACACACACTCATCGACTGACAAGGGACTGACATCATACAAAAACCTGGCCGGACGGATCGACCTGCTCTGATACCACTAATGTAACACCCTTCAACCCAACAAGCAATCACGACATATATAAAAAAATATATCAGATTAAATTCACCACGAGAGCGTCACATTTTGTCATATAACATCAAGTAACAACATCCTGCTCCGTAACACGGGTTATAACATCAAAATTAAAATAGAATACTACGTAGCGGAAAACTTCAAAATCATCTTCATAATTTGCAACTCAAAGTTTTAAAACAAAAACTCATAACATCAAAAGAACACAACGGTTCAACTCAAACAACCCGACCCGATGTTACATATTAGAGAAAGACCCTCTACTCGATAGCAATAACCAAAAAGAATACTTCAAGTCAGTTCTTCACACACCAAGAGCTAATCCCGATCACCTGCACATTACCCACGTGGAGACAACATTCAAACATGCAAGGTGAGTAATCATAAACCATTATACAAGATATAAGATAAGACATAGTAAGGTAGCATCCATCGTAAATAAACAAAATCATCGTCATACATCATTTAAAAATCATGTCATCAATAACATCAATCATTCACAAATATGCAATGCCACATATTATAAAATGCACAACATAGACTCATGCATGTGGTACCAATTCATCATGTTGATGGACACTGGGCCATCACCCTCCAAAGATCCTCACCAATAGGATCAATTCTACATAAGAACCAGAGCACGTCATACACCCTAATACATACAATGGGATTGAAGCCACCACTAGACCAAAGTCCTAAATGCTATGAATGCATTATGCAAACGTCATAACCGTCATCCTCACAAAATCGTCAAATTGCCTCACCATTCACAAAAATAAAAACATCATGGTATTACACCATTATCATGCATCAAAAGTCATCACAATTCATCACAAATCATCACACATTACTCATTAATGCACATCACCTCAATTACCCAAGGCCTACGGACAATAAGGCGCGAGGCACACAAGCTAAAAAAGGAAATAAAAAAATAAAGTCACTGGTCCTGCTCGCCTGGAGCTTGCCCGACGAAGCAGCTTGCTCGCTTGGGTTTCGCCTGGCGAAGCAGGGGCAAATCCCCTTCTTCCATACATAATCCAGGAGCACCCATAATTCACCCTTCTTTTGCTTCCATCCGCTTACTGTCGTTATCCCAAAAGGGGTCAGTGATTTTGAGGACAGGTACAAAAATCACCAGTATAAACCTTTGGGGATGGGTAGAGCCTTGACTTCATGACACCGACCCTTTGACCCTATATTTTTTCTATGTTTTTGTGTGCTTCATTCATACATTCATTTAAAAAACATTAAAACAAAGAAATTTTTTCTCTTCTAGTCTCTCCTTTTTCAAATTAAACTAAGACAATGATTGCAAATATCAGAGAAAGAGATTGCGTTGTAGATTTCGGTAGAAGGAGGACTCACAAGTACACCTTCAAAGTTCCAAAACTAGAGGATTTAAGAGGGTTGTCAAGGATGATCACCAACCCTGAGGCTTTCAGAGCTAAGTATGGAGGACTGCTGTCTCTGTTAAGGGTCCATGTAATTGAGGGAATCCTGTCCATGCTAATCCAGTTCTACGATCCGGTTTATCACTGTTTCACATTACCAGATTATCAGCAAGCACCAACACTGGAGGAGTACTCACACCTGACTGATTTATCTATCACTGATCAAGCTCCCTTTTCTGGACTGGAAGAAATTCCAAAATATCAAACCATTGCAAGGGTAATTTATTTGGACGAGTCAGAATTAAGGACTCACATGATCATTAAGGGTGGTATCCAGGGTTTTCTAGCCCAGTTCTTGATAAATAAAGCTCCGTGCTTTGCTAGTATAGGAAACGTAGCCGCTTTCGAAAGCATCTTTGTTTTGCTCACCTACGGGTTATTTCTGTTTCCCAACATTGATAACTTCGTTGATATCAATGCCATTAAGATTTTTCTAATTGGAAACCCTGTACCTACCTTGCTCGCAGATGCTTATCATTCTATACACTTAAGGAATTTGTATAGTGGAGGAATGATCACATGCTGTGTACCCCTGCTATACAAATGGTTCATTTCCTATTTGCCAAAGTCCGCCGTATTTTAGGATCAAAATAGTACTTTACGTTGGTCACAGAGAATCATGTCTCTTACCAACTCTGACATCGATTGGTACAATCAAATCTATGACGGGATCAGAATCATTGACCGTTGTGGAAATTTCCCAAATGTACCCCTCATAGGAACTAAGGGAGGAATCAACTATCATCCAATTTTAGTTCGTCGTCAACTCGGATACCCGATGAGGCATGTCCCACGTAATGCTCATCTGGAAGGTTTTTTCTTCAAGGAAGGAGAAAATGACAGAGCACTAAAGACAGAAATAGTGCATGCTTGGAAACACGTTCATAGAAAAGACGAGAGTCTCTAGGAAAACCAGACAGTGTCTCTGTGGAATCTTATCTCCATTGGGTACAAACTAGAGCACTCAAGCCGTGGATGCCTTACCCTCGTCAAGAAGTTCTTCCATTAAGGGACCCCGTCCTTTATTTTATGTCTGATACGGAAAAGCTTCAGGTTACTCTCAACAAAGTTCAATAGCAGAAGAAGTCTTGGAAGAACAAGTACCGTATTCTCAATGTTGAGTGTAAGAAAATACAACAACTATTGAAAGATAAAGATGCTCTGATCGAGATTTTCGAGCAACATGCTGTAGAGAATCAAGAAGACCAAAGGAATTTGCTCGCTCATTTCACTTGGCAAAGGAATAACAACCCGACAACGGCTTAAGAGCCCCGATCAAAGAAAAGGAAAGTACCAGAACCAGCACCTGAGCCCTCCTCAGAGAGGACTCAGGATCCATTAGCTTAGAGTTTTCCTTTTACAGCACTATGTAAATTATTGTATTTCCATTTCCGCAATCTTTGAATTCAATAAAACGGGGTTTCCCCACTGTTTGATATTTGCAATCCAAATTGTCGAAGTTTATTTTGATTAAACAAAAAAGTAATTAATATAATCACTGCATATCATTCATCATTCTCGCGTAAACGTATTCTTCTTCCTTGCGAATCTCACATCTGTGTCTTGATTCTAGCGTCAAACTGTCTCATTCGTACAATACTCGGGCCAACATTCAGAAGAAAATGGATAATCTCGAGGAAGAGAACAAAGAGCTAAGAGAAGAAATCGACGCTCTGAGAGAGGATATGAGAAAACTTCACAGTGACATGCAAGCTCAGGCAATAGCTCATATGCAACAACAACAGACTGTGATCTCAGAGATCACACCGACGCCTATAGTGGAAAAGTATGACCCTCAGTATACCATGCCTAAAGATCGTCCCTGGGGCATGCCACTCAACTATATCCCGGAAGGATATATTCCGCCGATCACTGAAGATCCGGAAACTGCAACAGGAACCGCTGGGCCTGAAGGTTACAAACTTAGGGAAAGCGAGGATGCCAGGGGCATGACGACAACTCCTGAAGGTTACAAACTTCGGGAGGCACCAAGACTCACAACCGTGATGACTATACCACCACCCGTGGTACACACTGTCCCAGAAGGACAGATTCCACAAATACCTTCTGGTGGAAACGAAAGTATGGATGACAGAATGAAGGAGTTCTAGGAACAGTTCTTGGAAATGCAAGCCATTCGCGGTCAAGATCTATTTGGAAAAGACGCCGCAGACTTTTGTTTGGTCCCCAATGTGAAAGTTCCGCACAAGTTCAAAGTGACCGAATTTGAAAAGTACAAGGGTAACTATTGCCCTTAAAGCCATTTGGTGATGCACACTTGGAGGATGTCAACACAGACAGAGAACCACCAGCTACTGATCCATTACTTCCAGAATAGTTTAACCGGTGCCGCACTCAAATGGTACATGGGTTTAAACCGCACTAAGATCGCTACTTTCAGAGATCTCGGTGTTGCCTTCGTTCAACAATATAAGTATAACCTGGACATGGCACCGGACAGAGATCAACTCAGAGCCATGTCGCAGAAAGACAAGGAAACCTTTAAGGAATACGATCAGAGATAGCGTGAAATTGCCGCCCAGATTTGTCCACCTCTTAAGGAAAAAGAGATGACAAAGATCTTCTTGAAAACCTTGAGCTCATTTTACTTCGACAGAATGGTCGCCAGTGCGCCCAATGACTTCACCGAGATGGTGGGCATGGGAGTTCGTCTTGAGGAAGCCGTCCGAGAAGGACGTTTAGTTAAAGACGCTGGATCATCAAGTAGTACAAAACGATACGGTAGTGCTCTCCCATATGAAAAAAGAGCAGGATATTAGGAATATCTCTCTCAAAAAGCAAAGGCGGCGATAGCAACCAGTAGCAGCTGTAACTCCTGCTATCAACCCTGTGCCTATTCCAACGTATCAACCTCAGGTTGCGCAAAGCCAACCGAATCAACAACAATATCAGCAAAGGGCACAACCGCCTCTTCAGCAGGCTCGTCCTCAGTACAACAATAACCGTACAACGCGACCGCCAGGGTTCGACCCTATACCGATGTTGTACGCAGAATTATTTCCACTCTTACTTGTCAAGGGGCACGTCCAAACCAAGTCTCCTATTACAGTACCGGAGAATCCGCATTTTTGGTTTAAAGCGGATCAAACTTGCCCTTACCATCAAGGAGGACCAGGGCATAACATAAAAAATTATCTCAGTTTCAAATCCAACGTACAAAAGCTTGTTAGGAGCTGGGTATTATCTTTCAAAGATAGGAATCTGAATGTTCTCACGAACCCGTTGCCTCAACACGAGAAAGTTACAGTAAATTTGATAGAAGGAGAGTCTAACAACAACTATCAAATTCATGATGTACTCTTATTGAGGACCAATCTGGTCAAGATGCATTGCAGACAGAGCGGGTATGGCCATATACCACCTCACAATTATCACCAGTGTGATATCTGCTCTAAAGACAATCAAGGATATTTTATGGTGCAATAAGCTCTACAGGAACAATTGGATCTTGGGTGGATCCAAGAGCATCGAGTTCGTGGAGTTAACATGACTTATGCAAATTCCGACATCATTTAGAACCACGACATCCGTGCGATGAATGTCAACTTAGTGGAAATGCACTCAAGGCAAAGCCAGTATCATAATCTGCCGCGACACGATTACAGTTCCTGTCTGATTTGCTCGGTAAATAATCAGGGATGCTCTTTTATTCAAGAGGCCCTCCAGCGTCAGATGGATCTTGGATGGATCCAGGACTACCATGATAAAAATCCTTATCAGATCAATATGATTTAGATCTTAGATATTCTCTTGATGAATACCAGCTTGGTAGAATTACACACTAAGCAAGTCCAGCTCGATTTTCTGACTTCGCATGAGTATCGAAACTGTGCAGTATGCTGTGAGAGTGACCAAGGATGTGCTCTCGTTCAGAGAACTTTGCAACACTTGTTAAATCATTGGTGGCTTCCGATTTATCTAGAAGAAGACACGCAACAAGTCAGCATGATTAATGGGGACCCTACAAGGCATTAAAGTCAAGATGTTCGATCCATGGAAACGGACCTAGTAAGGTTACACTGCATTCAAAGCGGACATGGCCAGGTGCCACCACATAACTACGAGCATTATAGAGTCTGATTGGAGAATAACCAAGGACGCTACCTCATGCGAGCAGCCCTTCAGAGTCAGTTAGACCGCGAAGATATTCAACCATGTCCAGTTTCGGGGTCCATCAACTTGATGCCCGACTACTTCGCTAATTAAATCAAAGATGTTGTTGTAATCTATGATCCTGAGAGGACCAAGGATGTTTGTACCATCATCCCTTTACTCAATGAATCAAAAGTTCTTAACCAGGAACTGATTGAAGTTACTTACGACAGTCAGATAAATCAGAAGGCTCCTATAATTATTTATCTGTCGGGACTAGTGCCGTACAATTCTGATAAGGCTATCCCTTACAAATACGGTGCAACAATAGTTGAGAATGGAAAGGAAATTCCATTACCCTCCATCGTGAATATTGCAGACATCAGTCGAGTAACACAGAGCGGTCGAATCTTCAACAGAGGAGTTGGAGAACCTAACAGAGAAAAGGAACTTCAGACAGAAGCTCCCAATCCACCAATCGACCAATCTAGTGATCTCGACCTTTCAAAGAACGATGATGAGATGCTGAAGCTCATCCAAAGGAGTGAATACCACATTGTTGATCAGCTGTTACAAACTCCTTCAAAGATCTCTGTGTTATCTCTTTTACTCAGTTCCGAAGCCCATAGAGACGCTCTACAGAAAGTCTTAGAACAGGCCTTTGTGGAATAGGATGTGTCAATAAGACAATTCGACAACATCATCTCCAACATCACTTCTTGCAACAACTTGGGGTTTAGTGATGAGGAATTGCCAGAAGAAGGCAAAAGTCACAACATGGCGCTCAATATCACAGTTAACTGCCAGGATGATGCCTTAGCCAGCATACTGGTAGATACCGGATCGGCTCTCAACGTTATGCCGAAGTCCACTCTAATGCAACTATCATTCAAAGGATCTCCGATGAGAGGCAGTGAGGTCGTCGTCAAGGCATTTGACGGATCCCGAAAAACAGTTATCGGCAAAGTCGACCTTCCTATAACCATAGGTCCTCACACTTTCCAAGTCACTTTCCAGGTCATGGACATCGGAGCACCATACAGTTGTTTGTTGGGAAGACATTAGATACACCAGGTTGGGGCAGTCACTTCGACACTTCACCAGAAGCTGAAGTTCGTCAAGAATGACCAACTCGTCACGGTCTGTGGAGAACAAGCCTTGATCGTGAGTAACCTTTCATTATCCACTTGTGTAGAACCCGAGGAGGTTGTTGGAACTCAGTTCCAGGCCCTTTTGGTGAGCAATGAGAATCAATTAGAGAAGGTAACATCGATCTCCTCATACAAAGATGCTCTCGAGGTGATCAAAAGTAACAATGCAAAGGGATGGGGATAGCTTGTCATTCCTACTGACAATAAAACAAAGAAGGGTCTTGGTTTTTCTGCAACTTGTACCCAGACTGCTACTAACGATGAAAGTTTTCATCCCATTCAGGACTTCTTCCACAGTGGAGGTTTCCTTCACCTAGTATCTCAAGAAGTACATACCATCAACGAGGGAGACTCATCCGATACAGATGAAGGGTGGAAGTCCTATCTTAACAAGGACAGTTATATGTCTCAGGAAGACGTGCCTACGTATTTTGCTATCCCGCACAGAGTCCGAGATTTATACCAAGGTCAGACGTTAAAATGATATACGGAGATTGTGATCCAGAAGGATGTCGTGCTCAACCAAACTCATTAGAGGAGGACACTCTGATGAAAGATAACTTTGACCACGACTATTATGGCCCGATGGATGGCCTGCCTATCTGGCAGCCGTACCCAGGAGACTCGGGGCAAGAAAATCAGCCGAACAATGAAAATCAGCTGAGCATCATTAAAAATAATACATGCGTTACCACCATATCATGGGATCAACACTCGGGGCATTCAGAAAATATCTAACACGACGATGAATTCGCAAAGCTTACAGGACTAGAATTCATCAACTATGCTTTTCCCGAGGTCAACGTCATCGAGAGAGATGACTCCTCCAGTTCCAAAGAAGTGTGGGATATCCTAGGACAACCGAGTGGCAAATACGACTTCTTGGTCAAATACACTGCTCCTGAAAGCTCCCGTATCAGGCTCGAAGACATCCAGCCAACTGGATGGCGAGATTTACCTAAGAGCACAAATACTATGCAAAATACAACAGAGGAATCCTCCTACGACAACTATGCCTGGGAGACAGATTCCAATGATCCTGCTCCACCAGAAATCAACATTATTTCTGAAGACAAATCAAGGAAGGTACCAGACTTTGTGATTCACCGAGGAGTTCACCGCCAATGGGTTGCTGTCGATGTTCTGAAAGTCGTTCATAAGTCTAAGTAATTGCCATCTTTAACCTTTCACCCTGCCCAGGTGAAACGAATGTTTTGATAGGGCTCACTTTTTGTAAATGTCCCTCTTCGCTTCGACCAAAGCGATAGAGTTTTGTTTTATAGGGCTGCAGTTTCAAGAATCGACAAGTTCATAAGTAAAATAACGTTATTCTGTAATTTCCGCATTAATTGTTGTTTTCTCTTTTCGCTTTTTCAGAAGATGGTAATCCTAAAAAACAATTCAAATAATAAAAACAAGCAGTTTTCCAAAAAATTTACACTGCACACACTCTTGCATTCTCTCTATCTCTTCTAAAAACAAAGCATAACGTCGTGCAGATTGCTTGTTTTAAACCCCATTGAAACGTACGATCCGACGCCTTCTCCCAACTTTGAATTCTCGGTATTTGAGGCTGAAGAAGAAAATGACAAAGAAATTCTAGAAGAGATCTCCCGATTACTCAGACAAGAGGAAAGTGATAACACTGAAATACATTGTATATTTGGCTCTGATTTTATATAATTTTAGTCGTTTATTTGTTATTTTCCTTTGCTATTATGGTATTTTGTTTTACTTTCAGGTTTATTGCCTTATTTGAGCCCACAGTGAGAAAACAAAGCAAAACGGAGCAAAAACGGGGATTTCTTGTGAAAACATACACTAGCCATTTCACTCAGCGAACGCCAAGGAGGACGCCATAGGCCTAATGACTTCACCCCCACGCCAACGGTCACAAAAGGCGTTTCACCTCCAAAACAACACTCGGCGGGCGCGGAGCAGGTGTCGGCGGGCGCCGAGAGTGATAAATAGGGAACGGTTTGAAACACTCAAGGTAGTTACATCTGAAGAATTTAGTGTATGAAACGCTTTTTCATTATGATTAGAGGCAGTTACAGCTGCGAATTTCCTATAAATAGGACTTGCATTTTCATTTTCATGGCATCCAATCTTAGTTTCAACCTTAGGCAGAGAATTCACTTTGTAAAGCAATAATCCGTCACATCGAGGGGTTATTGCACTATAGTTGTTGGTTCGATTGGAGCACTGTAGTTAGAAGATTTACATTTCTCGCAATTTACTTTCCAGCCTTGTACCAGATTCAGTCTCCGCTTTAGAGCAGGTTTATTTATAAATCGCATTTTATTTTATTCCGCATTGCCTTTATATTATTTATTTTCTCGCACTGCTTTATATTCGTTTATTTTCTGTCTCTGCCATTACCTTATTATTTTATTTATCTGTGTGATCTGTGTCTCTTAGAACTGAACTTAAGCGTGACTTGTGTTCACTCTCTCAAAATACACTCTCACACTTCGCACAATTTTTATATTATAAATGTTTCCTTTAACAAACCAATTTATAATTATGTCTTTAATCACTATGTCTAGCTAATTTCCTTGTGCTAGAATGTGAGGATCGTCATTTCGACGATACTCCACATGTCTTCTCTTTAGAAATACTTTAGGGGCTGTTTTTGATTTTAATTAAACTCTTCTGAACTTAAATTGATCGGTCATTACGTAAACAAGATCGTGTTTTTGGTTGTGTAATGACTGTGACTAGATCGGGTAAGATCGAAAGCCGTCCGGCATTTTAGAAAAGAGTTTGTTAGTTGTTAGTTGATAAATACAGTGGAAGCACTTTATTAACTAACTAGGAAAGTTTTATATTATTAGAAAGAGGTTTTAAAACTATTTTCGGACGCGTTTATAGATTTAGGATCCGGTTGGCCGAGCATATGCCGGAAACCCTTTGGTATAAAATATTTTCAATCGAAAACACTTTTTAACTAAGTCTTAGAGGTAATTATATAAAAAAGGACCTTCAACACTTTAACGCAAGGAGCGACCGGTGCAGCGTGAGCGGCTGGTATAGATTAAAGGTTAGGTCTGTTTCCGATCACGCTAACGCGGCGAATCCTTTTTAATTAACTCTATTTCAAAGAAAGAAACATTGCTCCGTAAGTGTTACTATTTAGAAGATATGAGTATTGTTTGATTGATGTGAATTACATTCCAGCATATTTATTTATCTGATTAATTTCTATTTTCGTTCAGTTTAAACTTGTACTCAGATTTTTATTAGCCTTAGATAAGCACCGTAACAATAGCAATCGATAGATTTGACATTGGTCTCTGTGGGAACGATAAATCTTTTATATTACTCTGACGTACTCCGTATACTTGCGGATAACATCACATCAAGTTTTTGGCGCCGTTGCCGGGGACCAATTACGTCAAAATTTCGTACCCTGTTGTTACACCGTCTAGACTAAGGCATCCCTTAGCCGGTAAATGCGAAGAACTCGCAGTACCGGAAACTTAGTTGATCCATTAGAAGAGCCTGAACGTTACACCCGAGCTCGCCTTTTATTTTGAAAACTCAAAAGAGCAATGGCAGAAGAAGAAAACGCTAAACCTCTTAAGGATTTCGCCCTACCCTCTAACGAAGAACCTCATTCTAGTATAGTTAACCCAGCTATACCAGCCAATAACTTTGAATTAAAACCATCTCTATTACAAATAGTTCAACAGAATCAGTTCGCAGGTCTTCCTACGGAAAACCCGAACCAACATCTTAAAGTTTTTATTCAACTAGCCGATACTTTGAAAGCGGACGGAGCTCCTCCTGAGGCAATACGTCTAAGACTATTCCCATTTTCTCTCAGAGATAGAGCCCGATCATGGTTAGATTCCCTTCCAGCCAACTCTATAACCACTTGGAATGACCTAAAGAAAGCATTCCTTGCTAGATACTTTCCACCAAGTAAAACTGCTGTCTTACGAAACCAAATAACCCGATTTACCCAAAGCGAGGGAGAATCACTTTTCGACGCTTGGGAGAGATATAAGGAACTATTAAGAGCATGTCCACATCATGGCTTAGAACAATGGCTCATAATCCATACCTTTTATAATGGACTCATGTACAACACCAAAATGACCATAGACGCTGCCGCGGGTGGCGCTCTAATGAACAAACCCTACGCCGAAGCAAGTGCTCTCATTGAGGATATGGCACAAAACCATTACCAATGGGGGACCGAACGTGCACAAGTGGAGAAGAAAGAGACCAAAGGAGGTGTGTATGAAGTGAGTTGTTTTGACTATATGAACGCAAAGATGGACGCTATAGCCCAAAAAGTAGAAAACCTGACTATCAACCCCACAACAACCATAGCAGCTATACAACCCGGATGTGAAATCTGTGGAACCCTAGGTCATACTATAGCTGAATGCAACCTATTAGCCGAAAGTACCACATATCAGGTCAATTACGCCAAAGGAAACCCTTATTCAAACACATACAACCCTGGATGGAGGAATCACCAAAAATTTTCCTATAAGAATAATAACCCTACTCAAAATTCAACACCTCAAAGACCACCCGGTTTCCAAACTCAAAGACCCAACCAATCTACAACATATGCTCCTCAGAAGTCAAATCTTGAGAAAAAGATGGACGAATTCATCTCAGCTCAATTACAACAGAACAAGGAGTTCATGAACCAAAACATTCACATAAATGGACTAATTACTCGGTTGGGAACTAAACTCGATTCTGTAATTACTCATAACAAAATGCTTGAAACCCAAATCTCTCAAGTAGCACAACAACAATCTACTCATGTTACACCTGGAGGGCAATTCCCTGGACAACTTCAACCTAACCCTAAAGGGCATGCTAATGCTATAGCCCTAAGGAGCGGGACCACTTACGATGGGCCAATAAACCCCAGGTTGAATAATCCCGAACCCCATAGAAAAGTTGTGATCACACCTTAGAAAGAAGTTGAGAAATCAGTGGAACCTGAGAAATCTAAAGATACGGAAGTTAAGGAGAAGGAAAAAGAAGAAAATGAAAAAGTTTATGTACCGCCTCCTCCTTACAAACCTCCGATCCCATACCCACAAAGACTTAAACAAACCAAATTGGACAACCAATATAAGAAATTCATAAAAGTGATTGAGAAACTCCATGTAGAGATCCCATTCACTGAAGTTATTACCCAAATACCATCCTATTCCAAATTCCTTAAAGACATTCTAACCAATAAACGAAGATTAGAAGATCCTAAACCTATAGAATGCAATTCAATCGCTGAGAATAAGCTTGCTAAGAAAGAGAAAGACCCAGGAAGTTTTTCTATCCCTTGTGTTTTAGGAAACCAAGTTATAGATAAAGCACTTCTGGACTTAGGAGCAAGTGTAAGCTTAATGCCTTTAGCTGTTTGTAAAAGGTTAAACCTAGGAGAATTACAACCAACTAGGATGTCTCTCCAATTAGCTGACAGATCAGTTAAATATCCAATTGGCATTTTGGAAGACGTCCCAGTTAGACTTGGTCAACTTTATATTCCTACAAATTTCGTAGTAATGGACATTAAAGAAGACGATGAGATCCCGATTCTTTTAGGTAGACCTTTCTTATCAACGACCGGAGCTATAATTGATGTTAAGAAAGGAAGAATGACATTCGAGGTGGGTAATGAAAAAGTAGAATTTATCCTATCCCAATTCTTAAATGCACCAGCCATAGATGACTCGTGTTATGTCATTGATATAATTGATGAATGCATAAGAGAATTAGATAAAGAAGATCCAGTAGAAACCATCAAACTACCGTCGATCCCCATAATGGAGGACGATGAATTCGAACATTTACCTAAACCCTATATAGATAACAATCTTTATGAATGCTTGGCACTTACCCCATATCATATGTCATGTCAGAAAAAACCATCAATAGAGCTTAAGGAGCTACCTAAGAATCTAAGATATGAGTTCTTAGATGAAGAATTAAATCGCCCAGTCATAGTCAGTGCCACGTTAGATGGTCCTGAAACCAATAAACTCTTAGATGTTTTACGAAGATATCCCTCAGCTCTAGGTTATAAAATTTCCGATCTCAAAGGAATAAGTCCTTCTGTGTGTATGCACCGAATTATGCTAGAAGAAGATACTAAACCCTCCAGGGAACATCAACGAAGGATAAATCCTATAATGAGTGAAGTAGTAAAAAAGGAAGTGTTAAAGTTATTAGAGGCTGGAATAATATACCAAATATCTGATAGTAAATGGGTAAGCCCCGTACATGTGGTACCTAAGAAAGGAGGTGTCACCGTTGTACAAAACGAAAAAGGAGAACAAATAGCCAAACGTGTAGAAAATGGTTGGCGGATGTGTATCGATTACAGAAAACTTAATAAGGTGACTAGGAAAGATCATTTCCCACTCCCATTCATTGACCAAATGCTCGAACGTTTAGCTAGACATTCTTACTTTTGTTATTTAGATGGATACTCAGGATTTTTCCAAATACCCATTCACCCTGACGATCAGGAGAAAACAACCTTTACATGTCCCTATGGAACATTTGCTTACAAACGAATGCCATTTGGGCTATGCAATGCCCCAGCCACTTTCCAACGCTGTATGATGTCAATCTTCGCAGACTTCCTTGATGAGATCATGGAGGTATTTATGGACGATTTCTCGGTATGTGGATCCAGTTTTAAAATCTGTTTAACAAACCTTGAGAAAATCCTGGAAAGATGCGTAGAAGTCAACCTTGTTCTAAATTGGGAAAAATGCCACTTTATGGTAACTGAAGGCATAGTACTAGGACACATAGTGTCTGAGAGAGGCATTGAGGTTGATAAAGCTAAAATAGAAGTTATAGAAAACCTTCAACCACCCAAAACCATTAGAGAAATCCGAAGTTTTCTTGGACACACCGGTTTCTACCGACGCTTCATTAAAGATTTCTCCAAGATAACTAAACCATTAACCAACCTACTTATGAAAGATGCCGAATTCAAATTCGATGATAAATGTCTTGAAGCCTTTAAATACCTGAAACATGCACTGATTTCTGCACCTATAATTCAACCCCCTGATTGGAATCAACCTTTTGAAATTATGTGTGATGCTAGCGATTACGCTATAGGTGCTGTTTTAGGGCAAAGAAAAGATAAGAAACTCCATGTAATTTACTACGCCAGTAGAACCTTGGATGCGGCTCAGCTGAATTATGCCACAACCGAGAAGGAACTCCTGGCTGTAGTCTTTGCAATCGACAAATTCCGATCCTATTTAGTAGGAGCAAAAATCATAGTCTACACTGATCACGCAACGATAAGATATCTATTAAGCAAAAAGGACGCTAAGCCTAGATTACTACGCTGGATCCTTTTACTCCAAGAATTCGATTTGGAAATCTGTGATAAGAAAGGCACTGAGAATATGGTCGCTGACCACCTCTCAAGGCTTGAATATCTAAAACCAGATCTTGTACCTATCAATGATGATTTCGCATACGACAGATTAGTAGGGGTAGTTAGAACCATCCAGGATGATGACCCTAACCCTTATTCCGAAGAAGACATTGAAAAAGCACTCGCAGTTACAACAGTACCTTGGTATGCAGATTTTGTTAATTACCTAGCAGCCGATATCATACCCCCTGATTTAAATTACCAACAGAAGAAGAAGTTCTTTCATGACGTAAAACACTTCTATTGGGATGAACCCCTTCTATTCAAGAGAGGCGCAGACGGCATTTTCCGTCGCTGTGTCCCTGAAGAAGAAGTTGAGAATATAATTAAGCATTGTCACTCTTCACCATATGGTGGACATTTAGGCTCATCCAAAACATGCGCTAAAATTCTTCAAGCAGGTCTTTTCTGGCCAACATTATGGAGCGATGTTCATGCCTACATTGTAAAATGTGACAGATGCCAACGCACTGGGAACGTCTCAAGGAGAGACGAAATGCCTTTGAAAAATATTTAGGAAGTAGAACTCTTCGATGTTTGGGGTATAGATTTTATGGGACCATTTCCATCTTCAATGGGAAACAAGTATATCTTGGTGGCCGTTGATTATGTATCCAAATGGATTGAAGCCATAGCTGCACCCACCAACGACACTCGTGTAGTCATTAAACTATTTAAAAACTATATTTTCCCTAGGTTTGGAGTACCCCGATTGGTTATAAGCGATGGAGGGTCGCACTTCATATCTAGGATATTTGAGAAACTATTAAAGAAATACGAAGTGAAACACCGAGTAGCCACACCGTACCATCCACAGACAAGTGGACAAGTTGAAGTCTCCAATAGGGAAATAAAACAAATCTTAGAAAAAATCGTATCGATCTCTAGAAAAGACTGGTCCTTAAAACTACAGGAAGCCTTGTGGGCTTATAGGACCGCTTTCAAAACCCCTATAGGAACAACCCCTTATCAACTAGTCTACGGAAAATCTTGCCATTTACCCTTTGAACTTGAACATAAGGCCTACTGGGCCATAAAAACCCTTAATATGGATTACTTAACAGCCGGAGATAAACGAATTCTAGATATTCATAAATTAGAAGAACTACGCCGGGATGCTTATGAAAATGCCATAATATATAAAGAAAGAACCAAAGCATGGCATGACAAAAAGATTATCCGAAAAGAATTCAACGTAGGCGATCCTGTACTTCTTTTCAATTCTAGATTACGATTGTTTCCAGGTAAATTACGCTCAAGATGGACTGGACCCTATGAGGTCACAAAAGTCCTGAAATCAGGAGCATTTGAAATTGCAAATTATTCATGTAGTCCCTTTCTAGTGAATGGACAAAGATTGAAACCCTACTATGGAGGGGACATCCCTACTTACTACTCAGGTCACACTCTGATAGAACCACCTATAGCAACATCCACAACGTAAGTTTTTCAGTCGTCGAGCTAACGACGTTAAACAAGCGCTGCGTGGGAGGCAACCCACGATTTTATTTTCGTTATTTTTAATAGAATTTATTTTTTTAGTATTTTTAAATGATTAACTTATGCAATTGCTATGTTTACAGGTTACAGGTCACATCATCTCAGACATTTCACACTAACTTTCTTTGTAGGATGCAGAGCTATGATGACATGCACATTGTGTTCAGAGATGACGAACAGAGGAAGAAATACGTAGTCCTTTCTGAGTGACCAATCCTACCCACTAGGTACCCTGACCCTAACTGTCTATCAGCCTTAGGTATTGAGGCCAGTGTGAGATACCTTTGTCACTAGCTCGAATGGGATGAGTATTCTGAAGCGATGAATGTAACTTATAAGCATCTGACCTTAGAGTTCCTCAGCTCACTCATCTATGAACCTTATAGTGGAAGAGGTTATAACAGTGGAAGCATAAAGTTTAGACTATTTGGAAATGAGTATGCCCTGAACCACAGAGATTTTGCTAGAATACTTGGTTTTCAGTGTGGCCTGGATGCAATCCACTTTATGCATGAAACTAATGTTATGCAAGATGAACTTGACTCATTCTGGAGCAAAATCACCGGTGGAGGAGAACCTGATCCTTCCACCCAATGGGCAAGCAAAATCCATAACCCAGCCTTCCGTTACTTCCAAATGATCCTAGCCGAGACTTTTTTTGGTAGGAGTGATACTGAGAACCAAGTTACTGCAGAAGAGATTCTGATGCTCTTTTGTACTGCTGAATCACCACCATTAGCCAGTGGAAATTTTCTGATATATAACCTGTATTTGATAGCTGCATCTTCCAAAGGACCCATCCATGTGGGCGGTACGATCACACACGTAGCTCATGCTTTAGGTCTAGCCAACAAGCTGACTCACCTTACATCCCATTGTGGCTATACCCTGATTGACATTCCTCACTGCCTTGACCGTGGTCTTATTAGGAGGGCATTCTTTAGTGCGAATAACTTTAAGCTCCTAATAGACAACGAAGTCATTCACCACTTTGGACTACCAAACCATACCCGAACTAGTGTCCATGATAGAGCTAACTGGTCATACGCTTTGGAAGGCTAGGACGAGACACCAGTCAAACCAAGAAACCACCCTGTACCAGAATACCACCCTTCACCTTACCCTGAAAGGACTACTGTTTATTCCTCTAACGTTAATCTGCAACGCAGGAACTTATATTCAGAGTTTGACGCTATGCGCAAGGAGATCATTTCTCTTCGCGAGGAATGCGCAGAGCTCACCTTGCAGATAGAGATCTCAGACGCTACAAACGCTTCATCATATGATCTTTTGGAACAGGAGATTTACGACCTCAAGCGCCAGCTTGCAGAGGCACGAACACCTTGTCCTCACATGACTCAGGGTGTCCGTCATCAGTCTTCTTAGGAGACATTCAGGAGCTCTGGAGCATAGCTCATACTTTGTGTGGAGGAGATTTACCTCATGCTTGTTTAGATCGTTTATTTTACCGCACTACTATCTTTATTGTTATTGTGATTTTGATCAGACTATTAGTGGATTTTATTTTTCGTGGTTATTAGAATTATGGCAACCTTATGTTTCTTTTGAGAGTGTTATTTCATTTCGATTTATAATAAATATCTACTCCAGTATAATATATTGTCTATATTTAATTTTCGTTTATTCATTTTATTATAAAAATAAAAATAAAAAAAATAAAATAATAATAATAGTAATAAAAGTAGCTGTTATTTAAATAAAACATTTACAAATATATAAAGATAAATAAATAAAATATTCTCTTTGTTTCTTTCATGTTCCAGTGTACTATAGACACCCCCAGGAAAGAAAATTGAACCAGCCAAGGCCCAATCCGTGCCAGCCCATTTTTACAGTCCGCGGACGCGGACCCCCCCTCGGCGGACGCGGAAGCGATCTGGGTTCTAAAACGAATCAGAATTAGAAAACCCATTTTTTCCCAACTCTCTTCATCTCCTACCTCCATAAACTCGAATTTAACCACCATAAATCCCCATTAAACCCTTAAAATCCATTATTTCATAACTTCCCTATCACCATTACATATTCCATTACCCATCATATCTATAAAGTCCATAGATTTCACCAAAATCTACAATACCCATTCCCCACCACCAAACCTTCATTTTTCCTCAATAATGGCAGCGGGGAACCAAGAAAATATCATCTTTCGGGATGGAGAGGATGGAGTCAAGCAATGGGAAAAATGGGACCGGCTTCAGACACGCAACATCCTTGCGACCAGGTACGTTAATGATACTTGTCTCTATAGCCTAGGTATTAGATTTAGCGTATTCTATTTATTACAAAATTTGAAATTAGAGAATATTTTTATTCGCAAGGAGCCTACCTACGAGAGGCTAACCCGCGAATTTTTGAGTTCTTTAGAGTATACTGTCAGAGAGAACACTGCCAGCACAGTAGGCACAGTGAGATTTAGGATGTTTAATGTTGAATACATTTATACCACTGATGCACTTGCTGAGTTATTAGGATTCGATTTTGGGAATGGTGCGGCCTGTGAGGCACCCATAGACACGAGTTGGTCAATTGAGGTTTTTCAAATGTGGAGAGACATATCAGGCCAAACCTCTTCCTCCTTTGATGGAAATTTGGCTTCTGACATTCATAACCCGGCCATACGGGTATTTCGCCATTTAGTAGCTGATACTATTTTTGCTCGAGAGAACTCTAACAAAATGAATTCCAAAGAATTCATATTTTTACAGGCTGCTTTACTCAAGAGAAGATTAAATCCTGTACCATTTATGTTGTCGCATATGAGGGCAGTTGAGAAAAAGGGCAACACCGTGTCTTTTGGAGGGTTGATTACCTTCATTACACGAGCCCTGCACCTGGACGCCGAGTTGGCCACATTAGAACCACTTCCGTCTCGTACTATTGATTTAAAATTTTTGCGAGACATGCGTTTATGCAAAATGAGGCCGGAAGGAGGATATATCCTCATGGTTCGCAATGCTGCCATCCCGAGTATCGCACTACCTTGTTCAGCACGCACAGATGTGCGCAAAAGAGAAAACTGGCTCTATGATTTAAAGGCTGCTCCTGTTTTAGGCCCATTGCTTCCAAACGTCCCTGAGGACGAGGGAAATGAGACAGATGACGAATATGAGCATATGGAGCAGTCTCCCATTCCTATATCACCTGCACACACCCCACCAGTTACTAACCATCCTGCAGGTACCTCTTCCGGATTTTACATAACTCAAGAAATGTGGCAAGCACAACAAGCCAGAGAAGAAGAGCGTGATGGCTTATTTTATGCCATGTATCAACAGCAGCGGGAGATGATGGACTTTATGCGGGAGTCACAACAATCCACTCTTGAGAGTTTCCAAGCACTTAGAGATCAAAATGCCTCTCTAATCGAGAGGATTGAGCAGATGGAGCTATCACCTACTATCCGACACCGCAGTAGGAGCCGTCGTCCCAGACGCCCAGGGCATGGTGGAGAAGGCCCCAGTGGCCGACACGATTGAGTACCAGGTTTCACCTATCCCTTTCTCACTTTTATCGAAACATTGAGGACAATGTTCGGTTTAAGTGTGGGAGGAGATATTTACTGTTTTTAGTATTTATTTATTTACTGTTTTTTAGTGTAGTTTAGTTTATGTGATTTACGAGTCATTTTGTGTAGTTTATCAATTCTTCCAATTCTTGAGCCTTAACAAATTTTTTTTAACAAAGTAACAGCATTATTTTTTTCGATTATTTGGGCTATTAGGACAAGTAAGATCAATTGCAAAGGCTTGGGAAAACTATTTGAAAAATCGATATCGTTTTTACACCGTAAGTTTCTCAATTATAGGAGCTTATCTAGATTCTTATTATACAGTGGCCTTAAAATCTCACCCTCCATCTCTAACCCTTAAGTAGTTTATTTTAGCAGTCAGCACCATCTTAATCACCGCTAAGTGACAAACCGATGCAAATAGGTAAAATCCTGCCAAAGAAAAGAAAAAAAAAAAGAAAAAAATAATAAATAAATAAAAAATTAAAAATAATAATATTAATAATTTCAAGAAGATGTTCAAATATCTTCAGAAAAAAATACAAGAATTGGCAAAAAGGATCTGAATTACCACGGGTTATGTTCACCATGCGAGTGAGAGATAACGGGCTTAATGTGATTGCGCTTGAATGAAAAGGGGTAAGAAAGGGATGAGTAAGATAGGCCTAAGTATAATATCACGGTGTGGATTAGTTTGTGTAAGAGAGAAACTTATGCCCGCAAATCGCGGAAAGTGTCATTACGATACCCTTGGTTCATGAGTTAGTACCTACTGATGCATTATTGATCAAACTCAAGTTCTTAGCCCAGATCAGTTTAGTGCGTGTTTGCTGTTTTCCTTTGTTTACTTATCAGAGTTTGCTTGAGGACAAACAAAGGTTAAAGTGTGGGAGAATTTGATAACACTGAAATACACTGTATATTTGGCTCTGATTTTACATAATTTTAGTCGTTTATTTGTTATTTTCCTTTGCTATTATGGTATTTTGTTTTACTTTCAGGTTTATTGCCTTATTTGAGCCCACAGTGAGAAAACAAAGCAAAACGGAGCAAAAACGGGGATTTCTTGTGAAAACATACACTAGCCGTTTCACTCAGCGAACGCCAAGGAGGACGCCATAGGCTTAATGACTTCACCCCCACGCCAACGGTCACAAAAGGCGTTTCACCTCCTAAACAACACTCGGCGGGCGCGGAGCAGGTGTCGGCGGGCGCCGAGAGTGATAAATAGGGAACGGTTTGAAACGCTCAAGGCAGTTACATCTGAAGAATTTAGTGTATGAAACGCTTTTTCATTATGATTAGAGGCAGTTACAGCTGCGAATTTCCTATAAATAGGACTTGCATTTTCATTTTCATGGCATCCAATCTTAGTTTCAACCTTAGGCAGAGAATTCACTTTGTAAAGCAATAATCCGTCACATCGAGGGGTTATTGCACTATAGTTGTTGGTTCGATTGGAGCACTGTAGTTAGAAGATTTACATTTCTCGCAATTTACTTTCCAGCCTTGTACCAGATTCAGTCTCCGCTTTGGAGCAGGTTTATTTATAAATCGCATTTTATTTTATTCCGCATTGCCTTTATATTATTTATTTTCTCGCACTGCTTTATATTCGTTTATTTTCTGTCTCTGCCATTACCTTATTATTTTATTTATCTGTGTGATCTGTGTCTCTTAGAACTGAACTTAAGTGTGACACTTGTGTTCACTCTCTCAAAATACACTCTCACACTTCGCACAATTTTTATATTATAAATGTTTCCTTTAACAAACCAATTTATAATTATGTCTTTAATCACTATGTCTAGCTAATTTCCTTGTGCTAGAATGTGAGGATCGTCATTTCGACGATACTCCACATGTCTTCTCTTTAGAAATACTTTAGGGGCTGTTTTTGATTTTAATTAAACTCTTCTGAACTTAAATTGACCGGTCATTACGTAAACAAGACCGTGTTTTTGGTTGTGTAATGACTGTGACTAGATCGGGTAAGATCGAAAGCCGTCCGGCATTTTAGAAAAGAGTTTGTTAGTTGTTAGTTGATAAATACAGCAGAAGCACTTTATTAACTAACTAGGAAAGTTTTATATTATTAGAAAGAGGTTTTAAAACTATTTTCGGACGCGTTTATAGATTTAGGATCCGGTTGGCCGAGCATATGCCGGAAACCCTTTGGTATAAAATATTTTCAATCGAAAACACTTTTTAACTAAGTCTTAGAGGTAATTATATAAAAAAGGACCTTCAACACTTTAACGCAAGGAGCGACCGGTGCAGCGTGAGCGGCTGGTATAGATTAAAGGTTAGGTCTGTTTTCGATCACGCTAACGCGGCGGATCCTTTTTAATTAACTCTATTTCAAAGAAAGAAACATTGCCCCGTAAGTGTTACTATTTAGAAGATAGGAGTATTGTTTGATTGATGTGAATTACATTCCAGCATATTTATTTATCTGATTAATTTCTATTTTCGTTCAGTTTAAACTTGTACTCAGATTTTTATTAGCCTTAGATAAGCACCGTAACAATAGCAATCGATAGATTTGACATTGGTCTCTGTGGGAACGATAAATCTTTTATATTACTCTGACGTACTCTGTATACTTGCGGATAACATCACATCAGAAAGATCCATTAAACCTCACAAAGAGTCGTTGGAAACGGTCAACTTGGGTTCAGAAGAAGAGAGAGAGGGAATCAAGATTGGGGCACTGCTCAGTCCGACTGTCAAATAGGATTTGATAAAGCTTCTCAAAGAGTTTCTCGATGTATTTGCTTTGTCCTATCAGGACATGCCAGGGTTGGATACCAGCATCGTAGAACATCATCTACCGTTGAGATCAGAATTACCGCCAGTAAAATAGAGGTTGAGAAGAACTCACCCAGACATGGCCGTCAAAACCAAAGAGGAAGTACATAAACAGATTGACGCGGGTTTCCTCGCCACATCAGAATATCCTCAATGGTTAGCCAACATAGTACCAGTTCCAAAAAAGGACGGAAAGGTCAGAATGTGTGTGGACTACAGAGACCTAAACAAGGCCAGTCCCAAGGATGATTTTCCTTTACCACACATTGACATGCTGGTTGACAATACAGCAAAATTCAAAGTATTCTCCTTCATGGATGGATTCTTGGGCTATAATCAGATAAAAATGGCGCCGAAAGACATGGAGAAAACTTCGTTCATCACCCCATGGGGTACTTTTTGTTACAAGGTAATGTCGTTCAGGTTGAAGAATGTCGGGGCAACCTATCAAAGGGCCATGACTACTCTTTTTCATGACATGATACACAAGGAAATCGAGGTATATGTCGATGACATGATTGCCAAATCTAAAACAGAAGAGGAGCATATAACCCACCTGTCAAAACTATTCGAGCGGTTGAGAAAGTACAAACTCCACTTGAATCCCAATAAGTGCACATTCGGTGTCCGGAAACTTTTAGGGTTCATCGTCAGCCAGAAAGGAATTGAGGTTGATCCTGACAAGGTCAAGGCCATTCAAGAAATGCCTTCTCCAAAGACTGAAAAACAATTCAGGGGTTTCCTGGGACATTTGAACTACATTTCCAGATTTATATTCCTCATGACCGCGACATGCGCCCCGATTTCAAATTACTCAAAAAGAACCAGGACTGTGTTTGGACAGATACCTATTGAACCCACCGATTCTATCACCTCCAGTGGAAGGAAGACCATTAATCATTTACTTAACAGCCTTGGAAGACTCCATGGGTTGTGTACTTGGCCAATAAGACGAAACAAAAAGGAAAGAGTCTGCCATCTACTATTTGAGCAAGAAATTTACAGACTATGAGACTCGGTATACTATGCTTGAGAAAACTTACTGTGCTCTGGCTTGGGCAGCCAAACGTCTTCACCAGTATATGATCCGTCACACTACTCGGTTAATCTCTGAAATGGATCCGATCAAGTATGTCTTTGAAAAGCATGCTCTCACGGGGAGGATAGCCCGTTGGTAGATGTTGTTATTGGAATATGACATTGAGCACCATGCTCAGAAAACCATCAAAGGAAGTGTTTTAGCCGATCATTTGGCTCATCAACCGATTGACGATCAGGAATCAGTTGGGTTCGACTTCCCAGACGAAGATGTCATGTATCTAAAGATGAAAGATTGCGATGAACCGCTACCCAGTAAAGGGCCAGAACCAGGTTCCCAATGGGGACTAATCTTTGACGGAGCTATCAATCATTATGGAAACGGAATTGGGGCAATCATCATAACACCTCAGGGTACCCACATTCCTTTCACCGCCCGACTTACGTTCAAGTACACAAACAACGAGGCCGAATACGAAGCTTGTATCATGGGTCTCGAAGAAGCAATCGACTTAAGGATCAAGAACTTGGATGTATATGGCGACTCAACCCTGATTATCAATCAGATCAAAGGAGATTGGAACACATACCAATCAGGACTGATTCCTTACAAAGATTATGCAAGAAGGTTGTTACCCTTCTTTAAGAGAATCGAGTTTCATCATACCCCTCGTGAGGAGAATCACATGGCTGATGCATTAGCCACTCTCTCCTCCATGATTAGTGTAAGTCATTGGAACGACGTACCTAAGATAGACATAATGCGCCTAGAAAGGTCCGCCTACATCTTCACGATCGAAGCAATCATAAACGACAAACCTTGGTATCACGATATCAAATGCTTCCTTCAGAAACAGGAGTATCCATCTGGGGCATCCAGAAAGGACAGAAATACCCTCAGAAGACTAGCAGGCAGCTTCTTCCTGAGAGGTGATACACTTTATGAGAGAAACTTTGACATGGTCTTGCTCCGATGTGTAGACAGACCAGAAGCAAACATGCTGATAAAAGAAATTCATGAAGGATCCTTTGGCACCCATGCCAACAGACACACAATGGCGAGAAAAATTCTGAGAGCAGGGTACTACTGGTTGACTATGGAATCCGACTGCTATAAGTACATGAGGAGATGTCACAGGTGTCAGATATACTTAGACAAAATCCATGTACCGCCTACGCATCTCAAAGTTCTTTCTTCCCCGTGGCCATTTTCTATATGGGGAATCGACATGATTGGCATGATTGAACCTAAGGCTTCAAACGGACATCGGTTCAACCTGGTAGCCATTGATTACTTCACCAAGTGGGTCGAAGTAGCGTCATACGCTAATGTAACCCGATAAGTGGTGGTCCAATTTATCAAAAACAATATCATATGTCGTTATGGTGTTTCGAACTAGATCATTTCTGACAATGGATCTAACTTGAATAATAGAATGATGAAAGAGTTGTGCGCAGAGTTCAAGATCGAACACCATAACTCATCTCCCTACCGACCTAAGATGAACAGAGAGGTATGTCTCTCCCGGAATTTTCATCCAAGTACAAATGCGAAAGTGGCACCGAAACAGAGTCGCCAACAATGTGTATTTATCCTAAGAGAGGGAAGGGAAACATTGCATAAACCTGAAGGAAAGGAAAAACCATGGTCTTACGACCAAGAGAACTGGGTTCGGGAGTCGGTTACGCGAGAGGAAGGTATTAGCACCCCCTCGCGTCCATCGTACCCGATGGGATCCACGCTTGCTTGTCTCGATCAAAGGGTGATAGAAAAGATACTGGAAAAAGAACTGGAAACTGGAGAGCTGGAAAAGGAAAAGAGAGAAAAAGAGAAACAAATGTAGGGAAAATAAAAGAAGTGCTCGCATGGACCCTACCCCACTGCCTACGTATCTCATCGGGAACATGAGAATCAGAGCGACGTAGTTCCCCTCAACAAGGGTGGATTTGTTTGTGTTTTTTAGTGGAAACGTCAGAGTGCGTTTTCCAGTAGTTTAGGTGTTGCAGCTCGCTGTAGGGAGACTTAGGCGTTACCTGCTTGTGGTAGAACATACTTGACGAGTCCTTAAGAAGTGAGTGAAGAAGATGAGAAGAGAGTTGTTTGTTTATTTTTGTATTTTAGAAAGAAGTGTTTTATTTACTGGTGTTTTGCAACACATATCGTATTTAAGTTCCTCATGTAAGATCGAATGCCTCGCATATCGACCCAAGACGGGACGTACGCTAAACATTCTAAGAAAGTGAGAGAAGACCCCTCACTATCTCATTCTTACATGAAAGGCTCAAATACAATACTTGTTTTTCCTTTATTAGGTGTCTTTTTACTTTTGTTTTAAGATGAGAAGAAGAGACTCAAAGGGAGGAGTAAAGGTAAAAACTAAAGAGGGAGACTAAGACTCAATCTTAATGTTATCATGCATGGTGATCCTAGGGTTAATGAGATTCAAGGAACCTAATCCTAAAAGAAAGGAGAAGAAGAAAGAAATAAAGCAACTTACTTCCAAGATGGAAGTTAAGTTGTTTCTAAGAGGGAAGAAAGAAGATTATGAAAGCAAAGCATCATTAAATGCTTAAACAACACAAATTGAATGATTAAAAGATGAAGGAAGAAATTAGAATGTGGATGCATATCCACACTCAAGTGACTTACCATTAGCCCTGAAATAGTTAGTGCAATCATTTACAAGTGAAGAAACCAATTAAGATGAACAAGTAAGGCTTAAACAGGTCGAGAACCAAAGTAAAAGCATCTTAAAGGTTAAGGAAAGCATAAGGTCAGAATGCACATCATAAGAATGTTCTCTAATGCCATGAGATCAAACATAAATCAAATACACACAAACAATGCCTTAAACCACAAAGAAATGCATTATGAAAGAAGTGGATGAAGAATGAGTGGATATGCAAAGTGATCATGCATTAATGCTTCATAAAAGGTTAAAGTCAGAACCAAAGTCATTTAGGAACACCTCACAATGCATATGAATCACCATACCATTCACAAATGAAATGATGTAAGAAGAAGAGATGAGAAGGAGAAAAATAAATGAGAAACAAGTTCACTAAGACACACAAAGTTACATATCAAAGATGCATATCATTTAAAATGATTGATGAATGCACATGGGCAATAACATATCATTGGTGAAGTGCAAATGAAACATGTAAGATGGCATACCAAATGCATAAATGCAACACATAGAGCATAAGGAAAAGTGGGAAATGAAAGCATGTCAAAGTTCAAATTATAACACACAAATTCATATCAAATGAAAACATAAGTCAAAGTGACCAATAATGAGACTAAGATGACCTCTAATATCATGCAAATGACCTATAATTGATGCACAAACAAACATCAAATGATGGCATAAATGCCTCATCAAAACAAACAAGAATGAGATAGAACAATGAGCACAAAAAGTAACTTCACATGCAAGGCATCAACAATTATCAAAACACAAGATAAAATTGTGAAAATGAGCCAAAACCCCCCTTAGTCAGAAGAGAATCACATCTCAAAAGTATGGTGCAAAACTCAACAAGAAACATACTCAACAAAGTTCACAAATCCACCTTGAAACATTTCAAGAGAAAGCTCAAATAAGAACATCAAAACACATGATAAAATGATTTTAAAATTCAAATGAAAATTGATTTAGATGCCTCAATGTGTTATTTAACAAATGCAAAAAGAATGGATTAAAAATATTATGGGAAATGGAAGAAACAAAATGTACAAATTTGAGTGTCAATGATGAACATCAATTAAAAAGGAATTAAAAGAAAATTATGCAATAATATGCAAAAATCCACAAAGTCAGAATTAAAAATAAAAGAAAATTATTTAAATGTGTTAAGAACACATATGAATTAATTTGTGAATTTTAGGGTTTATTTACTATTTTTAAAAATAGAAAACCAAACAGATATGGAAAAGAATTTAAAAATGATAAAAGAATGAAGAGGGGGGCAGAGAAAGTAATTCGCCAGTTAAAAGGTATATTGGGCTCAAATATGGGTAGTGTGCAGAGAAAGGTAATTCGCCACTTACGTGTAATGGTGTGTGCTAGTGTGCATGTTCAGTCAACGTGAGCAATCAATCATGGCCTTTGGATAAAGTCACGATGAAAGGTAGTACCATCCAATGTATATCAAAGCATGCCCACCATAATTAATACGCACACACACACACACACACATGCCATTATCTGAAACAAAAAGGAGAGAACACGTGCTAGACCACCAATTCATTAATGCGTTGGCAAAATAGCAGACGTTGGATTAAAGTCAAGATGAGATCATCAAGTAAGCATGCATATCAAACGAATCAGAACTAAAGTCCATCATATGCAACGTGTACACACACACACACACTCAATCAATCTGAAGTAAAAAATAATACACATGCAAGTCACGTGGATTTTAATGCGCTGTCAAGTTATGGAACACACGATGCAAAGGATCAACGGCCACGATTAAAACTAACACAAACCCTAATATTAAAACTCACCGGCCGGAGAAGGACCTCCGGTCGTCTTCTCCGGCGAAACTCCGCCACCTGCAAACTTTCATACTTCCAGAAATGCACAAAAATGGTACCAATCGAAAGCCAAAATCATGCACATCATGAATCCAAGCATAGAAGTATCAAACAATGCACACATAGCTAGAACAATATCCAAACATTTTGCCCTAAATTTTTGAAACTAAGCATCTAGCATGCCTATCATCTAGCCGGATACTTCAGTGATCCTAATGAGCTAAAATCAACATAAAAATAACAAAATAATAAAAAATGCGTGAGAAATGATTGAGTGTTTTGGAACCTGAAACTTGCAGTTCCTTGAGATTCTTGAGAAAACCAGAGAAGCACTTGGTCTGGAGCTTGATTTGGCCAAATAAAGGCTTTTGTTCTTGAAATCGTGAAGAAAACCAAACTGAAGATTCAACTGAATTGAAGTGGAACTTGATTAATTGAACTTATCCACTCTTGTTCTTGATAAAAAATGGAACAATGATGATGATGGAGATGAAATGTAGAAGGAGGTTGATGAATTCGTGTGGAGAAAAAGAGAGTTCAGAGAGAAAAACTTGAGAGTGATTTGAGAGAAAGAGTGAGAATGAAGTGTTGTTGTTCCATTTGTGAGAGAGTTTTTGATTTATATGTCGAGTTAGTTGGTTTAACCATGGTCAAATGAGTTGAACAGGTGTGGTTAAGTGAGTGCACCCCAACTAACTGAGTCAAGTTAGTTAGGGGCGAGTGAATGAGGCTGTGATGTAGTGAGGTTGAGGTTTATGAAGTTTATGGTGAGGTTGATGAAGGTGAATGGTGGTGATGTGTGATCAGTGGTGCAGAAGAAACTTGTTGAGCAAGTTTTAATTCATTTCCTCTTTGGTGCATGATAGCATGGTGAGTGTATGATGTAAGGAAATGTGTTTGACTAAAAGAAGTAATGTGGAGAGTGATGTTTGAAGCATTGTCGTGCAAGCTGGTGTGGATTAACAATAATGACAATGTTATTCTTATGATTTTGTAGCAGCAACATACTTAATGCACCAATGGATGTTTGGTGATGAATTTCTTTGTGTTCATGGCATGGAATTGCATGGTTTTGGAGTAAATGGAAAGAGGGAACATAGTAGAACAAGATTGGTATGAAAATCATGTTGAATAGAGGTTGGTAAGATGATGTAAAATGGCTTAGAACATCAAGATTTGAAACTGGTTGCAGGGCGAGGCAAGGTTGTGGCATAGCATGGTAACATGGTGCATGGAATTCAGCATAATCACACCAACTTGGGACCACCATAACTATCTCATAACTTGCTCAAATTAAAAAAATGTCCAACATGAACATTGAAGAGGGCATGGAAAGGAACAACTTTGAAGTTGGAAAGTTTTCCATTTGAAGCTTCCTTGATGGAGAAAAATGGCTTGACTTTTGGCACACCATGTGTTTGTCAAAATTTTGGCGCATGGGCCTAAACTTGCCTTGCCATGACTTGGTTTTTGACCTAGTTTTGTCAAACTTTGATAAATCATAACTCCTTCAATTTTGATCCAATGGAAGAGTTCTTTATATGGATTTAAAGTTTGGAACATGAACTTTAATTGGCTCAACTTGGGCCTGAGGTTTGGAGCTTTGATCATGGAGAAACAGAGCCTCAAAGTGGGGTGTAAAATGGTCCAAACTTGCCATTTTTGGAAACCCTAAAGTTTCTATTTTTGGCAGTTTTGTGATTTCTTGATTTTTCATAATTCCTCCATCATTTCTTGATCAAATCTTGTCCAATGAACATATATAACTTGAATTTCATGAATTTGACCTTAAAAAGTCAGGAGTTGACTTTTTTCACTGCACAGTTGACTTTTCCCCCAATTTCTTGATTATCAAGCAACTGATCAATTGAACCTCTTCTGAAATGAATCAATGGCCAATCTTCCATCCTTAGACACTTAATATCATGTAGAAAACATTGAGATCAAGTTTGAATCAAAATTTCATCAGGAGACCACTTGAATCCAAAACCCTAATTTTGACTATTTTTGATAGGAGGTGATGCACTGTCCAAACTTTCCTGATGAGTTACCATCTTCCAATGACTTGTGAGATCAAATGGGGATGCTATATGATGTAAGAGACCTTTGAGGCTTGTGAGAGACCCTTGGCTCTTATTCTTTTGCTTTGGATGATCCACCTCATTGAGAAACAACTGATCACATGCCCTTATGCAAGATGTAATGCTAAATGGTTAATGTTTTATTTTTCTATGCTTGAATGCAATGCAATGAAATGAAAGCTCATGCTAAATGATATGAAGAAATGAGAAGGAAAATTTTGGGGTATTACAAGGTAGAAGCGGCTAATAAGAACATCAAGAGGATTGTTCAAAAGATGGTTGTAACCTACAAGGACTGGCACGAGATGTTACCCTTTGCTCTTCACGGTTATCGCACATATGTCTGCACTTCAACAGGGGTAACCCCTTTCTCTCTAGTATATGGCATCAGAGCAGTGCTCCCCGTAGAAGTAGAGATCCCATCAATCCGGTTATTGGTGGAGGCTAAGCTAACATAAGCTGAATGGTGTCAAAGTCGACACAACGAACTGAATCTGATCGAAGAAAAGTGAATAACAACTCTATGTTATGGTCAGTTGTATCAGCAAAGAATGAAGAAGGCGTTTGACAAAAAGGTCCGACCCCATGTATTTAGAAAAGGATACCTCGTGCTTAAGAAGATACAATCATTTCTCACTGATTCTCAGGGCAAATGGACCCCGAACTATGAAGGCCCCTATGTGGTCAAGAAAGCTTTCTCAGGCGGTGCCCTGAGACTTGCAACCATGGATGGAGAAGAGTTTGCCTACCCCACAAATATTGACGTAGTCAAGAAATACTTTGCCTAAATAAAATAATAATAAATAAATAAAAACGTCTCGGTGGATCAAAAACCCGAAAGGGCGGTCCAGGCAAAATTTAGAGACATGATCAAAAATCATCCCGGTGTATTGGAAATCTCAAAGTACAATCCAGGCAAAAGTTAGGGATAATGGCAAGTAACTACGTCCTGCAAAGGGGCAAATCCCTCAGTAGCAGTCATGCCATCCATCAGGAAAACTCCAGTCAAGGTCATCTTCGACAGAAGCTTAGGATGTCCGAAATTCAAAGTTGGTAGAAGGATAATGGTCGTTATGTTTCAATATAGCCATGTTCCCTTAAATTACCATTTTCTAAACTTTATAAATACTCTATGGAATCACGCGTTTGGCCGATTTCCATCCTATCAATAAAATTTGAGCCCTTGTGCTTTTGTTTGCAATTCTTATTTGTTTTAGCTTCACATAACGACGTTTTAACATGATTAACGATTCTTGAAATAAAACAAAAATGAATTTACTTGTCAAATTTTTCTGCTTTTAAAATAAAGATGGCAATTCTTTTGACTGTCGAACATCGAAAGAACATCGATTGCTTCTCCAAAGGCGATTAAGCTTCAAAGTGCAGAATCAAAGTACTTCTTCTAAACCAGTATGCCTGAACGAAGGATCAACTGTATCAGATGTGATTTTCCCATCTGATATCCCCGACAGAGTCCTTATCTCCTCAACCCGACCAACAGTTTTCCCCACGAGGATCATCTCTCCTAAGCAAGGCATAATTGCTATCTTGAACCAGCGATACCTCTTCGTCCCCCCGCAGTAGCCGAGTATCCAGTCATGTTCATCCGTCAGTTTGTATGTCGTGTCAGTTTTGTCAGCATATACATACATACATCATGAATTATTGATTTACATTCATATTCATATTGCATCACTATCACTCTAGTCGGTCTTATCCCCTAGTGCTAAAAGTCCTCTTGTCACCCGAGTTGTCAGTTCCATCCTTATCAGGAGGTGTTGCGTCTGAACAATCTCTCCTCCAGTTTATTTCTGGATTGAAGTTGGTCCTCGGCCACTTTGATAACTTGAACCTCTGAAAGACAAGAATACCGTCGACGAACGTCACTCTTCACCATTGAAGATGATATCTTCGCTTTCCCGGATTAAGGAAAATTCCCAGAGAAAACCTTTTAATCAAAGCTTCGGCAATATAGCAATTTCTCTCTAAAAATTAGCTATCAAATGAGGTCATAAGCACCTCCAAATTGGATCGCATCACATGGTGTTTCTCCGAGAAGACCTCAAGAAAAGTATGATGTAATATCCCTAAGCCGAAAGCAGTCTTTCAAGAGACTTGCTTTCCCCAGTAGAGTCAACAAATGGCGTCTCCAACGAAGAAGTTTGTGCACCTCTACAACTCAGACGAATGGGTTCCCCAGCAAGTCTGACATCAAACTTTGTCCCATCAAATGGCATCTCCCCAGAAAAAATTGACGGGAAGTTTGAGGAAAACCGCTACAAATAGCGTCCCTTGTTAAGAAAGTTTATTGACAAAAGAAACTGAGACCAGATCCTTAGTAGGAAACCAGGATCGAGGGGAAGTTTATTTCAAAAACTTAGACCAGTTCCTTGGTAGGAAACCAGGATCGAGGGGAAGTTTATTTCAGAAACTGAGGCCAGATCCTTGGTAGGAAACCAGGATCGAGGGGAAGTTTACAAAAGAAACTGAGACCAGATCCTTGGTAGGAGACCAAGATCGAGGGGATGTTTATTTCAGAAACTAAGACCAGTTCCGTGGCTAAAAACTAGGATCGAGGGGAAGTTTTTACTTTTTCTAAGCATCATTGCTTAGCAAAAGAAGATAGGTGAGGAAACTGTCATTCATAACCACCATCAAAATTTCGGGTATTCTGATATTTAATCATCTTGCACCCTGAATGCCCGGATACCTTCGCCATTCACACCTTCGGGTCCAATAAGATTAAATAGGGGCATCTGTCATACCCCAAATTTTGACCACTAAGATTTCCAATCACTGTGCAAATTATCATCACAATATAGATGTACCTTTATGCCTCATCAATCTCCTCAAGAATTATTGAGCATTCACTACAACTAAGAATTAGGGTTTCAAGCCCTTTCAGAGCTCTTAGACAAAAGATCAATCAAGAAATGACATGATCTTTAACTTGTCTAAACCTCTCAAACATCCACAATGGATCAAGAGGACTCCTACATCGAGGATCAATCACAAGGCTACAACATTCCAAGTGGATTAAGCCTCAAGATCGTCAGTGTCACCAAATTAAGGTTTTGGTCGACCAGGGCCTCCAGATGGAAATTTTCCTCTGGGCATGAGCCAATGCTTCAAAGCATAACCCAAGATACTCCAAGGGACCTCATGGGCCCAATCATCAAGTCAATTTAGCCTCAGGGCATGCATTCACCAAAAATCGGGAATTAGGGTTTCTTGACCTAATTCACCCCTAAGTTGACTTTTGGGACAAAAGATGAGACAAGACCTCAAGAAATGGTTTGAGGGTCTCTAATAAACTACATTGATCAATTTGCAATAATGGATTGATCCAAGAAGCTTGATCCACAAGTTTCAATTTCATCTGAACCACAGTTAGGATTTTTGAAGAAAAAGTCAACTGTGCCTTTGACTTTTGACCAGGACATGTTCCCAAACCTTGGGACATGATTCAATACACCCTATAACACCTATGAAATCAATCCATCAAGTTTGATTTAGGTCAAGGACTTGATTTCATAAAGGATCGCACCGTTTGGAATTCATCTGATAAAAAGTCAACTGTGCCCAAAAGTCAAAGTTTGACTTTTTATTTTTTAATCAATTATGGTTCCCTAACCCTAAAATGATGTTAATGTGTGATTGGAATCATAATTCATCAAGAAAAATCAAGAAAAGTGGGATAACTTGTAAAAGGGGAAACCATAAAAAACTTAGAAATTTTCAAAGTTATGGGTCATGAAACCCACCGACCCAACACATTATCCATGAAAATAAATCGAAATGGGGAAATCAACATCGAAAATCATAAACGAAACAATCATCAACCATGGCGTCTTGCTCGATTACCGTCATCATCCATTTCCATTGAACAAACATGAAGCAACACAGATCGAACACAGAGCAATTAAGGAGCATCTCTTTACAACCTTACGTGTCTCATTTTTGTCTCTGATTCGGTTCCCCTTTGGCTCGCGCTCGCTCGATCCCGTTTCTCGCTTTCAATCTCTCACTGCGATACAAATCGTTTCAGGTTTGTGATTCGGTTTTGTGCGACTCAGAATCTTCTTCTTCTCTTTTCTGGTTCTGATCTGTGTGTTTGATTTGGTGTTGAGTGTTTGTGAATGAGTTGGGGTTTAAGGATTGTGAGGGGATTTGAAGTAAATGTTCTTCTGAAATTTTGGGTTGTGATTTTGAGGACGAAGGTTGGTTCATGTATTTGAAGATGAATTTGGGTGAAGTTTTTTTTTAAATATTAGGTGAAGATTGGTGATTTGGGTTGAAGAAAGGAGAGGCTTTAGGTTGAACGGTTGAAGGCAAAGGGTTGGATTTGAAAGCTACTTGAAGGTTTTGGTTGTGTTGATTATGGTTAGGGAAAGTTGTGATGAAGAGTGATATTGGTGGAAATATGAAGTTAATAACAGAAATCGGTTAAAAGCTCATGGTGGTTAGAGGAATATGACGGTGAGTGATTTGCAGGGGTTTGGGAAGGTTTTGGGTTACGGTTTGTTGATGGGTTGGTCTCTGATGTGAGTTGCTGTTTATTAATGAAGGTTGAGGAAGAATGATTTGTTGTAGGTGAAGGTGAACGGCGGTGAGTTTGTAATAGGAGGAATTTGAGTAGAGTTGTTTTGGCTTATGAAAGCTTTTTTTTTTCTTTTTTTATTCTTTTGCTCATAAGTAACAAATCATGTGGTGTGTATGGTTTTGTAACAAGGTTATTGATGATGTAATATTGGATTTGTTTTTAAAAGTCATGGTTGTACCTTGATGTGTGGATGTACAGGTCACTTTGTGAGGTTTGGAAGGTTTGGCTTTTTTCTATTTCCTTGTACATTTCAGGAGCACTTTTTGTATGATTTTTTGAAGATCTTTTGGGCTTTATGAACAATGGATAAAGACAATGGTCATGGACTAATTGAAAGAATTGATTAAGAAAAGGATTAAGAAAAATATGAATTAATTAGGCCATTTAAAATTTGGAAATGGATAATTATATGGAAATGGATTCTATAAATTGGATGGATAGAAATGGATTCAAGAAGAAAAAGGATTAAAAATGGATATTAAAATAAAGGTGAATTTGAGATTTGATATGTGGACATGATATTGGCTATGTATTTTAAAAAAATGGATAAGAATGGATAATGGTCTGGAAAATGATTTCTCAAATTAAAGCCACAGATGTATACCTAATCCAACGCTACACTTGAATTGAATACACAATAAGCTTTGAATGAACCCACTTATAATCCTTAATCACGAAGTACTGAAAATCTTGACATAACCTGGAAACCTGGTCCATACACAGATGATTTGATCATGAAACCAAATTCTTGCCTGGCCACACACCCCTGAATGGATATCCTCAAATGAAACTTAATTCAACCTTACAATGCCTGGATTTGAACAACTGAAGGATAACAACCATATATTTTTGGTTTTTCTGGATGATTGTTAGTGGGTGGTATGTACAGATGAAAACTATAAACAGGTAGGACAAATTTGAGGTATGACATATGACCCTATCTAATTGGCTTGAACCGAATAAGATGAAATGCTACGGCGTTCATTCTTTCAAGGTAGAAGTCAATTAGATATGAAGAAGACCACGAATTTGTCCGAAAAGAAAGAAAAGTGCTTGGGAGGTGAAATAACAGAACAATGTCACCCTCGAGTGGACACTGAAAAACTAGCAAAAGGCGTTATCACCAAAAGAATGGTAACAGGAGAATCTGACACCACAAGGATGACAGACCTATCACCAAAAGGATGATAGTGGACACACGCACACTGACCCTTCCACCAAAAGTATGAAAATGAGGTCAAAGTCTGCTACTACCAAAAGGATAATAGGGCACACACACACAGACCCTTCCACCAAAAGGATGAAAATGAGGTCAACGCCTGCTATTACCAAAAGGATAATAGGGTACACACACACACAGACCCTTCCACCAAAAGGATGGAAATGAAGTCAAAGCCTACTATTACCAAAAGGATAATAGGGCTCACACACACAGCCTGCTACTACCAAAAGGATAATAGGGCACACACGCACACAAACCCTTCCACCAAAAGGATGAAAATGAGGTAAAAGCCTGCTATTACCAAACGGATAATATGGCACACACGCACACAGATCCTTCCACCAAAAGGATGAAAATAAGGTCAAAGCCTGCTATTACCAAAAGGATAATAGGGCACACACACACAGACCCTTCCACCAAAAGGATGAAAATGAGGTCACCGCCTGCTATTACCAAAAGGATAATAGGGCATACACACACAGCTTGCTACTACCAAAAGGATAATAGGGCACACACACACACACAACCTGCTACTACTAAAAGGATAGTATGGTACACAACACAGCCTGCTATTACAAAAAGGTTAATAGGGCACACACACAGCCTGCTATTACCAAAAGGATAATAGGGCACACACACACAACCTGCTACTACCAAAAGGATAGTATGGCACACAGCCTGCTATTACCAAAAGGATAATAAGGCACACACACACAGCCTGCTATTACCAAAAGGATAATAGGGCACACACACAGCCCCTTCCACCAAAAGGATGGAAATGAGTTCAAAGCCTGCTACTACCAAAAGGATAATAGGGCACACACTGGATATCTAAGACTTTCATTCACCAAAAGGATGATACACAGACCAAAGCTTCACGAATCGGCGGCACCAAAAGGATGACAGATCAATACAGCTACTACCACCAAAAGGATGATAGGAACTTCCCACTTGCGAGGGCCAACACCAAAAGGATGCAAGTTAGGTTGATATGACATGAACGACTACCACCAAAAGGATGATAGTTAGGCAATTGACAAAAGGTCAAGTTTGCTGGGGATATGATGAGTGAGATTTAGAGACACCAATAAAAGGTTGAAGTGAAGAATTCAATAAGGAAAGCCCTCGAAAAGGAAAGGGAAAACAGTGAAAAATGGAGAATGTAACCCGCCAAGATCTACGCAATCTTGTGCCTACGTATCTTTACTCAGACGAGAATAAAGAATCAGGGCAGTCGTAGTTCGACTTGAAGAAAAGATTCAATGAGGAACGCCCACTGACCCGGAGGAATGTTTATTGGTTGGGATGAGGATGACGACCTCAGCAACAAAAGGTTGAGGAACATAACCCAATGAGGAATACACACTGACTTGCTTGGAGACCGCAACTTCATCAACAGAAGGTTGAAGACTTCATGGGGGACGCCCATGAACTTGAAGAAGATGCCCCTGACTGGGCTGAAGATTGCTTTGAAAGCTTGATCAACAAAAGGTTGAAACCACTTCGTGAGAAGCGTCCACGGATTTGAAGAAGATGCCCCTGGCTGGGCTGAAGATCTTCTTGGAATAACTTTGTGAAAAACGTCCACGGAATTGATGAAGATGCCCCTACCCGGGCTGAAAATCATCTTGCAGTCTTGAGATTGATCCTGGATCTCGATATGCGTATGTATGAATGCTTGATTTTGTAATGATGTGCAATGCAAATGCTGACGCGCGGAGATGCAAGTGCTGGGGAAGTATGATTTGGGTTTTGGTATGTATATGATGCATATGATGTTGAATGCGATGCATATGATGCGTATGATGCACATGATTGTAGACGGGTGATTGGATATGTTTGGAGAGGTGCCAGCGTGGTGGACTTTTGGTAGTTACCAATTCGGATTGGACTTTTGGGCGGTGGGAGGGATTTGATTTCCTCGACACTCAGTTTGTTAAAGACGCCATGATCGAAGCAGACGAAGATGCTCTTGAAGCCTTAAGCTTGATTGCTTGTTGATAAGTCATGGTGTTCGTTCTGAGGGAACCACAATTTTGTGCTTGATGGTCAAGGTTGCCTAAAAAAATGAGCGTAGAAACGTGGCCGACCCATGAGGATTGTGCTCTTGCTCTGAACTTGATGATTGCTAATGTCTGGCAAGGTATGCTTGTCCAACTTGAAGATACAAAGGGATATGCCTGCTGCAATGGATCTTGCCCCGGTCTGAACGTGATAATGGCCTGCCCCTGATTAACCAGTTCTGAAACGACTTGATCTTTGGAGGTTAAGATTTGATGTGCTTTGAGATAACTTGCCCATGATTGAGCTGTTGAATGATTTGCCCCCTGATTGAGCTGTTGAGGGAGTCTTGATTGCCCCTTGTTGGAATTGCTTTGATGTCTAGCAACTGATTTGCAGTTAAAATTGCACATTCACAAATGGCAATCTTAATATGATGCTCATGCAAGTTTTGAAGAAGAGTCGTTTACTGGAGTGTCGTGATAGTGAAACGAATGGACCGTTAGCCCAAACGTGTGCTGATTTTGATGGTGTGAAAGACATAGCAAGGAGAATGACACCAATGCTGAAGATTAACAAATATGGGGAGTCAGTTTACGCAACCTTGCGATAGTATGCTTTCAGAATAAACCTCACCTCAATTAGGTCTTTTAAGGGTTGTAACATGGCCTGGTTCACGGTTATGAAACAAAGGATAATAGGCTCAAAACTTGGTTTGTACCCACCCCTTCTTCGTGATGAACTCCAGTCCTACGTTCAGTTAATTTTGTACATGTTTGTTCTCCAAAAGGGTTGACGGTGTAAGCGTGATGATTCAAGGTTTGCTCGAAATGGCAGTCACCTTATTTTGTTTTTGATGAATGTCAGTGATCCTTTGGTTTTGATATGGTGGTCACTAGATCTTATTTTGTTTTTTGTTGAGGATTCGAGGGCCTCTTTTGCTCTTTGATCCCTATCTCTTGCATGGACAGATTTTGCTTTTCGAGTCCATCGTGATTGCCTTGATTTTTGCCTAAGTCTCCCTTTGAGGTGCTCGACTTAGCAGGCTTTTGATATTTTCTTTTGTTCTTGTTTTTGTTGGATGATTGTGACTGCCAAGTCATGGGTATTGATGAACAACCGTCATGTCCTTTGGATTTTGCTTTGTGGTTTGAGTGCGTAATTTGATTAGCTGAACACTACCATGCCCCAGGTTGAGTGTAGGGGTTTGAATATCCGAAGGAAACTACTACTTCTAGGCTCGAAGTGGTTTACTAGGAATTAACTCCTTGTCTCTCCAGTGTTTGAGGGTTGAAACAATGCCTGTACATCATCGGCGAGATTTTATCCGAAAGCATACGGTTTGCAATTATGGGTATTTCGTTTTCATCATCCTCCCTCCAATCATTGCTAAGCGACAGTTGATAAAGAGAGTGAAGTGGAGATAAATGTGTCTGTGATTTGCAGTAAAAGGAAAAAATGAGTGAATACGACATAACTAATTCAAAACATGCATAGTTACTACATTAAGAAAGCCACATACGAGAGGCAATGTTTAAAGCATACAGTACTTATACAAACATAAGCAAAATACAAGAATGTAAATGATGGAATGGCAACATGACTGCCTTCTTCGAGGAACTGATCTTCCTATCTTGACTTGATTGATGCTTGAACTGGCTTGTTCAGAGTTGGAGACTGTTCTGCTTGTCTTTGGCAACCCCTTCAATGACTGATGGTCCTGCCTATACATGTGGCAGCATGGTCCTGTTGGATATGATTAATCATTCATCTGCTTTTGGCTTGAGCTGCGTACTGGTGTCGAGGAATCAACTTGATTTACTGGAGAAGGAAGGAAGTTGAAGTGAGATTCCGAGGTTGAAAATGCAATGCAAGATGCATAACAGATGCAATTCAATGCAATGATATGAGATGCAATGCAAGGTGCAAGATCCAGGATCACAGAATCAAATAGCTTCAAACAATACTGAGGTTGGCCAGAGGAACGGGTCAAGAACCACAGCTAGGATCAAGAAAACCCACAGGTAGGTTTCTAACACGGGTAGGTGCCTAGAGTTATGGATATATTTCGAAAACATTATAACCAAGACGAAGAGACATCCGACTATAATATCCTCGAAATAATCTCGTCTAGGTGAGGTCTTCGTTTCTTCCCCACGAGAAAGATTCCTCGGAGGCGCCCATTACACAACCATCGACACACGGGTTCAAATTAGGGTTCTCAGAATCCTAGATCGAGGTCGAAAATATTACTGTCAGGAAGTAATACGTTCGAGGGATCTCATCTGATTGGGGCGTTCGCATTAACTCACATAGAATTAACGCTACCAACCACCATGGGTAAATTGGGTTAATGGTCCTTGGGATCGACGACCCACCTCGAAAGTATTACCATCATGGCAAAGATTCACCACAACAATAATATCTCCAAGGGAATCTACTCCAAGCGGTGGTTTTCGCTTCAACTCACTCGGAAGAGACCACACAAGCCTACACTACAGAACCACCATCCTAATCCTAGGGTTATACTCAGACTCGGGTGCAGAGCCATCTCACAAAGTTCCCAATATCAGAACAACCCAACAATGTTACAAAAGGTAACACAAATAAGGAAATAGGAAAGCAATTACATAAGCGAACGAGAAGAAAAAGGTAAACAAAGCTAAAGAGCTAGCGATTCAAATCAAGATAGGCTTGACTCTCTCTTGCATGGAGCATACTTCCCCAGCAGAGTCGCCAACTGTCGTACCTCGAAAAAATCGCTTCATCGAAGACACAACCCTTCGCGCGAAAGGCGCGTAAAATGGTTCGACAGAGTCGCCACCGAACTTTATTTATCCCAAAAGAGGGAAAGGAAAATATCGAGAAAACCTTTTAAAGGAGTGATAAGAACATGGTCGTCGCAACCACATTATGGGTTCGGGAGTCGGTTACGTGAGGGGAAGGTACGCGCACCCCCTCACGTCCGTTGTACTCAACGGGAACCTCTTGATTCGAATCGCGATAGTCATTAGCTAAGCTTGTTTGTTTTCTTCTCTAAAATAAATGCAGAAAGGTAAAGATAAAAGAAAAGGATACTAAAGGGAAATGGGTGGTTTAAGGATAAGGTGCTCGGCAAGATCATCGCGACCTCGGGCCTACGTATGCTCATTCGGACAAGAATAAGAAATCAGAGCAATCGTAGTTCGACTACGGGGTTTGACGGAAAAAAAATGGTAGTGTGCTCGCCAAGATCATCGCAATCTTGTGCTTACGTATCTTTACTCGGACGAGAATAAAGAATCAGAGCAGTCGTAGTTCGTGGTACGCCCACGAAACAAAGGAGTTGGTTGATTTTAAAAGAGAGGCGCCAATTGCTCACACACGAGTAAGAGAACTCGCACCCAAACAATCAAAGAGAGATCAAAGACTTGAACCCCCATTTTTCACCTTGAAAAAGAATTACGATAATTATTAGTCGTTTTGAGGTTTGATTATGAAAGTCCGCTTGACGTGGGATCAAAGGTTGTTGTATGCGCTTGGTTATTTTGAAAAAAATTGGATTTGTTAAAAGGAGAGGCGTCAATTATTCACACACGAGTAAGAGAACTCGCACCCAAACAATCGAAGGAAGATCAAAGACTTGAACCCCCATTTTTCACCTTAAAAAAGTTGCGATAATTGTTAGTTGTGTCGAAGTTTGATTGTGAAAATCTGCTTGACGTTGGATCAAGGGTTTATTTGTTATGAAAAGAGTTTGGTTTGAAAAAGGATTTGGTTAAAGGTTGATTTGAAAATGGCTCGACGACGAATCGAGGGTTTGGTTGAAAAGGGTTCGTTTGAAAATGGCTCGATGACGAATCGAGGGTTTGTTTGAAAAGAGGTTTGTTTGAAAATGGCTCGAAGACGAATCGAGGATTAGTTTGAAAATGGGTTGTCTATGCTAGTCCCTAGGGGTGCTCCTAGTAAACAAACCACAATCAAAAGAAAACTAAATGCGTACATCGGAATGGGAGAGGGGTACATGTAAAGTACAAGGGATGACATGAAATAAAGGGTCTCATTGTAAGGTAGCCCAAGAGAAAGCCGTGTGTGTGCAAGGTGTCCTAAGCTAGCCTTGATCGAAAGCGTCGAGCAAGTGGATGATCATAACCAACAGTCCATCAATTAGTTTTTTAGGTTTCGATATTTGTTAGTGTTTTTTTATTAAGATATGAACAAATAAAAAATGGTTAGATAAATATGAATATGGATATGAACAATATGATAAGAGTATGAATAATATAATCGAGATAATATGAACAAGGTATAATATTGACATAACATAAAATTGGTCTCGTCTTAATCGGAATTTAATCGAGAAATCGATAATCAACGATTTTTGATTTTCATTGACCAAAAGTGAAAATAAAAGAATATAAATCGAAATATACATAAAAATTGGAAAACTAAGAAAGGTCTCATCTTTACTAAGATTTTAAATCGAAAAAACCGATAATCTTTAGTATTTGATTTTCATTGACCCAAAAATGAATAAAAATAAAGGAAAAATAATGGAAATGAAACAAAATCGAAAATGATAAGAAAAATAATAAAGGTCTCACCTTTATCAAGATTTAAAATCGAAAATCGATAAATCTTAATATTTTGGTTTTCATTGACCCAACAATAAATAAAAATAATGAGAAAACGACAAAAATAAAATTAAATCGAAAAAGTATAGGAAAAAGAATAAAGGTCTCACCTTTATCGAGATTAAGTCGAGAAATCGACAAATCGTCTATGTTTGGTTTTCATTGACCCAAAATAAATGAATAAAAATAATGTAATGAAATAAATTGAAATAAAAAAAATAAATAGGCCTCATATAAATCAAGATTTTGAATCGATTTGAGAAAATCAACTTTAATCAAGATATTTGTGATATCATTGGCCCTAAAAAAGTTAAAACTGAAATGAAAATCAAAATAAGGTTTAATAAAATTAATAGCAACATGCTAGTAATTGCTATTTTTAAGAACATACTAAACTAAATTAAAAAAAACCTTAAAGAAAGAAAGGGGGCTTTTAGAAAATGGGTGAAAGAACAGGAATGTGGAATCCTTTGGGCTTATCAAAGCCCATCATCCACTCTCTTAAAAAACCGGATGAGAAGAATAAAAAAGGGTGGATTTAAATAGATTAAAAGCAACAATAATGGGTCATGAAACCCACCGACCCAACACACTATGCATGAAAATAAATCGAAATGGGGAAATTAACATCGAAAATCATAAACGAAACAATCATCAACCATGGCGTCTTGCTCGATTACCGTCATCATCCCTTTCCATTGAACAAACATGAAGCAGCACTGATCGAACACAGAGCAATTAAGGAGCATCTCTTTACAACCTTACGTGTCTCGTTTTTGTCTCCGATTCGGTTCCCCTTTGGCTCGTGCTCGATTGATCCCGTTTCTCGCTTTCAATCTCTCACTGCGATGCAAATCGTTTCAGGTTTGTGATTCGGTTTTGTGCGACTCAGAATCTTCTTCTTCTCTTTTCTGGTTCTGATCTGTGTGTTTGATTTGGTGTTGAGTGTTTGTGAATGAGTTGAGGTTTAAGGATTGTGAGGGGATTTGAAGTAAAGGTTCTTCTGAAATTTTGGGTTGTGATTTTGAGGACGAAGGTTGGTTCATGTATTTGAAGATGAATTTGGGTGAAGTTTTTTTTTAAATATTAGGTGAAGATTGGTGATTTTGGTTGAAGAAAGGAGAGGCTTTAGGTTGAAAGGTTGAAGGCAAAGGGTTGGATTAGAAAGCTACTTGAAGGTTTTGGTTGTGTTGATTATGGTTAGGGAAAGTTGCGATGAAGAGTGATATTGGTGGAAATATGAAGTTAATAGCAGAAATCGGTTAAAAGCTCATGGTGGTTAGAGGAATATGATGGTGAGTGATTTGCAGGGGTTTGGGAAGGTTTTGGGTTACGGTTTGTTGATGGGTTGGTCTCTGATGTGAGTTGCTGTGTATTAATGAAGGTTGAGGAAGAATGATTTGTTGTAGGTGAAGGTGAGGGGCGGTGAGTTTGTATTAGGAGGAATTTGAGTAGAGTTGTTTTGGCTTATGAAAGCTTTTTTTTTGCTTTTTTTCTTCTTTTTCTCATAAGTAACAAATCATGTGGTGTGTATGGTTTTGTAACAAGGTTATTGATGGTGTAATATTGGATTTGTTTTTAAAAGTCATGGTTGTACCTTGATATGTGGCTGTACAGGTCGCTTTGTGAGGTTTGGAAGGTTTGGCTTTTTTCTATTTCCTTGTACATTTCAAGAGCACTTTTTGTATGAATTTTTGAAGATCTTTTGGGCTTTATGAACAATGGATAAAGACAATGGTCATGGACTAATTGAAAGAATTGATTAAGAAAAGGATTAAGAAAAATATGAATTAATTTGGCCATTTAAAATTTGGAAATGGATTCTATAAATTGGATGGATAGAAATGGATTCAAGAAGAATGAAATTCTGGCCTATATATCAGATGTCCTATCGAGATGTCGAGACACTGATATACAACAACAATGAACAAGTTCAAAATAAAAGTGTGCAGAAAATGTAAAGAACACCAGAAATTGTTAACCCTGTTCGGATCTAACTATCCCTCATCTGGGGGCTACCAAGCCAGGGATGAAATCAATATTCGATAGTATCAATTCACTGATAACCACACCCGGTTCAATCAGCTCACTTAATCACTACCCTTCCTATGACTTCTACCTAAGACTCCCCTAGGTATGAGGCCCTCCTCAAATCCCTCTTCAATCACAACCCGTTACTAGTTCCTTACAAGACAAGTAACAATGGTCGAAACCCAAATTCTCAATACTTCACAGCTTATGAGAATTAACACACAGCTACTCAATACTTAAAAGCTTATGAGCAACCTTACACAACTTACACTACAGTCCTTATACTGTTATCATAAGATACCAGTTAGGCTCACAAAACACAAGCACACAACCCTAAAAATACATGTAAGTTCGACACCTAAAACTAGGTTTTCATCAGTCTATTTATAGCTTGAAATCTGGACTGAATTGGGCTTAAAAAATGCAGCAATTAGGCTGCTCACAAATCTGCAAAATAAACTCCAATAAAATAGGTCTTCAATCCAAAGTTTCCTATTATGTCTCCATAATTAGAAACAGCAGCAAATCTGAAAACCAACAAATAACCCTAATCCAAAAATGCTTTGGATGCCACATAGGATAACCAAATATTCACAGAATATTCAGTTACAAATCATAGTAACAGAATCTGCAATAAAACTGACTTCACAACGCGATGTCCTATGAGTTGCCATGGAACATCTTCATACGACATGTTGAACAAAGAGTAATGAAACATATTATTAGACATCTTCATTCAACATCTGCTGCTACATGAGTTTTAGCAAAATAATGCCAACCATAAAACCAAGGAAATAACAAAGAAAAAGGATTAAAAATGGATATTAAAAGAAAGGTGAATTTAAGATTTGATATGTGGACATGATATTGGATATGTATTTTAAAAAAATGGATAATTGTCTGGAAAATGATTTCTCAAATTAAAGCCACGGATGCATACCTAATCCAACGCCACACTTGAATTGAATACACAATAAGCTTTGAATGAACCCACTGACAATCCTTAATCACGAAGTACTGAAAATCTTGACATAACCTGGAAACCTGGTCCATACACAGATGATTTGATCATGAAACCAAATTCTTGCCTGGCCACACACCCCTGACTGGATATCCTCAAATGAAACTTAATTCAACCTTACAATGCCTGGATTTGAACAACTGAAGGATAGCAGCCATATATTTTTGGATTTTCTGGATGATTGTTAGTGGGTGGTATGTACAGATGAAAACTATAAACAGGTAGGACAAATTTGAGGTATGACATATGCCCCTATCTAATTGGCTTGAACCGAATAAGATGAAATGCTACGACGTTCATTCTTTCAAGGTAGAAGTCAATTAGATATGAAGAAGACCACGAATTTGTCCGAAAAGAAAGAAAAGTGCTAGGGAGGTGAAATAACAGATCAATGTCACCCTCGAGTGGACACTGAAAAACTTGCAAAGGGCGTTATCGCCAAAAGGATGGTAACAGGAGAATCTGACACCACAAGGATGACAGACCTATCACCAAAAAGATGATAGTGGACACATGCACACTGACCCTTCCACCAAAAGGATGAAAATGAGGTCAAAGCCTGCTACTACCAAAAGGATAATAGGGCACACACACAGACCCTTCCACCAAAAGGATGAAAATGAGGTCAACGCCTGCTATTACCAAAAGGATAATAGGGTACACACACACACAGACCCTTCCACCAAAAGGATGGAAATGAAGTCAAAGCCTGCTATTACAAAAAGGATAATAGGGCACACACACACACAACCTGCTACTACCAAAAGGATAATAGGGCACACACGCACACAGACCCTTCCACCAAAAGGATGAAAATGAGGTCAAAGCCTGCTATTAACAAAAGGATAATATGGCACACACACACACAGACCCTTCCATCAAAAGGATGAAAATGAGGTCAAAGCCTGCTATTACCAAAAGGATAATAGGGCACATACGCACACAGACACTTCCACCAAAAGGATGAAAATGAGGTCAAAGCCTGCTATTACCAAAAGGATAATAGGGCACACACACACACACACAGACCCTTCCACCAAAAGGATGAAAATGAGGTCACCGCCTGCTATTACCAAAAGGATAATAGGGCACACACACACAACCTGCTACTACCAAAAGGATAATAGGGCACACACACACAGCCTGCTACTACCAAAAGGATAGTATGGCACACAACACAGCCTGCTACTACCAAAAGGATAGTATGGTACACACACACAGCCTGCTATTACCAAAAGGATAATAGGGCACACACACACAACCTGCTACTACCAAAAGGATAGTATGGTACACAGCCTGCTATTACCAAAAGGATAATATGGCACACACACACAACCTGCTATTACCAAAAAGATAATAGGGCACACACACACAGCCCCTTCCACCAAAAGGATGGAAATGAGTTCAAAGCCTGCTACTACCAAAAGGATAATAGGGCACACACTGGATATCTAAGACTGTCATTCACCAAAAGGATGATACACAGACCAAAGGTTCACGGATCGGCGGCACCAAAAGGATGACGGATCAATACAAGCTACTACCACCAAAAGGATGATAGGAACTTCCCACTTTCGAGGACCAACACCAAAAGGATGCAAGTTAAGTTGATATGACATGAACGACTACCACCAAAAGGATGATAGTTAGGCAATTGACAAAATGTCAAGTTTGCTGGGGATATGATGAGTGAGATTTGGAGACACCAACAAAAGGTTGAAGTGAAGAATTCAATGAGGAAAGCCCCCGAAAAGGAAAGGGAAAACAGTGAAAAATGGAGAATGTAACCCGCCAAGATCTACGCAATCTTGTGCCTACGTATCTTTACTCGGACGAGAATAAAGAATCAGGGCAGTCGTAGTTCGACTTGAAGAAAAGATTCAATGAGGAACGCCCACTGACTCAGAGGAATGTTTATTGGTTGGGATGAGGATGACGACCCCGACAACAAAAGGTTGAGGAACACAACCCAATGAGGAATGCACACTGACTTGCTTGGAGATCACAACTTCATCAAAAGAAGGTTGAAGACTTCATGGGGGACGCCCATGAACTTGAAGAAGATGCCCCTGACTGGGCTGGAGATTGCTTTGAAAGCTTGATCAACAAAAGGTTGAAACCACTTCGTGAGGAACGCCCACGAATTTAAAGAAGATGCCCCTGGCTGGGCTGAAGATCTTCTTGGAATAACTTTGTGAAGAACGTCCACAGATTTGATGAAGATGCCCCTACCCGGGCTGAAAATCATCTTGCAGTCTTGAGATTGATCCTGGATCTCGATATGCGCATGTATGAATGCTTGATTTTGTAATGATGTGCAATGTGTAACGCCCCCGTTTTGGTCTTTTATTTTAATTGAGTCGTTTTTGATTATTTTATTATTATATTATTTTATTTCTGACTTTTATGTGAAAATATGTTATTTTTCGTCGTGAATATATTTTATCGGGTTTTGGGAACGTTTGCGAGATATTTGAGTGTAGGGGTATTTTGGGCATTTGGGCGTATTTTTTTAAGTTAGTAAAGAAAAGAAAAATAGAAATAGAGAGAAAAATAGTAGAAGAGAAAAGAAAGAAAGAAGACAAGAAAAGAGGAGAAGAGAGAAAAGAGAGAAATTGGAGAAAAAGCTTGGGAAATCAAGAGAACAAGTTCTAGGAATCGATTAAATCGGGTTAGGGTGTGAAACTCAGTTATCTTATTAATGTGTATGATTATGTATGTGTGGTTGCATGTTGTTTTGTCTCGTTCGGTAGTTTTTCGGATATAGGTCGAAATCGCGTAATCGGGTAGAAATCGATGTTTTCACAGACGGAATTCGATATAATTTGTGTTGTATGATCTATATATGTGTATGAACCATTGCTAGTAATTGTTTTACTGTTGGAAATGATTTGGGGAAGAAAATGGGAAAAAATTGGAGGTATGGAACAGTGTTCACGTAGCAGAATTTTTCTGCTTCTGGTGCAAAGCGCCGGGCGAAAGGCCCTGAGCGCCGGGCGATGCGTCCTTTTCGCCGGGCGGTTTTGAGAGGCGTAGAGGTACCAAGCTTCTATATCTTTGAATTAATTTGGGGGATTGGTATCGCCTGTGCTTCGCCGGGCGGTGAGCATGCTTCGCCGGGCGGTTGGTTGTTTTTGAAAACAATTTTCCTTTTTTTAAAAATTCATATCTTTCGAACCGTATTTCCGAATTGAGTGATATTTATATCGTTGGAAAGCTTATAAAATGTACTTTTGGATGATGAGAATTTTGGAATTGTTAGCCGATTTAATTATGTCGGAAAAATCGGGAATATTGTCGTTTTGTCGACTTTTGCTGTTATAATTGTGTGAATTTGATGTGTAATGTACGCTGTACTGTTAATATGAATGTAGTATGGATTGTGTGTTGTGTTGGGGTAAGAATACCTGTGTGGATGATGATTTGTGGCCTAAGGGCAAGAAAATACTATGTGTGGTATTTGATGATAAATGCATGATTATGAATGTGTGTATGTATGCAATGTAAATGCCACGAGTCATTGTATGCCAAGCATCATGATATGTATTGTGGAAACGTCCTGAGTGGCGGTTTGGTTCCTGAGGGAATCTGCTATAACATCGTGTGCCTCGAAAATATGAGGCGATGCCTGAGGACCTAAAGCGATGGGTATAGACGATCGTGTGCCCATGATGGGACTTAAAGCGATCCATAACGTCGTGTGCCTCGAAAATATGAGGCGATGCCTGAGGACCTAAAGCGACGGGTGAACATCGTAGACCCAACGGAGTGTTACTTGAGTGATCCTCAGTAATGAGCGATGGTTCCAATAGTTCCTGAGTGAACTGGTGATGAGACATGAGAAACATTAGAAGTCGGTACCGCATGGCATGTGCATAGAGTCGTTGTGTCGGTCTCTGTGTATTTGCATAATCATGGATTAAATGTGTATGTTAATTGTGAATGTGATAATGTGATGGAATATGTATAATTGTGTTGATGAGGAGTGTATTATGGGTGATTGACGTGTATTGGTGATGAATACCTGATAATTGTACTGTGTTATGTTTTATTCGATTGTGGTGCATTTGTGGTGAGAACTGTATACTTGTGTATTTTTGTGTTAATATATAATTTTACTCAACGGTATTATGATTGTTTTTCTCACCCTTCTGCTGTTTTATAATGCTCTATGAGGCATTGCAGATTAGAGTTGCTGGAGGTCTTTTTGTGAAGCTTTGCGTCTTCATTCTTTTGTCGGTCGGCTCTGATATGTGACACCGGGTAGTTAGGGTGGCCGTGTTGTGATTATTTGTGTATTATGTATATATATCTTTTGACTTGTACATGTATAACTTGGTGTATGACAACTTTCATGATGTATATATATGTTATTCAGTTTTAGATTTTACGTTTTCATTCTAAAACCTGAAATGTGGGTGTAAGGAACTGAGTTCCTCTGTTGATTGCTACCCAACTGTTGCATATCTAAATGAGCAGGTGTTGTATGTTATGTTTGTTTCAAATTGATGTGATGCTCCCTGTCTATGCCATGTTTTCAAATATACTCTGATGAAATTTTGAATTTTTATTTTACCGCTTTAATAGCCTGGGGGTATTAGATTGGGGGTGTTACATTAAGTGGTATCAGAGCCAGTTTGTGTCAGTTGTGTCAGTCCTTGTTGGTCGTTGTGGTTGGTTGAGCTGTTGGTTTAACCATAGTTTCTGTTATTGGAAATGAACAGAATATGGCTGGAAGGAACGATGTTGCTCTAGCTGCTGCTATGCAGGCTATGGCTCGTGCTGTGCAGGGTGCACCAAATGCTGGGGAGAATGATGAGTTTAGGAAGAATAGGCCACCTGTCTTCAAAGGGAGACATAATCCTGATGGAGCGCAGATTTGGCTGAAAGAGATTGAGAGGATTTTCAGGGTGATGGATTGTGATGAGGACAGTAAGGTGAGACTGGGAACTCACATGTTACAGGAAGAAGCAGATGACTGGTGGGTTGGTACTCGTCAGGTGTTGGAAGCTGCGGAGGACGAAGAGATCACTTGGGAAGTGTTTAGCCGGGAGTTTCTAAGGAAGTATTTTCCCGAGGATGTCCGAGGAAAGAAAGAAATTGAGTTTTTGGAGCTAAAGCAAGGTAATATGTCTGTTGTGGATTATACAGCTAAGTTTGTTGAGTTGGTGCAGTTTTATCCTCATTACGCTGAAGCGACCGCGGAATTCTCAAAGTGTGTGAAGTATGAAAGTGGATTACGTCCTGAGATAAAACAGGCGATCGGTTACCAGAGGATAAGGAGGTTTGCTGATTTGGTGGAATGTTGTAGGATTTATGATGAAGATAGTAAGGCTCGATCTACTCACTACAAAAGTGTAAGTGACAGGAAAGGGAAGCAGCAGTTTCGAAGTGGTTCGTATGTAACACCGGCGGATAAAGGTAAACAGAGGGGTACTTTTGATCGAAGGTTAGGTGGAGGTGGTATGTCCAATGCTCCGAGGTGTTTTAGATGTGGTGGATTGGGACATCGTCAGTCCGAGTGTAGGAAGAATTTGGATAAGTGTACTAACTGTGGAGGTGAAGGACATGTTGTGGCTGATTGTAAAAGGAAGAATGTGGTGAAGTGTTATAACTGTGGGGAACCTGGTCACATTAGCTCGAAGTGTCCGAATCAGAAGAAAGCTCCGACTAGTTGCAAGGTGTTTTCTTTGGCAGGAACTCAGACTTCAAGTGCAGATCGTCTGATTCGAGGTACTTGCTTTATTAATAGTACGCCTTTAGTTGCTATTATTGATACTGGAGCGACTCATTCGTTTATTTCGTCTGAGTGCGCTAAGTATTTGAATCTTTTGTTGTCTTTGATGGATGGTGAAATGGTTATTGATACTCCAGCGATGAGGTCAGTAACTACTTCTTTGGTGTGTTTGAGTTGTCCTTTGACCATTTATGGTAAAGACTTTGAGATGGATTTAGTGTGTTTGCCGTTGGAAGGTTTGGATGTAGTTTTGGGGATGAATTGGTTGCAATTTAATAGGGTTCATATTGATTGTTATCATAAGTTGGTAAGGTTTCCTTCTCTGGATGAAGACGAAGACTCGAGTTTCTTATCTACCAAGGAGTTGAAGAAACTTTTGGCAGACGAAGCTCAGTTGTTTGGATTGTTTGTATCTTTGGCCATGGATAGTCAGGTGTCGCTTGAGGTGTTTCCTGTTGTGTGTGAATTTCCTGAAGTGTTTCCTGAGGATATTTCTGACTTGCCGCCAGAGAGAGAGGTGGAGTTCTCGATAGATCTAGTTCCTGGTACTAGACCTGTTTCTATGGCACCGTATAGAATGTCGGCATCTGAGTTGGTAGAGTTGAAGAAGCAGTTGAATGACTTGTTGGAGAAGAAGTTTGTGAGGCCAAGTGTTTCTCCTTGGGGTGCGCCAGTTTTGTTGGTGAAAAAGAAAGATGGAAGTATGCGATTGTGTATTGATTATCGCCAGTTGAATAAGGTGACGATTAAGAATAAGTATCCGCTTCCAAGAATTGATGATCTGATGGATCAGTTGGTTCTTGTGTGTTTAGTAAGATTGATTTGAGATCCGGATATCATCAGATAAGGGTGAAGGAAGAAGATATTCATAAGACGGCCTTTAGGACACGGTACGGTCATTATGAATATTCTGTGATGCCGTTCAGGGTTTCTAATGCGCCTGGTGTGTTTATGGAATACATGAATCGGATTTTCCACGAGCATTTGGATCGATTTGTTGTTGTATTTATTGATGACATATTGATTTATTCTAAGTCTCGCGAGGAGCACGCGGAACATTTGCGTATTGTTTTGCAGGTTTTGAAGGAGAGGAAGCTTTTTGCAAAATTGTCCAAGTGTGAATTTTGGTTGTCGGAAGTGAGTTTTCTTGGACACGTGATTTCAGGTAACGGTATTTCTGTGGATCCATCTAAGGTAGAAGCAGTTCTACAGTGGGAGGCTCCGAGATCTGTTACTGAAATTCGTAGCTTTTTGGGTTTGGCCGGTTATTATCGACGGTTCATTGAAGGGTTTTCGAAGCTTGCACTGCCTTTGACCTAGTTGACTTGTAAAGGTCAAGCGTTCATTTGGGATATTCGGTGTGAAGAGAGTTTTAATGAGCTGAAGAGAAGATTGACGACAGCTCCGATTTTGATTTTGCCGAATCCTAATGAACCATTTGTGGTTTATTGTGACGCTTCTTTGATTGGTCTAGGTGGTGTTCTGATGCAAGAAGGTAAGGTTGTGGCTTATGCTTCGAGGCAAATGAGAGTGCATGAGAAGAATTATCCTACTCATGATCTTGAGTTAGCGGCTGTGGTTTTTGTGTTGAAGATTTGGAGGCATTATCTTTTTGGCACGAGGTTTGAAGTTTTTAGTGATCACAAGAGCTTGAAATATTTGTTTGATCAGAAGGAATTGAATATGAGGCAACGTAGGTGGTTGGAATTCTTGAAAGACTACGACTTTGGCTTGAATTACCATCCTGGTAAAGCTAATGTGGTAGCTGATGCGTTGAGTCGGAAATCGTTGCATATGTCGGCTTTGATGGTTAAGGAGTGGGAACTTTTGGAATCGTTTAGAGATTTGAGTTTGGTATGTGAAGTGACTTCGGATAGTGTAAGGCTTGGAATGTTGAAGGTTACTAATGATTTTCTGATGACAGTTAGTGAGAAACAGAAGTTGGATTTGAAATTTGTGGATTTGATGTTGGTTGGAGAAAGAGATGCGAATAGTGATTTTCAAGTGGATTCTAATGGTGTTTTAAGGTTTCGTGGACGAATTTGTATTCCGGATGATTCGGAGTTGAAAAGGATGATTTTGGAGGAAGGACACTGGAGTAATTTGAGTATATATCCTGGAGCGAATAAGATGTATCAAGACTTAAAGAAGTTTTTCTGGTGGTCTGGTTTGAAAAGAGATGTGGCTCAGTTTGTGTATGCTTGTTTGACTTGTCAGAAATCGAAGGTGGAGCATTTGAGGCCTAGTGGTTTGTTGCAACCGTTGGATATTCCTGAGTGGAAGTGGGATAGCATTTCGATGGATTTTGTAACGGGGTTACCGAACACTCAGAGGGGGCATAATGCTATTTAGGTGGTTGTTGATAGGCTGACTAAATCGGCTCATTTTATTCCGATTGACATCAGTTTTTCTTTGGAGCGGTTAACTGAGATTTATATCAGTGTGGTGGTGAAGTTGCATGGGGTTCCATTGAGTATTATTTCTGATCGAGATCCAAGGTTTACATCGAGATTTTGGGAAAGTTTACAGAAGGCTTTGGGTTCTAGATTGAGATTGAGTTCGGCTTATCATCCGCAGACGGATGGTCAGACGGAGAGGACGATTCAGTCGTTGGAGGATTTGTTGAGGGCTTGTGTTTTGGAACAAGGTAGTTCGTGGGATAGTTATCTTGCGTTGATAGAATTCACGTATAATAACAGTTTTCATTCTAGTATTGGTATGGCGCCGTTTGAAGCATTGTATGGACGAAGGTGTCGGACGCCGTTGTGTTGGCACGAATCTGGTGAGAGAACGGTGGTAGGGCCGGAGTTGGTACAACAGACTACAGAGAAAGTGAAGCTTATTCGAGAGAAAATGAAGGCTTCTCAGAGTAGGCAAAAGAGTTATCATGATCGGAGACGGAAGGATCTTGAGTTTCAAGAGGGCGATCATGTATTTCTGAGGGTTACGCCGGTAACGGGTGTTGGTCGTGCATTGAAATCGAAGAAACTTACTTCTCGGTTTATTGGTCCTTACCAGATATCTGAGAGAGTTGGTGCTGTGGCGTATAGGGTGGCGTTGCCGCCGAATCTGTCGAATTTGCACGATGTGTTTCATGTTTCACAGCTTCGGAAGTATGTTCCGGATCTGTCACATGTGATTCCGATGGATGAGGTTGAGGTAAGAGAGAACCTTACAGTTGAGGCTTTACCTGTTAGGGTTTTGGATCGCGAGGTGAAGCAGTTGCGAGGCAAGGATATTGCTTTGGTGAAGGTAGCGTGGGGAGGCGCTGCTGAGGGCAATTTGACTTGGGAGTTGGAGAGTCGGATGCGGGAGTCGTATCCAGAGTTGTTTGTTTCAGGTGAGATTTTCGAGGACGAAAATTTCTAAGTGGGGGAGAGTTGTAACGCCCCAGTTTTGGTCTTTTATTTTAATTGAGTCGTTTTTGATTATTTTATTATTATATTATTTTATTTCTGACTTTTATGTGAAAATATGTTATTTTTCGTCGTGAATATATTTTATCGGGTTTTGGGAACGTTTGCGAGATATTTGAGTGTAGGGGTATTTTGGGCATTTGGGCGTATTTTGTTAAGTTAGTAAAGAAAAGAAAAATAGAAATAGAGGGGAAAATAGTAGAAGAGAAAAGAAAGAAAGAAGACAAGAAAAGAGGAGAAGAGAGAAAAGAGAGAAATTGGAGAAAAAGCTTGGGAGATCAAGAGAACAAGTTCTAGGAATCGATTAAATCGGGTAAGGGTGTGAAACTCGATTATCTTATTGTTGTGTATGATTATGTATGTGTGGTTGCATGTTGTTTTGTCTCGTTCGGTAGTTTTTCGGATATAGGTCGAAATCGCGTAATCGGGTAGAAATCGATGTTTTCACGGACGGAATTCGATATAATTTGTGTTGTATGATCTATATATGTGTATGAACCATTGCTAGTAATTGTTTTACTGTTGGAAATGATTTGGGGAAGAAAATGGGAAAAAATTGGAGGTATGGAACAGTGTTCACGCAGCAGAATTTTTCTGCTTCTGGTGCAAAGCGCCGGGCGAAAGGCCCTGAGCGCCGGGCGACGCGTCCTTTTCGCCGGGCGGTTTTGAGAGGCGCAGAGGTGCCAAGCTTCTGTCTCTTTGAATTAATTTGGGGGATTGGTATCGCCTGTGCTTCGCCAGGCAAAGTAGAGGCGAAACGCGTTTCGCCGGGCGGTGAGCATGCTTCGCCGGGCGGTTGGTTGTTTTTGAAAACAATTTTCCTTTTTTAAAAAATTCATATCTTTCGAACCGTATTTCCGAATTGAGTGATATTTATATCGTTGGAAAGCTTATAAAATGTACTTTTGGATGATGAGAATTTTGGAATTGTTAGCCGATTTAATTATGTCAGAAAAATCGGGAATAGTGTCGTTTTGTCGACTTTTGTTGTTATAATTGTGTGAATTTGATGTGTAATGTACGCTGTACTGTTAATATGAATGTAGTATGGATTGTGTGCTGTGTTGGGGTAAGAATACCTGTGTGGATGATGATTTGTGGCCTAAGGGCAAGAAAATACTATGTGTGGTATTTGATGATAAATGCATGATTATGAATGTGTGTATGTATACAATGTAAATGCCATGAGTCATTGTATGCCAAGCATCATGATATGTATTGTGGAAACGTCCTGAGTGGCGGTTTGGTTCCTGAGGGAATCTGCTATAACATCGTGTGCCTCGAAAATATGAGGCGATGCCTGAGGACCTAAAGCGATGGGTATAGACGATCGTGTGCCCATGATGGGACTTAAAGCGATCCATAACGTCGTGTGCCTCGAAAATATGAGGCGATGCCTGAGGACCTAAAGCGACGGGTGAACATCGTAGACCCGACGGGGTGTTACTTGAGTGATCCTCAGTAACGAGCGATGGTTCCAATAGTTCCTGAGTGAACTGGTGATGAGACATGAGAAACATTAGAAGTCGGTACCGCATGGCATGTGCATAGAGTCGTTGTGTCGGTCTCTGTGTATTTGCATAATCATGGATTAAATGTGTATGTTAATTGTGAATGTGATAATGTGATGGAATATGTATAATTGTGTTGATGAGGAGTGTATTATGGGTGATTGACGTGTATTGGTGATGAATACCTGATAATTGTACTGTGGTATGGTTTATTCGATTGTGGTGCATTTGTGGTGAGAACTGTATACTTGTGTATTTTTGTGTTAATATATAATTTTACTCAACGGTATTATGATTGTTTTTCTCACCCTTCTGCTATTTTATAATGCTCTATGAGGCATTGCAGATTAGAGTTACTGGAGGTCTTTTTGTGAAGCTTTGCGTCTTCATTCTTTTGTCGGTCGGCTCTGATATGTGACACCGGGTAGTTAGGGTGGCCGTGTTGTGATTATTTGTGTATTCTGTATATATATCTTTTGACTTGTACATGTATAACTTGGTGTATGACAACTTTCATGATGTATATATATGTTATTCAGTTTTAGATTTTCCGTTTTCATTCTAAAACCTGAAATGTGGGTGTAAGGAACTGAGTTTCTCTGTTGATTGCTACCCCACTGTTGCATATCTAAATGAGCAGGTGTTGAATGTTATGTTTGTTTCAAATTGATGTGATGCTCCCTGTCTATGCCATGTTTTCAAATATACTCTGATGAAATTTCGAATTTTTATTTTACCGCTTTAATAGCCTGGGGGTATTAGATTGGGGGTGTTACACAATGCAAATGCTGACGCGCGGAGATGCAAGTGGTGGGGAAGTATGATTTGGGTTTTGGTATGCATATGATGCATATGATGTTGAATGCAATGCATATGATGCGTATGATGCACATGATTGCAGACGGGTGATTGGATATGTTTGGAGAGGTGCCAGCGTGGAGGACTTTTGGTAGTTGCCAATGCGGATTGGACTTTTGGGCGGTGGGAGGGATTTGATTTCCTCGACACTTAGTTTGTTGAAGACGCCATGATCGAAGCAGACGAAGATGCTCTTGAAGCCTTAAGCTTGATTGCTTGTTGATAAGTCATGGTGTTCATTCTGAGGGAACCACAATTTTGTGCTTGATGGTCAAGGTTGCCTAAAAAAATGAGCGTAGCAACGTGGTCAACCCATGAGGATTGTGCTCTTGCTCTGAACTTGATGATTGCTAATGTCTGGCAAGGTATGCTTGTCCAACTTGAAGATACAAAGGGATATGCCTGCTGCAATGGATCTTGCCCCAGTCTGAACGTGATAATGGTCTGCCCCTGATTAACCAGTTCTGAAACGACTTGATCTTTGGAGGTTAAGATTTGATGTGCTTTGAGATAGCTTGCCCCTGATTGAGCTGTTGAATGATTTGCCCCCTGATTGAGCTGTTGAGGGAGTCTTGATTTCCCCTTGTTGGAATTGCTTTGATGTCTAGCAACTGATTTGCAGTTAAAATTGCACATTCACAAATGGTAATCTTAATATGATGCTCATGCAAGTTTTGAAGAAGATTCGTTTACTGGAGTGTCGTGATAGTGAAACGAATGGACCGTTAGCCTAAACGTGTGTTGATTTTGTTGGTGTGAAAGACATAGCAAGGAGAATGACACCAATGCTGAAGACTAGCAAATATGGGGAGTCAGTTTATGCAACCTTGCGATAGTATGCTTTCAGAATAAACCTCACCTAAATTAGGTCTTTTAAGGGTTGTAACGTGGCCTGGTTCACGGTTATGAAACAAAGGATAATAGGCTCAAAACTTGGTTTGTACCCACCCCTTCTTCGTGATGAACTCCAGTCCTACGTTCAGTTAATTTTGTACATGTTTGTTCTCCAAAAGGGTTGACGGTGTAAGCGTGATGATTCAAGGTTTTCTCAAAATGGCAGTCACCTTATTTTGTTTTTGATGAATGTCAGTGATCCTTTGGTTTTGATATGGTGGTCACTAGATCTTATTTTGTTTTTTGTTGAGGATTCGAGGGCCTCTTTTATTCTTTGATCCATATCTCTTGCATGGACTGATTTTGCTTTTCGAGTCCATCGGGATTGCCTTGATTTTTGCCTAAGTCTCCCTTTGAGGTGCCCGACTTAGCAGGCTTTTGATTTTTTCTTTTGTTCTTGTTTTTGTTGGATGATTGTGACTGCCAAGTCATGGGTATTGATGAACAACCGTCATGTCCTTTGGATTTTGCTTTATGGTTTGAGTGCGTAATTTGATTAGCTAAACACTACTCTGCCCCAGGTTGAGTGTAAGGGTTTGAATATCCGAAGGAAACTACTACTTCTAGGCTCGAAGTGGTTTACTAGGGATTAACTCCTTGTCTCTCCAGTGTTTGGGGGTTGAAACAATGCCTGTACATCATCGGCGAGATTTTATCCGAAAGCATACGGTTTGCAATTATGGGTATTTCGTTTTCATCATCCTCCCTCTAATCATTGCTAAGCGACAGTTGATAAAGAGAGTGAAGTGGAGATAAATGTGTCTGTGATTTACAGTAAAAGGAAAAAATGAGTGAATACGACATAACTAATTCAAAACATGCATAGTTACTACATTAAGAAAGCCACATACGAGAGGCAATGTTTAAAGCATACAATACTTATATAAACATAAGCAAAATACAAGAATGTAAATGATGGAATGGCAACATGACTGCCTTCTTCGAGGAACTGATCTTCCTGTCTTGACTTGGTTGATGCTTGAACTAGCTTATTCAGAGTTGGAGACTGTTCTGCTTGTCTTTGGCAACGGTCCTGCCTATACATGTGGCAGCATGGTCTTGTTGTATATGATTAATCATTCATCTGCTTTTGGCTTGAGCTGCGTACTGGTGTCGAGGAATCAACTTGATTTACTGGAGAAGGAAGGAAGTTGAAGTGAGATTTCGAGGTTGAAAATGCAATGCAAGATGCATAACAGATGCAATGCAATGCAATGATATGAGATGCAATGCAATGTGCAAGATCCAAGATCGCAGAATCAAACAGCTTCAAACAATACTGAGGTTGGCCGGAGGAACGGGTCAAGAACCACAGCTAGGATCAAGAAATCCCACAGGTAGGTTTCTAAGACGGGTAGGTGCCTAGAGTTATAGATATATTTCAAAAACATTATAACCAAGACGAAGAGACATCCGACTATAATATCCTCAAAATAATCTTGTCTAGGTGAGGTCTTCGTTTCTTCCCCACGAGAAAGATTCCTCGGAGGCGCCCACTACACAACCATCGACACACGGGTTCTAAATAGGTTCTCAGAATCCTAGATCGAGGTCGAAAATATTACTGTCAGGAAGTAATACATTCGAGGGATCTCATCTGATTGGGGCGTTCGCATTAACTCACATAAAATTAACACTACCAACCACCATGGGTAAATTGGGTTAATGGTCCTTGGGATCGACGACCCACCTCGAAAGTATTACCATCATGGCAAAGATTCACCACAACAATAATATCTCCAAGGGAATCTACTCCAAGCGGTGGTTTTCACTTCAACTCACGCGGAAGAGACCACGCAAGCCTACACTACACAACCACCATCCTAATCCTAGGGTTATACTCAGACTCGGGTGCAAAGCCATCTCACAAAGTTCCCAATATCAGAACAACCCAATAATGTTATAAAAGGTAACACAAATAAGGAAATAGGAAATCAAGTACATAAGCGAACGAGAAGAAAAAGGTAAACAAAGCTAAAGAGCTAGCGATTCGAATCAAGATAGGCTTGACTCTCTCTTGCATGGAGCATACTTCCCCAGTAGAGTCGCCAGCTATCGCACCTCGAAAAAATTGCTTCATCGAAGACACGACCCTTTGCGCGAAAGGCGCGGAAAACGGTTCGACAGAGTCGCCACCGAACTTTATTTATCCCAAAAGAGGGAAAGGAAAATATCGAGAAAACCTTTTAAAGGAGTGATAAGAACATGGTCGTCGCAACCACATTCTGGGTTCGGGAGTCGGTTACGTGAGGGGAAGGTACGCGCACCCCCTCACGTCCGTTGTACTCAACGGGAACCTCTTGATTCGAATCGCGATACTCATTAGCTAAGCTTGTTTGTTTTCTTCTCTAAAATAAATGCGGAAAGGTAAAGATAAAAGGAAAGGATACTAAAGGGAAATGGGTGGTTTAAGGATAGGGTACTCGGCAAGATCATCGCGACCTCGGGCCTACGTATGCTCATTCGGACGAGAATGAGGAATCAGAGCAATCGTAGTTCGACTATGGGGTTTGACGGAAAAAAAATGGTAGTGTGCTCGCCAAGATCATCGCAATCTTGTGCCTAGGTATCTTTACTCGGACGAGAATAAAGAATCAGAGCAGTCGTAGTTCGTGGTACGCCCACGAAACAAGGGAGTTGGTTGATTTTAAAAGAGAGGCGCCAATTGCTCACACACGAGTAAGAGAACTCGCACCCAAACAATCAAAGAGAGATCAAAGACTTGAACCCCCATTTTTCACCTTGAAAAAGAATTACGATAATTATTAGTCGTTTTGAGGTTTGATTATGAAAGTCCGCTTGACGTGGGATCAAGGGTTTGTTGTATGCGCTTGGTTATTTTGAAAAAAATTGGATTTGTTAAAAGAAGAGGCGTCAATTATTCACACACGAGTAAGAGAACTCGCACCCAAACAATCGAAGGAAGATCAAAGACTTGAACCCCCATTTTTCACCTTAAAAGAGTTGCGATAATTGTTATTTGTTTCGAAGTTTGATTGTGAAAATTTGCTTGACGTTGGATCAAGGGTTTATTTGTTATGAAAAGAGTTTGGTTTGAAAAAGAATTTGGTTAAAGGTTGATTTGAAAATGGCTCGACGACGAATCAAGGGTTTGGTTGAAAAGGGTTCGTTTGAAAATGGCTCGACAACGAATCGAGGGTTTGTTTGAAAAGAGGTTTGTTTGAAAATGGCTCGACGACGAATCGAGGATTAGTTTGAAAATGGGTTGTCTATGCTAGTCCCTAGGGGTGCTCCTAGTAAACAAACCACAATCAAAAGAAAACTAAATGCGTACATCGGAATGGGAGAGGGGTACATGTAAAGTACAAGGGATGACATGAAATAAAGGGTCTCATTGTAAGGTAGCCCAAGAGAAAACCGTGTGTGTGCAAGGTGTCCTAAGCTAGCCTTGATCGAAAGCGTCGAGCAAGTGGATGATCATAACCAACAGTCCATCAATTAGTTTTTTAGGTTTCGATATTTGTTAGTGTTTTTTATTAAGATATGAACAAATAAAAAATGGTTAGATAAATATGAATATGGATATGAACAATATGATAAGAGTATGAATAATATAATCGAGATAATATGAACAAGGTATAATATTGACATAACATAAAATTGGTCTCGTCTTAATCGGAATTTAATCGAGAAATCGATAATCAACGATTTTTGATTTTCATTGACCAAAAGTGAAAATAAAAGAATATAAATCGAAATATACATAAAAATTGGAAAACTAAGAAAGGTCTCATCTTTACTAAGATTTTAAATCGAAAAAACCGATAATCTTTAGTATTTGATTTTCATTGACCCAAAAATGAATAAAAATAAAGGAAAAATAATGGAAATGAAACAAAATCGAAAATGATAAGAAAAATAATAAAGGTCTCACCTTTATCAAGATTTAAAATCGAAAATCGATAAATCTTAATATTTTGGTTTTCATTGACCCAACAATAAATAAAAATAATGAGAAAACGACAAAAATAAAATTAAATCGAAAAAGTATAGGAAAAAGAATAAAGGTCCCACCTTTATCGAGATTAAGTCGAGAAATCGACAAATCGTCTATGTTTGGTTTTCATTGACCCAAAATAAATGAATAAAAATAATGTAATGAAATAAATTGAAATAAAAAAATAA